>CM077886.1:5905000-7105000 GCA_039720435.1 Amazona ochrocephala | reverse complement strand
GAATGCATATTTGAGCTCATATGTGGGCTGATGCTTGTTACAGCCATCCCAGACATACTTGTCCCTGCCTCTAGAGGAGGATGTGGGGGAGATGGGGTGGAGAGGATCCTGAGGGATGAGCCAGCCGAGGAGATTGTCAAAACTGATAGCCACAGACCCCTGTTTGAAAGAACTAAGAAAAATCTGGCCTCAACAAGGTATATTGTTTCCTGTATGGGGAATTTGTCAGGGATGCGCTTCAGTAACTCACTTTGGGAAGTTTTAGATGTATTTTCAACACATTAATAGTGAATTGCGCTCATAGTACAAAACATGTTTTCTAGTTGACAGACACATTTCATATTCTCTGATCGTGCTCCATTTGATGAGTGTGTAACTCAGGAAAAAGGAAGGAGAGGTGTATTTTTTAGAAGCTTCACTGAGTTAAAGCAGCTTTTGGAAAGGTCTGGCACTGTCCTCACTGACAAAAGGGGGGGAGGCAGATCACACATCTAGATGCGAGACCAAGGAGAAGAGCCAATAATGAAGGCAGCTCATACACCAGTAAATATATGCCTTTGAAGGAAGAGGCTTAGTTCCCATTCTTTCTTGCTCTGCATGATTGCCAAACCAGAATCTTTAGAAATTGAAGCCATAATAAAATCATATCTCACATGAGAACAGACCTATAAGCAAACCCAAAACCTAATAATAGAGCTGTTTTTGCCTGAACTTGACAAGTGAGGCATATCATAGTTGTCCATATTTTGATACATTAGGAAGTTCTGCGAGAAATTAACTGGATGAGCTTATTAGAAATGAGAATAGGAAAATGAAATAGTTTCTAGGTCGTACTTTACAAATATCAGTTGCGTATATAGCTATCTTCCTCTTCTGTAATTTCCGCACAAAGATGTTTCTTATTTAACTGTATAAATAACAAGATTTCCTTAATACTTGTTATTAAAAAGAATTTGAAGGCTTCAGGAATAGTAGCATATTCACCTTCGAGTTATCTTCAGGTGCTATTGTTGAACAAGTTTATGCAGCCTATTTCTTGGTATCAGATGTGTTTCCAGTTGCGACAGAAAAAAGATTAACCTTAGCACACCCCCAGAAAGACTAGCATCGAATGGAATGAGCTAGTGAAGCTTATTCTCTGCATGTAGTATGTTTCACAATGTCACATGCATCTTTGTATTTAAGACTATTTGAGAACCATTTCAGCAAATGAGTGGTAGTGGTCATACCTACTGGTCACAGTAGAATTTGTTTTAGGGAATATTTGAATCTTTCTTTAGAGGTGAATACATAAAAATTAATCTTGCTCACTTTTTCGTCCTTGTTTAACTTATTTAATGCTTGTACTGTAAGTTTCACTTTGAAGTTACTTCCTGATTTTAGCACCTTCCCATTTTATCTGTATACCAGTTCTTGTTTTGTAAACTGTTACATCATTCTTAAAACTTTCCCTTAAGCAAGAAGATAGTCAGCCTTTCCTAATGAGGTTTTTGGCAACAGTATTTATGCTTGATTTTTAATGCCTTTCTAAAGTTAAGCGGAATTGTGCTGGGGTAGAATCTTTTAGGGAAAGAAAGAAGCAAGCACTGAATGTTTTAGAAAATAAAAATCTTCCTAGCAGCACCTCCTTAACTGTCAGCACTAAGAAGTATCTTAATTGTAGTTATTATTCCAAGTATAACTGAGAGAAGCTTTATGTGTCCATGAGATTTCTGACTAGTTAAGTGGATTGTGTTATCAATATAGTTTTGATTTGTACTGGCAGGCTGCTGATGCTCATGAGTTTTTAGGTCACATAGTTCGAGAAGAATGTGTTCTGGGCATCTAGCTCAAGATTTAAAAAAAATAGGGGATAGGAGAGATAATTATTTGTAAACCCAGATTTAGTGCCAAATACTACTGTATTTCTGTGCATATTGCTGCCTTTAGCAGAAATGCTTGCTCACTATCTGTAAATGATGTCAGTTTTTTAGATACCCGTGTTGGAGCACACAGCTTTGAGCCAGGAGCTTGGCGAGGTGGATTCTAGTTGTGTCCATTCTGGAAAGTATTTGAGGAGAAGTCTTCAGACTTCCATTTTTACCTCAGTGTAAGACAAGTACCTGGAAATAAATTCCTGAAGTTTCAACTAGTCTTATAATGCAATTCTTGGGGTGAATGTTAAATGGGATTAGGGAGATGTATGTATTTGGTCCTCCTTTTGAGTCCCGCTGGAGTCCTGTAGCTGATCCTGGTGTCTACAATTCAAGGTCACTGCAAAAATTTGAGAGCTTGGTTAAGATGAGTTACAATTTGGCAGAAGGTTATAAAGAGGAAAACCAAGGAGTTTTTGGCAGGGAGTTTAAGGAGTGACTTCTCAGTCCAGAAGTATGTATATGGAGACTAGAAATCTTAATAGTGAAGCCGGTTCAGTCTAGCAAAGGTATTGTGAATCCAGCTAGTGAAGTGTGACAGTCAAAAGTATCTATTTTGATATAAGTATATATAATCTTAACAGCAACAATAATTGGTTATTGGAATGGCTTGCACAAAATCATTAGGTTTTGCAACTGCTTTCCAAAGGTGGAGTTGTATGTATGTTTTAAATGAAGATCAGGTGAAGTATTTTGTTGTGATTCTTTTAAGCCTCAGCCTCTACAAAGTTGAAGACCAAATGTTTTAGACTGGAATCTGTGATCATTTAAATGTTTTGGACAATATTTTTCAATTTACAATGCTAATTATACACGAGAATATGAGGTATTGTCATGCATGTGCGAATGAAGCCAATTCTGACAGTTTTTTGAAGGTGTGGAAAGACTTCTCCATATTTTGAGAGTGGTAGGTGTCGCAGATGACTGCATTACTGTGTCAGCTTTTATTGGATTTATGTTTACGTAAATATCCTTGAAGATCTAGTGTAATCAGCTTTTCTTAGTGATTTCAACATGAAGTGCTTAATGTACATTGAAGGATAATCAGGCAGCTCACTCTAGGGGAGAAGAGAAGAAGGCATTTTCTGTAGGAAGATGCCTAGGAAATTGATTTTGTGCCTCATTTCCCTGTGCATTCTTTGCATATTGTTACAATATTCCTTACTGACTAATTTCCATTTTGGGTTGTGACTCCCTGGCACTAGTTTGTAGCATACCTGAGTTGTAAGGTCAAAGTCCAAGACACGTGTCTTGTCTTTGTAAGGATGTTAGTTAATGCATGTTTTCCATATCTGTCAAGTGGCCAGCTACTCCGAATTGTTCAATGAATCCATAATTTTCCATGGAATTTACACACTAAAGTGAATCCTATTGACAGAATTTAGATTGCTGTTAGAATTTAGCCAGGGTTCTTAAACTTTAGCTATGAGTATTTACTAATGCAAAAAAGAAAAGAGGTTACTATTACCCCATAAGTTATAAGACTTTTGAGTTCCTCTTTTTTCCTTTTTTATTATTTTTTTGAAAACACATTGTTGCCTGAAAGGGTTCAGTGCACTCGATCCACTCATCTAGATCATTAATGAAGATATGAAACAACACTGTCCCTAACATGGAGCCCTGGGGGACACAGCTAGTGACTGGTTGCCAACTACATGTGACACCTTTTACCACCACGCTTTGCACCCTTCCATCCAGCCAGTTTTTAGCCCAGCAAAGAGTCCACCCATCCAGGCCATGAGCAGCCAGTTCATTTAGAGCTTTCAGTTAATTTGCTTCTGTGACTCACTTGTCTATGTCTGTAATGGTGTAGAGCTGGTGATCGGTGTTGCTTTGGGGGGGGTCATGTGAGAAAACACTGTAGTGTAAAAGATTACAGTAATTTTACTGAAGCTTGTTTCTAACTTACTTCCCTTAGCTGGAATGATTTCCAGTTTTGTAAGCCTATATATTTCTTAATTCAGTTCAACTGATGAGCAAAGACTCTGCTTTTTTCTTTGAAACAGTGGGGGGTTTTAATCAGTTTTAGATCTTCCTTTCCAACTTCACTGGTTTCTGTTCCTTTAGTAAGTAATACTTTTCATCTTGTAATCCATACAGTTGTTAGCTAATTTCTTTGGGTTATATCTGTATGGACATGGAACTATTGTTATGCAGCTGTTCTCAGTATCCTGTATTTGTACATCTGAGCTAAGATAAAACCACATGTTTTTAAACAAAGTGTTGAGGTTTAGAACAAAGTGTTGAGGTTAAAGTGAAGGTAGGTTTGTTTGCCTTTAATTTCAGAAACAATGAACAAACAAAAGTTGGTATCCAAACTTCACTGTAATGTAGCCTTTGTTCTGAGCCTTCAGGTTTCCAACTAAAAAAGATAGCTTCCTGGTTTAAAATGATATTTTTAAACTTAATTTTTAGTATTCTCACCACTTAAACATTTCATGCTAACAGTGTTGATAATCTTTTGATAAGGGTATAGGAAATAGATACAGGAATTGATCAGGTAAGAGAAGTTGTATAGTACATGATTGAGTTGCATGGTCAGCCTGATACAATTATGGTATTGTAGAATTCCTTTTAATGCCTTTAATAAAGTTGGCTTTAAGGGATGTGGCTGTGAATATCTGCTTGCTATTCAGATGCCAAGCTGAATATTAGCTTGCAATTCGTGCTCGTTGTTTAAGTCATTCTGGGGGTTTTTGGCTTTTGTGTTTGTTGGGAGGTTGTGTGTGGTTTGGATTCTTTGGTTTCTTTGGTTGGTTTGTTGGTTTGTTTTGTTTTTCTACTCTAGGATGAAACAGGTGCCTATTTAATAGACAGAGACCCAACCTACTTCGGGCCAGTGCTGAACTATCTCAGACATGGGAAACTGGTTATTAACAAGGACCTAGCTGAGGAAGGTAAGATGTTACTAAATCTTTTGCTTATTATTTTCACCATTTCTGAGTCACCAAAAGTAATTTACAGGTGCATCTTAATCAGTGTAGCATTTCAATCTGTTGCAAGCAAAGCTGATGGGTATCGTGCGGTTATAGTATATGGTAGTATTTGAGTGTTTCGAATATGACTCCTGATTTCACAACCCCCATCAGCAGTTAGAACATAAATACATGAACATGTGGGCAGATGCCTTTTAATCTATAGTCTTGTCTCTTTCCTGTATGACTGTGTGAAATATTTGGGTTTAGTCCTCTTCAAGCACAAGAATACTGGCTGCAAAACAAGTTTTAGGAGGTGTGAAGTGAAGTAACAGTGAAATTCTGGGATGTTCAGATGTGTGAAATATGCTCTTGAAGAGTAAAATCTGCTCCCAGATTGTCTCTCCCTGTCTCAAATTCATACCAGTTCTGCCCTGATGGAGGATGACTTTTTTAGACCATAGTACTAAAACTGTATTGATGAGGTGTTTAAGAAATTGGTCAGAAAGAAATGCAGTCTAACAATTGTAGTGAGAAATAATGTGAAATGTAGTTTCCGAGTGCATTGTTCAACACATAGTACATGTGGAGAGCAAGCGAGGCTTGAACATGTGAGTGGGAGCTGTCTTTAGTATGTACCTTTAAGCTTTTGTTTCAGTGACAGGAAGAAAATTTTTCTGCAAACTGCAGAGCTTTCCATAGGACAAATTGAATTTCTCTTTCATATTCTGGCCTGAGGCAGGGCCTGAGCTGTGATGGGCCATCAGTCTGCTACCAGTGGCATTTGTGCGCCTTTCTTCTTGTTTCCTGCCTCTCATTCTGTGTTTGGAATAGCACATTTTCTCTGGGGTTTTTCTTCGGGCAGTTTTTTGGAATGAGCTCAATGTTGAACTACATGTACCTGAAGGCATCCAGAATTGTTACGTTAGTAAATGAACTTTCCATAGGGCAAAATAAATCATTTCTATAGCTGTAGAGAAGATAAGCTTAGGAACTGATCAATGGTTTTGGCCTGGAATGTTTGGTTACACTCTTTTCCAAAAACTCATCCTAGGTGTACTGGAAGAGGCTGAATTCTACAATATCACATCACTAATAAAACTGGTAAAAGACAAAATAAGAGAAAGAGACAGCAAAATCTCACAGGTGAGGCTGTTTTCTGGGGTGGTTTTGATTATTTGTTCTGTGGCAAATAGTGGGTGGGTTCCATTTTTATTTTTTCCCTTAACTACTCATTTCAAGATTCTAAGTGGCTGCCTCTGGCACTGGCTGGGCTGGAGCCAGTGCTACGCAACGATTAATGTCCTTAACTGCCAGTATCTCCCATTCTGCTTACACAGGGCACATCATATGCTTCCAGTTCTTGTTTAAAACATGAAAACATTCTAAAGAACTGTTCAAAATATTTTCTAAAGGGTTTCAACTGAAGTGGCCCCAGTTATTCATTGCTCTGAATGGGAAACTTTCTGAGGGAAATCATGACATTTTTAACCTGGTCAGACATTCCTTAAAGTTAAGTAGGCTTCTCCAGAACCTCAAACTTCTCTTTGAATAATGAGGTTTGCTACTACATGGAATGACATGTAAGTCTTAAGATTATTTTGTTCTAACAGTTAAGTAGCACTTTTAGTCTCTGAAACATTCATGAAGCATTGAGTCTTGTGGAAAGTGATTCTGAACAGATGAGATTTCTTAAACAAAACAACAAAAGAAACCCCAAACCCCAGAAGGAAAAGGTGTTCAAGGTGGTGTTTGTTACTTACCATTTCTAAAGAGTAAGGGCAGCTTTAGACAAGTCGCAGGCATAGTGAATTCCATGCTGTATTGAGCATCTTATATTTCTTCTTGAAGGTGCCAGTCAAACATGTGTACAGGGTACTGCAGTGCCAGGAAGAGGAACTCACTCAAATGGTTTCCACAATGTCTGATGGCTGGAAATTTGAACAGGTAAAAAACCCATATGGGATATAATTGCAAAGTCTTCTGAAATGCAGTTATGTGCGAGAGGAGTGTAAAGTGAAATCTATGCATCTTTCTGAGTTCAGTCGTTTTCAGAAATTGGATAAAGATACACAGTTAAGTTAAAATTTGATATTTGTATTCTTATTTGTCAGAGAAAAAAAAACAATAACACAACAACTGAACTAGCTTTCCAGGAGGTAAATTGTGCTGACTTTCTACAAAAACATCTGCATCGTGTTTGAAATGTTATTCTTCGGTGTCTACACACGAGGATTTGAAGGGTGAATAAACCAAAATGAACTAATACAAGTTTATATGAATCAGATATGAGGAGCTCTGGGTAAAAGAGACTAGCTTGGGAGGTGAATGCTTGTCAGGCCTGAACAATGGTTCTTCAGATAAAGGACTGATACGCATAAGAGGGTGAATTTAACCAGCATGGATGTGAAGCTGGATAGGTATGAACTACATGAATGTTTTTGTTCTTTGCACTGCATAAAAATAGCTTTGTGTGTACATTCAAGAATACGTTGTAAAATTGCACGAAGATCTTTCTGTTATCTTTGCTGATCTTTGTAATTAAGAAACTATGTGGCATCTTCATCCTTCACATCCCTAACCTACAAGAATATTTAAACTGCATTGGAGCAATGAAGCTGTTAACTCTGGAGTGAGACAGAAGTGCTCAGCCACTAGCGTATTTTTCAGTGTCTGATGCCAGCCCTAGGAGAGATTGGAATAAGCGCAAGCCTTTTACCCTGTGCAGTCTCACTGTAATAGTGCAACAAAGCAACATTTTTGCAAAGTATGGCACACAAAGGTGAAAGAGAATATTTTGCTTATATTTGTTGAAATGTGCAAGGTGCTGGTGTCGTGGTGCATAGCCATGATAAATAATCTAAACCAGCAGTGAGAAAGTTTCTGCTTCAGTTCTCTGGCTCAAGTGTTGCCAGGTCTGTTTGGTCTGCCAGGAGCCAGAACCTGGTTTAAGTCCCTGAAAAAAGCTCTCACATGATTTTTTTTTTTTTTCCCCTCCAGTGCATTTACAACGTTTTTTGGTTGGGTTTTGGGTTTTTTTTTTTTATATATTCTTTGGCATGAGAAACCGGATTTCCTTATAACAGAGATCCTTTACTTTTTAACAGTTTAAATGATACTATGGCTTTTACCTTTCCTAAAGCCTTGTATTCTTTGGGGATATTGTATTTGGGAGTAATCCTGCTGTGACAGTGCAACTGCTAAAAGAACTATGATAATCTCGTCTGAATTTTAGAAGCTCTTTTAAAACTGGAAACTTCCAGTGGTTTCCTTGAACATTATGTCCTTGTTTCATCCAGCTGTCTTCCTACTTCCTCCCTTCCCCGTGTTGCACTCTCTTGGGCACGTAGGTTGAAGTAAGTAAGCATAACAACCGTATAGTCTCATGATGCTCAGCTTCTTGTTAGCTCAGATTAGGCCATTCTCTCCTTTGGTTGTATTGCAGACCTGCTTTTAGCAGACTTCATTCCTTAGAAACATGATCAGAATATTCTGTATAATCTAAACAATTTTATTATGAAGATTTAAGAACATTGTAGCATTTCTGTGATTTTTTACCTTTTCTAAACCTGTGTTGCTCAGCAGCATGTTTCCTTCAGAAGCAGCCTTTGGGGTGGCACCTACTGTGATTTTTACGTATTATTGGTGGGACAGAAATCAGCAGCTTTTTCCTATGGGTTGAGAGTCCTTGTGCTCTGTCCCCTGTATAACATGTTGAAGTGGTTGCTTTTGATCAAAAATATTTCACTCCCCATGACATGTCAAAGTTTTCTTGTAAAATACAATTGTATGTGATAATTAAATAGGAGTGGAAGGTGTTAAACTTCTGGCACATTTATGCGAATGTATTGGTGCACTTTTCCAAAGGATACCAGTGAAAGCGCTGCCAGAATGCTGCAATTATGTAGCAGTCCCAGCCCAAAAACTACTGCCAATAGTGCTGCCCCGCTTTGGGATACCAATGGGTTATTTTGTAGATTTTTAGTTTCAGTTGTTACTTCTTCAAGCAATCAGAAAAACCCGATGTTTAGGCAATACTGCATAATAAGAAACTTGGGCTATACAAAATTGCTACACACAAAGGCTTCAGACAACAGTAGTGTGTCAGTCATGTAAATTTTAATGATTAATGTAACCTGAGTCTGTCACCATAATGCTGTCTTTAATAAGTTCACTGCATAAGGAGGACAGTATTTAGCTGCTGCCTGCAAAATTATTCACATAACAATAGCAGGATAAAAATAAATTTACTGTTCATGAGCCTTCTCATCAGTAGTAATCCCTGCTCAGAATAGGCAGTTGTCTAGTTCTTTACACTTGTTTCAAAACTCTAATCTTTCTCAAGTGCACTGGCAGGCTGTGCTTGGATTTAAATGGGCTATGAATTGCTGTTTATTATTAAGGTAAAACAGTTTTTGTGATAACAAGTTGAGAAATTCAGCTGATGTTCGGAACTTCTGAATTCTTAGATGTTTGGCAAGTGTCAACAGAGGTTTTGGTACTGATATTTATGGGGACGAGACAGGCAATTTTTTTTACTCCAATTATTTTATTGGATCTTCTGTAAGTTACCCCTTCTTTTTTCTTTTTTTTTTCCCTCTGGTTTGCTTAATATGTTTCCTTAGCTGTATTTTGTTTATCAATATCTGGAACACAATGAAGTTCTTCCATACCCAGGCTTGTTATATTGCTTTACATGACACCTTCCAGTCTTATATCCACAATACCTTCTGCACTTGGAAAGTATCACAGGAAAATAATGTTCACTTTCACAATGCACCAAACTTTATGGTTTTCAGAGTAGTTGGCTATACCACAGTGAGTTTTCTGATTTACTATCAGTAACTCTTAACTTCCCTTGAAATTACAAAGGGCTTTGTAACTGCCTTTGGAAATTTTAAGTATGTTTAAATGAAGTTGTAGCTTGATAGCAACCTGTTCTAGTGGCGAGTTAATGTTACCTGAACGTTTGAGCTCATCTATTATTTGTACAATTTGGATAACAGTATGTGCTTCAGCTTTACAAAGGTTTCTTTTTGTGTTTTGCTTTGATTGGTTATTTCAGCTTGTCAGTATAGGTTCCCAGTACAGCTGTGGCCGGGCCCAGCAGTCAGAGTATCTGCTGATAGTGTCACGGGAAGTGAAAGGGGAAGAGAGATGCTTCCAGAAATGCTGCAGTGAGGTGTGTCACACCATTCTTTTTGCCCTCACACTGATATGCTTGGCCTCCTTGCGTTTCTGCTGCTTTCAAATCATTCCACTTTATTCCTGGATGTACAGCACATAGTAATTTGTGTGTATTTGTGACTGGCTTTTATTTATATTCACAGTATTTCATGATACATTATGAATGTTCATATTGTAAAAGTAATAAAAATACAACCAACCAAACCCCCCCCCAGTTATTTAATTTAAAGTTTTCTTAAGAAGAGTTCTTATCTTCTCAGTAGGTACCTTCTTTTCCTTAAATCTTCCTCCAAAGTTAACAGCATTTGATTCATACTTGTTAAGTAAAAGTGGTACAGTTTTAACATTAGGAGCCCTGTAAGTAAAGCTTTGAGTTCACTGGGCTCAGAAAGGGACATTCTGTGTTAATCATTGTTCCAGTTTGGGTGTATTTCATCTACCTAATAGCCAGTTAAGTTCTGAGTTGGAACCCTGTATTTCTGGTAAGTCAAAACTTTGTTGCTTTTTTTAGCTGAGTGAAATATGTTAAAGCTGGGACAACGAGTAACAGATTTTTTCAGAAATAAAGTAAGGAGTGGGAGGGGAACAAAATCAGCAGGTTTTAATCATGTCTCAAGCGGAAAGAACATCCCGGGGTTGGGGTTTTATGGGTTTGTTTGTTCATTCGTTGTTGGGTTTTGTTTTGGGATTTTTTGGGTTGGGTTTTTTTTGCGGGGGGTGGAGGGGTTGGGTTTTTTTGTTGTTTTTGTTTTGTGGCTTGACTTTTTGTTGTTTTGTTTAGTTCTGGTTTTATTTGGGGAATTTTTTGGGGAAAATTTTATTGCTACCCAAATGAATCACAGCTTTGCTCATTGGCTTTTTAGGTTGTCTTGTCCTTCCTGCTCCTCTCAACCTCAGGTCACTGACTTTTAAATTGCTGTGTTACTTCCCAGTGTTCAAGAGTTTGGGAAAGGTTTTTTGCTAACCAGTAACACTGGAGGCAGTTTCCAGTTCTGCCCATAGGTGTGCTCCATTCTGAAGTGTCTTTTGTGAACTGATTTGGGAACCTGATGTTCTCTAGTATTTTCCATCAATAAAATACTTGGAGAGCTTCTTTTCCTTGCTGTATATATGGTTATTCAGTCTGAAAGATCAGTATAACATCATGAAAATAACATGACAGTAAAGTGACTTTACAGAGCAGAACCTTATCTAAGAGTTTACATGGGCACTTAACCATGCAATTGCAAACTTTAAACCTGGACTGCTGCCTAGCTATATTCCAGAATCTAATTTCAAGTGCCAAGCACTGTCTGTTTCTTGCTGTTATATAAGTAACATTTGGAATGCAGAATTAATGCATTGGGTTTGTAGACTTTCTGGAACTGACTAGGAAATGTGGCCCATTGTTAAGGATACCTGGAGTACAGGCAGCATGATGTGATTTCCTGTGTTCATGTCCTAGATAGGTCCAAGTAAATCTCAACATAACAAGATGGGAGATAGGAGAAGGTACAAAATTGAAACAACAACAAAAATCAGGAAGGGGATTAATTTTCCTTTCTTCTAGATTTGAAGTCTGACAATTGCATTAAAGGACCTGAAATAAATATGTTTGCAGTCCTGGTCTCAGTCATCAGTGCTGAGTTTGCCACCTGATGTATATGTATCTTTAGAGCCCTTTGCAAATCCTCTGAGAAGGCAGTAGGATGGGCACATTATAACTCTAAATGGTTTAGAGGCCATTCTTACATTCATATCACTTGATTTTGTAACAGAAAATTGAGGGGAGGACTTTCATTCTATCAACTGTTAGTACAATTTAAAAAAAGAAAAAAAAGACATGCTTTCCAAGACTTTCCAAGCTTTCTGGTATGGCAGGAGTTTATCGTAGCTGACACAGAAGCAGTAATATTCAAAGTACAAGAATATTTGTAATTTGAGAATAATAGTTATTAAATTTACTCAGCTTTGAAAATCAGACTATCACAGAAAGAGAAGGAAATTGGTGGTCACGAAGTAGAAGGGTTAGTTAATATGAGTAAGTCCAGTTCGAAACAAAGACAAGGATGCTGTTTGTGCAATTTGGAGTGATTGTCTGTGATGGTAGGTAATACTATTGCTAATTTGTCCTCTAAATGCACTGTATAGATTCTGAATCAGTATTGTTAAAAAAGTGTAGCAAATCTGTAGAGGCAAGTTATTGAAATGTGGCTGGTTTTGAGATCTGCCTCGAGTCAGTCAGGCATGAGAATTGTTCACTTCAAAAGTAAGGTTCCTAAAACTGATGCAGCTATTTTGCCTATTCATGGGGATATTTTTAGCTGTACAATCATTATTTTAAGACAGGAAGAGATTTGTGTTTTGCTGCTGTTGAGTAACTTGATGCAGGAATCATTTGACCTATTCCCTGAGCTGTAACGCTTCCGTCATCTGTTTTTCTCAAGCAGACTTTTTTTGAAAGGCGGTTATCCTCTCACAGAGCTGCAGACTTCTGAAATAACTGTCTGAAGAACTTTTCCGTATTGTCCCTGAAATCATCCTTAAACCTTTCCTCTTTGAAAACAAGCCTGACCGTAGCAAGGCACCAGGTAGTCTCTGTCCACCTTTCTTAGGCCAAACTGTTAGTTGCTTGTATTTTTTACTTTGCCTCTCTGATGATCATCTCTTATTTTACTTGGAAGTTCAGACTTTATGGGGCAGGAGCTTCCCTGTTGTTATTTCTTCCTCTTTTCAGGAAAATCCTGACCTGTACTGGCACATCAAGCAATAGAATACAAATAACTATAATAACAGTAATAGTAATAATTATAAGAATAATATAATAAACAACAACAGCAACAAAAAAAAAAGCTTTCCTTACCTGCCTTTTGGTAGTTACATCCTACAGTCTGCTAGTGTCAGCACCCTTATTCTATGCAAACAGCGAATGGATCATGATCTACCGAATTTAGGTGATAAGTAACATTGGCATTTTCCTCTGCTTGCTTATGACACTGGGGCTCACGGAGGTACTCAAGCAGGATCACACTGCTTTAGTAAGGAGTGTAATGAAACGAGTCATGGAATGAAAAAAGCAAGGAGGAAGAATCTGTACGTGCATGTGTACATCTGTGTATGTAGTTACACAGGGGATGAAATTCACAGTTTCAAAATTTTAGTTTATTTTTTTTTCTTCTCAAGTTCTTGGTCATTAAACTCTCTGCTTAAATCCCATGGGCCAGAAAGAGTTTGTCTTTTCAGGAAGACTGAGAAAGAGTAGGCTGGATAATCTGAAATCCTTTTGCTATGCATCGTAATGCATGTCCTGCTGTCCTCAGATTACTCTGTTTTGTTGTGGGGTTTGCTTTTTTTGGTGGGGCGGGTAGTGCAGGGTTGGACAGATGCAGGTTAGGGGAGTTTAACAATTCCTTCCACTTTATTGGCACCCTTCTTAAAGTGTTGCCACCAACACTGGGAACAAAGGGGAGATTTTTGGAATGCAAGTGCTGAAATACTGCCTTATTTCTGATCATACTTTCTAACACAAAAGTTCAGTTCTAATCTGCAATCATTTTCCATTGTTTCATTTTCTGCCATCACCCGTATTGTTTCTGATGCTTCTCAAAAACCTACGATGAAGTTTCTGTCATGCTACTGATAAAATAATGCAAATAATAAATGCAGACAATAAATTCTTAGTTGCACACACATGGAGCTGCTTGGAAGAGTATCGTGTTGGGAGTCTTGAAGAACTTATTTTTAATGTTGCAAAAGTAACTTTATCTTGAAGTGCACCAACTGATCAATAATGGCAGAAAGTCATCCAGATGTTTAGTAGTTGGCTAAATCAATAATCTTGTACAATAGCTAGTAATCAGTCAGTCTGCCACGTCTCCTAAATAGACCGATGTGCAAAACAATCAACTTATTTGGATTATGAAGCATTAGTGTGGGATATTAGTATCTACCTTGTTGAATAAGTATTGATGATTTGGCTGGTGTTTGGATGTTGTATCATATCTGCTTTCAGAGAGGTCATTTATTTCATTCGAGCATCAATGAGTAAAGAAGTATTTTTCCTACTGGTAGTTATCATAGCTTTCATAGTTACCTGATACCAAGTTCTTACCATTTTGCAAGAAGAAAACTTGACTGTATACTAAATCAAATCATATGCTTGAATTTTATTCTTCAAATCTTTCTTCAGAGAAGGTGTGGCTTCATTTAAACGTGTGTCCAACTTTTTTAGTGTTTCCTAGCCTTTAAATGAGTTTAGATTACTGTTTAAAGTAGTTCTACGTATTAGCTCAATAATTGAAGCAGTTACTGTATTAGTATTTTTTGTAATTGCTATATAATATGTAGGATAACTTTTATACGCTTCAACAGGCTTGGAGCCAATGTATCTTAACTGCCTTTTTTTTTCCTGAAAATTTATGCATGGTGTCTTTTGCTGGTAGGGAAGAGAAGCGACAAATCATCTCTATATATGAAGTACATCTGGGTTTATTCTCCATCTTTTCAGTGGACTTTCTTAGGCCAACTAAGCAACTAGTTACCGTATAGGTTTTGTGATTCTGTGTTGCACAACTATGTTATGGTGTGGACTGCAGAGTGGAAAATTAGCTGACTTAGTGTCTCAAGATAAATGGTGCCTTTGTGTTCCAGTGAGGATGTATTGGTGCTTCTAAAAGAAAAATGGAGTCTTGTAACTTCATTCCATGTTTTTTTTCTGGAAAAAATCTCTTTACCACATTCATTTTTGATCATCCTGTGTTCATTATCGAGTATGTATGTATTTTGCAGACCTAGAGTGATGTTGGCAGCAGAGAAGGGAGGGAAAGGTTCATGGTGATCATACCCAGACACTGTAGTTAAAGTAGATAGTTTGAGAGTGCTGAATCTTGATTGTCAGTACTGTTCATTGAAGGCTGAGCCATGTATGCCACTTTCAGGGTCCAAAAAATTTAACATCACCTAAGCCTGGCACTGGGTTGTTTCACTGTGCAGGCATACTGCCTGCTGCTCTTTGTAGACGTTGGCTCTGTCTGTGGAGGTGCTAGCTTAGCTGTCTTACCAAGTGCAGGCACGTCTGAACATCTCTCTCCTCTCTCCTTGAAAATACAGTGAGGCTTTATTTTCTCCTGACAATGCTATATGGAAGCTGGTTTTAACCTAGGTCTACCTTCCACTTTTGTTGGAGGAATAATCTTATCCCTCAGGTACAGATTCTGGACCAAGATTTCATCTATGCTGCATCTTCCCTCCTTTAACGAGGCTTTTACTCTCTTTGGTACTCTGCTAGACTACTAATGGAAGTACACAGTCTGTTTTTAGACAGGTAATGACAGTGTTTCAAGTGCTGTTGCCCTAAAAAACAAGTCAAACCTTTTCTGTGGGGCCATTAGCAGGGCACTTTAATGATATAATGGATATTGGGGAGTAGGACACTCTTATCACATGAGTATGGTGATTTGGTAGGTTAGATTTCATACCGTTTTGGTAATGACATTTAGATATAATGTATCTGTGCAACAGGTTGATTTTTAGGACTTTGATCTGTGTCAGGAGTAATAGTATCATACACTCTTTCATCATACTTTTGAAATAAACCGTTAAAATAAATGAACCAGCTACATCTGACTCTATTCTGGCTTGGAAAAGAGGCAAGCGAAGTAAAGGCACTGAGGTGAGACTGACCAGCTTGTAGTTCCCTGTGTCTTCCTTTTTTCCCTTTTTAAAAATGGGGGTTATATTTCCCCATTTCCAGTCAGCAGGAGCTTGGTGGAACTGCCACAACTTCTCAGATATGATGGATAATGGCTTTGGCAACTTTATCCACCAAGCCACACACATTTTTGGTATGAATTCTCTAACTTTACACCGCTGGTTTGGCAGCTGCTGTGCAGTTTATCAGTACCTGGTGTCTTCGTGTTCCCACACCTGTAGGGAGGAAAACAGAGCCTGGCCACAGCGCCTTCGCTCCACTCCACTCACCTTCAGTTTCTCTCAGCATACGCTGAGGTCACAGGGTTGCCTGGGGAGCTGTCGTAAGGTAGATCCTGTGCATGTCAACCATATTCCATCCCAGAAGTAGCAGCTGTGTTTTACCCTAACATTTCTTTAATACTGTCACATAACTTTGAGGATTTGGGTAATGGGAAGGGTGTCTCTAATTCCCCTCTTACTCCACGGCTATGTGTAAGGTAAGACAAGTTACATGAAATTTCTGCCGTTTGATAAACGCATTGCATACACAGTAGTACTGGTGATGAGTATATCCTTCGTGCTCAGTAAATTGTCATTTATCATTCAATTGAGACTTGTAGAAGCTTGTAAATAGGTCACATTACATTATACATGGCTTCCGCTTGTAGTGCTTCCTTAACTAGCTTCCTTGTAGCAGTACATATGAATTTCAGATGTTATTCTTGGTGTCCCACCATGCTGTGTCTTGCTGTTTTCTGATCAAATGCAAATTTTGTCTTTGTACCCTCAAAATATGTTTCAATAGAAGTACTGTTATCTGTAAGTAGAGTCGTGGGTATCCCTTCGGGTTAAAGTGCTTCCTGCATGCAGCCATTTACGTGTTAAATCCCACCGCATCAAGATACAACATACAGACTTTTTAAAAATCAGCTTTGGAGGGTGGGAAGGTTTCCAGTAAATAACAGAACCAGGAAGAGGCTACTTCTCCACTGGCCTGCCTCTGTAGCCTTTTCTGTCACTGAACGATCGTAACCGTTCGATCATTAATTCTGTAAAGGTTTAAAAAGAAAAACAATGTTTATCTTCTCATCAGAGTGTCAGTGTATTTGTCAACATCAAAATGTATTTGCATTGAAGTGGAGAATCATGCTTCAGGCACAGCCAACAGTCCGAAGAGTGAGGAGTGTTTGTGTTAATGATGAGAATTTACAGTTTGTTTTATGTGGAAATGCAGTTGACTTTTTTTTTTCCCCTCCCCCCAATCTTTCAGCTGGTCAGTATTGGTTCTTCCTATAACTATGGCAATGAAGATCAGGCAGAATTTCTGTGTGTTGTCTCAAAGGAATTGCATAACACTCCCTATGGCACAACCAGTGAACCAAGTGAAAAAGCAAAGGTAAGTTATGAGACATTGGACTAAAGAAATGGTGTCGAATTAGTTGGGCTTCACTAAGTCCTGCTAGGCTTATCTCTGTTCTGGACCATTGTTTAATTGATTTTTTTCCCCCTCACTCATGACAAATAATGTTTCCCTGTCCATTGTATGACTGTAAATGGTACAGTCAGCATGCATTTGTTATACCAAATGGGTTCTTTAAATCCAATAGTCTGCAATGTTCCTGATCCCTGTCTTGATTTTTTCAAGTATTGGCAGATATTTGCTGTTTACAGTTGAGAATCTAGGGTTTGTTTCTCTAAAAAATTGAATGCTTCCTTATTCTGCCACTGGTTCAGTTGAAAACTATTTTTCTTGCTACACTTCAGCAGAAGAAATCTTACTGTCAAGACTGGAGATTGTAATATGCTGTCTCTGAAAAACATGGTCATGTGCAGTATGTTACAAAATGAAGGTATTTGTTAGCTTAGGATTTTCAGGTGTCTGCCCGGTTCTCTTTACTTTCTGTAGCTAGCTTTCCAAAAAGATTGGAACAGGCACAATATCTTAGCATTTTGCTCATTCGTCTTTTGGAGTTTGTACAAGGGAAAATGTAAAACCACAACAGAATAGTAGTAAGGCAGACCAGTTATATCTGTAAGTATATTCTTTCCTTCCATGCAAATTGAACAGTTATCATTGTATTGTTGTTTTGTATGAGGAGATGACTACAAACTGGAAACTTCTGTAGTTAACTTAAAAGCTTTTAATTTAGTATACGTAGGTAGGAAACAACTGGTAAAACATCAAAGCTTGCTTTTTCAGGAATACCATTTGAAGAGGTGAATTTTGAAACAATGTTTAAGAATTGATCTGGGTCTTGGCACTGAGGCCTCAGGCAGATGGAACTTCACTACTTTCTATGCCTTGTAACTTGGTTATGCAGCCACATATATGGGGACATTTTTGTAAATTGCACTGCAAAAACACTCCAAGCTTTATATTGGATTCTTAGTGAAATGATTAATTTATGCTCTTTTGTCGCTGTTGAGATAAAACTTCCAAGGAGTTGTAAGGAATTAATGTAGTCAAGGTAAGCAGTGAACCTGGCTAAGCCATGGCTCACTGTTTTCAATACCCCAATCAGGGTCTGCATATGCTAGGATGCAAAGTTGACAGGTTAGAGATGTGTGTTAATAATTTAGGACTAGGCTATGTACCTGAAATAAACCATGGAACTCTAGAATCTAATAAAGATCTTCTTAAGGAGTGGTAGCACGTCTTCAGGGAACTTCAGAAGTTGCCAGAGTTATACTGCACCCTTAATGGAAAAGAAAATACTGACAAAATGAAATTATTAAACCCTAAATACAAAAGTTAGTTCAAAGGGCAATACAGCTCTGCAAATTCAGTAGCTCTGAGAAGGGCTAAATCTTCAACCTCTGCATTGGAGTGCTTCTTGGTCACTGTTTCTGAAAGGAGAGCAGGGCGTAATTTGTCCAGCAATAATGAATCAGAACTGATGTTAAGGTTGGAGATACAACCATTCACTCCTTTTGTCCTGGAAGAGCTGAGGTATTGCTAGCAACTAATAGCAATATTTGAAGAATAATCTTTTATATCCTGTGTTTGTAGTTGTCCTGGGTTCAGCGGTAACAGTTCTTCTTAGTAGCTGGTGCAGTGCTGAGTTGAACCACGACACTCATAGATCAAATAGATTTAATAGGCATGTGTTATGCCTGAAAAGGAAAATGGAAAATGATTTTTGATTGAGAGGTTTCTGACGATTGTGCTCAGGAATCTTGCCTGCACCTTGGGAGCTGTTGTCTCAGTAGCTTGATGGTCTTAATGAAGCTCATATGATTGAAATTCTGGTATCCAGTGGTGTATACAGGATAATATGTTCATGTATTGGGACTGACTTTTAGAAGCTATGGAGAAAGTCTTCCTATTACTTTTACAGCAGGTTGGGTTAGAGAAAACAAAAACTGCCAGTATGTAATTTGTATTGTCAAGCACTTCAGTTTTAGTTAATAGTACCAGACTGTCAGAGTAGGAAAAGACATTTTCTCATAGCCCATATAATCAAGTTTCACCTTCATTCCTTCTCAGAGACTTCTTTTCCTTATGTTTCTTTTCTTTGTTCAACAGTTTGCATAGTGAGTTAGTAGTTGACTTCTGTGTAACCTTCAAATACACTTCAGCTAAGGAAATTGATGGCATTTGGGACATGGACTTAAGTGGTTCCAGTGGCTTTTAATGGTAGCCATGATACTACTAAAAGATAACCTATGGTTCCCACAAGCATTATTTTCTTTTGTACCACTTTATTGATCTTTATTGATACTCTTTGGACAAATGACCAAAGGTTGCTCATAGCGTCTGCATCCAAAGTTTGATTCTCAAGTGCTGTGCTTTCCCATCCATCGTGACGAGTACACTGAGTAAAGGTACTAGCTTTACAGTTCCATCTAACTTTTCTCTATATTTATGGTCCCTATTGTTACGTTGCATGGCACTATTGGCTTCTATCCGCAGACTTTAGGACATCTGAAACAGGAAATTTTAATGAAATCTGTGATGTTCCTCCTTGAAATTGTCTGTCCTTGTACTGTCTTACAAAGAGTGGGAGTCCCAGATCAAAGAAAATAAATGTCATTCACGGGTGCTTCAAGTGTAAGTGGACTGTACTTTGTTGCAGCTTTGACTCACTCGCAATCTTTTCTTTCCCCTTCCTTTCTCTATACTTGCTGCATGCTGCATGCTACTCAGAGTGAGGATGAAGAAACGGATTACGATATGAATGACTCAGATTAATTGTAAATGTCATGGTGAGCATTAGCTGCCCTAGGAATTTACCCATGTGCTTTTCCTCTCCATCCAGTTCCTACCCCACTAGTGCTGTTCTTTGGCTAGTCCTGGTGGTATGTGTGTTTGTGATTATAGTTGTGGCATGGTTAGCAAAGATAGAATTCCTGATCTGGATATTGCTTCTTGGACAGAATAATTGGTGTCGCTGTTATAAGATGTATTGTGATTGGTTCCTTTACAGCTTTACTGAGCAGAGAAGTTCTTTGTGTGGATTCCAGGGTCAGAATTGCTGTTCATTTTTATTTTCTGTGCACCAGCTTTTACGTCAAGTATTTTTTTCACATGTAGAGTCATCTGGTAGGAACCTACAGGATACATATTCAGCACAACATCATCAAAGGTGGTCTTAGCTGATAATTTTGAAATTAATAGTTTTTGAATCGGGACCTGGCAAATATAAGTAAATAGTGTGATCTCAGTGCTACGGTTATGTTTGTCATAGGAAACAGCTGTCTCTAGGGAGGGATCAGGTCCTTTCCATTGTACAACATCTTATTGAAGATCAGGTCACAAATGGAAGAACACAAAAATTGCATCAGGAAGCACAACTTTTGCAACTTCTTATGCGTCTGCCAGCACTATTCATATTTATTCTACTCTCCAATTTTCTAGAAGATAACTTATCATTGAATGTTCAGTTATATGTTTAGTATAGTCACTTGTGTAGTATAAATTTGAGATATTTACCATTGCATGAGATTGAATTCAAGCTTCTTACCTAACACTTGAATTTTTTAGCTGTAAACCAGCCTTATACTTATCTCTGAAGTTGCTTCCACATGGGTAAGGAAGAACCTACATTATCTTCTTGCTGATGCTAACAGAAGCTACTGCTGGGATAGAATAAGGTATTTCGCCAAGTCTTCAGGAGTGGCTGCAAGGAACAGGTCAAATCTGAAGCTTTATTGGAAAAAATAAACTGGCACTGTGCTGGAAGTGAACACAAGATTTTTTAAGGTGCCTGAGAGATGAACACTCCTTAAGATGCTGTTCTGTGTGCAGCAGATTTATTTTGAGTGGGAGGAAATAGTTCTCATGTTCTGCTTCCCTAAGAAGCAGTCACACTCAGGCCCCTAGGATATGAAAATGTGTTCAGCATTGTTTACAGTTTGCAAGTTAACTTTGGATCTGGTGCGCCTGGAGGAAAAACAGAACAGAGCATGAAAAGAAGGAAAATTCTGAACACAGCAGATCTGCACCAGGGTAGGGACAGTCTCTAGTACTAGTACAGACTGGGCGATTGAGAGCAGCACTGCAGAGGACAACTTGGAGATACTGGTAGTATGAGCTGAGTACACTTGCAGCCCTGGAAGCCAGTTATCCAGAGCTGCATTAAAAGAAGCATGGCTAGCAGGTTGAGGGAGGGGATTCTTGCCCTACACTCTGCTCTCATGAAGACCCCACCTGGAGCGTCTGGACTGTCCGGATCTGGGGTACCCAGGACAAGAAAAGACATGGACCTGTTCAGAGTGGGTCCAGAAGAGGGACACAAAAATGGTCTGAGGGCTGGAACACCTCTGCTAGGAAAAATGGCTGAGAGAATTGGGGTTGTTTGTCTTAGAGAAGGGAATGCCCCAGGGAGATGTCATTGCAGCCTTCAAATACTTGGAAGGTGCTTATAAAAAAACAGAGAAAGACTTTTTACCAGGGCCCGTAGCAACAGGACAAAAGACAATGTTTTTAAACTGAAAGTGGGTAGATTTAGATTGGATAAAATGATGAAAGTCTTTACTATGAAGTTGTCCAGAGAAGTTATGGATGCGCCATCCCTGAAAGTATTCAAAGTTGGGTTGAGTGGGGTTTGGGCATCATTTCAAGCATGTAATCTAGTGAAAGGTGGCCCTGCCCAGAGCAGGGGTTGGACCAAATGATCTTTAAAGGCCCTTCCAACCTAAATCTTTTAGTGATTCTGTGATCTAAAGTGTGCAGACAGAGGAGCCTTATCAGTGAAGTCACCTATTTAGCTAGTAGAGCATGTCCTCAAACAAAAACTTCTGTGCCTGATTCTGCTGCAGACATACTCCGCAATCCTGGCTACTAGCAGATTAGGAGAAGACCTGCCATAACTGACCTCTCTTAGCTTTGAAACATATTCTGTCAGGATTTTTACTCAGTAACCCACTAAAATCTTTAGGAATAGTCTTATTAAAGGGTTTTGCAGGAGAGAAAAAGAAATGAAAATGAAAGATTAATTTCAAATTGCAGCAGTCAGTCTTCCAGGGCTTAGTCAGTAAGTACAAGTTTTGTATTTCCTCTTTGGACGAAGTCACTGCCCGTGACTGGAAAAGATCCTCTTTCACACAGTTTCCCAACGCCTCTCCTGAGAGTTTGCTGATCAGAAATCGGTTCCCCTTTTTTAAAGGTAGGTACCACAGACGAAGTAGCAAGCAAAATGCGTTAAAATGTTGCCTAATCTTTCAAAATTTTCTACTTCATGTTGGGTTTACTGTCTCAGTAAAGTGCTCCGATTTCAGTGTCCAGGTCTGGCTTAGCTTTATCTTCTTGTACATGTTCTGAAGCTGCAGAAAATAGTTCTGTTAATCTTGGAGTTATCTTTTTTATCTTCTAGGAAAGAATAAACTTAATTGTTTCATTTTAAATTTGAAAGATTCACAACATTAATAGACCAAATATTTTCTAACTGCACAGGCACTGAAGTAGCCATGTTTTTGCACCTGTTGGAGATTAACTTCCTGACTACTTTCGGTGGGTCAGGCTGTTATCTGCTATGTGAGCATCTACTCCAGCACTTTGTTCACAGCTGTGAGCAATGGCAAATACTCAGAAAAAGAGTTTAAGTATGAAGCATTTCTAAAATTAACTCCTGGTATATTTCCCTACCTTCCAGTAAGCCTCAGTTCAGGAATTTTAGCTTCAAGCCTGTATGCAGATCATTGTATGAAAGCTACCATGACACTATGATCCCATGAGTAGGTACTAATGGCACTACCTTCAGTAAGCTTGTCTAATCCCTTTTGAATGTGTTACACTAGCAGTGGCTGAGCAATTTTCAGGACCTGGCTTTTCCTCACATAATTCACTTTTATCTTTCTTAGTTTCATATTAAATGCTTTTTGCTTAGTACACATAGTAAATTATCTTAGTGAAATAAGCAACGTTTGCATCTAAGTAGCACACTGGCGTATGTCATGGCCCATTGAAAACATTTTTCTGTATTTTGGAGATTTGTCGTAGTAGCTGCAGTGATGTCTGGCTTCGTAACTTCAACGATACTGAGTTTGAAATGAGAAAGAACTCGTTGAGCACAGGGAGATCCGGGTACTGCAGGAAGTGCAGTGAGCAGGTGATAAAGCAGAGTATTTATTTCTTTTTTTAAGCTAACACTTACCTGTCTCTAAACTGTCCCTGCGGCACACCGGTGGGGACGGGTTCTTTATAAACTCCAGTCCTTAGAAAGTTCCATGGAGGTGTGCAAAGGAGGTGAGACCCTACTTGACTACACTATGAAAGACATATTAGGCTCAATGACCTACAAAAGCTGATAGGTTGAATTATCAATGCTTTAACAATATTAAAAAGAAAACAAATACCTAGATGGTTTTTTTATTCAAACCGTACATGAAACTGCTCTGCTGTGTGAAGTGTTTGCCAGCTTTTACCTTACAAGCTCAAAGATTCAAGTATTTCTATGTGGTGTCAGATTCTGCGTGTCCTCTGGGATGGAATGCTTTACTGTGTGCTAGGATCACACTACACTGTATCAGACTACACAGAAATCATCATAGAAGGAAATTCTACATTGAAGACAGCTACGCCATTGTCCAGGGATTGTGCCTTTGCTTCCTGTCAGCTTTTGAAATGAACAGTCCTTTCCAGTAGCAAATGAAAATGAAGTATAATTAGAGATACTTTTACTTACAGATTAACATTATCAAGTAGTTGTGCTCAGTGTATTTGAAGCTTCTCTTAGTGCTTTACTTGGTTACTGGCATAATTGGTTTTACAATTTGCTTATGCAGTTCCACAGTGCTACACAGCCCAAGAGTTGAGCTCATTGTTGCTGATTGCCAGTTAGTGTAGAGCAGCAACATGAGAAACGTTGCTTGGACAGTCAGTCCTAAGACTTGGATACTTACGCCAAGAGCCAAACAGAATTGAAACAGAAAAGGAAAATAATAGTCACACTGGAAGTAGAATACATGGGTTTCATGCTGTGAGATGCTCTAGACAAGGATTCCTGGGTTTTTCAGGGCTGGGTATTTAGTTTCCATTAGGCTTTGGTCCCTATGTTTAGTATATGCCTTTTAAGGTGAATATTAAACAAACCAACTGCTTTTAGAAAAAAACAAAACAAAAAGAAAAACAAACAACCCAACACAAAACCAAAACCAATCCTGTACTCACTGTAATGGGAATCTCAGTTCCATAGTAACAGTGGGAGAACCAAATCACTTAGACAGAGTAATCAAGTGAGAGCGGGCACTGCCTGTCAGCTGCCTGGCTTGAGCATTTCAGAGGATAATGATGGCCAAGGCAGTGCATGAAAAGTTCAGTGTGCTGTGTCCTGTGTCAATAGAAATAATTCTCATGTGGACAAGGGTGCCTAAAAAACTTGTGAGATCTT
Organism: Amazona ochrocephala; assembly: GCA_039720435.1. NCBI lineage: Eukaryota > Metazoa > Chordata > Aves > Psittaciformes > Psittacidae > Amazona > Amazona ochrocephala. The sequence goes on along the minus strand of CM077886.1, from coordinate 7,080,484 downwards.
GCATGAGCACATAATGTTAATATACTAATATCTAAAACCTGCTGTCAGAGTAGTATTTATCTTTATATAGCTGGTCAGTCCAGCAGATAACCTTCGTATGTCTGAATAGCATAGTAAAAATCTGTGAGGAAATGTAGCTGATTGAGTTGAAATAGCTTACTTTTTTATATCTACCAATCCTTAAGCTTTGGTTACATTAATCATACTTAATTCTTAGCCTTGATGTGTATCTGTTTTAATGATGTTTGATAGTGGACATTGCATCTATCAACCTGTCTTTTTCAGCCTTAAAGCACAGACTTCAGGAATATCCTTGAACCAGATCCCTGACGCTCTCAGTTATTTGAAATAGTCATGATTCTCTTTGACCTCCATGCTTTAGGAATGACATTGAACGGATTTTCATTTATGGAATTTTCATTGGTCTCTTTCAGATTTTGCAAGAACGAGGTTCCAGGATGTGAAGACAGTATTGAACGGTGACAATTTTTTCTCTTTTATTCCAAGACACAGTGAATTGTCACACTGAAGAGGCTCAGCTGCAAAAGAAAAAAATCTGATTTAGACAATACTCTGTTGATCTGGGTTCAACCATTTTTGCCTATAAGCTGGTGTCAACTGGCTGAAAGCATTGCGAGATTACCTAATGGGAATAGATGGTGTGGGAGTGTGTGTTAAGTTTTGGTTGTAGTGCATGGTTGTACTCTCCTGTGGGCTGACAGACACTGGTCTTTTGAAATGACCATGCACTCATACTTTCCTCTGAGACATGTAGCACTTGATGTCTGGTGCTGGATGACCCAATGTTGATCAGTTTGGAGACATTTTCCTACTAATCATTGTAAACATTTAAAGGACAATGTAATTGGTGCTACACACACATTGCAGCCCACAAATGCAAATATTTGGGGTCTACATTGTTTCAGAATCAGTGGCAGCCCCAGTTGACTGTGTTATACTGCACATTCCTTATGGCTCTGTGACATACTCTATTATGTAATAACAGTCTAGGAGATCAACTGAAACTCGCATGTAAAAAGTTACACAGCAGACAAGAGGTTTCTCTAAAGGAAGGGTGTATATATTGACTGGATTAATAGCGTATTTTCATGCCCAAAGGGAAGACTAAACTCAGAGAAAATGGCCTTAATCTGAGTTCTTCTTGATGTTCCTTCTGTTGAAACAGTCCCCTCCTGCAAAAGTTATGCTCCAGTCTTAACCAGATGTTTGGAAAGGGAATCAAAATTCACTGAAAATGAACAACTGAACATTTTGTTTCTTTTGAGACGTTTGTACTCATATGTGTTTTTGTGCTTTCATGAAATGCCTGTAAGCGATGAATTCTGTGGATTATGATAGACATTTGTCAAGAGCTGGAGGTTGTACAGAAATATGGCTGGCTAGTCCTAGATCCCTGTCTGTATGAGTGGGATTAAAGTCAACCTTGAGTGTGAACACAAAATCATCCCATTGAAAAGCTTAATTACATCAGACATTCAGGATACCTGTAACCAACCTTTCTCTTTCTGTACTCTTTCAACTATGCAGTTAGAGAACACTGAAAACATCTGGTGCAGCTTTATTAGTTTGTCCTTGATGAAGGTTAATACACAAGACTGGAGCTTTTTAATACACTATGTTTTAAGCAAAATCTTTAGCACATCTTTAAAACACTTAATGAAATAGTGTAAAACTCAGCTTCATTGACTTACGAAAGCAGTGGGAGTTTCAAAAAGCTACAAGATTGTTTTGAATTCTAAAGATGTTACAGTTTCCGTTGTCAGTAACTTGAGAATTTAGGCACCTACTCTAGGTAATCCTTTACACAAATGCCTGATTTCCAAGCAGCCAGGCTCTCGGCTCTTTGAGATTGTTCGGGCTTTTTTGTGGTTATTTTGGTTGGTTGGTTGGGGTTTTCTGTTCGTTTGTTTGGCTTAGGTTTTTTCTTTAAAGGACTTCTTATACATTGATAAAAGTTTGGCAGAAGCAATTTGTAAAAACCATTTCTACTGAACAGATTAAGCAATGGGCTGAATGTTTTGTCCATGTGTCTAATGCTTGAAAGGGTTTGTAACGCATTTTGCAACTTGGATGTGGTCTGCACAGGAAGCTGCTGGCCCCTCCACAACAACACAGAAAATGTTTGTCTTTTTTTTTTGAAGATGTTAAAACTGAATTGAATTTACTAAAAATGTAATTGTGTAGGGGGAAATGTTTATACTTTTATACTTTTTTAGGCACCCATATTTTATCAGCTTAAATTGAGCACTCAAATTTCCCCGAAATAGTAACAGATTATCTTGTGTATCTGAAAATAAGTTGTCTGTGTTAACTGCATATTAAAACATTTCCTCTGCTGCAGTAGTCACTGTGTTTTTAAGCAGTGTGACTCCACTGAATTCTCTGAGCTCCCGAGCTCATGGAATTGCAGCCAGCCATGTTTCTTGTTGTTTTCTTGATGTGCTCGACAGTAATTCGGCATTGGCTGAAGTGGATTTTAATGCCTGAAATATCTGTTTTGCAGTGCTCCTTCTGAAGCAGCATTTCTGTCTTCTCTCTTATTTAACCCAAAAAAGACAGAATATTTTCTTTCATACACTGAAATTTTCAAGAATGACAGCAGCAAAGCATGAGTAACAAACTGAGCAAACTGAACAAATGAGGAATATGTAAAAGAGTGGCCTTTTCCAGGTGTGTTTTTTTTCCACTGGAGTATTTTCAGTTTCAAAAGATGCTTTTACAGTGAGATTACCTGCAGTCTAGTTTACATTGTGTCCCTGTTGTAGCAAATTTGGGCAAATGAGTGGCTCATCATTTTGCACTTTGTTTCCAATACCTCACAAGGATGTTAAGAAAGAAAAAGAAAAAGAAAACAATAAACTGTAATGGGCAGGTATTTGGCAAATTATTGAAGTATGCTGTTTGAGACCACCTGAACTCAGCACTTTGCTGTTCTTGCTAGTGTCATTATTGCTTTAATTTTTGTGAACATGTAAAGCTTTCAGATCAACAGAAGTGCTACTGTATGCCTTCTTCAAGGCAGTAAGAATTGATCCCTAAGTTTGGTTGCTTTTTATTTGACTACTGTAATTTCAAATAAAGCTAGCTGTAGTAACGAGGTAACTGCATGAGAGTCCAGTCTACATCACCAGGTTTTGTAAACATTGCTTCGTCTGTTAAGATCTTGCAGGATGAGGTAATGTACTGACACAGCTTAAACTGGAGTCGTTTGTTTTCTGTCACTTGAAGGGTAGTTACTTCAAGAGAACTGCCTATGACTGTGTAAAGCTGATGGGTTCATAGATGTACTGCAGAAGCCTGTGACGTGAACTCTGAATTTACACAGCTCCTCTAGGCTTAAAACAGTATTCTAGGTTAGAATTTAAGATCTTGAGCACAAGGAGATCATGGCAGAAGAAAACAAAGCAGGAAGGAAGAGATACCAAAACATAACAATCGGGTGAGCTCTGATGGAAATGTAAATTCTGTGATTTAACTTTCTACCCTTTTGCTATATGAATATTCAGTGGAGTTCTTTGGTGTGTTGCCCATGGAACAGGAGGTTACTTCAGCACATGATTTTCAGTGAAATTCTTTAAAGGCTGTTACAAACTTTTTGCAAAACTTGTTTGAAAACCGAGAGGTTCAAATTCGCCATAGCAATTTCTTGCTTTGAAGAAGCAAGGACACAGGTAGCATACTGTTGGCCTTAAGCTTTATCAGAGGCTCATTTTCTGTCTTGGTGATGACATTTTTGTATTAAATGGCTTTTGACTTCTTCAAGCACCAATCAAATCAGGGTTTATCTGCAATGAATGAGTCATCCTGAGGCCTCCAAGGTGTGAATGGCATCTGGTCCATAACAACTGTCCAAAAGTATAGTCTGACCTGACAGCTCACACAGTAAATGTGAAAGAGATTATTTTATGGGTTTTTTTAACCAAAAGACAAGAGGTTACCTGGAATTTTCCCCCACTTCCTGTGGGGTCACCATGGATTTGTGCAGTTTGTTATCCCACAGTAATTTATTGTCTGTCAAAGGCCTGACTGTATTTAAGAGCTTGTATTAATTCTCTGCTAAACTTTCATCCCTCAGAATCATATGCTCAAAAACTCTGGACAGTTTACTGTGCTTGTTTCCGAACTCAGGTTTCTTGTGATGATGAACATTCCTTTTGTCTTTCGTTGTAGCATTAGTAAAAGATATTTTTTAAGAAATTGAGCTTAAAGTCTCTATCCACCATTTTTTTTCTTCAAGTTTTCCTTACAGTAATGTATAGCTCTGTTTCTAGCAATGTGAATGCACAGTTATGGCAGATTAGAAACAGGGCTGTTTCCTGAAGATACCAAAATTGAATCCATCTCCTCTTTGTCTGAGAGAGTTTTGTTGGTTGGAGGAAAAGCTTTAGGAGTTTCAGGAGAAGAAACTTGTAGCAGATAAAACAAACCCCTGACTGCAGGTGTGCGGAGGGAACTGCTGCTCAGGAGAGAGCACTGCTCTTTGAGTATCTGTTGGTGAAGAGTTGTCAGTCTCTTTTTGAGCTCTAGAGCCACCACCAGCAAGGTAACACATTCATTACAAATTACTATTTTTATTAGTATTAAAAAAATGACCGTGAAATGCAAAACCACAGTAGTATCTGGATGAATGAAATGACCTTAGAAACGGGATTATAACGTGTACTGTCCGGTCGTGCAGGCGTACTGGAAGAGATTCCTTCAGAAGTGCTGAGACAGAAGTGAAGTACTGGGCTTTTCGTGGAGGCGAAAGTAAGTGAAAGAGAGCCTGTCCACTGGAGATGTGATAAAATCAGGAAGTGCCACTCTCCTGTTTCATTCTCACCACATAAAAAGCATCTTCCAAGTTTTTCAAATGGAATTCTTCAGTCAGCCCTGAAAGGTGGGGCCCTTGCACAGAGAGGAGGTTTTGGTGTGCCTTTAAAAGCACCTGGTAGCTCAGGACGGGAGGGTTGAAACTTCCTGGTTTAACCCTATTGTGGTCATTGGACAATTGTCTTTTCTAACACAACAATTTTGAAATAGATGTGGTCTGAGAATCCTGCCTGTTGCTTCGTTACAGTTGAAGCTGCAGTTATTTCCAGCTTTAAGGACAGTGTCAGGGTCTTACCTGGGTTTGTGTTTTAGAATTATGGATTCTTAAAATAGTGTAAATATTCAGTTAAAAAAAATAATAAAAAAAAAGAGGTGGAAGGCTCTCTGAACTCAGTGGCGTAAAACTTTTCTTTCCTTTGGCTCACAACAATCAGGATCTGTCTTTAAAGGCTTCTTACTGAACTGAGGCTTTAAAGGGCTAAGTAGATCTTACTGTTCAGTTTGCTTAAATGAGTGTCACATAGGGGAACTCTTTCCATTTTCAGTGCAGAAATGCTAAGGGCTAAAATCCTTTCCAGGGCTAATCTGACGTTCCAGAGACACGTAACACTTAAAAAGCAGCTGCTCTGGTTTTCTTTCAACTCACAGACTCCAAAATCACTTTTCCCAATGGCTGAAGCAGTTGCAGGTACAAGTGCTCGTGTATGGTTTGGAATTTCAGTATCCAGGTTGGTCAGAGAAGACGGTACACTGGCCCCGCACTTTGTTATTGCCTGTGCTGAAAGCTAACAACTCTTATGAACAGCACTGGTAACAGAGAGACCTTGGGATGATTCTGCCCCAGGAAATTGTTGCTGAATACATTGCGTTGCAGCTTAGCTGCCCTTTATCAAGGTCCGCCGAGGCATAAACTCAGAGGTCCTGTGAATAGATACTGCTGCAAACATAGTTTTCTGGGCCCATCAAAGGGTTCTTTTTAGGATGTTGTGTGTTAATAACTGCTATAATGAGAGAGACCTTTTAGAAAGCTATTTTGCTACTTTGGGGGTGAAGAGACCTTACAAAGCTGAGCCTAAATTTTGACCTGACCTGGCACCTGTTGAGATTTCCAGGCCTGGTCATCTGAAACATAAGAGTTAATGTATTTATGTACATGATTCTTGCTCCTTCTGAGGATTTTCCAAAAGCTTATGAACAGCTTTACTCAAGCTTAACTCTGCTCATGTGTGCTTGCTGGGATGAAGCAAGTGCCAAGAAGCTGTAAGAGGAATGTTGCAGCCCATCTACCTGAAACTGAAACAAGTTTTCAACAAGGTTTCTACCTGAAACTGAAACAAGGTCACCAAACTGAAGGAGTATCAGATGGCAACTAATTCCACCTGCTTCCATCCTAAGCCTCGTCTGAGCCTTCCTATGAGAGAGCTGTTTCCCATGGACTCTCTAAGCCCGCCTGCCAAATTCAGTAGATGGTCTTTGGTTTTTTAAACTCTTCTCCAAAGTCACTGGTCTCAACATTAGCGGTGCATCAGCTGTTTGTGTTCATATCCAAGTGGCCATACTGGCAACATGTTATTTCCTGGATAGTGGATTAGCAATAACACTTTATTTTGTGCCAATTCATTATCTCTGAAGTGTTCTTACTGCAGCAAAGTTTGAGTTTTGATCTGGTTTTAATGCTTTTGCATTAGCCAAAACTCTTAGCACAGACATAGACAAGAAACTGAATCCATGGAATTTCCCTGGATAAAAATCTGCTAGGGCTTCCCAAATCATTTGAAGGTGGTTACAGTTAACCATCATTTTTAAAACAAACATGCAACTAAAATGTGTGTGGGTATTTTTTTAACCTCCTTTTCATAACACTAGTGTATTGTAAACTGCATGAAATAAACCTGTTTTCCCTTTCAAAGTCTGATGTCTTAAATCTCTTTTCTAAATCCATTGACAGTGACAGTGTAATTCCACTGACATTCCTAGTGTAGCACTTCAGATAAAGATGCAATTGCATTTTTGTGCAGTGATTCAAAGCAGTAATATTTTTCCTTTGGAAAGGAGACACATCCTTGTCTGCTGTCCCAAAGACATTGTCAGGAAAAAAGTCATGTTTATTCAGATTCATATGCACTGGGAAATTAAGGTATTTTCCTTTGTGTTTACTATGACTGTTGCTGATCATTATGGTAGGAAATAGTCCCCTCTGGGTATACAAGCACACAAAAAACCCCTCATGTACCAAGTTTTAACTAATCACTTTGCTTACATTTTCTTTCACACAGCTCCCAAATAACCCCGCCTAATATCTCAGATCTATTTTATAATCCAGTACTTTGCTTTTTAATATAAAAGCTGCTTTTGTCTGAAAAATGAAGCTAACTGAAATTGACACTTTGTATAAGGCCAACATACAGCATAAGAAATGTAAACAAAGCCACTTAGTACGTGCTTGCAGCAAAAGTTTTAAAGATAGAAATGGGTGAAGGAAGTAAATGATAAAGTACCAAGTACATTTTGCTGGAAGGGTTCAGGCAGTTCGACAGCTCTGCCCTCTACAAGAACAGGAAAGTTCGTAATTCACTATTAGCACTGAGAAGACCACTGGGCTGCTTTTATTTCCCAAACTACGAGTCAGAATTAAGTATGAGAAGCTAAGACCTGTGAGTTCGAAAATCTAGCGGCTGTGCAGTTATATATGAGGTGAATTTCATCTTAACAATTTAATCAGTTTTAAATGCAAAGCACATTCTAATATTTCCTTATGTATTCCGCGGCTTCAGTAAGATGGTGTCATATTACTAAAATGATTCAAATCGCATTTGAATTTTACTAAAATAAGTGCTAACATCTCTAATAGAAGTTAACTAATCAACATGTACATCTGTATTCATCAGACTGTCCTACTAAAAGTATTTGCACTTTACAGACAACCAGCACGACTTTCAATCCAAATTCTTACTATACATACCTGTTGCTTCAAGTGTTTTCATCAGTTAACAAAAGTGAGAGCATGTGTACCATGAACCAGAAACCAGTTAATACAGAGGACATAAGTAAGCCACTGATATCCTGTTTGGATCTTTTATAACATTCAGAGTTTATTTGGAGTTAGCTTCGCTTTCAGTGGGAAGTTTCACTTAAGAAAGACGAAAATGACCATGCAAGTTCACCTTGCACTGTGCTGAAGTCTTGCCTCACAGTCAGAAATGCACAGTCTGTATTATGTGATGTTCCCCAAGTCTAGAATCTGCATAATTGTATGAGATAAATCCTGTAAGCAGTGTGTTAACAGCTTCCCCTAAAACTCTTTGCTTTTGGTAATGTCACTGGAATCACTGTTTGTCCTGGTTCTGCTATGGGCATTTGCTACTGGCAAAAGACTTCTTAGCTAGAGTGATATTTAGTCTGATCTGGCATAGCCCCTACAGCACTTTAACAAGCCCTGCTGAAAGTTTCTGTTCCAAATTAGTGCAAAGACACCACCAGACATTCAAAATAGATTTTCTCTAAGTGACATGCACCCAATGACTGTTCAATGAATCAGCCTGCAGCTGGTGTTCACGTTCAGCTCTTTGAAGATCCCCTCTTCCCCCAAGTAATCTGTGACTGCCGGGATGCTTTCTGTACACATGGCTGCTGTCTTCTATCTCTTCTCCAGCACTTAACTAGTTAAAAAGAATAAAGAAATTAAGGAAGATGCTGCCATAGGTGTGGGTGCATTAGGAAAAGAGCTGGACAGGAGTGAGGGCACACAGGCAGACAGGTATCCATTTTACATCCTTGTGATACATTAGTGGCTAAAGCAGAAATGTGAACAGGAACTGTTCATTCCAAGAGTACATAATTACTGTTAAGTAATTTACAGAGGGAAGCTAAACGAGGACTTGAGGAGAATAGGGCAAGTGGCCCAAGGATTTGATTTGTTTACATGAAAGTGCAATCATTGCTTTCATTCTCAAACTTTTCTGTGATATGCCACACTTCATATTTCTCACTGCAGTAGGAAGATGCTGAAACCACCCACCTTCAAGGGAGGAATTCGAGCCTGAAGCCAGCCCTCACCAGTGGAGGTGAACCCAAAGTTAATTTCAACTCTTTCTCTGCACTTGGCAGATGTGCAATTCCGAGGACGAACTCGGAGCCATCCTGGAATGAGAGTTTTTGTTGATAAAAGAGCTGTTACAAAAAGGTCTGTGAAAGCTTTGGAAGTAGTTCATTCTTTTCCATCTCTGCTGGCAATAAGGTGTCTTATAACATTAGCTAGTTGACACAGATTTGAGGTTTAAACAAAGATCTTGTTATGTCAAGCAATATCCATTGCTTTGTCAGCTTGATTATTTTCTTGAGACCAGCCTACAGAGGTAAAGCCAGGAGGAATATTCACCTTCTGCATCCTTTCTGTAGGACACAAAACCAGAATAAATGTATACGAGAATATGAATTGTTCAGAGGAAAAAAAAAGCCTGAAAAGAGCTTGTCCCCTTGGATAAAAGCAGGAATGGCCACAATTACAACAGCCACTGTCTAACTTGCCTTTAAAACCCCAAGTGGTGAGGATCCCATACCCCTGCCCTCCCCATTAGGCAATCTACTGTTGTGGTATCTTTGCCAGTAGAAGGATTCTACATCGTGTTGGAAGTGATACAGAAAGCTAAAAGAAAATAAAAATCTAAGTGGGAATTTTAGAAGTGAAATAGAACAAAATATAAACTGAACCATCCCGCAGTGCCTAGATTCATTCTGCCAGCTTCAGGTGCCAGTTGTGACCGATTCCCCGTTGCCTGCCTGGGGTTATGAAGAAACAGAATTCCTCCAGTAGGTATTTAAATGTGCCCGAGATAATCACTTGCCGGTGCCTGCTCACTGGGTGGGATGTTGGGCACCAAGGTTCCCAAGAAGATGAAGCATTTTGAACTTCAACGCTGCACAGAACGCGGCTCAATAAAGCATTGCAAGGCACGGCCAAGAGGTTTCAGCACTTAAATTGCTTGTGTTTGTTTAAAATCAGAAAAGTCAAGATGGGAACAGAATGCGGCTCGCACCACGGAAGAGGCATTCCCCAAATCCGAAAAGAAACACCCCCGTCCCCAAAAACGCAACGGGAAACAAGAAACAGAGCACGAAGCGCGCCACTGCTGCAGATCTCGGCAGCACAAAGGCAGGTCTGGGCCGAGCGCACCGTCAACGGCAGCACCGCACGAACCCGACCCCGCGCCCGCTCCTGCTCCCGGGCTCCGACACAGACCCGACCGGCCGGGGGCGGGACGCCTGGCCCTGGCTCCCGCCCTTTCTAATAGGCTGGCCTGCATGCCTATCAACAGCGGAAGCACCGCCCGCCCCGCCCCCTGCGATAGGCTGGCCTACCTGCTCGTCACCTGCGAAGGTCCTGCCCCCTGCTCTCTCTGATAGGCTGTCCTGCCTGCCCGTCGCCTGCAGAAGCCCCGCCAGGGTACAGGGCCCCGGTCTCTAATTAGAGGCTCGGCTGAGCGCAGGGCGGGGGGGTTCAGCCGAGTGCAGTCAGAATCGCTCTAGTGCCCTCCGAGGGGCCGGGGCCGGGGCCGGTCGGGGCACCCGAGGTAAAACTTTGCTCGGTGTCCCGGGGGCTGGAGGGGAGCGGCGCGGCTGGATTCCTGCCTGCTCTCACTGCTCAGGCATTGCTTGGGCACCTCTGGGTCCTGCGCACCGAGGATGCGTAACGCGTGGTGGACGGATCGCTTTTAGGGTCATACCGCGCCGGCGCAGTGGCACGGACGGGTCGGGCTGAGGGACACGCGGTACGGCCGCGCTCCGCATTGAGGAGGGAAGGAGGGAGGGAAACTCCGGACCAGAGACAAAGGGGGGGAGCCGAGTCGGGAACATCCGGGTCATTCGCTGCCGCTTCAATCCGGGACACGCGCGAGTGCTGCGGCCGATCACGGTGAGGCCTGGTCGGACGTGGGGCCTGGGACGGTGGGGCCTGGCGCGGCGCGCAGGCGGCCCCGGGGCCTGGGCGAGGGGGACCTGGGCTGGCTCTCGCTGCCTGTGGCACCAAGGGACGGGCGGCTGCGGGGCATGCGGGCCTGGTGGCTTCTGCTGCGGCCGCGCGACGGAGCCTGCCGGCGCGCCGCTGCCCGCCTGAGGCGGGCTCTGCGTCTCCCGCTGCCCGCCCCCGGAGGTCTCCGTCGCCGCGGGCCGAGCTCTCCGGAAAGGTCTCTGCACCCCCGGGTCTGCGCGACGCGGCCCCCGCCCCAGCGAGTACACGCCCAGGAGCGAGCGAGCGGACGCCGGGGTGCCTTGTGTAGGCCTCGGACGTTGGCCATGGCCTCTTCGCAGCGGCCCTCGGCGGAGGCAGGCAGGGCTCGGCCCCGCCGCGGGAACCCCCCGCACCGAGACCTGTGGTTACGCGACTCCTTTTGTTGTTTTTGCCAGTCGGGTAGCTGTTCGGCTGGTACCGCCTGTATTTTTTCATGCCGCAGACAGGAAGAGACTTTCCAGTGCAGTCCGGAGCGCTCTGATTAAATGTCAGACCTTGGCTTTCTCCAGTCTCAGGAAAATAAAGTTTGTCTCGTTTTGGGACAGACTACGCCAGTTGATGTTTTTTATTTCCCCCCCCCCGTGTCAGTATTTAACCTGCGAAATAAAAATACGAGGGTAGGAATGTTAACGATTTTTTCCCTCTCGCTACTCGGAATTGAGGAGAGCTATTGGAAGTTTTTGAGGCTTAAAGAGCGCATCGTTGGTGTGTTTAGAGACTTGGAATTGTCGGTGTGATAGCTGTTCCTGTGGAACGGGAATGCTTCTTTGCAAGACTTGCCTTTTGTGTGTGGAAGTAGTTCCCCTGTCCCTTGCCCCCCAGAAGGTATAGATGGGTAAGATGTTGTGCAAGGGAATGTAGTTTGTTCCTATGAGTGTGTTGGTTTGGTTTTGTTCTTTCCAAAATAGCTGGTAGTAACAGCAGCGGAGTTGAGCTACTGAGTGAATTTGGAAGTTTGTGTTAATTTTCTAATGAATTCATAGCATTAAAAGGGACGTTGCTACCTCTTAAAGCTGGGGAGGGATTAAAACCAAGCAAAACATGAAGACTGGTCTGTTAGGTCTGTGTAAGGTAGGCTTGGTATAGTTCCTCCAGCACAGAAGTTTGTGTTCTTCCCAGTGACATAGCACATAATTATGTTGGGAACGCAATAGCAGTAAATTTTTTGGGTGAAGAAAACGAATTTGATGTGATTTAAATAAAAACAAAAAAAATCCCCAAAAAACCAAAACCCAACTCAACCCTAAGAACTGGGTGGGAAGGAGAGAGGTGTTATTTGTTTGTGTCATTTTGGCAGGATGTGCTGTGCTTGTGCATTTACTTTTAAATTGTAACTCTTTCAGGTTAATTGAGATTTCTTGCATTTGTGAGGTATTTCAAAAGCTTACAAGAGCTAAAACTCAGGTACAGATATTTGGGCACGCTCCTATTCCAAAGGAGGGACGCGGAAAAAACCCCAAACAAATCATACACATAAATTACTAAAGAAGTTAAAAGTAGGAGCGAGAATATCATATCTTCAGCTTTAATACCCACTTAGTTCCTGTTCTTTCATAATGTCTGAAACCAAAATACATACTGAGGTGGTCAGTCTGTGTCATATCTCAGGCTCTAGCAGAACTAAAGTTGAATTGAAGAGCTGCTAGAGAGTATGTACTGGCCATTTGTTAATGGGTTGATTTGCTTATGAGGGGATGCTTACCTCACAGGAGCTTAATTTTTGCAGTGGGCTTTCAGTTGGTTTTGTCTCTAAACGGTCATTGGTAGTAGTTTGTTGTGATGTTTTAGATGTTTGTCTCCCTTATTAGGGTAACCAAAATATGTGGAGACCATGTACATGAAGCCCATTTTCTCATATACAGTGAAATTTTGGATGTATCCTGTCAGTGCTTAACCAAGACAAGTGTCCCAAGACTCGCAAAGGGATTCATAGAACAGGGGAAAAAAAAGTTTAATTTCTAGGACAGAGTGCAGTGCATGAGCAGCTGCAAAGCACGTGGAACACCTTCCCCCCCGGCCCGTGGAGTGGTTATTGATTGGTGGTGCTCTGCGGGACACATGTTGTTTATGTGCTCTGAGAAGTTGACATTCCCCCTTAGGTGCATGTCATTAATTGGCTGTTGGCCACAGGAAATACAATTCATGTATTGGAAAGTATCCTGTAAGGCATGTCTTGGCAGTGGTTTATAAGCAGAAAGAGTTTCTCAAATTGTTAGGGGCAGGTTTGTGTTCGTGCAGGGGACCACCAGGTGGAAGCACCACTGCAATTCTGAGGTATGTTCCATAGTTCATTGGCATTTGCTAATGGGCATGGGCTCACAAAATCCTGAAAACTACTCTCTGTATAATTTGCTTAAGGGAGAGGGTTTTTTTGTTCTGGTGGTATCTTTTCAGTGACTCCACATCTGTGTGTCAACAGGCTAAAATCTGAAGCAGTGTGTACATGCATGGAATAGGTTAGTGCTTGGTTAATCTTTTAAGCATGAACATCACTTTAAATGATGTGTGAGATCCTTAAAATAACGATCTTTGTGCACTACTTTGTTCATATGGTTCTAGTAATAGATGGCAATATTTTTACAGGTAATTACATAGTAATAGAATGTGAGTTTTGCTTAATTACGGATGAGTACTTAAGTGTTTATTGTAATGGAGTGGTAACACTCCTTTCATTAATTCTGTCAGTTTGTTTGGTGGAAGGATTCTTCTCTCCTGGCCACCATAAAGGCTTGTTTGCTATGTGTGGAGTTGAGAACAAGTTGACCTGACTTCTCCAACTGCCAATTATCAGCTCTTATTTAAAATGGGTAGAAGAGCAGTAGGGAGGAGGATTAAAAACCTTCACTGCAGTTTGTTTTGTCCATGTGGCTAATGAAACCCTAGGTTTAGATAGAGTTGGCCAGTGAAAAATAAACTCTCACTGTGATTATTGTTCTGGGTGAATGGAGAATCCTCCGTGAATTTGAAAGTGCCACTCTTGCCGCCATTGTGACTAGAACTGTTCTTGTGTCATCTGTAGTACCAACCTGTGCTGGATGTGTTTCTTCTGTAGTCTCAGTCACCAAGTCAGACATGGTTGGCTGTCAATAAGGCAGTGAAAGTGTAGAAAGATCATTCAGTTTATACTGGAATTTAAAACCTGCTTTGTAGAATGAGTGGGCTAGTGGCTATTCTGAGCTTTCTTCTGTACTGCTGAGCGCTCTTTTGCTGACCTGTCTTCTGTATTGCTGTCTACAAGTTCTATAGTGGCATCACTGTGAAACTGAGGTGATCTTGTTAATTGCTGTGTCTGTATCGCTTTTGTGTAGAATACTGGCTTTCAACAGGAATTTTCAGTCTAAAAATAACATGCATTGTTCCCGTTTGCCAGAAACAGGAGCAATGCAGGTGTTTGCCTGCAGAAGACAGCTGAAGACAGCTGAACTTTCTGTGGTCTAGGAAGGAGATAAGTGTTTATCAGTTATGCAAGTAGGATGTCTGAATGGTTTTCTCATTACTACTAGTGTTTCTGTTGCCAAGCTACTGTCAAAGTAGTTTCTAAGATGTGATTCAGATATAAAACACAAGGTGGGGATAGTATTTTGTAGGATGTTGTTCTTGGTGTTAACTTCTGCAGGGTGTGCAAAAATATGTGTCTTGGATATAGTAGTGAAACTCCTGAGTGAGCAGGGCTTACAAACAGGTAGTACAGTGTGTTGTTTACACTATGAGGAAAAGTTTATACTAAAAGCAATTATTTTCTTTTAGAAGGACTGTGAATATGTCTGGCATAGCTCTTAGCAGACTGGCACAGGAGAGAAAAGCCTGGAGAAAAGATCATCCATTTGTAAGTATGAGAACTGTGAAATTTCTGACTCCGCAGTTGGTTTAGAGTTCTGATGCAGATTTTTTCATTTTCTACCCTGATGTGATTTTTCTTACATTGCTTTTTTCTTTTTTTAATTTAATAAAAACCATTTCAAGCTATGTAGTGCAAAAAGAAATAACTGTAAAGATAAAATATGTCATGAAGTATTCTAAGTACATCTTCCAAAATACTCACCCTTTGGCTTTTTGCCTTAATTCAGGGATTTGTAGCAGTACCCACGAAAAATCCAGATGGCACAATGAATCTAATGAACTGGGAGTGTGCTATTCCAGGAAAGAAAGGGGTAAGACTCATCCACTTGCATTCTGCCAAAACAAGATTATCCCTCATAATAGCCAGTTACGTACTTTATCATGATGTCACTTTTAAATACCTATATAATATCTTCATGCTAGTGCTTTAAAGTGTTATAAACCACAAAATGGAGCAAACAAGATCCTTAAAGCCAACATCTTGCATCCTAGAAAATGCATCACACCAGGAAAAGATTAGTTTTGCTCACGTGATTCCTGGTATTTTAAAAATTGGGGTTTTCACTTGAGTAAAAATGCTGTCTCTAGCAAGAAGGAGTGTGCCTTGTTTGTCTCTACCAGACCAGCCAGTGGCTCTCTGTTGCCTTTGTGTTTGGAGGCATGCTGTACTGCACCTGCTTCCCCTGAGACACGAGTCGTTGAAACCACCAAAATGATTTCTTGTCAGTCAGATCAAAAATTGAAGTAAAGTGGTGTTAGTCCTGGGGTATCTCCCTTCACTTTTTTTTTTTTACAGCAAATCACTTGTTAACTACCCAGAATCTGACTCCAAGAACATCTGCAACCTGTCCAGTTACACAATACGATCTTGCTGTCATACTATTATCTTAGTAAGGCATTTGAGTATCTGCTGTCTTTCATCTGTAAGGTGTGTTGCTCTGTGAGAAAGACGGTAAAAACTTGATTGACTCTCTGGTGTTCTACTTGAAGAAATTATTAAAAGCTATTTGTCTTCCCCTGCGACTGAAAGCAAACAAAGTGGGAGAAGTTCATCATACCAAAAGGCTCCTCTCTTCTAAATGGACAAGTTTGTTTCCTCTGGGAAATATCGAAGAATAGATATTTCTAGTTGTTAACAACTGACTACAGCTGTTCAGAACAAGTTCTTCAAATACACAATAGCAAATGAAATGAAAATTACTTGCTTTCTAAAACGCAGTTATCTTGGTATTCGTAGCACGTTTTCTTCCTATTCCAGCTTGAGAATTTGCACAATGAATACCAATGACAATGGAGTGCTTGGGGGTGTGGGGGTGTGTGTGTTTTCTTTTTGTTTGTTTACATTTTTTTGCTTTTTTTCTTCTGCTAAAACTGATGTAACAAGGGTAGAAAAGAATTGGGGATTTCCTCCTAAGGTGGTCTTCAAAAATACCTGGCTGCTCCTGAGGATAGGATTTGATCTTTACTCAGGTTCATTTTAAAGAATTAACACTTTCATTGCAGTGTTTCCATAGCAAGGGCAAGTTAGAGAAGGGATCTGAATTTTACATATACGATAAACTTTTCTCTGTCTCTACACTTACCAGAGATCCACCTGTCAGAAGATAGTTTTGGGTTTTTTTTCTCCTTATTTTCAAGTAAGATGACAAGGAAATATATTTTTGAGACAGCCTTTTTGTGCTTTGTGGGATGCTTTTCCCACATTATATGAACCTTTTGAATAGTGCTGTCTTATTTTGTCTGTAGCGTGGGAACAGCTCTTATCGGTGCTCTTCCCTGTTTTTCATGGGGAAAAAAAGCTTCCGTAACCCAAAAAGATGGAATCTTTGAAACTACTTGCTACCAAGTGCAGACAGGGTTAGTTTAGGCTAGTGAATCTCATATTAACTGTAGCAGTACTACAGTGCTGTCTAAATTTTTTTGTTCATTTGTGGTTTTTAGCCACGTTCTCATGAGGCAAAATAGAACCCATTTACATCCATGTGCTTAAGGGGTGTATCCATATCCTATCTTCTCAAACTTATTTTAACTGGGGGTGTAATGCCGCCTTCCTCACTGAATGTGTATCATCTTGCATGATTTAAGCCCAGCCAGTAGCTCATTTCCCGCCTTCCCAGGTGGGATGGTCAGGAGAACAGAAGAATATAAAACCTGGGGGTTGAGATAAGAACAGTTTCATAAATGAAATTAAGTAAAATCTACGGATAATAGAATACCAACAATAACAATACTGACAGTAATAATAGGGAACAACAACAAAGAAAAAGAGAAAATTCAGAAAACCAGCAGTGCTGCACAGTGCAATTGCTCAGCACCTGCTGAGCGATAACCAGCCTGACCAGGGCAGTGATCGGTCCCTTCCAGGTAACTCACCCCAGGTTCTATCCCCAGCATGACATGCTGTGGTATGTGATATGCCTTTGGCTAGTTTTAGTCAGGTGTCCTGTCTCTGCTTCCTCACAGCTTCTTGTGCCTCTCTCACTGCAGAGCATGAGAAACTGAAAAGTTCTTGATCAGGGTAAGCACTACTGAGCAACAACTAAACCATCATTGTTGTGTTGTAAACATTATTCTCATATTAAAGCCAAAACCAGCACTAGGACCAGCTACTAGGCACCATGTCAGCTACTGGGAAGAAAATTAACTCCAATACAGCTGAAACCAGGACACATGAAAAACTTCAGAAGTATTCTGTTCATCTGTGTACTACGAAAATTTTACTTGTTTACGGAGTTATCATCAATGATCCTGGCTCTGTTGAAGACTCAGCAATACTTACTAGCTGTAACGAAGTGGAAAAGCAGGGGTTTAATTCTTCAACTCGTTACGTAGGTAGAATAACTTGTCTCAGCCTAGACAGCATGCTACAGTGTAGGACAGCTATTTCCTACTGTATAGCAAAAGGATGTCTTGCACTTTGTCTGAGAAGTTATACTCCTGATAAGCTTTTTTCCAGAAGTTTGACTTCTCTTTGCCGTAATCTAAACTCTACCTTAACTCCTTATAGACACCATGGGAAGGAGGTCTATTTAAATTACGGATGCTTTTCAAGGATGACTACCCTTCTTCACCCCCAAAATGTAAGTAAAATGACTAAAACCCACAGGTTTGTTGGAACAGCGTTAAACTAGTCCACGAGGTTCTATGAATGGTTATTACTTTCTTACGGTTACCTTTTCTTGAACAGAAAGTTGCTTTTTTATTTTTTCACCACCCATCACTTTGCATTTAGGAAGTTGCGATGAAATGAGTTAAGGGCTCAGTATAACAAAGTTGTGATGGGAGGGTAATTACTGTGTGGCTTTCCTCAAAGTTTGACAAAAGCAGCACTTGAGGTGTTCACTACTTGATCAGTACTGTTTGGAAACTAGGGGGTAGGAATTGTTAGACCAAAGCCCTTTGTGTGTTCTTAATGTTAAGTTGGTCTTCTAAGCCAAGAACTCAGAAGGCAAGAACTTAGAAAAAAATAACAAATAGAAAAAGTTTCATTAACTTTAACCTTTTCATCAACTTGCTCTAAAATATGGATGTGTTCTTTTTCTGACACTATGTGCAGCAGATATCTTCAGGTACTGGGGTCTGAGGTTTTTGAGTTTTCCTTATCCCATCTCAAAAGTACTTACTTTAGAAATCTGAAAGTATTTATTGCCTTGCCTAGTTTTTGTTTCTCAAACTGGCTTCCATCTCAAATCAATGACAGTGAATACAGATGGCTCTTTTGGTTCATTTCTCATTTCATTTTAGTGTTTCAGCTGTATTGGTTGTCTCGGCAGCTCCTTTTGTTACCACCTAAATACACAAGGAAACGTGTTTTAACTAGAAAATATTTAACATTAACATCTTGAGAAACACCAACTAGCACATCATGCAAGTGTGAAATGAACTGCCATGCCTTAAAATAGGATGTATATGTGACTGGTGAGACTTCATACCAATGCCGCTTCTGAGTTCCTACTGAACTTCACAAGTAAATCTTGCTTATGAGCCACTCAGTGATGTCAGATGAATTAGAAAACTTTACTAACGTAGGTATTTCATAGCGGCTGTTGAATTTAAGTCCTGTAAAGATTAAAGAAATGGCAAAATATAGATTGAGTGGCAGAAGAAGAGTTGCACAAGCCTAATTCTTCAGTGAGTCAGTCTTGCAAGTTGAATTTCATTCCTCTTGTTTATACATTAAGAACATGTGAAACTGAAAAAAAAATGCTAGGAGCTCAAGTCATCTTTGTGTAGAACTTGCAGTATTTTAAAGTGAGAAGAGATGAGCAAAGGGCGTTCCATTCTATAGTAGTATGTGAGGCTGTAAAGACAGGATTGGTTAAAAAGGTTTTTATCACAAAGTTACTACAAACTATTTTGGTAGTTTCCATTCCTAACCCAGAAGATTACAGGTCACAACAATAGTGTTACATTGTTTGGGTTGATACCACAGGTGTGATGAAGTTACTGCTTCAGGTGCAGGCTAAGCCATGAAGAAAACCAATATTAATAGCACCAGAAATCTGTGTGGGTTTTTTGGGGGGGTAGAGGTGTCTTTGCCCATTGCTCTCCCACCCTGTCTAAACCAGCTCGCTGATCTTGGTCTTAGTGCTGCATGCAAGTAATTCTCTCTTCCTCATCAGGTAAATTTGAACCACCATTATTCCACCCAAACGTGTATCCTTCAGGCACAGTGTGTCTCTCCATCTTAGAGGAGGATAAGGACTGGAGGCCAGCAATCACAATTAAACAGGTCATTATTTGTACTTAGACATATTCTTAGCCCTTTTATTTGCTTTGCTTGCTTATCTGATGTGAATGTAAGATGTTCACTGTTTCTACAGTTGGTTTCTAAGGGTTTTTTCATTGAATGTCTCTTAGTAATATCCATGCCTATGTTACTTCTTTCTGCCACAGATCTTGTTAGGAATACAAGAACTTCTAAATGAACCAAATATTCAAGACCCAGCTCAAGCAGAGGCTTACACAATTTACTGGTAAGTATCTTTGCATGTCAACTTGAAAGCTTTCATATTGCCTACAGCTGTCTGTTACTTACAGTATAACATGCTAATGTTTGTAGGAATGATGAGGGGAATTTTCTTTTCTTTGTGGCTTATATCCTGTGGAGATGGCCTAGTTTGTGCTAAACTTGAACAAAACAGTAACTTTATGGTTAATAGGCTAGTGGGGCTTTTAATAGCATTGCAACAGCAATGAAGTGTGAAGACTCCTCCAGTTGGACCATGGTTTTCATCCTGGTTCTAGCCCAACACAGAATCCTTTCCCCTAAAGGCTAAGTAGTAGTGATGAGGCATAATGATGAGACTGAATTAGGTGATAAGTCCTATTCATAAGTGTAGGAGTAATTTCTGTCTAGTAATGGGTACCTGTAAGGGTAAGGGAGAGCTGCTGTGATTGCTGTGGGAAATATGTGGCATTTTCTGAAAACTAGATATTCCAGTAGAATAGGTTAAGAAGTACAAAAAGCTCATAGCTTCATCAGAGTGAGGCCTGACTGGTGATAGGGCAGTGATCATCTGGGAGCTAAAAAGGACCTTTTTCTTTTTCCCCCTCACCATTAAAAATGGATCATTGATACAGAATCTCTAGGGGAGCAAAAGACTTTAAAAAATGCTTTTGGCACTGACAACTACTGAAATAATGACAAGACTGAAATCTGGAATTGCCATTCTGGGCAGAAGAGCAGGTGTCAGGAGAGAGCCAAGTTTGAAAAATGATATTTCATGAGACTTCCCGTGCAAGCTATGTCAGAAATGTCTGCTATAGGATCCTAGTGAAAAGGAAACCCAGGGATGGGCAGCAAGTCCTGTCCTGCATTTAATTAAAAGCTTTGTTCAGTGTTATTTAAGTATCTGCTGAAGACTTGATGGGGACTGAGTGCATATGGAGGACAGTTAGCTGGCCACAATTGTACCAGCACTTCTAGGAGCCCTTAATAAGGAGGCAGGGCCCCCTCCCCCCCTTATTTTTTTTTTTAAGCTACTTCTGAAGGAATATTGGGAAAAATAATTTAGTTTTATACATGTATAGACAGTTCATGTAGGGTTTTTATCAGCTCCTACCTGCATATATATATATACAAAACCAATCTTTGCTAGTCTTGTTTCTGCTTTATTGTGCTTCCAGAAAAACAACATTTGAGAATAAACATTGCACATAAGTTTTGCTACTTCAAATATATATATATATATAGTCTCCTATTTATCCTCTTCATTGCTTTTGGACATGCATAGTATTTTAGGTGAGTTACTGTATTTCTGCAGTCCAAGAGTATCTCTCTTACTACATAGTGGGTAGAAGCAGTAAAACAGAGCAGGATTATATATGCATCTGTAATTTGGCAGTTGATAAATAGTGGGGAAGATGCAGGGCTCTTTTAAAGATGTGGGCTGATGCCAGGCTTATCAAGTTTAACCGTGCCAAGTCCTACACCTGGGTCAGAACAATCCGAGGCACAGCTACAGGCTGGGCAGAGAAGAGATTCAGAGCAGCCCTGTGGAGAAGGACTTGGGGGTGTTGGTAGATGAGAAACTGAAGATGAGCCGGCAGTGTGCGCTTGCAGCCCAGAAAGCCAACTGTATCCTGGGCTGCATCAAAAGGAGCGTGACCAGCAGGTCAAAGGAGGTGATCCTGCCCCTCTGCTCTGCTCTCATGAGACTCACTTGCAGCATTGGGTACAGTTCTGGTGTCCTCAGCACAAAAAGGACATGGAACTGTTGGAACAAGTCCAGAGGAGGCCAGGAGGATGATCAGGGGACCGGAGCACCTCCCTTGTGAAGACAGGCTGAGAAAGTTGGGGCTGTTCAGCCTGGAGAAAAGAAGGCTGCATGGAGACCTCATAGCAGCCTTGCAGTATCTGAAGGGGGCTATAGGGATGCTGGGGAGGGACTCTTCATCAGGGACTGTAGTGATAGGACAAGGGGTAATGGGTTCAAACTTAAACAGGGGAAGTTTAGATTGGATATGAGGAAGAAATTCTTTACTGTAAGGGTGGTGAGGCACTGGAATGGGTTGCCCAGGGAAGCTGTGAATGCTCCATCTCTGGTGGTGTTCAAGGCCAGGTTGGTCTGAGCCTTGGGTGGCATGGTTTAGTGGGAGGTGTCCCTGCCCATAGCAGAGGAGTTGGAACTGGATGATCTTAAGGTCCTTTCCAACCCTAACTATTCTGTGATTCTGGTTTTTAGACAAGTTGTGAGCTATACAAGAATAAGCTTCTGTTCAAATAAGAATACTTGTTCTCAGGATAGCTTTGGTACTGTCACTCTTAACTTCAGCACTCCGAATGTGCTAACCCCGTTCCTGTCCTGCAGGCATGCAGTCTAGTATGCCAGGCATTCTTCTGTGTGGATTCTGAGGGTGTGAGGTCCAGCACCTGGGTTGTATTCCCATGTGACAACACAATAGAACTGGGAGAAAAATTTTAGAATAAGGTCTGTATGCCTGTTTGTGAGAAGCAGCCGGAGCAGTTTCAGTGTGGTTGCTCCTAACTGTTCATTGGTTGTGATCAGTTTGCTTCATTTCTTCTTGTCCCCAAAACATTGACTTCCGAGGAGATAATGTGCTGCCTTTGTTTTTTTTCCTTTTACTGCAGCAATCCTTCATAGCTGCAGGGTTAAGTTCAGTTTTACTGCAAAGCTGTCTCCAAAAGCCACTCACTGTAACTACTCTTGGTACAAGAGTAATGGTAACAAATTTTTGTTTGGCTCTTGACTGACACTTCTGATGGCTAGTAATAAAAAATATGGTGCTGAATGTAAATGGATGCTCTGCTAAGCTACTGCCATCCCTTGTTGGTCCAAGAACAGAAAATAAAGAACTTGCCCTTTTATGTATTGAGGCTGGGGCTTCATAACTGGTCACAATTTGGTAGCTACTTGGGGAATGACAGTGTTTTTTCAGAATGTTGAACTAACTTTTGGAACTGGAGGTCAGGGTAAGCTTAACGCTGGGAGTCAGGGTCTGCAGAAATTAAGGCTGAAACTACCATACTGTTACCATTGTCCCGTTTCTTAAAGAGCACTTCCACTCTCTCTCCAAAGCAGTAAAGATGGTGCTTTAAAATCATATGAAGTGTACCAACTTTTAGTGAACTGCTCTCATCAGCCACTTCGTACTGTTAGGATACTGTAAATTATAATTGTTAATGACTTCAAGTCTTTGGGGAGTGGAAAACAAATGCTTAACATGTAAGGTAAAGCTGGCCTTGAGAAAGAGCAGGCACAGAACTTTTCACAGAGACTGGTGTGGTGTGAAGTCAAATAGTAGTCATTTGACAACAGATGGAGATTGGGAAGTAACTAGTTAAACAGTACTTTACTTCCCTCCAAAGGAAGTTATCAGAGTAATGATCCAGAAAAAAACTTTAATATATTACATTGTTCAGTGAATTCCTATTTAACTGCCTTCAGCAATGACTCGGTTTCATATTGAAAATAACTAGAATAATAACTCTTGTAGTATAGTCTCTTGATTTCTCAAGATACAATTACCTTTTTTCCTCTTTTCTATTCAGCCAAAACAGAGTGGAATATGAAAAGAGGGTTCGAGCACAAGCCAAGAAGTTTGCACCATCATAAGCATGTCATGCAGCATCTTAAAAAGGAAGGGATTGGTTTGGCAAGAACTTGTTTACAAAACTTTTGCAAAATCTAATGTTGCTATGTACAATTAATATCCACTTAGGGGAGGGGGTTGTATGTGTGCCATTTTCCATATTCGCCACTTGTATACAGTTCTAAATTTGCTGAATTGCCCCAGTTTTTTCATACAGGGTCTCTTCCTTCAGTCTTTTGTATTTTTGATTGTTATGTAAAACTTGCTTTTATTTTAATATTGATGTCAGTATTTCAACTGCTGTAAAATTACAAACTTTTATACTTCTATAAATTCACTAGTATCTCTAGTTCTTTGCTCTCTGATGCAGGCATGCTTTAAAATGTTAGAACTATATTTAGCCTCTAGCTGGCTGTATGAAACAAAACAAAACAAAAATCATGCCCTCCACCCCCTTCCCTCCCTGAATTTGTTTTTTTATCTTTGAGAAACTAGGTTGTTACTGCTTAAGAGCCTCAGAGATCCAAAGTCAGCCAGCATCCTTATTCTGCATCACTTCCTCTGTGTTTATATGGCATTCTGTCTGTGTTGCTGTTTAGAATAAATAAACTGTTTATATAAAGGGCTTTGTTTCATTTATCTTCATTAAAATGATTAAAAGATTGCCATTTAAATGGCTCTGAACACAATTCAGTGCAAGTCCTATTTTTAAGGCCTGTGATGCTGCACTTACATTTTGTTTAGATGTTGCCTTCCTTCGTTTTTCTTGCCTCCAACCCCAAAAAGAATGCAGCCCCTCTTTGGGCCCTGAGTGGTAACTGCAGCTATTCAACTTTGAATACAGAATTCTGATTAGCTAGAGACCAATTGCTTACTGTGTATAATGAGATCAACATACTGGTGTGATCACATTAACATAAAATAACACAAGCATTAGACTGATATGAACAGAATGTCCAAGGAATGCAAGGGGACCTACAGCAACCAGGGATTTTAAATGGTACTTGTTTATCAGAAATACTTCTGTGCCTTCTTCCATATGTCAATGTATAGAGCTTTTAGGAAAAGGATGTGCATAATGCAATTAAAGTTCCCTTCTGTAAAGGAAAAGTTAAATTATGTAAGTTATTTTCATGTATGTCAATCTGATGTGCCCTCCATTAAACTGTCACTGCTTTTTAATTGCATTTTTTTAGTCAAAATAATTCTGCAAAACGTGAAGTGTGAAAAGCTTTGTTCTGAGTTGGAGCTTCTTCAGTGCTGTGTTTTGTTGGTTTGGTTTTTTGTTAAAAAAAGGCTGCTGCTGGAGACTCACGTCATTCTGAGTGCGATACAGCTCTGTATCTCAATTCTGCTTTGTCTGCATTTGATTATGTGATAGCTTTAGGACATGGAAGCTTTCCCCAGATTAGAGTAGGTAACACCCTCATGTTAGTCCCTGAAAAACTGTGTAGGATTGCTTCCTTGTCACAATACAGAAATCCTTGTTTCAACAGCTGAGTCAGGAGAGACTTCATATCCTTGGGGTGGGAAAGTGAATAACTGACCACAGCTGGAGGAAAAGATTCACATTAAATTAATTTGCTTAGGCTTTTTTTTTTTTTAAGGCAAATGGAATATTTGTACTGCTAAACCCGCTGCTGTCACTTCTGTCTCAAGTAGGCTTAGCATTGAATCTCTAGCGGAAGAGGGGTGAGAGGTGAAAATCTTGCTGTGACTTGAAGAGCTCGTATATATGAAGGTAACACTATAAACTGTCCTCAGTATCGCCAGTTTTACTCAAGGGTTGCTGAAGTTTAGGTTTAAACAAGCTCCAATAGGGTGCTGGAAACTCAAAAGAACATTCCATTTTAATGTACAGAGAACCCCTAAACACCACAAAATGTTTTGGCACTTTATGTTCAGAACTGAACCACAGAATTTCAACTGCTAATAGCTGTACTTTTGCCTATACGCTGGCATGTATATGGAAAAGTGAACCAGGATCCTTGCGCTGATGAAAATCTCTGACTCACAGCTTTAAGGAGCATGTATTTCTGCATGATTTCAGAAACACATTTCAGCATGTATTTCTGACTTGGCAGTGTCACTTCCAACTAATGAGAATGCAGGCAGAGGATGTTGCTGAACCTGTTACCTGAAATTTTGTGGTACAGTTCCGAATTCCCTGAACAATTGCTACAAATTAAATAACCTAAAGCTTTTATGTGCATAAATGGACCTATAAACCCATGTATAGCCAGAGACTCACCTGAAGGAAGGCATTTGCTAAGCACCAAGTTACAGGTGAACAGGCCACACTGTTAACTTTTCACAAGCAAATGTCTTTGTGAAAGATGTTACAATTCTTTAGGATTCTTGGATTGTTTTGTTTTTTTTTTTTTTTTGTTTCTTGGGCTTCCGGTGGGGTTTGTTTGATGATGACTTTGTTTTTACTTTTCAAGCAGTTGGTTTACTGGTGGTTATTGCAGCAACTCTACAGTACCATGATCTTCTGGGCTGTTCTCGTCATTGCTTTCAGTGGCATCGTCTGGAGTGCTCACACTGTCCTCAGATTCTTCATCACTTTGTGCTAGTCTGGAAACATTTTTCACGATTATAAAAGCAAAGCAACTTAAAATAAGAAAAATGGTATTTAAATGTCATTACCCTGAGGAATTGATTGGTCTGTTGGGATTACAAAATTCTTTCCCTGAGTCAACATCAAATGGATCTGCGAAAAGAAGGGGGAAAAAAAAGTATGCATTGATGAAGGCGGCAAATGTTAAGGGTCTCCCCTCATTTCTTCATTTTCATTTTAAGAGATTACTGGCAGGGAGGGGAAGGCATAAGAAGTCTGTTTCAGCTTTCTGATAAGTTTACCATTGTTCAGCCAGAAATCAGGGAAGGTGAGAAACAGCTACCAAGTCCTGTGTCCACCCCTGTTCTAGTCTTTTCACTTTTCCATGCCCTTTGTAGGCTCCACCCTGCCCAGGATTTGGTAGCTCTTAAGGGGTGGGTGAGCAGGCTCCACACAGATTTCTAAGGCTTTTGGTAAGAAAACACAGATGTTCTCATAATGGTTTAGTTCCAGAAAGGCTACCTGGTTAGTTCACATCTACTGGGAACTGAAGTATAGCTATGCAGGTTTACCTCTTGCTCAGCAAGGGCAGGGCTAGATTTACTTTGGTTTAGAAAGCTGGGGAGAACTGGCACCTCAGAAAAGTGAAACAAAGCACAATAGCTTTGATACCACTGTCTACCTGGTAAATGCATAGGATTGTGGGTGGAAGTGTGTTTTATTTGGTATAGTAATTTTGTCCCTTAAAAACTGTCTTTACTTTGATGTTAACAGTAGTTAGGCTTCCACCAAAGTAACGATTTCATCCAGCCTAGCACCTCATGGCAAAGAGATCAAAGCTCAGAGGAACTAAAAGCTGTCTACCATCTCCTTACAGTGTGATTCACTAGCCAGTTTTTATGGCACTTAACCACTGTGAAAGGAAAACATTAATTACAAGCATCACGTGTTCTTGATCATTTGATTGGCTTTTTTTGTCCTATCTAGAATGAGACCAAGCACTCACCTGTGAATATAGCCTGAAATACTGGAATACAGGTAAGTTACTGGAAGAATTTGGGAATAAACTACTGTTCTTATTTTCATAATTTTTATTAGCTATTATTGGCCATTTTCATTATTTTATAGGCCTGATTTTAAATATATTGATTAGGGACTGTATATATGTATCTTTTCAAAGTCTGTCTTAGGTTTATGTTTGAGTAACTGGCTGTTGGACTGTATGCCTGTATTTTGCTTACAGTCATCCTGAATTACTACTCTTTTTACTCATACTCTGCTTTTAGCACCTTTTAACATCAGATAAAATGAGGAGGCATCACGTTTTCTTTTTACTCCTTAGTTCTCTAACATCCTTAATTTGATCACAGCGGCTGCTCCACAGCTCACCGGTGGATACGCTCCATATGCGCTCAATTGCTTTGGTCATTTTCATCTTTTTGAGTTGGGGGAAAAAAAGAAAAAAAAGCGAACTTGCTTATAGAAAGAATGGAGAGAATACACAGCACAAGGAGAGAACACCCAACACATCCCAGCAAAGCTCTGCTCTTGTACCTTGACAATATTTTCATGAGATTAAAGGAAAAGAGGGTGTGTTATGTGTCTGGTTTTTCTTACCTATTTCTTCCTCTTTTGTTTCTTGGACACTGGCTAAAAACTCCTTTTCAACTCTGAGCACTTCCTCCTGGCAGTGACAGGCTGCATATCTTTCCAAGAGACTTTTGTTCAAGTCAGTAAATGCCTGACCCCACTTAAATTTCCTTAGAAGAATGGTGGCTAGGTCTGGGAATCCTAAGACAGAAAATAAACAATCAGTTTTCTTTTTCAGTGTGAGATTTGATTCAGCTTACTAAGGTCAGAACACACCAACATATCACCACATGAGCGATTCAAGCTCTAGCTCCCACAGTCCTTCAGTAAGATGGCAGTTGTAAATACAGTATTTTCAGAAGATTTACCTGCAGTCTAGTCCTGTCAAGAAAGCTGTGCTGAGTCTGCAGAACATCACAAGAGGGGTCAGTTAATTTTGTTCTTAATCAGAACCCAGCCTAATAAGAGCCAGCTGTTCCCTGTCATTAAGACAGAGGTGCCAAAGGATTCATGCTCTGCCTTCTCTGGCTTTTTAAAGAGTTTTTAGGTTTCTCTTACATGAAGTGCCATCCTGACAAAACCAGGATTATCAGTTTATGTGTCCAGTTTCATAGCTGACACAAACTCCCCACAGATACCTCAATACTGCCAGATATAAGTACTTGGAAGAAAGCTAGACAATCTGATTCCAGACTCAACATAAACGATGACCAGTGGGACAGCATTACAGTTTATTCTATTGCAGATTATCTCTTCTGATTTATTAAGGATGTAAGCATTGCTGGTAACACATTTCACATCAGATGCATTACAACCTACCGACAATGCAAAAGGCTGCAGCAAAAGCTTCCACACAGGACAGTTTGCACGGCCGACCATAGTTCACAGGATTTGCAGCTACCAAGTAAGGCAGCAGCCGTAGGTGATTTCCTCTCATTCTCTTAAAGGGAGTTTCTTCTAATTTGGCCCATGAGCAATCTATGACTGCAATTCCACTCTGGGCAACGACATGCCTGCAAAAACAAACAACGTGAGAATTACAGCTGCCACTTCACACTGACAAATCTGCATAACTCCCTTCTGTCAATCACAAGGCATATGTTTTACAATGGTCTAAAATACAGATGCAATGAGAAAGAAGAACAACCTGCTTTTCCTCCGAACATGCATGTGGTAAAAAAGGTTTATCCATGCATTTCATACTGAAAGTGAAATGTTCTAGGTTTAAGAATGCGACAGGAGAGTGTGATTAATAGTAATGGTCACGTTCTTAAAAGTACACCCGAATTCAGATTTAAGTTTGTTGCCAGCTCCTGAGGCCTCAGGTTTCCTCCAAGTAAATACATTTTTACAAAAATTCTGCAGGCACATCTGAAGAAAATTCTCAGCATTTCCCCCAAATAAATTTTCTAGCTAATGCACTGCGTTGCTTACCTGAAGAACCTGGATATGAAATCGTGAAAGATCCAGTAGCTGCAGGCCTGTAATTCTGAACAAATTCACCTATAAACCACATGCTTTGATTTCTCACCGGGATCTTTCAATGCTTTTTTCACCTGATACCAGCTGTGTAAAAATGTTAACCTGATTTAAGAAAGTGCCCCTATTTCTCAGGTTTATGCATCAAAGTAACACAACAGGAAGATCAAATTTATCCTGTAGCACAGTCTTGTCCATGAACCAGCGGCTAAAGTGTCCCCCTCGGTATGCGATCACCACAGCACCTCAGCCACGTGTGCCTCCGCGGGCCTTGCAAAAGGGCAGCGAGGTCACCCAGGCCTCACCGGAACCCACCTGTCTGCCGGAGAGATGTGCTCGGTAGCTAGAGGACTGAGGACGATGCCCGGGAATCTCTGGCTGAAGCGCAGGGTTCGGAGCAGCCCTTTCCGGGCTAGTTTCCTCCCGGTGCATTTCTTGGGATCGCAGTGCCCGAGCTCCCACATGGCAAGAGGGCACGGGAGCTTCGCCTCTGGGCCGCCCCCCTCGCCCTCCAGGCAAGCTGAAAACAGCAGCAGCGCGTTAGTGCACAGCGGCTGCGCGGCCCGAGCAGGCCTCAGGACAGGCCCCGCGGCCGCTCGACCCACAGGCCCCGGCAAGCTCACGCACCTCTCAGCGCAGTCTCCGCTTTCGCCGCGAAGGCGTCGAGGCTGCCAGCGCCACGCCGCCTACCCCACCGAGAGGAAGCTGGCCGGCCGCGCTCCATGGTCCCGCGGCTGGGCGGAGCGGCCGCTCCCGCTCCCTTCCGTTTCCAGCGGAAGGGGCGATGGCGGCGGCCCGGCTGCTGCTGGTGGCGCTGGGCGCGGCGCTGGGTGAGCGCGGGGCCGGGAGCGGGAAGGGGAGGGGAGGCGGTGGGTTAGTTTGCGTCCAACCGCTCTCTGCTCAGCAGGCCCCTTCTCTTCGGCGGGGAAGATGAAGATCGTGGAGGAGCCGAACACGTTCGGGTACGTGGCTGCCCGTTCTCCGTGTCCCGCGACCCACCCGGACTTGGCGGGCTCTGAGCCATCCTCCGCTTCATCCCTTTCCTTCCTCCGGGAAGGGCCCGGGGCGCTCCTGCGGGGGCCACGCGTGGTGCGGGTGTTGCAGCTCTCGGGCAGAGGGATATACGCGTGTCCAGGGGAGTAACTCGGTCTCAAACATTTAACTTTCTTTCTTTTGAAAGGTTGAATAACCCATTCTTGCCTCAGCCAAACCGGCTGCAGCCAAAGATGTCCCCGTCTGCAATATCAGGTATATGGAAGCATTACCTTTTTAGTATAGTTTGCATCATTTAGTGACAGCCATTTGCGAAGCAGTCTACCTTGACTTTATGCAGACAGTCTAATTTTGCTTGTCATTTTTATGAGTGTCATGGAAGATAAGTATGAGCAAATACATTTTATTGTGCTTCTGAAGGGTTAAAACCTAGATTAATCACTTTGGTTCTCAATGGCCCAGTGCTATTGGGACTGCTTTTCTACATACCAGTCCCATCTATGTGTTTTATTCTGTGGTTCTTTTAGCCAGTCACAGATCCTTCTGATCCTTACTAAAACCTTTTTTTCCTCTCAAAACTATCCCTGCCATCCTTGATGTTGTCACGCAGAAGTCATCCCATTGTCTGATAGTTCTTAATACTCAACCATTGTTTTACGAAAAGCCCAAGAGTAGTCTTGGAACAGGCCACAGGGGCTCAGTTTCACACACAAAGCCTGGGTGCTGCAATATAAATCCACCGCTTTTGCAAAAATAAACAGGAATTGAAAAAATTCTAGGCAGTACGTAGAGGAGAGTAGATAGATAAAATAAATTGAATGCAAAAGGAGTAAGCAAAAGTCTCTGCCAGCCTTAGGCACAGACTTAAACCTTGTTCAGCTCCAGTAACAGTTCACCTTTGGCATGGTGACATTGGGCTTGATTATGCTTAATGTCTTCTGTCATGTTTTAGAAACTCCATTCAAATGTATAAATTTTGCGTGCACTGCTTGTGAAAAGTGAAATAGTTAGCAATAGTTAGAATGCTGAATGGAAAGACACAAAAAAATTATGAAACAAAGTTAAAAAGACAGTCTGCTAAAAATACTTCTTTCGTGGATGTAGGAACTTATGTGTAGCCCAAAATTGTGTCTATGGAACTGGAATCTAAGGCATGGAACCCTGTCTTGCAGAATTATTTCTTTAGAATGGAAACCTTGCATATTCCTTTCTTTAACAAGACAGTTGGGGTAACAGTTCTGTAATTTCTTTTAGAGCGTCTGCAAGGAAATGGAGGCATGAATTTAAAGCATTACTCAGGGACATTCAAATGTGCTTTTCTTCCTCTGTGGGGGGATGATCCTAATCACTATGGTACAGCTTGCATGTAGTAGAGGGGCAAACCCTTTGGCCAAGCCACTGATAATCTGTAGAATTAAATGCATGATCATGCAGTCAGAAAAATCACCTGGGAAAGAGAACCTGCCTGTATCCCAGTGGTTAGGACATTCTGGAGAGCATGATTCTGGTGGCCTGATCTTTGTTTCTAGGACTGCTTGTCTAGATCTTCGCAAGGATTACATTGGTAATCCTGGCAGTGGGGCATTGGAATCTAGGATGGCCTTTTATTTTATTTGCTGCTTTTTTTTTTTTTTAATTTTTATTTCTCCTTTTGACACAAATATTTAGTCACTCCATGCAAATTATGTTAAAAAAGGGACACTGAAATACCCCTGTAGCACACAGTTAAGAAGTTGTGGCCATTTTTTGAGTGACGAGTTACCTGTCTTGGATTTCTTTTGACAGCAAAGCTGGAATGGTCAGTTCTGTAAGAGTAGAATTGCAACTGCTGACCTGTCTGGCAGTAAAAAATTTATCTTGTTGAATACTAACTGGTTAAGACTGTGAAGGCAAACTGGAAAGGAGTATCATTTTCAAGGATCTCAGTAAAACTTGAATATGAAGTACTGCTGACATTCTAAGCAAATGGGCTTTCCTAGTATAAACTCGAGGAGTTTGGATGACTTTGGGGACAGGCAGCTGCTAAGCAAGAGGTCTAGTGATTTCAGTGTTAGATTTTGGCAAGATCTGATAATTCCTTTTATGGATCTGGCCCCCAGATATTTGTTTGTATACAGGTTTCTTATTTCTGTCGTAGAAACAGGCTTATATATGTTAAGATCATTATACAAACCAATGTAGCGTTAGTGGGTGCTTAGTGTGATCGATATGGAAGATACAAATTCCCTTATGTACAGCAAAAAACTTTGTTACATACTTCTTGAAGTTCTGTCATCACAGTAACTTGCTTAAATTTAACTAAAACATTATTCTTCCTTGATGTCATTTTATGGTGTTTTTAGGTCCTGCACATCTCTTCAGGCTTGCTGGCAAGTGTTTCAGTTTTGTGGAATCAACGTGAGTAATGGATTTGGATATTGAATTGTTTATTAGGAATGAAGTAGTTGCTTATTTCACACTGAAGCGTTTCTTTTTTTTTTCTTTTTTCTTTGTTTTCCTCCCCCTTTTAAGGTACAAGTATGAGTTTTGTCCTTTCCATAATGTCACTCAGCATGAGCAGACTTTCCGATGGAATGCCTATAGTGGGATTTTAGGGTGAGGCTTTTATACTTTTAAGTTTTTCCTATGTTGTTAGCAGACCATTCTACAGATTGTTAAAAGGAGGCAGTTTTAAAATTGAGATTCTTTTATTGGTCAGCTTAGGTCATTGTAGTTCCTGAGGCCTTATGCATAAAAATACCTTGTATTGAAAAATCCAGGTTTTTCTCTTGATAAATGCTAACCTCCTGCTGTAGCTGGAGGCTGATTAATAACCAGTCACAACTGCAGAAATGATATGTTAAAGTGAGAAATTCAGTAATGTATAACTACAGCCTATATTAACAAAGATTTCACGTCTGTTAACAATTTTTGCTTTGAGTTTAATATAACCTTAAAAAAATGAAATGAGTGCTTTATGCCTAGTGGTCCTGTTAAACACATTTAATAAAAGGTAACAAGAGACTCACTGTAGACCCCAAAAAGTATTCCAAAGTATTCAAAGACCCCAAAGTACACAAATCATATGACCTAAATACATTTAATTATTTATTAAATATTAATATTTATAAATATTAATTATTATTATTAAAAACCAGAGCACTGGTTTAAAATTAGTGCCTATGTGAATATTTTTATATAATTATCTCTTTTGGTTTCTTTTTCTTTCTCCCCCAATGTGCCTAGTATGAGAGGAAAAATGTGCTGAGCATGTCATTTGCTTTAGGACTAGCAGAAGTAGAGACTAGTTTTTTGAGATGCTTTCACCAGCACTAAAACCCCTGAAACAATGTGAGTTGCTCAGAGTACTTAGCATAATTGAATTTGTTGTGGGGTTGGTCTACAGTTTTATCAACCCATTGGATTTAAACATGGATATATGAGTGCAGATGGTTTGCAAACTGAAAGCTGATCCAAAACTGCTCTCAAAATAATGTTGATGTCCCCTGTGTAGCAGCCTGCATAGCAAACTACCCTGTTTATAGTGTTTGTAAGGTCTTGGCTGTTAAGGTATAGAAATACTAAGACAACAAAAATAAAGTATATACAGTTAAGTTCACCATGGAGTAAGGTATTCTCGGTTTGTTTTTTTTTTGTTTTGTTTTGTTTTGTTTTTCCTGAGTGTTAATTTTTTTTGTTCCAGTAACTTGAAATAAAATTATGTTTTTTCAGAATCTGGCATGAATGGGAAATTGACAACAACACATTTATTGGAATGTGGATGAGGGAAGGAGACTCATGTGAAACTAAGAGCAGACAGACAAAGGTATAATCATCTAGACTATGCTAATTCTGACAGTATGGTTCTCTACACACACTCATGACACTCTGCAGACTGAAACATTCCTACCTTGAAGCAGTCATCATTTAAGATGTGACATAAAATGTAAAGATTAATTCCTTTAGGAGCTAGGTGAATGGATGAAGGAGGAAGCTAACATCAGGATAAAATTTTGAAGAAATTTGTTTATGTATTCTCATTTATTACTTTTAACTCTTTTTTACTTGATAGAGTGGAATATTGTGGTATCACTACTGTAGAAATATACAGTGCTTTGTAGTTTGTGTAAGGAAAAATAAAGAAAAAGTTATTTGTTGAATTCAGCGTGCCAGCCTAAGAACATTCAGGAAAGAGGAGGGAAAAGCATTAGGCAATTAACAACAGTATGCTGAGAAGCTAGCTAAGGTTTAAAAACAGCAGCATAGGGCATGAAAGGGTTAAGGAAGGAGTCATATACATGAGAGTGGCAAAGGAACAAAGTCAAGAGAAACAGATTCTGGTGTGAGTACACTTTAAAGAAAAAGTAAAAATTTTTATTTTGTGGAGTTGCTAAAATGTTTCACATTCAAAAAGTCTCTGTGCCCAGTAACAATTCAGCTACAACAGTAAGGACTGGTGTCTGAGGCTTGGCCAATGTATGGCACATCATTTGTATGTGTCCTTTATCCTTTTATTCATTGATGTTTTTATTTTTCCACCTCCCATTTCTGTGTGTTACACAGTTTTACAGATACAATGAATTAAACCTCACATTCCCTGGTGATGTAGATTGCTGTTATGAAGAGGAGTTTAAGTGTAGCTCGTAGCAGGCTGCTTTTCATGTAGGCTATTAAAATGATGGGTGACAATACAGTACTTAAGAGAGAGGGTTATTTAGGTGGAATAATAATTGATCTGAAGATGGGGTAAGGAACAAAATATCTTGGCAAAGGTGAAAATATTTTTACTGTAATGCAGGTGCCTTGTTAACATCTTTACCTTCCATAGGGGCTGCAGAAAGAGTTTATATTCTTGTATGACCTTTGATACTGGGATT
Source organism: Amazona ochrocephala (assembly GCA_039720435.1). Taxonomy (NCBI): domain Eukaryota; kingdom Metazoa; phylum Chordata; class Aves; order Psittaciformes; family Psittacidae; genus Amazona; species Amazona ochrocephala. The sequence goes on along the minus strand of CM077886.1, from coordinate 7,045,770 downwards.
CAATTCTTTCACTGGTATTTAGTTTTGAACAGACAGAAAATACTGATGCTGCAAGTTTCAAGATGAAAACAAGTTTCTATAGGCTAGTTGTATATTGTTCTCTTTATTTAGCACATTGGTCAGAACTAAAATTTGTTATGTGAATTATGCTTACATCAGGTAAGTTTCTAAGGAGTATCCTATTTACCCTCCTTTTTACTCTCGTTCTTGCTGGAAATATGTTGCTTGGGAGTCCAAGGAACAATGATAGGTGGGGGATCATTTCCCATTAGAAGAAGCAGTTTTCGCATTTGATAAAGCAATTTGAAGATGTGCTTGCTATTATTCTTTTTCTGTGGCTGACAGCACTGCAACCTTTGACATGACAGTGTGTACAGAAATGCATCTGCTAGCACTGGAAGACAGCAAATTGATTATTTATGCTGGTCCTGTTTCTTGTGGAGGTGTTTTGCTCATCTTTGGTTTTACTGATGTTTAGGTTCATCTTGTTTGTGGAAGGAGCAATAAATTGGCTTATGTGTCTGAGCCAAGTACTTGTGTTTACTCTTTGACATTTGAGACTCCTCTTGTGTGCCACCCCCACTCTCTTTTAGGTAAGACTTAGGAAACCATTTGTGTGTGGAGCAGCTGGCATATTACACCAACCTCAGAGTGTAGAGTTTTAGTTTCTTTGAGTCTGTAGATTGATATAAATTAGTATTAAATGTAACATATGAAGCGTATTTTAAATTCTAATCATTATAAACATATAGGTATTTTGCAGATAAAATGCCATTGCTAGGATAGATCCAGTGAGAGATGGGGTTTGGGTTGGGTTTTGTTTTGTTTGGTTTGGTTTTTTTTTTCTTTTTTTTTCCTGTACTGGCTGTAGGAATCATCCCTGTGGTATCTGCTCATTTATTTACATTACAAAAAGGAACAGCTTAGTTAGAATTACATTCAACAAAGAAATAGGAGGCCTTCTAGCTGGAAATATGAGAAAAAATTCTGGTTGGTGGCACTCTTCAGAAACTTTAAATATGAGAAACAAAGTTTAAGTTTAACCCCAACTCTTGAAAGCAGTAGAGGCTGTGTACTATATAGAAACATTGAGTTCTTTAAACAAATACGCTTGCGTGCTACTAGGGGAGCATTTAACTAATGCAGGACAGAGCTGTTGATTTTTACATGGTTTGACTTCCATTTTTCAGTTTATCCAACTCTGACTGAAGCACTACAAAAGAAGTGGGATGAAGCAGAGCAGCTTCTGTATGATGAACTAATAACTGACCAGGTTTGTTAATGTCTTCCAAATCTATTTGGTAAAAAATCATTTCTGTCAAATATCCAATGTTGACATTTGCCAAGTTTCTCCTTTTGGACTGGATGCATTTATTCTGCAGTTGGCAAATAGTCATTTTTGTGCTCTGTAACTGCTATATCAACTGGTAGTAATAATATTTTCTGTACTGAAGCTTGAGGAGTTGGACTGGCTAGTGCAAGTTACAAGCAGAGATGAGAGTGGGGTGGATTGATCTATTGTCTTTGTGAAACTTTTTTTTCTAGGGTTACAGAAAAATGCTGAAAAAGATTTTTGAGGAAGCAGGACTTCTAAAAGCAACAGAAGAAAAGGAAGTTGAGAAACAGAATAAGAAAATAGGTTTTGAATTTGAAACAGTGGAGAAGTGCAGTAAGGTACAGAGTGTAACCTTTACAATATGGGATTAAGTTGCCACCTTTTTACTGGGTAACAGTATCACTGACGGTGTTACCTGAATACCTTTGGATTCAGCTGAAATCCATTAATGGGATTTTCTTTCCTAGTTTTAACATGTAACAGGCTGCATACAGAGTGATTTGATATCTTTATTCTAGCTCTTGAGTAAAAAACAAACCAGCACAACTGAATGCCCAATGAGAAGACAGAGTGTGGGTATGTAGGAATTGGTGTAGGTGCTTTGGTTATGAACACTTGCAAGTACTTTTTGTGGGAAATAACAGTCTGGGAATAAGAGAGAATTACTAGTGAAAGTAGATGTGTAACCAGCCTCAGGAACATTGACGTTTCTCTCTGGATGATTACCCAGACTTGCGTCAGAATGCATTGGCAGAAGCAAAAAGCAAAAGGCAGAATGATCTATACTGTGTCCATTTCTGAATTATTTTCAGGTGTGTGAACAGTCTTTCTGCAACAGAATCAATATTCTCTCTAAGTTAAGAGAAACTACTGAAAGTGAGAACATGAAGTTACTAGCTCAGGAGTTGAGGAGGTGATGAATTTCCAGACTTTAGCATGATGATATAAAATAAAAGAAGGCTGGTCCTATAGCAAACTTATGAATGCAATTTTGTGCTATCATAAAATGCTAGTTAGAGAGTAGATCCAAAATAGTCACAGAGAGCACTCCTAATTTTTACTCTCTGGATTGGAAAAAGCTGGCTCCTGTTTTGGCAACATAGAAATAAAATTATAAATTTTGTATCTTGTTCTTGGAATAAGAAGTTTATTTTTTATGATCTTTTAAGTAACAGCTGTGAACAGACCTGTTATTTTTTATAAATTCCCATTTTTTGTATGCATTTGGAGAGCGGGAGAGCCATTTAAAATGTATTTTGTTTCTTAGGAATACAAGCAACTTTCTGAAGAAATAAAAACCCTGAAAGATTTATTAAGTCAGCATGGTATTGCATACAAAGGAAATCTTGGTGAGTTTTTTGGTATTGTTCTTTTTCATCATTGTCTGTTCAGAATATGAATACATAAATGATGGTTTTGGATACAGCAATAATTACATAATCTGTCACATATGGAGGTAAGATTCAGTAGACAAAACTTTTAGTAAGTATTTAGGTCTTGGTTCCTGTGCAAGAGGACTTACTTTGCACTGCAGAAAAATCTGTTGATGACATGAAATGTTAGCTTTATGGAAAAATTTTCACTGCTGTTGTAATTGAAGTTCGTCTCCAGTACTTAAGGTGCTAAAGAAAAAGGAAGTCCATGTTACAGCATTCATAGCACAAAAGCAGTTTCTAAGTAACTCTGCTTTCTGCATAGTCAACCACAAGGCCTGACTTCTTCAAGAACACTTGAAACATTCTCTGTCTGTTTGAATTGCTTTTATCCCTTTTTAGTCACCTTTTTTTTTTTTCCTTTCTATGTCTGTTAGGTAAGTGCTGTATCACATGCAGTTTTTGGAAGGAAAGACTGGTCCTGGAAGCAAGGCTTATCTGGGTTAATTCCAGTCAAGTTGAGGTTTAGTTTTGTTGTGTTGTTTGGTTGGTATTTTTTGTCCCATTCCTTCCAGTCTATCTTATCTATTATTACATGGACTGTTTGTCAAAGGAGGATTTAATTTCCCTGTATATTTACACCTTTTATGTTAAGAATTGGCACCTCAAGAATACAATGGATCTTTGAGCTAATTAGCTTAAAATTAGTGACATACTTCTTTTTTTGTTTGTTTGTTTTGAGAAACTTTCTTCTCTGTTCTTTCTTTTCTAAGGAAAACTCATCATATTAGAATTTTTGTAAAACATTTTGTCTGCATGTTTAAACTATTAACTATGTAACTTGCACAGTATTTCTGCCTGTTTGGTGGATTATTTAGTTATGTAAATTAGAACTGTATAATCAAAAACAGAATTCACAGCTTACTGTGGATGGCTTATTTCAAACTACTTAGTGAATTATGTGACAGATGTCTTGATGTTTAAAAGCAGAAATAACTGATGTCTTAAACTAAATATTGCAGCTGAAAATACCAGTGTTGAACATGTAAGTCACAAACTGGCAACTGCAGTGACAACTCTTCTTAATGGGTCAAAGGATGATGAACACCTCCGTGGCGATACAGGAGTTTGGAATGACACTGTATGAAGAAACTTGGGTGGTAAACAGTGAATGTGTATGGAACATCAAGCAAGTTGAATGTGCATCATGCCACTAAGATGACTTACCTTTTACCGGTATTCTCAGCTTTCCGAATTTCTGCCTTAAAGCAAAAGGAGCGTAATGGAGCGAGGACTTTCCATTGCTGAGAGCAGTTGGCTGATTTCTGAGAGCATTTGTAAAACTTCTTTGCTACAGCTGCTGTTGGGCAGAGGTTCATGGGTTCTGTGCCTCCATTCCGGGCTTTATTTTCTTTGATCAAGCATGGTACCAGGTGGTGTAAATACAAAACAGTTCAAGACCAATGCTGTAAGATGTTGTATGAGATGTGGTAAGTTTAATATTAAGAACACGTGTCTGTATGCTAAAAGGTTTTCTGCCAGCACAGTGCACAGTGCACCGCTTCCCCCACCCCCGTTCAGAGGCCGGTGTCATCTTTGGATAGTGGGTGGATAAAAGGAAAGCTGTTCGGGGTCTGACAGAAGGGTCTCCGAAAACCCCCAACTGTCATAAAAAAGTAGTTGTGTTAAGGGCATACACGGCAGTCCTCTGCATGTGGTATGGAACACGGCGGGCTCTCCCAGCGCCAGCAGTACAAACGTTACTGCGGGCGCCAGGAGCGCCGTCAGCAGCCGTTTTGCTGCCTCTCCGTGAGCGTCCTCCAGCACAGAGCCTCCGCCGTGCCCTCTGCCCTCGTCGCCGGCCGCTGCCGCCGCGCGCTGCAGTTCCGCTTCCGCTGTGCGCGGGGGGAGGCGAGCGGGCGGCGAGGCGGGATGAGCTGGGCGCTGGGCCGCTGGCGGTGAGGCGGCGGGCGCGGGGCGGCGGGGCGGTGGCCGTGCGCCCGCCGCCGCTGACGCGTGTGTCTTTGCAGGGGGCTGGGCCTGCGCTTCCCCGGCACCCGGAGGTGGCTGGCGCGGCGGCGGGGCCCGGAGGGCGCGGCGGGCGCTGATCCGGAGGACGGGGCGCCCATTCTCTTTTCCACCAGCAAGGCCAGCCCGCGGGTGTGGAGCGTCAGCCAGTCCATGGGGAGCGACTACGAGAGGCCGTGGGTGAAGGTATTGCCCCTCAGCCTCCTGTGCTCTGGGTTCCTGCTCTGGTGTGTGTTTAGGGAACCCACGGAGATCGATGAGCGACTGGAAGCAGTTTTCTCTGGTCAGATGATGGACTCTTCGGATGTGGCGCAGAGAAGCAACGCTCCCTTGCAACTTCAGAAGGAGAAATGAGGACGGGAATGCGGCTGCAGTGAAGGAGCTGCCAGAAGTTTCCAAACATTCACCTGCTTAAAAGCTGTACTAACAATGTAATGTGAGAACTTGTTTTTGCAGGCTTGCCCTACAAGCTTGATTCCTTCATATGTTGTGCTGCTTTCAGTGCTGGTTTTAGTAATTTAAGCTGATAGCACAAAGAGTAGATTCTTCCTGCACTGCACCGTAGGGATGGGTGGACAGGATGTATTGCAAATCAGCTTGCATTTGAAGATACATTTTATACAACCCATCTCTTTTCCATGGATCATTTTTGTTACATGCGTGGTATGTTAGAATATCAAAGCTGAAAGTCTGTAAAATTGTTGCAGAAGGTGACCTTCATTTGACATTTTGCTAGTCACAGAGTAAGTTCAACTTGCATTGAAGACAACTGTAAGTGTATGTTTCATTAATACATGATTCTGTATTCTGGGGTTTTGTTTGTTGTTTTTTTTTGTTTGTGGTTTTGTTTTTTTTTTGTGTTTTGGGGTTTTCTTTGTTTTTTATTTTAATTCTACTGAATGGTGTAGAAATCATCTTCTTAAACCCTTAATTCATACTTGGTGCTTGCTTTCTGACTAAAACCTTCTAGGCATGCCTGATTTAGATGATCATTACTGGGAGGAGAGGTTTTGTAGGGAATTGAGATGATTGGGTTGCAGTGTGTTAGGAGGAAACCCCTCATTTCATGAAAAATGTAGTATGTTTTTTCCTTACAAGTATATACTCAAACTTGCACACTCTGGAAACTTTTCATGGAGAGGAGGAATTTAAGCTACTCCTACAACTTATTTCCCTTCAAAGTTAGAGGCATTTCTTTTAAGCTTTCTAATGTAAAAATGCAAAACTTTATGTGCTATTAAAATTCTTAATCTTTGAAAAAGAAAAAACAAACCCGAAACACCATCACCACCACCTCCCACAACAAACCATAACTCCAACCATGGCAGCAGCCAGTAAGACTACAGCGAAAACTGATGCAGCATCATGTTTGTCTGACACTGACGATGAGTCTCTGACCAGCATGCACACTATGCTTTAATTTTGCTGTTGAGTCCCCCTGTAGTTTATCCAGGTGATGCCTAATAATTGAGTGTGGTTGGTTTGCTACTGCCATTAAGGTTTAATTAGTTCTAGGATTCAATTTCTTCTGCAGTACACTGTTGCAACTGAGATATGCTTGTAGGGGCGTCCTGGCGAATAACGGTGATTCTGGATTATATTTATATTGTGCGGGGGTCTTCCTTTTTCATGCGAGACAAGACCAACAGGACACCAATATGATGCAAGATTGTTCTACTTTATTGGTCCAAAAGCTCGCTCTTTTATACAGTTTCAGTTCCGTACACGCGTCCGTTGCCTGTACTTAGCGTTTATTATTGGTTACAAATGGCTATCATGTAGTGATCGCGCATTTAATGATTGGTTACTTTAATGAGTTCCAAACATGCCTATATCCTGTTTTTCATTCTATTCTTGCTGGCAGCTCCCCAAATCGGCTTGCCACATCAGCAATCTTCCTCTTTCCATGTCCCTATCCAATCTCTTTTAGGCCTTTAGTTATTGTCTAAAGCGACCCAAACCCCAACATCTCCCCCTCTTTTTTCAAATAGGCGAGCAAGCATAGTATTACAACATTGCAAAAAGCAACACATTAACAATATGAATACACATACAAATATAACAAGCATCAGGCCCCCTTTACTATATCCTTCAGCCATCCTGTTATTCCCCACCCAGTTAGAAGCCTTTCTAAACCCCAGTCACTAGATATTTTAATCTCTTCGGTGAGCTTCCAAAGTTCTTGCAGTTGCTTATGTACAGACTGAATGATCTGATAGGTTCGTGCAACACATTCCTTCAAACTCCTCACACCCATGTCCATTCGCTAACAATAAAAAGTCAATAGCAGCCCTATTCTGTAAAGTAGCATGGCGAACTGAGTCTACATCAGCCAAAAGTCCTGACAATGCCTCTGAAGTTGCATTAGATTGCTTAGCTAGCCCGCATCCAAGCTTATTTAATTGGGCTAGTGCCCCAGCTGAGGCTACTCCAGGTGCTAAAAATGATGCTGCAACAATTGAACTGGGATTCCAAAAGATAACATCGCTGCGACAGTGCGATTCATAATTGTGAACAAATCGTTTTGATTGGTGATGAGTATGGCTTAATATCATGGACATGTTAGGTGTCAACAGTGTTAATTGGCCCAATGTACACGGCCCCCCTTTCAGTTTAGAAGGTATACCAGGCCATGCTCTGTCCCCACATATTAACAGTACACCTGGCAGTAACTCAAGGGGGCTATTTGAACTTAACGACAAGTTTTTAGAAGTATAATTACACCAAATAGACTCATTTTGATATACGTCTAAACTAGAATTAACATTGATTGGACGACTGGCGTTATTTTGCTGGTCCAATTGAATTTAACACAGGCATCAGCCTGTACAGGTCCAAGCAGTTCCAACTCCTGGGGTTCTAGAGCAGCTATCGGGAGATAAGGGACCCACTGATCCCATGTATCAACATTGTTCTTAGGTTCTGTAGAATTACAAATCGGTATTGTTGATGGACAGGGCTAATCTTCCACGGGTACTCCAACCAGGCATGTACTAAATGGATTTTGTGGAGTAGCCACAGGTAAGGGGAATCCTGTCCCGTTAAATTTGCAAGCATAACCCAAACATTCTTTTTCGGTTGAGGTGGAATCCAAAATCCATCAGTTGCTCCCAGGGTACATACTATGATAATAGCGACTAGCTCGTATCCTGTTCCACCTGCATTTTTCATCTTTCCAATATTCATCCAATACATTGTGTAAAATTGGGATTCTTATTCCTTTTCCACACGTTTCAGATAATAACCGAGTGTTTCTATATGCTCTCCCTTTAAGTGTCAGACAATATAACATCCACCAAGCTTTAGCTCGGTCCAGATTTCCTCTACTCTCAAATATATGATAACCACACAACTCCCCCAAAGTCAAATCACTTCTCCCAAGATGCTTCACAACAACTTCTCTCCACTTTCTCTGACAGTTTCAATCACATCGCAGATTTTCAGCACGAGTTGCAAACCCCACACAATTGTGACTGATGTATCCAGAGCTTACGTTGACAATTTCCATATAATCCATACCCGGCAGCAGTTGTCACCACACTCTCCACACCTTTTACGTCTTACCACCCGCAGCCAAGTAGGTGCAATAAACTCGTCTCCTCCCCCTTGCTCGATTAGTTCCAAAATTTCACTAGAGCAGGTTACAGCTATACTAATGTTTGCCAAATTACATAGTTCAATTATTAATGGCTTCAGTTTCCACTCTGTCCGTAGGTGTTCTCTTCGTAACGTTGCTTGATCTGTTATCAAGTCGGGGCCGGACCCACTTCGCCAGGACCCACTTCGTTCTGCCGTGGTCACCTACAGCGACACAAGCATATCTCCTTCCCCAGGTCAGCAATCTATTTGGGCCCTCCCAAATATTGCCAACAGGACCAAAGACACCAACTGTGACCACATATTCAGAAAAATCTGCCGGATTGCTCAAAAAATGAGGAAAAATGGGAACATTAGTGTTATTGTTTTGGGGATTCAGCCAATTTATGACATATAAGGTTTTGCTAACAATAACCTGGTGGGACATTTCCCCCTCTTTTTTCAAAATAGTAAAATGTTTTTTGAGAGTCTGATGGGTGTGTTCGACAATGGCTTGACCAGTGCTGTTATATGGGATTCCTGTCTTGTGCTCAATCCCCCAAAGGTCGCAGAATTCTTGTACGTTTTTGCTGTGATAGGCAGGGGCATTATCAGTCTTAATACATTTAGGCAGACCCAAAGCAGCAATGGCTTGTGTCCAGTGTTGCTTCACAGCAGGTGCAGCCTGTGTTGTCATCGAGGTGGCCCACACAGTGTGTGAACAAGTATCTACTGTAACATGTACATATTTGAGGCGACCGAAAGGGGCAAATTCGGTCACATCGGTCTGCCACACCATATGTGGCTGTAATCCACGTGGATTGGTTAATGGTACAATTTTGCACATTCAGGGCATGCTGCAACAATTGCTCGGGCTTCTAATTTGGTCAATCCAAATTGTCGTCGAGGCGCAGAGGCAGACTGGTGGAAAAATGCGTGAGAACGCTGAGTATTTACAGGTGATCGTACCATCCCAGTATGACAAACCATAGCTGGTACAATGGCATCTATACATGAGTTCCCTGCAGTTAAAGGACCTGGAATATGGGTATGACTACGAACATGAGTTATAAAAATTGACTCTGTACGCTGGCTCAACAGTTCCCAAATTTCCATCATTGTTTGGAAAAGTGATGGGTTTTGAACATGTCCTAATAGTGCTCGGTGCATTCTCTGTATAACCCCAACCGTATACAGTGAATCGCACATGACGTTAACAGGACCATCCCAATCTTTTAAAACTTCACACACAGCCTTTAATTCTAAGACTTGTACGGAGTCATCAGACCAAATTATTTTATGATGCCATCCCTTTAAATCTTTCTGTGCATATCCTGCTTTCTTTGTTTTGCTGCTGGCATCCGTGAAAATGGTTTCTGCATTTAGCAGTTGCCAAACTACAATGTTTCCTGGTTCCAACTTTATATTGGTTTTAAATAACGGATGTTTAGGATAATGATTGTCTAATACTACTCCCTGGGTGGCGAGAGCAAAGTCTGCACTCTCCACCATTAGTTATTCCATAGTGTGAATAGAATATGGTATCACTATAGTTCCTGGGTTATTTCCTGATATGGTATAAAGTCTATTTCTTGCTTTTAAAATTAATGTTGCAATTGCTTCCACCCTGGGCAATATGGTACTTCGTGGTTTACTCGATAAAAATACCCATTCTAAAATTCTAAGAGGGTCTCTCTCCAAAGTGTCCCACTGGGCGATAATTCCACTGACTTCCTTATCCTTGCTATAGACAGAAATGTTTATAGGTAACTGAAGATTAATCCGATAGACCACGTTCTCTTGTATTTTCCTTTCGATTATGTCTAAAGCTTGATTAGCTTCTGTTGTTAATTGTCATCTTTCCTGAGGCTGATGTCCCTCAGCAAGTAACAGATGCAATGGATTTAAGTCCTTGTTGGATATCCCACAGATATTCCTAATCCATTGAATGTCTCCGACAAGTTTCTGCACATCGTGAAGCGTTTGAACAGTTCTGTTGATCTTTAGCTTCTGAGGTCAGATTTTAGAGTCCATAATCTCCATTCCCAGATATTTCCATGGTTTTGTCCGTTGGACCTTCTCTGGGGCAACAATAAGTCCCCAGCTATCCAGTTGGTTTGTTAAGGATGTTAAAGTTTCATTGGTAATGGATGATGGGCTACACAAAAGCAGATAATCCATGTAATGGTAAAGTATATGGCTAGGGTTATTCTTTCTCCATGATTCTAAAGCTAAGTCAACATACCATTGACAAATGGTAGGGGAATTCTCCATTCCTTGTGGTAACACCACCCAGTGGTAGCATTTTGCCGGTGCAGCTCGATTAATTGATGGAACGGTAAATGCATCTGGATGCAGAGGAATTGTGAAGAAACAATCCTTTAGGTCAATAACCAGAATGTCCCATCCACTGGGGAGCATCACTGCCGTTGGCAGGCTGGGTTATAAACTGTCCATGTCCTGCATCACAGCATTAACCACCCTTAGGTCCTGTAAAAGCCACCATTTTCCTGATTTCTTTTGGATTGTAAACACTGGAGTGTTCCAGGGACTTTGAGATGGAACAAGATGGCCGTTTCGTAATTCTTCCTCCACAAGCTGTTCAAGATGAGTGAGCTTCTCCTCAGGCAGCGGCCACTGATCTACCCAAACAGGGGTTGATGTCAACCATTGAATTTTAATGATAGGTCTGGGGAAGCTCTTGTCAATGGTCGCCGTTAAAAGGGTGTCGTGAGGCGACATCCCCATTGTGACAATACATCACGATCGATGATCCACAAAGGCGTATTAAGAACGTAGGGGCGCACATGAGCGCGTAATCCTTCTTGAACATCTATCACCGATACGAAGAACTGGCTTAATTGAGTTGGTGCAGCTCCTCCAATTCCAGTGACTGATCCAGAAACAGCTTCTAACAGCCAGGTGGAAGGCCAGTACTGTCAAGGCACGATAGTAACATCTGATCCAGTGTCCAACATCATCTCCTGCATTATGGATTGTCCTCTTGGGCCTTTTATTGTTATCATATGCTTAGGCTTTTCAGCTGACACTATTTGTGAAAAGGCAATCAATGGCAGACCCGTTGAGCCAAATCCTTCCTCTCCTCATATCCGATCGTTAGTCTTAGGAACACAGCCTCTAAATGGAATTAACTGTGCAATTTTGCTGCCTTGGGGTATAGTCACTGGTGGCTTCAAAGCATGAACCATAATGCCTATTGGGCCAGTATAGTCAGCGTCAATTACTCCAGGTAACACAAATATGCCTTGTTTGGATGTGGAGGATCTTCCTAATAACAATGCTGATAATCCAAATCCTAAAGGTCCAGTACAGGTAGATGGTAGAACATGCACTTTAGCATCCTTTATGATTGTTGACTCTCCCACGGCCAGATCCACCCCTGCACTTCCAGCTGTGGCTGCGCTGAGTTCACGGAGGCAGCCATCGCTCGGGGGTATTTGGATGTCATAGTGCCTCCCGTCATGGCGCTGTTCCTCCCGCTTCCCGGGATCGGGGTGCCATCCTTTTTGAACCGAGACTGACATTCATTAGCTCGATGTCCAAACTTATCACATTTTCTACATGTTCCTCCAAAAGGGGAACTGGAACCAGAATTGGCAGGATTCTTCCTTGGACAATTTTTCTTAAAATGACCCTTTTTTCGGCATAAATAACAACCAGACGTCTGCCCCCTTTTAGGTCCTTGATCACCTCGCCCTTGAATGACAGCGGAACGCAGAGCCACAGCCATAGCCTGAGCGTGAATTTGCGCTTTCTCTCGTTCATCCTCCAATCTTGGAATTCGTGAGCATGCCTCCACCATTTGACTTAATGTAGATCCTGCCAGTAAAGTAGCTAATATTTGTTGGCACTGGGCATTGGCATTATGAAACGCTAGATCTTTGTCCAGAGCGGCCTTTACCGCTGAATCAAGGCCCGGGGCAACATCTAGCGCATTTTTCAGGTGATCAATAAAGCACATACGTGGTTCCCCTGGTTTCTGTACTATTTTGGTGTAAGGAGGAGTTGGTGTTCCAAAGCTTGGCAGCTCGTTAAATGCAGCAAGAGCTAAGGCCTGACTTTGTTGAATAATCCGTGGGTGCATAGCAGCCTGCGCAGCTCCATCTTGGTATTGTCCTTCCCCCAATAGTTGATCTCGGGTCACAAATCTGAGGGGATCGTCTTGGGGTGCTTTGTTAAGATTATTGATCATTGCTACCTCACAACGCTCCGCCCACTTGTCCTTAAAAATCATATACACGGGCGGGGGTAGCAAAATTTCCATAAGTGCTCTAATATCAGCTGGTACCAATGTTTGGTTTTTGAAAAATGCTTGTACAAGAGTTCTCACTTGTTTATGATCATGTCCGTACTCCATCACTGTCTTTTGGAGCTGACTTACAGTTTTCCAGTCAAAGGGGTACCGTACCCTCTGACCCACTTGGACAGACACTGGCATTGAAACAATGCTAGAAGGTAACATTACTCCTTCAATCACAGCGTTTTTAATAACTCCCCTCCACCGTTGTCCTGCATCGTATGTCGGATCTCGGGGTGGTAGGAGAGATGAACTGACTTCTTCTTTTCCACCTGTCTCAGCCTCGGAATCACACTCTAAGTTGGTTTTTCCAGGTACTCCCGATATTTTCTGTCTGAGCCAACTTCCCCAAGAATTTTCCTTTTCAGAGAGAGGATCCATGGTTTTGTCCCAAAAGTCAGACACTTCCTTCAACTCCGAAGTGGATAGCCTGCCGTCTCCCCAGAACTTCAATTGTAGATAATTCTCCGCCTCTTCAATGGTCATCTCTTTATTTTTAAGACATTCCAATACCCAAGCACGAATACTGGTGGGGTCAAGGCGCTTCCTAGGGTCATGAGGCAATGGTAATGGTGACACTAAGCTGTCCGGTGTCCTTGCTGGTTCCGTTGAAGGGGATGTAACTTCATCATATAATTGTTTTTCTACTGATCGTAGACCTTCCACTATAGCCTGATGTGCCTGTTCCTATGCCCTTTTAACAGCAGGCTTAGATGACCCTTTTTCAAGCCGTCTCATCTCACCCAATAATTTTGTCATCGTCTGTTGTTGCTCCAATAAAGTCTGTCTCAACTTGTCAGTGGGTATTTCAGGGTACTTAGGTTTAGACGAGGCAGCCTCTTCCATGTCCATAGGGAGCGGTACTGAAACAGGGTCTACAGTGTTGGGCTTTTTGTCCGGGTTACAGGGCAGAGGCTGCTCCTTGTCTGCCTCAGATGAATTCCATGGCCCGGGCATGAGATCATCATCCCCTCCCCAGAAAGCTTTATCTTCTCTTGTTACAGGGTAAGCCTCGCGCGGCTCAGGCAACTCAGGTGTAAGTATGGGATCCTCCTCAGAGCACTCCCTGGCAGAGGCGATTGCTCGGGAGGTGGTGGCAGCGACCGCAGCTTGTCCATGCATTTGCTCGAGCATTAGTTTAACAAGTCGCCATGTCTGAGCATGTTTCCTTGCCTCTTTGCTGCCCACCATCACGCTCTCCCATAGCTCAGCCCCTATCGCCTTCCAGACATCGAGATCGTATAACTGATCGGGAGTCTTCAGTAGTCCTTTTCTACGACACCACTCCAAAAGTGAAGTCAGATCTCCCTCCAGTAGCTTTGTTTCCGTTCTTTTCGCTAGCTGGAGCAGGCTCTGTATAGCCGCCTTTTCTACTGCTGATACGGCAGACCCCATCCCGCCGCTTTCCTGACTCACGGGTAGGATGCAGATCCACTCACGCCTCTCTCGGACGTCCCGGCTTACCTCTTGCCAGCTGGCAGGATGCCTCGCCTTCTCCCCAGTAGTTGGTGGTGGTTTGTATCATGTTGGGGTCACCAAGATGCAGGGGTCTCCCTTTTTCGTGCGAGACGAGACCAACAGGACACCAATATGATGCAAGATCGTTCTACTTTATTGGTCCAAAAGCTCGTTCTTTTATACAGTTTTAGTTCCGTACATGCATCTGTTGCCTGTACTTAGCGTTTATTATTGGTTACAAACGGCTATCATGCAGTGATCACGCATTTAATGATTGGTTACTTTAATGAGTTCCAAACATGCCTATATCCTGTTTTTCATCTTGTTCTTGCTGGCAGCTCCCCAAATTGGCTTGCCACATCAGCAATCTTCCTCTTTCCATGTCCCTATCCAATCTCTCTTAGGCCTTTAGTTATTGCCTAAAGCGACCCAAACCCCAACAATATTGCCCTAAGGTGTATTGCCTGTTCCTCTGACTACTTTGCTTTCTCCACGTTCTTTAAATCAATGCACCCAGCAATGTATTAATTGTATTTAAGGAAATAAAGGAGCTGCCCCTTCGTGTGTGCCTTATTTTTGGGTAATGATAGGTGCTTAATAAAGATGATTACCTATGAAACTACCTCATCGTCTCCTGCGTTGAAACGCTTGCCAGCTCTGCCTGCAGCGTTTTGTTGGAGCGCTGCGGCGGCCGGGCCCTGGCGGGAGCCCGTGAAAGGCGCGGTCCGCACGGCGCGCGTGGGACGGGCCCTCGTTGTAGGGGGCGGGGCACTGGGACCGAGCTGCGCCTGCGCCCTGGCTGGCCGGGGAAGATGCCGTCGGTTGCGAAAGTCGTGTCGCGGGGCGGTGGGTCTCCGCAGACCGAGCAGCCAACGCACTACACGTAGGTACTGCGCCCTGGAGGCGCCCCGCTCCCCGGGCCCCAGCGTCGCCTGGGGAGGGCCCTGGGACCAGAGGCGGAGGCCCGGTCGCGTGCCAGGCCTACTCCGCGCGGCCTGCTACGCTGGCGGGAGATCTGTGAGGAGACCTGGCGGTGGCTGGCTCCCGCCGTGCTCCTTTTACCGCTCCAGGCGCCTCGGGGAGGAAGCCGCTTTCTGTGCCGGCCAGTTAGTGGTGGTCCGGGCACGGCTGCCTGCAGGGCCCCTGCGGCGGTTCTCCTCGCCTTGCGTCTTCTCCCACGGTCGTGCCTCTCCGGGCTGCACGGTGTGCTCCGGTATCCCGAGCCCTGCAGCACCCTTTCGCTCTCCGAGACCGCTCTCTCCAAGCTATAACAGCAGTCTTTCCACTTCTGAGCGTTTCTCAGCTAGCCTCAGCTCGAGTCCTTGGGATGTTTCTGTGATAATTTTTGCAGACCTTCCCGTACTGAAAGACAGTTCCCGTGTGTTTCCCATCCTCTCTACAAGCCTGCCTGTTTTCTTCCGTGGTCTATAAAGTCCCTGCAGCCCGCTGGCATTACTGACAGCCCATCTCGTGTAGGAGAAGGTGCTCCCCACACATGCAGAATGATTTGTCACATACCTTCACTCCCATCTCTGTAACTTCACTTCTAGAACGTCACATTTCTAGCACTCTCAGAAAGACTGCAGGAATGAGGTCATTTAATCGGTATTGCTACGGCCCTTAATGTACGAAAAAATCTATTCCAGTGTGGGGTGTTTTTGTTTGATTTTTCCCTTCCCCACAATCCTGGGTAGTTTGAAGATTCTTGTCTAAACTTAAAGGCATGCTTCATCATTCTGTGTCACGCTATCCCCTATGTGCCAGTTTACGCACCTGGGAAAGAAAAGATGCCCAGTGCCTCTTGCTGAGCCTTTCTTTGTGTGATATCTTCAGTTCTTTTAGAGATGACTTGGAATTTTAAGGTTCTTCTGTGAAGTCCTATATACCCTTTCCTCCACAAATTCTGCATAACTTTAGCAAGGTAATGAACTTGCTGAGTTGGCTAATGGACATATAAACTGAGGCAGGAAGAAGTGCTGTCTTAACGTTCTTTGCCAAATGCCACAGTAATGCCCAGTCTGGCATGATCTTGATATCTTGTGGGAGGAAGTATTGGACTTTCTAACTAGCTTTTGTGCCCTGCATGCTAAAGAAGGATTGTCTTACTAACACCTAAGTAACCTCCAAAGATCCCAGACTGTCTCAACAGAAACATAATAGTTGCTAAAGTAAGCTTGATGAAGCTCTCTCATAGCCCCTGATAACTTTCATAGGCTCTTTTAACCCTTTAGCTTTTTATGTAGTTTGTCCATATTCTCTGAATGTTGTGATTAAGGACTAGTTTAAATTAGTTGCAGGGTTTTTAGGTAAAATAGTCTTTGTAGGACTACATTGTACGGTAGCAAGCAATGTGAATGCTTATTCTAGTAACTTGTTTGATTTATAATCTCTTTGGTGGTTACTTTGTACAATATTCTAAATGTTATTCTTTTTCAAACTAATGTATTTATTTGATTTTAGCTTAGTTACAATATAGTATTATTTGCCAGGTGTTCCGCTGTATTTTATTAGCAATACATTTAATAAAATAATGAAAGTCACTTGTATGCAACAGCTGAACAGTGCATTGTGCGTAGAACTAAAACTGTATGCAGGTACATTTGTAGAATTTTTCATGGGCTGTATGCACTGAATTGTTAAGTGACTTGTTAATACTGTAAAAATGTGCCTCCAACAAGATAAACTTGTAACACAGTTTAATTTTTTTAGGTATCTAAAGGAATTTAGGACAGAGCAGTGCCCCCTATTTTTGCAGCACAAGTGTACCCAGCACAGACCATTTACCTGTTTTCATTGGCATTTCCTAAATCAGCGTCGTCGTAGACCTATACGAAGGCGTGATGGGACTTTTAACTACAGTCCAGATGTTTATTGTACAAAATATGATGAGACTACAGGAATCTGCCCAGATGGAGATGAGTAAGTGATTTCTTTCAGTCCTAGGTGTTTATAGTATTATCAGTGACATTAAGGAAAAATGATAGTTTTTACTTAGCAAAAGTGATTGATAGAATCCTGCTGCTATTTATTTGGAAACAGATTTCAATAAGTGATTTGTTAGATTTTGGTATATACATTTCTATATAAGCATGTATTGAGGCTATTGTAGAGTTAGAACTATGATTTTGCATTGTGGTGATCTTTAAAACATAACACAAGAAACTGGTTTTCTGCTAGTATTGTTCCTGTACATTTATCCCCTTACTGTTGCTGATCCTTTTTTACTTTTCGAGTTGTGCTTTCTTGTTCTCCTGGCAGCTTTAAAATTGACGTGTAGGTGCCAGCCATACTGTGTAGGGCTGGCTCCAAGATTTTAAACTTGCCTAAGTTTTGTGAAGATTCATGGGTAGCAAAGGAAAATGACTGTTCCATGATGCTTCCAGTGAGAAAAGGCAAAGGAAGGAATTTACTGTTAGCTGTCTGGCTAGGTCATTAGTGTTTGCATTTCCACAGACGTGTATCTCTTCTAGATAAAGGCTACGGGGGCCTGCAGTGAACTTGGGGAGGGGTATAAGCTTTGTGGAGATGAGAATGAGCAAATAGTACAATATGGCAGGCAGGCATACATAGAGGAGCTGAGTATATTGTGGTTATATGTCAGAAGAGCTACCTTCATCTGCAGTGGTGGAAGCAATGAAGGACTTATGACAAAAAGAAAAAATAAGAAAGGCAGGAAAGCAACTGGAAAATATGTAGTTTTGCTGAATAGCTGTTTTAAAAAATGTGAGATTAATTATTTTGGTTACTGTGGTATATAGTAGCACGTGTCACAGATCAGGTATCTTTTGTGTTGTATGCTGTAGTCACAGAAGGAAAAGGTGGATTTTTCCCAGAGGCTTTACAAACTAAACAACAGAGATAAGAGAAGGTAAACAACAGAAACACCCTAGGCAGCATGAAAACACTGAGTACCATGCCTAAAGAATAGAAAGAGCAAAAAATGTCTGTGAAGTATGATGTAAAAGTGAACAATTAATTACCTTTTCAGGCATATGTACCGCATTCCCGGATCCTAGGGCAGCATGAGCATTTCCTTGAAAATCAACAAACAGTGATAATAGTTGCTCATGTAATGGATTGGTTTGGGACAAAAATTAACCTTTCATTACTGAGTGATAGGTACTGATTCTAAAGGAGGAAAAAGGAATCAATGTTTTAAAAGGGTGTTAGCTGGGCAAGGTTGAATTGTTAGAAGCAAATAAGAGGAGATGTTTCAATAAATGAGATATGAGATGGAAACCTGTTTGCTGCAATTGGATTGGAAAGGTTGTCCCATACAGTTGCTCCAGATTACTCTTTGGTTAGGAGCCTAGATGACATTTATTGTGATTATATTGTCTGGCATAATAGAAGTGCAGAGCAAGTCCCAGAAATAAGACCAGTAGTTAGATTCATATCGCTGTTTTAGCATGTCTTGCTTATAGTTTGAATTAAATGGATAGGTTCAGAAGTTAACAGCAAAGAGGTGGTGGTTTTCAAGTTTGTATTTTGCAGTGAAATTGCTCGCATGTAGAAGGATACGAACAGGGACCTGTGAGACCCTTCACCAGAGGCATAAGACAATATTGAAGTTGGAAGATATGCTGCAGGGAGGGATTGAGACGAAAGTGTGGATATAACTGAATTCTCATAAATGAAGGAGAATAATGTTTCAAGGGGAAAAAATTGAGTAAGAACAGACAGTAAATCAAGAAAACAAAGATAGATGTGAGTAGAGAAAATGAAATGTTTTCTTTGGCTCAGTTGTAAGGTGAGATTATTGAAGACATTTGTGAGGGAAGTTTCAGAACTGTGGAGGCCTTATTTTAGGTCTGATCCTGAGAACTGCTGGCTAGAAATCACAGCCAACTATTGTAAGTTGATAACTGAAATTATGTCAGAAGAGAAAAGGTATACATGGCAAATGGTTGGGAAAAGCAAGAGAAGTCAAGGGTAACTTGCTTAAAGATAGACAATACCACAGCATATCTGAAGTGGCGGGAGAAAAAAATGGAGGAAAACACCTACATTTCTGAGGACATGCTTACAGTGTTGTAGTATTCCTGTTTCAGAACTTGGCAAAAGAGCATGTTTTGATCCTGTTTTGTTGTCTGCCTAAAATTTAGCCTTTTGCTTGGAGCAACTTCAGATTCTTATAGAAAGAGGTTATAAGCAGTAGTGCCAGGACAACTTTGTTTTAAGCTGTATGTGACAACCAACATATTGGTACTTTTTTGCCTTTTATCTGTATCTCTGTTTGTCTGTTCTGCTCATCTGAATGCGTGGTTAGGTTAATGCAGTTTGTGAGTTGATAAGAGAACTAGCAAGAAAGGTAGAGTGATGACACCCATAATTGTTCTCAGGAACACACTTTCAGGACAGTTAAAGTAGAAATTGTTGGTTTACCCAGGCTTGACTAAGGTATTTGTTTCCAATTTTCAATTTGTACTGAAAGGAAGCCCAAAATTTTAAAGCTGTTTAGAGAAGGGCTTTTCTAAGGATAGCAGATTAAAACAATCTGTTCTGAGAAAGGGCCTGTGAGAAAGACTCGAATACTTGCAGAGTTGAAGGCATGCATTTTTAGCAGTGACAAGTGTCCCTCTGGATTTAACACGTGAGAATAGAAGTGGGACCTGAGTATTTCTCCCTCTCTCACGTTGCATACAAGTTGGGCCTGTCTTGTTTGACAGCTGTGCCTATATTCATAGAATCACAGACTGGTTTGGGTTGGAAAGGACCTTCAGATCATCGAATTCCAGCCCTGCTGCCATGGGCAGGGACTCCTCACACTAGGCCATGATGCCCAAGGCTCTGTCCAATGTGCCCTTGAATATTGGCAGGGATGGAGCATTTACCGCTTCTTTGGGCAACCTGTGCCAGTGCCTCACCACCCTCACGATAAAGAACTTTCTTATATCTAATCTGAACTTTCCCTGTTTAAGTTTAAACCCATTCCCTCATGGCCTTCTGTTACAGTGCCTGATGAGGAGTACCTCTCCAGCATCCTTGTAGGAAGGCTGCTCTGAGATCTCCACTCTCTTTGTCTCTCATTTAAAAATAATAGAAGGCTTTCTCTTTTTATTATTTTTTTTTTTTTAGTGGAGTCCTTCCCTTCAGTAGGGAAAATCTGCAGATATTTAAGCAGAAATGTTTGTTCAGTCATAAGGAATCATGGACTTAGGGACAAGCAAGGAGATGTAAACACCTTTACGCTTCTTGCATGGAAGTTAAGACATTTAATTCTTGTTTCCAACAGGAGTGAGCTTACTTAAGTAGACAAAAATGGAGGCACGAACATTATGCATGAGAATATGGTAGAGTATTCCCACCTTTGTGAGGTGTGCTGATGTGAGTGGAACGCCAGAGTTTGTAATGAACGGTCTGAGGGGAAAATAGAAACATTTGGCCCCTGCAAAGATACTGGACAGTTAGCAATAACAAAAATATAGTCTCAGATTGCATTTCCTCTTGTTTAGAGCTCTGTACAGGACTGGTGCTGGCAAAAATATCTGATTGACTCTTGTGGGTTTTCTCATTTTTCCATATCAGTAGCAGTTCTAGCAGAACAGGAGAGCTGCATCAGTGCTATTCACACATCACAAAGAATTTCTCACAAAGTTCAGCTGAGACAGTATAATGGATGCAACAAAGATTGCATCCTGACTGTCTTTTCATGTGGAGCCAAGAAGTGTGAAAGAGCTACTTTCAAATCCTGAGTGTAGACTATGCTTCATCTTACACTGACAAAATGAGATGTAGCACTGAATTTGGTATGTGTAGTCTTCCCACTAATTAATTCTGTTGGGATTTAAAGAGGTAGGTACAAATCACTAGCTGAAGCCTATTTATCTTGTTTAACGGAATGCTGGTCTTAAATGTCTACAAGGAAGCATCTTGACTCTCAGAAATCATAACCAGTATAAATTCCTGAAAGTCAGCAGAAGCTGCAGATGTTTAGCACAGCAGGAAAAATGTATGATTTTGATGTAACTATACAAATACCAGACTTGCAAATGTTTGCAAATGATTGCATTTGCTTAGTTTCCAAGTAACATTTTTTAGAATACAGTAAATAAAGCTTAATCCAGCATAAACTCTTGTGAGTGTTTAAGTCTACTTAGTTTTTCACTGTTCTCCCTCCAAAGTAAAATATTTCTGTGAGACTTTTCATTTATTCTTCTGTATCACTCTAATTTTTTTTGGTACAGTTTCTTTTTACTTTGGGATGAGGGAAAGTGTGGAAGTGTTTCTTGTTAAGAATGGACATGTGAGCAATCCAACCTTTGATTATCACAAAGCAAACCTGCTTGCTCAGCTGCAACCAATCATTAAGCTATTGCTAACAGTTGGCTAAGAGGTGCTATCCAATCAGATGTTATCGAATGTTCCAGTACTTTGTAACTTTCCTATAAAAGGTGGTGCTTGTGTTTAATAAATTGGCAATGCTTGATCACATTGATAGTTGCTGTGTTGTCCATGATGATCTCCTGCCGCAGGAAAGTTTTTGGAAATTAGTGATTTTTCAAAACCAGCAGAGACCAAAATTAATTACACTGAAATAATCTTGGAGAGAACAGACATCCCTTTGCATATATTTTTGTGTGTTTTTTAAAATTTGTTTACTGTTGGTAGTTGCAGTTATAATGCATATATGATGCTAGCCATTTTAAAGTATAGACTCTAACTTACATAGCTGTGTCTGAAAAATGGTTAGTATATGCACAAAGATGTATTGCTGATGTAAAAATTGTTCTCTTCCTTTTAATATATGAGTCATTGTAGATTTCCCTTGAAATTGTTCAATAAGTCTCATATCTATAAAAAGCAGGCAGGGAAAAAAACCCCACCATGCTTCAAGTACTCCTTGATTTTAGGTGGTGATAACATTAAAAAACCAAAACCGTTTTCTGCCTCCTACTGTAGACATTATTTGAGCTTGTATCAGTATGGAAAATGTCATTCCTTATTTCAGATGATGTTACTTACAGGGGTGTTTACTAGACATAGTAAACATAGACTAGCATCTTTGTGAGCTGGCCTTCTTTAAATTCTTATAACATTAGCAGAGACTCAATTATTAATGGTTTTAATTTTGAAGCTGATCTGTGATGGTGCTATGTTTGGGGCAATTTTTGTGTGAAGAATACTGCAAAGTTACTTGTTATAAGTTAATAAGAGGTACAGCATAATTCAGAATTAAATAATAAAACTCAAAATCAATGCTCTAACTTTCCTGTTTCTGTTATGTAGTTGCACTTACCTTCATCGGACAACAGGCGATACAGAAAGGAAGTATCATCTCCGATATTACAAGACTGGGACATGCATTCATGAAACAGATGCTCGGGGTCACTGTGCGAAGAATGGAATTCACTGTGCCTTTGCTCATGGGGCACATGACCTTAGACCACCAGTATATGATATAAGGTAGTCTTGTTTCAAATTATTCAGCCTAATTAGCAGGAAATAGCACGTCTGTTATATCACCACATACCAGAAAATGCAGTATGCTTTGCATGAAAAATAGACTTGCTTCTGTAACTGTAAACATAAAGATACAATTCACTGAATCATGATAGCAGATACAAGCACACTGAGTAATACAGATACTGAATTTTTTTTAACTTTCAGTTTCAAGAACTGTATGTGGTAATCTTATGACTGATAAAAGACCAAATACTCTGCCTTTTGTCATTTATGCCTTATAAATTTGCATGTGGTTTTTACATTCACAAACTTATGATTTTGTTAAGCCATCTTTTAGGTTCTCAGGTTGTTTGTCATTTTCCCTACTGATGTTCTGTTTTGTTTTGTTTTTTTTTTTTTTTTTTAGTTATGTTGTATTTTTTCATGTAGAAGATATCAGTATTATTTTCTACCTCTCTAATTTGTAATCAAGTAGGTGTGAGTTTTAGTTCTGGCCAAAGGTGGGAGATAAGCATGCTGTTGGGAGGTCTTATAAATGGGTGGAGGCAGAGCTCTTGCTACAAAAATTGGTCTGTATATACTCACTAGGAAAGGATTCCAATTCCTAGAGAGCTTTGAAGCCTTAGAGGTCGCAAGCGTCTCTTATCGGGCACTGGAAGAACATTCTGGGGAAGTATCACTATATGCTTGCCCTATTCTTATACTCTTCCCTAGGAATCTGCTATTGGCCACTGTTGGAGACAGGATTCCAGGCTAGATGAACCTTTGATCTGAGCTGGTATGGCTGCTATCTTACGTTCTTAACTTTGTTATCCCTTATTCTCAACGTTCTTTTGGGAGATAACTCTCCCTCCACAATAATTTTAGTAAAATTAGTGCTTTTCCATAATTATAAAGTCATATTTTGCCACAGAATTCACTGCTGCGTTGCCTGGTCACATACTGTTTAGTTATATATAGCTTTTCTTTCCAGAAGACTTTCTTCAGTTAGCTAGCTGATGCTTCTACTGCAAGACGTCTGTACATTTTCTCGTTTTTAGCTGCCCTCATTTAACATATGCAGCATGAGGCCACATCCATCTGAATAAGGAATGCTTAACATCTTTGTGATCTTTTGTATTGAGTTTAAATAAGGAGCCAATGTATGGCAAGACTGAAACCAAGCTCTGTTCTCTAACTGTCTTTTAATGTATTACATGATTGTTTAATGGTGATTGGCTATGTACAGAGCATCAGGAGGCAGCAAGTGGGCTGCCTCAAACTTATTTGATGTTTGTGAAAAACAGTCATATGCTGTTGCTTCTGATGTCAGGCATCCAGCATTCGTAAGAACATCCAAACAGGTCTTTTTCTTTGGTGGTCTTTTTGCACTATGGTGCACACAGGTACTAGGGTTTCTTCATTTTAACTAAAGAACAGAGAAATAATAGGGGAATCACTGATGCACATGTTTAATTTATTCCCCTTAATAGCCTTGTTCTTCCATATATCCACCTTAAAGAAAAGCACTCTCTAAGAACTGGTTTCCTTCTTATTGCCTGCACCTTTTCTGAATCTGTAAATGAATATTTTGACTGTTTTAGAGATTTTAGTCTTGGCTTTGGGTCTGTCTTGTTTTCTTTCCCCTTGAAATTTTCTTTTTTGACATACGTGGGGTTCTTGAAATAATATGAGAATTATTTCATAACTATTTACATTATAAACCACAACCTTTCAAACTGCTCATCAGAGATCCTG
Organism: Amazona ochrocephala; assembly: GCA_039720435.1. NCBI lineage: Eukaryota > Metazoa > Chordata > Aves > Psittaciformes > Psittacidae > Amazona > Amazona ochrocephala. The sequence goes on along the minus strand of CM077886.1, from coordinate 7,021,538 downwards.
AATAGGAGTATTTTGGTATAGGAGGCAAGCTGCTTGATTATTTGTGTCTCAAGAAAGAAGTGCCAATTGACAGTGGAGGCCTTTGATTCTCACAGAGTAGAGAATATATTCTCATATTATAGGTCCACCTCTGGTATTTGATTTTTCATCGTTCCTCCATTGCTTGTAAGTCTGCCAAATATGCTACAGTATTTTTTTAAATATTTTTAATCTTGTATTCTGGTTTGCTATTGTTGAACCTCTGTACAGCTTAATTTTACTAAAATGGTGTAATAGAATCGTCTCTGATTTTTGGTAGGGGTTTCATACCACTAATACAATACCTTTTAGTTTGGTAGTAGTCATTCTGATCTTTCAACAGTCTTGTGGTTGCTTACTTGCAAAGCGGTTGTAAGTTCTTGCTGAAGAGATTCCATTTGCTCATAATGATTATTGTTTGTTACTAGGTATCCCAAATGTCTTGACAAGCTTCTCTCACAAAATCTTACAGTGAGCCAAAAGTACTTTGGCTACTTTTACATGATGTAGTATTAAATAGATATATTTTATACCTTCCTTCAGGCATAACTTTTCTAAGGCAGAGAGTCTTTGGTATTTAATTCTTTCTCATAGAGTTCTTCTGTATTTCTCATCGCCTTTATTGTCCTTTCTATACCTTTTTTAGTTCTGCCATGTCATAGAATCATAGAATAGTTAGGGTTTTAAAGGACCTTTAAGATCATCTAGTTCCAGCCCCCCTGCCATGGGCAGGGACACCTCCCGCTGAACCGTGCCACCCAAGGCTCTGTGCAGCCTGGCCTTGAACACCACCAGGAATGGAGCATTCACAACTTCCCTGGGCAACAGATTCCAGTGCCTCACCACCCTTACAGTAAAGAATTCCTTCTTCATATCCAGTCTAAACTTCGCCTGTTTAAGTTTGAACCCATTATCCCTTGTCTTATCACTACAGTCCCTAATGAAGAGTCCCTCCCCAGCATCCCTATAGGCCCCCTTCAGACACTGGAAGGCTGCTCTGAGGTCTCCATGCAGCCTTCTCTTCTCCAGGCTGAACAGCCCCAACTTTCCCATCCTGTCTTTATACGGGAGATGCTCCAGTCCCCTGATCATGTCCTTTTGGCAGTGAAATATCAAAAAATAATAGCATATTTGAAATGTCAGTGCACCAGCATACAGAGGTATACATGGGCATTGCTGGTACAAACATTGTCTGTGTATATAATGCCACCATTCCTTCATGTGTTCTCTTTAATTTGTATGACATAGTCATTCCTTACACTTGTTTACCAGCTTCAGTGCAAGTCATGGTATGAAATACAATCATTTTTTAAATTTTTTAAACTTAGGCTTGTTAAGAGCTGGATCAAATGTTAGAATTCTGGTAGATTTGGACAGGATTATACCTGCAGCAAATAGGCTTACTACTTTAGCTAAGCATGTACAGTTCGGCAGTGTTATTTTCTTTTCCCCATTCCAGAGAACTTCAGGCACAGGAAACCTTACAGAATGGGCAGCTAGGATGTGGTGAAGGCATTCCAGATCTACAACCAGGAATTTTAGCAAGCCAGGCAATGATTGAGAAGATCCTTAGTGAAGATCCAAGATGGCACGGTAACATTACAGTCTCATTTCTCTGTTTCTTTGTTGGTGTTTGATCCAATTTGTTGATCCTGGATGTTTATCTGGGAGAAGTTCAAAAGCCATTTTTAACAGAGTAAAAATTGGTTTATACAAGTAATAGATATTTGTGAACAATTCGTCCTCTGTGTCACATTTATATTCAGATTGCATTTTGAAAATGTTTTGTTTTGAAAATGTTTAAAATATTTGGTCTAATAGGGTCTTTGAAAATATAAAATAGGTCAGTTTATTCAGTACAAGGGCTGCTAGTCTTTGTCATTGTATTGTTCTTAAGAACGATATTTAAGAACATTGAAGTGTTAAAATCAGTATGAGTTCTGATTTGTGCTAAGTAGTAGTAATGATTGGAATCTTGTTTTTTTGAGTAATTAATATACTAATTTATGGACCATATTCTTTGCTGGACTTGACTAACAGGAGTAAAATAGAATATTAAACATGAAATTAGAACAAAGTTGGTCCTGATGTTCATGGTTTAGGCTTGCTTATTTTGTAGCTGGAGATCCCAGAGTAGTTTGGGTTGAAGGGACCTTAAAGCTCATCCAGTTCCAACACTCCTGCCACGGGCAGGGACTCCTTCCCCTAGAGCAGGTTGCTCCAAGCCCTGTCCAACCTGGCCTTGAACACTGCCAGGAATGGGGCAGCCGCAGCTTCTCTGGGCACCCTGTGCCAGTGCCTCACACCTTCACACGCGGTAATCTTTGCTATGTGAATGTGTATCATTAATGAAATTTTGAGAACATTTCTTCAGCTATTTTTTTGCAAATCCCACAGGAGTCTTGTAGTATTGTGCAGTTTGTTTTTTGAGAACATCAGGCTAAAATGCTGAATTAAGGATACATGACATTGACTACTTCTGTTTTACCTACATCCATTTTCTAGTTTTAGGAAGAAGTTAGATTAGATTGACATGATTTTCTCCTCACAAACTCATGCTTGCTGTTAGCTAAATTGTACCTTCTAATTTATTTACTTGCTCCATTGTTTCTTTGAATTTTTCTGTCTCTACACAGAGCCTTGTTCTTTCTTAGTTCCTTCTTCCTGGAACCAAAGATGCAGAAGGAGAGACAAAGCCTTTTCTCCAAAGAGGCTTAAAATTTGTCCAGGAAGATTTTACTGGACAGCCTTAACATGCCTCAACATGAAAGCAGTTTTGGTGAAATAAGAACTGTCACAACTAAACTTAAGAGAACCCTAAATATAAAATTGCATGAGTTTTTAGTCTTTGTCTTATTAAAATGAATAATTTATTTTCAAATGTTTGTTTTCAAAATGTTGAATGTATATAATTAGAATTCCTGGGTAATTTCTGTACCAGTAGATTGCAGTGCTTTATTTGTGTACTTTATTGTAATATTGGTATTGAATATAAAAGCAGTGACGATTGCTTTGCATGTAAATGTGTTAGACTTTTATTAAAAACTGCAGGAGTCAGTCTGAGTTTATATGAATGGAATAGTCTATGAATGGAGTGGTCTATAATTTTACACCAAGGAAATCATAACTTTTTTACCAAAAGCAGTGTGATACCCACGCTCACTAAAGACACTCTGAATGCAAAATTTAGTTGTTTATTTCTTTTAATTGTTGACCTGTTTACAGACACCAATTTTGTATTAGCTGACTACAAGACAGAACAGTGTACCAAGCCACCCAGACTCTGCCGCCAGGGATATGCATGTCCACACTATCACAGTAGTCGAGATAGAAGACGAAATCCCAGAAAATTCAAATACAGGTACATAAATACTCATTAACAATAGACTTTTTGGTCAATCAGACAGCTTTTCTTTAATGGACTGATCTGTTGAGTTCTTCTATAATGCAATTTGATGTTCCTAATAGAATACAGCCATGTCTTTCCCAATAGCTGTGCTAAAATATTTTTTTGGGGAAAAAAGCATCTGTTGAGAATGTTCAGGCAGTTTTAAAGACAAAAAACTATGAATCTCTAATGGAAATATCCTTCTTACTTGTGAAGAATGAAAGCAATTTCTGTAAAAACTTGGAATCACTAACTCAAACCTTTGTAACAAAAAGTTCGATTATAATTTCTGTCTTGTTTTCTGATTTTGTTCTATAAATCTCTATTTCTGAGCAATATTTTTAAGAGCAAAATTTAATGCATTCTCTCTTTTTATAATTACATCACTCATCGTTTTCTCATTTACATGATTTTCTTACACTCTGGTTTCTTCATTGGTTTTGCTGGTGTTTTTTTGTGGAGCAATACAAGGTTTAGAATTGATGGACTTCGCTTGACAGTCTCAGGACTGTGAATAAATGTTGTTAGACAGAAGATAGATAGAATCCTAGTAGCTAAACTTTCTATCAAAGAATTTACAGAAAGTCAGAATGTCTCAGAATTTGTAACTTTGTAGGTCCCAGAATCTAAGGTTCTGAGATTTTAGTGGGAAATTCTTTGAGACTTCTGCTAAGAATTAGATGCAGACATGCTCTGGACATCACTTTTTTCTAGGTCCACTCCTTGCCCCAATGTAAAACACGCAGATGAATGGGGTGAACCTTCAAGGTGTGAAAGTGGGGATAGCTGTCAATATTGTCATTCTCGTACTGAGCAGCAGTTTCATCCTGAGGTAAGAGCTACATCTCTCCTTATTCTTAGTGATTTCAAATTTATTATGGATTAGATTATCAATTAAGATATTATTTATGAAAAAACGTGACATGCATTCAAGACTTAAGTTGTTGAGGTATTTGCTTAAGCAAAACAAAATTTTCTAAAGAATATGTGTACTGCTGTGGTTTTCACTGATGATAGGCATTTTTATTGTATAATTTATGAAAAAATAATTATTATTCTCTGGATTTGTATATATATGTGTTCTCTTTTTTACCAAACATCTTGGATTGGTAAGGAAGTCAGAGTAGGAATAGCTTGGGTCAAATTTCTATTTTAAGTATAGTTAAAAAAGTTTTATTGCAAATGATTAAGAGAAACCTGAATAGATCAGGAGGAGGTGGAAAGATGAGGAAACTCTCATAGTGGTAAGACACTCCAGAAAAACAATTTAAATCATTTTAGATTCTTCTGTAGGCAAAGTTTTTGTAAGTTTGTTGGATGCTTGAGCATAGTAGTGAAATGCTTGGGAAGAGAGCAGTGGTATGCAGTCTGCTGAGGTTTAATTCTTATGCAACACTATGAAAATGTTAAATGTGCCAGTTAATGGAAACAAATGTGATACTGAAAAATGCATGTTATGGTAGAAGCTGTCTGTACAACACTGGATGTCTGTTTTCATTTTGGGACCTTTGAATGGACATGAAGAACTCACAGCAGGGTATGATTTCTCTCACTCGAAAGTTTAATACTTAGTAAGGTATAAGCAAAGACCATTCAATTGCTAATTTCTCTTTGAATTGTGAAGACTATTGAAGGCATTTCAGTATCATACTGTAAAAGGAATTCTTAGACTATTGACTCCAGGATTGTTGCAAGCTTCATATCATACATTTCCCTATCATAAGTTGACCAGCTACATGGCACTAAAAAGTTGTCAGCTATCTCTGCTCTTGAGATGCTACTCCAGAATTTCACTGTCCTGATTACTGGTGATTTTACAGTCCAGTTTTATTTCAGATCATCTAATTTCTTCTGCATCATATTCCAGCTTCTTTCTCTGTACTAAAGGTGTCTTTCTGCTTAGTTTTGCGCCATACTTTTATTTATGACAAAGCTGCAAATTAAAGTGCTAAATAAGTCACAAGTCTGAGCCTTGAATTCTGCTGTTAATTTTGTCAGCTGCTTTCCTCTTTCATACCATCCATCATCATCTCTCCATTAGTCAGTCTAACAGCAGATACATAACGCTGTTAAGAAACATGTTCTTCATCATCTTCATTAATCTTACCACGTCCTTTATTGAAATCCTTATTAGAGTGACCACATTTCCATTTTAGAGGACCTTTGATTTCTCAACGTTATATGGTGAATCTACGATGATGTGCCTTTGCCAAATGTATTTATGATTTATCCCGTTTTTTCTGTCTTTAATCTGAATGGCAACAGACAGAATAATTAGTGGACATGCAGTGACCTAAATCAGCTATTTTTTTTCTCTTCTCAAATATGCATGAGCTACTTAAATGCTCATATAAACATATGTGGCCCAACTTGCGAACGTGTATAGCATGGGGAATAAACAAAGGGAGTTAGAGTTGTACCTGTGCCTTCAAGGCAATGATCTTACTGGCATTACGGAGACATGGGATGGCTCCAATGGCAGAGTGTTGGAATGGAAGGGTACAGGCTCTTCAGGAAGAGCAGGGAGGGGAGACAAGGAGGAGTTGCTGCCCTCTATGTGAGTGAGAACTGGAGTGCACAGAGCTCCACCTGGGGTGGATGAGGAGCCAACCAAGAGCTTAGGGGTCAGGATTAAAGGGAGGGCAGGGACAGGTGATATTATAGTGGGGATCTGCTACAGTCCACCGGGCCAGGAAGACTTAATGGCTGAAGCCTGCTATAGACAGATAGGAGCAGCACAAGCTCTGGTCCTCATGGAGGACTTCAGCCACCCTGTTATCTTTTGGGAACAACACAGCAGGGCACAAGCAATCCAGGAGGTTCCTGGAATGCGTTGGTGGTTAACTCCTTCTCCAAGTGATATAGGAACCAATAGGAGGGGGCTGTGCTGCACCTTGTTCTCACCAGCAACGATGGGTTGGTGGGGAATGTGAAGCTCAAGGGCAGCTTTGGCAGCAGTGACCATGAAATGGTTGATTTCAGAATTCTTAGGGCAGCAAGGAGGGAACACAGCAAGCTCACTACCCTGGACTTCACAAGAGCAGACTAGCTTTTTCAGGGATCTACATGGTAGGGTACCATGGAGGGAAGAGGGGCCAAAAAAAGCTGGTTAATATTCAAGCATCACCTCCTCCAGGCCTTTAAGTGGTGCATCCCAGCAAGGGGGAAATCAGTCAAGTTCTTAACAGGAGGCCTGCATGGATGAAGAAGCAGCTCCTGGACAAACATAGACACAAAAGGAAAGCGTACAAAGGGTGGAAGCAGGATAGGTGGGCAGTTTGGTGGGGATAGTGTTACAACGTCATCTAATTTTTGGCCTGGTATTTAATTTCACAGAAACTAGCAATGTTGCCTGCATTGAAAGAGGGGTTTTCTTTTAGCAACTTACCCTGTGATCCTTTCCCTCTTTTGCTCAAGCTCTGACTTTTATTGAGTTGTGTGGTTAGAGTGGAAATTCCATACAGCTTTTGCATCTCTGACTTGAGGATTCGCAGCACTCATTTGATCCAGTTTATAATGAAATTCAATATTTTCAATGATGCTAATCAGTTACCTTCTTTCCTCGGTCTTCTTATTTGATATCCATAACTTTAGTTCATCCTCAACTTTTTAAAGTCCTTCAGATTGAATTAATACTCGCTTCATCCAACATTATCTTCTCTCATTGGATGTTTTCATGTACTTGCTCTTTACCAAATTAAAATAAAGAATATTGTCATTGCCTCTTAGCTCAGTGGCTGTTTGCTGAAGAAATCTCCTGCAAGAATAGCTTGCTTCTACTGTTAATAGATAGCAGCCGTGTTTTCATCTACAGCTGGGAAGTTAGTCTCCTGTAATGATTTAGTTCTTTGAGTTTGCTGTCTTGTGATATCTATATATATAGATGATGTGGCCATCTCCCAAATCTGTCTTTTGAGGGACAAGCTCTGCCCCAGTAGTATTTTGGTATTATTTATATTATCACTTGTATCCGTAGCGTTTGCCAGAGGCACTGTGTATCATCTGGGTAGCTCACAGAATCAGGTGAGGCTGTTTTTTTGGCTAGGAGCTCAAACTAAGAATGAACTCCCAATTACATGTTTTGTTGAAAGCATTTGGAAGTCAGCCCTTCTCTTTGTTTGTTTTGTTGGTGTTTTTTTTTTTCTTCTTCATCATTAGCATTATGCATACAGCATTGGGTTTTATATTTAAACAGTAAACAGAAAACAGGAAAGAAAGATGGGCCCAGCTTCATTTGCTAGTTTGGGTGTGGTATCCACAAATGGCTTCTATGTTCCCTGTGAAATTGGTGGAAGGCTCAGTCCTGCTGTTTTGTCTAAGTGTGTCATTTGGGTGAATACTTGTCTGCAGCATGGATGTTTTGTCACTTTTTCGGTGTTCAAGGAAAAATAAATTATTTGTAGAATGATAAGCATCAGTAATATTTTTGTGATTTAGCATGTTACTATAGTTTCTTGGATGACCTGAACTAGTAGTGAATATAGCAACCAAAGTTTTCAGCCTTTGATTCAAAATCACTTATGAGAGGGAAATTTATTTAAGATGCTTAAAATAGCTCCAAAATAAAGACCTTACAGAACTAGTTGTTAATTTTTTTAATATATAATTTCATTTTTCATGTTTGCTCTAAGGTAGAAGTCCAAGGTTCAATTTCTACACAGCGTATGCAGAAGTATCAACTTGCTTTCTGACCTAAGAATTATTACTTATGGTGCCATGAATCACTCAGCTGATACCAGAAGTCAAAGTACCAAGGTTTAGGGAACAAAAAGATCCCTCTGCTATTTGCAACAGACTTGCAAATCACCAGAATTAATCTTCTAGAGAATCTATATGATTTTAAATAGGGTCTTAATATTGTTCCAATATGACAGCTTGTCAGCCCCTCCTCACACTGTTGTGGGATCCAGCTATCATCAAGGTCAAAGAATCATAGAATGGTTTGGGTTAGAAAGGACCTTAAAGCTCATCCAGTTCCAACCCCCCTGCCACGGGCAGGGACACCTTCCACTAGAGCAACTTGCTCCAACCCCCATGCAACCTGGCCTTGAACACTGACAGGGATGGGGCAGCCACAGCTTCTCCGGGCATCCTGTGCCAGTGCCTCACCACTCATAGTGAAGAATTTCTTCTTTATATTTAATGTAAATCTACATTCTTTCAGGTTAAAGCGATTTCTGTTTGTCCTATCAAAACATGTGGTTGTAAAAAGTCCCTCTCCAGGTTTCTTGTAGGCCCTTTAGGCACTGGGAGCTGCTCTGAGGTCTCCCCTTAAGGAGCCTTCTCTTCTTCAGACTGAACCAGCCCAGCTCTCTCAGCATGGCTCCAGAGGAGAGCTACTTCAGCCCTCAGAGCATGTGACTGTCCAGCCAATTCCTTGCCCACCGAGTGGTCCATCCATCAGATCCATGCCTCCCCAATTTAGAGACAAGGGTGTTGTTTGGGACAGTGTCAGATGCATTGTACAAGTCCAGGTAGATGATATAAGTCGTTCTCCCATTATCCACTAATGCCGTAGCCCCATCATCAAAAGCCACCAAATTTGTCAGGCATGATTTGCCCTTAGTGAAGCCGTTTTGGCTGTCTCCAGTCACCTCCTTAGTTTATATGTTCCTTTAGCACTGTTTCCAGGAGGATCTGCTCCATGATCTTGCTGGGCACTGAGGTGAGACTGACTGGCCTATAGTTCCCTGGGCCTTCCTTTTTTCTCTTTTTACAAAAATGGAAAAGCCTGATAGGGCAATAAACTGAATCTAGATCTTACTGACATCTTAATCATTGCTGTCATGAGCAGTCAGCATTATTTCAGTTGTTGCGCACCCAGTCACGTTAGGGATATTCGAATGTTAGGATGATTTGGATGTTAGAGGCGTGCTAATGCAGGAGCTGTGTTGCAAAAACTGTACTGTTGTATTTGTTTTTTTTCAGCTCTGTAAGCTGCTCTACTACATGCAACATTTCTCCTGCAAGATTTCTTGGAAGTGGTGTAAATTACTTTGAAAATTTTATTCTCAAAGGTCAACTTCTGTCTATGCAACATGGAAAACTAAAGCAGTTTAAACACTGCTTTTCTAAAATATTATTGTTACTTGCTATTTTTTTTTTATACAGAAGAGGGTTAAGATTCTGTTGTCTCAGGTTTACTTTTGTTAAAATTCTGTTCTCTTTGATTTTTAAAAAATTAGGAGAACTGAATTTTCTAAGGAAACTGTGATACATGTTGTTAGTAAATATTCAGAATTTTTCATTTAAAGGTTTTATAATTTTCTAGCAATTTTGTCATTATGTAACAAATATGTTTAGGTTAATCACCGTTCTGTTTTGTTTAGATATATAAGTCTACAAAGTGCAATGACATGCGCCAAACAGGTTACTGCCCACGTGGTCCATTTTGTGCATTTGCACATGTTGAAAGTAAGTAAGAGAACTGTTATTTTGTACCAGTGTTCATAAAAGTGAACCATAATTTTGAAACATCAGTAACAGAAACGACTTAACATCATTAATTTTAATATACAAATGGATTTGGTGTCACTTGCTTTTAGAAATTTAGTCCATATTTTCAAATACCATGCATTGCTGTGGGAGCTGGCTGCATTTGCATCAAATTTGTATAGCAGAAAAATTTGTATAGCTTTCCTTTACAAATGCAGCTTGTCCCTGCAACTTTTTGACCTTGATTTGGCAATTTTCTACGCACATACTTGACTTTTTAAAATATATTAGCTGTCTTGTTGAAACGTATAGTAAAGTTCTCAGGTAAAAGTTAAATATCCTCTCAGGTATTTGCAGTAGGGCCTTAGCTAAACTGGAAAAGAACACAGAAAATTTTCAGCTGTACTCTCCTCCATAGCCCACTTTCATCTTCACTGGACTCAAACTTATATATAGCAAAAGGCAAGAGGAACCATTTTTCTTCAAGAAAACATTCAGTTCTTTGGTATGATCTACACATGTTAATTCTGAGTATGCATCATCAGATTTTTTTTTTAATAGTGGTATCAACTTAGGCTATCCCTATATTCTTCCTGTGTTCCAAAATGTAAAATGTGCAGTTGCTGCAGCAGCTATTCATGCCTTATTCTCAGCTGTGATGCAAGGTAGAATTTGAAGCATTTCTGTGTAACTGGTTTTTATAAGTGATATTTTTTTTTAATTATGTAGCTTTTGCTTGATTATGTAATCAATAAAAAAAGGTCTGCTCCTATCATACTTTTTGCTTTCTGCTTCTAGACCTGGAAAGAGGGATTTGAAAGCTCCAAATGTCTGTAATTTAGTAGTACTTATCTTAGGATTCTTTAGTGACAAATAGTGGGAGTCTCCTCTCTCTGTCTAACCTGTCTAAGCAAATGTAATGTTCTGTACAACCACTTACTGTGTCACATGCTTGCCTAAAAGACCTTCAATGAATAGAATCATTCTTGTTGCACACAGCTCTTGTTTCTGAGAATGTGTGATATGGTGACCTTGTCTTTTAATTTCTGTGGTATGATCCATTTTACTTTTATTAGGTTTTGTTCCTCAAAGAAGAAGGATAAGTAACCTCCTGTATTTATTTCAAGAAGCCCATTATTCTAAGACCTAACAAGCCTTCAAACCATTATTGCAGTGAAGTCTTTATGAGCTGCTTCTTCACATCAAAAGTACCTCACTGCCTTTATTTTTATACTGTTGAGGCTATCTCCTAAATCAAGTCCTTCACTGTTTGCTGGTTTTGGCAAGTATGTCTTTGACTCAGGAAGTCTGAAAATGCACATTTTCTTACAGAGGTGATTTATGGCACTAAATCTGCTTTTCCCTTTATCTGATACAAGTTTTTCTTTCCTGAAACAGCTGAAAGTGTATGACTTAAACAAATTTACTGCATACGTGCAGCATGGTATACTTGTGACACGGTAAAAATCTCCTGTGGGAGTGTTTTCTTGTTTCCTTTCTTAGAGCGTAATGAATGCTGCCTCCCCTCTTGCCTGTTCAGCATGAAGACTGTGCAGGATAAACTCAGCCGAGCTCTTGGAGATTGGAGTTCTTTTGAGACCCCCATTATGATCTACTTCTGTGTGTCTTGATCATTAGTATCTTTTAGCAGTCCAGTTGATGCTTGAATCATTCTCAAATGAAGCTCTTATTGACAATAAACAAGATTTCCCTCTCTAAGGAAAAGTTCAGCTTTGCTCAGGCTAAAGATAGAGGGGCTGAAGGAAAGTGCAAACTTAACAATTTGCTGATTATTCTCCCTAAGGGATATCATTTTAATCTGTTGCTAATGTTTCTACCCCAGCCCATTCTTTCTTCCACTCTGTAGGATGAATTCTTGTCCTCCTTAAAAATCTTCAGAACTCTGAGAGAATTTCTGAGACTTTAAACATGTTAGCAGTGCTAATTGAGAAGCAGCAGCTTAATTTTCTGCACATAGTTGTGTTAGAATTTTCTGTCCATCAGAAGAGACTTGAGACATGCTCAGCCAGCATGCTCTGGAACTCTGGCTTTCATGATCTTCAATGAAGACTATATAAGCAGGGAGTCTTGATAAATGAACTTGAAATCTTGCAACAGTACCCACCCCCTGTCTCTGGTAGTCAGAATAGTTCATCAGAAGTTAGATGTTTGTTTACTATCAGCAAGAGTGCCTTTCTGCTATTGGCAACAACTTTAGGCTTAGTTTAGCAGCTCTGACAGTCTATCTCCTCTGTTAGTAGAATAAAATGATTTCTGTATTGGGGTAGGGGAGAAAATGGTTTCAGAGTTGCAGATCTTATCATCAGTATGAAAAGCATGGAACTCTTGGTTCATGGGTCTCTTTGAATCACAAATTACAGGTGTTCTCCACCTAACTTCAGTGAAGCCCTACCTATGTGGAATGAGTAGAGGAAGATTTCCCACCATTCGTACATGTATCCCAGCAATTTTTATCATTCCGTGTGAAATAATTTGTGGAAGCACACATTCTCTATAATTGCATTCCTAGTGTTCTCTCAGTTACTTCCTCAGAACCAGCTGACCATTTCCACCCCTGCCCCCCTTCTTCCTCCCTTGTATTACTATTCCTCCAACACCGCTTTTCCCTTCAAGCCCTGGCTGCAGACAGTATTATCCTGTAAAGTCACCTCTTGATTTTTCCCCCCTCTGGCTGAAATCCTAGGTCCAGCTATAGTCCCAAAGGCACCTTATGATGACTGTAGAGAGGGCACCTAATCTTGAAAAGTAGAGAGGTAGTGGGATCTGACATATCTCCCTTTGCAAAACAGAGAGTAACCAGGGTATATGGGGATACTTCAGTAATGGATTCTCTTAAAGTAATGAGCAGCAATCTGTGGCAGTCATGTGTGCACTGACTGCCTGACTACAACTGGCATCTTAAAGAAGAACAGATTTTTTTGGTTTTTTTTGAAACAGAAACTGAAACTCTGCTGGCAAGAGTTTGGAAACTCTTCAGTCTCCTCTGTAACAGCTTCTGTTACTGAAGGCATTTGCCTTCAGGTTGTTCATCCAAGACTCTTCTGTCTTATTGGTACCAGGATTGCAATAATGTGAAAACACTTTTGACTTCATGAAAGATGGGATTCTCCAGGCCAGATGTAGCCCAACTGTGGTAACTCTTGTATGCATAATACCCAAGCCTTATTAGTGTAAACTCTAAGGAGCCTGTATAGCTGAAAATGTTGTATCTCATAAAGAGTACAACCATAGTCATATATAGGCTACTGATACATTATCCCTGAAGCACTGCTGTATTAGCATTAGATAGTTGAAGCTCCTTTTGAGAACTGTACTAACCTCCATGAGCTTCAGGGATCACCATGAGATAGGCCACCACACAAGACTTGTTTTTCTGTCAGTTGCAACCTCCTACAAGAGCTATAGGTCTTTGAGAATATGGGGTTAGATTGGGGGAAGCTTATGCTGTAGAATTTGTTACTTTTGTGCAGCTGGCCACAAACAATGATGTACATTCCTGGAAGAAGTTAGAATGATATAGAAGCATACGTTCTGAATTTAATGTGTCTGTCTGACTTAACTATCAATAAGCAGAATATCAAGAATTAATAACATTATTCTCCCTAGATACCTTGGAAAGAGAAAGGAAGGACCATTTCTCTTTGAAATGTTTGGAAAGCAGTCTTATACTACCCTTTTGGTGTGGTATGACTACTTACATTCATTTACAGAATATTGGATGGATGTGTGGTTGTGTCAGGGAAAAAATGCTAATGGAAGGTGTAGGAGAGAGCATGAATCAGATAGGGCTTTTCCTGTGACAGTGTGAGGGTTGACGGCTGCTCTGGACAAGCAGCTCTACAGTGAGATGATGCATAGTGGAAGTGAGGTAAATTACAAAAATCCAGCACATCTCGTCCTGTCTTCCCAATTGTTCTTTGCACTCCCACTCTGCAGGAGAACAGCAGGACTCTAGAGACATCATCTTTATAAACTCTATGGTTGCGTTTTCCTTTTTTTTTTTTTGGGTGTGGGTGGCCTTGTGTGCAGAGTGGAACTCGCTGGAGCTTTTTTCTTTCTCTTTTATGAGCCACTTCCACTTTTTTGTAATTTATATAATAGAGAGAATGTTTGGTAAAGCATTGAACTGTGTAGCCAGGAGGTTGCAGAGTTGTGATGAATAAAATACCAGGTAGAAAAAAGCTGCATCATTAGAAACAATCCTCCACTAAAGAGAGGCATCTGTGTATCTCATACTCATGCTGTTTCTTACTGTGACTTGTACTTTCATGCACTCTGTCAGACCTACTTATTGTTTCTAGTAGAGACAAATATTTAAATTTGATTTTTAACTGTAGTTTATCATTACCCCTTAGATACGCAGAAGTGGCTAGAGATGAAAAAAATCTTGCTATACCTGTAGAATTTATTAAGAGATTTTTGCTTTCAGTTCTGACTTCCTTACTTTGATGTCTTGTGTGCATGGATTATGAGGTGAGGAATGTTAGTAACAGCAATTGCTTACTAAACTTAACTTTTTTTTGTTAACTCGTCGTTTGCCTGTTAAGCTAGAAGTCTTAATCTCCTTAGTATATTGCAGATTTAGAGAATCAAATATCCAAGATGTGTAATGGTTTAACAAAGTAGTCTTTGGGGAATTGCAAAGTAATTGTTCAGTCACCTTGAGCTGAATTTTCTGGTATGAAAATTAACAAATCATTGATCACCATTTACATGTAAGTTACTAATGTACTTTCTCAAAGATTTTTGTTCCTTTTTAAGTTGAATTGTACAAGTCCCATGTTCTCTTCAAATTGTTTTGTGATTAAGTTAGTTGATTTAGTCTGGAAAAAAAAACAAAGAGCCCTGAAATTATGATATTACCTTTCTGGTCATATAACAAATGTTGTCTTTAAACCCTGTATGACAGATTCTGGAAAACAAAACAAAATCTAGAATACTTTAAATATATCTATTTCAATCAATGTCCCACCAGTTTTTGATGGAACAAGAAAATAAGAATACTTTAAATATATCGATTTCAATCAATGTCCCACCAGTTTTTGATGGAACAAGAAAATAAGAGTATCACATTTGTTAGTAGCCATAAATGCACAATGGTGAATTATATATTTATTATATATTCTTACCTTGCCTTTTATGCTTATATAAAAAAAAGAGAGAAGGATTTCTTGTGTGTGATTTATGTTTCCATGTGACAGGTGCTTTGTTTAGTGCTACGTATGTAATTGTTTAATTCACACAGCGAAGTATCAAATCTATGTGTAATTTGTTGGGGATTCCTTCAACAGAGGACACCATGAATGTAGTCATACTGCAAACTGGTTGTCAATCAAAGCCAGGCGCTCACCTGTTTTCAAGAGACAGCATAGGAATTGCAAATGAATGGAGCAGCAGTCTTAACTCCACAAACAGCATTACAAATAGCAGTGGGCAGTCTGGAAATGTAAGTGTAAATAATTCTGGAAAAGTTGCTAATAATCACTGTGCAAATATACAATGTTTATTTTACTTCTTAAACATCAGTTTATTTCTTTGTACTTCAGCAAAAGAGAAGAAAAACACAGCTATAGTAAATATCAGGCAATAATATTTAACTAGTAGTGTAAGCCTAACTGGAATGTATGCCCGACACCAGATTTAACTATGTATTATTTGTGTTTTCTCTTCTTGATTTTGTCTTTAGATGCAGTATTTTGAACGTGAGGAACATCATTGTTAAGCAAATATACAACTACAGGACAGCTTAATTTGCATATGTCTTTTTTTTCTGTAGGAAAGCTTTTATTCATGGAAGATCTTGACTGATCCCAGCCCTTTTCTCTGCCCTAATTTGTTAACATTACGAATGAACTGATAACCCACGTTAACATGCTTTATGCTTAAAGCCTCTTTCAGTGCTGCAGTACATGTAGTGTGTTTGGTAGTAGATGGTTTGATTACAAGGGTGATAAATTTATATTAGCAGATTTTATCAGCTAAGGGTGAGGGAGAGGAAGGAGAAAGTTATATTGCAGAGTTTTCATTATCTTCCTTCTAGTATTTATTGGAATATATTGTTTTGTTAGGTTTTCTGATTGTTGCAAAATAATATATGTCGTGACATCTCTCTTGTTCTCTTCTGGCCTGTGTTTTTCTTACCTTGTTTCAGGTGCAGAATCATAAGTACATACACATTCCCAGAATTTTCACTTCTAGATTTCCAGCACTATCAGTCGATACTGTTTGGTTAGAAACCAGATAAAAGGACATATTTTAAATAACATTTAAAAGGAATTGCCAAAAAATAGTCCAGAAACTCCTGGCTTTCTTTCATGTAGCTTCATATTGCTGTCCTGTGGATTGAGAATAGAGATACTAATATGCGTACCTTTTATCTTAGGTTCCTAGCGCAGAAATCTGCTTCTCTATGTGAAAGGTTCCGAGAGAGGGTCTGCCTTCTTATTCAGGAAGCTAATTTTGTTACTGCTAAGGTTCTGGACCTTTTAGGGGAGACCCATAAAAGCATCTCTTCTCACAGAAGCTTCTCAGGCTTTCATGAATGATTTACATACAGCTGAAAATATTACTTATTGTAATACGCCTTCCAGCCATAGGGAATCTTCTTCGATATACGTATATTTTTCTATTAGTCGTTAGGAGTCTGATGAACATTGTCTACGTTTTCCATTCCATTCTCAGTGAGTCTCTGCCTGTGCTACTGTTCAAGTGTAAAAATGGAAAAGTTGACCCTACCTCCTTCTCTGTACTTTCTACTTAAAGTTTTAATGCAAGTGGCCACCTTTTCTTCTGATGTCTGGCAAAATGGTCTGTCGTTGTTTCAGTTGACTACTTAAATTGACTGCATACCTGCAGCATTGTTTGATGCACTTCCTTTTTTTATTTTTTATTTTTTATTTTTATTCAATATTCAGTCATAAGCAGGTTGGTCTTCTGTTTTTCCATGTTTAATTCTTGAATTTTGTTGCTTGGTTGCTTTTACCTTTTCCATCTGCCGTAAACTGCGTAATTTTATTATATAAGTGATCAGTCTGTTTTCTTTCCTCCTCCATTTTCCATATCCCAGCAACTTAGTTACATTCATAGTTTGTGTTTTTTTTCTCTGTGCCAGTAAGCTGTCTGCTTTTCTGTCCCCTCCTTCATCTTCATTCTCATCACTGTCAGACACTGGCCCTGAGTGAAGTTAATTTTAGAGGTTTTTATCGTGATGAAATTAAACTTTCCATGCCTCTCTTCCTTTGTGTCTTCAAAACAAACTCTCCCTATTAATCTTTCAAAACTTCTTTCACATATCCTGTTATAGTATGTTGGGAGAGTATCCTACTGTTTCATTTGCTTCTAGAGGAAAAGGATCACATAGTATTTGAGACACTTAAACTCAGTTCTTTGCACAATCATAATATTCCTCTTTGAGGAAGTGGCTTAAGTCCCCATTTGTAGATTGTGGTAGTATCTATTGGTCTATCTATAAATGTTATTGGAAGAATGAGTCCATTAAGATTCCACATGATTCAGGTTGATAGTGAAGGAAGGCTGTGTAACTGTTTTAAATATATACCTTGTTATTTTACCTATACTGTATTCTTATGTCTTCATCTTAAATTGCCTTGTCAATTGGACTGTCATCAGTCATTCATCTGCTGTATCTTTCATTAACATTTCAGTTAGTAAATAATCTATTCTTCAGCTTTTTTTGGTAAGTATATATGTAATGCTTCATCCCTGGCGGCATTCAAGGCCGGGTTGGACAGAACCTTGGATGGCATGGTTTACTGGGAGGTGTCCCTGCCCATGGCAGGGGGGTTGGAACTGGATGATCTTAAGGTCCTTTCCAACCCTGACTATTCTATGATTCTATGAGTTCAGTTTCCATGGAGAGCTTATACATCTATGTTTCTTTACCTCATATTCTGCTTTCTGGTTTGAAGCATCTAACATTATCCTTTTGTCAGCCCCTCCACCTGATCTTTGATAGTACTTTTTTCATCAGTGTCTCTTTGCAGTTCCCTTTGCTTTATCTTCCACCAATTGCAGCATCTAAATATAGTTAACTCAAAAATGCAGTTTACCCAGTGTGGTACAGTATTTCTGTTGATTGTAATTTTTCATTTCAATTAGTGCTACTTGTTTCTCCATACTTCCCATAACCTCTTATCTTTCTTTTTGTGTGTTGCTCTAGCAAGTCCTAGATTGCCTTTCTTGGTATACCCCTTTTATTCTCTTATTGCATGAGGGCTGTGTAGTGCCTTTAGTAGGATTCAGAGTCTTTGTATGCATTGTAGCATCAAGTTCACTCAAACTTTTCCCAGTCCTATGTGTCTTCTTTAGGAGCTGCATTTACACCAGCAACTTTTACTTTCAGCTCTTGCTGCTTGTTCTCAGCCATTACTAGTCTTTTGTGCTCTGGTCAGCATCATCTAATTGTCAGAAGGAATACTCCTTTTTACTCATTCTCCTACTGCTCCTTTTTTTGACATAAATTTTTTTTCACTCTTTATTTAACTTTTGAAAGAGTCTTCCTTGTATCTTCTGTTGAGCTGGTAAAATTCATGTATCTGAAGTCCTTGGTTATGGGAAATGATAGTAGACAAGGTTTATTGAATAACTCTGTGCATGCAAGTCCTGAAATAGTTGATTTATATTTCAGATACATTGTTTACATCGATTAAACTTTGATGTCCTACTTGGTTAATGAAGTTGGTTATCATAGAATCATAGAATAGTCAGGGTTGGAAAGGACCTTAAGATCATACAGTTCCCCCCCCCCTGCCATGGGCAGGGACACCTCGCAGTAACTCTGCACCTCAAGACTAATGCTTCTGGGTGAGCAAGGGCATTGTTCCCCGCTTACAGCTCTGTTTTCCGCGAGTTGCCCTCCAGGAAGAGTAATCCATAATGGCTATCTTCCTTTCTCCCTCTCCCCCTGATCTTGATTAGGTCTCATTGCAGGGGAGCAACCATGGTGAACATCTTCCTGTCAGTAAAATAATCTGTTTCCTGCCTAGCTGAAATAACAGACATGAAATAGCATCTGAGAAACATTTTGTGCAGATTAGGGAACTCATTAAAATGAGTCATTAGTTTGTCGAAATTAGTATCTTGAGGTGTTAGTCTGCCTTTGCTGCCTAGTCATTTTTGCTTACATATTTATCTGCTGCATTAAGCAGCCTTATGCTACCAGGAGTATGTTCTTAAGTGTGCTTACAAGATGTAACTATGTTATTCATAAAAAGTTTTCAAAATCTTTTGCTATGGAACTGAATGCCTTAGCATGTATTTATTGACCAAAACAACAACAACTTTATTTTACTTGTTGGTTGTTTTTTTTTATTTATTTATTTGTTTTTGTTTGTTTGTTTGTTTGTTTGTTTTTCCCCTGTCCTTTTATTTTCTTTTTCTCTCTAGGATAAAGTAAGGATTTCAGTTTTTTAGAACTGAAAAATGTTCAAACTTAACATTGCCATGCATTGGGCAATCCTCAATTTTGGATTCAGAGTAAATGGTAACAGAAACACTGCATGTCGTAACAAGCTTGTGGTCAAAGCATTAATTCTTCAGCCTGTGACTTCAGAAGTTGAGTAAACCTTGGCTAGCAATTTAATTATTTTGGCTGTGGTGCCCATTCTTCTATTTCTGTCAGCTCTGAAGGTATATTTACATTTCAGATTTGTATAGAGAAACTGTCTTTGGACTTCAGAAGCAATCTAATTACAGAACTCCACATACATAAGGTTCATGACTGGAGATTTTCTGTAGTGATAGGAGTGAATGCATAGGTAATAATCTTCATCAAGTATAGGGCTTGCATTTATTGGAGGTGTTTTGTTTTTCTTTCCAGGGTTAAGACCTCATCTAGGTTCATGTGTGTCTCCTTCCTGATTTACAGGAATTTGAATATGAAATTCCTGCTGCACAGGAAAGACATTTTGAGGTTTTATGATTCTGGGGAGAGAGATGTTTCCTGTTAAAATCCTGATTTGCTTTAACATACTTTCACATTCTTTGGAGCATAGAATAAAATTAAGGGTTAGGGTTAATCCTAAGGTTTGAGTTTAACAATAAACTATATAGTTATTTTGTAGTCTCTCTGGTTCCCTGTGTATTTCGTATTTAAACAAACCAAAACCACTTTGGCAGAAGTTCATTCTGTTACCGGATCAACTAGTTCAGTTCCTTGAGAGCTGGCAGTTTCTATTCAGAAAGAAGCATAGAAAGTATTGAAATGTGTATCATTACTGAGAGTTCTCACCATTGGACTGTTAGGCATAAATGTAGGATGCAGCTGTTTCCATACTGCCTTTGTGAGTCTGTGTTTGAATAGACAATCCTTTAGTTGGGGACTGGGGAGAAAATGAGCAGTGCTAGAGACAGCTGGGAGAAGGGAAGACTGATATTTTTCAGGGATATGAAACAGCTCTGTTGCCCTGTGAGAAAAAAGCTGAAAGCCCAGGATTTACCTGTTAAAGCTAAATTTTTCTCACTCTGTTACAATACTGGTTACCTTTCTAAATTGTCAGAAAGGACCTGTGCAAAAGGCTATGTATGAATCTAGTTTAAGAAAATGGAACAGTTTACTAAAAAGATGTTTACTAAAAGATAACAAGCAATGCCCCCAATTCTAGTCAAACATATTATTGTGGGATGCTGGCACCCGAGTTTATAAATTCCAGGTTGATCAGAATTGTACTTTTAGCAAAAAAAATATCCAGAGCTGCTTACAGATTGTACCTTCAGCTTACGCTTTCTACTTGAGAAGTTTGAAACTCTATGGAAAATATACAGCAGAAATAAAAATTATAAATTCAGTAATACTTAAGAATCTCACAAAACAGGTTTTTGAGATTAAAAAAAAAAAAAAAAAAGAAGCATTGGGATGCTTTTTGCCAAGGTTCTACGTGTCTTATTCTTTTTGAGGTGCTTGGCTTGATCCATATGAGTTCTTTTACAAGAGTGAAATGTTGTATAATGCTTGCATTAAACTGTAAATTAAGAAATATATGAATGAATGGAAATCAGGGTTTTCAGAAAGCAAGTATTCCTTTATTGTAAATTAATATCCATTAAGTAATCTCTATGATTGATTTTGTGCTTAGAACCAAACAAGGCTATATTCTGGTGTGTACAAATGCATCTCCTTTCGAAGTCTGTGCGCTTCCAAAAGCTCCGTGTTACTTTTGTCATCTGCTACTTTTTAAGCTAATACCAAAAATACATACAAATAAATGAAGTTAGTGTTGTATTGACATAAGACTGAAATGAACTTATAAATTCAACAGATTGTGTTACAGAGGAAGACTATAGCTGTAAATAAAAGAAAAATGTCCTGGAGTATATTAGACACTGTTTTCTGTCTTCTACAGATTTCATGTTCTTCAAGTCCATCTGTAACATCAAGTTCTGGCAGCAGTAGTTCTTTATCTCCCCTTGGACCTCTTTGTAGACAGAGATCCTTAGCAAATGACGTTTTGTGTTCTGAGTCTAGCACATCAGATGTTTCTTCACCAACATCTAGCTATCCAAAAGCCCCAGGCTTTGAACGAGAAGATCAGGTATGTGAATAATACATACACATCAGTGTACAAATGTATACATTTGTGTACAAATGCAATCTTAAGTTGAACAAGATTTTGCAGAAAATGTTGTCTGCCTCATGTATCAGCGCTGATTTTTGATCATTTAAAATACAAAGTTTGAATGGTCATCTTTAGTGAGCTAAACTGCATCAAATTACAGTTGTCACAGGCCAAGAACCTCATACAAGCAGTCACTTCAGCTCAGAAGACATGCAATAAATTGTGACTTTGCAGAAATGTTCTGATTGTCACTTTAAGCTTGTATTGCACAGAACAGAAGATAGTGGTTGTGGTGGGGGAAATTGTAGCTAGGCTTGGTAAGATTCAGATGCTAATATGGCTGCTCAACATGCTAACATAATGCTAACATGGCTGCTCAGTTTTTGGACCAGAAATAACTCGCATGGGCTCAATTATGCATCTAAGTGGAACAACCACAATTGCTGTTCCTTTTCAATGTAGATTTACTCTGTGATCATTAAAATTTAGTTATCCATATGGGACTGCAGTGAGGGAAATGAAGTCAGCCTGTTGAAGATGTCATTACAGAGATGTCCCTGACCCTTCATAAACTACTATCGTTTTTTACAGCAATGACTCATGAAGTTCGTATATTACAGAGATTATTCTTCTTCCAGGCAAAGCATCGAAGCTTCCCAGCTGAGAATCAGCAGAAATCAAATGAACAAAACAACAAGCAGGTATTGCCAAAAGCTAAATGCTGTAAATATTTTTCCTTTCTAATAATTTATTAAAGCACTATCAAAGTTATGTGGCACTTTACAACATAGTCTAAGTAAAATTTGTGCCCAGTGTCAGCACAAGAGGCAGTGGGCATAAACTGAAACACAGGAGGTTCTGTCTAAGCATATAAAAATAGTTTTTACTGTTCATGAGACACTGACCATTGGAACAGGCTGCCCAGATAGCTTGCGGAGTCTCCATCCTTGGAGTTATGCAGAAGCCATCTGAACATGGTCTTGGACAGCTGGCTGTAGATTCTGTGGAAATGTATAGTAGTTGTGTACTGCAGGGAGTAAGAGGGGTGAGAAGATTATGAGGCAATTTGGGATGCTTTTGATTCTAACAGTTCTGTGGCATAATTTTTCACAGTGAAATTCTTGATTAAGGTGATTTGAGGGTGAATTGATAAAGTTTAAGGAAGGCCAGAAGGAAGATAATGATACAGTTGTTCAAGTGTCAGATCACGGAACAAAAGAATCATGGAATAGTTGGGTTGGAAGAAACCTTCAAAGCTCATCTAGTCCAACCCCCCTGCAGTGAGCTGTCACATCTTCCTTTAGATCAGGTTGCCCAGAACCACATCCAGCCTAGCCTTACATATCTCCAGGAATGCCACCTCTCTGGGCGATCTGTGCTAGTATTTTACCACCCTCACTGTAAAGAATGTTTTCCTTACATCCAGTCTGAATTTTGCCTCTTTTCATTTAAAACCATCACCCCTTGTCCTGTCACACCGGGCCCTGCTAAGAAGTCTTTCCACATCTTTCGTACAGGCCCCTTGTAACAACTGAAAGGCCCCATTAAGGTCTCCCTGGAGTTTCCTCCAGGCTAAGCAACCGCAACTCTCTCAGCCATTCCTCACAGAAGAGGTGTTCCATCCCTCTAGTCATTTTTGTGCTCAAAAACAGTTAAACTGACAGGGAAGAGAGTATAGCTTTGACCTGTTACGAATCTAACACTGTTAGAGGTGATTCTGTATGTGTAAAGAGCTTAAAACTCTGCCATCTTTGCACTGCTAGAACAAGAACCCTGCCGCTTTGCTAATGACAATGATCAAGATAAATGAGAGCAGAAGCTCTACCATTTGCCATTCATGCAGCTACACAGGAGTGTATAAACTGAAGTGGAGGATTAAAATGTGTGTTACATTTAAAAAGCAGGAGGAGTGGTACTGCATAATAAGGAGAAAAAACACAAGATAGAGGTGGATCCTGTGACTTCTGTATAGAACAGTGAAAGCACATGAACCAGTTTAAAAGTATACACTGGGTCTTTTCCTTTACACATCTATAAATTAGGGAGACTGGCAGCCTTGGAAACTCTTCACATTTTTTGTGATTTGCCCTAAAATGTATTTCTAGATGACTTTCTACCACTAGAAAGAAGTAGCACAGGTATAGGTCATTGTATAACGTGATGTATGTGTGCAGTACAGTCATGTTTGATGGTTGTCTAAACCAAAGATCAGTTTATACACCAATTGCATTTAGATTAAATGAGAAAATTGGGAGACGAGAACTCCAGTGTAGAATATGATTTGTGTGTGAATACATAATGAAATGGTACAATTCCTAAGATATTTTCCTTTTGAAAAAGAGTATCATACTTCAGCTGACTAAATATGTTATTATATAATTATGAGCTTATTTGCTAGCACTTAGATATATTTTTGCTGAAAGCAGAATTCCATTGTATGGTAGTGATGTCCAGCCACATTGGAGAAGTGCATGTGATGATAAATGATAAGTGAAATTATCTTAATGTGTTAATTGAGAGGGTGGTTCTTTTAAAAATACATTTTTTATTTTATATGTTTGTATATACATCTGTGTAAGTGTGATTTTGTGTGTATACATATACTGTTTGTTTCTTTTTAACAGACCCATCTCAGTATTTTTTCAGCCATTAACCCACTTACTTCGCGTATAACTTCTAGTCTGGCCTCCAGTGTTGAATCAGATAGTTCATCTCCTACAACCGTCCCTTCTATTAGTGCCAAAGCTCTCCTATTCTATTCTGGCAGTAACGCAGTTGAATCAGTAATTGGTAAGTCTTAACATCTAATCTCTGATTGTAATATTTTGTTGCATTATTCAAGTTCTTCTTGTTTCAGCTTAGATTCAAAGAACTTATTGGTAAATAACATATTATTACATATTATAATAATATATGGCAATATCTGAAATTTAATGTAAATGCTTTAACCCCAAGTTATTGTTTTTCACCTAGTCTCCAATGTGAGTGTAGGAATGAGTGAATAGGACATTTAAATTGGAATTTTAGCCTTTGTATTAGCCAGTGATTAAAAAAAATGTGTCAGACTTTCATAATGCACCTCACTGTTGCTGGAAGTACTGTCTCCTCAACTTCTGTTGGTGGGCTGATGAGATTTGACTTTTTTTAATGTTAAAGTA
Source organism: Amazona ochrocephala (assembly GCA_039720435.1). Lineage (NCBI taxonomy): Eukaryota > Metazoa > Chordata > Aves > Psittaciformes > Psittacidae > Amazona > Amazona ochrocephala. Next base: position 6,996,945 of record CM077886.1, on the reverse strand, counting down.
GCAGGCGCAGTTACAGGTCTTGCCATGTTCTTGCAGTATGGCTGACTGCATATTCTCATTCTGGCTATTGGTATGTTCAAGGACAGAATCTTTTGGTCACACTATGTGGACCAGATCTGAAAGGACACAAAAAGGAGGAGCCCTTCCTTTCTGGGTGCAAAAGACATATTCTGGGAAATAGTCCCAAAATTTCTATTATTAGCCCGAAGCTTTTCCTGTGCCTCCAACCAGCTGGGCTGTTTGTGTGGAAAATGATAAAAGGCAAAAAATATTTCAGTAATACTTAGACACTCAGAACTGCAAAACTACTCATAGTATTCCTGCTATGGTCTCACAGATGCTGGATAGAGAGGACTGACCACTTCCCCCAACCTGCTGGCTACACTTTTGCTAATGCAGGAAAATACACCGTTAGCTTTTATTGCCATAGAATATGCTGAACATGTTCATCAGAATTCCTAGATCTTTTTCTGCAGTGCTGTTTTCTGATCAGCCTGTACTGTTGCAAGTGATTTTTCTGTCCCAGGTGCAGCATTATTGTATTTGCCTTTGTTGAACTTCAGGAGCTTTCTGTCAGTCTAGTTCTCCAACCGTTTGAGATCCCTCTGAACAGCAGTCTTGCCATCAAGTGTATCAGCTGCTTCCCTTAATTTAGAGTTATCCACAAACTCATTGAAATTTGTGGCACTTTTACACTAAATGTGGTTTATTCAGGAGGCTGTGGCAGGGAATGTTGTGATTTGAAAAATGCACTATTTCACATTCTGTGATGTAAGTCATGTGATCAGAGAGTTGCTGTGATTAGCTGGTGTACTTTAAGCTTTCTGTGTTTAAATTGATGTGTAGCAGCAACCAGGAGACTGCAGACTGTGAGTCAGCACTTCAGCACGGTAAGTTAGGTATTCACTCTTTTAATTTTTTTTAGGAAAGAAATTATGCAGAATATTAAATGGTGGATCTTTTCCTGCAGTCTCACAAGTGTATAGCTTGCTTTCCTTAAAGGTTTGTTCAATGATCTTGTTTTAGACAGAAAATAAATTTTGACTCTAATTTCAGAATTAGAATAAGCAGAATTTAATTTTTTATTGTATGCAAGTAATATAATTTAATTGGCTTACAGTTATTTTAAGATATGCTATGGAATGAAATCACATTTTTGTCAAGATAAACATTGCTTCTGAAATAACCAGAAGCTAATTGACTGTAAGGAGTTACTCATTCAGTAAGAACCATGGTCTAATTTCTGTATACTAGATGTGGTGCTAATTCAGTATAATTTTTAAATTGTGATATATTAAACAAGTGTTGCAGAGTCATTAAAACAGTGATATGCTGTGTTTCCCATGTCCTAGTGTGATTATATTATTGCACATAAGAGACTCTTGATTCCTTTGAGATAGAATATGCCTCTGCTATCTATTGATGGATTTATACATCAGTTTTCAGTATACTGTGTTTGTTAACAGAATATGTTTCATAAAACACACCTCATGTATGTATAAGTTAGTATACTTTATGGTAACTGCGTAGATTAGGGTTTGGTTTTTTTTTCATTAAAAGAATTTCATATATATATATAAATTATTTTTCCAGAGTTCTGTTTCATGGATATATGGGATGGCATTGAGAATAGTGTTGCATGTAATCTCAGTAGAGCAGAAGATTAAGACGTTGTAGAACAGAAAATACATTTATAGTGTTCTTATAGAAAGTCATGAAAAAGGAATAGAAAATGAGCTACAACAAGGGAAGGGGCTTGGTGATTATGGGAAAAAGCATGAATGGGTTTGGAGAAGGATTAGGGAAAAGTCAGGACAGTTATATTAGCAAGGCCTAAAGAAGCTTTGTCAGACAGTGGGGTCTATAGCCCTTTCTGTGGCCCTTTGTCTTGATCTCCTGGGGAGTTACAAGCCCTCTCTGTCTTCTCCCTGAGTAATAGTACCCAAGACCTGGGGCAGAAAAGGGGGCAAGTCAGACCCTTCAGATAGAACTAGTATTTAGCATAGAGGCTTGGACAATATGTTGAAAGCTGAGGAATGATCATAGAATCATAGAATAGTTAGGGTTGGAAAGGACCTTAAGATCATCTAGTTCCAACCCATCTGCCATGGGCGGGGACACCTTCCACTAAACCATGCCACCCAAGGCTTTGTCCAACCCAGCCTGGAGCACCGCCAGCGATGAAGCATTCACAACTTCCCTGGGCAACCCATTCCAGTGCCTCACCACCCTTACAGTAAAGCATTTCTTCCTCATATCCAATCTAAACTTCCCGTGTTTAAGTTTGAACCGTTACCCCTTGTCCTCTCACTACAGTCCCTAATGAAGAGTCCCTCCCCAGCATCCCTATAGGCCCCCTTCAGATACTGCAAGGCTGCACTGAGGTCTCCACGCAGCCTTCTTTTCTCCAGGCTGAACAGCTTTCTCATCCTGTCTTCATACGGGAGGTGCTCCAGTCCCCTGATCATCCTCGTGGCCCTCCTCTGGACTTGTTCCAACAGTTCCATGTCCTTCTTATGTTGAGGACACCAGAACTGCACATAATACTCCCAAGTGAGGTCTCACGAGAGCAGAGCAGAGAGGCAGGATCACCTCCCTCGACCTGCTGGTCACGCTCCTTTTGATGCAGTCCAGGATACGGTTGGTTTCTGGGCTGCGAGTGCACACTGCCGGCTCATCTTCATTTTTTCATCAACCAACACCCAAAAGTCCTTCTCCTTGGGCTGCTCTGAATCTCTTCTCTGCCCAACCTGTAGCTGTGCCTGGGATTGCTCTGACCCGGGTGTAGGACCTTGCACTTAGCATGGTTAAACTTCATCAGGTTGGCATCAGCCCACCTTACAAGCGTGTCAAGGTCCATCTTAATGGCATTCCTTCCTTCCAACGTATCAACCGAACCACACAGCTTGGTGTCATCAGCAAACTTGCTGAGGGCGCACTCAATCCCACTGTCCATGTCACCGACAAAGATGTTGAACAAGACCAGTCCCAACACCGATCCCTGAGGGACACCACTCGTTACTGGTCTCCAGGTGGACATTGAGCCATTGAGCACTACAGCCTAGTCAACATCAGAAAATGCCTATGTGTAGTAATGCTGCGCTGTATTTGTATTAATGATCCGAATGGTACTTTCAATTTCTGACTTCTAGCGCTTTTACAACTATATAGTACTTCTGCCAAAGATTTTCTGCCATTTACAGTGCATATTGTTTAAGACTAGGCTATGAGAGAAGAGTCAGTCTAATTCCAAAGGGATTGAGAGATCTCTTTTGGATCATATTGAAACTTTTACACAAGCCAGTGTGTCTTTAATTTCTGTTGGTTCCTTTTCATTTAGGCATTGTGCCAGTTTGTAATAATGATTTTCAACATAAAATCAAAAAATTCTTCATAAAGGTGATCGCTATCACTAACCACAATGGCTGGGATGTTCACTTTCCTACCTGTGAAATCAGTATTTCTGCAGTCTTCTCTCATGTCCTCCTGATTGTGGAGTTGTTCAACATTAGATAAAGTATAGGAACAGAGGGATAAATTCCTTAATTACACCTGCAAAAGAAAAAAAGTGAAGAGGAAGAAAGGGAAAAAACCTCATCTTCTAACACTTTATAAGCAGTGGACCTAATAAGAAGTATACTGTTTAGAACTTTGTCATTGGCCAGGGAAGCTTTAGACCAACATAAGACTTTATGAAAGGCAGTCTAACTGTTCAGTCTAAAAGGAATACTGATATTTGAATTTTACCTGATTTAAAGTATTGCACATTTTCATTTTAATATTGTGACATTCCTTACATCTGTATGCCCTGATATGTAACTCAGTTACCCCAAGGGCTAATTGTTGTAAGGGATATTTGCAGTCTTTCTGCAGGTTTCATGCCTGCTTTTATTCAATAATAACAAAAAATATGTTTACCTACGTATCTAAATTTTGTTTTTCTTCTTTTTCTGTTGATGTACATGTAAGCACACCAGGTGACACAGATTTCTTGAAAATCCAGATAAATAGCCATCTTTCCATTATTCTCTATTCATCTCACCAACTTAAAGAGCTGTAATAGCTCATATATGAGAGTTTTCACTTTTAGTAAACACAGGTATCCTTCACTGTGTGTCTGTAGTGTGCTTAAGATCATGACCTAGATGCAAAAGTGTTCCATGAAGGAAGCACTAATACAAATAGTCAAACTTTTCTCATTTCAGCCATCGTGATTTGTGAGTAATTCAAGGATAATGTATTGATGCAATGTTTTGTTTAACAGGTTCTGCTTTAGATTTGCATTTTAATGATGTGAACGTCGCATCTGTAGATAGAGACTTAGAAGATAAAGAAGGCCGTGACCTTGGATTATCAAGTAAGAGGTCCAATTTGTAAAATTACGCTAATTTAAAATATCTTTCTTTTCTGGCTTCCTGAACTTGTACTCATCAAAAAAGTTACAGACAGCAAAGAAAACTCCTTAGTTTTGTTCTGGCTGTTTAACATCAAGAAATTAAAACAACATCTTTTCTTTGTGTAAGTAGAAAAGAGAAAATAACTGAGATAAAAAAAAAAGAAAAATAGTAACTGAAAACTGAGGAACTGTAATGCTTTGAGAGATAACAGCAAGAGAACAGACATGCTTTTGTAATACTTTATTTTCTGATACCTGTTTTGCTAGCATTTCTTTGGAGGAGGTCTACAGTGGTTAAGTTGGTTGTGCCTATGAGTTGGGCTTCCACTTGCACAAACAGAACTGTATTCTTGGGTTCCTCCCGTGTCCTTCTTGACCTGTGGCTCTAGACTCAAAGCATAAAACAGCTATAGCCACACCCTAGTTCATTATTGCTGTCCGTTGCTCCAAGTAGAAAAGCTTGCACATAGTGTCTCTATATTTTGTGCAGTTCTTCCTCTAAGACAATTATTTATATCTTTAGTCCACGGCCTTTAAAAAATACACAGATGTATTTGATGTTGTTGAAATATGTACACTGTCACTGAGACTGCAGTGGATAGGACACTACCCAAGTATTACAGATTCAAGTCTCTCGGAAGGCATGGAAATCATTTTGACCCAAGTGAGTATCAAGTGCCCTCACTCCCTCAGAAAAGCATAAAGTATAAGCAACTGTAAGTTGCTTCTTTTCAGAAATAACACACATGTCCAGAGAGATTCTGTTTCAAACTTTTCCTCCTCCAAGTGCTTCCTTTTCAGTCAAAGGAGACAGCTCGAGGCAAGATCACTAATTTTATCCCCCCAATAGAGAGTGGATGCATGAAGCTTCAGAGCAAACAGAAGTAAGGAAGGTTACTTGGTTTGAAATGAACTTTTTCACTTCATCACCTTGCTAATTTGAAGGCTGGCAGAAGATGCCTCACAGAAAGTGACTGGTGACATGTTTCTGTCTTTAGATCTGAGCAGAGCATTTGGAGAGGCAGCTTACAATTCACATTTGGTGGTGTTGATGTTTTGACATCAAGTTAGATATAAACAGATTGTAGCAGTGGCTTCATTATTGATAGCAAGAGCAAGAAGAAACAAGTTCTAGATGACACGGATTAAGAAGTTTCTTATGCCAGATACTAATTTCTGGGATCTTGACAGCAGTGCTACAAGCTGCGGTGCCTCTCCTACCTTGACTGTGTTTCTTCCCAGGGTGGTTCTTTTCTACTAGAGACTAAATTTGTGGTACCTGTGTACTTCAGGTTATTAGGGAATCCATACAGAATGACCCAAAATGTTACAGTCTCAATAGGTAGTCATCTAGTTTTATGCAGATTCTTGCCAATAATAATGGGAATATCTTCAGAGGTTTTTGGGCTTTACATTTAGTTTGGTTGATTGACTTACAATTTTCTGTCTAGTGATGATGGTAACAGGTTTTTCCTTCATGAGAACAGTTTATATGTTATCTCTAAATGTTTTCCATTGTTGTTCATGATACTCCCATTCATACAGACCTGGAAAGAGACTGATAATGTGTGCAATTTCAAACGTATTTCTCTGCTAGTCATGGTGGGTTCAACAATTCTCCTGCTGCTATAGTTTGTTGACTGGTATTTCATTTACTGCCTTGTTCTATGCTGCAGAAATGATTATGTGTCATTGGAAGTACCATGAAGTACGGAGCAGGAAGGAAATAATTTTACTTGTATCTGGATGGTATAGTTCATGCAGTGTAATAGGTTGACCTTGGTGGGCAGCCAGACATTCATCCAGCTTCTCTCTCACTCTCCTCCTCAGCAGGACATGGGGAAAAAATAAGATGAAAAAACTTATGGGTCAAGGTAAAGACAGGAAGATCACTCAGTTGCTGTCACAGGCAAATAGACTTGATTTGGGGAAAACTCATGTATTGCCAATTAAAATAGTTAGGTGGTGAGAAGCAAAGAGAAAGACTAAACCAACCCCTTGCCAGGCACCTTTTCCCCATGTTCAACTTCATTCCCAAATCTTCTACCCCTTACTTCCTGTCCCAAGCAGTGCAGGGGGATGGCGGATGGGGGTCAGTGGTTAGTTCATAATAGTTCCTCTCTGCTACTTCTTCCTCCTCACACTTGTCCCTGCTCCAGCGTGGGTCCTCCCCATGGGTCACAGTTCCTGTTAGAAGAGCCTGTGCCAGCATGGGCTCTCCATGGGCTGCAGTTCTTTCAGACAATCTCCGCCAGCTCCAACCTGGTCCTGTCCACAGGCTGCAGAGAAATTCCTGCTTTTACTGTAGTCTCTTCCACAGGGTGCAGGAAATACCTGCTCTTCCAAACCTTCCATGGGCTGCAGGGGAATCTCTTCTCCAGGCAAATCTATGCTCTGGCCCCGGGGCACCTCTTTCCCTTTGTTTTTTCCTGACCTTGGTGTTCAGAGGACTCTTTCTCATACCTTTTGTTCCTTCATCCTCTGCCTTCGTGACACTTTTTTTCCTTTTCTCAAATACATTCTCCCAGAGGTGGTGCCACTGTGGCTGAAGGGCGCACTGTGTCCTGCAGCAGGTTTGCTGGAGCTGGTTGTGCCTCTCTTAGCCATCCCTGCAGCACTGTCTCCCCCCAATCTTGGCCTGTGAACTCAAGGCATGCAGGCAGATTGTATTTGCCAAAATTCAGCTGGATTTGAATATTACTTTAAGAACCAGAAAAGAGATGGTTCTTCTGTTACCATTCCATGTTGTTTGGGTGCTTTATTTTGACTCTTAGTTAATTTTTAAAAGAATTCTTACTCGGCCAAATTTTTTAATAAACTCCCTTTATTTTGTTGCTTCCTTGCTCTTGTTGTGAAAAGTGGTATACTTTTATTGTCTGGTGTATTATGTACATCTGTGGTTATATGTGTGTCCTGTATCTTCATCATATATTTAGTCATGAGGCTGACCTTGGTAACATTTACTGAATATTTCAAGATAATTTTAGTTTTTAAGATATTGTGGCAGTACAGCTTATGATGAGCATCCCTATCTTTTTGTTTTGAAATACTTCTGAAAGGAATGATGCCCCTGATGATATGAATTCACCTGTTCTAAGCAAAACCAGAAAACTAGAATCATGACCCTTGCTTTAAGCATAATCATTTGACTTTTAGGTTTGGGTTTTATTTAGAGAAAAGGTAGTGTCATTTTAATTGCTAGTCAAACGTATTGATGAATAAAGCCTTCAGAGTAAATATTGAACTGTTTCCTGACCAGGAAACCACATTGTATCTGTGCATTTTTATGTAAGTAATTACATAATTGATTTCCTTTTTTAATACCTATTTATTATTACTATCATTTTTCCAGGTTTCAGCTGGGATAGAGTTAATTCCCTTCGTAGTATCTGGCGCAGTGCTGTGTTTTGGCTTTAGTCTGAAAACAATGCTGATAACACAACAATGTTTTAGTTGTTGCTCAGTAGTGCTTACCCCGTTCAAGGACTTTTCAGTCTCTCATGCTCTCTGCAGTGAGAAGGGGCACAAGAAGCTGGGAGGGAGCAAAGACAGGACACCTGACCCAAAGTAACCAAAGGGGTATTCCATACTGCAGCACATCATGCCCAATATGGGGGAGTTACTGGGAAGAGAACTGGGGGGAGTTACCTGCAAGGGACCGATCACTGCTCAGGTCAGGCTGAGTATCGCTCAGCGGGTGCTGAGCAATTGTTTATCACTTGTGATTATTGTTTTCTTTCTTTTGCCTTTTAGTTTTATATCTCTCTCCTTGTTATTTCCCTTAGTGGTAGTAGTTGTAGTGTATTTTACTTTATTTTAGTTACTAAACTATTCTTATCTCAACCGGCAAGTTTTACATTCTTCCGATTCTCCTGCTCATCCTGCCCAGGGAGGGGTTGGGGTGAGTGAGTGAGCAGCTGTGTGGTACTTAGTTGCTGGCTGAATGTAAATCATGACATCATTATTTTGGGAAATTATGAACAATACATTTGTTTGACTTAATTATTATTAACTTTCACTTTGTTTCAAACTCAGTTTTTATAGAGAGTTGAGTGCATTTGACAGGTAAATCTGTTGAACAAAAGCAAAAGTATGTAGACGAAAGAAATTGAGCTGTATGTCTGATAATTACTCTGCGTATGATTTTCAAGGTATGTAGTCTCGCTTAATCAAAATACATATTTTTCTTAATTCTTTAAGTTTCAGTCAGTTTTTCCACTTGCATTAGTTGTTGGCTGTAAAAACGAGTAAGCTGAATAACTTGATCTGAAAAGCTTTTCTTTGTAGCTGCAGATGAGGCCACTGCTATATAAAGCTACAAATTCTGTTTTGCAGGCACTAGGAAAACTATCGCCTGAAAATGTTCAATTTCAAGTGTTCCATTTTAAAAAATATTTTTGCAATAGGAGATAAATAAAGGTTGGGTTTTTTTAATGGAAGATGTTTGAATATGTAATTTAACTTACATTTGATATGTCTCAGAAAATTGCTTACAGAAAGTTGTATACTGCTTTGGAACAAATGGGGATTTTGTTTGTTTGTTTCTTTTATTTTCTTCCCCTATATAGGTCAAAGATTACTGGGAAGTTCAGCACCTGTCAGTATTCCAGGTTCTCTTGTTCGTTCCTCATCTTTACATTCATCATCATCCGTTTCAACTTCTCCACTCAGTTCTCTTTCACAATCGCTGTCTCAGTCTTTTGTTTCATCTGCTACAGCTCCTTTCCACCAGTTGCCTTTGAAGACAGAGCATAGCATGTTAGGCACCTCAGCCTCTTCTCACAACTCTTTAGGTAAGTAAGTTGAAGGCTGCACTTTGTGTATTGTAAAAGGGATCTTAATAGCAGGTATGAAATGTTCAGTCCAAAGCTTTGCATGTTTCTTATGGCTTCATCTGGACAGCAAAGCCTGTGGTTGTAATTGATCACACTACTGATAATGGAGTATATGTGATATGTGGGAGAAAGTTCAAGGAGTGAACTTCTGTTCCTAGTGAAGGGAAAAAAAGAATTCTTGGAAGAGGAGATATATTCAGAGGTGTTTGAAAGGAGTAAAATATAGAGATTGCATACAGGCAGGAAGAATGCTTTTTAACTGCAGCATTTTGTTAAAGGAAAATATAAAACAGAGAAAGAGGAAGAACTAAAATTATGTATGAGTTGCTAGGAACAAACCATTTTGTATGTAAATGAATTCTCACCCTTCTCCTTTTGTGGACTGTACTCTTATTAAAAGTGGCAAGAAAAAAAAATAATGAAGTGATAAGTCTCCTGAATTGCTGAAAATACCAAAAAATTTTCCTGTCACATTTCTGAAGGCAGTGAAATAGTGTTGAGTCTTTCAGATGAAAGTATAAATTTTGCATATGTGGCACATCTGTTTTATTCAGATGTGAAACATTTTGAAGCAGTGTGTGCAGAATAATTGGGTTTTTTGCCTTTGTTTTACAGGTTTAAATGGTGTTGCAGGGAGCACTTGGGACTTCATAACTGGGAATTTCTCTCCTAGTCCGTCGCCAGTACTGAACAGTGGCACCACCCCCTCAATAAGTTCAAACACAACTGGGAATGAGCTAACTCAAGTTAGACAGGAACTTGATGATGCCAAGAGAAAACTGAAACAATGGGAAGAATCTTGGCAACAGGTAAAACAGGTATGTTAATTTATGGTAATATTAAATTATATATCTATATATTTTAACAAGCAGGCAGTTACTGCTCTTTTTCATTTTTACGTATCTTCTTATCCTTGAACACAGTTTTATTACAGTCTGTCAAAGGAATGTATTTCTGTCCTTGAAATGCTAGCAACATAAAGGAAACAGCTGTTTAAAAGGGAGTTTATTTTCCCAAGGTTAATCTGCCTGTCTAGGCAGGGACACTTACACATAATCAGGATAGTTCTGAACAGCAACATATCTTGATGTTTCAGTAAGGAAAGATACATATTCCCTCCCATACCTCTTTTACATGGTAAGCATGCGAAAAAGTAGAGGGTTGTCAGCAGCCATGGGTGCATAGTGTGCCTGGACAGTATGTAGCCACCTCAGCAGTCAAACTAAGGTTGTTGATAGCTGCCAGACATGCATTTTCTGTAGCCCTTTCCTTCCCCTCATGTTGTTCTCTCTATGTTCTTTCTATGATGAGGAGTAGCTAAACTAAATTTTGATATGTTCTTTTTATGTTTCTTGACATTAAATTACAAATTTAATATTTAAAATGTGTTTTGTTTATAGAGGTCCCTAGAGGTTTCTGGCTATTTACAGACAAGTAACAGTGACATATCTAAAAATCACATTACAAATTACAAAACAAGAAGAGTTGTTATTTAGAAGGTAGGATAAGTAGGGAGAAATGTGAAATGGACGGTAAATGCATTGTTATGTCTTTTTGCTTTTTGACTTTTTCTTATTTTGTTAATTTAAAAAAAAAAACTATATTCTGGAAATCTCTTTCTCCCAGGCATGCGATGCATGGCAGAAAGAGGCTCAAGAAGCAAAAGAACGTGCTAACATCGCTGATGCGGACAAACAGCTCGCTCTTCAAAAGAAGGAGGAAGTGGAAAGCAAAATTAAAAAGCTAAAGGCGCAATTAGCTGCTTGTCTGTGTACTACACTGCCTTGTATGGAAAACTATGGAGATATAGATAAGATATCCTTGCCAAAACTTCGTTCCTTACAAAGTCAGCTGCACTCAGATTTAGAAACAATAGATGAGGTGAGTTTATTCATCTGCATAACTATTTTTGATTAACTGAAACTGGCACCTCAATAACCTTCAATGAAATTTTTATGCCAGGTTTCATTTCAAAGAGCAATATTGCTCTAAGTCTTTATAAGTCTTTCTTTTCATACTGTATTCATCCTACAGTAGAGGATGCAGTAGATTTCTCAACCTAATGGATTCTTCTAAGAATTTTTTCAGCTGTCAGAACAAATTACAGGTGATTCACAAGAATTCTTGGCTGATTAAAAAAACCCCGAACAAACAAAACGTTTAAAGCCAGCTTTTACCCCTAACATTTCAGGCACTAGTTACATAAATAAAAATAGTTGCCCTAAACAAATGAAAGTAGTTACGTGGTGAGATTCCCTGCTAGGACTTTGTGTCAGAGTCGCCAGTGCACACTTGGCGTGAAGAATCATTGACATTAGAAGGGATGTCTAGAGATCATCCAGTCCAACACCCTACTAAAAACAGGGTCTATTTGAGCAGGTTGCTCAAGGCCTTGCCTGGTGGTGGTTTGAGTATCTGCAAGGATGGGGAGCCCACCTCCTCAGACGGCAATCTTTTCCAGTGTTTGACCACCCTCACAGTAAGAAATGTTTTTTCTTATGTCTGTGTGGGATTTTAGCTTGTACGTACCCGTTGGCTCTTCTTTCATTGGGTACTACTGAAAAGAGTCTGTCCCTGTCTGTTTTACTCTCTCCCATCAGGTATTTATACAGACCAGTAAGATGCCATCTGTTTGAAAAGGCTATGTAATCCCAGCTCTTCCAGCCTCTCCTCATATGTCAGATGCTTCAGTCCCTTAATCACCTTAGCAGTATATTGCTGTATTTCAGCTTCTCTCAAATCCAGACTCAGCTTCTGCCAAAATTTAAGATGCTCTTTCACTGCCAGACTGAAGGTATTTCTCAGGGCTCTCAAAGCTGGGAATATCAGGTGCCACCCATCTGAGCACATCACTGAAGATAATAATGACCATGTACTTTCACATTGCTTTCTTTCCTGCGGACTCAAGCGCAGCAACACCACATCTGACTCCAATTCTTGTTGTTTTATTTTGACTGTGACAGGATTGTCCAGACCACAAGAAGGTTTCCTTTCACTACTGGGACAGTCTGCCATACTTCAGTGCTTGTTTGAGTTCTGCACTGTCTTCTTTGTCTCAGTGTACCTCCTGTCCAGTGCAAAAAAAAAAAAAAAATAAAAAAATCCAGGCTCACTTTAGAAAAGTTTAAAACATAAATTAAGTCTTTTTCAATGAAGAAGGTGGACAAGGGCAAAACTCGCTAGTTACCAAGCTCCTGTTATCAAGTACATTTATAGAATTCTGTATTGGATTAGGGACTGCTATTGATTTTCCCTTAAGGGAGATTTTAAAGAGAAGCAAGAGAGTCTTGGGATCACTTACCAAAAAATTCATTACTTCCTGGAATAGAAGTCGTCAGAACCATTGCCACCTTTGCCAGCTTCTCAGATTTTCTGTATTATTGTGGCCTCTTCTCACCCAGGTCTTCCAGGAGAAAGTTGCTGTCTTAGGCAGTGCCACCCATAGCATTCTGGTCTTGCTGTTGAAAAAAATAACACGGCTTTTAGGTGTTCTTATTTTTTTCTTGTTCCTTAATAGGGCCAATATGATTTACTACAATGGAGACATTAATTTGCAATTGTAACAACCTCGCCAAAGTCTGTATCTTTATTGAAGCCTGTAGCTTTATTGAAGTGTCACACATTTGGGATGCTTCTATTTTGTCCTAATGCATGGCATGAAAAAAAAGTGACAGTAGTTTGAAATAGCAAAATGAGGGAGTATATTAATCTTTTCTTTGGTTATTTGGTTTTGGGGTTGTTTTGTGGGGTTTTTTTGCCTATTTGTATTACTTGTCCCAGTTATGCAGGAAAATTTCAGTGAAGAGGTTTAATCCTACTATTTTCCTTTCTAAAAGCACTTATACTTCTCCAGCTGCTACTTTAAAGGTTGCAAGAGTTTGGCATATATTATGATATTCAATTCAGCTATCGTACAAAAACCTTGTGTTGTTAATTAGAAGTTTATTCAGGACTACTACATGTAAAGCTGCTAAAATGCAACTGTGTACTTTGGGTTTGTTTTACAGGTGATTTTTCAGCTTCAATCAAAGAAGTGTATCATATATCAGGAAGGCGATCGTAGCGTTATCCTGAATCCACATCAAAGTTATGTACTTTGTGATCACTGTGCACCTGCACAAGAGGAATGTCCCTGCTGCCAGAAAAAAAAAATCTGTGATAACATACATGCATAGTACTCCTATCATGTTTGTGAATTAAGTAATTTCATGGTTTTGTATTTTGTATAAGAATTATATCACTCATAATTAATCAATTTAGTGGTACTAGACTGATTTCTATTTTGATGTAAGAAACTTAGTTGCTTTGAAATAGAGAATAAGGCCTGCTCACCTTTACACATCAACTTCAGTCATTTGATGAGGTTCTATAGTCTTGAGTCTTTTTCATTCCCCCTCAATCCCATTACAGCCTTTTCTGACTCCCACTTATATTCCTAGTGCACAAGCTACTTAGGTTCATTTGCACTGTAATCACTTTGTATAAATCTTACTGTAATGCCTGAATGAAGTGTTTATACCTGTTTTTTCATTAACAGAAGATGGGTACATGGATACGGTAACTACACACACAGCAGTACCAATGGTCCCTTTGCCATGTCTGTGGTGTGTGGAATGCCAGAGCCAGTATTTTGGAATTCGTCTAACACTATGTTTACATGGATGTTTGAAAAACTAATTAATTTAAAAGCACATTTTAATTATTGTGTTTTGTTAGAAGATATGTTGTAAATTGCCTCAAGCTGCTTTCTAGGTCTTATGTTTATTTTTTAATATGCAGTAATATGATGTGTTATGTGTGTACTGTGAGACTAAATATTTCACGTGGTTTTACTGTTAAAATATGATTAAATAGAAATGACAATTTACCTAGGTTTTTTTGCAATTTATAAGTTAACTGTGTACTGTAGTATTTATAAATGTACCAGCAGAGACAAAACCAGATCAGTTTTAGTGAACAACTGTGCATTTGCATATTTCCCTCAATGTGGATGTTTGTAGTCCTAAAGATTTTGTATATCTCCTAACTTGTGTGGTACGCATCAAGTGTAAATATGATACATATAATATTGCCAAGTGCCTATGCCCAATATCCTTTGAAATGGCAGAAGACATAAAAAAAGAATTTTGCAAATAATTTCTAATGCTTAATTTTATATTAAACAATGTGACAATAACTAGACTAAATCTCTTGCTTTTAGTAAATATTTTAAAGTACACTTTTTTTCAGAAATGAAATAATGCATGTTTGTAAGGAACTACAAAATTACTTAAGTATGTAGTCAGGCAGTGGCACTTTGACACAGTGATTCTTTTAAAAGGTGGCAGTATCCTTACTTCATCCTGGTATTTGGGAGCATGCAATTCAGGAAGAGAAGATAATTGATTACTGCATGTATATTTTTACTTTTCTTACCTGGAATAATTGCCTGCATTACTCTTCCTCCCCCCCCCATCCCCCCCGTTAAATTCAGGTGTGGCACTGGTACAGCTTACACTGAAATGACCTACTACTGTGTTACATGATTTGTATGTCCAGGTTACTGTATTCGGTACAAAAAGTGAGTTCATACATGCAGCAAAGAGTTAATATATTTAAAGTTCAGTCATGTTAAAATAAGAAGATGTATACTGTAACTATTATTGACAAAATAGAGCTTTTAGAACTGTGTCAGCATTAAATAAAGGGCCCAAGCCAGTATTACTGAAATCACTGTATCCTTTGGGTTTTAGCATTCTTTGTACAAGGGCTTGAGTTAACAAAAAATCATTACACATTTTCTGTGAGAACTAAATGCACAGTCTTGTCACTACTTTCCTAAAAGATGTCAATCTGCAGGAACATTGGAGACCTTTTGGGAAGGGACAAATAGAGTAAAATACGAAATATATTTCTAGTTGCTCCTGTTTCAGAATTTTGTCTGAAGATCACTTCAAAGGACAAAGTTGGATTTAACAACGGGGTTTTGTTGCTTTTAACAGTTTCTCTAAAGTGTTTGAGAAAAGTGTAAAATTGGACAGTATTTGCACTTTCAAACACACTTTTCTGTCCTAAAGTAAAATAGTGATGTCTTAAAGGTATATCCAGCTTTGGACTTATAAAAAAGGGAACTTGGAACACCAAGTTTGGCTGTAGATATTAATGGTTTGGGTTGGTTTGGGGATTTTTTTTTTTTTGCATCTGTGCAGTTTATGAACAAAGACGGGTTTTTGAACCTTAACAGCATTTTGGACTAAAGCAAACTTAGTTATGTCAGGTTTTGTTGTTTGGGAGGGTTTTATTTATTTATTTATTTGTTTGTTTTAAGAATGATCTAATCAAAGAATAATGTGCAGTTATAGTTTTGCAATTATGTTACATGTTTTTTGAAAAAAGCAGTTGTTTTGGACTCTGGTTTACTCTGTTTAGCTAGTGTGGAACAGCATTCTGCAGCCACTGTTCTCACAAAAGCGTTTAGAAATGTCTTAGTGGAAATTTTTGCTTTGGTATTTTAGAAGAAACCAGCTTAGGCCACATTGTGCTGCACATATGCAGCTGAATGATATTTGTTACCCCTGATACAGAAGTGTGACTTTGTGCTGTCTTGTTGAAGTTTATAGTTCTTGTGTATTTCAGTGCATTTGCCTATGTTGCAGGGCTGGTTTTGGTTCCTGGTTTTTTTGGTAGTAACAGAGAGTTTTCCTAATCATAGAATCATAGAGTAGTAAGGGTTGGAAAGGACCTCAAGATCATCGAGTTCCAACCCCCCTGCCATGGGCAGGGACACCTCCCACTAAACCATGCCATCCAAGGCTATGTCCAACCCCACCTTGAACGCCGCCAGGGATGAAGCATTCACAACCTCCCTGGGCAACCCATTCCAGGGCCCCACCACCCTCACAGTGAAGAATTTCTTCCTCAGATCCAATCTAAACCTCCCCTGTTTAAGTTTAAACCCATTACCCCTTGTCCTCTCACCACAGTCCCTAATGAAGAGTCCCTCCCCAGCATCCCTATAGGCCCCCTTCAGGTATTGGAAGGCTGCTATGAGGTCTCCACGCAGCCTTCTCTTCTCCAGGCTGAACAGCCCCAATTTTCTCAGCCTATCTTCATACGAGAGGTGCTCCAGTCCCCTGATCATCCTCGTGGCCCTCCTCTGCACTTGTTCTAACAGTTCCATGTCCTTTTTATGTTGAGGACACCAGAACTGCACACAATACTCCAAGTGAGGTCTCGCGAGAGCAGAGTAAAGGGGCAGGATCACCTCCCTCGACCTGCTGGTCACGCTCCTTTTGATGCAGCCCAGGATACGGTTGGCCTTCTGGGCTGCAAGCGCACACTGCCGGCTCATGTTCATTTTTTCATCAACCAACACCCCCCATGACACTAGCAAAAAAGGAATATGAACAGCACTAGCAGTGTGCATCATCACATTCATGCTCATAGTTTAAACGTGCTTCATTTTTAGAGGCAATGAGCTAATATGGTTAGTCTGTTGCTTTTTATATTTGTATGTTTTTTGTGTTTTACAATTATGAGTCTTGGAAATAATTATGTGTCATATAATAATACCAGTACTGAAAATTTTACAGGTGTTCCTGCAAGTTCCTTTGGTTCTGAATTACAGACAGATTTAAGAATTACTACGAAACCATTTTTTGGAGAAGGAATAAACATGCCAAAGAAACATATGTATGTATGAAATTCTCAGACTGGGCAGCTTGCTATAGTTATAGACAAATCGTTAGGTAATCATTTGAACCATGCATCGTCATACACTGCAGTCATATGGAAATAATACAGCTGTTCTTCACAAAGTTACTTTTGTGAGGTAATGAAAACAAAATTTCTGAATCTTATTAAAGCAAGATAATTGTGAATACAAATAAATACGTGACTTAAAATGGAGGATAATGAAATACATGCAGTTGACTAGTTGACAGCTACTTGGAAGAAGTCAAAAGTGAAACCCACCCCTTGTAAGTATTTGTCCTTATGCTGTATACACTATCTAGAAATAGATACATTAAAATTATATTTCAGTGACACTACAGCATAGTAACTTGCTGAATTCACAAAATGCATAAAAGCAACTAAATAGATTTTTGAGATTCATTTTGATATTTGACAAATTTCTATGTAAATTTTTGTAAAAATATAAATTTTAACGTGAATGCCATTGTGTTGTCACAATTATTTTAGGCTGGGGAATAGTACATTAAAATTGTGATTTCTCAGGGTTTTTACAGTTAGGAGCTGTAATTTAAACAGAAGTATGCTAATTACAGGTAGATCCCAAGATGCATATTAGAGGCTTATTATTAGTCTTCTTTGAACGGCAGATTATTAAAGACATAGGATTATAGAATAGTTAGGGTTGGAAAGGACCTTAAGATCATCTAGTTCCAACCCCCCTGCCATATGCAGGGACACCTCCAATTAAATGTGCCACCCAAGGCTATGTCCGACCTGGCCTTGAACACTGCCAGGGATGGAGCATTCACAACTTCCCTGGGCAGCCCATTCCAGTGCCTCACCACCCTTACAGTAATGAACTTCTTCCTTATATCCAATCTAAACTTCCCCTGTTTAAGTTTGCTGGTTTTGTTCTGTATCATTTTCAGAGCATCCTAGTATTAAATGTAGGTAATAATATTATTGTTACACTATGCTTATGTTACCATGGTCATCATCAGACCCTAAATAAATACAGAAGTTTTACTTATGTTAGCTTATGGAAGCCGTTAATATTTTGAGTGTAAAGACAGAAATGATTTTGTGAATTCAATTGTTCTTAATATAAAACATATTATTTATAATGAGTACTTATTTAGTTGTAGTGAACTGTTTAAAACTGGTAACACTTGTTAAAACTTTTTTTATGCTGTAGCATTTATGCAATGGTTTGCAGAAGTCATGGAATTATTTTTATTACCAACATGGAAATAAAATTTTTATTTCTGAGCTACACGGTGTTTAAAGACTCAAAAATTTATAGATGTGTTTTCTTCTGCAGTCTCATTATGGCATTCCTAATCATTTCAGGGATTGGCATTTACTGTTTCACTACAGATAGAGGTTTAACTATAATACGAACAAACTGATTCAGCAAAAGGGTCTACAAGACAGAGGCTGTCAAAGTAGTTAAAGCATTATCACTTTTCTATTTCATTCTTATCTGTACCACATGTCCTAAGAACATACAGAGTGATCTTTGGGGTTGGAGCTATTGTGATAAGTCTGTCCCTGTGTTCTGTCCCTAACACTGGCAACAGGAGATGCTGTTTAGGAGGAGCATGTAAGTCTCACCACTTTCTGCAGTCCAGTATCTGTCTCTTCTATCCTTCAGTGTTAAGGACATTCGAAACTGCAGCCTACTTAGGCTCACCTGAATCAAGATGGTAGCCTTGCACCTTTCTAACACAAAATTTTGACCTTCGTAATGCAGAGAATGTGACAACATACATTCAGTACCGAGGCCGTGGATTCACCAAGGTTTTCTGGAGATGTGAAACACTAGCTTCATGTCCTGCTGTCATCCATATCCCTTCTGATAATGTCCAGGACTTTTTCAGACATTCTGCATTTTTAACCCAGCAGCCACTGCACATGCAGCAAGGCAAGTAAATTGAAGTTGGTTACTAAAAGTCTGTTTATATCCTATCATTGCATGAGAAATTATAGGTGCACCATCGGTTCCCCTGGTTTTAACTGTGATTTCAAGTAACTGTCAGATGTCTAGAGTTCCATTAAATCCATGCATTCTGCCTAAAAAAAAGGAGCCTGCTGAGGGACAAGACTATTTAAATAGACTGTTACCATATGCCTGATCTCAAGGGGCAACTTAAGCACCAGCAGTACGGTTACCTACACTGTTCAAATGAGGTTGCAGGGTTGAGGGAATGTTGATTGGTTTGATTTTGTTCGTGGGGGGGTGAGTGTGTGGGGAGGTGAATAGCTTTTTTGAAGCTTCCATTTATTTACTGAAACCTAATCTGGAGATACAGAGAAAGTGTCAGATAATAGAGGGGTTTTGCTATTGAAAGAAAAGCATGGTAACACATTTCTGTACCATTTTGTGATGTGTGTATCAGGCAGAAGTTGGTCAGAGAAAACTCAGACTGTGGAATTTTAGAAAGCAGCATTCTTTATTACAGCACTGGGTGC
The DNA here is from genome assembly GCA_039720435.1 of Amazona ochrocephala. Taxonomy (NCBI): domain Eukaryota; kingdom Metazoa; phylum Chordata; class Aves; order Psittaciformes; family Psittacidae; genus Amazona; species Amazona ochrocephala. The sequence continues at coordinate 6,977,568 of CM077886.1, read as the reverse complement.
ACATGGCTGTCATTTCACAAAGGTGAGTACACCCGCCACTTGCTAACGGCAGCTCTGTGTTTAGCATACACATTTGCTCGTTTTCCAGGAAACAATTTACAGATTCCCAGGAATTCAGCATAAAATCTGCGTTGGAATTACGCACGTGCTTTCTTGCTGAGTGGGGTCTCTGGTGGTCACCCATCATCTTCCTCACTCTGTTTACCGAGTGACCTCAGTAACAACTTCATTGAGTGACTGCAGCCATGTATTCCAGAGCATGAATGAATATACCTTCACTTCCTTCTAACCAACTTTGGCCAAGGGTTCTTACATTTCATTTATGCATGTGTGCATATACAGAACTTACTGGGCATTTAGCTATTAAACGGGTAATATAGAACAGCACAATATGTAATTTGTAACAACAAATGTATTTTATATGTATTTATAGCATACATTTCCTTTTAATGTATCTATCTTTGTAAGCATATGAGCGCAGCAGTGTAACACTTGTAATGGGCGCACTGTGGGCTTTTACCGAAGAAGGTTTTTTATTGATTTAAGCTATTAACTGCAGGTCACCTCTCTTCAGGCCTTTGTTGCCAGGTCTCTCACTCATCGCCGTATTTGTTGTGTACCCAGTGAGGACCGTGGCAGAAAGAAGTATTTTGTGTTCAGGGTTCTTGTCATGGTTTAAGCCGTAAGTCACGCAGTTTGCTCACTCACTTCCCCCTCTTTCTTCCCCCCCCACTCTGGGAGTGTTGGGGAGGAGAATCAAAAGAATGTAACTAACTCCCACGGGTTGAGATAAGAGCAGTCCAGTAACTAAGGTGTAACACAAATCACTGCTGCTACCACCAATAATAATAATGACAAGGGAAGTACAAGGGAAGAGAATACAACTGCTCACCACGTGACGACCGAGCCATGAACTAACTCTTCTGGGTCTCTGCCCTCCATTTTTCCATCCTGGGCATGCTGTGCTGTGGTATGGAATACCTCTTTGGTCAGTTTGGGTCAGGTGTCCTGTTTCTGCTTCCTCCTGGCTTCCCCTCCTCCCTGGCAGAGCATGAGGCTCAGAAAGGCCTTGGTCAGACCAAACATTACTAAGCAGTAACAAAACATCGGTGCTGTCAGTGCTGTTCTCAGGCCAAAAGTCAAAAAACACAGCACTGCACCAGCTACCAGAAAGGAGAAAAATGACTGCTACTGCTGACCCCAGGGCAGTTCTTAACACGAGGAACCAGATGGGAAATGACCCATATTTCAGACATTGCCTGGGCAGGGTGCACATGTCCCTGCTGGGGTCAGTCACTGCAGCACCAGGAAGAACAGTTCTGGGGTGTGTGCCTGGAAGCCCGGGGTGGTTTGATCCCATCGGAACAGTTCCCCTCTTCTGTGCACCTTATTTCAGAGCCCTGGGCTTGCTTCCAGCCCGTCAGGACTCTGTGTGTACCTACTCTGCACACTGCTCTCTGGAAACAGATGTTAAAGAAGGGGTTTGGTTTTGATGTGTTTTCTCACTGTCATCTGTATGCCAAGGAGCGGGACCAGAACACAAAGAGATGGAGTAGATGCTTTCAGACTTATTTTAACATTGCCTGTAAATGGTCCTCAGTAGACAAGGGGGCTTGAATTCGAGGGTCTTTGGTTGCACTGTCCATAGCTCCATGGAGGAGGGGGAAAAGAAAAGCACCTTCAAGGGCTTTTGCTGCAGCTGTCTCATGATGCTCAATAGGTGCCCTCCGGCAGATGGGGACCGGGGCCGTGGTGCTCTGGGGTGCCTGTTCCAGCCCGGGAACAGAGAGGGAACGTGGCAGAGCAGGGCCCGATCAAGAGCTGTGGCACCATCGTGGCTTGGGGCAGCTTTCCTCATTTTTTGGAGGTGTTTTATGGGGGTGGTGTGTGACATAAAAAGGGAGATGTGGGGGGAATCTGGGGACGGATGGTGTCATTTGGGGCACCCCAGTGTCACTGGGCGGGGGGGCGACGATTCGTCAGAGGAGCAGGTGAGGATGGGGTGGGTCCCCTGAAAAAAGGAGGGTAACAGCTTGATTTGGGTCCGATTCCTCCAAACAGAGACTTTCTGTGACAGGATGTGCTTGTGGAGCCCAGAAGTCCTCCCAGTCCTGCGATTCTGGGTGTGCAGGGGCGGTGGGGGGATACCCACACCAAGTTTTGGAGAGAAAACCATCCCGTTTAGGATCTGTGTGGTTGGTGGTTGTTAAAACTGTTTGATCGCAAGCCAGAAGCGTTCTCCCCCTCACCTGGTTCTCTTCCCCATCCCAGCTGCAGCGGGTGCAGAGCTCTGCTCCCCTGTGCAGCACAGCCGGAACCGCCAGCGCTCCACGGGGGGCAGATGTGTTGTGCAGCGTCTTGTATGTGCACACACCTCTCCGCTTTCTGTGCCTGGGGAGCGTGGGTAGAACAGCCCCAGCCTCGTCCCTGGCGACAGTGGCGACGGACTGGAATGGTTTTTTGCTACGGAGGCGCCGGGGACGGAGAAGAGTCAGCCCTGCCTCTGTGAGCAGTTGGTGTCCCCGGAGGACGTAAACTGGGCGGGGAGCGGCCTTTTCGCAGCCGCTTGCCTCTTGAATACCGAAAAGTGAGCGTGTGCTGCCACCGCGTGTCCAAATCTGGGTACTGCAGGAGGTGGGGGTGGGAGGGGACAAGGGGCGGTGCCGGGTGCTGCTCGGTGCTGCCACCACGTGTCCAAATTTCGGTACTGCAGGAGGTGGGGACGGGAGGGGGCAAAGGAGTGTCTCAGTGCAACACTTAACTGCTGCCGTCATGCGGCCAAAACTGTACTGGAGGTGGGGAAGCAGCACCGTGGCACCGGAAGCAGCTTCCAGGCGGCCGGCGGCCGCCCTTGACCAAAACTCCTGTCAATCACGCTTAGCTCGGCCCCTCCCCGGCAGCTCTGAATGGGCATCGCCCCCCGGGGGCTGTCTTTGGCCTAGAAGCCTGTTAATCGCTTGTAGCCCGCCCCCCACCCACCCCGGCTGCTTGGAGACAGCCCCTGCGGCTGCCATTGGCTGATACGCCTGTCAATCACTCGTAGCCCGGCCTTCCCTCTGCTCTGATTGGCCAGAGCCATCCACAGTCACCATTGGCTGAGAAGCCTGTCAATCACTCGTAGCCCAACCCTCCCTGTGCTCTGATTGGTCACTGCCCCCCACCACCACCATTGGCTGAGAAGCCTGTCAATCCCTCGTAGCATCGTTGTGGCATAGTTGCGGAGCTCGCTGTCTGCAGAAAAGGCCCAGCAGCAGGTTTCAGCCCTGGCTCTTCGGCTGTGGAAGCAGAGGCCAAACATTCGTGCCCTGCTCACTGTGCTGAAGAACAGTGGGGACCAGGCACCTGAGAGTTTGCACGCAATTGCACTTTTAGGTGGGAAAGTGAGGAGCAACAGCAATGCGGTTGTCACAGCTACGAAGCTCATCGTGTGCCGAAGAGGCCCAGAAGCAGTTTTCTGTCCTAGCTCTTTGGCTGTAGGAGCAGAGGCCAAACACATGACCTTTGTTCATGGTGCTACAGGAAGGCAGGGAGCGGGCAATGGAGAGGCTGATGTAAATGGACTTCTAAGTGGGAAAGTGAGGAGTGGCAGGAGTGGTGTTGGCCCTGCTGTATATCTCACTGTCTGCAGAAGAGGCCCATCAGCAGCTTTCTGTCCTGGTCTTCGGCTATGAAGCAGAGGTCAAGCATTAGTGCTCTGCTCAATCGGCTGCAGGACAGCCAGGAGCAGGAGCTGCAGAGGTTGGACTCAAATGGACTTCTAGGTGGGGAAGCGAAAAGCAACAACAATGCGGGTGGCACCATTGCAAAGCTCACTGTCTGCAGAAGAGGCCCAGCAGTAGCTTTCTGTCCTGGCTCTTCAGCTGTTGGAGCACAGATCAAGCATTTGCGCTCTTCTCACTCTGCTGCAGGATAGCCAGGAGCAGGCTACGGAGAGGTTGCACACAATTGGACTTTTAGGTATGTAAGCAAGGAGCAAGAGTAATGAGGGTAGTACCCTCAGGCTATCAGGTGTACCCCAACAAGGACTGTCATCTACCCGCACTAGGGCTATCAGGTGAACCCCAATTTGGGCTATAAGATTAAAAAAAATATTGAGTTTTTTTCCCCCAGCAGTCTGGAAGCTCTGCAGGTCCACCAGAATATGTAGAGCTAATGGAGATACAGGCAGTGCTCCATGTGCAGGTAAGGGGAAAGACTTTGAAAGTATTTATCAGAGAATTCAAGTATTCCCCTAGGAAATCGCGAGTGCAGTCACTGGGTTTTTTTGTTTTTTTTTTTTTTTTTAGGAAAGCTCCTCAAATGTCACTTTAATAATATTGTTTCTTTGCAAGCAGGGATTTTAAATGGAAGACATAAAACCCCCCTTTCTTCAGAGGACCCCCCCATCCTCTACTCACCTGCTCCTCTGCCGAATCATCATCCCCCTGCCCAGTGACACTGGGATGCCCCAAACGACACCATCCGTCCCCAGATTCCCCACATCTCCGTTTTTATTCCACCCCCAAAGCAAAAAGAAACAAACAAAACAAAAAAAAAAAAGGCAAAAACTGAGAAAATCTGCTCAGAGGAGCTGCTCATTATTGCATTGCTCTGATAACTGCCGCTTACACAGGTGCACGCACCCTGAAGAAAAGGAGGGGCTCTTCCCAAAAGAGACAAGGGGGGCAGCAACCCTAGGACTTTATCCACTGAGCAGCGTCTTGTACTTGAACGCACTTCTCCACTTTCCCTGCTTGGGGAGCGTGGGCAGAACAGACCCAGCCTTGTCCCGTCGTCACCGGCAAAGGCCTGGAGTGCTTTTTGGTACGGAGGTGCCGGGGACAGAGAAGAGTCAGCCCCGTCCGCAGTCAGCACTGGTGCAAGATGTAAACCGGGCGGGGGGGCAGCAGTTTCGCAGCCCATTGCCTCCGCGGTACCGAAAGAGCGAGCGTGTGCTGCCACCATGTGTCTAAAACTGGGTACTGCAGGTGGTGGAGATGGGGTGGGGCGCTGGGCGGTGCCGGGCGCCGCTTGCTGCTGCCATCATGTGTCCAAATCTTGGTACTGCACGTGGTGCTGATGGGGTCGCCTCGCTGTGGCGCCGGGCGCCGCTGGCTGCTGCCTTTGTCTAAAGTTCGGTATTGAAAAGGTATCGAAACCTGACAGCCCCAGCGCGGGGAGACCGGGCCTGCCGGGGGGGGAACCCGGGGGGGCGGGAACCCGGAGGGGAGGGGAACAGAACCCGGTGGGGGGCGGGAACCCGGAGAAGCAGGAGCCCCGTAGAGGCGGGAACCCGGGGGGGCCGGGAAACTCGGGGGGGCGGGAACCCGGGGGGGCGGGAAACTCGGGGGGGGCGGGAACCCGGGGGGGCGGGAACCCGGCCTCGCTTTAGCCCCGGTAGCAACTCCCCCAGGGGTGCCATGGTAACGGCAACGTATTTCCGCTCCTTGCAGCCTTTGACTCGGAAGTGATCTCAGCCGCCCTCGCGCTGCCGCCATGGTGAGAAACGGGCCGGGGGCAGCGGGCGGGGGCCGGGCGGGGACGGACCCCCAGGCCGTGGGAGAGGGCTCGGGTGGCGGCCTGCGGGCCCAGGAGGCCTCTGCCGCCCCAGGAGGCCTCTGCCGCCCGCCGCCGGGATATTAATAGCGTCTCCCCCTCACGGCCCGCAGAAGCCGATCCTGCTTCAGGGCCATGAGCGCTCCATCACGCAGATCAAGTACAACCGGGAGGGGGACCTGCTCTTCACTGTGGCCAAGGACCCCGTGAGTGTGGCAGGGCCCTGCCCAAGCGGAAGCCGGCCCCCTCGGCAGTAACTGGGTCGCTGTTCATCGGCCCCGGTAATCACTGCCTTTGTTACAAGGCTGCTGTGTTGTTTTCTTCCCCCAGATTGTCAACGTGTGGTATTCGGTGAATGGTGAGCGGCTCGGCACATACAATGGCCACACAGGAGCTGTGTGGTGTGTGGATGCTGACTGTATCCTTTGATCACAGCAACCAGTTTGTCCCGTGTGCTTCTTCATGATGATTCAGTTGAGGCAATTCCTCCAAACTGCTGTGCTATTTTCTCTCAGAGCAGGGCGATTTTCTGTGTTTAACTCTTCCACTGTGTCCCTTACTTCATCTTTTGGGTATTTTTCTTCCAGGGTTGTTTGGAATAATGTGTGTGTGATGAAACCTGCAAAGGGAGCGTTAGTGCAAGACTGGAATATCTTTAGCATTTCAAAAGGAAATTTGCAGTCTCAGAGGGCTGGAGCAGCTCTGCTCTGAGCCAGGTGGAGAGAGCTGGGCTGGGTCAGCCTGGAAAAAAGAAGGCTCCTTAAGGGGAGACCTTAGAGCAGCTCCAGTGCCTAAAGGGGCTACGAGAAACCTGGAGAGGGGCTTTGGACAACAGCCTGTAGGGACAGGACAAGGGGAATGGCTTTAACCTGCCAGAGGGGAGATTGAGATGAGCTCTTAGGCAGAAGCTCTTCCCTGTGAGGGTGCTGAGGCGCTGTCACAGGGTGCCCAGAGAAGCTGTGGCCGCCCCATCCCTGGCACTGTTTAAGGCCAGGTTGGACGGGGCTTGGAGCAAGCTGCTCTAGTGGAAGGTGTCCCTGCCCATGGCAGGAGTTGGGACTGGCAGAGAACACGCTGGTATTCCGTAACTGGTGACCCAGGGGACACACGACACGTGCTCACTGGCTCCGCAGATAACAGCTGTCGGCTCTGGGACTGCGAAACAGGTGAGACTCTCCCATTTCCATGGGAGCTGCATTTGAGGCACAGCTCTGTCCTGCGGTGAATTCTGCTGAGATGGGAGATTGTGGTGGCAGCAGGACATGAGCTGATCATTTCCATTAGCCTTGAGATAAAATAACTGGTGAAGTGACAGTTTCTACTCTGTGTCCAGGAAAGCAGCTCGCCCTGGTGAAGACCAGCTCTGCGGTGAGGACATGTGGCTTTGACTTTGGAGGAAACATCATCATGTTTTCCACGGACAAGCAGATGGGATATCAATGTTTTGTGAGCTTCTTTGATCTCCGGGACCCCAGCCAGATTGGTGAGGAATCGGGCTAATGTCTGGATGAGGGAATAAGGGGAAGTTGATCACTGGAGCTGGTGCCATTGTGTCTCTTTGTTTGTCTCCTTCCTTCCTTCCTTCCTGCAGAGAACAATGAGCCTTACATGAAAATCCCCTGCAGTGACTCTAAAATCACTAGTGCTGTGTGGGGCCCTCTGGGGGAGTTCATCATCGCAGGGCATGAGAGCGGCGAGCTTAACCAGTTCAGTGCCAAGGTCAGTCTGATAAGGACCAGCATCCTCCCTCCCTGGAAGAGGATATGTCAGTGTTCCTGTGACAGAATACAGTGTTCATGAGACAGAATACAGGTTTTTTTGGCTCAGTGCAGCAGCCTTATGGAAGGATACTTAAAATATCTTAGATTCATAGAATAGTTTGGGTTGGAAAGGACCTTAAATATCATCGAGTTCCAAATATGAGGCTCCCTTGATCAAGGCTGGTGCACCAACATCTGACCCATTGTTGGCAACAACATCTAACCAGTTTTTAACAGAGAAGCTGTGTATGTGCTCACTTGTCTTGCTAAAACTGCCTCCTCTACCCTTTAGTCAGGGGAGCAGCTTTCAAACATCAAGGAGCACACCAAGCAAATCAATGATATTCAGACCTCCAGGGACATGACCATGTTCATCACTGCCTCCAAGGACAACACAGCCAAGGTGAGGCCTCCTTTCAGAAATGGAGTGGATTCTTGAGATCGGCATGCAAGACCTGCAGGCTGCCAGCTCTCTTGAAGAGTAACTCTCTCGTTTTTGTTCCTAGCTCTTTGATTGTACGTCACTTGAGCATCTGAAGACATTCCGGACAGAACGACCTGTGAACTCTGCTGCACTTTCCCCTATTTTTGACCACGTAAGAATGAGCTCCCTCATTGTAACAGGCTTACTGTGACTGCCACGTTGTCCTGGGTGACTGGAAGACAGTGTCACTAGGCCAGCTAAAAAACACAGCTGCAGAATGGGTCTGGGGAACTTTGCTGTGGTTTGGTGCAGGGAATGAAGCCTCTGCTCCTCAAACAGGCATGTCTGGGAGGTGGAAATTTCTCTGGGGCTGCGGTCAGGCCCACTTGTGAGTTTGTGGGTTAGTGAAGGCTCCCCCAAGGCTTGGCTCCCTCCTCTGCCTGCCTCAGGGTGCATGATATAAGTGCCTCTGAAGTGTTGTGGCTTCTCTCCTTGCAGGTGGTGCTTGGTGGTGGGCAGGAGGCTATGGATGTGACCACAACCTCCACCAGGATTGGCAAATTCGAGGCGAGGTTGGTCATTTCCCTCTGGCAGGGCCAAGTCCTCACCTAGAGCACTGACAGCCATGGGGTGCTGCTTCCAAGGCATCTTACTGCTGCTAGTGTCAGAGAAGTCATTAAACTTGCAGAGCTTTTTTGAGGAAACCCTAACTATGTCCCTAACCAGGCTCCCAACTTCTGATAATTGATAATGCAATAATAAATCATCTTCCTTCTTCCAGGTTCTTCCACTTGGCTTTTGAAGAAGAGTTTGGGAGAGTGAAGGGTCACTTTGGTCCCATAAATAGCGTTGCGTTTCACCCTGACGGGAAGAGGTGAGTGTCTCTGTGGGTCTTGCAGCATGCTGCAGTGAAGCCAAACACACTATGCGGTTAGGGCGCAGTTGGGCTCACAGCAGCTCTGGTGGAAAGAGAGCAAGCACCTTCCTCTGTGTTCCCATTTCAGCCCTGCTGCCTCCCCCAGGCTGACCAAGGGGTCACTTCCTCCCTATGACAAATTTTTGCTGTGTCACTGATCCTTTCTTTTGTCTTGTGACTCCTTTGTTCATTTCGGGGGAGGTTGTGAGAAAAGATTTCACCACAGTTTGGTTTAAACCTAGAGGCAGCGCTCTCTGACAGCATCAATGACTTTACCCTGTCTCTTCTGCTGTACAGTTACAGCAGCGGGGGTGAGGATGGCTACGTTCGCATCCATTACTTCGATCCCCAGTACTTTGAGTTTGAATTTGAAGCTTAAAGGAGGATTCTCCTCTCTGCTGCTCTTCCCTCCAACCCATTGCCCAGTCCATCAGCTCCAGCACTGAACTGTTGCAAGATCTCACCAGAGGACACGGTAGCAACTCTGTGTGGAGAAGTGGAAACCCAACCAGCTTGGAAGGGCGGGACTGGCTTTGACAGGCAAGGAGGGGAGGTCAGCTCCCTGGGGGACACTGAGCATGGTTATAGATCAGGAGAGGAAGAAAAACATCATTAGGAAATAAACAAAAATCTTTTATAAACACAAGGGAAATCGCCTCTGGGGGGTTTGAGCTGTTGTGTGCTGGGCTCTCCACCCCTGGGCAGACAGGGACTCTTCCCAGGGCCGATCCAGAGCCAAGGGTCATGTCCAGCCCTGATGTGTGAGCAGGCTGGAAGTGCTGCAGCTGGGTGTTGTTTTCCAGACGACACACACACACTCCCAGTTCTGGTGCTTTGTTTATTTGCTGCACTGACCCTGAGCCAAACTTTCTTCATGGAACAGTTATTTCCTGCACTAGCATGCTTGTGTTGTGGATCCTCATCTTTCCAGCCCTCTTGCCCGGTGTCTCTCTGGAGGGTGCTTTGTATCTTTTTCCTTCCTCAGAACTGGGTTCAAGGGCAGATTTCCTGGGCTGGCTCCCAGCTTGGAGTGACTGACGCAACACTCAAGCTGCAGCCCTTTGTGGGAGGGGGTGTTACGGGTTTGGCTCACCTTGGCCCAGCCACCCACAGGAACTGAATTGTCCCTGCTACTGTTCATCTTTCATGCTCTGTCCAGGCAATGGGATCATAGAGGGCCTGGCTCAGTCTGTTCCCTGTGCTCTCCTTCCCGGGGGGGTAGTGACTCTGCTAACCTCCGGATCTCCCCCCAGGCCTCATCCTGGTGCCGGGATGAACGGATCCATCGGAAGAATAAACCTAGGAGGCAGGGGCTGTAGTTATTCCAGCTGTGAAGGCTCTGGGGAGACCTTAGAACAGCTCCCAGTACCTAAAGGGGCTACAAGAAACCTGGAGAGGGGCTTTGGACAATAGCCTGTAGGAACAGGACAAGGGGAATGGCTTTAACCTGCCAGAGGGGAGATTGAGATGAGCTCTTGGGCAGAAGCTCTTCCCTGTGAGGGTGCTGAGGCACTGGCACAGGGTGCCCAGAGAAGCTGTGGCTGCCCCATCCCTGGCACTGTTCAAGGCCAGGTTGGATGGGGCTCGGAGCAAGTTGTTCTAGTGGAAGGTGCCCCTGCCCATGGCAGGAGTTGGGACTGGATGAGCTTTAAGGTCCCGTCCAACCCAAACCAGGCTGGGATTCTATGAAAAGCAGAGCAGCTTTCCCTCATGCAGCCCAGCTCAGAGCTGACCCAGCTCACCCTGCCAGAGGTGGATGCTCTGCGGCTCCACAGAGGGCCAGATGACCAGAGCATTGGGTGAGTAGAGAGGGTTCAGGTACTTCCTCTTCTCTCCAGGCTGGTTCAGCCAGGCCCAGAGGGAGTGTGTACTCTCCTTCACTTTACACAGGCACCTATGGGAGAGTCAAGATGCACTTCAATCACTGCACAAGGGCTTGTGGGTCCCCGTGTGACCCCAGCTCTGACAGAGGGAGCTTTGGTTTGCCTCAAGGGTGACTGTGGCATTGCTCCCAAGGGATAGTGCTGTCCTCCCTACTTGCCTCTCTTTCTCATTGTTGCACAAGAAGATGCCGTAGGCAGAGGCATAGGCGTTGTCAAAGAGGGTGATGAGGAGGTGCTCGCTGAACTCCAGGGAGAAGGGGAACTGGTGGCTCAGCTGCCACACGCAGTCAAGGAAGAGGAGGAAAAGTGGTGCCTCCTGCGTCAGCCGGGCATGGGAGGAGGCAGAGTGGGCACAGCGGAGGTGGAACGGATGCCCAGCCTGTGGGACCCCGAGAGGGAACAATGAGGTGAAAGAAAGGTTGGAGGTGCTAAGGTCCTTATACCCCTGGGGACTGCCACTCTCACCTGGATCCACTCCCGCTCCAGCAGTCCCTGGAAGCCTGTGAGCGTGCGGCAGGACGGATCCAGGATCAGCTGGGCTAATGCCGTGACCAGCAGTGTCGTGTCTGTCCCCTCCACCCCGTGCACCAGCACACTGGCTTCTTCCCTGCAGGAAGTGCAATGCCCAAAGTTTGTGCAACGCTGAGACCTTTGGGAGGGTGAAAGTGGGGACCACAGCCCCCATTACCTGTCCATGCACTGTGCTGCCAGGCAGGCCGTGCTCAGGGCTGCCTTGATGTGGCTCAGCCAGCGGCAGCTCTCCAAGCGACTCAGCCACCGGTCCATGTTGGTCAAGGTGTTGCAGGCTTCCACCAGCTTAATAAAGCTTTCTTGCAGCGGGCGGCCTCTGCAAGGGGAGGAAAGTAGCGTCAGGGGCTCCATAAGGCTTTTGCAGAGGGAGGCTGGAGTCCAAATGTCATTGGCAGGGCAGTGTGATCACCCATGTCACAACAGCACCAGGCCTCAGCACAGCCCCTCACCTCTCCAGGGGCTGGTGCAGCCGCCTCCACTGTGGGTAGGAGGATTTGGGCTCTGTGCCCCCGCCAGTCATCTGAGCTTGCTTTGCTGTCTGTGCTGACCTCGTGTCAATGATAAAACCCTGTTCCCCCTTGTCCAGTACCATCCCCAGAAGAAGCTCATCCTCACGGCAGCGCTTTCGGTTGGGACCTGTCAGTGGCTGGCTGCTGCGGAGCATTGCCTGTGGGGTCAAACCAAGCTGGGGGCTTCCAGCCACCTTTGCTGGCAGTGGTGGGACAGGGGAAGAGGGGCGGTACAGGGACACTGGCTCACAGTGCCATTCTTGGAGTGGTAATAGCTGAGGACAGGGAAGCGCCCTCCCTGCCGGAACCGGGCAGCCTTCCGCAGGGCATCATCATCCACTGCTGCCGGCACGATGACTGCCGGAGGGTACGTGGGGCAGGTGGTGAAGTCCCGGTTCACATTGCTCAGCCGCCACCGGCTCGTCTGTGGGGGGAACATGGGATTGTGGTGTTGCCCAGCATGGGTTGGGGGAGTTGCTTCTCTCCCCAGCCCAGCTGGGTCTCTCCCTTGCAGGCTCACCTGTGAGGCGATCTGCTGGAAGTACAGCTCGAGGGGGAAAAGGTGCCAGCCTTCCTCGAGCTTCAGGCTCGGGGGTCTGTAGAAGAATGGGTACATCATCGTCACGGAGTCCACTGAAGAGAGGGCCTGGAGAGTGGGAGCAAAGGTGAAGCAGGTCATGGGCAGGGGGTGAGGACATCCCTGCTGTGTCCCCAGGGCTCTGCAAACCCCAGACCTGGACCCCTTTCCTGGCCACATCTATGGCACCACCAACCCCATGGGCACCCATGCCAGGGCTGTCTGGGAGCTGAGTGTTTACCCACATTAATGATAGATTGAGATCAAGCACTGCAGGTGGCCGCTTTCTCCTGCCAACCCTTTGCACCCTGGCACAGTGAGGAGGAGCTCACCTCGATGGAGCTGGCGATGTTGAGACACTCCTCCAGGCCTGGGATCTCCAGCTGAAGCACCTTCAGGTCTTTGCACCGGAGCGTGATGGTGCCGGAGGAGCCAGTGGACCTGGGGGAGGCAGGGGGACAGTGAGTGCTGGCTATAGGTCCATGCACACACAGACACACAACATGGCTGAGCTGCCCTTTTCCAAGGGATGAAGCAGGAGGGCTGTGTGTCTGCCGAACCCTGGCTCCCATCCAGCACCTGTGGCTCTCCTGTATGAATCTGGGATTTCCACCATCTCCCTGCCCTGGCCAGGCCCTGGGGGGTGCCGCGGTGGTTAACACAAAGCCAAGCCCTGGATTAGCAGAGCCAAGAGGGTATTAAAAACCAAACCTGGCGTCTCCTGCATAGCTGTAAGTCTGGGGGAGCTGGTACCAGCATAAATTCTGCATTCTGAGGCAGGGAGGAGAAGAGAAGGTCAATGCCCAGTGAGTGCCACAAGCATCTTCCAGCATGAGATGTGGGGAAGAGGAGGACGAGGCTTGGTGGACAGCACAATGGGTAGCCGTGGGCACTGGGAGAGCAGTAGGGAACGTCCTCCAGCTAAGGCAGTGGTGACACTGTGACACTGCTAAAAGAGACCATGGTGTCAGCCATTGAGGAGACCCACCTCTTCTCCACGGCGTCCACGTTGCGGATGAGCAGCCAGAGCTCCTCAGTGCTGGGCTGGCCGTCCCCCCCGGGACAGGAGGAGAGGAGAAGGTGGTGGCTGGTGATGCATAGGGTGCCCTTCACCACAGGCAGCCCTGCACGTGACAGCAACACGTTCTCCACCGTTGCGGTCTTGATCAGCTCTGAGAACTCCATGGAGGGAGATGCCACCAGCTGCTGCCGCGGAGCTGGAGGGGGAAAGGGGAAACTCTGCAGCAGCACAGCCCAGGGCTGGAAAAACTCTTCCCTCTGTGTCACGTGGGGCCCTCTAACTTCACCCCCCTCTTCGTGTTTACATTGTCACCTACAGCATATGGAACTTCCTCACTGCAGAGAGGGTGATATTTGCTCCCCCAGCAATGCTGTCACGGCAGATGGGGAAACTGAGGCACGGGGCAGAGAAGTCCGAGCTGTCTCTGGGCTCTCAGCAGTGCTCAGATCCCAAGCCAAGTACCCTGCTCGCAGTGCTGCAGCAGGGTGGGATGTTTGGTAGCTGCTGCCTTACAGGGAGCAGCTCTGGGTCCCTCCCTGCCTGCACTGGGGCTGGATGGTGCTGCCAGAGCCCCAGCTCTCAGGTACTCTGCACCCACAAGCACCCCTGGGCCTGGGGATGGAGCAGAAGTTGCTGCAGGTGTCCTGAGCGAGGATGATGAGGATGAGGACGAGGATAAGCAGCTGGCAGCGCTGCGTGCTCCAGCCACCCCAGTGCTTACCTGCTCAAGTTCTGCTGCAGCAGGGACCAGGGGGTGCAAGAGGAGAACCAAGGGCATAAGCAAGAATCTCAGGGTACAACTGTGGGGTGCATCACAGATCCTGGGGTGCAAGCAGGGTCCTGAGGGGAAGCTGGGGGTGCAAACAGGGAACTACTAAACATAAGCTGCGGGGCTTAGCGTGCAAGCAGGGATCCTGTGGCGTGAGCAGTGGACCTTGGGGCACAAGCAAGAACAGCAGGGTGAAAGCGGGAGCCTGTGGGCACATCAGGGACCGTGGGGAGCAAGCAGGGGACCTCAGGAGTGCCAACAGGGAAGTGGTGGGTGTAAGCGGAGAAGATCGGAGTGCGGCGGTGAGCGGACAGTGACCGCGCAGCCCAGCCGGAACGGCGGCTCGGTGCAGGGCGGATGTCGGGTTTAAGGTTGCCCGGCCCTGGGGCGGCTCCGCCGGAGGGCAGCGGGCACCGGGCAGGCGAGGGGGGGGTCGGACGGACGCTGCTCAGCTCGGGGCTCCTGGCGTGGGACCGTGGAAGGGACAAGCGAGGGGACACAGGGGCTCGCAGGGGATTTGGGGACTGCACAGGGAGGATGGAGGAGCCGGGAGCAGTGGGGAACCGGGTTAGGGGAGTGCCGGTGGTGGGACACAGGCGAGAGCCGTCACCCTCGGCCGCGGCTCCCGGGACCGCGCTGGCGGGGGGGAGGTGAGAGTTGCGCCCACGTGCTGACCCGGTTCCACCTTAACGCCCGCCCATGCCCCAGGACACCCCCCCTCCGCACCACCACCACCCCCGTCCCCGTCCGCTGCTTCCGGGAGTAAATCTCTGCCCGGTGCCCCTTGCCAGGGTGTTCCGGTGGATGGTGGCAGCTTTCCCGAAGAACCGGAAGTCTCCTCGCAAGGGGAGCAACTGTGTAAAGAAGGGAAAGAAAATGGGAAAAAAACAACAAAACACACCCAAACCCCTCCTCCTTCGCACTCCTCTAGCTAAGAAAAGTCCCCTCCCGTTGGAATTGTCCTCTGTCCCCAACCTTTAGGGTTCAGGAGGTGAATAAATAGCCGGGACGTGGGTGCTGCGGGTGTCAGTGGGGCAGAGGCTCTGCTTGGACTGAGGCTTTGAGTGCACGCAGGTGACCCCGGAGTGCTGGGGGTCTGTGGTGGGTGCCACCATGCCCCTTGAGCAGCTCAAGTTCAAGGAGCTGGGTGAGGAGGAGCCTGCCTGGAAGGAAGGGAGCCTGGACAGTGTGAAGGCACTGGCAGCCAAACTGAAACTCCAGACGTGGAGACCTTCCTACCTGGAGTGGGAAGCCCGAGTGCGGGGCCAGCCCTGGCGCACTCAGATCCCCGGGGCAGCAAGGGGAGCACAGAAGAGCACGGGGCACCCCGAAGACCAGCGTGATGGTGGCATCTGTGGGTTCGCCACCATGGAGGCAGTTCTGGAGCGGCTCAGGATGGAGCTGGTGAGTTGCTGCTGGGGGGACTGGGGTGGCAAAGGGCTGAGCCCAAGGCAGGGGTGGGGCTATGGGGCACAGGGTGTGCCTGCAGCCCGACCTCGTGCAGCAGCAATGGGATGTGCTGTGGCCAAGGCACTTACAGTTGCAACACGGTGCTTTGCTCCTTTGCCCAGCACCGCGGGTGTACATGGGGTTTTGCAGGGCACATATGGCTCTGCCCGTGTCCTCAGCACAGCTCCAGCGGTCATGGCTCTGTCCTGGCCTGCACTTGTCACCCCCCTCCTGCCTGCTCTGCTGGTGCAGTGGATTTTATTGATGTGGTGGCACAGCAGTGGTGGTTTCCATTGGGTGGCAACAGCCATGTGTGTACAAACATGAGCTGACCATGAGCTGTGATTGCAGCACAGATCCTGTGCTGACCCCAGGGCTCCGTGCTAACCCCAGGGCCACTTCTGCACGTGGTCCCCAGTGGGCTTGTGCCCTGGCCAAGCCCCAGCCCTGCTGCCTGGGCAGACCGTGGTACCACTCCAGCCCTGATGCCCATCTCCCCATGCAGCAGGAGATGCAGGCAATGGACCAGAGCCTGGCACAGCACTTGATGCACCTGCGGGTGCAGCTGCACCAGCTGAAGGTGGAGCAGGCCTGCCACCGGCACAAGGAGATGCTAGACGATGCTACCTTTGGCCTCGAGGGCTGCGACGAAGACTCAGATTTGCTCTGCAACATCCCACCCAAGGCTGCCTTCCTGCTCTCCATGCCACTTAAGCACATCGGTGTCACCCGCATGAACATCAACTCCCGGCGGTTCTCCCTCTGCTGAAAGTGGCAGCACTCCATGAAGTGCTCAGCAGTGAATCTGGATGGGAGCCTCAGAGGCACCTATGGGTGCATCCAGACTTGGCAGGGCTCGAGAACCCTCCTAAAGCCCCTTGGGGACTGTGAAGCATCAGGCAGTGCTGAGCCCTGGTGTTGCCAGCCCTGCCCTGGGGACAATGCCATGCCACAGTGGCGTGGGAAATGCCACTATCCCCATTGGGCGCAGGGTATTTTGGAACACCTACTTCCTTGTCCTTAAGGATGGTGGGGTCAACTGCAGTGGGAAATGTAGGTAGCAGCCCTTTGAGGAGGAATAGAAAGTGAGAGCTGATGTTCTTCCCTTTTTTGCACCCAGGCACCTCAACCTCCAGACATGGGGGACGTGTGGGCAGCAGGGAGGGAATGTGCTTCCATCTCTCCTTCCCCAAGCCTGGCTCAGAGGGTAGCAACTTCTCACCAGTTCCTGCTAGAGAGACACTGTCTCTGCTCTATGGACCTCTTGACTTAACCTGTCCCCAGGTGCCGCTGGCCACAGGGTGGGTGGTTGGGCTGCACCACTGCAGGAAACGCTTATCCCCAAACCAGCGGCAAATGGAGGGGCTGGTTTTGGGCTTGAGGCCAGAAGGTGCTGGGGCTGTGCTCAGGGTTCACCCCCATGCTCCCATCCTGCTCCATCTCCAACCCCCTGCACAACAGAAGTTGCTGCTTGGGGAATGTGGCTTCCACAGAACACTTTTCACAGGCAGTGCCAGGGAAGGTGTGAGGTGACTTGGAGATAATTTGGAGGGCGGCTGCTTCTCCTTCCCAGAGTAGCAGCAGGACACAGGAAGAACCCAACATGCACCCCAATGGGCTGTGGCACACCCCAGAGCCGTGCAGTGCTCCCCACCACCCCTTGCCTGGGGCACTGTTGGGGCTGGTGAGCAGGATGCGAAGGGGATGGTTGCTGTCTCTGGGAAACATCCCTGCCCAAGTGGATGCTGCATCTGGAGGTGCCACCACCGTGGCCCTGTCACAGCTGAGCTTCCTGCCCCTGCCTCTGCAGAGCTGGCAGCAGGGACCTGCGGCTCCATGCTTCATCTCAAAGGCCAAGACAATAGCGTGGTGATTGCTCTGCCTTAAGCTGTCTCCAAAACCACGGGCTGGCAGCCTGGCTGAGGCACAATGTGGCCCCTTGGCTTCAGCCCCTGTCACCACAGCTCTTGGGGTGCCTGGTTTGGGGTAACCCCATTGTGATGGCCAAAGTGGGGACTGCAGGGTGCGGGATGGGTCCCACAACCCATGCTAGGGTCTGATGGGTTCATAGTGGGTGTACAGTGCCAGCGTGCCCATGCTGAGCACCAGAGAGGGGACAGTACAGGGGACCAGGGGGGTTTGGGTAGCCAGGACTGCCCTAGCAGTGGGGGACAATCCCCTGCCCATCGCTGGTCCATTGCAGGGCATCTCCCAGCTGCAGGAACCTGCTTCCCACCGACTGAGGGGTTCAGCATCCCTTCGCCCACCCGTTCCCTGAGGATTGTTGAACAGAGACACAAGAGCAGCAGCCCTGCACACTGGGGATGGCAGGAAGCCACCAGGGTTTGTCACTGCCTTTTGCGGTTGTGCTTGAAGCTGTGAACCAGCTTCTCTAGAGTTTGCTCATGAGGCAGGAAGCCAGCGCAGGCACTGAGCAGGGGTGAGCAGGGGGCTCGTCTCTGCTCCCCACAGGGTCACCTCGCTTCTGCTGGGCATGGAGAGGACGTGAGTGGGGACAGAGTCTTCGTCTTGCTGCTGGGCCATGGGAGTCTGAGAGCAGCTGGTCCTTGCCTCGCTGCCAACAGGTAACGGGGGCCTGGGGTGAGAGCGTTGGCACTGTCTGGATGGGAGCTGGGGAGAGCTCAGGTGTATGTGGAGGGTGGGAGGTCCCATTGCACTCTCTGAAGTTGCCCCTAGGAGGGATGGAAATGGGCGTTTGGGCTCATCGCTGCAGGGGGAGTGAGAGCGTTGGTGCCCAAGTGAGAGATGGGGGAGGCAGGCTGTGCTCCCCACTCTTACATGGCCTCCCAGGCGGAGTGAAAGGCACTGTCCCAGTGCTCTCTGCCTGGAGGTCCTGCCTGGGGTGGGAGCTCCATCCCCATCACAGGGCTCTCCCCAGGGCCTCATTTTCAGGGCAAAGATGGAGTTGCATCCTCAAGGCCAAGCTCTCACCTACCTGGCTGTGGGTAAGAGCAGCGTGGGGACCGGCAGCAATTTAGTGCTGGTCCATCGGGGTCTGCTTCCCAATCTGGGCGTTCAGACACTGAGATACGCCTGGTTTTGATGCTCTCTCAGTTTGAACACCTCCCTGCTGCAAAGCAGCTTTGGGCCAGTGGTTCTTTGCGTCTGTGAGGCTGTGCCAGCATGGGGCTGACCATCCAGCTGAGTCACAGCTGGCTTTGGGACATCAAGGCCACCACAGTGAGCCCTGAAGAGTGTCAGGGACGAGGTCAGCCCATTCTTCAGCCCTCCTCACACCTGCCCATCCTTGTGACCAGGCCAACCAAACCTGGCTGGAGAGGTTTATGCAGAAGGGCTGGCACAGGGCAGCTCCTCCTAGGCATGCTCTGGAGAGAGGCACATACACGGCCATGCACAGGCGTGCACACACACAGACACGGCGAGGCATGGGCCTGGGGCACCTACACATCCCTTGCAGAGAAATTCAGTTGCACCAGATGCAGGCACCAAACACCGAGTTCAAACACGGTGTTTCAGCAGCAGGGCCCTCCACCGTGCAGGTGACATGGCTGCTGGGTGGAAATTCTGTGGCTTGAGTGTGTTAAGACAAAAAGGCACAATAGCAGCACCTCCCTCCTCACCCCGGCTGGTGCAGGGAGGAAAAAGTACCTCCTGGAGCCCCTTGCCCTCAGTGAAGGCATTTGAAGGTCTGTGAGTAGGTCTGGGAGAGCTGAGACTTCTCCTGCCTGCATTAGGGAGCTGTGATGTGCCCAAACCCCTTTTCTTGGGTGCCAAAGTGTGTTCCCAAACAGCTGTAACCAGAAGCTGAAGGCGTCAGGGTGGTTTTTAGTCTTTGAGTCCCCAAAGCGGTGTTGCACGGCATGGGGAAGGAGCTCACTCATCTGCCCTCTCAGATCACCAAAATCACCCAACTCACCCATCACCAAAGGCCACCCGTGGCTGGTGGCACCCTGTGGACATTGCACCATTTTTGGGGTCCCCCTATGAGGGTCTTTCCTGCATCCCCAGCCACCCATGGGCGCACACACTCAAACGAAGCCCCCCACTACCTTGGAAAGAGGTGGATTTAAGCGTGTGCTTGTGGAAACAGCTGTGCAATGGCTCCTTTGGGTAGGAAACCAAGGAGAAAACATTACCAGTATCTCCTGGGAATCCAGCTCGCTGCAGGGAATGGCACGGATGGGACCCTCACACCTGCACCACCTGCTGCCAGATAAGAGTTCCAAAGCGGCTACTGTTTTTGGATGCTGGTTTTGGGGCATGGTGTGGGGGTCCCAACCTGCCGTTGGCACCCAGCGCCTGCAGAAACCGTGCTGGGGCCCCACAAGGGCCCCCAGAGCTGCTGGGCAGAGCCTGGAAAGGAGGGTTTGGGGGCTGGGTCTTGGTGAAGATAAATCACGGCGGCACAGGCGAAGGGGATTCTGTGGAAAAGCTTTTTCCAGGGCTTTGGCTGCTGTTTGCACCTCAGGCACTGCCAGGGCTCTCAGCCGTGTGCCATGATTGGCTTTCATGGCAAGGCAAGAGCTGATGGCTGGTTTGCAGAGTCCACACCATGCTCATGGCATCACTGCCAGGCTTCCCTGGTGCTCACACCATGGTGTCAGGTACCCCAGCTTGGCATCACCGTGGCTTGAGGTTGGGAGGACCTTGATGTTTCAGGATGGGGCCCCTGAGCAGGTATGAGGACTTAAAGGACGTCCGTGACGAAGGAGGAACAGGAGCACAGTGATGGGGTGAATGCATGAGGGGAACCTGCGGGGTGGGGAAGGAAATCAGAGGTGATGCAGCATTGGTGGGGGAGCGCTTGCACCTCCCTCTACACCAGGAGCTGTTGGTGGTGCCAGGGAGGTGTCTGATAAAACACACCATTGTATTAATTGCTAATGGGATACTCATGATTAGATTGTTAGCTAGATGGAGAACACAGGGTCCAGCCCAGGGGCTGCAGGGTGTGAAGGAGCTGGCTGGCTTGTGGCAGTGGGAAACGGGAGCCTCAGACTGGGGACTAATTGCCTTCTGTGGTTTTAATTAAAGCCAGAACAAAATGATTAGGACGAAATATGGGGAGTCACAGGATGCCTCCAGTTCAGCTGAGGACCTGCAGAGTGTGAGGGATGAGCCATGTGATGTCGGAAGGTGGATAGATGCAAGGATGGCGATGTGCTGGAGTGGGAGGGGAGCCTGAAGGCTTCCCTCACCACCTATCACCCCCTGCAGCCACCATGGGCTGCTGCTGCAGCTCAGACTATGATGAGGACTGGATCGAGAGCATTGACATTTGTGAGCACTGCAACTACCCCATCGAGCCCAACAGCAAGCCCCAGGTAGGAGGGAGTGAGCAGACCCCCTGCCCCCCATACTGGTGGCCAAACACCTCCAGAGCTGGCCAAACCCCAGAAAAGTGAGAGCTCATGGAGCTCCTCATCCCTTGGCAGAGGCTGACTCGCAACAGCTCCGAGGTGCAAGACCCACTGGTGTTCTACGAGGCTACGTCTCCACCGTGCTCCCCATTGCAAGGTATGGTCCCCGGCATGGGGCAGCCATGGCTAACAGTTGGCCACTGCCACCCTGTCCATCTGCCCCTCTTCCCAGATAAGCTGGTGGTGGCCCTGTACAACTATGAGCCCAAGCACAACGGGGACCTGGGGCTGCAGAAGGGCGAGAAGCTCCGCATCCTGGAAGAGTGAGTGACTGCCAGAGGTGTCCCAGCCCCCACGTCGGCATCACCCCACTGTTCTCCATCCCAGTGCTGCCAGGGGCGTCCATGCAGATCCCAGCAGCCCGGGGGGGTCTTACCTCATTGTGTCCTTGCAGGAGTGGGGAATGGTGGAAGGCTCAGTCGCTCACCACCGGCCAGGAGGGTTTGATCCCCTACAACTTTGTGGCCCTGCTGAACAGTCTGGAGCCTGAGCCGTGAGTACGGGTTGAGTAGGAGCTGTGTCCTGGCAGAATGGGAAGGAGCCAGCGTGGGTAAAGGTGGCCTGAGCTTCCCCAGCCCTAACCCTGCCCTGCGTGTCCTCAGGTGGTTCTTCAAAAATATCAGCCGCAAGGATGCAGAGCGGCAGCTCCTGGCCTCTGGCAACACACACGGCTCCTTCCTCATCCGAGAGAGTGAGACCTCCAAAGGTACCATCCTGCTGGCATCTCCTGCCACAGGGAAGCACAGGAGGAGTGTCAGGGTCCCAGACCCACATGGTCCCTCTCTTCCCAGGCTCCTACTCACTGTCAGTGAGGGACTTCGACCAGAACCAGGGTGAGACGGTGAAGCACTACAAGATCCGCAACATGGACAAGGGGGGGTACTACATCTCCCCCCGCATCACCTTCAGCAGCCTGCATGAGCTGGTGGAGTATTACACACGTAGGTACCATCGAGGAGCTGGTCTTGCCTGCAGGCAGGGAATAGGATGGGATGGATGGGATGGAACAGGATAGGATAGGATGGTACAGGATGGAATGGGACGGGACAATTTGGGATAGGATAGGATGGGAACAGGACGCAATGGACTGGGATGGGACAGGAGCAGTTGGGATGAGATGGGATGGGATGGAACAGGATGGGATGGAATGGACTGGAATGGGATGGGACAGAATAGGACAGGACAGGATGGGATGAGCAGGACATGCTGCTACCCGTGCCCCAGAAGTCAGTAGCTTTTGTTGGGTGCCCTGTGCCCTTGGCCTGCTCTGACACAGGCCCTGTGCCCTGCACTGCAGGCTGCTCGGACGGGCTGTGCACCCGCCTGGGCAAGCCCTGCCAGACCCAGCGCCCGCAGAAGCCCTGGTGGCAGGATGAGTGGGAGGTTCCGCGGGAGTCGCTGAAGCTGGTGGAAAAGCTGGGAGCAGGGCAGTTTGGAGAAGTCTGGATGGGTGAGTTGGTGACATTGGGGTGATTCCCTGCCTTTGCTCCCATGGGTGCTGGCTGGGATGGGATGGGATAGGATGGGATGGGATGGTTTGGGACAGGACTGGTTTCAGCATTTCTGCCCAGCTCTCCCAGCTTCCCTGTTCAAAGCCCAGCAACCAACAGCTTCCTTTGCTCCTGGAGCCTGAAAGCCACATGTAAAAGTATCTGCTTAGTGGGTTAAAATGGTGGCAAGCATGGAGATATGATAATCAACAAAAGTCTTCTGGTCCTGCTGCCAACAGCCCTCCAGGGCACAAGGGTCCGTTGCCTGTCTTCAACCAACCTTTGCCTCCTCCAACATCTCTTGCTTGGGCAGTTTTGGGTTGGGACGCTGTAGATCATCAAAGTAGCCCTCACACTTGTCCCCTTCCCTGCCATGCATCCCCCAGCAGTGCCCGGTGACAGGTCCCTCTCTCCCATCACCTTCTGCCCCATTTCTCTGCAGGCTTCTACAATGGCCACACTAAGGTGGCCATCAAAAACCTGAAGCAGGGCAGCATGTCACCCAGTGCCTTCCTGGCAGAGGCCAACCTCATGAAGAACCTGCAGCACCCGCGACTGGTGCGGCTGTACGCCGTGGTGACAAAGGAGCCCATCTACATCATCACAGAGTACATGGAGAAGGGTGAGAGCACCCAGATGCTGTGAAGAGCTGTGGTCTTTCAGCTTCTGGCTGTTCTCATCCAGTGGTTGGTGCTGGCTTATGGATCTCAAGCTGGTTTTGGCATCCTTCACCTCCCCACTCTGCCCTTGCGTCACGGCTCTCCCACCAGCTGGGAGCTTACTGCTGAGACCCACCACCTTCATTGCAGGCAGCCTTGTGGACTTCCTCAAGACCTCAGAAGGCATAAAGCTCAGAATCAATAAACTGCTGGACATGGCAGCGCAGGTGAGGGGGGACAGAGCCATGGGGCTGGTGGTGGGGAGGGTTCTGCCATGCCGGTGGTGATTAATTGCAGTCACTCCGTACTGCAGATCGCTGAGGGCATGGCCTTCATAGAGGCCAAGAACTACATCCACCGCGACCTGCGGGCCGCCAACATCCTTGTGTCGGACACCCTGTGCTGCAAGATTGCCGACTTCGGGCTGGCCCGGCTCATCGAAGACAATGAGTACACGGCTCGCGAGGGTCTGTCTGCCCAGCTCAGGGCTACAGGAGAGAGAACCCCCCCTCCCCAACCTCTTTTTGGGGTCCTGAGGTGCCTCGGCAGCTACGGGACTGCATGTGACCACAGGAGAGGGGAGCAGGAGGGTACAGAGACCCTTCCCCCTCCATCTCTTTCCCCCCAGCTAAAGGGGGGCTGCGGGGTCCCTGCATGCCCACCTAACCCTGCTTTTGGTGGGGTGACAGCCCTGCCTGGTGGCTACTGCAGGAACAGGGCTGCTGGCCTGCCTCAGGCCTCTGTAGCTGGCCAAGCAGCAGGGATCCATGGGAGCTGGCTGCCACCAAACCCAGCATGTCCTTAGGCATACCGCGGGGACAGAGGCTGACTCAGGGTTATGACATCCAGTTACACAGAGAGGGATGTTTCCAGCTCAGCTGTAATGTTTTATTTCCTTGCCTCCTGCTGTTTTTCAGGCGCTAAATTCCCCATCAAGTGGACGGCGCCAGAGGCTATTAATTACGGGACGTTCACGATCAAGTCGGATGTCTGGTCCTTTGGCATCCTGCTCACAGAGATCGTCACCTACGGCCGGATCCCGTATCCAGGTCAGGATTTCCCAGCAGCTGTGCAGCAGAAGGACTCACACACACGCACTCAACTCAAGCACACACCCAGGAGTGTGTTCATGCACTCCTGCACGCACGCACACTCCCAGCTGCCCCATCTGGCTCCTTTCCCTGCCAGCCCGCAATGGTTTCAACCACTTCCTGATGCACGTGGCCAGCCACGGCGGGTTTCGGTGGGGATAGAGGGAGAAGGAAGCTTCCCCATTGGATTTGCAAGCGTAGGGTGCTACCTGCAACGTGGGGGTGACCCAAACTCAGTGTCATGTGCCTTTCCTCGCAGGGATGACCAACCCTGAGGTGATACAGAACCTGGAGCGTGGTTACCGCATGCCACAGCCAGACAACTGCCCACAGGAGTTGTACGAACTGATGGTGCAGTGCTGGAAGGAGAAGCCCGAGGAGCGTCCAACCTTTGAGTACATGAAGAGTGTGCTGGAGGACTTCTTCACTGCCACTGAGGGCCAGTACCAGCAGCAGCCATAAGGACAGTGGGTTGGGGTGCTCAGAGCTGCTCCCCATGCACCAGGTCCCCACAGACTCTATGCACCTCACCTGGGGTGTTGGCCAGCGCTGCCTGGACCTCAGCAGTAAAGATTTGAAGCGCTTCAAGTCTTTGGAGCAGATTTCACTCTTTCAGAAGGTGACGGATGGGCAAAGCTGACAAATGACTCCAAAGAGCAGAGGGCTGGAGGGGGGGGCTGAGGGTGTGATGGGTGAGGGGGCCCATGGGGTTCCCCCCACACTGTTCCTTTGCACTTGCTGGGCACAGACCCGGCCTCCAGCCCACAGGGGCTGCCCGAGGCGCGTGCCAGACCCCCACCCATGGGCCTCACCAGCTCCTTCACCCCCGGTGATGGCAGGAATCCCCCGCAAGTGATGTCTGCTGAAACCCTTGGCTGTGGGGTGCTCCCTGTTCCCACTGTGGTGTTCACAGGAGCCATTTTGAGGAGAAAAAGGCCGTTGCCATCGTGGCCCTGAGGGATGCTCAGCCGCCGTGAGGCCATAGGGCAAGCTTGGCCTATGGCCTCAGGGGATGGACTCCACTCACACCAGTCCCTCACGGGGGTGCTGCTGAGAGTCCCGGCCCGTTCTCATGCTGGGACCTGAGACACCCCCCCCCCCCGGCCCCCCGGCCCCCCGGCCCCCCCATCCCTCTTACACCTGCTCCGGGTGGAACGAGCCCGGATGCCGGTAGAGGCCGCTGCCTTGCGCGTCCCGCCCACCTCGCGATGGCTTCAACTCCACCTGGTGTCTCCTCCCGCGCCAAATAGTTCCCCCCCACACACCCGGACCCTCTCCTCATTTGCCCCCACGCCACTCCCCGCGCCTCAGCGACAGCGACGGTTCAGCCCGCGCCTTCGCGTCCCCTCTTCCCCCCCACCTCGTCAGCAGTGGTACAGCCCAGGCACCCCGCCGCTCCGCCTGGCCTGCTCGCTGGCCCCGCTCCCGCGCTCCCCCCGCCGCTGCGATTTTCTATTGGCTGGTGGGAGGGAGAGGGGCGGAGCGCTCTCCTCTGATAGGCCCTGGGCTGCGCGGTGGGCGGGGCCAGGTTGGGTTGTGCGGGGAGGCGGGAGGATCCGTCGCTGTGAGGAGGCTGGAAAATGGCGCTGACGCAGGCCACCAAGCGGAAAGTCTGCTATTACTACGATGGTGAGGGGCTGCGGGGCACTGGTGGGGCGGCCACGGGGGGCGCCGGTGTGTGGGGGGCTGAGGGGGGCACTGGGAGTGGGGAGAGGGGGAGGTAGGGAATGGGAGGGGCATTGGGGGCTGCACAGGGGGGTAATTGGGGTCATTGGGCTTGAGGGGTGAGATGTTGGCTGGGGGAAGGTAGTGGGGGGTCATTGGAGGATGTAGGGGGCAGAGGTAGTAGAGGGGTCATTGGGGAGCGTGGTGGGGCTGCGGGCTGTCCTGAGAGTGGTGGGAGGGGTAGTGGGAGTCACTGGGAGGAGTAATGGGGGTCACTGAGGGCAGAGAGATGGGTATTGGGGGCACTGAGGGACAGGGGAGGGTTGGGGGCTGCCCTGAGGATGGTGGGAGGGGTAATGGGGGTCACTGGGCAGAGGCTGCATTGAGGGGTTCAGGGATGGGTATTGGGACTACTGAGGGACAGGGGAGGGCTGTGGGCTGCACTGGAGGACAGGGAGCAATAAGGACATGGAGGTATGGGGGTCAGGGCATGGGTATGGACAGGATTATGTGGGGACTATAGCAGGGTTGGGGAATGGAGGATGCTTGAGGGCATAGGAAGCCTGGGAGCATGGAGGCGATATGAGGGAGCACTGGAGTGGAGAAAGGGAGGAGTGTGGGGAAGAGAGGGGAGAAGTATTGGGGAGAGATAGGGGTAGTGTAGGGTGGGGAGGTGTGGAAATGTAGAGACTTTAGAAGTGGGGAAAGGATGTAAAGGGTCCAGGATGGAGAGGGGGTCATGAGTACAAGAGAGGCTTTGGGTGCCATGCTCAGATGCTGAAGAAGGTTTCTAGGAGGATGGGGAGGACTCAGGGAAGTGCTGGGGGACAGGATGGATTGTGAGGACATCAAGCTTCCTCCAGCCACGTTATGAAGAGGCTCTTTTGAAGCTCCAGTTTGGGACAGAGGTATTGGCTGTCAGGCAAGGGATAAGCCAGAGGTGCCAGGAGCCAGACCGACTGCATGACTGGTTGTAGGGAGTTTCCTGTGTCTGGGAACATTGTTTCCTTCTGGTTGTGAACTTGGCTGGACCTTAGACTGGGTTCATTTTGTTTTCTGTTACAAGGCTGAGGACCCATTTCTTTGGGCCTACGTAATCATCCCATTGGAGTTGGGAAGTAATGGAGTGTTAGGGCTGGCCAAATCCCAAGCTGGGTATCATGTATGGCTTCTACCCCATAGTCTGTGGGAGAAATCACAATCTGCATGTTCACAAACTCTTCCCTTTGGAGGGATGAACTGGTGCCTTTGTGATGGGCAAGCTCATTTTTAACAGAGGCTGTGAAAGGTATTGTGCAATTCTCTGTTTCCTCGTGGTTTTCAGTCTGTGAAATCAAAAACCTCACTAATTTTTCCTGTGAAGTGGATGGGCTTGGTGTTCCAGCAATGAAGCGGGGCTCTTCTAAACTGCTGCATGTGTCAAGCATGTAGTGAGGGCTTTTATTTCTCTGGACAAGTCAATCTAAACAGGTTTGCAACCTGTAATGACAATCTGCAGGGTCTCTGACTCAGCCAGTGCCTCCAGGAGGGCAGGATGAGGAGGAATCTGGATTAGAGCAATAGGTGCAGTGAAACTGGGCCCAATTTCACCATGCAACTGATCTCTCTGCAACGTCCATCATATCAAAATACAAGGGGATGCTGGAGCTCTGCCCACTAAAATGCCTGTTTTAAACTTCAGAGTGCTTGTGGGATGTGCCAGAATGCCACACATGTGCACATGATCTGGATGCTGGGTAAAAAATGGTGTCCAAAGTTATCCCTGGATTTGGAATATAACATGTTCACAAAGCAGCTTGTCACTTTGCTCACAAAGCAGCAGTTTGTGGACAAGCTATCATTTTTAAAGGCACACAGTGATGTCTTAACTATGAAATTACAAGTAATTTTGCTTGAAAATGCTAAGAGAGATGCTATCCTTGTAGTCATTATTGCTTGGTAGCTATGTGAAGTTACTGTTACATGCTCTCATCTATAGTTGCCCTCACTAATTTACTCTGTGGTGAGGTTTTAGGGTCTTCTTTACACTGCTCATTTATGAGTGGCTGGCAAGCATCCACCATGTGTCCTACAGTAAAAGCGTACTTTTCTTCCTGGGGAAGGCATGATCTGCAGTTGAGGGAGGCTAGTTTGCTAGGGTCAGATTTTCCACACAGGGAGGTTGAGCAGTGCAATCTAGTGTGGTAATTGCAGCCTGAAAGGAGGTCCCTGGGAACTGTTTTGGGTGGCTTGTGGGTCTTCCATAAATTCCTGATGGTTAGAGGGCATCCTGTGCTGGAGAAGGAACCTGAGCTGCAAGGAAGGGTCTAGGTGTGATGCAGGAAAAGGTATTTGGGTAACCTAAGGGTCCTTCCTGGAAAACCTGAGGGGTGCTGAGGTTTATGCAAGGGTTTGAGCTTGAACAGTTGCTTCTCCTTTATAAGCTCGCCATGTAGGGACTTGCTTAATCTTAGCAAACAGGAAGAGGTACCTGTTAAGTTCACATTTCATCTGCACTGACATCCATGAGCAGACAAGCTAGTCTGCTACTCTGGTGTTTAGCAGAGGAAATATCATCAGGCTCTGGAAGAGATATGGGTGTTCCCAGGGCCTTTTACAGACAGACTGAGGTGAAGATGATGATTTTTTAAAGCTTCTTGTAGTTTTGTGCTTGTATTTTCTAGATAGGGTTTTACG
This sequence comes from Amazona ochrocephala, assembly GCA_039720435.1. Lineage (NCBI taxonomy): Eukaryota > Metazoa > Chordata > Aves > Psittaciformes > Psittacidae > Amazona > Amazona ochrocephala. The sequence goes on along the minus strand of CM077886.1, from coordinate 6,949,211 downwards.
CATCTCTTAATGGTATTCCCCAAAGCTTATTTTAACCTGATTTTACTGAAGGGATAGTTGCTCCAGTAAAATACCTTCACGCAGAGAGCACCCTGTTTCATCATAGTGCCACAGGAGAAGTAAACTCCAGCAGCAGAGTTGCTTGGGTGTAGGATTTGCACTGTTTGCATCTACTTTGATTAAAAAATAGAGCCACGTTTGCAGGAGGAAAAACTACATCTGTGTGCACTGGGGAAGTAGCAGTTTCTCCTGAATGTTAAGACTGGTGATGAAATATTAATACTCCCAGCTGAGTCACCAGACAGACTGGACTGGGTCTTCTGCTTCCTAAACTGATGGGGAGTTGTACAACTACGTGACCAACTTAGTCTGGTTTCCCAGGAAAATTGGGGCTTGCATGGTGCTATCATAGAATCGTAGAATCCTGGACTGTTTTGGGCTGGAAGGGACCTTAAAGCTCATCCAGTTCCAGCACCCTGCCAGGGGCAGGGACACCTTACTCTAGAGCAGCTTGCTCCAAGCTCTGTCCAACCTGGCCTTGAACACTGCCAGGGATGAGGCAGCCGCAGCTTCTCTGGGGACCCTGTGCCAGCATCTCACCACCCTCATATTGCTGCTGTGTGTAGCTGTCTGCATTTCCTGCTCTCTACAAGTTTTGACTCTGTCTCTTGCAGCCAAATCAGACAGGAGGCAGAAATCTGCGAATTAAATTTCTAAGTTTCATGAAAATAAGTACCCTGGGAGAGGAGCGGGGAAAACCAGCAGTGCCTACTACGAGAGAGTGCAGCATGAGCTTAGCTTTTGTTTAGAGAGGAGAAAATCCACGTCTGGAGATGATATATATGTGTGATTTGTCTGTGTGGTGTATCTGCAGGAAGCCAACTTCATTAATGTGGGTGCCCACGGGATAGCTCATCAGGTGTGTCCGTGTGTGGGACTGGGATTCTTCTGCAGGATTTCAAGCTATAATAAGGGATGAAAACGGTAAAACTATAGCTGCTGTGGTGTTTGCTTATTGACAGGGTTTGTATCTTGTTTCTGTTAGGGAAATAGTAAGAAACTGAGGCAGAGGCTATGTTCTCCTTCTGGTGACTCACTGTCTGAGCTGGGATTAGGCTCATGCGCCTCTTGGTGTGCAGGTTTCCGCTCAGAGTGCGGCTGCATTTCACAGCGAAACCTGTGAAATGTGATGTGAGGTACCACAGTGGGCCTGAACCACCTCGAGAGGACAGTGGAGAGCTGGAGTGCTTTGAGTGAGGACAGGCAGATGTGGTGCCCAAAGCTCATCCTGCCCAGGAAAGCTGGAGCTCCCTCCTCTTGTGCAGGTTGTTCAGGTTCTCCCTAGATTATTGTCTTCAGAACTGGCATTAAAAAATTCCTTGTCTGGCCATGTCCGAATTTACAAATGTCTGTCTGTTGACGCAGAAGTCCCGGACACAGCACACAGGACCAATATGATCAGGCTGTGCCAAGTTTATTGCTCAGATAGCTCAGTATATATAGGCATTCTACTTGTCTATCATTAACACACACAACTCTAATTGGATACATGCATTGTTCACGCGACTAAATACAGAACAGGATTCGCTCAGACCCTCTGTCCACGCACATAGTGCTCTTCACCTACATTCTACTTGGTGTCCTGCTTAATATATGATTGGTTAATATCTCTCAGCTAAGTGTTAGTAACAGCTTAATGATTGGTTAACTATTACAGCACATGTTTCAAGGTTGCAGTTATCAGTTCCCTCCTGCACATCTCTCTCAGTAGCTTTCCGTGCTAACTTTCTCAAGGCTTCTGCACGTACATGAACTTTAGTAACCCCCAAGCGAGGCCTCAGTGCCTGTGGGTTACTACCTTACAGTTGTCAAGCGGTTGTCTGGATTGCTCACATGCCCGTTCACAGCCAAATAGCTCTCTATATCTGTCTTGTTTGATCTTGGATAAGCTTTTCTGAATCCATGCAGATACCTGTGTGAACGAGATGGGAGCCCCTATTCCCCTGTGAACAGAGTGCTGCTGAAGGACAAATAAAATGTCCTGGTGGATTTTTGGCTTGGCTATGTTCCCCATTGAAGGAGTTCATAGTTTACCCTGCTATAATAAAATCCTTTCTGCTCCCAGGTGATGTTGGAAACTACTATTATGGCCAGGGACATCCAATGAAGCCCCACAGGATTCGGATGACCCACAACCTACTGCTGAACTACGGCCTGTACAGGAAGATGGAGATATATGTAAGTGTAGGGCTGGTTGTGAAGAGAAATTGGTGTGAAAGACCTTAGTTTAGGTGTTAGGTTTTAAGTTTGATGCTTCAGGCTTGTAAGTTCTCTGTTAACAAACCAAGAAGGGAAAGGAAAGGGGAAAAGAAAGGAAAGGAACCAGTTGTTTTGATGTATTTCTTCTGCTTGGTTATAATGAGATGTTCTTTCCTTCAGATAAACTTTGGAGACTGGAAAATTGCTTTTCTTCCTGCAACTTAAATACTTTCTTCGTCTGGATATGTAATGCATGCCAGTCTCTGGTAGTGACGTTCTTAACCTTTGAAAATAAGTTTCTCTTGTTTATTGATGCTGATTTGAGTGTTTTGCTGTTCCTGAGAGTGAATCTGAGATTGGAAATGGGAACTAGGGAGAGAGATGTCTTGCAAAATGAGTCTTGCTCTTTTTCTATCCTTGCAGCGCCCTCACAAGGCAAATGCAGAAGAAATGACCAAGTACCACAGTGATGACTACATAAAATTTCTGAGATCTATTCGCCCAGATAACATGTCTGAGTACAGCAAACAGATGCAAAGATGTAAGGTTTATTTCTGCCACTGTTAAAACTTGTGGTTCTGGGAATCCCAGACCAGCTTGAGAGGTTTGTGATTAAAAAGAGTAGGAAGAACTGCAGGAAATTGTCTTCATCTTGACTTTGGTTTTGATTTTTCTGATAAACTGTGCATTTTAAGAATGGGTCCCTCTCTTTAGCTAATATGCCAAAAGAGCTAAGGAAAACCCTTTGACCTGGCTGTCTTTTTTTGGTCTTGTGTTTTGATGGAAACTCTTCAAAATTGCCTTCCTGATCAGAGATGACTGAACCACTCCATTAATGAGCTGTGTGTGTTTTGTGTTATTGCTTACCTTAAACCAGAGGTATTGAGGTGGGGAAAGGGTCGTGTAATTCAAAACAAACAAAAAAAAAGCCTTCACAACTTATCAGTTGTGTTCAAAATTTGCAGTAACTGAAGAATTTTCAGGTTAGTGGCAGTTTAGAAGTAGGGGAGGGTTGAGATGCACAGTAATACTTGTCTGCTTGATGTTAGAATGGTTTCTTTTGTGAGATAATTTCTTGTTCCAACCTCTCCAGTCTGTGGAAGGGCCTTTAAAGGTGACTTTAATGTTACAGAAACCTTTTTTTGTGGTCTCTGAAACTGTGAGTTGATGTTCTTTGGCAGTCACTGTGCCAAACTAGATTTCTAGCAAGTACCAGTAGTGGGGAGGGCTCAAAGTTCATTTAAACAGCATTCTGGCCTTGCATACTGCAGTCCTCAAGAGCAGAAAAATGCTCTTAGCCCATGGATTTTATTTAGGTGGAGTAAGTGTAGTCTGCAGTTTAGAGGAGCTGTGGGTCTTGAGTCAGAAGTAGAGGCAATTGGAAATGTGATATGAGTTGAAGGGGACAGGTATTAAGGCACAAGCAAAAATGGGTAACGTAGTTCAGAAGTAATGTATGTTGAAAGACTCCCTACAGTAAATGGTATGTCTTAACATACCAAAGTACATATTTACACAACTGAATGCTTTGCTCCTGAAGCAGATATAGCTCAAAACCACCCACTCTGCTCTCTGTGAGTCAGCATTTTCAGTATTCTTACTTCCACAGAACTATTTTTATCTGGAGGAGGCAAAATATGAAAATTAATCTTAAAACATACAGAAGACAGAGCTCTGCTTCAACAGGACCTCGAAGTAGTAGCCTCTGTGTAGCTAGAGAACCAGCACAGGTGGCTCAAAACAGAGATTAGGGATATAGGAAACAAGGTCAGTGCTCCCAAGTCCAGTGGCAGAACTCTAGCCTGCTTGATGCTTCAGCTTTCTCTTTGGGGGAAGGGTAGCTCCTACGATTTCCATGAGAATGTGTCCACCTTTAATGCTGGTTTCTCTCTGATTGTGCTCTCCCAGATACAAAGCTTCTCGCCCACCCATTGCAAGGAAAAAGGAGCATCCATGCCCTTCATTGTCTTATGCCAGAGATTTATGCCTACAGTCAGTGATTGACCCCTGTTATTAAATCCCTCCTTAGCAGTCCTGGCTGCTTTGAATCTCCAGGTGGGAAAAAGCCCAACTGGCATCTGTTTGCACAGCAGCTCCTTTCTTTGTCAGGTATAGGAGAGGGATGCCTTCAAATACTGTCAGTGCTGTCCACAAAGTTCTGAGTGGCAGTACAGGTAATGAACAGGCTCTGATTTCATTCTGCTCATGCTCTGTTGCCTGCCTGAGGAGTTGGGAAAGCTGCTCTGTCACCTAAAGGGCAAGAAGTTTAATTTGCTGTAATGGGAAGCATGTAGAAATTGACAAGTTAAATTCTCCTCACTTAAGAGGGAAAGCTTCCAACCACCCCTTTGAGTTGATTATTCAAACTCTGCCAGTTGCCATGCCCTGCTGAAACAATTGGAAAGCAGGAGCAATTGCTTCCTTCTGGGTCTCCCTGTCCCAAGCTGAGACCATTCAGACTCCCTTATCACACAGTCCTTGTGGAGTTTGTGCACTGATGAGTTTCCAGTGCTGCAAGGACTGTGCTGGTGGTGCCTTTCTCATTAAGCACAGAAGAAAACATTCTACAGATGTTTTAGAAAAATACAGATTTTTTTGTTTGTTTGTCAATCTTGCAAAATCTAGATTCAGTGTCTGTTGTTACTGTTTGAATTTTTAATCGTGGAAATATTCAGAGTAAAAAAAATTATCTAGGCCAGAACTACAGTACTGCTGAGAACTTAAAAACTGGTTGCCCAGTGTGAAGTAAAAGGAATGTACAAAGTGTAACAAGAGAGATGTGGATGTGAACTTCTCATGCAGTACCCACCACTCCCTGCCATTCCCCATGTTCTCCTGCAGTGCTGGCACTGATTTCTCAGCTCCTCATCAGCGATACAGCAGCAGGCAAGAACAAAAACCCTTTACCCCTTCCTGTGGGGTTGTGTAATGGAGCTTGGTGTCACTGTATAGTCACAAAGAACACTATCCTCCTCCAACCGCCACAAAAACATGGTGCCCAGGCAGCAGCGTGGCCTGTGTGTGGTAGCAGGGAGTGCTGGTCCCCATTTTGCACATCCTGTATGTGCCTGTGGTGACCAGCATGTGCTGCCTGAGCAGAGCAGAGTGCTGTAAATCCACCTGGAGTTGCAGCGAGGACATGTATGGATATTATTACATATCTCTCACTGGGAGCTCCCTGCCCTCTTATTTTCCACTGTGATTGCCTGGTTTCTGGATTCCCGGTAGATGGAGTGCTGCTCTCACCAGTGTTCCTGGGACCTGCTTTCCTATTTTCTTGCAAGTCACGAGCATCTTCCCTACAGCAAAACCTTTTTTTGCCTCATCAGGCATCCTCAGGTTGATTATGTTAATGTTTTGTAAGTGGTTAGAACTGTTGCTCACTTACCTGGCTAGCTTTTTAGGTGAGTGGTGGTATAAGCTTCGCCACTTGGAGTTTTGTCTTACTAACTCTTGTATTCTTTTCAAGTTAATGTCGGGGAAGACTGCCCTGTGTTTGATGGTCTGTTTGAGTTCTGTCAGCTCTCTGCCGGAGGTTCAGTTGGTAAGCTCACGAGTCATATGTTCTTTCCTTTTTCTCTTAAACAGGTTTGTCTAATGTCATTCTGTCTGGGAAATATTGTTGTAGGTTGTGGTGGGGAAGCTCTGTGAACATATTTCTGATTTCCTTAATAATTAGATCCAGACTTCTTCCCATGTGGGAGTTCAAGCCTTGTGTATTGACAGATCCCTCCACATTTGTTAAGCGTGTCTTCAGTAGTCCAGGTTACTTCACTGAGTATGTGAAGCTCTGTAAGTGGTATAACAACATCACCAGTGATACAGTTAAAACAAAACCACAGCAGCCACAGGGGTTTAATAAAAACATCAATGTCAGCTTTGCAGGAAAGAAAAAAAAGAAGTTGTAAAATCCTTGCTCAGGACAGGCAGAACCTGGAAAGGAAAGACAACGACCACTTTGTCTGTTGTTTTTAACAAAACGCCAGTGTCTCATGGGCACCCGGCAAAACGGAATCTGCAGGGTTTCAGTAAGCTCTCTGAAAGCTGGAACATTTTAAATGGTTTTGCTATTTTCAAATACTTTGTAGCAGAAAGACTGGTATCCCTGTGCAAAGGCATTGAAACTGTGGCTGCTACTCCCACAGTGGCATCTAGAAGTCTCTATTTCCTGTAATGTAACTCAGCAGTACAGACAAGCACTGCCTGCAGCATCTTTTGAAGCAGCTCCCTGCGCTCTCGTCTTAATTCCACAGAATACATCATTTGTTTTGAATCTGGTAAATTTTCAGGATTTGCAGAATGTTTTTGAAGGGGTTGGGGGAAAAGAACTTCCTTCAGCTGAATGCATATTCAGTGAATGACCTACATTTATGTTGTATAAGACCTTTTACTAAAACTTTTTATTCAGAGCACTGAGAAATCTCAACTGTCTTCAGCTGTGACCCCAGCTAGAGTTCTTTGTATTTGTTTGTGGAGCTTTCATGCTATGAGACAAAAGTGGGAAGCTATGAAAGGTGTATGAAGACAAAACAGAGCTGCGTGTCTCTTCCCTTGCTTTTTGTTCATTTGTGAAGGCATCCAGTGTTAAACCCTTAGCCTTGTGCTTTGTGAAGTACACAAATGCACACATAAGCAGAGATGTGGTCATAAGGGACCAGTGCTTTACCTTTTGGTCTCTGTCATGGGCCTTTGCTCTTGTGCTAACGTTGTGTAATTCTTCTCCCAACAGCCAGTGCTGTGAAGCTGAACAAGCAACAGACAGATATTGCAGTGAATTGGGCAGGAGGCCTTCACCACGCTAAGAAGTCAGAGGCTTCTGGCTTCTGTTATGTCAATGATATCGTCTTGGCTATCTTGGAGCTCTTAAAGTATGGGCGCTGCTGTTTACTCCTTTTGTTTGTCCATTCTGCTGCATTTCCTCTGAGTCCTTAGTGCTTTCTTCCCAATCTTCTCTTTTTATTGCTTTTTTTAAGATGTGTTTCCCCAGGAGGGCTTAATCAGCTATTTTTTGGGGTGCAATACCCTCTCTCCCAAAGGGCTGTGTCTAGTGGTGGCACTATGCAGGAAGCTTGAAGCATTGTGTGCTTGCTTTTAGACCCTTCCCTCTACCACCCACCCTGGAAAATGGGCCACAGCTCTAATATGTGACAGCTTTTGGCTCAAGGCAGACCTCAGTGGGAGGCTTGACATAAAAATGCAGTCTGTTGGCTGAGTCTGAATAAACTGAGTTGAGTCTGCCTTCAAAGATGAGTTGCAGCAGCAAAAGCCACTTCATTTTCCTCTGTGGTTCTGTTCTACTGGCGACCAAGGCTCATGTCTGTTCTTCACAGCTCTTTTGCTTGTAGATCCCAGAGAGGGAGCTGCCTGGTAGCTGGCAGTCTGGGGATTAGCACCAAGTTCCTTCCTCTCCTCCCATTTGCTGTGCTGATGAAGGCATTTTCTGCTCTGAAGAAATGTAGTATTTTGTCTCCTTTGTGATCCTAGGTATCACCAGAGAGTGCTGTACATTGACATTGATATCCACCATGGAGATGGTGTGGAGGAAGCTTTTTATACCACAGACCGTGTGATGACTGTGTCCTTTCATAAGTATGGTGAATACTTCCCAGGAACAGGGGACCTGCGGGTGAGAATGAAGGCTTAGCAAAAAAATTACCTGGAATTTGGTCTCTTCCATGTTTGCTGTCATACTAATTTGACTAAAATCACAGCTTTCCTCGGGTTTCCTGCTCTTGAAGTGGCATTCTTTTTCTGAGGACTCAACTCTTGGAGTGTGTGCTTATCCCTGTAATCATGGCCTGTATAGTAATAAATCCAAGGCTTTGCTGTCAGTCTCTTGGCGGCCTTCCAGTGGGATTATGCTCAGAAAAGTGATTCTGAAGATGGCATGTTGGTCCTCTGTAGCTACCTGGAAACTAAGCTTGGTCATGCAAGCTTTGGGGTGAAGGTTTATGAGGAAGTACTTCTGCCTGTGTTGGTTTATCTTGTTGGCATTTCCTCCTATGAGTCAGTTCTGTAGGTTAATGAATTGTGGTGGTAAACATGGCACTTGTTTGGTTTAGATGCAGGTGTGGTTCACTTTGTGACATTGCCAGAATACTGTTCTTGGGGGTAAAAGGTTCTTTACTTTTTTTCATATGCTTTTTTTCTGATTTAAATTCTTTTGGCGTTCAAGGTGGGGTTGGACATAGCCTTGGATGGCATGGTTTAGTGGGAGGTGTCCCTGCCCATGGCAGGGGGGTTAGAACTCGATGATCTTGAGGTCCTTTCCAACCCTAACTGTTCTATGATTCTATGATTCTATGATTCTCTTCCACTTGAGTTGTACTTTTTCAGCCCTGCTTAGAGTTTGTCAGTGGTAATGCCAAGCTGCATGCGGCTGCATGATTCTTTCCTGGTGCAGCCTGGTGCAACTCTGCACCATAAATTAAACCCTTATTTTTAATAAAACACTTGGTTATGAGAGTGATAATGGAAATGTAAATGGAAATATATACATATATGTGTATATATAGTCTTAAATATAGATTCCTTCAGTTACTAGGCTGCACAGTTAGCCCACACTGGTATTTTGGGCTGCACATCTCTGCAGCGTACAGGTTTGGAACTAGGGTTTTGGCTGCCAGTTTCATTGCTGTGTAACAAAGTCCCTTTGCCAGGGAAATGAGAGCCTGTGTGCTCAGAGCAACATGTAATAGTAGATTTTTCTTCCCTGAACATTGAGGGCCAGTGCACCCACTTCTGCCAGTAAGCTGCGGTTGGAGTCAACTGCCTCCTGCTGCCTTCTGCCAGGACAGTATTTGTCCATGAGACAAGTCCTGGGTTTACATTCAGATTACACTGATGGAATCCCAGGCTTCCCTTCCTAATTTGGAGAACAATTTCTGTGTTGCAGTTGGTTCTCTGGTGACTTGTGGTCTCTCCTGTCTTCCACTTTAATAGGATATTGGTGCAGGCAAAGGCAAGTACTACGCTGTCAACTATCCCCTCCGGGATGGAATCGATGATGAGTCCTATGAAGCAATATTCAAGCCGGTAAGTTTAAATATCACTCACTTTGCTGAGTGATTCCTTGTGATTCATACTTTGTCATTGGGTAGCTCATGAAGCCATTTTCTGGGGAGATTGATTCAGTCTATATTCCTCCCTAACAATTGCAGCCTGTCAGCAGTAAGCTTCTCTTCGTAAGAGCCTCAGTGTTACCAATATAGGGGAGTCAGCAGCTGTAGGAACACCAGGGATATCTTCATGTCACTCGCTGACATGGATATTACTGTGTTGCTGTGACACTGTCCTGTGGAGAGTGTATAACAATAAGTTTCTTGTTTAGGTTATATCTAAAGTGATGGAGACGTTCCAGCCTAGCGCAGTTGTCTTGCAGTGTGGGTCAGATTCTCTGTCTGGGGACAGGCTGGGGTGTTTTAACCTGACCATCAAAGGTAAGAGTACTGTACAGTGCCTGTAGTGGATGGGCATAACTGATAAAATGAGATTTCGTTGAAAAGTTTGCTGTTCTTATGCCACGAGGCTGTGACCTCACTTTCCCCCGATGCTTTTGCTGCAGGTCATGCCAAGTGTGTGGAGTTTGTAAAAAGTTTTAATTTGCCTATGCTGATGCTGGGAGGAGGTGGCTACACAATCCGCAATGTGGCTAGATGCTGGACCTATGAGACTGCTGTGGCTCTGGACACAGAAATTCCCAATGGTAATTCTCCCCTTTGAAGAAAAACTTGAAGACTAAGGGACACTCTAGTACCAGAGCACAGGAAAGCGATGTTGCTGTGGGAGAGGTAGCAACCCTGAGATGTTTCATTAGCTCTTGATTATTACTTCAGAGGAGCTTTTGGATGCCTTCATTTGCAGTAGCTCTTCTTGTTTGCATTCTAGTCCTGTAGCTCTCCCCTCCAGCAAAAGGTACCCAGCAGCCTTCCCGACTTACTGAAATGAGATGACCTTGTACTGAAAACTTTGGTGTGCACTGATAGCGTTTAACGGCCAAGTAAGCTTTGGCTGCACTGTTGCCAAGTTGTCCGCTTTGATCTGAATTTGGGCTAGGAGAGCTTCGGCTCCTATGCCCAGGTAAATGCAGTTGTGTCTTTCTGTAGAAGTATAAAGTGTTTGTTGTATTTCATCACCAGTCCAGTGGTAATTTGGTGTTTATTCCTTTTTAACTTGCCTGCAGAGCTTCCATATAATGACTATTTTGAGTACTTTGGACCAGACTTTAAGCTCCACATCAGTCCCTCAAACATGACTAACCAGAATACCAATGAGTATCTCGAGAAGATCAAGTAAGTGTTTGCTCCTCTTCACGAGACTGACACCTTCCACCGAGCACTTCGCAGCCGCGGATAGCATCTTGCTGACGGAGGTGTTCCTTTCCTGGCTGGCTCTAGGCAACGTCTCTTTGAGAATCTGCGCATGCTGCCTCATGCCCCTGGCGTCCAGATGCAGCCAATTCCTGAGGATGCTGTTCAGGAAGACAGTGGGGATGAAGAGGAAGAAGATCCTGAGAAACGCATTTCAAGTATGTGCTTGTCTGGGGTGTGGTTGTGTTGCCTGGCTGGGCAGTGTACTGTTACAGAGCCTGTGGGTGCCAAAGCTGGGCAGGATGTGTTAGTTGGAGAAGCATGCAGGCTCCAGACTGAGTTACCTTCATAAAGAGAGGAGGAGCTATGATTTAGATACAGCTTGATTCTGCAGTCCTTCAGTTGGAATCTTTCCGATTGATGTTGTAAGATGAAGTGATGATGCTCAGCACTGCAGGGCTGATAGGTTCGTTGTTTGGGGTTTTTTTGCCTTCAGAGAAGCAACACTATTGGCAGATGATTTCCATAATGGAAGAACCTAGGCTTTAATGTGAGAATTTTAACAGTTCCTGTGATGTAGGTACTATGACAGGATGCTTTCTGGGAGACTGTCAGGTTTGATCCCACAAGTTCTCTTCCACAGTGAAAATGGCAGTTTATATCCAGATTGGCTGATGGCCTTTAGATCTGGCACGCAGATTTTCTCAGTGTGAGGCTGCTTAACCTTCTTACACTGTCAGGTCTAGACATCACACTGTACCTATTCCAAGTGGTATGACTATTCCAAGTCGTACTTGTGATCTGGCATCTTGGGCATGAGCCGTTGGAGTGATGAGCTAAAAGATACAGCACATAGAAAGATAAAGTCTTTATCAAGGCCTAATTCTAACTTACATAGGCTTGGTAGTTCGCTCCATTGTGTAGATGCACTTGGAGAAGTTAGTGCTTGGTCTCTCCTGACTTCTATATCTCCTGAAACAACTCCTTATCCTCTTCATGCTCAGTTCGCAATTCTGATAAGAGAATATCATGTGATGAAGAATTCTCTGACTCTGAAGATGAAGGGGAAGGAGGGCGCAAAAACGTTGCCAACTTCAAGAAAGCTAAACGTGTGAAAACAGAAGAGGAAAAGGAGGAAGAGGAGAAGAAGGGTAAGGATGAGAGCTACGACTAGAAGCCCTCACAGGTCTGAAACTTTGCCGGGCATGTACATTCCTGCTGCACTACTGTGTGTCTTTTTTGGTTTTTTCATAGATGAGAAAGAAGAGGAAAAGGCAAAAGAGGAGAAAGCAGAACCCAAAGGGTGAGCCCCGTCTCCTGGCATTGTGATTAAATAGCACTCATTCCCCCAGTGGAATGTTGTGCAAGTTGAGGGGTTGGAGGAGAGACATGGTGGTTTGGGTGGCTTTGTCATGGGCTCTTGATAGGAAGAAATTTGCCTATGTAGAACCCCACATCTGATAAGCCACTGTGAGAGCATCCATGGAAGGGGCTTAAAAATACTATTCCTTCATTAGTAACATTTTACAAGTTTTAGATGAAGATGGGCCATATAAGCGGCATTTTTAGGGTTAAACAAACAACCCTGACTTGTTATGAAAGCTTGGGCTGCTTGTTTGAACCACATTCTTCACTGCTTGCTTCCACAGGCTGAAGGAAGAGACGAAATCCACCTGAGATGGCTGCAGCTGGACAGTATTGTCAGTTTGTAGCTGTCATAGGTTAGCTTATCTGGTTGCCTCCTATTCCATAGGATTTATATTTTATATATGTTTCTGTATATATTTCTATATAAATATATAAATGACTTGAGAACTGTAAATTATTCCTTGCTGCACTCCACTGGGAGCAGATAGGGAGGATTCTGTGGAGCAGACAGACCTGCACTGCCCAGATTTGGTGACTGGGAAGTTTCACTCTTGCCTTCCACTGCCTCCTTATAGTGTGTATTTAAGAAAAAAATCACTTCCTTTCTTTACTCTTTCCTCTGAACTAACAACCCTTGGAAAAGAATAATTTAAGTAGAAGTAGTATCTGCATTTCAGATTATGTGGAAAGAGATGGCCATGAATTTTCTTTCTTGTGTTTTATTTCCTTTTTGTTATGTGGGAGAATCCAAGTTCCTAAATGAAGCCTGTGAGATACTAATTATTCCTTTGGTTTTCAATTTGACTCCATCGTGGCAAGTAACTGCAAGCTGGTGCCGCTTCTCAGGGTCAAATAGTGCAGTTCTTAAATAGAGTTGGCTACCTCCCTGCAGCAAACTTGTGGAAAGAGATGAAGCAGCTTAAAAGTAATCTGAAAAGTGAACCAGCCCCAGAGCCCCGAGGGTGTAGATCTGGAAAATGCAAACTGAAAATCACCCTCATGTGGTGGTTAACGCTTTCCAAGCTCTTGCAAATCCAGTTGGTGTGGCATTCTGCATCTTGAGTAAGAGAAGGGATGAAACTTTTATACCTTTTTTTCTATACCTACGCCCCTCTTTGGGGAGGGAAGTGAGTTACTGCCCATTTGGCTGCCCTCTTTGCTTTCCGTGCTCGTTCAGGCAGTGCTGCATGTGCCATCGTGTGCTTTCCTCAGTACTGAGCCATGCCTTGAGCCTGAAACCACCATTCATGAACAGAACCTGGCTGACATCTTTTGTTGATGTGTGTCACTCACTGAAAAGCTCTTCTCTGAAGCGAAGTTACAAACATTATCAAACCAAACCTTTCCTCTCTCTTGCTCTCAAGGCCACTAAGCAAGGAGACCTTTCTTATCAGCCTCCCAAGCTGTTATCTTTATCAGGGAACAGCAGATGGGGCTCTGTAAGTTTTTATAACTACTCCTCTTCCTACTCCCACACATTATCTCACACTTCGAGGTCTTTTGTCACCAGAACTGGCCTTTCTTTTGCATCTCATTTTGTACCAGCAGATCATTAGGTAAGCTTCTGGGGAAATACTTTGCTGAAGTTTTGCAGGCAGTTTTGACTTGCTGCTCTCCTTCCTCAGGGGGATTCCTCTGGTCCTAAGAGGATCTGTACCTCCCACGGAGCGCTGCTGATGATTTCAACTCTAATAATGCTGCTAACTTCACACAGGTTATTTTTTAAATGTTTTATTTTTCTAAGTACTTTCTTTCCCTTTTCCACCATGAGTTTTTAAGTCTCTTTTTGAATCCGAGTGACACCTCACTCCAGCTCTTCAGCGTTTGTATGTGAAGTGAGAGAGATCAATGTATCTTCGTGTTGGGGTTGGGGAGGGGGGGATATAGTGTGGTTTTTTAAAGATGCTTTTATTTTGAATTTTGAGAATCTTTGTAATAAAACTGGTACATTTCTATGGGTGGTGTGAGTTTGTGCTGCTTTCTGCTGAGACAAAATGCTTAAGAGCTGGGGTTTAGTTTGTTCTCAAAGCCATTGCTGGAAAATGGAGCGGTAGCTTGGTCGTGATCATGAAGTATAATGTAGGTCCAAGCCACAAAACACAGCAGCTGTAACAAAGCTTTGGAAAGAAGGACGAGGTGAGGCAGGATTGCTTTCCCTCTTTCAGGAAGAGGGATAGAGGTGCAGGTTTAAATGCTATTCACCGAACCATTATATTTGGAGCACGTTCCATGCTGCAGGTAAAAGGTGGCCTCAGCTTCTTTGGTTGATGTTTGGTGGTTTGTTATTTCTTTTCCCCTGTGCTTTACAGGATAGCCTTGAAATTTTCCTCATGCCCCTTCTCCGAAGGGTCATGGGGGTTGTTTGTCTCTTAATTACAGCTGAGTTCTCATCCATCAGCACTGGCTTTGTGGTATGTTTGGAGTTAGTCCTTCATGCAGTAGATGCTCTGAAAGCAACACTGATCCGGAAAAGGAATACGTTACGGGAAGGGAGCATCTTCTGGATGAACTTGAGTGGGTTTTATCTGGTATTCAAGTGTAAAATTTTATTTAATGTTAGTAAGAGCAGGATAATTCTGTATCAGGGGTCACACCTGAAATGGGCTCAAAAGACTCAAGCTTCATAAGCAAAGGATTGTAATTCTGGTTTTGCTGTCGGCAAAACCAGTCTTCGTATGGCACAGTTGATTTCCCTTGCTGGAATACTGCTCCAGGAAACTACTATCCGCTTCACCACAGCACACAATTGAAATCTCCTCCTTGAACAAAACCATGTGCCCCATTGAGGTGACCCCTGCTCAGCTCATGCTCCCCGATGTGCACCCACAGCTCTCTTCTTCCCAGCATCTCCCAAAATGGCTGCCAGGCTCCCACACTGGGGTGGGCTGAGCCTCGCATCCCACTGGGGCTTGCTGCAGCTCCATCTCCCACCACAGACCCCCTGTGATCCTGGAAATCAGTTGCAGACCAGTGACTACATTTAAAATATCCATTTTTTTTGCCCCTCCAGGTAACTAGGGATGAACATCAGGCTGCATTTGGAATCAGGTCACTCACTTTAGCTGTTGATAGCAGGATGTGATATGTAAAACCAAGAGTTTTCGCTATTTCCAGCTACTCCAGGGCTACAGAAGGCGGTCCTCACCCCAGGCCCCACCATCCCATTGGGCAAACAGGGGTCCTTGCCCTTCTCTCTTTTGCCAGCCCAAATAGCAGGAGTTAGGAATTAGGAGCAGGCCATTAAATGGAGGGGCTGCTGCTACAGCTCTCGGAGAGGCCACAGCCCTCAAGGTCTGTACTACTGCCTGCCTGCGAAACATCACCTTTGTCCCTGTGCAGGTCAATGGGACAAGTGATAATAGCACCCATTTTCTCTTTGCAAGGAAATCTTTGCTCCCAGCACACGGCTCATGTACTCCAAGCTGTCTTCAGGAAAGAGGAGCTAATCACAGTCTGAAGAATATTTAGAATTACAGAAACCAAGCTGAAAATGGGAATTTCACCCAGCAGCCCTCCTGGGCCCCTCTTTATCAGGAAAGGCTTTTTCTTCCCCCCCCCTACCAGATCCCAATGAACACAGGTACAGAGCAGCCAGTTCAACCCTGAGCCCAAAGCAGTGACAAGAGGCTCATGTGAGAAAGTCCCTTGTGGCTGCAGCTCTACATCTGCTGCAAGTCAGTTAATGGGGCTGGAGTCATTAAACGCAGCAGCTGGTGAACTAAATAAGCAACTGGGAGCATCCCCAGTCCTCAGCCAGGACAAGGAAGACTCAAGCTCGCCCATGAAGGCGTCACCGTTTATTCCTTTCAAATGTTACAAGAAAGCCCATACAGCTTTTTTTTTTTTTCCTTCTTTTTAGAAAATTGCAAATCAAGTGTTTTGGCCCTTAAAAAAAAGTAATTATTTACAGAGAACCCCAACATTGCTTCACAGTTTACAGCTGCAGGTCCCTACCCATCCACCCCACACCCCTAGAGTAGAATTAAACACGGGACTTACAAGCTTTATGGTTTTAAGCCAAGAGTAAGCCATTATAAAAAACCTAACAAGATTAGCTCTTAAACCATTGATTTCTAGGGAAAAAAGCACAGAATACTTTCATTTAAAGTCTGAACCAGGAATGTAAACTGAAAGAAGAAAAAGGATCCATTGAACAGTTACTGGGCTTCGAGGACAGCCAGGAGCCGGCAGCGATCACAAACTGTAAGTTCCAGTTAAGTCCAGGATAATCTCCCTCCACTGTCGTGAAGGATTCAGATAGAACTACTCCAAGTTGTAGTGGCGGTGGTGGGAATCCAAACTAGCTCTCTGATGGAGATGGGAAAGAATCACTCGGGGAGAGGGGTGGTTTTGGAAAGCCGTGTCAGTTTGGGTGGGACGGAGGTGTGGGGGGAAGGCAGCGAGTCCGTGACACTTCCGGCGTTGGGACATTCCAGGTGGGATCTACTCCTCCTTCTGCTCTGCCACGGTTGCTCTAGGCTCAGGCCCCGCACATTTTGAGGGTTCCCCTGGCTCGGCTGTGGCCCCGGGGAGCTCCCCCGGCTGCTGCTGCTTCTCCTCCCCACTTCCCCCGGGCTCGGTGCCCGCCGCGGGTCCGCCCCGCGCCGCCGCCGCCCCTTCGCCGGGGGCAGCCGGGGGCTCCGTCCCGTCGGCAGCGCTGCCGGGGCTCTCCCCGGCCTGGCCTTGCTCCTCCGAGGGAGTGGAGCCCGCGGAGTCCCCGGCTTCCTTCTTGTTCCTCCTGAAGGAGATCCCGCTCAGCTTGAAGGATTTCTTGAACGAGAACTTCTTCTTCTTCTTGGGGCTGTCCTGGGGGGCGGCCGCGGCCCCCTCGGGCTGAGCATCCCCCGCCTCGGCGGGGAGAACAGGCTCGATGGCGTCCCCGCTGCACTCAAGGGGCTCGGACGAGCCGTTCCCGTTCGGGACCGCCTCTTCACCGCCCGCCCGGGCCGTCGTGTCGCCGTTCACCCTCAAATGGCCGTTTTCCTGCTGGGGGCGGGGGGGGCAGAGAACCGCATCAGGCACGGCGGGGAACCGGCAACACCCCACCCCGCACACACCCTCCCTCCCCGCCAAAGCCCCGCACCCCGCCGAGGTACTGGGGAGACACCAGGGCACCCAGAGCAAGGAGCAGAGGATGGGACGCGCTCACCGGACATAGGGGGCGGCGGGTGTCAACGCGCTGCCACCGGGCGGCGTCCGCGCTCCACGCCCGGTCCCAAGGCGAGGCGGCCGACAGGTCCCCACCCGCTACCGGGAGGGAGCCGGGGGCGCGGCGCGGGCGAAGCCGCATCGCTGGGTACACGCCGGGCAGGAGGGTCCCCCCAGGGCCGACACCGCTGCCCCTTCCCCGCCGAGCAGCCGCCGCGGCCGCCTTTGTCTACACGCTCGCCCGCCCCGGGGGGGTCTCCGGGGTCCTCCCTCGCTCGGTACCTACCTGCCCGTTTGCCTTGGCCGGCTCGGTTGAGGCGGCGTGGCCGGCCGGTGGGGCGCTCCCCCCCGCCTTGGCCGCCTTGGAGCCCTGACTGCCCATGGTACGACGTCGGGCGGACCGCGCCTCGGCGGGCGAGCGGCGCCGAGAAGGAGTGAAAGAGCCCCCAGCCGCCCCGGTAATAAGGCGCGGGGCGGGGGCGGGACGATGACGACCCCGCCCCGGGGGCGGGGGACGGGGATGCAGCCGCCGCTCCGGCGGGGACGAGAGGGGGGATCGGCCGCTGTGCCACGCCGGGGAACGGGACAGTCCCGGTGGGACCGGGCTGGTGCAAGGCGGTGGGCAAAGGGAGCGGGCGGTGTTCCCCATGGCCGCGACACCCCTAGTGTGTTCCTCACCCCATCCCGGTCACCCCTGGGGTGCCTCTGTCCCCAGCTCCGACGCTTCTGAGGTGGTCCTCCCTCCATCCCTGTCATCCCCAGTCCCGGCACCCCTAGGGTGCTGCTCATCCTGACCCTGACACCCCTGGGATTCCTCTGCCGCCAGCCCCGACACCCCTGGGGTGCTGCTCCCCAAATCCCAGTCACCCATAGGAGGGTCCCATGATGTCACTCATCCGAGCCCGGTCACCCCCAGAACAGTGTCCTGGTGCAGCTTGCCTCAGCCTTGTCACCCTGGGGTGCCACTTACCCCGAGGAACTGCTCACTCCAGCCCCATCAGATCCTAATGGGTCTTGCTGCAGGGAACAGGTTGTGACATGCATCACCCCTCAGCTCCCCCCTCACAGTGAACCCTGGCATGCAGACCATTAGGGTGGTTTTTCACCTCTGGGTCTTTCTCCTCTTTGCTTTCCTGGAAAAGAAGAGTTCAGGAGGAAAGAAAATGGAACTAAACCAAAGTGGACACTAACGCTGGCAAAGAGCCTGCAGCTTCCCATGCTGCCATGGCCACTGTCCACAGCCTTGCTGCAGCCTGGAGCCAACAGTGGCCATGGAGGACTCGCTCATGGGGGTCCCTTCCCACCCAGGCATAGCTGATTTCACTGGGGGGATCACAAAATCAAAACCCTTTTGTGCTCGTCCAAGGGACCGGTGCTCCCTGGACAGCCACATCCTACCAGAGCTGCAGCTCCCAAGTGCCAGGTCCGGAGCCCCACAGCCCCAGTGCCATCAAGGCACCATGCATCCCATTCCTGCCAACCCTGCCATGGGGTAGGCAGGACCCCAGCACCCACTGAGCCTGCCAGCATCAAGGCCAGCATCTCCGCAGGGAAAACAATGTGGTGCTGTGTGTGTTCCACCAACAAGGTCATGTTTTGTCTCTGCCCTCCCTCCTCCCCCCAGCACACAGCATCTCACCCTCATTAGAGCAAGATTTCTCTGTTAATTAAACCAGGCAGCATTTTCCTTATTGACTTTCAGTTGCCAGTTGATAAAGCCCTTGAATGGCTCTGGACATCAGCAAGGTAGAGCTGCCCGAGCAGCCGGAGGGGCTGCAGAGGAGCCACGGACAATGTGCCCTGTTTGGAAGCAAGTGCTTTGCTGTTTTCTTTGGGAAGATAAATGGTCCAAGAAAGTGTATTGGATTGGTCAGTAAACATGCTTTGTCTTCTGTCACTTGTTCCTGAGGGTGAGCTCCAGGCCAGTGCTCCCAACCATTACCTGCTGGGGAGCAAAACCCAGCAGAGCAGCAGCTGGTGAACCCTTCCCTCTACCCCAGCAGCTCTCAGGTGGTGTCTGGGCTTTTCTTACCACCCTCTGGGAGTGATTTTCTGTCTTTCTGCTAAGGTTCATTCTGTCCTGTCTCTTTGCGGCAATGCAAGGAGTCCTCATGCTGCTCTCCCATCCCACCCCACCCCATTGCATCCCATTGCATCCTGTCCCAATCCGTCCATCCCATCCTACCATGCTGCCCCACCACTACACCAAGACATCTGGCATCCGGAGAGATCACCAGCTTTCACAGCTCCCACCCAGGTCTGTCCATCCATGTGACAACCCCAAGACCCTCCTGCACCATCCCCACTGCAGATACTGGAGCTGGGGGCTCTGGGGGTGAAGCCTTTGGGGTGCCAGTGGCAGCCCTAGTGCTCCTTGCTGGAAGGATGTTTTCTTCCGTGGTGGGCTGGATGCGTGGCCGACCTTCCTTACTTGAGAGATCTATGGTGTTGAGGCCTCCCATCCACCAGCCCTTTGCAGAGCCCAGGTCTCTTCCATGTTCTGCCGGAGAGGAGAAAACACTTCACACCCACTGCTCCCTGCCACAGCAATCGTCGGGCAGCGCTGGAGTGAGAGCAGGCAGACGCAATGGCTCTAAAGAGCAAACTTCAGCGTGATCAGTCAAGATGCAGACTTGCTGGGGGGGTGGTGGCCCCTGTCCCCATCTGAGGTGATACAGGAAACCTCACCCATGGTTTTCTAGTGGCTTTTATCTCCAAGGAATCCCCAGTTGCCACGTCTCTTTATCCCGGCTTTTAATTACAACCCTCTTCTGCAGCGCTGTGTAAGGGCTGTGTTTATAAATAGAGACCTTCCCGTATGCATTCCCGAGTGTTTCTCCTCTTCCAAGGCCTGGCTTTGCTACAGATATCTATCCTGCCATGCTGGTGGCAGCAGCACCAGGAGGGCTCACTGGTGCTTGATGCAGCCAAGCCCCGGTGCTCTGTGGAGTGAGCATGGGTCTCCCCAGACAGACCCGGTTGTTCCAGCTCTCAACCTAGGAAGAGGCTGTTTTCCTCTTCTGTGTGTCGCACGGATGTTGATGGCACAGAGCACATGCTGTGGCAACACCATAAACCAAAAACCAACCCAAACCCACGCAGTGGAAGAGCCACCAGTCCCTCTTGCCATGGGGTGCATCACATGCAGTTTGGGCTGGTCCAACCTCAGGCACCGTGCAGGGAACCGGAGCAGGGCAGAGGATGCTCCATGCGGGATCTCAGCCTGCAACAAAGAATTAATGCAATTATTTATTCATGTATCTAGAGCCATTCACAAGCCTCTGATCATCTGCTCGAGGGTTTTAACTGAGTTAGCAGGGCAGCAGCCAGGGCAACCAGTGGTGCTGGGAATAAAGCAGAGGGATTTCCATATTGATTTATACATAGCAAAGGAATTAGCTAATTAGCTCTCTCCGGGGAGAGAATTCCAGCAGGGACAGTGCAGGGCTGTATGCAGGGATGGATGGTAATGGCTTCTGCCAACATGGCAGCTCTGGCATGGGAACAGCCCTGGGAAACAGCCCTCACACAAACATAGTGCGTGCTGCTGAGGGTCTGCCTCTGCCTGTGCTGCCCTTGAGGGGATGGGTGAAGGGGGGGGGGGGGCCGTAAGTGCCAGGTGAGGGGGGATTTCTGCAGGAGATGAGGGATGGTGGGGCCGAGCAGGCAGGAGGAAGAGTGCGGCTGTGGGATGCCCAAGGGGTCTTCCCAGTTCTTCAACTAAGCAGAAGTCAGTTGTTGCTGAGCCCACTCACGGCTGTGCTGTTACTTGGGTTGACTTCTGAGTCCTTGTCAAGTGGCACTCTGACATTAGCCCCAGGAAAAAGCATCATGGACCCAAACAAGGGTCTGCCTGGGACATCACCTGGGGTCTCGCTGCTGCCTGCACATAGCCGATGCCACAGCCAGGGTCCCAAAATCCTTCCTGAATTGGGAAAGGCTCCAGCCCAGTGCTGACTTCCCCTAGAAACACATGAAAGGGCGTTCTTGTGCTTGCCAGAGCCCCGGCAGTTTTGGTGTGAAGATCCCATGGCAACCGGCGCCTTGTGTAACTGTGTTTGCTATTTCTGGGCTTGCCTTTCACTCCGGTACCATCCTCCCACATCCCACCCCGTGGAACCAGCCCCTGCTTCCACCCCAGGACCCTTCTCCGCCAGTCACCCCCTTCCCTCCTCGCACCAGGGAGGAAGTGGCTGGCAGCTGGAGTCATGGCCGAGGAAAGAGAGAGCGATCACCTTGGACTCTGATGTCAGAGACCATCTGCCCTTGTGCCAGGCCAGCAGCTGGAGCACTTGCAAGAAAAGCCAAGCTGAAAACCTGAAGCCCTCCACGCTCATCAGCAGGAGCTGTGCTGCCCCGGGCCTCCAGACCCACCTCACCCCAAGGACAGTGGTGGGATGCGAGGCATGGGCAGGAGGAGTTTCTGGGGATCAACACCCTGCCAGGAGCCCCTACATCGCTATTCCGAGCCCACTGGTCTCTTGGCTGCTCCTGGGAGAACAGGAACCCGACGCAATCCCTCACCCAGGCGGGATGCTCATCCCACATGCCTTATCTCCCGTATCCCACTGCAGGCTGCATTTCAGTGCTGATAAAGGGCTCCCTGACCCTGAGCAAGCTGGTTCGGCTGTGTTTAAAGAGCAGGGTGGCTGTGAGTGGTGTCCAGAGAGCAAAGAGGCCGCAGCATCCAGCTGGCAGCAGAGATGGTAGGGTGGATGGGTGCTCTGCTCCCTCCTGCCCTGGCTGGGGCTGCTGGTGAGGTCCCCCGGTTGGGTACTTGGCAGGGACTGTGTTTCAGAGCCTCCTTCCTCATTAAAAGGGAAGCTTATAATGGTAACAAAAGCACTGCTCAGTCCAAGTGGAGCTTTTTCCATCCTTTTTCCTCCGCAGCTGCCTGTGGAGGTGCACAGGAGCTGTCTGCATGCGGCAGCTGGGGCCCGCAGTGGGAAGCCAGCCGGAGGGTGTGTGCGTTTGGGGGATTGCCGCACTGCTTGGTACTCCCTGAGCCTAGCCGTGCTGTGGTGAACGTGGCTGGTTCCTTCCCTGATCTCAGAGGGTACAGCCCTGGGTGAGACTCAGGTCTCCTGGGGGCTGCAGAGCCAGGTGCATGGCTGCTGGGGGACAGCAAAGTCAGTGCGAGCCCAGTGAGCATCTCATACGTGCACAGCCACAGCGCTGATCCTGAGGACATACCCTAGTAACGGGGCAGGGCCAGCCCATCGTGGTGGCCCCCCGCCCATTGTGGCAACCCGCAGCTCATCATGGTAACTCCCATCCCATCATGATGGCCCCCAGCTCATCACGGTAACCCTCATGCCATATTGGTAACCCACAGCTCATCCTGGTGACCCCCATCCCATCCTGGTGACCCCAAGCCCATCGTGGTGATCCCTCTTGCCCGAGTCCCAGGGCCGGTGGCATCCACCAAACCGCATCATGAGGCAGCCACGCTGGCAAACCCAGGCCAGAGGCTCAGTGCTGGGATGCTCTGGGGCAGCCGGGGATGTGTGGGCCTCTTTCTCCCAGCAAGTCAATGTGTCCTTTTGTTGCGCTGCTGGATTTTGATGCCTGTGAGGGGGGAGAGACAATACATCGCATTGTTCCCTTTCAGCAACATCTGACGGGCCCAGGCAGAGAGAAGAGGCCAGTGTGCGCAGAGGACAGCATGGGGGAAGGGGCTGGGATGGACGGATGGGCAGGAGGAAGGACACACAGACACCCAACCTTGATGGAGGAATGGGGAGCGCCGGAGGGGTGGAGGAGGGAATGGGGCAGATGGGAGGGTTCGTGTCTTCTTTTGATATCCAAACAGAGAGATGCAAACTCCAGCCCCACTCCTCTTAATGGATTTTTAATGTTAAAGCCTCATTAGGAACCTGTGTTGATGCCATTAACCCTTTCATTGCTTCTCCCTCTACCAGGAGATCCTGGCTGTTTTACTGGGGCTGTGCCACCAGGGGTACTTGTCACCCCCAGTAAATCCTGGGGTGCCAGGAAAAGCCTCTTCCCAAGTTCCCATGCAGGTGAGATGAGGCAGGGGCTCAATCCCCACAGGGTGGGATGTAGGGTGGGAGCTGGGAGCAGAGCTCAGCAGGGAATGATGCAGCGCTGGGATTGTCTGCAACTTTCCATCAGAAATCCCCTCCCTCATCCCCTGCTGTCCCTGGATTGCTTAATTGGCAGGAACAGAATTCCCCCTCTATCTTGGAGCAAAACTGAAAGTGGCCCCAGAGCAGGGCTGGGCAGGAGCCAGATGGTCGGGCAGCCCAGACACCCTGGTGATGGGCTCCAAAGGTCTGCTCCATGCCCCAGCCTGGTGCTAAGGTTCTTGGGGAGCACTTGGCTTCCAGGAATGCTGGTTCCACTCTCTGCCTCCCAAGAGCTGGTGAGGTGCTCTGGTTGGGGGCACATGGGCTGGAGGCAGCTGCTGCTCTCTGAAACCCCATGCCCAGGCTCGCTCAGTGCTGGCAAACCTCTGGCATGGGGAGGTCCTCACTATAATGTACTCATCGTACTTCAGTAGCGTGCAGCAGAGCAGTGGTGCCCTCCCCACCCCCATGGCTTGCGGCTGCTCCGGAGGATGCATTCCACTCAGACTTGCATGGCCGTAGC
The DNA here is from genome assembly GCA_039720435.1 of Amazona ochrocephala. Classification (NCBI taxonomy): domain Eukaryota; kingdom Metazoa; phylum Chordata; class Aves; order Psittaciformes; family Psittacidae; genus Amazona; species Amazona ochrocephala. Next base: position 6,925,515 of record CM077886.1, on the reverse strand, counting down.
CATGGCAACGGCTGCGGGATGTGAGATGCTGCCAGCTGTGGGCGCAGGGATGCGCGGTGATGGGGACTGCGTTGCTGCTGGTGTGCCCCATGACTGGGTTGCACCCACGTCTGCCTTCACGCCAGGTCTGGATTCACCTCAGGTCTGCCTTTGCCCTAGGTCTGGATTCACCCCATTCCCAGTCCGCAGTGCACCACCATGTTCATGCTGCACTGCACATGTGTGTCCAAGCATGGACGTGGGCGCTGGTGGGGATGACAGTGCCAAGGGGAGCAGCACTGCAGGGAGAGGCAGGGCAGCTGGAGATGGAGCCACTCACCCCTTTATCAGGGCTGGGCTGCCATAAAGCCGGTGCTGTTTGCATTGGTGGGGCTGCATTGGCCTTACCAGCCCGGCTCTGCTTTGTCTCCATGTTAACTTTTAACTGCGGCAGCTTTTCCTTTTCAGCCTCACCAAGAGCCTGCAGAAGCCCCAGCATCTGACAACCCTCTTGGGGGGCGGCACTGCCCCCCCACATGGTGCATGTGTTGTCCCTGACTGCTCCCTGCCTGTTGGCAGCAGGATGGGCACTGGCCTGGCTTCTTGGGTGCCAGTGTGTGGTGGCTGGAGCTGGTGAGGGCATTGAGATCATCGCAGCCCCAGGGAGCTGCATCACAGCACCTTGTCATGGCCTCAGCTGCTGCCTGCCCCAGCCCTGTCAGTGCCGTGGTGCTGGGTTTGGCAGCAAAGCAGCTCAGCTGGAGCAGAGCCTCCGGTGCTGGAGTGCTCCACTGACCCTGTTCTCCCAATGACATGCAGGCAGCTGCCTGCGGGGACTCATTGTGCTCATGCGCAGGCATGGTTTTGGCACTGCACCCTGTGCCCGGGTAGGGCAGCAGTGGCCACCTCTGAATGTGCACTCTGCCTCCTGACCATACCCAGGGATATCCGCAGGGGTCTGGGGGCTCTGGGCTCCCTTTGTGCTGGTGTTGGATGCCCTGCGTGTCCCCTGCAGTGCTGAGGGCATGGGCAGCTTTTCCTCAAGGCACGGTGCAGCCCTTCAGCTCAGCTCTGCTGGTGCTGCCGGGCTGTGGTAATGCTGCTGTGGTGCAAAGTCCACCCAGCACATCGCGCCAGTCAGGGCTGAGGCTTGCTTTGAGCTCCCATTTGGGCTCCCAGGACATCCCAAAGAGCAGTCCCTGCTCTGGACAATTGGGTCCCACTGGAGACACAAGAGGGTGACCAGAGAAGGAGAAGGGGGCGCAAGCTGATCCCATCACAGCCCTGACCTCGTTTCTCTCCAGCTTCTCCAGGCCTTTAATACAGCTCAGCCAGATGGCTGGGAGCTGGGGGAGACATCAGCTCAGCCCCATCGTGGGAACACAGACCCTGATTCCCTCATTTAGTGGCAGCCCAAGGCCTCAGTGTGTGACATGTGTCCCCGCCCTGGCGTGGCCCTCACCGTGGTGCAAGTGCCCCAGTGGGATGGATGTGTCCCTGCTGCCCTGGCAGGGGTAATGGATTATTCTGGCATGCAGCTGGTTTAATCTCGGTCCCATTTGCAGAGCTGATGTGGTGGCTGCGACACCCCCGTAAAGACACTGAGCTGCATCTGACCACAAGTACCCCGAGCCTGTGCCACACTCTGAGGCCTTCAGCATAGGATTTACAGGATTAAGGGTTTGCCTTTTTTAGTATTTTTGCGGTTGCAATCCTGTTTTAAGGGGAAAGAAACCACAGAAGCCAACAGCAGCACACGCTGTGAGGCCAAATTGACTCAACTGGTGTGAGATGGAGCAGCTTCATCCCTTGTTCAGCCCCCAGCCTGGAGAGGGGCTCAATCATGGCTGAATCCAGCCATGCCATGTTTCCCATCCTCTTCCCTCCTTGTAGCAGAGCCCAGTGCTGCTCTTCCTGGCCTTGCTGCTGCCCATGGGGCTTCTGCACACTCAAAGAGCTGTGTTTGGACCTTGGAGAATGGAGGAAATCCTGGTAAGGGAATTTTCCCAAGCCCCTTTGGAAATCCTTGCAGCTTCCTCTGGGGTCTCAGCCCTTGCTGCAGGGCAACAAAGTTGAGGAATAGCGTGAATCACCCACAGAGAACGGCACATCCCTCATCCCATCGTGTGCACATGTAGACGGGAATGTGGGTGCCCGGCTGTCCGGGCACATGCAGACAGACACCCATGCGCGCACACAAAGGTGCGCTCACATACACCATTGTGCCACCCACCAGCCAGGCCCTGCACATCGCAGCCAGGTGGCAGAGGAGGAATCAGTCTCTCAGCTCCTCTGACTAATTAACATGAATTAACACTAACTGACCTCCTAGCTCATTAGAGCTGGGTGCTGCAGTGCTGGGAGCAGCCAAAGCACCATGGCCACACTCTGCCCTGTGTCCCCATCCCGCAGCCCTCTCGAAGCAGCCAGCAGTGATAATGAGATTGGTTCCTAATCCACTTATTTCTGGCTGGCACAGGGCAGACAACAGCCTGCTTCCAATGTCTGGTGTGCGGTGAACCTCTCCCATCCCCTCTGTCCCCTGGGATGTCCTCAGCTGCGCTGGAAATGGAGGGAGAAAACCCTGGTGGGTCTTGGCCAAGCAGCTGTGGGGCAGGAAAGGATGAAACGCATGGAAGGGCCATCACCCCTGCAGCGGGGTGAAGCTGTCAGGGGAGGTGACACTGAAGCAGGGTGGCCCTGGGGAGCAGTGGTGATGAGCAAACCTTGCATCACCCCAGAAGGGAGACCAGGAGCCCTTCCCTATCCTCACCCTAAGGGGTCCAGGTGGTGGGACCGCAGGGGCTGTGGTATGGAGCAGGGACACAGCTCACTCCAGGAGGAAGGAAAAGGAATCCTTTTTGCCTCCCTCTTTACTCATGCTACATTGTGGCTGCCTGGGTCATGGGGGCGCCTGTGCAGGTTCCATCCTGCGGCTGCTCCCTGGACCCCCCCAGACCTGCTGCTGCACGCGGGGGCTGCCGCACGCCTGAGCAGTTCGGGGGGCACCCTTGGGATCAGTGTGGGAATGGCCTGACCTGAGAGGGGCTGCGGGACGGAGCGGTGCTAGCTCTGCTGAGCTGTGTGGGACCCTCAGCTCCCAGCAACAGCAGGGGCTTGCACTGGGGGTACTCATGATCTTGCTCATTCCCATCCCTGAAGGCGGCCCCGTGTGTGGTCCCTGCTGCGGATTCAAGACCACATCAGTGATAGATCCCCAAAAGTGATGGGAGTCAAGGAACTGCAGTTTTGCAGGGGTGATCTCATGGGATACTTGCTCCTTTTGCTGTCTTTATCACTGAGCTAGAAGAAAATGGGTGGAGAAACACAGACCCCCTAAAATTCCCTGTCTGAGCTGGGTCTCTTCCACAGCGGCGTCGGGGCTGTGTCCCAGAATAGTGCCTGGGGACACTGTGCTGGGGGCAGGTCCCCCTGTCCGAGGGAAGAGCCATAGAGAGGGTAGATGGTTCTGGCACTGCAGGTAAAACCGGGAACACTGTGAGCATGGGCAGGAAACGGGGCAGCAGGTCAGGAAAGGGGGCGGCAGGGCAGGAAGGCAGCCGGCGGCCCTGGGATTGGTGGAAGAGCAGCGGAAAGACTCAGGGCTGCAGCAGGAGGAAGCCTGGCCCCAGGGCACGTGTGGCTCATGGGGGACTGAAACCCTCTTGGTGCCAGCAAGAGCCCTCCCCAGGTGAGCCCATCGGTCTGCAGACACTTGTGGGAGATCCTGCAGCCATCTGGGGACACACAACCCAGCACCCCCGGGCCCCCCCTGTTGCTGCCCACAGGTCTCCTGGGTGGGGTGTGAGCAAGGAGCTGGGTCCCCCGGGGTCTCAGGGGTGGGTTTGAGGGTACTTTGTGGTCCCTTGGACACCCAGGAGGAATCAACCTGCACAGAGCCTGGGATGGGGCCACCAAAGAGGCTGACACCTATGGGAAGGTGGGAGACCTGCTCCCTGCTTGTCCCCAGCTCTTTGGGTACTTCAAAGGCTCCGATCAGTCCATTCTCAGCCTTTCAGTCGTCGAGTTTCCAGCCTGTATCACTGTGGCTATTTAGACCCAGAGGGATGCAGCTTCTCAGCCCAGCACGGTGCTAAGTGGGCAGCAGCGGTGGCAGCTCCCGTCCCTCTGGCTGTTGGAGCAGAGGATGGGGCTGTTATACATTTACAGACACTTCTGGGGACAGCTGGGTTAAATGGCAGCAAAAGCAGAAGGGGAGGAGGGGACAGTTCTGCTCCACTGGTCCACCTGGATCCTGGGCCGCTCCATGCAATGTAGTGCTGAGAGTCATCATCTCCCCATGGGGACCATGAGGTGGGGATGAGGGGTGCCAGTGCCATTCTCTGCTGCACAAGTGCAATGAGTTCAGCAGCCTCAGGTGATGAGCAGTGGACCAGGAGAGGTTGGGCAGCACCTCCCCATGTTTGTCTGCTCCGTGGGCTTGTGGAGAGGAGAAAATGAGGCCGCGTGTGTGTGCAGTTGCTAATGAGGGTATGGTTACACTAATTCAGGCCTGCCAATTACGGCAGGTCTCAGTGTGGGGCCTCGTGGGCCATGTCCTGCCCTGGTTTTGACCAGGGGAGCCTGGAGCAAGGTCAGGCAGTGGAGAGGCAGCGGTGGCCAATGCGGCTCTGCTTGGATCAGCAGCTCCTGAGTTTGGGAGCACAGGGCCCACGGGTCTGGGTGTGGGGAGAGCGGGGCCTGGGAGGCCCCATCCCATGGGAGTGGGGCTGCTGGTGGGATCAGCACTGACAGGATGGTCCCATCTCTCGCCCATGATATTTCTTCTCCTTGATCACACACAAAACCTGCTATGGTGTGAGATGGCAGCAGCAAGCGAACCCTCCATCAGCCCCTCCAGGGGGTTGGCTCCAGTAATAAATAATTATTAAGGAAGAGTTAAAGCTGCCGGCCTCCAGATAACAGACAAAGCAGGCCACAGCGTGTACCTGGGCTGGGCACCTTCGGCCTTGTGGGGTGCTCCTGTCCCACCCCAGGCTGGTGTTTTGGGGGGGACAAGGAAGAGTTGGGGGGTGTGTGTCAGGTGCCACTGCTGCAGGCTCATCCTGGGAACCATCGCGGCATCCGCGCTGGAAGCTGGCAGCGGCTTTGCCTCTGCACTGGGGGAAGGATGGAGGCTTTCAGGCTCGGGTGGGAGATGTGCGCCCGTGCTTCTGCCCCAGATCACGCTCAATGGGTGCAGGTGTGGGGCAGGTCTGTGGATCAGGGGTCCTGTGCTGAGCGCTCTGCAGCTGCTGAACTCCACCAGTGCCCAGCTGGGGTGGGAGCAGCAGGTTCCCGGCTGCACGTAGGCTGCGGGAATGGGGATGCAGGCGGCAGATGTGGCTTCTCAGAAATGTTGGGATGGGTTCTGTCGGGAAAACAGCTACTTCCCATCCTCTGTGTCTGCTGGGAAGCAGTGAGAGGATTCCTGAAGGGGATGGGAGGCTGAAGCTTGACCGCTCTGCAGGTGCCCAATTTTTGGGTCTGCACAAGAAAGGGCTTGGCTGTGCCCTCTGGGGGGAATTCCTGCCTGGATTTTGGCTCCATGATCCCCAGCATGGCCTTTATCTGGATGTCCCATTGCTTGTGATCACCCCAGAATGTATCATAGACTCATAGGATCCCAGTCTGGTTTGGGTTGGAAGGGACTTTGAAGCTCATCCTGCTCCAACCCCCTGCCACAGGCACCTTCCACTAGAGCAGCTTGCTCCAAGCCCCATGGGTCGCAGCTGTGGGATCAGACCTAATTGCCTGCACTGTGATGTCCATAACCTCCTTCCTGAGGGATACCCCATTACCTGCAGCAAACCCGTGCCTGGCATCTGGCTGCTAATCCTGAGATTAGCAAGCACAGGGAGAGCAGCAGATGGAGCCCAGCAAGGCCATGAGACACATTTGGGCTGCCTGGTACCCCTGGTGTCACCAAGGCAGCTGGGACCCAATGAAGTCACCTCGAGGACGGCTGCTCCCAGGGGAATTCCCGACTGGGATCTCCCCTGGGATGTTGTCACCTGGGAAAGCCCCTGTGAACTGTCAGGATTTGAGAGAAAGGAAGCATGAGATGTGTCCCTGCAGGAAGAGCATTTCCTGGGAATCCATTGTCCCTGCATCCAACTTTCTTTTCCCCCAGAAGTATCTGCAGGACACTCAGGCTGGGCAAAGGGGAGCCATGAGGAAGGAGAGAAGGAGACACCCACAGGTCTCCATCCTGACCCCACCAAACTGGCTCCCTCATCCCTGCAGGCAGCTGCACGGGGTCCTGACTAGGCAGGGGAGGAAATGGGGCTCTGCTGGGAACTTCACCCTATGTAGGGTGTCAGCGGGTGTCTCTGCCCCACAGCTCCCTGCCAGGCCCCCTATCCTGCAGGCTGAGAGCCCCACAGCTGCGTGCTAACCTCAGGGTCCCCACTCAATGGGAGGAAGGAAATCCTCATCCTTGGGAAAGGCTGGACATGGCTATTTCCTCTTGCCACGCTGGGGATGGGGCCAGCACACAGGCACAGCTGCCCACAGTGCCCGACATTCCCGCCAGGGCTGGAGCTGGAACAGACTGGGGCGATGTGAGAGCCTGGGGACAGGCTGGACCCTAACCCCCAACCCCAGTCCCACTGGACATGCCAAGGGGATTTCGGGGGGGTCTTCCTGCAGCATTCCCACAGCAGGAACCAGGGAAGCACTCCTGCCCTCAGCCTCCCGGTGCGTGGGTTCAGCTCTGTCCCGTTCCCATCCCTGCACGGTGCTGACCCAGTGCTGGTGCTGGGTGCGGGGGCCTCTGTGGGGCTCAGCTGCGCTCCAGCCTGGAGCTCCCCAGGATCCCCATTCTCTCATCTTTCCTCCTGTTCCTCGCCGTGCCCTTCGCCTGCTGGCACACGGCAGCTGACAACAGGACACCAGCGGCCTTTGGCCCCACCGTGGCCTTATCCCCACCATATCCCTGCCGTGTCCCGGGGCTGGCTGTGGGGCTCTTGCCGGGCACCGAGACCCCCGGGGCACCTCCGGTCCCGTCGCTGCTGCCGGGGTCCTTCCACTGGCACGGCCAGGCACAGCATTCCCGCCCCACCGGAGCCGCAGTCCGGTGCTGCTGCCCTGTCCCGAGTACTGCAGGGCCGGTCCCGCTCCCCGGTGTCCCCCGCCCCGGGCCGGGCGCTGAGCTCCGCTGATGCCGCAGGGACGCCGCCCACCAGCGGCTGCCGGGACCGGGATACCGGGGGCTGGACCGTGCGGGCCCCCGGCGCCCCCTGGCGGCGGCCAGGTCGCACCGGAACAAAGACCGGGTCCCCCCCTCCTCGCCCGGGCGATCTCCCCGCGCATCCTCCCTGACGCTTTGGGCAGGAGGTGGAGCGCAGACACCGACGCGGCAGAGCTGGGGCGACCGGAGCCCCCCCCCCCCCGCTTCCCAAAGCCCCACTGAGCCCCCTCCACCTCGCCCCCTACCTCCCAGCCCACGGTGGGTCCCTCCCATCCCCTCACAGCGCTGCAGACCCCAAACCATCTGCTGGGGTGCGAGGGGGGGGAGCTGCTGCAGCCCCCCCCCCCCAGCAGATAACCCATTCCAGTGGGGCAATGGAGAACTCCACTGTGGGGGTGCAGGAGCTGGGGGTCAGGGCTGAACCCTGGTTAAGGGACCCAAGGTACCAGATATCCCCAGAACTCTCATCCTCCCACCCAGCACCAGCTGGAGCTGGCTCCAGCACAAGCAGCAGCAACCACACCTCCCAAACCTCAGTGCAGTCGCTCATCAGCCACTCCTCTCAAATACAAACAGGAGGAGGCTCCTCTGGGGAGTTTTACCAGACAACAAACACACAAACAATGGTTGGGAGTAAAAAAATATGGTTTTTCCTTTTAATTACATCAGTTATCAAAGAAAAAAAAAAGCAGTGGTAACAAAAATACAAAGCTCTGAGGATCTCGTTTTGTTTTGTCATCAGCTGAGCACCAGTGCAATTGGTTTAATTTAACTTCTGCTCTGAGTCTCTGCTGGCAGAGTAGGAGTAGGCTTTGCCCAGCACCAGACGGTCACGCAGCAGCTTGAAGAAGGCGTAATAATTGCTGAAGAGGATCAGAGCCAGCGAGATGGTCTGGTGCCACTTCTCTGAAGAAATCAGTGAGTAAAGCTGGTAGAAGATGACAGCTCCTTCCAGCAGAATCAGGATGTTGAGGATCCTCAGGGGTTTGCTGAAAAAGAACTGTAGGAGAGACCACAATGAGACCCTTTGAGCTGTGGTTTCCACAGGATGCATGTAGCAGAGCTCTGTGAGGATTCCCTTGGGATTTCCCTTAATATTCACCACTGAATGGCTCCGGATAGAGCCCTGGGCTGCAGGGACCAGATGCCCTCCAGCAGTGCCAATGGGAGAATATGTGCCAAACACTGCCTGTTCTGCCACCCTTGCACACCATGGACAGGTCTCCCGCCACAGCCAGCTCAGGCACTTCAAAGTGTTCAGGAGAACAGGACCAAGAAGTTGCCCAGAGAAGCTGTGGCTGCCCCATCCCTGGCAGTGTTCAAGGCCAGGTTGGGTGGGGCTTGGAGCACCCTGCTCCAGTGGAAGGTGCCCCTGCCCGTGGCAGGGGGTTGGAAGCGGATGAGCTTTAAGGTCCCTTCATCCCAAACCAGGCTGGGATTCTGGGATTCCACAAATGTCAGCCCCTGGTGCTGCTCTGTAGCTGTGCCTGGAGAGCTCAGATGTGCTGCCTGAACCACCAGGGGCAGGTGGAACCCAAGAATTGTGGGGAGTAGGGAAGAATCTGTTTTTCTGATGGCTCTGCATGATTAAGAGGTTTCAAAACCAGCAAGAAACAAAAGATTGTCTGGATGGAAGGTCATTAATTGCAGAGATGGACGTGGCTTGGAGCAAGCTGCTCTGCTAGAAGGGGTCCCTGCCCGTGGCAGGGGGGTGGAACTGGATGAACTTTAAGGTCCCTTCAACCCAAACCAGGCTGGGATTCTGGGACTGTAGGAGACGTGACCTTACATGAAAGCGGAAGTGCGAGACGTCCGAGGGCACCGCCACGTTGTAATGACCCACAGCTTTGTATACGTTCTTGCTGTGTTTCACCAACACTCCCTGCGGCCACATGCACTCCTCTGTCCACCTGCAGGGAGCAAGCAGAGCGCTCTGATTTCTACCTCCATGGCTGAAGGGGGGGTCTGCTGTTGTCCCACCATCAGATAGGAGAACATATGAACCGCTTCCACAGCTGCGAGACCAGAGTTTTGCCACCGAGGCTCAGAACTGTGGCAGTGACAAGCAGCAGTTACTTGTGGCAACAAGCAGAAGGCATACCTCCAAATATGAGATCTGCTTGCTGCACTTGGAAGTGGACAGCACAGACAGTGTCTGCAAGCTGTTGGATGTGTCAGCCAACAACTCTGCTTTCATTTTTCTTTCTTGTAAGCAAGAGGAGGAGAGGTGGCTGAAAAGCTGAGCTCCCCATCCCATCCCTGTTCATGTCAACAGGCCTGCCAGCTAAGAGAAAACTCCAGCCCCAGCCCCAGGAGTCAGCTGCTTCCTTACTGATGCTGCAGCACATTGGAGCAGAGGGCTGGATCGACCTTCTGCCAGCAGCCCAAGTGCGCTGCAGCTTTATGGAGCAGGTCACAGTAGCGTGCAGGTAGGAGGTACTGCATCAGGATCACTGACGTGCTGATGGACACCAGGAGGAAGAGCTCGCATGACCAGCGTTTGTCATAGTACTGAGTATTCTGTGGGGGGACAAGAAGAATGTGTGACACAAAGCACTCAGGTAGGTAAAATGAGGGCTTTGTGCAGAGCTACTGATCCCACTTCAGAAAGAAGCACCCACATAGGACGGCTGCTGTACAAGTTCTGAACACACCACAGTGAAAGTACGCTATCATCCCCTATCACAAAAGCAGGGAGACAGCTCCTGATGCTCTCCTAGTTCAGCTGATGATGGGTGGGAGCATCAGCCCCGCAGTGGAAGGGACTTGGGCTCATCCCTGAAGTCTGACATATTTACTATAAGACATTTATCTCACTGTACAACATATCGGGAACTTAAATAAAACAGCTAATAATCCTAATAAGGTACAGCCTCCTTTGCACTGCCTCCCTTACTAAAGTCAATCCCCTTGTCCCAGGGCTCTGTCCTCACAGGTCGGTGTGTGGGGGACTGGGTGGCCTGGAGACCTTCTATCTCCATGGGGAAGCATGAAGAGGCAGTGCTCCCTCGTAAAGGGATGCACATGCTCCTGACAGTCAGAATACACTTTATCAGGATAATATTGTCCTCTGTCACCTGGAGCTGAAGCAAAACTAAACCTAGATGGCTTTGCTTCTTGGTTTTCACAAGGCCTCTGTAAAAGGGTTTGATATGGCTGGCTGTGCATGCAGACCAGCCCCCTGACTGACCTCTCCCAGGTTCCAGCTAAGTGAGACGCAAGAATGAGACCTCAACTCTGTGTCCACCTCTCCGCAACCCTCCCCAGCCAGTTGTGGAGGAAGAGCACCCACAAGAGCAGTGCTGGCCCTTGCTCACCTTCACAAACCAGACTGGCACAAAGGCCACATAGTAGGCACTGAGCATGGAGCTCACCAGCACCTCCTTCATCCGCCAGTTAAAGTCCATTTTCAGGTATTCCACCTCGTTGCGGATGAGGTCAGGGGAGAGGCAGCAGGCGTGCGTGGGCATGGCCTCCATGCCGTACATCTGCCGCGTGTGCTGCTTCCACGTCTCCTTCAGCACACTCAGGTAGTCTCGGCTCCTGGAGGTCACCTCGCTGGTCTCCCTAGGACTGATGTTGGCCACGTGGCAGAAGAGCCCCGTCTTCCGAAAGTCACAGTTGAGCTGAAGGAAGGGAATGTACATGCCAAACCTGGGGCAGCAAAGTGCAGAAAGGCCGTTACTTCCTTACGAGCTCCCCACGTGATGCCTTTGCTGGTGGCAGAGCAGCATCATGATCACATCCCCCTCCCAAATGGCATCTGGTACCTAAACTCCAGGAAAGAGCTTCACCAATCTGATCTCAAACACAGTCAGAGTCTCAGATTTTTGAGATGCTTCCTCCTCTACCTACTAGAGAAAGGGGAGCTACTGGAAATAGAACAGGCTTCCTTTTGTTAGTTAACATGAAGCAGGGAAGCTGTTTGATTCACTACCTGGCAGAGGCACCCAATGACTGAAGTAAACCAAAGACACAGGTTCTTTAAGTACCACGAGAAAAGCAGACAATCCTTTCCAGAGCAATCTACAAATCAGTGCTTACATTAAAGCTGAAACATGGGTAAATGTTAAAGATATGCCCTACCACCAAGAAGAAATGTGACACGGAAGGAGGTAAAAGGGTAGTTTCAGCTCTGTTAACAGGCAATCAAGCGCTTATTTACTCTCAGGCTTTGTTTCAACTGAGCAACACAAACTGCACTGAAGCAACATTAGAAATCACACACAAGTGACAGAAGAGATACTTACGGGTAACACAGGAAGAGGAGATTAAGGAAAGAGTAGGTTCTAAAGAGGTGAATTATCGATCGACACAAACTCCAGCCTGTGCCAGTGAGAACAGCAAACCGAGTGACCACCAGGAAAACAGAGCGTGGTAGGGAGACTTTCCCACTCTGTGAGGCCTGCAGGGAGAGAAGATGGAGCTGGGCAAAAGGGAGACTCAGCACTCTTCCTACAGGAAGCAAACAGTAAATGAGCAGCACTCAATCTGTAAAATCAACTTCATATGCGCGAAGAAAGAGCTAGTGAAAGGCTCTGTTTCACTAGGAAGGAGAGGCTTTCTCGAGGCTGAAATTTGGACTCTCCATAAACCAGCACCTCATTCCTCAAGCTGGGATGAGGAGAGCATTCAGAGTTTCTTGTTAACATGTGGTAGTTATCGGTGTGACCAGACCACTCTCCTGGACCTGCTCACCAGAGAGGTTCCACAGTCAGCAGAAACCGACCTACACTGGTTTTTCCTTGTGAAGAGATGTAGTAATTAAGAGAACAGGAAAAGAGCCAAAGACAGTTCTTTACAAGGAAGAAAGCAGAATTACTACAGTCTAGTTGAGACAGTAATTCAGAAGCAATCACAGAAGGACAGAGAGAGTCACGCACAATGGTTTGGGGCACTCACTTCTGTTCTCTGTTCTTCCCATGCCTCAGTTTCTGACTTGGACATAGCACAAAGTTCTTTAGAAAAGGACAGAAGAGTTCGGAACTGCAACAGCTTTACGTTTCACCCGAGAGGAAAGAATAGGTCTGAGATCTGCTTGGGGACTTTACCTCCTTCACAATAGCACTGATCAGCCGGCGTGCCAGGACAATCGTTGTCACCGTCAGCACGTTGAAGTCGATAAGATGAAAGTTCTGTTGTGAAAAAACCAAAGTGATTCTACTTGCCATCAGGCACCAGAAACCTACACTTGACAGAGAAGCTCCCAATTATTCTCTTCTCCTTGGACTCCCTCTTCCAGGATGAGAAGCATAGAATCACAGAATCAACAAGGTTGGAAAGGACCTTCAAGATCGTAAGTCCAACCATTACCCCAGGACTGCCAAGGCCACCATTAAACCATGTCAAATGCCAAGCAGACAGCCACTGCCCAAAATTTCCCAAGTAAGAGTCATCTGAGCAACCCACCAGGGCTGTAGTGTCACATGTAGAATGTATCAAACATACCTAGAAAACTAAATGTCTAAGGACTAAGGAGACAGCTCATGAGTATCCCCACCAGAAGCTGTCTGTCAGTGCTTACCAATGACGTGTGTGAAGGAGGATGGGAGGGTGGGTACCACCACACTGTTTTGTAGATGTTGATGTAGTGGACAAACAGAGCAACGAGATGACAGAAGAAGAGCTGAAGCTCAAACAGCACACTCCTCTCCACAGGCAGCTCTGGGATCTTACAGTGCCGGAGGGGGACGACTGTCTGAGTTGCCAAGGGTGGGCTGGAAAGACCTGTGCCTGAACCACTCCTGTCAAGGTAAAGCAAAAGCCAGCAGTCACTTCAAGATCAGCATGGTGCTGTCCTCCAGCCGACAGGCTCACACTGTACAAACAGTGCTCTAATATTGACTGTGAAACCTCAGCTGACTCTCATGGTCACTGGCTGCCACAAACCAGAGGCATCAGCACCCAAAGATGTCTCAGATGGCTGTTACAGGTAGATGTGAGCAGGAATTTGCTCAGTGAGAGTAGCATTTGGAACCAGGCCAGCCTACACCTAATTTGACATTACATCCCTTGCATTGAATCAGGCTCAAAAGCCATAGCTGTGTTTTGCTATTCAAGAGGCAACCAGTGGCCCTCTTAATTAATTGGAAGCTTTAAGGCCTCAAGTTGCTATTTACATTTCTAAGAGTACTTGAACACAAAATCCAGAGCAATTAAACCCAAGCCCGTTCCCGTTCTCCAATTTCATTCAATTACAAAGGAAAAACAAGTTTAGTCAGAGGTGTATATTCCTGTGTGAGCAGGCACACAATCCCAGACAGCAACCATTTCAATCAAAGGGAAGGGAATTAATACACACTAGATATATCTCTCCTGATTTGCAATATCTAAATAACAACAGTCAAAGGAATCTGGGTGTGGGTTTCAACGGAATGACAGCGCACAAACTCCTGTTGAGAATTCCAAAACGAAACCACAACAGTCTCACAATATGACTGCAGACAGACTTTGAGCCCAGGAGTGGACATGGTGTATCACTCCTGATGGCCAAAAATAAGGCTGTGCATGAAGGGAAAACTCTAGGAACCTGAGCTGCCTCTTTGAAATCCCCACATTCCCAAGCTGACAAGACTGATTCAGCTCCTCAGGACTGATAAATCCACCAACAAACTCTGCTCCTGTACACGAACATGAATTCCTGTTCTCCAGAAAAGGGCTTTAAATAGAAACACAAAGCCTTTTCTGCTTGGAATGGACACATGAGGCCCAAGGGTGCTCTTGCAAAAGCAGCAACAAGGGTCTCACACACAGATAAAGCACTTTGGGACTTCTCAGCCTGGACTGCCATGTAGGTGATGGAGGCTACCATAGAGGTTATGGCTATCCTCTGACACGGTATGGCTATCAGAGGTGAATCCTTGGAGGTACGCTGGGGTGTGGATTTGTACCACATTACCTACTCATGACAAGGAGCTCTGTGTGTGCTCTCACAGCAAAGTAAGTACAAGGTGGATTGCTCCACCTTCTGTGGCCCTGCGATAGCTTTTTTGAATAGCTGTATCCCTATAAATTTCTTGGCCTGGGGCAGTAAGCAGGGAGCATGTTAAGACAGAGTTCCCATTTTCTTCACAGGGAGTTCATAAAAAGGCACCTGCTGCTTATGCACTGCTGTGGGTGCTCCGCTTCTCCTCCCTCGTCTCTACTGCAGTCGCAGAAGTGCAACAAACCAGCTAGGTTATAACCTGCAAAAAACCCCAAACGCAGCCTACACATCATCTGACCTGGCTAAATTCTACCCTAGACTGATGTGAACTTCAGGGCTCAAGAGATGCAACATCCTGAACTCCAGAGTAAGGCTTTGGAGAAAGATTTGTCTCCTGGAAGCCTGTCACACTGATAAAGCACTCAGGGAAATCAGAACTCACATTATCCCAATTAGAACACATAGCATGGACACTGCTGCTAGAGAAAGGATCCCAGCTAAACACTGGGAGGCAACTGATCGCTGAGCCCCACGAGAAGCAGCAGTGTGTGAGATGGGGACACAGAGGTGGTCTCACACCTTGCTGAGGAGCAGCTGGTGCGAAGACATGCGAGATGGACGTACCTGGTGCGTGAGCGCACGCCTGTGACAGAGGAACTTGTGGCGTGGCCAGAGCTGCCAGCAGTGCCAGGATCGCAGAGGGGATTCCGGCAGTAGGATGTGCGGTTGGGGCCCCGTCTTCCCCCTGCCATAATAACAGAGGGAGCACAGGGCTGTTCTGCCAGCTGCCTTCTCTGCTCTTCACTGCCTGGTGACGTCTGCAGGCCTCAGAACTGAACGGAAAAGGTTTGTCATTTAAGGCTCACCTGCTTCCCCCCGCCCGGTGATCAGCCATAACCCACCGCGCACACCACCTTGCAGGAATAAGCAGGATCACTTTGCTCAGCCCCTTTCTACACCTCCTGTATTTGACACAGGCTATAGATGCAGCCCCAGATAGCTCCTGACTCCTGGACATGCAGCAGCTTGTCAAGGTGCTGGGAATTCACTGAGAGTCTAAAGCCTAGTGTATGCAGGCTTCCAGGGGAGCAGGAAACAGCTTTTCATGCCTCTCTCCCAACCCAAAGCAGTTTACAAGGAACTTAATCTGCATGGCTGTGGTGTTATCCTGGTTTTACAGGCAGAGAAAATACACTTATGGAGACACTAAATAGTTTGTCCAAAGGATTAAGTAAATTGTGGGTGTTACCTAGGCCCACTTTTGCCCAATTTTGTTCGGGAATCAAAAGATTCACAAGTCTTTTAAAGGTACACCATAACAGCAGACAAAGAGGTTCTTCCTTCTTTGCTCCTTTAAGAGGGGAAAAAATAACTAGCATTTTTAGAGTTTTATGTTGCCGCTGTACGTTTGGATGACAGAGCTCAGCAAGATGTTAGTCCAGAGTTAGCTTTTCTAGTGCTTTCTTGTCAGTGTAAACCATAACACTCATAACAAGGCCCTCCCTCTACATCCTGTTTAACCTTAGGAGAGCTACACACCATAGCAAAAGACCAGGGTGATAACACACCAGCTGCTAGAAGTGAAATCTGGGCTGTGAAGAAACCCAGATCAGGCCATAGCAGTTGCTCAACCCTTCTTTTTCTGATTGCTGATTTCCAGTTTGCATCACTGAGCATCTGGGGAAATGAAAAACAATTGCTGAAGGATTAGAAATTGCCCTGAAACAAGGTTTAAAGCTCAGGCTGAGCTCCAGAGTCCTCCAGCAATTGATGTACTAGTCCTGGCCAATGAGGGACAAAAGGGCTGTGCCTGGAGCTAGACCTGAGCGAATTAAAGCACAGAAACCCCAGCATGTGCATGGCACACAGAGTCCTTCTGAGCTGGTGATGCTGGTGAACAGAAGGGCCTGTGCACAGAGATACAAGGCACAGGCTGTGCGGGGGACACTACATGGACAGGACCTCAAACCAGTGGGTCTGACACCCACAGCACCACGACAAGAGAGTCTGAGAGGGGAAGGCTGCAGGATGCAAGTGCTGGGCCTGGGCAGAGCTGGGGGAGACACTTGGGAGGTGCAAAAGCGCAGGTCGGGGGCTGCAGGAGCTCCGTGTGGGCTCTGAAGGCACAGTGGTGGCTGTGAGGGCCGAGGACGGGGCTGTAACGCCTGGAGGGGGGCAGGCAGGAGCCACAGGCACTGCAGGGATGCAGGCAGAGGCTGCAGAGGAGAAAGTGGAAATCTGGGGGCACAAGTAGGGACTACAGGAGAGCAGCGGGGGGCATATGGGGAGTAGCAGGGGCTATGAGAGAGCAGCGGGGCTATAAAGGCTTCGGTGAGCAGGCAGGGGAGCTACAGGCTCACAGCACGGCCCACGGGAGAGCCCCGGGGCACGATGAACCTGCAGAGCAGCATCAGCGGCTCCGAAGGGGGACTACGGGGGAGCCACAGGCGCACGCACCTGGCCTGCAGGGACGAGCGGGGTACCGAGAAAGCGCCGCTGATCCCGGAGCAGGCCGCAGCCCGGGAGCCGCCCCCCTCGGGCGGCAACGGGGCGGGGCGAGCTACGGGCTGCGCAGCGCCCGCGGGCAGCTCGGGCACCCCCGGGTTCACCCCAATCCGCCCCCGGTCCCGGTCCCGCTCCCGCCCCGGTCCCGCCGCCGCTCGCTCCCCTCACCCATCTCCGGCCGCGCTCAGCCTGCGCCGGGCACAATATGGCGGGCGGGGCGATGGCGGCCGGCGGCGGACAAGCCTCCTGCGTGCGCGCCCGCATGGCCACGCCCCCGCCCCTAGCCACGCCCCCCGGGGGGTTTTTGGGACACCCCCCCCCGACTCCATCCGGAATGGGAACGGCAGCTCAGCGGTGGGAAGAGACACAAGAGAGCGAGCTCAGGGCAATAAACCTCATTAGGCCTTTATTGAGGGGTGACTAAGCAATTGCAACATCTGCCCCAGCTCCCGCTCCGCCAGCCAGCTCCTCTGTGGGTTATTTTAATACGGTGATTCACCTTGATCAGCTTCCACCATCTCCACCAGCCACGTGTGGTGTTTGCCACCGATTTCCTTAAGCCGTGGGTGTTTTGATGCTTGAGCACAGATGGAGCATTATACAACCCTGAGAACCACCCGCAATGGAGGCAATTAATGAACTTTCACAGGGCCACCTCTACTGATTAATGATCTTTCCCTGTAATTCTTGCCCTTTCATGGAATGGGTTGGAAGAGACCTTAAGGCTCATCCAGTTTCAACCCCCTGCCATGGGCAGGGATCCCTTCCACCAGAGCAGCTTGCTCCAAGCCTTGTCCATATCTGCAATTAATGACCTCTCATCAGGACAATCTTCAGTTTCTTACTGGTTTTGAAACCTCTTATCATGCAAGGCCACCAAAAAACAGAGTATCCAGCACTTGAGGCTTTAAAAGTCTTCCAGGAGCAACTCTAAAGGCAACAGTACTGACAACTCTAAAAGCAAACCTGTACTGATGCCAGGTTTGCATTTGTAACACTGCATATGAGCTGTTGGTCGCAGTACTTGGTTGTGAAGCCAGCAGTAAAGTAGCAGCAGCTTTCCTGGAAAACACTTTCCATGTCAGAACTCCTGCACACTGGTGCTCTCCACCACCTGCGGCTGCCAAGGAGCTCTACAACACTCTGGTGTTCTCCAGCACTCACCAAGAGCTGGCAGGTTCCCATTTCCCAGCCACAGCAGAACAAACAGCATCTTAACTGGGTTCCTTTATCAGATCTGTAATCATCTCATCGGGAGATTAATCCCACTTTGCAAAAGAAGCAAAATGAACATGGAGACAAACACTTCCAGTGAAACATATGGCAGCAATAGGAGCCTCCACTGAGCAGCAACAGCGGAGGTTTCTGCTCTGTGCTCACAGGAACTGAATTTCCTGAGTAGAAAGGAGTAGCATCTACATCAGAGATGAGAGCTCCCACAGGCCCAGAGTAACCTGCAGGAATTCCTCCCCCTCAAAGCTGACGAATGGGGCATGTGTCCAACATCTCATCCAAGATGTTAGAAGCTTATCAATTAAAGTACTTCCTTAAGCCCCATCTTCCTCCCCAAGAACACCATATGTACTTGTTCCTTGTAACCCTCCTCCTCCAGGGCTGTTCTGAAGGTTGATCACTGGCTGCAGGAATCACCCTCAGCCCTGGCGTTCTGGAGAGCAGTGGCATGGGGTGAAGGAAGGATGATGCACACATCTAAACTCTTTCTCTTGGCTCTGTTCGTGACAGATGCTCTCGTACAAATTTAAACCTTTTTTCTGTACAAAAGGAATCATCTGCTTCAACAGCCAAGTGAGGAATCCAGCTGTGCTCTCAAACCTGATTTACCAAACATAGAGTTTGAGAGAAGGCCACGTCACGATAATGCCTTCAGCTTACTGAAAGAACAGTGGTTTAAGTTACACATGAAAATACCCTAAGTTATAAAATAAAGCTCATAGCGATTTGCTTTATTTAAATAATCCAAACAGCAACTTGAAAAAAGGCATAAGGAACGGGCAGGGAATGACGGCCTCCGTGCAGGAAAAGCCGCTGGGGGATATCTCTGTGATACCAGTTGGAGTGCTTTTCCCTGCAAGCTCTGGTTCCCACTCCTGTAGCAACAACACACTATGAACTACTGTGCATGGTGAGATATCACCAAAGAAGAGTCAAGTCTGAGTTTGTGGCAGCTCCAGGCAAGGTCAACCCAAGTATTTACACCAAAGAGCTGGAAGCATGGACCAGAGGAGATGGAACTGTGGAGGCACAGAGCACCCACTCCAAGAGTGTTTCTAGAGCCATGTGTCTCTTGGAAACAATGGAATTGTTGGGAAACCCCTCCAGAGAGGAGAGGCGACCATTGCTGTACATCACACCCCACAGCACCAGGTACAATGGGGGCCTTTATCTTGTTTATGGTCTTTAGCAAAATCCTACATATAAGATACAGATCAGCCCTTTGGGGAAAGCAGGAAATGAAAGATGGCTGGTGCTCGTGAGCTCAGAGCCAGATTACCACCTCCAGCAGGTACGTGCCAGTAGAAAAGGGAAGGTTATTTAAGTGACTTAGTCTTCAGCACTCAAAGGAATCTCTACCTCTTTCTAATTTCAGCCCTGGATCACCCCCGGAATGCCTGGCTAATTGGATTATCTCCAAGAGACACATCCAGTGCCAATGGCTATTTTGGGACCTCAAATTAGCATCCGCAGACTCCAGGCTAAAATCTAAATGCAAGAATGCTATGAGAGGGAGGAAGATGTCTGACGCAGGGCATGTTTTCAAAATACTTTTCCCATATAGAGTTATTTCAGTAATTACGATTTACATTCCTCCATAACATGAAACTCTTCCACATAAACATGCAACAAATGCAATGCAAAACCAAGCTGTGTTACTCCAAAGGCAGTGTCACAAGATCCACTTCTACTGGTAAAAAACTGCATCATAATAGATGATCTCTATCAAATCTTTTCCACTTGATATAAAAGCTGTGCCTATTAAGAAAGAAATGGGAAAGATTGGTACACCACCATATAAACTGATGTTCCAATTACATTGTAAATGAAGATGCATTCAATAAACAGGCCACAAATCCAGACATGTTATAATTTCCCCTAGCAGAACACTAGGGATCCAATTTTCGAGTTGAAATATTAAGGGTAATTTCACTCTTGCATTTCCACATATTACTGCTATCCTCTTTCCTCATGCTCCTAAGATAAGAGAAGCTCGTTTAGTAGCTTTAGAATTCCATATAAGACTTATGTCCTTCTCTGTCCTATGCCCAGGGCTTTCCACAGTTGTCTTTTGAAGCCATTCAACTTCTTCAGCATGGCAAGGACTTGATTCTTTGTTCTTTTATTTCTGGACCTAGAGCTTGGACAGAAAGCAATGAGCTGTTCCTAAAGGAAATGCTTCCAGCTCCTGCCTTTGGGCCTTGGGGATATGCGTCCTTGCTGTGTGTGCAGGTCACTCCACTGGTGCATGGTGCAAGGTACCACTTGGTTTGTGAGCACTTGTGCGCATTTATTAAGATATTTATTGGAGATTTAGCACATCAGTGAGGCCAGAGCAGCCGGCAGAGGGAGCCTCACTGCTGTGAGTGCTCTCTAGCACCAGCACCCAAAGGTGCAAGGGGGTCCAGCATCCCTCCTGAGGGTTCAGGATGTTACCCACTGACACTAGGTGTGCAGCTCTGCAAGGCCTCTGAGCTAAACGTGTCCCAGTCAGTCTGGCAGGACCACTGATGGAGCCATCTCTGGCAATGACATCAGACAAAAGCCAGTAGCTGGATCCTAGTCCAGAACGGACAGAGACACGGATGGGGTAGAACTAGCAAGACCTAGCTGGGCAGCATCTGATCTAAAACCTGCAGTCTGCAATTTTAACACATTATGGACTCACAGAGGAATTCCTATCAAGCTACTCTGCTTCTAGAGCACTGGGTAAGAACTTCAACAGCACCCTGCTCCTGAGAGCACCCTCCTGGAGGAATCTCAGCTGGGAACTGACTCCAAGACACAAATCTCCTCACATTTCCACCTCTTCAAACCCACCTAAACCTCCTTCTCTCCAGGATCTCAGTGGGAGAGCTTTACACAGGTAGGTACCAAAGCCTCCTCCACACTGTGACCACTGCAAGAGTGCCAGTCATGTAACCAGCCTTCCAGAGTCATTTATTTCTGCATATAGCAAGAACGGCTTCGATTTCACATCTCAGATGGTGCCACCCCTCTCCCCCCCCCTTCCCACACAGAACACAGTAGCAGCTTGCAATGGGTTGCAAAAATAAATAAACTCACCCACTTCTTGGTGCCCCTGCTCGTTCTCACCCAAGCGGTTCAGCACAATGCGCTCTTGACTCCTGCAAATTGAAGACATTTGTGAGCGTCCCAAAGGCAAGCACAAATCCAAAGAACAGAAAAAAACCCAGAGAGATTCCTGCATGCAATTACACAGGAAGGAAAACATGCAACTTAAGCTGAGCTTTGGGCATTTGCAGTAAATAGAAATATCGGGGTCTAAAAAGGGCCATCATTTTACATGTTTAAGTAACTGAGCAGAATTTTGTTGTTGGCAGTAGCAGGACTATCTACACCCGTTGTCATTTTACATCTCTTGAGATTTAAGCTTGCCGATTCCTTTTTGCCCACGTTACGTTACACTTTCAAAGGGCACGTTATTAAAGTTATTACTGATTTATACAGAAGCACATGGTTTGGGTGGTTTTAATGTTTATTTTAAACAATTTTTTGCCATTTTTTCTTTTTTTTTTTTTTTTTTTTTACACTGAAATTAATATCTGAAGAATTGGTTCAATGAAGTTTATGCAAGTTGCCGTCACAGTTTATGTAAAAGAGAAATGTGCTATTAAAATCAGACATTTAGGTTACCTTTTGGGCTTTGCGATGCATGTTAGCTTTACACATCCTGATTCTCCTGCGATAATTTTCCTTTAAAAGGGGGGCATAGGGTGATCTTTTCATCAAGCAAGACATTATGCCCTGAAAGCTGACTCCAAACCAGTGTTGAAAATGCCGTTATTTACACTTTAATAACAATCTACAAATACAACTTTTTGTTTTAAAGTATTCCCCTCAATCATGCACTACTAAAGGCAATTTGGTTCCTAACGCTCTATTTTTCACCCCCGAGCAGTTTAATTCTCTCCCCCTGGAATGCCAGATTCATTCTGCAGATAGTAAATACAAACCCTTTTTCATGTCTAAGCAGCATTTTAAGCTATTCTATTCTATCTCTAGACAGACACACCCTTGCAGAAGGATATGAGGAGCAACTGGAGCACCTTCTGAAACAAAAACCTACATTTTGATGTGGCTTTCCAAAGAAAGGCTACTGTAAAGTCGGAAGGGCTTAGCCAAGGGGGGTAGGGGCGTTAACACGAAGCAGAAAGCAAGCTTCCTTCTCCTCCTGGTGGCAGCTGAGCCTTGGAATTTTCAGCTCTCATTTTGTCACGCTACGTTTAAACCAGCCATTTCAGACTCAATCTGGAGTCTGCAGCATGGAATAGCCTGGTGAGGCTGAAATCAGAATGGGTAATTCAGCAAAGAACCATGACCACTTTCCTGAGGACAGATTCCTGCCACAGCCCAGGATCAAATTGATTGCAACAACTTCCAGGGGGTGAAAAACAAATCTGCTTTTCTTTTGTCCTTTTCTTGTTTCCTCTCGTTTTTAACTGAAGCTCAATGAGCTTGGTAAGTTTTTTGGTGAGGATTACACAAACGACCATGGTTTAGAATGTCTCCAGGTTTTAAAAAGACAATTAGCATTAGCATTAATTTAAAGTTATTTCAATGAAAAAAAATAGAAATAGCTATTTTAGCTCTCAACCAAAAAAAAAATGACAATTCATCACATTTACTTTGATTAAAAAAGGACTTAACTTTATTGACAAACTGAGGCAGACATTTTGACAAGTTTTAGCTACCTAGTTAGGCAGACTTATACATGTAGCATTTAATCTTCAGGAACAGAGTGGGAGGACAGTGTACAAATCCAATTCGGACTTTACCCTATGTACAAAGTGAAGTTTTTCCTCTTTCTTTTTTTTCAGCTGCAGTCTCCCTTTTTACGCAAAGCTAGTGTTGAGATACACTTGAACAAGGCAATGGATTGCTAACATCAACACTTGTGTTCGTTTTAAACTAGAGCTGATTCATCTGCCCCAACAACTGAAGGAAGCAGGGTAAAATTACCCTTTTATTTCTAATCAAACGCTGGGCAATTAGATCCATCCTTTGATTTGGTTTTCCCTTCCAAGTTCTTCATACAGAACCAAGCTAAGAACCCCTTTACACTGGAAAATCTGCTTCCCAAGCATCTCTCAACACCGCATGTTCGGGGCTAGATTTCAAAACCCACGTAAGAAAAGTCAATTTTATAAACCTAATTTTTTTTTTTTCTTTTAAGTCAATTACCTTAAATGAATAATAAAAAACCCAACTATTTAATTTGTTTGAGGATCCTTCATCTTAAAATTTAAACTTAGGATTCAGCAGCAATCTGCTTTTAAGGGAAGTCTGACATCTGAGGTTACTTTTAAACGGTGGCAGCTACTACCGTTATATTACGCTACTGGTTCTTAAAAACAGCCCTGAATTTTGAAATGTAGCCTACTTTGCGATTCTGCAACTACAACTTTTATGGGTTCCTTAAAACCAAACTGAAGAGGTTAACAAAACCTTAATTTCATAGCTGCTAAGCAAAGCATGTCACTTCCGAAACGGACATTTTTAACTCAACTTTTTTTCTGTTTCTTAAAAAAAGGTACAGTTTGTGGTTTAGCTGAACAACAACGAAAGAAAAGGCACCTACACACTTAAAAAAAGGACAAAACAAAGAGAACTGAAAGTCGCTCCTCTAAATCTATTTAACTCATTTTAAAATACTACGTACAGAAGCCAGAATGCAGGGTGAGGATGGAGTGGGAGAAAAAGGGCCACGAAGAAAAACAGTTAGACAATTACTTGTCTGCTGTGGGTAAAGCAACGGGAATCCTGGGAGATACAAGAATCAGTAACAACTGTTTGCTCATAACTGATATTTTTCCCTCATGTTTGTTTTTTAATAACGTCCGTATGGGTGCTCTCTGTAGGCCCCCTTCACTGGCCTGGCCGGCGGGGCCTTCAGGGCGGGCCTGGTTCCATTCCAGTCATCTTGCCCTGTGGAAAAGAGAGGGATATGTCAAGGATGGTGGAGTGCTGTGAGTCAAGGGCATGGAGGGAGCTGTGGTGCTGGATGGATGATGGGCTTCCCTCCAGAGTCGATGCAGCAGCATGGGGCATCTTCAGAGTGGTTTCACCCCAAAACTGGTCTGCAAAGTACCCTGTGGTCCACCAAAACCTCTTGTTCGCACACAAAATCATTCAGGTTGGAAAAGACCCTTAAGATTGAGTGCAACTGCTAACCCAGCACTGCCAAGTCCATCACTAAACCACATTCCTTCTGACACCATGGGAAAAAAGGCACTTGTGTGGCATCCTGGGAAGCCTGCAGCCCTGACAGCCCAGCTCAGCACTGACTTGGACAAATCCAGTGCCTTTTAGAGGTCATTAACCCCAGCACAGCCAAAGCCAATTCACAGGGCAGCACTGGCAGCTGGCTGTGGCAAAGGTGGCAACAGCCACAGCCCCTCAGGCTGGTGGCCAGCAGCATCTCTAACCTGGGGTCTGGCTAGGGGGACAGCTAGAGGTAGCACTTCTCTCCTTCCCAGGCGCCGGGTAAGACAGCTCTTGGATAACTGTGCCAAAATAATTACGTCCCTATGCTGCTGTAGGATAGGACAACTTCCAGACACCAGCATGCTTTCTGACTGTGACATGCTGTTCCTTCCCCTCCACAAACACAGGAAAGCATCTGCTCGCTGCACCAGTGTTAACTGCTGATGGACAAAGCACTCGCCAGGACAGCCTCAACCCTCCTGCTGCACACAGCTAAAGCAAGTGAAGCTCACATCCCATTGTCTCTGAGCTAGCTCAAGCCTCAGATATCAAAGCTCAGCTTTCATTATGGCTTGTACTTGCAACATTCACACTTGCATACCTGCCATACTCTCCAGGGTCACTGGTTCATGAAATCAAGTGTATGAAGCCTGAGGCCAGCCAAGCTGGTTCCTACCACCTCAGAGCATGTTCCCGTCTTCTCAGAACTCTCCAGCCTGGCTCGACAATTTGTTTTCCTAATTCTATTTTTATGAAAGCAGAGACCAAAGGAAATTACTGTGGATAAACAGATTAGCTGTGGCAACCTGATGCCAAGTGTACAGTGAGCATTTTGGCCATCGCATCCCAGGCAGCACCACAGCTCTCCCACCAAGTAGGAGGCACAAAAGCCTCTTTGTACTGTATGACTAAACACAGGCAACAAACCAAGCCACTGAAGGCAGGAAAGATAGGAGCTCCTGATAGCAGCTGTCTATTGAAATGCATCTCAGACTGGAAAACACCGGAAACACATCCCTGATAGGCACCTGAATTTGAACTTCACTCAACTTAAGTCCAGAGCAAGCAATGCCCTGGGGCAGGAAACAGCCACCTCATTAACAACTCTTCTTCCCTAATACCTGACAGGGGATTCCCACTTCTCAAGGATGCCAGAAATCCCCTCCAGCTGGTCATCACCCTCACTACCTGCATCAGCTGAAGCCTTCAGGCTGATGCTCTGCTAAAGGGGCTGTTTACAATACAGCCTATTTCCCTGCCATTAAGCAGCTCTCTGTGTGGCTTTCATAACTTGTTTATAGCTTGTTTACAGAGAGAGGAAAATGAATCTTACTCACTGCCACATGCGGATGCCATTCATAAGCTTGAATATATGAACTAGCTTAAAAAAAATGCAGTTGTCACCCAATCCTTTATTGCCAGCACCTCAGATCTAAGGCTTATTGTTTTCGACAGCCAGTGATGTACAGTTGTGGTTAAGCTGGTCCCCCGCACCCCTCAGTCTAGCCTAAGTTTTATGTAATTAGCTAAACTTCATAGACTACTTACAAGTCATATTGAACAAAATCCTTTCACCTAGTCAAAGGGAGGCCTTCAGATGACATTTAAATCCATTTTTCAATCAAATGTATACGCAGAGTCAGTATCGGCCAGCGGGTTTTTGAGGATAAGGAAGCAGATGGAACCATGCAGTCATCCAACTCAACAAAATACAATCTGTGAAAACCAGACTGCAGCAAAAGCAGTGCTGGGGGTGGAAATCCAGAGCTCTTAAAATATTCTAAGGCTATAAGGAAAT
Source organism: Amazona ochrocephala (assembly GCA_039720435.1). NCBI lineage: Eukaryota > Metazoa > Chordata > Aves > Psittaciformes > Psittacidae > Amazona > Amazona ochrocephala. The sequence goes on along the minus strand of CM077886.1, from coordinate 6,899,655 downwards.
TAAAAAACTATTTCCATAGTTAAAAAACAGAATTGTGAAAGCATCATCTTTGAGACAATCCACTTTGATAAGAATCTAAAATCCACAGGATGCCTTTGGTTGCTCAGACCTGGATAATCCGTAGGGCATAAATATTCTACCACAAAAACTACTTGAGGTTCTCCTCAGTAAGTTTTTGCTTAGAGAATGGAATGGCACTGTAAAACAGCTGGCTGACCACAAGCAATTCCCAACTATGCACAACTGCTGCAGGGCGATTTCCAACTATGTGCAGCCCCTTCCCTGTCAAGAGAATGGTATTCCCAGACATACCATAAGCTTCATAGGTTTCCTGTGCCTCCCCGTGTCCATAATCATAGTATTCTGTGTCCCTGGAAGAGTAATTGTGTTGGTTACATACAGTGCTGAAATCAAACTGATATAACTTGCACAAACACTTGAAAGGCAAAAGGTGCCCAATGTCACTCATGGCTCTGGCGAGTCTGATCGCTGCTCCTATGAAATTGTCAAGGACACTGGGACACTCCCAAAAATTACAACCCATGCCCTCCTGGATATCAGCAGAATAGGGCACTTCCCCTACAGCTCAAACTGAACTGTTTCCATTCCCTTAAAAGAAAACAGAGAGGACCATGTACAACTTGCTCAGTAACAGACAGGAGACAAGCAGACTTACCCTTGGCCCTGGCTGTAGTAGCCTTCATATCCCTCATAGCTCTGGTCTGCATACGCATCATCATAGCCCTGAAATGATGATGTAAAACAGTGTTAATGGAAGTTAATGCCTGACCAAGAGTAATGGCAAAACTGAATTCAGCTTTCAGGGGAGCCTGTGAATCCTTGCCTGCTGCAGGGAAGGGGCTCAGTCCTAAGACAGGTAGCTGAGACCTGCTTGTGTCCTCTGGCTTCAGAAGAACGAGCCACACTAATATTTACAATGCATTTGAAAGTCATTTACACATCCAAGGTTGCAGTACGTCTGTGCTACAAATCCACATGCCAAGAAGCCTGCAGTTGTACTGTCAAAACCACGGATTTACAGGTAGACAAACCCAACCTAATAACTTCTGATTGGTTTCAGTGGAAAAATTAAGTTCAACTGAGAGGATAAACAGACTTTTTAGATGCATGAATATTTATGATGATTCCCAAAAATGCTATTGTGCATCAAAACCTTTTCTTCCCTTTAGACTACCAAGAGCACAGACACCAAGAGAAGCTTGGTGGGAGGGTGGTGCTTAGTTATATTTCATGAAACATCACTATGCTCATTCACATATTTACTCTCGGGATTTTAAGGGAAGCAGGAAATCTTTGGTGTTTCTTCCTTAAAGAATTCCCTTGCAGAATGTGAACTACATCAGTCTTCGTGATGTACTTTTGTTACCATGCACTGATAGTTGGCCAACTTCAGCCTTAGGGGTACATTTCTGCTTTACCAAAACCATCCCTTGCCCTGTATTCTGGACACAAGCAGCTCCCTCCTTTGAGGGGTAAGACACGAAGCAGGTCACTGAGCCCCATACCAACGTTTGTGCTGCTGGCCATATCTCCAGAGCAATCTTAGCTCTTATTTCAATAATGTGGAGCATCTGATACATGGTCAGCTAAGCTGGAATTAAACCAAAGATATACAGTTACTCACATATTCCTCATAGGCTTCTGGTGCAGGAGGAGGAGGAGGAAGTGGTATTCTCTGAATGCCAGCTGCTCGTGCTCTGGGTGCAGGAGCCCCCCGTACTGCTGGGGGGGGAGGCACCCCACGGGCTACAGCAGCTCCCCGGGCAATGGCACCTCGCACTGGGGCTCCTCGCACGAGGGCTCCCCGAGGAGGAGGAGGCAGGGGGGGGACACCAACCCCACGTCCCCTGGGAAGGAGATGAGAAGGATTGTGAAGAGCTACAGCTCAAGTGCTGAATGCTGAGGGCAGCACATGCGCTTCTTAGACCTACTTTAAAATGCAACAGCTTGATAAATAAATAAATAGAGTTACCACTAAGCAAGCTACGAATTCTTTAGCACAAAAATTGTTATGTTACTGCTGATTTACAAAAACTTCTGGCATGGGAACTCTACTGTACTGGATGTGGTACAGACAGCGAGATAAATCTGATACAGAGCTTTGGGCAAGCAATTTCTCAGAGTTCATTTTAAACAACCCTCTGCCATTAACCTGCAATGACTGCCAGACCTCCAGAAGTTACATATCACTGACGAGATGAGCAGGGGCACTTCTGGGCTAAACACTCAGAAGCACAGACTTCCCCTCCATGAAACAGGTAGTGAAGCAAGAACTCTAGTAACAGTTTTATCACCAATTTATCCCCATGCCTTGACAGCAATGGCAGAATAATGCACTTTCAAAAGACGGTCAGTTTAAACTGAAAATGCTTATTCTGCACAAGGCTACAGAAGCAAACACAGCATCTACATACACATGATTCTGTACACCTGGTTTTGAAAGGTTACTTTATGAAGCAACTCATTTCACATATCAAAAATAATATAGAAGATACCTGCTGTGCTTGGTCACTTCTCAAAACAAAGCATTTAATGACAACTTGCCAAAAGCAAGCCTGCAACACAAGGTCACAAAGCCCTGGTCAAGGTCAAGCTAATAGCTGATGCGCATTAACCTCATCTGGCAGGACAACTCTTGAGCAAGATGCAGCATTTCCACATCTTGTGCTTTCAGGAAAGATACCTTGGGACAGGTGGAGGCGGTGGTGGAGCTGCTCCCCTTCCCCGCACAGGGACTCCCCGGCCTCGAGCTGGGTCTGGTACACCGTTCAGATAGGAGAGCTCCAAGAATTGCTCCTGACAGATATCATCCATCATATCCTGAAAATGGGAAAGAGTGAACTCCAGAGAACAGCTAACTAGCCAGTCTGTGCTCCAGAATACCGCAGGCTACCATGCTGGAATAAAATAACCTCATAGTCCTAAATGAAAATCCACAGGTTAGTTTTACTGGGATGTGATCAGCAGCGCACAACTCCAACTTCCTCCAAACTGGTCAGGAAGGGCACATGGCCTGCATGGAGTGTGAGGAACTGTGCTGAGCCCAACCAGTGCTGCCAGGGAAGAGGGCCTCTCACAGCAATTCTGGAGCTACGTGATGCTCAGCATCCCAGGGATGTCAGCAAGATTTATTTGCAAGCACTGAGGAGATCAGAGGTAAAGTCATGCAAGACATATCTCACCTCAAGCACCTTACATTTAAGGAGTGACTGCCAATGAGCCCACGTGAGGTTAACAACACCCTGCTGCAATCCCGACACACTAAAGGGACTGGGTAAGACGCAGCCTGACAAAAAGTGAACATCTATGTACAAATCCAGGCTGTCTTTCCAAATTCTTACAAATGCAACACGTTTCTGGCTCTGTGCGTTTTATCATCCCAGAGGATATAGCTCCTGGAACTAGCACAGATACCTGGCGACCCTGCAGAAGTCATTGTATGCCACATCTCTCCTCAACACACAGGCAGGCTGAGCCTTGCACCAGGGATCTTCACAGTGCCATGGCAACACCACAGAGCAAGGAGTCTCCTACCAGATGTGTCTTCACAGCACTGCTGGCTTCCATAATGACTTCTCTGTCAATTCTCACAAGTTTCACACATTGTCTGAAGGCAGCAGTAGTTCAGACACTTTAAATAGCAGGAGCACACTTGCTTTAGCGAGCTGAGGCTTTGTACATCCCAGGGGCTCCTTGAAGATGACCTATTTCCTTCAAAGACACTTCACGCAGCGATCTCTCTCCTCTCCTCTCCCCTCCCCTCCTCTCCATGTCACTCATAAAAACCACATAGTACCCACACGCTTTTCATTCATTCCTCCCTACTCCCCACAGCTCTTGGGTTCCACCTGCCCCTGGTGTTTTAGGCAGCACATCTGAGCTCTCCAAGCACAGCTACAGAGCAGCACCAGGGGCTGACATTCATAGAATCCCAGACTGGTTTGTGTTCGAAGGCACCTTAACACTCATCCAGTTCCAATCCCCTGTCACAGGCAGGGACACCTTCCACTGGAGCAGCTTGCTCCAAGCGCCTGTGTCCAACCTGGCCTTGAACACTGCCAGGGATGAGGCAGCCACAGCTTCTCTGGGCACCCTGTGCCAGCACCTCAGCACCCTCACAGGGAAGAGCTTTTCCCTTATATTCAGGAAGAACTATTCCCTTATATTCAGGAAGAACTATTCCCTTATATTCCCTTACATGTCTGAGTTACAGGCTGAGCAAGCCAGACACGAAGGATAATGAACAAAGGGAGTACTACCTGCTTTTTTCCCCATTGTGTTTTATCCTAATTTAATGAGCAACATTATCATTTTAATACATGAAAGACTCCTCCAAGCTCTGCAGTTCTTGGAGGCAACACTCTAGCACTTTTGCATTACACACTGGCGCAAAACTGACCACAAAGGTCTTACAAGGTTCACCAGTAAAAGACATCCCCAAACCAACAAGTGTCATCTGTATTTTGCATGGGAAGCAAAATTAGAGGTTCCTTCATATCACTTGCATTTAAAGCAGGAGAAAAATTGACTTCACCCTTTTGTCTCACAAAAGGATTACAGCATTGAATACTAATACCCAGCTGCCTGGGCAGTCACCCTCCTCATTCTTTCGTCACCCCTTCAGGGCAGAGCAAACACCTCTGAACTTAGTTTCTCATCTGATCAATGAAGTTTTCTAGCCAGATTTCTACACTACAGCCCCAACTCAGAGGAAGCCAGTCAAGATTCCACACCAGGCATGGCTAATCTTAATCCTCCTGCTAAAACTGACACCCACACCAGGGTCGACAGCTAGTCCTGGGAGAGAAATACCTACTCCAAGTGTTCTAAACAATTGCTCTGTAAGCATATGTCTTTATAATTACAGTTAGAGGAATGATACATGCCTTCATGCAAGATTAATGGGGTCATCTTCAAATGTCACACACACACTTTAGTACTCCAGGGTTCTTCAATGACACCAATTCCTGTAGCATGAGCCTTTCGCTGTGCAGACCTTACCCCGTCCTTATAGCCAGAGTCACAACCCATCTACCTCCTTCAAAAAGGAAAGAACACCAGTATACATACTGGAACGAGGAACTTCTTGACTTCTTCCATGGCGTGAGCCATCAGAGCGTACGCTTCACAGGGGGGGCCAAAAACCTCAATGAAGACATGCAAATCCATGTTTAGATGAGCATATTTAGGATCTCCCCCTTTACGCAGTTCTTCCTCCTGAAACAAAGCAGATTAGAGATTCCTAAAGCTAAATAAGATGCAGAGAAACTATTTTTCTTTTACCTGTCTTCTAAGCCTTAGCAGATGTCTGTAAAAGCATTTTGGTCATGTCTGGACACAGATCATGGTAACATAGGATGGATATGAGCATAGCGTTCTATAAAAAGCCTCACACAATTTACACCTTCCATCTCTTTACAGCCGCCTTCGCAGGTGACTGATATTTTTGCTAACACAGTGATGCCAGCCCCTTTTCTCCCCCAGAAGATTAGGCACATGCAAGCTGTGCTCCCCCTCTTCCACACCACCTTTCTGCCCAAGGTGCTCTTTACTATCTAACAACACAAACAAGCTTGCTCTTGAACTTGTCTCTCAAACATCTGTGTTATTCAGACGGTTTGAAGAAGCTACAAATAAGCTAGAAGTAGAAAAGCTTTTTGTGCTGCTGAAGTAAAAAGCTGAATTAAGTTACAGCTCTGTTGACTGGTGGCTCAGTTATAGGGATAAGCAGGAAGAAAAAAAAAATATTTCCAATTTTTTTCTGTTATAAAAAAAAACCCCTCTTGGCACTTTGTGATCCAGTGAAGAGACCCTGGAACATTCTGCTCCAGTATCTTCAGCAAACCACTGGAATTTCAGGATTTCAGAGGGAATAGCTGGAAAAAGGATTTTTATTTATTTCCTGGAGGGGAAAAGTATTCCCTTTGTGAATGACTTGTCAGAGTAGCTGGGATTAATTCTTGCTTTACAAACTTAGTTTGTTTGAAAGGTGAAGTACCATCTTTGCATCCAAGGGCACAGGGAATTAAAAGATGACTGGTCTCAAAGTCATGTTCACAAAGAAAACATATCTCATGCTTCTGCCCCGTCCAAGACTGCTTCCAATAAGCACAGAACACTTTAGGAAATGTGACTTCCTAAACATGGGGACTTCTGACAGCCTTTGCTTATGGATTTTAATGGTTTAATGTTTTATGAAATGCTTTGAAGAGCACTATGCCTCATGGCCACATGAAAGGTATTAACGTGTACGTGTTTTCAAGGGTGATGCTCTTACCTTTGCTTTATCTCGCATTGAACCCTTCCCTAGGACAGATATTTTAGCACCAGTTTCTTCCTGAAGCCTCTTGATGGTATTGCCTTGAGGTCCCAAAATTTTTCCAACAAAGTTGAACTGTAAATGAAGAAGAAAGAAATCCTTAGCTCCAGAGCTCAGTAACAAAAGCTTTTCTGAATGTTATGCTGGCTGACAAGCAAATTAACCGCTCCTTTTTCCCTTCACCTCACCAAAAAATGCACAGGAAAATTTAAGATCTAGAACATTCTTTCCATGAAAAAATGCTCCACCAGAAAAAAATCAAGCTAAATCAACTCATGTAAAGTGTTTAATTCTAACATCTACTCTCCGGCAGTTTTTCAGGCAAGTCTCAAGAGTTAAATGAGTTCTTAACTGTAAAACAAAAAGCTCCACATATCAAAGTGTCTATTCTAATAATAAAATATCTACTATGCATCACCATTTAGCTTTGTCCCAAAGCATTCTAGAAATGTAATATATTAGAAATCAGACCCTGCAAGCTTGCACAGGAAAAAATCCATAGCAATAATGAACAATGGCGTAACTCCTGGTGATGCTTTGACAGCTCCTATCTCCAAAAGTCAGCCATAAAATTCATAGAAAACAAGCAAGTCACAGAGATTCAGTAAGCTGTTTTCTGGCCCTCACCTTGGGGTACTGTTTGACAGGTATCAGAACTCGTTCTTTCAGTTTCATATTCTTGTGGGAAAATAAATCCAGGTAGTTCTCCTCATCATCCTTCTTTGTTGTTTCACCCTTCTGAATTTTTTCAATTTCTAAACAAGATAAAAATAGGGCTGCTTATATTCCTCAAACAAGCATCATTCAGATTTGGAATTACGACAGGACAGACCACCCTCATCCTCTGGGAGCACATGAACACTCGGAATTGTATTGATGGAGTCTGGACAGACAGTGCTAGCCTCTTCCTCCCTTCACACCTAGGGACTCCAGAAGGCCAATAATGGGGTAATGAATAAACCTAAGAAAGAACAGCAGAGAATGCCCTACAAATAACTTCAATGCAGAGTAGGAAACTATGTACAGTTCCGTGCATCACTTCTGCTGTGCCTTCCTCTGTCAGCACCCAGCCTCACACCTCCACCATGAATGCAGTATCCATGGAGACACCCAAGCCTCCAAGGACACCAGCTACACTACGCATTACGCTCACTGTAACACAGCAGCCAGCAGCAAACCAAGGAAGTTCTTATCATTCCAGCTGATGCACTGTTTTAAACCTGTCACCACACACTGAGACCATAAAGTTCCAGCAAGCATTCCTAATAAACAGAAGCCTGAACGCATGACACGCTAGAGTGTGGTCTGGTTTAGGGAATTCTTATAAGCTTCATTTCATTAAATGAATTCTGAACATCCAATTCGTAACTTGGTTGTGAGCCCCAGGCATACAGCTGCAAAAGTGAGTGTCAAGCCTTAACTTGATTCATCGAATCCCAGACTGGTTTGGGGTGAAGGGACCTTAAAGCTCATCCAGTTCCAATCCCTGCCACAGGCAGGGACACCTTCCACTGGAGCAGCTTGCTCCAAGCCCGTGTCCAACCTGGCCTTGAACACTGCCAGGGATGGGGCAACCACAGCTTCCCTGGGCACCCTGTGCCAGCGCCTCAGCACCCTCACAGGGGAGAACTTGTGCTTAAGAGCTCATCTCAGTCTCCCCTCTGGCAGGCAATGCGAGGACAAATTTTTGTCGCTCAAATTAAGATTCTGATTTTTAATTGTATATTGTGAATTCCAGGGTCTTGGAAAAACACTGAGGTGGCCTGACTGAACTGAAGGCATGCTGCAGCCTGAGGGGGATCTGGAACAAAGACCAAATAACCTTCTGGAAGCAGATGGTTAAGGCAGGCCAACTGGGAACTAGGACACAAACACCTTCTCAAATCCAGCCAGAAATTAAACTCACTTGGAGATGGTAGGAGATAATCACCTCAAAAGACAACCCAAATGGAGAAGATTATGGATCATCTACAAGGCAGACATTTCTAGCACAGGTTCTTATAGTCATTAGCATACCTTCCCTTGTGCAGGACACCCAACATCTTCCCAAAGCCTGCAGACCAGAGCGGACTGGCTTTTCTTTTCCAGGAATGTCCATTTAGGTACAAATTTTATTTACTGGCCCATAATTAGAAGACAAGTTCCCACAAATTTGAAGCCAATCCATTATTAAAAACCCCAAATCACTGATGAACCATTACACACTCTTTGGTCCAACCAAAGCCAAAATTGGTCACACCATGCACAGCCATCCCAAATTTCTATTTACAGATGCTGATCAGGAGAGGAGCATGACCCTGCCTTCAACCTAAATGGCACCATTTCATCGGCAAAACCAAGAATTATAAATACCTTTTCTGAGTTGGAAGTGCTCTAAATACAAATTCTCACATCTCAGCAGAAGAGAGGCACTTTCACAAGATTACCCCTGCAAATGGATTAAAGCTGCAAGACAAAACTGAGGCATACTTAGTCATCACCAGAGTTTCAGCAGAACTTCAGTATCTGGTGTTTCCTGTGACTTCTGCCCATGTCAGAAACCATAAGCTTTAGATTAAATGTTCATGTTTACAACTTAGTGTATCCGATACTTGACACATTAGCCACCAGGTCATATTCTCACGTCATCCAAACAGACAGGTGTAATGGGATAACAGCATCCTCCTTGACTGCACAGGCAACCATGGCCTAGGGGGCTCAGAAGCACCTTTCCACATGGAAGTCAACCAATGACACGTGCAACCAAGAAAAATCCCAAACCTTTAGGAAAACATCATCCAATGATCAATATTTTGAGTTCTGGACATACTAATATATACTGGGGTTTAGTTTCGGGATCTTAATATGGAACTTGGAGATAGTGCTGCAAAATTATGGCAAAAAATAAAAAAGCCTGAATTTTGTTTTTTCTACTGGGAAAAGCATCTTGGCACTCCTACAAAAGGGTTACCATGACCTCTTAGTTAAAACAAACAAATTACCAGCTCTAATTGCTTTGAAAAACCTTGATTTTTGCTTTAAGAGATGCTTTTCTGAAGATACTACTCAAAAGTAAAAAAAAAAACAAACAAAAAAACAAGAGTTCAAGCACTGCAAATAATAAAATCAGAAAAAGAGCTGCTGCCTCCTGGAGGTCTACGTAGGTTTTAATTTTAGCTGTAAGAACAGATTGGAGAATCAGGATTTGGAAACTGAAGATTGCTCTGGCGGCCTTATCCCTGGTTGGGAACAGCTTTAGATCCTGTAATGCACCAAGGTGACTTCTCAAGTGTTCAGTTTCTCCAAAAGCACTAGATGAATTTCTAAAAATGCATTCTGCATGTTAACAAGAAGTGTTTTCTATGCCCACATCAGCAATAAAAGCACCCCAATCCTCTCTTGATGTAAATTAAAGTACCTAGAGGCATCTTCTACCTTGTCAAACTACAACACAAGCCGATGTCAGGCTCTGCAAAGCAGGGAATCACAGCTCCCACCAACCCCACAGCCAGATGCACTCTGCTCCTGGCAGAACTGGGAACCAGTCTGTGAGGGCAAAAGATAACGAATTGTTGGCTAAAATCCCCATGGGACCCACCAGCACCACGGCCCCAGCTCAGGCATAAAACAAAGGAGAAGGGGAAATCCTGCACAGCAGAATGCCTCTAAGTTCTTCTCTAGGTTTTGTGGCTCAGGTCAGCGTGCTGACCCAGCAGTTCCCTTTACACCTGCAGAGCAAACCCCAAGGCTGCAAATAGGTGTGAAGAAGGACAGAAAACATTCTACTTGTGACATGTCTCATAGCTCCAGATTCCAGCGTTATCTGTCTGCATTCTGGCTATACCACATGAAGCAGGACTGAATGAACTGATGAGTGGCAGCAGTTTGTCAGACCACTTACTGAGAGGAAGGAGAAGTGTACGTATACCTGGAGGGATTAAGCATGCCTCATTTCAGTGCTGATATTTTAAAGCCGTGTCAGAGGTGCAGCAGAAGGTTACCTTCTTGCCACGGGGAATGGCAGCAGGCTGGCAGCATGCGTGGCAGTGGTTTCCAGGACTTCATGTGGGGCAGGGATTGCATTGTCTCAGAAGAAATCCTAAGGGGTAGGTAAAGGGGGTTGGTAACACTGCTGCTTTGCAAGGAGGAGGCTAAGCAGGCACGGTGCTACTCCTGATCTAAACCCAAGCTCTTCCTTAACAATAAAAAACGCATTAAACACTGTTACACAGCACATTTGTGCTCTGTAAGCAGAGAGACATTCTGTTTATCACAACACTGAGAGTATTATCAGTGTTAACAGTATAACAATACTGACCCCACACCCCAAAAAAAACAGGAAAACCCCATGAAAACGGCAAGAGTTTAGGGACATGAGCCTCTGGGAGAAAGCAGAGCCACCTCTCTCCTACACTACTGCTCCCCAGCTGGTTTGATTCCACAAGAGAGGAACGAGGGACCTGGCACAGGATGGACTCCTTTAGGAGTGGAAGCTGCAGGGTTTGGCATTTCCCATTATTTCCCTCCCACTTTCTGCCACAACACCCCCCATGTGCGTACGCTGGGATCACACACAAACAGCTCTGCTGGGAAGGGAGGGACTGCCACTGTCATAGGAACCTGGAGAAGAAAAGGAACCAGGCCCAAGCTGAGGCAGGGAGAAAGCCTGGAGGTGAGCTCTGAGGAACACTCAGGTAGTGGAGGCTCCTGGGAGGCAGTGGGAGGAGGCAGAGCCCAGCAATGCCCCATCACATTGACATGCTCAGCAACACATAACACATTGGAAAATGCAACAGGGAAATGCTCTGAGCACATCACAGCCTGCAACATCTGGGCACGAGTGCAAGGCTGCAGTTACAGCTCCTGTGGAGCAGGGCACGCACACGGAAGCACAGGAGCCTGTCCGCATTTCAGGACAGCTTTAATCCCACACGAAGAAAGCTCCAGCAGACTGGATTGCTTTGGGTTACACACAGCTTCTCCTCACCCCCATGACCTCAGCCCTTCCCTAATCCCACTGGTGGGTTCCTTAGCTGGTTGCTCCAGCAAGGCCACCACCTATGCAGCCAGTTTTCCCATGCTGCCATTTTTCCTTCCTAAGGGTACATACAGACCGAATGAACCTGGCATGGGAACCAGCCTGGTCAACAAGGGATTTGTTTAAGAGTCCTCCAGCACCTCATACTGCTCCCTGCATCACAGTGTGCTGCTCTCACTCCAATCCTCAGCCCTCCCTCCCTTTACAGATCTCTCTTCAATACCCAGCCCACTGCTGTGAATCCACCCCTCCCCACTCCACACCTCCGGGGAAGGAAAGGGCTGCATTTAATGTGAAGACCAACTAGATTCTGGCTATATATAGCCTTTGCTTGTGGAACGACAGAGCTCAAATACCTGTTTGCGGTTTAGGAAGCTCAGAGATGACCAGCTCTTTTCACTTAGTTTCTCCACGAAATAAAAATAGCCAAGATTACCACAAGAATTCAGAGAATCCCCCACCCCTACGCCTAGCTAACACGTTGCTGGCCATCTCCTCTCCTCCCAAGGCACACAGGAAGAGAGGATTGTGCCTTTCAAAGCATCAGCATCTCCTCCTGCTCACCCTGTAGCAGATGGAGGACATAAATCAAAGCGAGGGGGAAGAAAAAAGGGTTTTCTTGTTCCTATGGAACACCACACAGACCCTGAACGACAGAAGTGAGGAAACGTGGACCATATTCCAAGGTGCGAGAAATCCCAGTTTTCAAGTTGTTTAGAATCATGCCTTCCCATCACAGAGGACACTTCCCAGGAAGCAGTATGACATCACTGTGTTGCCCTTCACTTTGCTCCTCAACAATGCTATTTTTCTCTAGAAATGCAGCTTTAGAACCACAAAGGTATTGCAGGCTTCTGTTACATGTTGTGTTTAAAGAAGTCTTAATTTCATAGAATGGCTTGGGTTGGAAGGGACCTTAAAGCTCATCCAGCTCCAACCCCCTGCCACAGGCAGGGACAGCTCCCACTAGAGCAGGTTGCTCCAAGCCCCATCCAAGCTGGTCTTGAACACTGCCAGGGTTCAAGGCAGAGCTCCTCAGGGTTTCCTCCCAGAGGCAGGCAGGACAAGCCACTTCCATTCCTGAAAACAGGCTGGGATAGGAACACTGCTGACGTTCAATAACCAGTCATTTCTTTGTCTGGACATCATTTTGCTTAAGTTGTGCTTTGGCTCAGACCTAAATTCCTAAGTGAGCTTTATAGTAGCTCCTTCAACAGAACATCACCAAAGGGTGGCACAGCAGAAGAGAAATTCTGAGCAATCCAGATCAGTCTGGGCTCATATGTCATTCAGGCACCTAAACCCACTGCTTTAGTTCAGATTCTCCCTCACGAGCTCTCTGCTCAGACCATCCTGAATTTGGGCTGCTTGTGAATGCTCCTAAAGGTCACCAAATTTTCAAGCATCCACAGCAAGCATGAAGCACCTGAGCTGCTCCAATTATCAATTTTAAGCCCCACAAAGCTGCAGTCTACTAAAAGCAATTTTTAATTTAATGGAAAAAAAATCCTCATAAGTTACACCACTCCAGTGACCAGAGCTCTACTGAGTGGGCTGAGAACACGGCTCTGTGCCAGAATGAGTAAACTCCTTAGGTTTCATTTCTCTGGGAGGCATTATCCTGAGCTGCTGAGCACCAGCTGGCTGAAAGGGTTCATTAATGAAAAATATCAAATTGATGTCAGATCAGATTATAAAAGTAATTTATTTAGATCAAGATGTTGGCGAGTGATGCCAAGGTCCCCACGATGACAGACCTCAGTTACTTGCACAACGGGAGGCAGTGATTCTTAAGGATTGTTTCCTATGTTAAAGGAGGGGCTAATAAAATCCCAAGAACTGCACCAGCCACGACAATACCGTACACTTTAAAGACCTTAAAAAAGTAAAATAAACCAATTCAAAAGCAGAATAAGCACCAGAGCTAAGCACTCTGCTCATGTGAAGATTATACCTGATCATATCCTTGCGCTAGGTGCCTCCCAGCTCTCCACTACCTGCACATAACGTTGTCAGCGGCAGCTATCCTGACTCATTCCCACTTTTAAGCGGGCCACAGGGTCTCCAAGCAGCAGAATCTGCTCGGCAAAGGCATCACCAGCTGCTCCGTGGAAATACGAGGAAAACAGAGCCCCCAGTGATGGGGAAGGAGAGGAGCCAGTCAGGCCCAGAACAAAGGCTGCCATTTCCATTCCCTGTTCAACTTCACCAGCAACATGACATAAGCTCTAACACAGGTTACCAGAATGGATAATCAAGAGATCACAAACCGTGGCTCGCAGAGGCTCAAGCAGGCGCTGCATGGGGAAACCCCGGGTTTTACCGTGCTCTCTGGTCCCCTCTTTCCCCAGCGATGAAAAGCACCAACGCGACCGCATACCGTGTTTAAAAAGAAAGTTCTGTCTCTGCGTTCAATCCGGCCCCGGCCGCGGATTGAGCACGGGGCTAAGAGAGATTAAATAAGAAACACCGAAACTTCAAACCCTCGCGGCCACACTGGACAGGGTCGGTCAGCGGCCGCCCCTCGCCGACGTCCCGGCAGCATCGGCCACCCGGGCGTCTCCTGCTCCCCCATCCCTGCACACAGGGCATTCACCGGGAGCTGCCTTCTCCCCTGCCCGCCCCACCTAACCCCGGGGTCCCGCCCTGCCCAGCCACCGGTACCTGCGGTGAGGAGCTGCATGGCGTGCGTGAAGGACGGGTCCAGGCTGTCCTTCTCGGCCATCAGCTCCGGGAGGTACTTGTTCTCGGGCTCCATCTTGACAGCGCCGCCGGATAGCAGCGGGGCGGGGGCGCCGGCGGTGGGGGCCTGTGCGGCAGAGCCGCCGGCCGCAGCGGCACTGGACTGCAGGAGCGGCGGCGGCTGCGCCCCGCTACCGGCCCCGCGGCCCCCCCCGCCCCGCGGCGGCCGCCGCGCCGGGGCTCCCCCTTGCCGGGCACCGCCGGGGCCGGGCCCGCGGCCCAGGCGAGCGGCGGGGTCGTCGCGGCGCTGCATGGCGAGGGAAGGGGCGGAGCGCGGCGGCCGCCCCCACCGCCACGGCCACAGTACCGGAAGTGACGCGAAGGCAGTCCCACGTCCTCCTCCTCGTCCTCCTCTCTCGGCTCCCGCGCGCCTCCGCGCTTGCGCCGTGCAGCTCCCAGCGGCGCCACACGGAGGTGGGCGGGGCCAGCGCCGGCTCGGGTTCGCCTGCGCATGCGCGGAGCGGACGGCGAGCCATCAGGCACGGGGCGGAGAAAGCGCACGCGAGTCGCACTACGCATGCGTGAGCGCGGGGTGTGCCGGCGCCAAAGCGGGTGTCGTGCATGCGCTTCTCGTCCCGTGGTGCGGGGTCGCCCCTCGGCGAGGTGTGGGCGGGCTCGGTGTGGGGCGTTTCGCGCTGTGCCGCAGGGCCCGGCGGGGAACGGCCGAGTTGCGTTGGGCCCATGCAATGGGGCTTGGAGGGAGCCAACAGCTGCTGCGTGCCAGGTGGCCTGGCACAGCGGGGATCCAATGGGATGCGGCTGTCAGAGGTTAAGGAACTCCAGTTGAACGCGCTGGAGGGAGCTCGGGGGGTCACACAGCCGCGAGATCCAGCCCAGTGGCACTGAAATGCTTCTCACAGGGGATGATGTGTGCAGGGCGTTCTGCTAGCGTGGATGCAGAGGCAGCACAAACGGGCAGGGTACGTTTTGAGCACTGCAGCTCCTTAGTTTAGTATCAAACATTGCATTTCATTAAGTTTGACAGTTGTAGAATGAGGACATGGGGAGACAACAGCTTGTATAATGAGTGAATTACACGTATACTTAGCCTGTTCAGGGTTATTTGATTCCTCAATACCTGGTGACAGACTGCTGCCTGCAGCAAACCCTTCTCTTTAGAGCTGAAACTGGTGTTCATGGACCAACATAGCCCCCGATATCAACAGGTAACACACCCTGCGCCTTGTCCTGTCCCTCTCACCTCCAGTGTCATTCCCCAGCGACCTCTCCTGAACCCGCACAAACCTGTGCTGCGCTCAACAGGTCCGCTGCACAAAACATCGTGCCTGCATCAAGAGCTCCTGCTAGTGATGGCTTCAGAGTTGTGCCTCCTCTGCTCCTCCTCCACCAGCTCCCTCCTCATTCACACCGAGCTCCCAGCTCCTCTGCTGCACTCTGCAGGGCCGGTCTAGAGGGGTTCCCCGAGGAACTTCAGCACAAAGTGGCTCCTTGGGAGCGTGTTTCAGTTGTTTTGAGGAAGATTGTGGAATGGGGCTCTGGACTGAAAATTCGAAAATCCGGGACTGATTTCCATCCCTCCCCAGGCTTCCGGAGTGAACCTGGACTCTGCTTAACGAGTTGGGTCACTGTTTGTAACTTAAGTCACTTTTATTGTCTTTTTTCTTATTGTCTTGCTTACCGAGGGTGCAAAGGGGCTGAGCCCTTCCTTTGTCGTTACCTTCCGTAACGAGGCAGGGCTGTCACCGGGGGGTGCGCTCTGGGTGGAATCCCGAGCTCCGAGCCACCGTGCTCCTTTATTCGGTTGTGTCGCGGGCCTGGCCCTGTGCGGCCCGTTCCGGAGATGGCAGCAGCAGCGCTGTGCCCACCGGGCGGTCGGGAGCCGCAGTTCCGGTGCCACTGATTGAAGCAGGAGCCATGGGAAGCACAGATCGAGCTGTGTCGGCGCGGATGGACCCGCGCACATGCGGCCGTAGGGAGGGCGAGGCCGGGACGTACCAAGTGTGAGAGGGGGGTAGCAGGGTGGCCCGTTTCGCTTCGTGCCGCGTTCAGCGCCGGCAGGGTGGGTCGCACCACTGCTGAAAGGGGGGAGAAGCGACCCATACCAATGGAACCTCCCTCGCGCATGGGGAAGGCTTGTTCTAACAGCGGCGCGACGAAGGGAGCCGGTACCCAGCACGGCGAGCCGCGGCAGCGCGTAGCGAAGCCGCCCCAGCGCTTCTTATGCGAGCATCGACATAACCGGAGCACCCCCGCGGCGCTGCGGATGGGTGCGCCTAGCGCGCTGAATCGGGTCTGGTGGACCGTACCATGTGTCGAGTGTGGGTGTGAGGCGGGTCGTGCCAATCAGCAGCGGGCTGGGCCGTACCACGGGGCGCGGGCGGGGAGGGAGCGGCCTGTGCGCGAGGAGCCGTGTGGCGGCGCGCGGGCTCTTGGGTGTCTCCGGGCCGGACCGGGTCCAGCGCAGCCCAAGCCCCGCCGCTCGCCGTCCTCCTCCGTCCCTTCCGCTCCTTACCAGCTCCCGGCCCGGTGCTTGGGAGGCGCCGGGCCCGCTCGGAAGAAGGCTGACGCGCTCAATGCCCAGGGTGAGGGTCTGCGGCGAGGAGGAACTGGGGGGCTTCGGGTGAGGAGAGGGCTCTCGAGAGGCTGGTCCCCAGTGCTGGGATAGTGGCTCTGGGGGGGCCGGTGGCGTTCTCCCTGCGGCTGCTTAGGAGGTTCTGAGGGGACTCCACGGCCTGCGGGGCAGGTCTGGGGGGTTCTGTGGCCTAAGAAGTCTTCTTCGGCCTCTGCGGGCGGTTTGGAGGCGCCTTCTATGCCCAGGGCCTCCCGCCTCCTCCACCGGGCTGGCTTAGGGGGGCCCATCCTGGTCTTGGGGGGGTTTCCTGACCTCTGGGGCCTGTTTGGGGCACCCTTCCGGGCATTAGGAGCTGCCTTGGGCAGGCTTGGGGGCACCTCTGGCTCTGGGGTCCCTGCTCTGCTTCGGGACTGGTTCCAGGGGTTCTCCCTCTGCCTGGGGGTGGGTGTGAGGGACCCCCATGGCCGGTAAGGCTCATCTAGAACAGGAGCCCTTGCCTGCAGCGTCGGGTGCTTTGTAAGGTGTCCCACCTGCGAGGCGGGTTTCTAGAGTCCCTCCTCGTTGGTGGGATGGGGTTAACTTCCAGCACCCATTCTCCAGGGCCGTGTGGCTGGTTAGTGTGGGTCCCCCTTCAACAGTGGTGCTGAGGGGGAGTGAACCACAAAGAAATGGCTTAGGGGAGAGAACTGCTCTCTGCCTGGGCTTGGGGGTGTGTGGTGTTGCAGCACTGAGAGGATGTGGAGGCTGCAAAGGGGTTGGTGTGGGTGAATGGAGGATCTTGCCTGTATCTGAAAAGGGGGGCATTTGTAGGGGCTGGTTTGAGGGGAAGGGGGTGTTATTTCCTCTGTGTGTATGTATAGATAGAGAAAGGATGGATGAGTTGTTTTGGGGGAAGGGGTTAGGCCTGGAGAAGGTCTGTAAAAGGTAAAGAATTTTTTCCTGGGATCTGGGCTGCAAACTGGAGGGAAAAGGCCGGGAGCAGTGTGTGTGTGGAATCTTTCTCAGGCTCAAGGGGAGCATGTGGAGCTGGAAAGGAAGGGTGTCCAGGATGTGGTGGTTTTCCTGGGGTTTGAGTGGGGGCAGGGTGTGAATGCAGAGGGCTGCCCTGTGGGACTTGGAGCTGCCTGGGTTGGAAGCAGGGAGCTGATGAAGCCTGGCCAGGGCAGCAGCTAAAGCTAGTGCTGATTTTGCTGAGGGTGCTGAGTGACCTGCAGGAAGGCCTGAGACAGGAAGTGCTGCGCTTACTGGGCATAGCTGGAGTTTGCTACTTTAGTGGGTGGGAAGCCCTAGTTACAGAGAGCTGGAGGTTTGGGATTTGGAGGCTGGGAGGTGTTATGGGATGGAGATGATTGTAGATGTGGCCTCCACTCAGCTGCAGTGATGGTTCCTCGTGGTTCCTTGGTGTGATTAGTCACAGTCTGCTTTGTCTCTCAGGGCATCTGTGTGCTGCTTGGTTTTGGTGTGAGGAGGAGTAAAGCAGAAAGTTGGCTTTTAAAGGCTACTATATAAATGGAAACTCACTTCAAAACTCCCAAATGAACCAGTCAGGTTCTGACTCAGAACTGCAGTTAGTGTTTAAAGAAGAAAAAAAAGATAAACCCACCACTAGCAGCAGCCAAAAACCTCTATCTCCGTATGACTCAACACGTAGAAATATTTCGATTTAATGAACCCAACTGCTGGAAAGAAAAGATTGGTCAGAGTTAAGGTAGGAGTAGGTATCTGCATGCATGTGGCTGCAGAGCCAGAAATGTAGGTGGCCTTGCATAGGGACTAGCTGCCATCTTTTTAATGGAATCTCTCATAAATGTAGATGATTGACTTCAGGTTTGATTACCTGCAGGTACTCAGCATTCTATTGCACACAGCTGTACTCGAATGTCCTTCCTCCAACAGAGCTGAGCTGTGATCGCAGTCGCTCGCCTCACTCCTGCCGCTGGACTTTGCCCTGTGGTGGCATGTCCTGTTGGTTGACTGTGGTAAGGCCTGGGAGGGAGAGCTGTTGCTTGTGGAAAGGCCCATTTCTATCCTCGCTTGAACGAGGATGATCCACAGCTGAAAATATAGCTCTTGAGATCCTGCAGTGCAAGCAGATCACATCATTAAGTAGTGTAGGTTGTATATTTTGATAGTACCTTGGAGGAGAAAACACGTTGTCAATGGTGCACCATTACCAAGCTAGCAGGGAGGAGCTCTGGGGTGTTTGTTGCATTTGGATTAGTTTGACAGCTTCTTTGCCTGGTAAAGAGCTGGAGATGTAAACCAGCTGTGTCTGATACTGGAAAATAGACCTTATGGCTTGAGGATCTGGGCTAGAAGTTACTCCTCTTTTTGATACTGGGTTAGGCGGGCGCCTATTTAGGCTGGTATCTGGCTGATGCCTATCATCAGAGAGTATAAAGTACCTTTGGAGTGGGTGTTGACTTTGGTATCATCTTGGGGCTCATTTTGCTAATTGAGAAGGGGTAAAGGAGTCTTAAATCTCTTGATCCTTTTTCAGTTCTAAGACCTGAGACACTGTGGTGCCGTCTCTATTCAGGTCACTGTCAGGTATACCTTTTCGTTGCCTCTTGTTTCTCTGTTCTGTACTCAAAAGTTAAATTCTTTTTTGTCTCTTACACTGAAATCTAGCTCTGCTCAAAATAATGGACTGTGGATTCTGACAATTGAGACTTTGTGGAGGTGCAGTGAGATTTATCAGTAAGCTTCAGTTTGTGTTATCAGGCTGAATTCAACTGCTGCAGGAGCGGGGAGAAGGAGCCAGCTCTCCACTCAGTCATCTTTCTGGCCGAGGCACACACAAATTCAGATGAGTGAGATGAGTAAGGTGCAAGTAACTCAGTACCTCTGCAGGGTAGTGTTTCCGTTGCTGTGGTGTGAAAGTCCTGCTTGACTTGTTAAGGGCTTTTTTCTGGGTTCTTTGGTTTTTTTGCTCCATCATCTGGAAGTATGAGAATATTTAATTTGAGTTGTTGGGGAGCTGCTGACCTCGCAGGGACGTGTTTTCAAGGACCAGCAGTTGATATAGCTCAGAGCACTCAGCATTCAGGTTTTTCAGGATAAGTTCTTAGTGTCACATCCTCATGGACTGTTGTCTAAAGTGGTTTTTGATTTTACTGAAATACAATTCTGCGAGTTAAATGGGATGACAGCTTAAATTTCTTAGCATGGTCTTTTGCTTTTGACTTTCAAAGACTTCTAGTAACTTTAAATTTTCTGAGGCATGGTATGTAAATAGCATTCAAATGTGTCTTCTGAAGGGTTTTTAGTAAGTAAATGGTGGGCGGGAAAAGTGTTCAAAAGAGCCTGTGTCAGAACAGGGTTTTTCACGATGAAGCAGCTTCTCTTTTGCAGGAAGGAATCGCAGAAACCCAGTCTGGTTTGTGTTGGAAGGGACCTTAAAGCTCATCCAGCTCCACCGCCTGCCGCAGGCAAGGACACCTTCCATAGAACAGCTTGCTCCAAGCCCCTGTGTCCAGCCTGGCCTTGAACACTGCCAGGGATGGGGCAGCCACAGCTTCTCTGGTCACCCTGTGCCAGTGCCTCAGCGCTCTCACAGGGAAGAGCTTCTGCCTAGGAGCTCATCTCAGTCTCCTTCTGGTAGCTTAAGGCCATGTCCTGTTCCTACAGGCCTTGTCAGAAGCACCTCTCCAGAAAGAAAAGCTCTGAGGTACAAAGCACATGTGCCTGTTGGGCCTTGGAAAGAGCTCAGGTGGTGTCTCATCACTTCCCACTCCCAGTTTGCAGGGTCATGAGCATTGTGCATTGATGCCTGTGTTGGGTGTTGTGGTTCGACTTCAGTCAAGTTTGGGGATGGCGGCTAAACCTTTCCTGTGTAGTACGCAGAACTGAGTTGCGATGCAGAATTCTTCACTCCCTGAGTAGTTTTGCACAGCACATTCGACAGTTCTTGCCGTTTCCTCAGGTGTCACTTTTGAGTTACTTAAGCTGTACTTATTTTCCCTGTCTTGCTCTGTACTGCTGTGGCTTCTATGGGTGGGTTTTACAGCCTGGGCTGGGGTTGGTGTCATAGGAAACATGTGAGTCACCGGCAGAGCTTGTCTGCAGGCTGGGAGGGGAGGGTGGGACAGTAAAAGTTTGACCTCACCCCTCTAGGCACGTGTCATTCTGAGCAAGCTTCCTTCAGAGACAGTTCAAGAACTCCTTCTAAGAACATTGGTTCCAGTGTTGCTTTCTCCATTGTACTAGGAGAGTATGTTTTAGAAAAGATAGTTGCTTTGCTTCTTGCTAGCATGTGGTTCTGCTGGTTTAAGGCTCAGTTCGGAGGACTTCGTGAGTTCTTTCACTTGAGAAAAAGATGAAACAGGACATTTTAAGGGTGTATGGGCAGAATGTGGGTCACTTAGCGGGGCAGCACAGAAAGGGGAGGTGAAATCTGGTGTACACAGAGTGTCAGGAAAAGCCTGGCTGGCTGCGCACCCTCAGCATGTCTTGGTGTTGATTTCACATGTGGAAATGCTAACCCCAAGAATGAGGTTTTATAGAAAAGGAAAATGAAGCACTTCATGACCTGACTCTGTTAACATCGAATGCGGATTCCCACTTACAGGGGCAAAACCAGCTGAGACGATTTGAAAACACTGTACTCCAGAACACAGCAGTGTTCTTCACTACAGCCTGGCAAATTGGAGGCCTCTGCTGCACATCCTGTTGCTGGGCTGTTTTGAAAGGGGATCCAAGTGACCTTTCCACAGGTACCCCTGTTCTGCAGTCTCTGGGAGCTGCAGCTGTTGCAGGCTCTTTACTGCCTCGGTGTCGCTAAGGCAGCACTTCTGCCAGTGTGTTCTGAAGGAGATGGTGAAACTGGGAATTCCTGATGATGTTATTACTTTTTTTTTTCATTAGCCCTGTCTTCCTGCTTTGCATGGGCTCAATAGAGAAGAGCAGCAGCTTGTCCTATCGAAGCAGCTAGTTGAGATGTCAGTGTAATGACTGAGGCTGCAGGCAATGGAGGTAGGCAGTGTAGGTGTGCTGGGTTTTTGCTGAAGGCAGTCTCAGGTGAAGCTTCTATCCAGTCAGGAGTTCATTTACCTGTTCTCTTAATTAGGTAATCATCCTGGTTTATTTATGCTGGTTAATACATTGCCCCCTGCTTGTGTTTCAAGCATATTCTTCCATGTTCATAGTAGTTTGAAATACATTCTTCTCAAATTGCTCTCCTTAGGCTTCACCAAGCTCTCTTGGTGTGTGTGGCTGTGTGTGAGCATGGGGTGGGGAGCTCACTACACTGTTAGTCCTGGCCGTAGGTGCACTGGCACAGCTTGCGAAACTCGATCGTGTAGACGCACACCTTCATGGATGGTGATTCCCTTTGATTAAGTTAAACAACATCATGAGCTAACTCGCAAGCATATTTAGTTCTTTTCAGATGCATGTATGGCTACTGCTTGGCTTGTTTGTCCTGCTGCCTCTGCTTTTTCTCCTCCTCCGGATCCTGATGAGCTCTTTCACTTCATTCATGGTGTTGATGTGTTGGATACCTCCGCTCCCTTTCTGAGGCCAGCCACGCAAGATGTGGTGTCATCTTTTGGTTTCTCTCCATGTACTATCTCACTTTCTAAATATAAAAAGTTGAAGATTAATTGGCTGAAAAATGATTCCTTTTTTTATGTTGTGCATGAGTTTTTCTTTTTAAACTTCAGCTTAACAGTTAGCAGCTGAAAATCAAGGGAGGAAGGGATGTATGTGTCAGTAACCCAACTTCTACAAATAGTGTGCTACATGAACTTCTTATCCTTCTGGAAATTGTTTTTCAGCCTTAAATACAGCACTCTCTGTTTTTAATCACTCCTTAGCTATTAGCTGATTAAACACTTCAGTCATACTCCTTTGGGGAAGGTAAATTGTGTCATTCTTGCTCTGCAGGATGAGCTGAGCTACTGAAAGTGGCTTGGCCAGGGTCAGACCGCGAGCAGCTGCAGATCAGAGCAGAACTGTGGCTGGTGCCTCCTCTGCCACGCTGGATTCACTGGAACGTGGCATCTCCATGCGTCCTTTCTCAATGACTTGGTAAATCAGTTTACAAAGGACTTAAAATAATTGGACTGAAATTCCTTCTTTGATTTGCTTGAGGGAGGAGAAGTATAACTGTATGATCTGGTCTGATACAACTTGCAGTGCGGATAGCACTGCGTGAGGCTTCTCCAACGAAGTTATTGGTGCTGAAAAGAAGAATGTCTAAAGGATTTGTTTAAATATGATGCAACAGCTCTTCCCCTCATGACAGTGTGGTTTGTAATGCTGTAAGCCTCTGGTGTGCAGGATCCCAGCTCTGATCTCCTATGCCAAGATCTGTTGACCACTGATTTTATTTAAATGACCTTTTGGGGTCCTCAAAAGTTAGTTTTGGAACCATTGTGTAACATAGGTGTGTGGGTCACTCTCAGGACGTGCCAGATGACTGGGCTGTGTTCAAAGTGGGGAAACCAGCAAGAGTTAGGCTGAAAAGAGACTTTCTTGCATCAAGTTTTGCAGGTGTTTGGCACATGTGGATGCTGTGACTTCGGTCATTCTGTTCCTGGTGCATTACAGCTATAGCAGGCTGGAATTGATTTTAACAACCCCTATCTTTTGAGATTGGGTGTTACATAGGAGACAAATTGGGTATTGTATTGGGTAGTATGTGTGTGATAAATGTGCAAGAATTGACATGTAAGGACTTGAGTGTGACGTGCTTAGATGGAACTCTTCCAGCTGGGGTGAAAGTGGATCCTATGGTCATGACACTGCTGAAATATTCCTGGATTCATTTCTGAAATGTGTATTTGAGTCACTCAATGGAGCTGTGCTGAGGCCGGGGCAGGTCATTGACAGCATATCTGTTCTTGCCTCTGGCAACCTAATCCATGGATTTATTTTTTTTTTTTGGCACTGAGAGCTGTTCTTTAAGGAAATAATTGCTGTTCTATGTGTGAGTTCTGACTTCATGTCAGTGAAAAAAGTGATTCTGTAGGACTTAATTTGACTATTTTCAAGTGAGGATCTCATTAAAATGTTGAGTGCACCGGAGGTTTGGGGGTGAACTTCCATATGTGTGTGTTTCCCTCATGGCATTCACTGAGCGGTGACCTTTCCACTTGAGTTGCAGGTGTGTGACTTCTGGCTATTAGTTTGGATTTGATTCAACAGATTTCAAACTTTTTCCTTAACCCCCTGAAGTGCCAGTAGTGACTCTTTGGCTTTTTAAATGCAGTGAAAAGCCGTATTGCTTATTTAGTGTTTCCACCTTAAATGAGCTGAGCTCTTTTAACTCCGTTTTCATCCCCCTAACCTTCACGATTGAATTACGTGGTTCCATCTTTTATTGCTATTGCTGAAACATCTGTATTTTGAAGCCTGTGTGTTGGGAGTGGAAGCTGCCACAGGCTTAATGCCATAGTCTGTGAACACAGGTAAGACTGAGAATAACTTACAGTTATTACTATTAAGTGACTATTTGGTTGCTGTTGAAATGGCTGATTTCTGGAGGGTATCTCCCTGCTGCTGTAGGAGTTTGTAGATACAGCACTGTGGGTGAAATTTATCTGCTATCAAAAGCTCAAAGACGTGGCACTTTAGTTACACTCTTATTTCTGCTTGTGCTTCTTATTTTGCTCAGAAAAAAAAAGCTATACCAACAGTATTTTTAACATATTTGGCCTTAAGCCAAGCAGGTTTGACTGTACCAACAGCCACTTTGGAGAGTGTACTTGGCTTTGTGCTATTTTCTCCTCTTTTGAGGCACCTGGATGGGAGGGAAGGGCTGCAGGGAGCATAGAAAGGTTTCCTTGTTCTCAGTTCCGGTGCCTGCCAGGAGCAGTGCTAACCAGAAAGCCATGTCTCAGTACCCACAGAATATTCAGGATTGCAGCTATGAGGAGTCCCACAAAGGCTGGGCTTTGTTTGTTTTTTAAACATAGTCTTCTCTAGTCTAACTCAAGTTTCTCTGGGAGGGTCAGTGTTCAGTGTTTCTGGAAGTAGAAGCAACAAGTCCGCTTACCTGATCTTTCTCTTCTCTCAGGTGTTCTGTTGGAGCGTACGCTGCACATTTATGGCGATTCTGAGTGTGAGGGCAGAATTCTGCCAGGCCCAGCACAGCATCCTGGCTGACAAGTGAGCTGAGTGCAGAGGCTTCCACGTGCCATAGTTACTTTGCCTTGAAGACTCTGGACACAGTAGACACTCAAATATATGGGATATCTTCTGCACATTGGAAGCATTTTCCTTTTACTGACTCTAGCAAAACTAAGCATCAAGAAAACAAAGTGGAGAGAAAATCTGCCCTTACTTTTTTTGCCTCACCAGTGCCTAAATGTAGAGCAGGCTGCCTAGTCTTGCGTGTAGTCAGAGTTTTTGGAGTCCGAAGGTTACCACCTGCAGCAGTTGAGGCCGAAGTTGAATTCAAGTGGATTCTGAAGCAAACCAGCTCTTCTAGCAGCAAATTCTTTAAGGAACAGACACGTCGAAGCAAGCTCCGATCTGTCTAAGGCATTTTAGTGGTCTCTTTAATGTTTTCTGCTGTGAAACCTTTCCAAGGTTATTGATTTATTTTTTTTTTGTTTTTTTTTTTTTTTTAATCATTTTCCTCAATCTTTTGGCCCCTTACACACTTCAGTAGCCATTATGAACCGTCCAGCCCCCGTGGAAATCACTTATGAGAACATGCGTTTCCTAATCACTCACAACCCAACCAACACAACCCTCAACAGGTTCACAGAGGTAAGGCAACCAGATAAAGCTTCCTGGCATGCTCATGGTTCTGTAGAAGTGCTGGACAGTCACTCTTCATACCTGTGGCTCAACACTTTAGCTGTATATTATGTGTTATCTGAAACTTAAGGTGTTTTTATCTTTAATGTATTGGTCACATTCTCCTGACAGGATGAGAAGAGAATCCACTGATTGCTTTTTCCAGAGTCCTGCATTTCTTTAACTGCATGAGGCTGAATGAGCTTCCATTTTAGAATATACTCCCCTCGCCATGTTCTTGGCCTTGCTTCTGAAGGTCTGCATATTCTGTGGTTCTAAATGTTATCTTTCATTAAATAATGCAGTGCTTCCAATATATCAATCTACTGCTCACCTTTTGGCTTCTAAAGTAGTTGACAGAATTGTAACTGGTTTCTGACCTGTCTTCTCCCTTAGACTAGGGGTAAGCACAATACTTAAACCCATACTGTAGTTCACAGGCTGTGTTGCCAAACTGCCCTGATCCAGAAGGGCCCAAGTTTTTGGGTGCTAGAATGTATCTGTGAGACATGACATCTGCTGGGCCTGAGTGCTGGGAAGAGTCAGTTACATGGGCAGTGGGTCATAATGTCACTGACGCAATCAGGACTTAAATACAGCAAAACCTAACATTCAGCTTTCTGAAAAAGCAGATGATGATGGTATCATCAGAGGAGTGGTAGGACAGTGTATTTCTGTGTCCTGGGTCACTGCAAACCTGCAGTATCTTTGTGGCCTCATGTCTAGAGGACTTTCATGTGGCGTGTGCAGGTCTGTTTTTTGCAGAGAGATCCTGTCATCTGAGACTGATGTCTGACTGTGGCTGTTGACTTCTGTCATTCAGCAGTGGCCATTCACCATGAATCTGCTCAGATATTATTGGTTAATTTTGAAAGCCACATTCTTTTGGTCTTTTTTATATATATATATTTTATATATATTTTTTTTCCCCATTAACATGGACTGTCTTCCTTTTTCAGGAGTCCTGTCTCTGGAATAGGTATTATTGCTAATTGTTAGAAGTTACAGTGATTCATTCCGGGCATGAGAGGAAATTCTGCTTGCTGTATGAACCTTCAAAGTGAACTGGAACAGCTTTTGTTTGATCTTCTGATTATTTGTCTAGCACAATGTGCTACTTATAGTGCATTACAAGGAGGCTAGAGTATGGTGCTGTGTGTGTTCTGTTACTCCCTACCTCAAATTGTCAACAGTGTCCGAAGCAAACAGTTCCAGGCTTCTATTTAAAGAGAAGCAGCTGCTTGAAGAATATAAGCGGTGGTTTTAATTTGGCTCTTTTATATGCAATTTTTTTCCCACCTTGGTATTTCCCAGGAGAAGGAGGATTCAGAGTGTTTTATGTTTATTCCTGTCATTTGTAGCCCTTGTCCTCTTATAGGCCATAGTCCCCTTCCTGTGCTGGCCTTTGCTCCTTCCCTGCGTAGTCACCTTGGAGCTGTACAGTAGTGGCAGCACCGCTGACTGTTTAGTTCTTCATCTGCTGGAAAGTGCTTGGGTTGGTCCCTGTGTAATGTGCTCACCTGTGTTCCTTTTCCCTAAAGGAGCTCAAGAAGTATGGAGTGAGAACCTTGGTGCGAGTTTGTGAAGCCACTTACGATCAAGCTCCCATCGAAAAAGAAGGAATCCAGGTTCTAGTGAGTTGCCTTTAAAACTGTCTAAAAATGAGACCCACCATGGGCAGAAGTGGTGGGGATGCCCAGGGCTTTGGGCAAGCAGTTGTGACTGTTTCAGACTGGCCAGAAGCGATGTGATCCCCAGCATCAGCAAACGCTGGTTTTGAGAAGCTCACTGTACGTTTGTAAAAGGTTCTTGCTTGTTTGTTACTATTGCCAGAGCTCTTTAGTTGGAGTGGAAATGCCTGTTCCTGGATTTCTGGGTTTATTGAGATACTTTGATTGCCTTTTAGTGACTAGTTTGATACTAACCCAGTGTTCAGCCTTGTGGTTTGTACAACTCACTCCTTTTCAGCGCTTCTTGGCTCTACTGTTGGACCTTCTCAGGGTGCAGATAAAAGTCCATCCTTCAAAAAGTGCCACCTTTTGAGACTTTCTGACATGTTGATACTGGCTGTGGTAGAATATGGATCGACAGCTTCATCACTGCTCATCTCTGCGTGGAGCCTGGCTGCTGGTGGCTCCCCTCTTCAGCAGGTGGAATTCCATAACTGCTGCTCACAGCTACCATTATGCAGTGACTGTCTGACTGTATGGTCTGGTGTTGCTCAGTGGTTATGGGAAGGTTGTTATAGTAGGTGTGTGCTCACACGAAGCTTGCAGGCGGTATTTTTCCAGGCAATACTGATGAATCATCACAGTGTGTCAGATATAATCAGTTTATTTTACTGGAGTGAATAATACTCTGTTCTGAGGCCAGAAATTGCATCTTACTTTCTTGGTGCAGGTACTCAGCCTTCCATTACCCCTTGATTCTTATGGCTCAGGTGGAGAAAAACTTTGCAGTTTTCCATTAGGAGAAAAACTTGTATCCTGGCATATCTGTGAACACTCCCTGTACAGGGCAGTCGGGTTTCTTGGCTTCTGGCCCTGATAAGCATTTGCTGCAGTTCCAGGCAGCCACGTGTGCCTCAATGTTGTTGCAAAAATCAGTCATTATAGGGTTAGCTGTGCTCCCAGGGCTTTTTTGTTCTCTCTGGAGCTGTGATATTCCCGTGGTTGCCAGAGGCTTGAAGGATTAAGCTGGTGTCAAAGGCCTCAGAGCCCTGATTTCAGCTGGGGTTTAAGAGTTTGTGTTCCTGTGCTAGATCAAGAACTGAGTTCTTCCTAGAAGACTTGGGTCAGTTTTGCAGGTGTCCAGCTCTGCCCTGTGAGGCCCTGTGAGACCTTGGCCTTTGCAGCTGAGAGCCAAATCCACCTGCTGCAGTCCATGCCCCCTGGGGCAGCTGCAGGAGCTGGAAGTGCACTGTCCTCTGCAGCCTCTGCTTCTGAAATAGTTTGGGGATTTTGGTTCTCAGGAAGCTTTAGGAGCTTGGTGTTGGCTTGGTTTGAACTGAAAGCAGGTTTTTGAGGAAGCTTTTGTGAAAACTGGAAATGTTTTTTCTGCAGCTGTGCTAAGAGATCCTTTCACTTCAAGTAACACATGTGAGTCTTGTGTCCACACGTTTGTCTCAGCTAACAAGGCTCTTTGCGTTGGGTACGTACCAGATCTTAGTGTTCCATTGCTGCAGAAGGACAAACAGGAGAGAGCATAAATCTACCAGTTATCTGTTAAGGATAACAGAAAGCAGGAAGTAACAGGGAAGGTTTGTTGCTAACGTTATCCCTGATCCTGATGATCCCAGTCATGGGGTTGTCTTAGTAATTCACTGTATTGCAGTAGTGTTTTCTATTTCAGATAAGCTTAACTAGTTACCAGCATGACCTGCTTTGCTTTCCTAGGAGCACTTCCTTTTTCAAAGCAGAGTCCTGTTGCTGTTCAGAACTAGTATTGAATTAGCAGCTGGCTTAGAAAATAACATGTCACTATTTAAAGCTAATATTTGCCTGCAAAAATAACATTAAGATTAAAAGCAGCCTGACAGAGATTAGTGTCTATTTTAAAACTGTTGTGGTCAAAAGCATAGTGAAAGCTCTCAAAATGAGAGCACTTGAGCAGAGCCTGCTCTCAGGCTGTGAGAGGAGTGTGCACTGGCAGGGTGGGTAGAACTGGCAGCTCCAGAGCTGCTTTGGCAGATGGCATAGTGAGAAAGTAGAGAATTGGATGTTCTGTGTTTGAAGTAGTACTATTACATGTGTGTGTTTATCAACAGAGATTAAATCCAGGAGGCGGGAATGGATTTTGTTTCTGCGGGCTTCTGCAGTTCTCAGGTTCATGCATCAGGTCTTGTGACACAGAAGTGTTACATCACAAAAACTGGTGGTTTTCTGGATGTAGTTCTGCACCGGCTGGCAACCAAGGAGGCTGTAGGGGTTTGTTTGTCTTCAGGATCGAAGACACATATCATTGTTCTTCTCTCAGTCCTTCATATGGGTTTTGAACATGGGGTTCTTGTTACCTTAAAGTCCTGTTACTGCTTCTTGGGTGTCTCAGTTCTGCATTGCCAATCCTGCAGTCATTGGCAACTCACAAACCCGGAGCTGTTCTGCTAAGCAAGGCTGCTCCAGCTAAAGGGTAGATAAGAATAACCCCTTCTTTCCTATCATCCTTCCCAGATCCTGCAGGGTGGCACAGAAGGGTTGTGTATTCTGTTTGTGCAATCTCCGTGCAACATCTTGGTTATTAAATGACTGGTTTGGTTGGGGAGCTTAGCAGTTGGGTTTTATCCTGTCTGACAGAAGCTCAGAGGTGCTGCTGGCAGAACTCCTCAGCAGGAAAAGACTTGCAGAACTTTGCTGCATTCACAGAATCACAGAATCACAGAATAGTAAGGGCTGGAAAGGACCTTCAGATCATCGAGTTCCAACCCCCCCGCCATGGGCAGGGACACCTCCCACTAAACCATGCCATCTAAGGCTATGTCCAACCCCACCTTGAACGCCGCCAGGGATGAAGCATTCACAACTTCCCTGGGCAACCCATTCCAGGGCCCCACCACCCTCACAGTAAAGAATTTCTTCCTCAGATCCAATCTAAACCTCCCCTGTTTAAGTTTAAACCCATTACCCCTTGTCCTCTCACCACAGTCCCTCGTGAAGAGTCCCTCCCCAGCATCCCTACAGGCCCCCTTCAGGTATTGGAAGGCTGCTATGAGGTCTCCACGCAGCCTTCTCTTCTCCAGGCTGAACAGCCCCAACTTTCTCAGCCTATCTTCATACGAGAGGTGCTCCAGTCCCCTGATCATTTTCGTGGCCCTCCTCTGGACTTGTTCTAACACTTCCATGTCCTTTTTATGTTGAGGACACCAGAACTGCACACAATACTCCAAGTGAGGTCTCACGAGAGCAGAGTAGAGGGGCAGGATCACCTCCCTCGACCTGCTGGTCACACTCCTTTTGATGCAGCTCAGGATACGGTTGGCCTTCTGGGCTGCAAGCGCACACTGCCGGCTCATGTTCATTTTTTCATCAACCCACACCCCCAAGTCCTTCTCTGCAGGGCTGCTTTCAATCTCCTCCCCACCCAACCTGTAGCTGTGCCTGGCATTGCTCCGACCCAGGTGGAGGACTTTGCACTTAGCATGGTTGAACTTCATTAGGTTGGCATCAGCCCACCTCACAAGCGTGTCAAGGTCCCTCTGGATGGCATTCCTTCCCTCCAATGTATCAACCGAACCACACAGCTTGGTGTCATCGGCAAACTTGCTGAGGGCGCACTCAATCCCACTGTCCATGTCACCCACAAAGATGTTGAACAAGACCGGTCCCAACACCGATCCCTGGGGGACACCACTCGTTACCGGTCTCCAGCTGGACACTGAGCCACTGAGCACTACTCTTTGCATGCGGCCATCCAGCCAGTTCTTTATCCACCCAGTGGTCCACCTATCAAATTGATGTCTCTCCAACTTAGAGAGAAGGATGTCATGGGAGACAGTGTCAAAGGCTTTACACAAGTCCAGGTAGATGACATCAACTGCTTTACCCCTGTCCATCAGTTCCGTAGCCCCTTCATAGAAGGTCACCAGATTGGTCAGGCAGGATTTCCCCTTAGTGAAGCCATGCTGGCTGTCACCAACAACCTTGTTGGTTTTCATGTGCCTTAGCATGGCTTCCAGGATAATCCGCTCCAAGATTTTGCCAGGCACAGAGGTGAGACTGACTGGTCTGTAATTCCCCGGCTCATCCATTTTTCCCTTCTTA
The DNA here is from genome assembly GCA_039720435.1 of Amazona ochrocephala. Classification (NCBI taxonomy): domain Eukaryota; kingdom Metazoa; phylum Chordata; class Aves; order Psittaciformes; family Psittacidae; genus Amazona; species Amazona ochrocephala. The sequence continues at coordinate 6,868,519 of CM077886.1, read as the reverse complement.
AAAATGGGGGTTATATTTCCCTTTTTCCAGTCATCGGGAACTTCACCTGACTGCCATGATTTTTCAAATATGATGGACAGTGGCTTAGCAACTTCATTTGCCAGCTCCTTCAGGACCCGTGGATGGATTTCATCCGGTCCCATGGACTTGTATACATTCAGGTTCCTAAGGTGGTCCCGAACAAGATCCTCCCCCACAGTGGGCCCAGGGTCCCCACCCTCACCGTCCCCGCGTCTGCCTTCCAAGACTTGGGTGGTGTGGTCAGAGCATTTGCCGGTAAAGACTGAGGCAAAGAAGTCATTAAGAACCTCAGCCTTCTCCAAATCCAGGGTAGCCAGTTCTCCCGATAGCTTCTGGAGAGGGCCCACGGTGTCCCTAACCTGTCTCTTATCGGCAATGTACCTATAAAATCCCTTCCTGTTATCCTTAACATCCCTAGCCAAGTTTAATTCTAAGTGGGCCTTAGCTTTCCTAACCTGGTCCCTAGCTTCCCGGACAACATCCCTGTATTCTCCCCAGGCCGCCTGTCCTTGCTTCCACCTTTTATAAGCCTCTTTTTTCTTTCGAATTTTGCTCAGCAGCTCCTTATCCATCCAAGGAGGTCTCCTGGCCCTCCTGCTGAACTTCCTTCTAGTTGGGATGCATCGCTCCTGAGCTTGCAGCAGGTGATCCTTGAATATCAACCAACAGTCTTGGGCCCCCCTGCCCTCTAGGGCTGTATCCCATGGAACCTTACTGAGCAGGTTCCTGAAGAGGCCAAAGTCTGCTCTCTTGAAGTCCAGGGCAGTGAGCTTGCTGCACGCTCTTCTCACTGTCCTGAGGATCTCAAACTCAACCATCTCATGATCGCTGCAATCAAGGCTGCCCTGGAGCGCTACATTCCCAACCAGCCCTTCCCTGTTGGTGAGGACGAGGTCAAGCATGGCACCTCTCCTTGTCGGCTCCTCTATTACTTGCAGAAGGAAGTTGTCTTCCACACAATCGAGGAACCTTCTGGATTGCTTGTACCGGGCCATACCATCCATCCAACAGATATCAGGGTGGTTGAAGTCTCCCATGAGAACAAGGGCCTGCAAGCGTGAGGCTGCTCCTATCTGCCTATGGAGCGCTTCGTCCAGTAAGTCCCCTTGGTCAGGCGGTCTGTAACAGATCCCCACAATAATGTCACCCATCGCTGTTCTCCCTTTAACCCTGACCCACAAACTCTCTGTCGACTGTTCACCTGTCCCCAGACAGAGTTCCATACTCTCTAGCCTATCCCTAATATAAATAGCAACTCCCCCTCCCCGTCTGCCAGGCCTGTCTTTCCTAAAGAGCCGGTAACCTTCCATTCCAACACACCAGTCATAGGTGCCATCCCACCATGTTTCTGTGATGCCTATGATATCATACCCCCGTAGATGTGCACACATCTCTAATTCCTCTTGTTTGTTCCCCATACTACGGGCATTTGTGTAGAGGCATTTGAGCCGAGGTCCAATTGAAGCCGGCTCATTGGCTGGAGCAGCTGGAATATCCCTACATTGCTCCGAATGTTTACTATAGGTGCTACCAACCGACTGGGTGTGTTGGGATGGAATGATGCCCCCCTCCCCCAACACATCTAGTTTAAAGCATCCTTGACCAGCCTGGCAAGCCTCCTACCAAATCCACTCTTCCCCTTGTTTGTCAGACCAGCTCCACCAGCCCCCAGGAGACCTGGCCTACTATACTGAGTCCCATGGTCAAGGTACCCAAACCCCTGTCTATAGCACCACCCTTCTAACCATTTATTAACCTGCCCAATCCTCCTAGTCTTTTCAAGGTCCTGCCCTGTATCCTGGAGAATTGACGAAAAGACAATCTGAGCTCCAGAGCCCCTAACCACCTCTCCCAGAGCCCTGTAGTCCTTCTTTATAGTCTCCAGGCTACTGCTATCTATATCAGTAGCACCCACAGTCTCAGAAGTGTTCTTGTTCCTTGTCCTGGGCAGGGTTTTATCAGTGCCTGTTCAGTGCCAGGGCTGTACCGCTCCTGGGAAGGTGATGCTTATGTGGGGTTGTGATTAATTCAGGCCAGCACAAGAGCTGTGTGGACGTGATGTTTAATGTATAAACTCAAGCAGTGTAATAGGCTCCTGTGTTTGGTCTGAAGGAAAGGGTTTAATTTAGTGGAAAACCAGGATGCAGAACTGACACGCAAATCCTGTTCTTTGCAAGGCAGTTTCAGAAGAAAGCACCTTGCGGTGGGCAATACATCATCTCTTGGCAGCCCATACTTCTCTTCCTGGGACAGTGCATAATACTAGGTCTAAAATAATAGAGCTAGCCATGTGTGATGGTGTGGAAAATCTGGTGAAAGCCTTTAATTAGAAAGAGCAAGTTTCACTTTATGATCTTGTTTCTGTAGCCTTGTTGTCCCAGATACTTTTAATTTCCCATTTGCATTAGGAAAAGAGTTCTCTGTGCCCCTTAGACTTTGTGTGTCTTTTTGAATTCATCACGTACAATGTTATTTCAGGAACTTAAAGCTTTTTGATTTGGTAGTTCCAAGACACAGTTTCCACCTTGCAGCTTTTGTAAGTGCCAGCATATTGCTTGCGTGCTCTCAGGCCAAGGGTTGTGCCAAGTTGTATTTGCTGTTCAGGAAATATCACGATGACAGTAATTGTATTTCAAAAGGGAAAGGCTGGAGGGTTTTTTTACCTGTGGTTGTACTTGCTCAGTTTTTGCGTGCTTCTTTAAGGCTTCACAGAATATTGCTTCATATTAAGCTGTTCTCAAGACACTACATGAAAGACCTGTTTCTAGCCAGTGAGGGAAGGAGATGGCTCCTTTCAAAGCTCTTTCCCTGCCATTTGGAGAGGTGGCTGAATAATACAAAGCTCTGGCTATGAGTCTGTCTTGTAAAATGCATTGCAGTCTAATGAAAAGTGCTAAATAACTACTAAGTATCATTTTTCCCTTTGCATCTGGGAGTACTCTTTCTGCAGCACTCTCTGTTGTCTTGAGAAGATTATAAAGCACATGATGGTCCTGAAATGTAGGACATGTACTGCACTTAGCACAAGTTCCAAGAGAGTGCTTGTGACTTCAGTGAAATGGGAAGTATCTGACGTGCAATTTTGATTGACAGGCACGGTGATGCTATCAGATGTGATCTGGGTAGTGAAATGGTGGCTGCCCTTTAGTGGACAGAAAATTAACTGTAAATGCTGCTTGGTTGGTGACTTGGCTGATGTCTGAGCACTCTTCGTGCTTGTGAATGGACTGGGGGATTTGGACTTGAATTGTCTTGTTGACTGGATTCATGGCAGCTGGACAAGGTGATCCATTTGAGTTGTTATGAAGAACCTGTCTGAAGTACAAATAGCACTTTAAAAGGTTAACAGAACCACAGGCAAAAGTCTGCAGAGCTCTCATTTCTCGGGTGTTTATTTGAAATGTCTTGATTTTTACAGATTTTTAACAAAATGGATTTCCAAGGCAGCTATTTTTCTAAAAATTCTATACCACATAGGACCTGGTATAGAGTTTTATTGAAATGTTATTGAAAAGTGCAGTTTAATGGTTGTTAAACATTTAGTGTTGCATTATATCGACTTTCCAGCTTCCGTGCAGCCAGAAAAATACATCTGTTTGTAGTAAGCACTTCTTGCTGATGCATTGTTTTCTTTCTCCCAGTTCTGGTTACCTTGCTGTTGGCTGTGGTTTGAAATCCATGTCACTAATACTTTTTTCTTTCCTTCAAAGGACTGGCCATTTGATGATGGAGCGCCACCCCCCAATCAAATCGTTGATGACTGGCTCAACCTGTTGAAATCCAAATTCCGTGAGGAGCCTGGCTGCTGTATTGCTGTTCACTGTGTTGCAGGCTTGGGAAGGTTGGTGTTCTGCTGGCTTCTTTTTATACTGGACTTAAAAATCAGCTTGTCTGGAAGGTCGGGGGGGGGGGGGGGGTGTGTTAAGTAAGTGCCAATTCCTCTGTTTTCTCACAAGTAGCACGTTAAAGCAGCAGCAAGTTTGTGCCATTAAAGCAAGAGAGACTTACTGCAACTTAATCTTGACTGGTTTCAGAACTCTTATCAAGGATGGAAGGAAAAACATGGTGAGGTTGTTGAGAACACTCCTGTCAGGAATGACACAAGCAGTTGGAGGTGCTATTCATTTGAAGGGGTCTTCCTGCTGAAAATCTCTTGGGCTTCTTGACACATGTGGTACAGTTTCTAAGGCTGTACAGTTTTTAATTTCCTCCTTTTCAACTGATGCACTGTGAAGGATGTGAGAATAATAAAAAGAAAGGCATTTAGGAAAAACAATTCAATGACTTTGTTACTCTAAAGTGGCTTCACTTCGGTTTCAGGGAGAGTTAGGCTTGTATTTCTTGTTTGCATGAGGACTGATGTTTCTCTCCTCGCCACCCGACTTCCTTCTTTGCAAGGAACTTTCCTCCTTTCAAGATGAAGTAATAATTTAAAAAGACTGATTCAGGAGAGCTCAATGCTAAATTCGTATTCCCAAATATAACCTCTGAATGTTCTGTTTATTCTGTGGGCTAGGAGGAAATGGAGCTGTCTACTAAAAGAAATTTTGCATTAGGTACTCAGCAGGCAAATGTCATTCTATAAATAATGCTTACAGAGGAAGTACTGAAGCTGTTTACAGATTAACTTGATGTATTTTGAGGGCTTCAATGTATTGTTTCTCTAGATCTTCCTAAAATACTGATTCCTCTGCTTTAGGGCTCCTGTACTGGTTGCACTTGCTCTCATTGAATGTGGAATGAAGTACGAAGATGCAGTTCAGTTTATAAGGCAGTAAGTTAAACTTCCCTTTGCTCAAGAAATCTCTCATTTACATTGTATTTGAACAGTATCTGCAGCAGAACTCATTAGATTTCTGATTTGATTTCTAGTACTTATATCCTGACATGATGGGCATGACTTTGATGTGAATATTGAGGCTTGTGCCCTTTCCTCTGTTTAGAGATGAGGATTAAAATGTGGTCTCTCTCTCCTTCTCTTTTATTGTTATTATTGTTATTATGTATTAAACCTGGGCTTCTGCATTAAGCCATTGACTTGAGACTCAAAGATTTTGATCTTGGGAGGAAAAAGTGTCCAGGCTGGGGCTGTAAAAATCATGGATGACCTGACCATGGACTAGTTGCTCCTAAGGAAATTGACATAAGTGGTAGTGTGGGTGGGCCAGCACGTGAGCACCAGCACTCCTATGTGTCCTGTGGAGAGTGTTACCCACCCAGGAAATGTCTGGAAAACTACCAAATGTGATGAAGGATGAGACTGCCGAGCTCTGCTGGTTTAGTGATAACATCGCATCTTGAAATGAAGCCCAGCAGGTGCGATTTCTGTTGAGTGAACTTTGCCAAAAAAACAGTTCATCCTTTTACAGCCTTCCAGGGTCCTCAGTTCCCTCTCTGAACTCTCTTGCTGTTGACTTTTTTTGAACTGTAACTTACTTAAATTCCATTTTTCTTGTCTTGGGGATGATGCCTTTGTCCCAAGAAGCTCTTTCCTGAGACCCTCTTACATGTTTGTATCTGAATGTCATGGTCTTGCTTAGCTAATACAAGTAGTCCATGCACCTGCAAGGAAAGAGTAACCTTGATGTTGTTCAGTGGCTGCTGCTGGTGATGGAAATAAACTCTCCAAGAAAACAGACTGAAATTTGTTATCTGGAATTTCATATTTTGACATGTAGGCAATGAACTGTCCTGGTTTGTCCTTCCTCAGAGAGTCAGTAGATACAGAACTGAGCCAGAAATGCTGATCTGTAGCTACAGGAAGGCTTTGAACAGAGGACTGCTCTGCCTTGGGGGGTGTGGCTATTGAAGCAGTACTTTTTCCATTGATATTAGCCTTCATTCTCTTTGTTTTAGGAAAAGGAGGGGAGCTTTCAATTCCAAACAGCTGCTTTACCTTGAAAAATACCGGCCTAAGATGCGATTACGCTTCAAAGATGCCAACGGTCACTGCTGTGTTCAATAAAGCATAATCTCAAACGAAGGCAGAAGTTAGCATGGCTCTTTTCTGGACTCTTGGCACCTGGAAATGTGAATCTGGAATCAAACTATGTCATCAGATTGGGGGGAGTCAGTCAGTGACCTCAGCCTCTGTCCTAATGGTGGTGATGATTGAAAACCAATAAAAATTAAAACACAAACCTAAGAGCAGCATTTCAGTGAAGGATTGTTTTCTCCTTGAGCTGCAGTTGGAACATCTGCAGGGAGAAAATCAGTTTCTGAACCTTCTGTATTTTTAACTTTTTAAGAAAACAAATAAAGTAAATTTTATGTCTAAGGAAAACCAGCAGAGCATTGGCTTGTGCAGAAGCTATTTTCTTGATTGGAGAAAAGTTCCCCAAGATTAGGGCCTGATATAGTAATTCCTATTTAAAAGGACTCTTTGAAGTGGAGTTGCCTTGTTTTTCACCTTGCTGGGCCCTGGTTGAGGCACAGGAGGAGCATTTGGTGCTGGATGGGAGCAGTCTTGCGGCCTTAAGCCCAGCCTGGGCAAATTCTAGAGACTGGGTGATGTCTGTTGTATGTGTACACGGTGTTCAGGCTCTGCAGGTGTGAGAAACCTTCCTGGTGGGCTTGAACAGAAGATTCTCTGCCTGATACTTCTGGTGACTCTGCTAAAGGCCTTTTCTGATGGGTACAAGGTTGTGCTTCAGCTGAGTGTGTGTAGCACGTGTGTGTCTCTGTGTTACCTTTCCAAAGCATTTGGCTGAGATGATAATTGTCTTTCTGTTGCTAGATAGAAAATCTATCCTGGCAGAAGACTGATGTCCAAGGGATGATTCAGACAAGGACTTAAAATGAATTAAGCTGTCATAAGAAAGAAGAAAAGGCTTTTTGCTGCTGTCCAGATTCTCTGCCTTGCTGAACACAGTAAATGAGGATTTTGGGGAGGGTCTCATTTGTATCACATATGAGGTAGAGGTGGGATGCACATAGAAAGGTGGTCCATGAAAAATGCCTTGTTTGGGTCTTTTCCCAGACTAGCCCTCATGTACAGCTCCATTTAACCAGTGATTGCCTTGGTTTTTTATTAGGCTCTTTTGGAGGGAAAATTTAGTTATACAACAACATGCCTCTCATTCACCATTGGCAGGCTAGAAACACACTCATTTTTGGAGTGTGAACTGGCACCACGTTCTCTTTGTAGGCCACTGGTGGTGTCAGTGAATTAAGACAAGTCATGTTGCAGGCTCTAATAACTAGTTTCAACCAGGCAACTTCTACCAAACACATGTTAACTTAGTGGCCTTCCCCAGCAGTGACCTCGTATGCTTTGAACTTGACATTATATCTGTAATATTGAGCCATTGAGGGCTCTGAATACAGGTTTAGTGTCCTACTCTCCTGTCATCTGCTGTGAAGCCCCAAAGGCTCTTGTTGGTCTGGATCTGTGGTAGTAGATTGATATCAGTCTCTGCCTATGCTTCAGCCTCTGGTGATGTGAGCTGCTTCACTGGATTTCTTCCTATTCTGGGTTTCTGCTCTTAGTCTGCAGGTTAACTGGGCTAATGTTTTCAGAACACAGGTAATGGCCTTTTAGAATTCTATTCCTGGATTTATAAATGTAAGCTAAAAATCATGGCACTTGTGAAGCTGCTCCCCTCACAGAGCTGCTGACAGACCTGTTTAAGGTCCATGGCTAGAAAACACCAAGCTCCGCAGAGCTTGCTTTGAGCCTGACTCAAGCTGTGGTGGTGTGCTGGGTTCCTTCCTCCCTTTAAGGTGTGTAACGTTTCTGATCAATAGATAAAGGAGACACAAAAGTGTTTGTGATGTCGATGCCTTCATTAGGGAAGTAACGTATCTGGTTGTGTTTGAGCCCATGTGGAAGGTAGATGATGCTGAAATGGGCTTTACCCTCCCCTTGCAAACTAGAAACCTAATGTTCTAACTGTTTCTGCAAAGTAAAATGGATGTTTCTAGTAAAATGAAATACTGGTAGTTAAAGCTGGGTTGGCAGATGGTGGAAGTCACGTTTGAGGGCAAGGTTGAGATAGATTAAAAACCAAACCCCAAGCCCTTCTGAAGAACAATAAAATCAATTTTTACATGCTATATGTATGACTGCATTCTTCCCCCTAGTTTTACTCTTGATTTTTACCGTACTAAGTATCCTATACTATGATTCTGCAGCCTTAATTGAGAAAAAATAGTGGAAAGTGCAGACTGTCATAGAGTGTAGACACAAAGGGGGTGTAACTGTGACTGATGTCCAGTAGCGCAAGAGTTGCTTGAGCACTTGAGCATAGTGCAATAAAGTTCTTGCAGTAAAATGTCTTCCCTCTGTCTCCTGATGAATTTATTGCAGCTAATTAATGTTAAATGCTCTTCTTTAATCTGCTTTGTAAAGGCCCTTGGTAAATTTGTTCATGCCCCTGGTGTTACTGGTGGCCACTGGGTTCTACGCTTGGGTTTGCTGGTGGGAAAGGCAGCTCTGCCTTGGAGAGAGGGTACAGCCCTGGAGGCAGGAACAATTCCCTTCCTAATATGTACCAGATTTTTCCAACTAGGACGAATTTGAAGTGAAGAATTTCTTCCTCATATCTGATGTAAATCTATCCAAAGGGACACAACAGGTAATGCTTTTCATAAGTGTGTCTGGAACATCTTATGCTTTAGGCTGTCCAAGGGCTATGCAGACACCATTACCTTGCAAAAATATTTAACATCAGATTATCGAAACCCAAAACCTTTGGTATGAAGCTTAATCTTGTGACCTTCCCTTGTTTTGACCACTCGTTTCATCAGAACCTAAATCCCCATCGTCAGTGAATGAAGTGACGTAAGTGGAGTCTTATTTTTCACGCCATACATTTAGTCTAGGTCCTGCTACTGCTGACTGGTGGGACACCACCAAAAAGTAAACTGGGTGCTGTCATGAAGTTGTGGGCTGACAGAGCTGTTGGACCACCCAGGACAGGAGCTCTTCTTCCTGGGCTTTCTGGAGCACTGGGCAGACCCTTAATTGGAGGCTGTGGTTGGTACCAGGTAACAGCACTTTGGGAGGGTAGTGGTGTGACTGGCATGGAGCTTGCCTCTTGGTGAAATATCTGGGTGAGGTTTAGAGGCTGCTGGAGCAGCTGCAGGAGACCTGGAGTTTGAGGGCTATGTCTGTGTCCTTTCTTGCAGGGCTTAACTCTGGTGATGGAGACAGAAGAGGGACACCCTGAACCAACGCCAGAGGAAAATCCCTGGTGTAATTCTGTGAATGGAGCAGGCAAGCTCAAGAAGGGAAAAGCACCAAGTAAGGAATCACTTTGGCTCTGTCCAGCAAGGCAAAACAAAAGCACTGAGTAATAACATGACTCCTTTAGGGCTGCACAAAGTCAACAGAGGGAGGGAATCTGGTCCTAGATGTGGGATGTCCTCTGTGGTTCCTGAAGCCACTTTGTTGGGAAGCTGGGCTGAATGCTAATGACTGGAGTCCTTCACTGAGTCAGTTCCCTCACTGACAAGCACCATGAGGGGATGCACATGCCGAGAGTTGGAGGGTGGGAGGTTGTGAAAGGCCCCCTGCTCTCAGCGAATTTGAAGGCTGGTTCTGGGAACATCTGCAAGCTCGTGCAGAGAATGGAGAGCACAGCATGGGCCCTCGGCTGTAATAATACTCATCAAGCCCTTGGGTTGTCTTTGGCAAGGCCGTGTGTGTGTGAAGCTCCTGACCTTCCTGGGCTACTGTTTTGGTTTTGTTTGTTGTCCTTGTTATCCAGGGGGCTGCTGGATCATGAGTGTGCTGGGTGGTGTGGGCTGGCTGAGCTGGTTGTTTCAATTGACTGGACTTAGTGCTTGGGGTGCCTTTCGCTGCGGGTGACTGTGTGCAGGCAGGGCTCATGCTACTTGGTGATTTCTTGCCATTTCAAATTTCCATTTCCGGCAATAAAAGGGAATAGGAATTCTTGTGTGGAATAGAAATGGCTTTAGGACTGAAGCAAGAATTTGCCTAGAGAAAGGACAGTGAGACCCATCAGGCTGGAGCTGAGTGGGGTTGAGGGGGAAATGTTAAAGTCGCAGCAGCTTGTTGGCATCTAACCCTCGTTGCTGCTCAGCCTTGCTGCCTGTGCTTGGAGTGCAGGCAAAAAAGCCTCCTGCTTCTTGGAGAGCTATGATGGATCTTCAATCCCATCATTTCCACATTTGGCTGGGAGGGGAGCTTCTGTTTTGCTGGAAGATCTTCGACTACTCCTAATAATGAGCCTCACTTCTGTGTTTCTGTTGCTGGGGGGCAATGAGTCAGTGGGTTTCCTGCCCTCAGACCAGGCACTTGGGAGATAAACTAAAGATTTGATGGGCTCCCTGGGGACAGATTGGTTGGCTGGTGCCTTGGAGGAGTCAGCTGGGATGCGTTGCACTGCAGAGCATTGGCTGTGCGACTTGGGCTGGAGCAGCTCTTGCTGGGATGGGAATAAGCCACAGATTTCTGTCTTTCTCCCTTGACAGTGAAAACAAGATGAAGAGTAGCAGTGTTGTCAGGGTAGCAGGAAAAAACTGGAGGAAGAACTGGGGGATGCACCACTTCATGATAATCACTAGCTTCCCAATTTTCTTTAGTTCCTGTGCCAATGCTAGGTGTGTGGGACTGGTACCTTGCATTGCAGACTGGCATCTGTGGTGTTCCTTTCTGTGGAATGCTGATTTGTACTCACAGAATCCCAGCCTGGTTTAGGTTGGAAGGGACCTTAAAGCTCCTGCAGTCCCAACCACTGCCATGGGCAGGGACACCTTCCACTGGAGCAGCTTGCTCCAAGCCCCTGTGCCCAACCTGGCCTTGAACACTGCCAGGGATGGGGCAGCCACAGCTTCTCTGGGCACCCTGTGCCAGTGCCTCAGCACCCCCACAGGGAAGAGCTTCTGCCTAAGAGCTCATCTCAGTCTCCCCTCTGGTAGGGTAAAGCCATTCCCCTTGTCCTATCCCTACAGGTCCTTGTCCAAAGCCCCTCCCCAGGTTTCTTGCAGGCCCCTTTTGGTATTCGACTACTGCTACTCATGGTGTCTTTGCAGTCAGGCCTTGTCTCACAGCCATGTAGTGGGGCACGGGGAATAAGAGCTGCTATTTAAAAGCAAATGTTGTCAAGGAAACTGCTTGACGGCAGCATGGCACAGAGGAGCCTCCTCCCCACGGCAGTGTGCAGCGCGAGGTGGCTCCACAAACGTAATTGAGACAGCAGGAATTCAGTGCTAACTACAAAGCCTTGTTTTGATTACCGTGTGGACTCCATCCCAACCGACTGTAGTTACTCTTTGTACCCCGGTTAATGAGCCAGCCATGCTTGCCCGTTCTGTAAAGCCAGCCAGAAATTTGAAATAGGAGAAGGGGTCAGGAGGAAGGTGACAGGGAATTACAGCACCCTTGCTTTTGATAGCGCTGTTCTGCCTACAAGGGTAATTACTTAAAGGAAGACGAATGCACTGCATTCCAGAGAGCTCCTCTCCAGCCTGCCTTAAATCCATTACAGGATGGCTCCTTTTGACATCTGCGTCTTTGTCCTTAATGATGACAGTAAATTTAAACACCCCGGGAGGGCTGCGGGAGCTGCTGCTGCTGCTACTCCTTTAACATCACCCCATGGGTGAGGCTTCTGGAGCTGCTTCACCCGAGAGTAGTGAGAGGCTCCCACACACTCACATCGCAGGGCAAAGCTGCGCTGTCGAAAGCTGATTTGATTCTGGTAACCTGTGGTTGCTTCCTGGTTACTAGGTAACAACACTGTCCCAGGTGAACCCCTCGTGCCTGCGAAGGTGATTTATCATATGGCTTTCCTGTTCATGTTATGTGAAGCTGAATCCAAACCTTCCAATTTATTTCAGGACCTTGGTAAGAAATCAAAGCAGGGTTAACACAGGGCAGCAGAAATAAATTGTTTCCCTTTGCTTGGAAAGGGCTTTAGATACTAATTCTGTTGCTCGCAGAGCTGAGTCTGCTTGTGATAGTTGAGATGGGAGGCAGTTCTAGGCAGCTGGTTTGCACTTTTCTGCCTTTCCCAGCCCTGCAGCTGTGTAATTATTGATAGTGATAATAAAATCATGATATATCAGTAATAATTGATACAGCACCAGAGCTTCTCTTTGTGCAGACATGCACTAAACTCCTCTGGAGTGACATCCAGGGCAGCTCCGCTGTGCTGCCAGAGCACTTCCCTGCTGACCCCGTTGCTGCTGAGGGTTCTGCTTTATGCCCTGAGCTGGGTGGTCTGCAGGGGAGGGAAATCCGCCCCTGGATGCTGCAGTGCCAGCAGGGCAGTGACAGAGCTTCGTTGTGAATCCAGGCTGTTGTTGCTGCTAAACAAAGCAGCTCTCTAAGCCAGGCCTGCAGGGCTGAGAGACAAAATGCTCTCCAGCTCTCATGTTTATGCATATATGCTGCATACATTTCCATTATTCCACCTGTTTGGTGATAATGGGTGTTTGGGATGGAGCAGCTGCTAAAGTGGCACATGGGGCGGATCACATCAGCAGGTGACATTTTTCACTGGGTTTATCATTGAGGACAAGCTGAGCCCTCAAAAAACTGGCTGCTCCTTCATTTACCAGAGCACAAAGCTGCCATTATTCAGGGGCAGAAGAAAGTGAAACCCCAGGAGATGAGCTGAGTGCATGTGCGATAGCCCTGTTCTGGCTGTGCAGGCATTAATGCAAGGACTCAAGGTCAAAGGCTACCCAGCTCTGAGCCTCAGAGGCAGAAGGGGCCTCCAGAAGGAAGAATGGTTTATTTCTTTCTCTCATGGAGTCATGTGTCAATTATCCCTGGTGTCTAGCAGCCTAGGAAGGGAATAGAATTTCTGCTCTTTGAGAGGTTCTGCATCTACCATTCATTTGTTGGGCAGAGGGTTGAAACTGCACATCTTTTGGGCAGGCGGCTAAAAGCAGAGATGTTGTGTAGCCTTATGAGAGGGGAAGACCCAAAGGGCAGCAGCTTTGCTTTTAATCTCAAGTGGTCCTTCTGTCATTCATGAGGCAAATGGTGCTGATTATGTGATTTAGGGAAATCTGCTGTGCTCTGGTCTAGGGGGATTGCTGAGAAATTGCAAAAGAAGTTACCAGTCCTGTGCGGCAGAGAACTGTGGTGGGGTTCAAATAACCAGATCAGCTCAAAACTGGAGGGACTTTAAACTCAATTTCATCAAGCTTTTCTGACAAGAACCTGGTACCTGGCTCTGCTGCAATATCATATCATGACATGCCTGGCTGTTGGCTGCTGCCTGGCTGCCTCCGAGCCCTTGGTCTTGCCAGTCTGCAGAGCAGGGCTGCTCCCTCTGTCAGGGATGCTCGTGAAGCCTCTGCCTCGTGATGAGCCTCGGGAAGACTCTGCTCACTGCAGCCTAACAAACCAGCTCTGTGGCGAACCTTCCTCAGCAGGAGCTCGAACAGGAGCAGAGCAAAGCAAGCTCTGAGCATTCATCCTAGCCTCAGCTTCTGCGGGGGGACCCCATTGGCTGTTGTACAAACAGGAAGAGGAGAGGATCCTGTGGAATACAAATGGATCTGGGCTTCGGCATGGGCATCCTGCAGCACACTTATGCTTTCCCTCACACCCAGCCAGGGCTCTGCTCACTCAGCAGGTTCCTGGGCCAGCTTTCCCTCTGGCAGCAGTGCTTGCTGCCAGCTCCTTCTTGGTTGAGAAACATGCAGGCTGGAGAAAACTGGCCCTGAGTCGGAGAGGCTTCGAGGTGTCCCTGGCAATTCCCAGGCTCCTGGCCTCTCTGGGATAGCGGGAGGCTGTTTCCACCTTCAGATCAATTGAAATCAGCTCCTTGTTTTGGGGAAAATACACGATCTGTTGTCTCATGGCCTCAGCAGTGAATTGATTACAGGAAGCAGTTGCTGTAGCATGAAAGAAATGCCTCTCAGCTAGACAGCAAGGAGCAGGTTTGTTTGTGCCTGCGATCTGTGTGCTTGTCTCAGTAGATGAAGGTGTCAGCAAGCACCCCAGCAGATTTCAACCCTGCCACCTCCTGCCTCTTCCAGCTCAGCTCTTGGAGCTCTGGAAATGTGTTCATTTGGAAGTCATGTGTGGAGCAGCCCATGTGAGCAGGGAGCTTTTTCCTTTCTTCTTGAGGCACCAGCATTTGGGTGCCAGGCACAAAATCCTGGCTGCATGCTGCCGCGGGCTGTGAGCTCTGCTGCCCTTTGCAGCTCTTGCCTCGATCTCCTTAATGGCCTCAGCTTGGGTCCTGCTTCCAAACTGAAGCCAAGTGGGAATGATTCATGTGGGAGAGAGGATTCAAACAGATACAGTGCAGTGCCACAGGGGATTATGATGTCCCTGACAGATGGAGGGGATGGCTGCCCATCTTTTCTAGCAGCTGAGCCCTGTATGCCCCCCTGCTCTGCAGGAGGAGTGGGCAGGAGGTGTGAGAACCCCTAGCCTGGTGCTGGGGGATCTTTGCTGTCAGCAGAGCTGTGGTCTGTGCTGGTAACAGCCAGCTGTGAGATGAGGTGAGAATGTCTCAGCCTTTCCCCAGGGGCTCTGGCTGTCTGCACCCTCTCCTGCAAAAGCACTCTCTGCTTACACAAGTTACATCCTTCCCTTTCCTGGGCCTTTTACTCCTTGCAATAAGCCTGCAAGATCCCAGCAATGGGAAATGGTCGGTCCAGTCAGGTGGAGGCCTCCTGAGTACCATGTGAACCAGCTTCCCCCAGTCTGAACTTTGGCGTGAGATGGGAGTGGGTTCTTTGGGAGATGCTCTTTGGTGGGAGCCAGTCATGCAGCACAGGATGCAACAGCTTCCTTCGGTCCATCATCTTCTCTTGACACCTCTTCAGGAATTACCTGGCTGTTTTTATCCTGTGCTTTGTAACTTGGAGTCTGGCAGCTCCCTGGAGAGGGGCCTCTTCCCTCCCTTTCCTCCTTACAGCAAGCCCGTGTCTCCCTGCTGCGCCGTCCCATTTTCATGGGGTTGCTTGCAGATATCCCTGCGGTGCTCTTGCTGTCTGACTGCTGGGGTTGTCGCTTGTCCAGTGAGCTATTTTTGATAGGAATAGATGTAACCTCTTAGAGATCAGTCTCATATTGAAAATGCAATAATACAGAAAACAATTGCTCTTTGAATCAGCCCTTGAGAGCTTCTGACTTATGTCTGCAGGGCTTAATGCAGCAGGGAACATTGTCCTAATTGATGAGAGCTCTGTGCTGCTCCAGAACACCAATATGTGATCAATATGGAGTAGAAATGGAGCAGCATTAAATCTCTTCCTTCCCAGGACCTCCCATGAGAAGTGGAAAAAATATTTCCAGCATCAGAAAGTGATTTCCCAGCTGGAGACTGTCAGGGCCACGTGTCTCTGTGGGGCTCTGCAACGCTGCCTTCCCAGTCCCGTCCCCACGTTTCCATCGTTACGTCAGATCTCTGCGCTTCATAAAACCTGATTCCAAGCTCGAGTCTCCCTCACGTTTGCTGTGTAGCTGAGGCAGAAAACAGATGAGAACAGCACTGAGAGCTGAAGGCTGGAGGAATGTCTCCAGCTCTAGTGAGAAAAGGGTCATAAAACACCAGGGGTGTTGATTGAATGCATGTTTTGCATTTGGTGTGAGAGAAAGAAGGGATTTTAGCTAGATTCCATGGCAGAATGCAGGAAGGAGATGATCCTTGTTCCCTTGACAGGGATGTTTCAAGGGCAGACAGTGATGCTGAGGACAGTGGCCTTCTAAATCTGCGCTATAATCTCAAGTATGAGCAGCCCTGGGGATCCACATCAGTTACTCTCATGAAGAGCTCTGGCTTCTCGCTCTGCAGCGCTGGGGCTGTGCAATCAGGCATCTCCCCATCCCGTTGTTCACAATGATGTACCAAGGCCATGGCCCTGTTGCTTGTGGGGTCCTGGTTGTGGGCTGGGGTGAGATGCTCTGCCAGTGCCAGGCTATGTATGGCAGGGCTTTTGGGGAGTCTCATCTGGGAGTGAGAGTAATTCCCAGCAGTTGAGGCAGTGGTACCCTCAGTTGCTCTGTCAGAAGCCTGCAAAGTGCAGGATTTGCCTCTTCAAATTGCATCAGCTCATTCCTTTATTGATGAGATCATCCCGGGGTGGCCCCAGAGCCGGATGTCGTTGCTGTTAGAGGAGAGGTTTCGGAGGCTGCCTCCTCATAACTCCAGGGTGGTGACTTCTCCACACCTCCAGCTTTGTAAACCTCCCCTTAGGAGCCACGGGAGCCATGTGGAAGATCAGAAGGTGCTTCAGCTTGGCTGCCTCTGTTGCCCTTATACGTAGAGTGTAATTAGAAATACAATCCATCCCCTGTACGCCAGTGCCATCCCAGCCTGTCTGAATTCCACAGCTATATTTTGTGATTACCAGCACTGGAGCTGCTATTCCTGGTTCCCTGACTTCCCCATCTGCTGTCTGCCTCGCGCAATCTGAACACAATCCCAGAGGGAGACAGCATGTATTTGTCACCTGGATGAGCATGACGGTCTGGACCCTTGAGGTCTCTACATCCCTACGTCGTCTTTGCTAACTAAGAGTGAGGCGGATGTAGGGGTTTCAGAGCTCAGCATGGGCGGGTTCCTGGCTGAAAAACAGCAAGTTCCATGAATAACTTCCCTTCTTGGTTATGGTCCAGAATGGTGTATATCACTTTGAGAGGCTTGTGGGCTCAGACGCCTTTGATTTTGATTCTGGATACATCCTTAAAGTTCAGCCATCTGGTAGAGCACCTGTCTTTGCCTTGCCAAGGAGTGAAGAGTAGATTCCTCTGGTGCAGTACCCTGGGATTTATCCTGACAATGCTGGGAGAGACGGGGACTGAGTCATCCCAGGGGGTGGAAGGGGATCAGGAGTGATGTCTTGCTGTGTCCTAGTGGAGCAGTTCTGCTCCATGCCAGATGGAGCTGCGTGTGCCTGGGCTCCTGGGGCAGGGATGGGGAGGGTGTGATGTGCTGTGGCTCAACAAGCTGCTGCTCCCCTGCTCTGCTCCCCATCCCCTCACTGCTGGCAAAGGGGAAGGCTCGTGTGTGCCATGCCAGCAGCGGCCCTGGCATTGCCATGGCCAGGCTGTGGGCGCACTCGGTCCACGGCATGTGCACCACCCTTCCCAACATGTGGGCTGTGCTTCCCAAGGCCCATTTGAGTCAGGCCAGGCTGCTTCTATGTGCTCCAGTGGAATGCTTTGCAAAGCGCCGCAGGGATGAAACCTGATGATTTTATGACACTCTCCCTGTGTTTCCAGGCAGGGCTCTTGGCTAAGGCCGGGCTCTCTGAGCTGCAGCAAAATGGGATATTCAGGCTAACCTGCTTCTGGGTATCTTCTATCCCAGGAGAGAGGAGACCAACTTGTCCGTGTCGCTGCACGGTGCTGCAGCTCTCTGCTTTCCCTGTTCCCACTTCCCAACTGACGTAAAAACCTGTTAAAAACACTGGATTCTTTCTCAAGTTGCATCCTTGTGCTTCAGAGGACACGCTGAGGAGGGCGGCAGCCTGAGAGCGTGATGGGAACACGTTTTGCAGAGCTTTTGATGCGAGGGGAAGGGGAGGGGAACTGGCCTGCGTGGGAAGGGGCCCTGGCACTGCAACACAGGCAGCTTAAAAAGAAAGGAATCTGCAATTTGTTTGGCTGTTTCCTCCCCAGTTTTCTCACATTCCTGGGACTGACTCATAAACCTGCTGCTCTGCATTTCTGGTACTCGGCCTGAAGGCCTAATTCATGCTGTACTTGATGTCTTGTAGCTCTGCAGTACTGTTGTGGAGCACGTGGAAGAGCTCTGCACAACATGCTCTGCACCCCA
The DNA here is from genome assembly GCA_039720435.1 of Amazona ochrocephala. NCBI lineage: Eukaryota > Metazoa > Chordata > Aves > Psittaciformes > Psittacidae > Amazona > Amazona ochrocephala. The sequence goes on along the minus strand of CM077886.1, from coordinate 6,850,781 downwards.
CAGGATTCATCTTGGGCACCCCTGGTTCATAGGAAAGGAGAGAGCTGATTGCTATGGGATTAAAAACAGTTTGCATGTTTCTTGAGCCTTCGGGAAGTGTCCAGACGAGGTTTGTTCCCGGATGCTGCTCTGCGCTTTACCGAGGGCTTGGACAGGTTGTTAATGGCGATTCAGACACGGGGCGGGGTGTACATCAGATCCCCTCGGCAGCAGGGGAAAAGATTCTGTGAAAGTCGGCCTGAGCAGTCTATAAATGCAGCAGGGTCAGGAAACAGATCCCTGACATTTTGCATTAGCGGGGAGAAAACAAAATTTCATCCCAGGTTTTATTCAATAGAGTAACTGATAATAAACCTTCCTCTGAACGGGCTGTCGCCATGGCAACCGGTGTGACACGCTGGGATGGAGGCAGGTGGCGCCGTGAGGAGGGCAGGCTCCTGCCTCTGGAGTGGGTGGCAGCAAATGGCTTCACCGTGGTGCATGGATGGGCTCCTGCCCCGGCTGGCTCCCGGCGGCAGAGGTTCAGGTTGGCCCGGGGACGCGGTGTTGGTCGGGGGAACACGGGCTGAGGTGCAGAGAGCTGGGTTTGCAGCGCTGGGTGATGGTGGAGCAGCTCTTTTCATCGTGGAGGCTTTCACTGTCTATGTCCTGTCCTAAAGGGAAGAGGCAGAGAGTGTTGTGCCCCGTAAAGCTCCACTGCCTGTCAGCAGGTTCATGGGCTGCTATCTTCCATGGGATACACCTGGAGGACCCTGCAGGGCTGAGCAGGGGATGAGACATCTGCGAGCAGACCTTCGAGGTTCTGTTCCCTTTTGTCCAGGGAGGAAGAGGGTCCTTTGGTTCATCAGTCACACATTGTGCAACCCATGTGCATTGCTGACCTTTGGCTTTTCTTGTTTGGTGTTTTTCCCACCCCCAGGAAGAGCAGGCGGTGGTGCTTTGAGGTCAAACCCAGCACTTTGAAGTCTTATCTCCATGAACAAGAGCAGTTGTCTGACTCCAGGTAGCCAAGAGCATCAGGCATTTGTCTGGGATGCAGATTCAAGTCCCTCCTGTGAATGAGACCCCAACGTATCATTGCTGGGGACCCTGACACAATGAAATAGGCACTAGGTGAGAGACAGACTTGCCTTGTGGAGCAGGGAAGGGGTTTAGGAACTGCTTCCTTCCCAGGGAAGGGCTGTCAGGGAAGCAACAGGAGGTGGAAAGGCACCAGCCTGGACCTGCCCACCCTTCCCAGGGTATGGCAGGGAGAGCAGCAGGACTGAGGAGGCCCTTGAGGCTCCGGAGAGGGAAGGCAGCTTATCTCTGGACCTTGGTTTTGTAGCCTTTCTGCATGTTTAAACTCCTGGTTTCTCCTTCAGTGGCTGGTGATCACAGAGCCTGTTGGGACTGGAGGCCTTGTCTGTGCCTGTCACCTGCCTGCTCGAGTGCTTCGTGTCTGTATGCCAGGAGCAGGTCACTGTGGACTTTAGGATGGAAAATAAACGCTGGAAGTGGAGCAGGTTGAATTCCTTCCAGGCGGGAATCACATATCTCCTATCTCCTGGGGGCATGTTGATGAATGTGGCAGACTATCCTGGTCATTATTTCATAGCCTGTGGGCTTCCTTGTGACAGGCATCGTCGCTGTGCCTGGTGTCCTTGTTGGTCATCTGCTTTGGAGACTGAATCCCTGAACTCCTCAGCCTGCCATAGGGAAAGCTCTTTGCAGAATCGCTCTTTTATCTCTTGCAGAAGCAGGCGCCAGAGTCAGGAGGGAGAGCAGATGGTGACCTGGTTTTGCCAGTGAAAGAATGAGGTGGAAAGGCACCGTTGAAGTGAGGACATGGGGAAGAGGCTGCCTGGCAGTGCCTTGTATAAACAAGAGGTCGTTTGAGCCAGCCCCGGCCTGAGAGGGCCTGAGACCTGCCTTTTCCCATGCTCCAGGAGGAAGATGTGGTGGGGAGATGATGGTGGAAAATGTATATCCCTGTGGTGCTTGATTCTTAACCCGTGGTGTTAAAAGTGCATGTGCTGCTATGGGAGGAGTTTGTCCATCATGTAGCTGGTCTCTGATTGTCACTGCGGAAGTGACCCTCTGTAAGATAGACCCCACTGTTCATGTTTCAGCCTGATCCCCAGCATTTGTCTGAAGCAGGAAGGATGAGTGTGTTTTTCCCTTTGTTTTCCCATGTGCAGTTAACTATTTGAAGATGATTCACTGTTATGCATATAAACATATGTTTCTGCTTGGTTGTTGCTAATTTCTTGGCTTCCTCAGCATCTTCTGGGAGTTTGGCCATGTCTGGTTTGTGTCGAGTGTTGTTAGTACCTATTGCTTTGTGAGGGGTTGGCTGTGGGGAAGTTGTGGGATGAAGCTTGGTCTCTGCTCACATTCATCTTCTGCCTTCATCACAGCTTCATCGCTGGCAACTTCGGCTGTGGCAGAAGGTGCCTGGGGCAGAGCGGGTTGCCCTGAGCAGGAGAATTCAGAAGTCACTTGAGCTGCAGGACTGGGAGGTGCCTCATGCGTTACCCTGGGAGGGATTGGCTAGTCTTGAGATGTGATCTGCAGTGGAAGATGTGGCTGTCACTTCCCAGTGAGGAATATGGAATAACAGAGGAAGGATTCAAAGGGTGGATAAATGAGCCCTTTGCCTCATGATAGTTCATGCAAATCTGTCCTAGGTCCTACGTAGATCAGATTTCCAGCTGCTAGCTCCTGCATGAGATGGAAGGTGGCCATCAAGGCCAGGTTGGGGCTTGGAGCAAGCTGCTCTACTGGAAGGTATCCCTGCCCATGGCAGGGGGTTGGAACTGGATGAGCTTTAAGGTCCGTTCCAGCCCAAACCATTCTGTGATTCCATGGTCTTGATCCTACACAGGGCAATGCCCTACATCAGCTGCTCCGCACACCACCATGGCACAGCTTCCTGGGAAATCCCAGCTCTGCTGGAGCTAGCCCAACAAGGGAATGGATGTCCCTGTGTTTAACAAGGGTGCTATGTACCAGCCAGGTATCTGGGAGGTATTAATGGGAGGGAGAGAGTGTTTCCAGGCCTGGGGAAGCAGCAAAATGGTCTGGAATGGTCCAAATGTGGATGTGGAGGAGGATACTAAGAGCAAGAGGCTGAGGAGTGCTGTGGTGATTAGGAGGGTATACAGGGAGGCAAATGAGTCACTTGGAGATTAGGTAAATCTCAGCAGGATTATTACAAGGGAAGATCCTACAGACGTTGGATTTCAACAGCTTGAGAAGTCCCCTTAAAAGGGGAATTTTCTAGGACACTGACCTTGGAAAAATGCATCTTGTTTTAATGGGGATTTGAGTGTAAAACCCTGTCTGATTCTGGCTCTGCTGGTCCATCCCTCCCTAAAAGAGATTCATAGCCCCTTGTAGCCCACGTGCTAGGGCAGATGGCCCAGCACACAGGTCAGCAGTGTCCTCTGTGTGCAGGACAGGGTACCCCGGCTGTCCTTTGGTGCTCACCATGTCAGGTCATGCTGCTCTGAGCCTACCAGGGTGAGGTTCCCCAGCTCTTTCTGCAGGACAGTGGCAGGACCTTGGGACTGGGGTTCTGCTCCAGGGCATATGGCACTCTAGGGGATGCCTCATGTATCCCTAGTGACCAAGGCCGGGCTTTGAGCAGGGGTTGCTTGCAGGGGAGATGTGATGGTAGAGGCCATCAACACTGGCTCAGAGAGCCAAGGGGAGCAGGCTCTGTTGTCTCGGTAGGACTGTCCGCTGTCTGGGAAGCTGGCTGCTGGTGTGATCCGGTCTGTGATCCTTCTGGATGGAATATTAACTTTGAAAGCATGAAACGTTTATGGATGAGGCAGTGGTATTTGGGTGTGCGGCTGTGCAAGGCAATAGCTCTGAGGGAAGTGCCCTCCTCTTTTTCTGGCAAGCTCTCAGGGTCATAAGTTTCTTTTTATGACCATCCAGAGGGAAGAAGGGGGTAGTTGGATTATGAAGGTTGCTGTGGGGGGGTTGTGCCGTGATGGATTTTGGTGTAGGGATGGACCTTGGGAGAGCTCAGCAGTTTAGCTGTCTGCTCTTCAGCCCCTCTCTTTTTCTCCTGCAAGGTTGTAGATTAGCCTGGTGTAGGCAGGGGAAGGTGCAACTGGTGGCCCTGTAACTGCCTCTTGTTCACTCGTGTGCGAGCTCTGCCTCTCATTGCCGACAATAAAGGTGCTGTGAGCCAAGTGGTTTTGGTGTAGGCCACGCTGCTCTTGTTCTCTGGCTTTTGCAGGGAAAATGGGTGTTAACGTTGATTTGGAGTCCGGCTCTGCAGCCCTGCCTCGTGTCCCTTGGCTTGATGGGGCCTCCTGTGAGCACCAGGCAAGAGGAGAAGGAGCTACCACCACCCAGACCTTCATCAGTGGGGTCATCTGCATGGCCTTGGGTGAAGAGGGGGGTTGTTCCCGTTACTTGAGCTCTCTGCAGTGGGAAGCACTCCCCACAGGGGTCGGTGGCAGTGCATGGGGTCAGCCCATTCACTGGCAGCGCTCCTGAGCCAGTCTCTTGCACTCTGCCCTTTATTTTGAATGGCAGCTCCCGAGGTAGAAGATGAGCAGTGCTCCTGTCCTGGAGCACAGTGCCTTGGGTCACTAGAAATAGGTTAGAACTTCGTTGTAAAAAGATGAAGCAGCACTGCTCCTCAGGCAGATTAGGTGATAGCAGGAGGAATTTTCCAGCCCATGGAGCAGGTGAATGGAGGTGGTGGGCATCCTCCTGCATGGCAGCCCCTCTGCTGGGTTGTCACATGAAGCCTTTATTCCTGACCCAGAGCATTCTGTTCTTTTAGGGGTAATTGGGCTACGCAGTGCTTTGAGCTGCCAGGATGCACCTGTCCGGTCTCACGTTCCCATTGCTGGGATACGCTTGGCATGGGGAACACATTTCCACAGCCACGTGCAGTGATGCTGACCTGGAAAGATCTGAAGGATGTGTATCCACAGCAAATAAAAGTCTGCCTTGTGTTTGCCACAGACTGCAGCTGCTTCCGAATGCCGTTACACAACATGAGCTCTCCCATCGTGTGGAATTTGACTTTAACAACCTTATAATTTAGCAGAGTGACGATTTTTCCCCTGCCTTGTTCCCAAGTTGTTGCCATCCTGAAAGTGCTGGGCTGCCTTTAGAGATGGACTGGAATTAATAAGGGGTCAGCCCCTTTGCTAGGCCCAGCACGGCTTTCTGCTGGGGCGAGGGTGGGGAATGAGCTAGTTAAGCAGGCTGGCATAGGCAGGAATGAAAATACTGGCAAACGCACCTTGGTCGGGCAGGTGATGGCCTCAGCCCTCCTGGTTCAGCAAGAGCACACATTAAATAGTCACCTCATGCAAGAGCGAGGTGCCTGTGTGCCATTAATGAGGAGGCTGTGTTGCTATGTGGGGAGATGAGTGTCTGCATCGTGGTTTGAGGATGATTTCAGGCAGAAAATGATTTTGTTCTCTTGTCTGCATTGATACAAACAGGAGTCAGGTTTGGGGAAGGCAAAGAATAAATTTTAATTGGATGCTGAGACTCAAATGTGCCTTCAGTAGATCTGAAGAGCACCTTGGCCCCGTGCTCCTGCTCAGAGGATGCTCAGGGCTCCCGAATCCCTCTCATTAGTGGGAAAAGGGGTTCAGGTCATCAGGGCTGGTCTCTGTAACGTGGTGGGGAGGAGCAGAGGAGTGGGAAGGCATCTTCTGAGGAAGCTTCAGTGTCTGCCCATTGCCTGTGTCTCTCTGAAGAAGAAAGTTGGATTCTCTGGATGCTCAGAGAAGCTGTGGCTGCCCCATCCCTGGCAGTGTTCAAGGCCAGGTTGGACACAGGGGCTTGGAGCAGTCTGCTCTAGTGGAAGGTGTCCCTGCCTGCGGCAGGGGTTGGAGCTGGATGAGCTTTGAGGTCCCTTCCAAACCAAACCAGGCTGGGATTCTGTGAGACAGCAGGAATAACGCACAGGGCAGGAGCCCACCCCGGCAGTGCCAGGGCTCCATCTCCTTCCTGTGGGCATCCAGCTGCCTTTGAGCATCTCAGGGAAATTCTGTGCCTCTGAATTTATCTCCTTTCCTTGTCCAGGATCCAGATGGCACTGGACTGCCTGTCCTCTGGTAGTGAACACAGGAGGCAGCCTGCCAGCCCTGGGAATGCTCTGCTCGAGCCTTCAGTGGTCCTTGGCCTTGGCGTGTTGGTACTGGACTCCTTCGCTTCTTGGGGGGCTGCAGTGGTGACCCTGGGACCCACAGTCCTAGCACTCACAGGTCGGTAAGGACCAGCTCTTGGTGGTGCTGCTGGCAGAGGGCTTTGTGGCACGGGTGAGGTTTCCCAGGGAAGCCAGCACTGTCTCGTTCAGCTGTGGGTCCTGCTTTTTGAGCATGACATTAGGAATTCGGAGAGAAACTTGGAGCTGCTGGGAGGTTTGGCAGGGCTGGGGTGTGGTCCCCAGGGTGCTGAGCCCCTCTTTGCCCTGTTTCCCAGCAGTACCTGCTGTCTGTCCACATGCTGCTGGGACACAGGTACCTTCAGCATCACCCAGAAACGTGTGCTGGGTCTGTGCCTGCCGTGCAAGGGTGGGCTGCCCTGAGCATCCCCCAGGCTGGCAGGGAGGCAGAGACAGGAGCTTGCAGGTCGCTGTTCAGCAGAGACCAGGAATGATGGGAAGAGCTGCCTCCAAGTCCTGAGGGGGGAGTACTGGGTCCCCCAAGGAGGATGTGGCTACCAGCACCTGGAGCTGATGGCCCCATGTCACCAGCCCTGCGAACAGCAGCATTTTGCTGCCCTCTAGTGAGGTCTGTCAGCTGGCTCCCTTTGGGGTCCCCACCACACTAACACCTCCCTTTTGGGGTCTTCAGGACAGGGTACGTCTCTGCAGGATGGTGACACTTTGTGGTGGGAACTGCTGTCCGGGGGATGGCTGCTCCGTGTCCCGCTGCAGGACAAGTCACCAGCTTAAAACCGATTGACCCCCAAAGCATCTGGGCTCATGATCCCCTTCCCATGGGCTTACGGGACCCCTCTGTCTCCCTGCCATGCCCTGGGCTGCAGGGTGCTATCACCAGGGTGTCAGCCCCAGCCACACCTTTCCCTCTGGGACCTTCTCTTTGCCAAGCAGCGAGGAGACGCTTGCCCTGGTCCTGCCCAGGCAGCTGTTGCTGTGTGTAAATAATACAAATTAATTAAAAGGAAAATCAAACTGAGGCACATTTATAATGAGATAATCCATTAGCCCCTGGGATAATTAATTATGGTAATAGGGCCGCCTGTGCTGTGAGGGCTTGCGGGGGATCAGCACTGCGGTGCAGCAGGTCACAGTTGGGGGATGCTGGCATGCTGGCATGCAGGGATGTATGGTCCAGCTCTGCCTCAGCTGGGCTCTGCTCCCCTGTGATGTGGATACAGCCAGGTCCCTGTCCCTGTCTTAATGGATCTCAGCTGTGGGAGGTTTCCTATTCCCAAAGTGTTTTATCTCCTTGCTTGTGGTGCCCCAACGCCAGGCTCACCTTGTGCCCCTTCCAGCTGGGGAAGAATCCGGTTTCCAGAGTGAAGTGCTTCTGGAGTGCGTCTGAAGGAAAACAAGGGTTAGAGCTTCCCTCTTCTCTTCCCTTGGGGGTCTGATCCACTCAAGGAGAGACGTGAGCACAGTGGGATGTCGGCCTGTGACACCACGTGTGTGCCGGATCTGTGTATGTGTGCAGGGTCCGTTTGGGTGCTGAGATGCAGTTTGCAACCCAGCACCATGAGGAAGAGTGTTACATCCCCAGGGATCTCCCAGCAAAGGGCCAAGTAGCCTTGGCTGGCACGTGACACTGGGGATGCCACCAGCACCTCCCAACATGCTCCCTTCCTGCCGTCCCCTTTCTTTCCTCCTCTTCCCCCCATTTTTCATCTGTTCAGGCAGCAGGGACAGGAATAGGGATGGCCAGGATGGGGCTTGGGGTCTTCCCCCTCCCCCAGCCATCCCCTGCCCTGCTCCCAGTGCTCTAGGTCTGAGGGGAAGATGGAGCTTATGAACAGGCAGATGGATGGAGGCTCCCTCCACCAGTGCCACAAATCCGTGTGTTAAACAGCTGCTGTAAGTCAAGATTAGAGCTGACACTTAGAGCCTGACAGGGGAAGATGTTGTTAGGAAACCTTGCAGGGCTCGGAGCGTGTGAGCGTGTTTGTCTTTTACAGTGATAGGAATCCATCACTGCTGGGCAGCGAAGGGTGGCTCAGCACGGGAGGGAGTCACAGGCAGACCTGCACTGGGCCAGGCTCTGTGCTGCATGGGCAATGGGACGTGGGGAGGTGTGTATGGGCATGTACAGTGTGTGCAAGCCTGTACGGGCATGCACAGTGCGTGTACACACCTGCATGGGCATGTACAGCACGTGTTCGTACCTGCGTGGGCATGTACAGTGTGTGTACACACCTGCATGGGCATGTACAGCACGTGTTCGTACCTGCGTGGGCATGTACGTCATGTGTTCGTACCTGCATGGGCATGTACAGTGTGTGTACACACCTGCATGGGCATGTACAGCACGTGTACACACCTGCATGGGCAGGTACAGCACATGTTCGTACCTGCATGGGCAGGTACAGCACCTGTTCATACCTGCATGTACAGCATGTGTTCATAGCTGCACAGGTATGCACAGTGTGTACACACACATGTGCAGGCATGTCCTCTTCCTGAGACAGCCCTGGCTGCACCATCCCCTTGCCCATCCCCTCTCCACGTGTGGCTCCCTCCAGGGCTGAAGCTCATTTGGAGCACAATGAACAGGCCCATGTACCTGCTTTCTCTGAGCTTCAGACGATGCTCAGGTATTGAGAGCTGGGCACCCTGAGGACACCTTGAATTCAAGGTAATTGCTCCATGTTTGCCAGCTAAGTTTAAATAAAGTAATGAAAACATCCCCCAACAAACCTGAGCCCTTGGCCAGCCCACCAGGAGGTTTCAGCTGAGGGACTTTATAGTCAAACCACCATAAAACAGAGCCTCAATTGCTTCGCTTGAAACAATTACACTTTTAATCTGTGGGTATTAAGAGATGATTGCTCAGTGTAGCTAAAGAAGCCTTTCTTTTATAATTTAATCTTTATGGAGCTGGGGAGAGGGGTGTGGGGCTGCCCTGGGGCTAGGGGATGGGAGAAGGGGTTTGAGTGCACAGCTGCTGTAACAAGGGGCTTGAGCAATGCAGGTCCTCAGGGCTGGGAGAGCATCACTATGTCTGTGCCATGCTGGGGCTGTCCTCTGCAGGATCTCAGTTGATGGGCTCCAGCTCTCTACCACCTTCTTCCAGAGCTGTTCCTGGCCTCTGGAATTTGGGTGCTGCTGGAGAAAGATGCTCAAGGGCTTGGAGCAGGGTTTGGGCTGGTTGCTACTAAGCTGCGTTGCTGCATGTGAGCTGCTCTAGTGTAGATGACTGGCTGGGCTGGGACTGGGACGGCATTTGCTTCTTGCTGAACCAGGCAAGGATGGCTCTGGGATACACATCCCTAGGATTCAGGGCTCTGGGAAGCATCCTTCCACTGACTCTTGATTTAGGGACGTTTGCACTTCTAGACCTTCCCAGGCCCCTTCATCACAGAGGGAAAAGGGGTCAGGATGAGGTTTTAGGGATGGGAAGGAGCCTGGCATGGCCCCATGGTGCTGCTGCCTGCTCTAATCCCAGGTAATTGGATTTACAGGGAGTGCTGTATCCAATTACAGGATCCTAATTACGGGATCTGAGTTACAGTGTGCTGTGTCTTGCTTTCAGCAATTGTGATTAATTTTGCCAGAATACACACGCAGATGCTGATCACAGGATCCATGGGCAAACAGGAGCTGAATGCTTATAACTGAGCTGTCAGCGAGGAGGAGCAGTGTGGGGACAGAAGGTCCTGCTGCCAACAGGCCAGGGGACACAAGGGACTGTGTAATTCCCAGAGATGCCCTGGGATACGCTCATGTATTGATGCATGGGGACCAGGAACAGCATCCCTGTGCAACGCATCTCCTTTGCTTCATCAGCACTCGCCCCTTGCTGGGGTTTTCCACTGCAGGAGTGGGTCTGTGGTCTCGAGCAGCTCCATCTCTGCTCAGGCAGAGCCATCACCGGGGCCCGCTGGGGGAACACCAGCAGTGTTTTGCCTTGTGCCATGACAAGCCCTTGGCAGGGAAGCTGCTGTGCTGCTGCTGCTGCAGAGCCAGGTGCCTGCCTTGAGGCTCTGGAGGGGAATCATCGTGTTTTCTCTCCCTTGAAAAAGAAAGAAAACCCACCCGCTGCCCAGAAGTCCTAATTGCTGGAGAAACCTCAGTTGCAGCAGCAGCGCTTGGGCTTTGCTTGCATCAAAGCACCTGCTGCAGCATCCAGCATCCTGTGTCTCCCGTGCCAAGGGTCCCTGCTTCCCTGCCAGGCATCCTCCCAGCTCCTTCAGCACAAGGGGGCTGCCTGGGCTGGGGGGAGCCCATCTCTGTGCCATGCCGAGCCTTATCGCTCCGTTTGCTGCTGTTTATTATCTTGTTCCCAGGCAGCTGCGAGTCCCCGGCTTGGGACATTAATCCAGCAGAAGCCAGAGGCTTATCCAAATAGGGAATCTTCCTTGGTGATTTTTAAACAAAACTTGATAAATCCTTTGTGAAAGAAACAGGGTTTTCATCTCCAAAGGGGCCATTGTGGAGATGATGAGCGATAAATGCTCCAGCACTGCACATCTTCATTTGCGGCACGTTTTCTCCCTGGGAGCCCGGCCTGCTCGCATTGACTCTTGTTCCCACTGTTTCCTGCTATCACAGCTCAGTGTTGGTTTCCCAGCCTGGGAACCAGATGCTGTGCCCCATGGCCTTGCTTCTGGTTTTGATGTCCCTCGTGAGCCAGGGTTTTGTATTTGGGGCTGGTGGGGTCTTGGTGGCCCAGTGCTCAGGGATGTGCTGATGAGCAGGAGGGACCTTACCTCTACCTGCACCTGGGGGGACCCTTTAGTTGTCCCTTCCCGGGAGCATCCTGATGGGTCTCTGCCTCCTGCCAGTGGGGACATGCGCCCTTCTGTCCCCTCACCTCCTGCCTGCCCTCAGGCTGCTCTGTGGTGCCTGATTTGGGGACATGGCGCTGGGTGGTGGAGCTGAAGTGGGTGGCCAGCGCCAGCCTGGACATTAAAATGTGGTTAGGAGCAGGGGGGCTCAGGCTGCCCCTTGCTGCCCTGCAGCTGCTGTCCCTGATGTTCTGCTCCTCTCCAGGCAGTAGGGAAGCTCCAAGTGTAGTCTCCAGCCAGTGCTTGGAGCCACATCTCTGTCCTCTCCACCTCCTTTTGTTCCCAGCCCTTGCTCCCTTCCTCCCCATCCTCCTTTTCCTCTCCTCCCTCCATGTCCCTCCGCTCCTTCAATGCTCACGTGGGGCTTTGATCTCCTCTAGAAAGCCCCTTCCTCTGTCAAACTGACTGCAGCCCTCAGCCCAGACTCATTAAAATAGATGAAGAGCTCCCTTTGATCACCTCGATGCTTCCAAGACCTTTCCCCACTGCAGGCTTCAACTGAAGCCCGTCTGCCTTTCATCCCAGAGCTCAGCAGGCTGGAGACCTGGAACTGCCTTCCAGGGAAAGGCTGGGGGATCCTGGCCCGTGGTGAGCCCGGCACAGATGGAGCAGGGCCATGACACATCCGAGCAGTTCAGTACCTGCCACACAGAGGGATATCGGGATACAAACCCGGCAAGGACACAGGCTTAGAGAGACACAGCAGGAGGAGTGTGACTGGACAGCTGGGGAAAAGAGAGAGGAAAGGAAAAGGTGAAGATAAAAATAGTCCTGGGGAAAAAAGGAGAAAGGGTTAGGAAGCAGAAGAGAAGGCAGCGGATGGGGGGGGGGGGTGGGTCGCTGCCTCCTGGGCAAAGCAGGAGCTTGGCAGACGTGTCTGAACTGGATAAAATATGAATTATTAATCCTCTTTCCCCCTCTGCCTCCCCCGATGGGGCTCTGTGTACACGATGTGTGTCTGCAGGCTGAGCTGCTGCTGGGCTGACGAACGGGAGAGCCCCTGCCCTGCGTGGGATGCAGGGATGCAGACTGTGGGGATGCAGTGTGGCGATGTGGGGATGTGTGGATGTGGAATGCAAGCTGTGGGGATGCAGTGCGGTAATGTGGGGATGTGGGGAAGTGGGATGCAAGCTGTGGAGATGCAGTGTGGCAATGTGGGGATGCAGTGTGGCAATGTGGGGATGTGGGATGAAAGCTGTGGGGATGCTGTGTGCCAATGTGGGGATGTGGGATGCAGGCTGTGGGGATGTCCTGGGCAGTCCCCCAAGGGAAATGGCCCCACTTGGGCCTTTCCCCTCAGTGGAGGTGATGACCAGGGCAGCATCTGGGGCCACAGGGGACCCATGGGGATGCTGCGGGCTGGATGTTTCTCCTGCCCTTTCCCACACCAGCTCATCCAGCTCCATCCCCACAGGAGCCATCCTGGCTGTGGCTCCCGAGCAAATATTTGCCCAGAGCACTACACGGAGATGAGTGCTGCTAATCACAGCTAACGACCTGCCCGGGCAGGCGCTGCTCTGTGTGCCGTGGAGATGCTCACACCGAGCCGGCATGGTGTCTGCTGCCATCCCGGTGGGGACTGTCCCCGAAACCTGGTGCTCTGCACATGGCATCTGCCCTCCTGGGTGAGTGGTAGCACTGAGGATCACACCATGTCACCAAGTGAGAGCTGGGGGCCTGTGAAAGCCCCGTCCCACCTCACATGGAGCCTCCACTGTGAGCCCCCATTGCCCGGTTCCACCACGGTGGCAGAGGCTGCCCTGAGCCCTCAATAAGCCGTGATTCACACCGTGCTCAATTAGCGATTCAGTTAACGGTTTGTAATTCAGGCACGACCCTGATTGCATCCGAATGCTACTTTATTCCTTCTCTGCTGCTTGCATTCTGAGCACTAATTACGCCTCTTTGGATGCTAATTGCTTCCCAGCCCTCTGCCGCTGTCTTTCCCGAACAACATTTATTTTTCATGCATCCGTGTGTTTAAACTAAGGAAAGCCAGGAAGGGGAGGAGGGAGCTTCCTCCATCCAAGGCTTCACCGAGAGCAAACACCCCAGCAAGGTGAGCCGGGTGTTTAAGCACTGCCACTGCCCTCACTGTGGCGCCGGTGGGGAGGAGTGAGTGAGGAAGAGCTAGGCTGCCCTGTTCTCTTCCTCCTCATCTTCCTCCTCCAGCCCTGGCTCTACCCTGAATCAAACCTCCCCAGGCTCAACTCCCTTGTCTGCAGGATGGCCAGATGGAAACCATCCATGGAAAGCCATAAGGCTGGGTTAGGGGCTAACACATGCACCGTGGAGCAGCTCTCATCTGGCTCGGTCCAGGACAGGCAGGAGATACCCATGGAGGGTACAGGAATGAGCAGTTTCCAAGGCCGTGGGCTTGTCTCTGCAGCATGGGGGACAGGGCTGGGCTGCAGGCAGATGGCAGATGTCATCCCCACCGCATGGGAACAGACTGGGGAAGTGATAACAGTGGCGATCCAAGGCGGCAGCTGGGACTTGGGAGTTTTGGCTGCTCTGCTGAGGTGGCAACAAGAGAGGAGACAACGGAATACTGCAGGGACCTCCACTGCCCATGGCCCTCCCAGGGCTCATCCCTCCTGTCTCTGCACTGCTCTTTAGGGAAGATGGGCTATTAATGGGCCACCTGAGTGCATGCAGGAGCCCCTCCTGGTAAAGGTCCCTGGCCACAAGCCCTCGCTGAGCCCCTTTGTTTCCCCTGCAGATCCCTGGATTCCCCATCTCACAGGAGCCTGAGCAGCTCCTGCTCTGGGCTACTTTGTGGGGATGCTGCAGACAGGGGTTAAACATTCCCCAACTTCCACCTCTTCCCCACGGAATCCTGCAGCAGCCTCAGGCCCCACAAGTCCTCACTCTGCTGCTGTGGGGTTTTCCAGTGACCCACCTGGTGGGAGCTGAGCCTCTACATTTATTGCACGTGTGCTGATCGAGGTTTCCAGGCCAGGTAATGAATGAAGCTGGGGCGGGTTTGCTGCTCCCTGATCTGCCAGGCTGCTGGGGGTTGGCTCTGGCAGAGTGGGGTCCCACTGAAGGGGCCCAGACCCCCAAGGCCAGCAGCATCCCTGCAGAGCCCCAGCGAGCTACCCAGCCCCCAGCCTGGGCCTTGCTGGTGATGGGGGTGCTGGGGTTAACTGGTGGGTAATTGGTTCCCATCACCTTGTCCACCAGCAGCCTGAGCACATCTGTTACTGGGGTCCTGTGCCATTCACAGAGCAACAGGAGTGGGGACGACCATGGCCAGGAGGGGTGAATCCAGACTGTGCTTTGTGGCTTCGTGCCTCAGTTTCTCTGATGTGTACCTGAATACTCGGGCTTCCCAAAGCCAGGGATGAATCTCCCATTAGGAGCAGAAAGCAACTCTGCGGAGAACCAAATTACGGCACCCAAATGGTGCTGGGCAGGGCAAGGGTGAGGGAGAGCATCCTAGGAGGCAGGACTCCCTTGAGCTGTGACCTGCACCAGGAGGAGACGCATGCCTCTTACTTGGTTTTCCTGCCTATCTTGTTATGGTGAACAGAAGCAGGCTCCAAACTGAGGCTTTTTATCCCTGTGTGTTTTCTTGGGCTCTGCTTTGCATTGGTGCTCAGCACTTGGCTGTCAGGATGTCACTGGGGCAGGGCTGTGTTGTGTGCACGCCAGCACCCATGGGACCCAGTACTGCGCTGCAGGTTGCTCTGCTGCAGGTGCTGGGCACGCACGGAGCAGAGGAGCCAGAGAGACCAGAGGTGGATTTTATTGCCCTCAGTAATGAATGTATCACTAACAGGTATTTAATTAGCTCAGCCACTCTTATTAATGGCCCAGCAGGGCTCTGAGCTCTGTTTCAGATGGGGAGCATATTGCCATACACTGGGGCACGCTGGAGCTTGGGCCCAGGGCACCAACCGTGCCGGGGCTGAGGACTGTGGATGTGCAGGAGGGTTGCAGTGACCTGCCAAGCTCACACCACCAAGCACCACACCACAAGGGGGGACCCTGGCACCCCTCCATCCATCCCTCCCCACCCTGGGTGCCCCCAGCACCCTACAGATGAGATCTGAAGGCAGACAGCGCTGTTCTCTTGCCTCTCCCAGCATTCCCAGTAGCATGGGAGGGTGAGGGTCATGGCCAGCAGTGCTGCAGGAGCTGCTTGCCGTGGACCAAACCCGTTAACATTAGCATTTTGCCTGGTGTTTCATGAATAGTTAATGGTGTGGGAACCTGCGGAAGGGTCCCGAGGCAGCAGTGGAAGCGTGAATATTCATCTGCTGGGGAGATGCAGGCTGAATGGCAGATGTCAATCTGCAGCCGGGGCAGGCAGCGGGTACACTGGGGCATCGCTGACTGAAGGATGCACTTGGCATGGGGCTGGGGTCCTGTGGAGCTCCACGATGTGTCAGACCAATGGCCATGGGGTGCAGGAGGTGGACGCTGACCCCTAGCAGCTGGGATTTGGAGCTGGGAACTGGGATTTGTGCTGGTTGGGAGCCCAACACCTGGCTTTGAGCACAGAGCGAGTCTGGATGCAGCTGCCAGAGGGTTAAACTGCTGCTGGGGGGGGGGGGGTGTGGGCTCTTGGTTAGCGTCTGCACTGCGGGACATTAATGCAAAGTGTTATTAAGCAGCTGGTTCCCAGCCTGGGCTGGCACCGCGGGGCTGAGGCTGAGGCACGTGCTGGGATGCTCTGGATGCTCCTGGCAAAACCCCTGCCCAGCTTCCCTGGGAATGATTTGGGCTCATCCCACCACAGCTGCGTGCTGGGCTGCAGGAGAGCCTGCAGTGGTGCTGGGTGCTGGGTGCTGGGCTGGGGCTGGGGCTGAATTGGTGCAAATGTGTTTATTTATTTAAAGCCTTTGGCAGCTGGCGAGGGAGCAGAAGAAGGTAAAATCCTGCCTGCATTGGGCTGTGCTGTAGCCCCACCTCCCCACCAGCCACTCGCCAATTAAATACCCATCAGTAGCAAGGAAAACAAACTCGTGGGTCCCTAACGCTCCACATTAAAAGTTAATAATACAGGCAGCACCTGCAGCAAGAGCGTGAATGAAGAGCAGCACTTGGAGTAACGCAGTAAATGGAGGAGGGAGCAATTGAGAGCCATAGAAAGATAAGAGTAACAATTGAGGGGAGAAGGTGAGCACAAGCGCACACATGCACAAGGTGCCCTGTTGGGTGCCTGGGGTGCTGCTGCCTTTTCCCAGTGCCAGGAGTTTCTGTGGTGCCTCACTGTGTCCCTGCAGACCCCCACAGTGGAGGCCTGCGAGGCTCAGAGGAGATCATAGAATCCCAGCCCGGTTTGGGTTGAAGGGACCTTAAAGCTCATCCAGTTCCAACCCCTGCCATGGGCAGGGACCCCTTCCACTGGAGCAGGGTGCTCCAAGCCCCTGTGTCCAACCTGGCCTTGAGCACTGCCAGGGATGGGGCAGCCACAGCTTCTCTGGGCACCCTGTGCCAGCGCCTCAGCACCCTCCCAGGGAAGAGCTTCTGGCCAAGAGCTCATCTCAGTCTCCCCTCTGGCAGCTTAAAGCCATTGCCCTTGCCCTATCCCTACAGTCCAATGTCCAAAGCCCCTCTCCAGGTTTCTTGCAGCCCCTTCAGGCACTGGAGCTGCTCTAAGG
This sequence comes from Amazona ochrocephala, assembly GCA_039720435.1. Classification (NCBI taxonomy): domain Eukaryota; kingdom Metazoa; phylum Chordata; class Aves; order Psittaciformes; family Psittacidae; genus Amazona; species Amazona ochrocephala. The sequence goes on along the minus strand of CM077886.1, from coordinate 6,834,195 downwards.
TCTCCCCTTCAGGAGCCTTCTCTTCTCCAGGCTGACCCAGCCCAGCTCTCTCAGCCTGGCTCCAGGGCAGAGCTGCTCCAGCCCTCACAGCAGCTCCATGGCCTCCTCTGGTCTCGCTTCAACAGCTCCCGGTCCCTCTTGTGCTGCTGCCCCAGAGCTGGATCAGGGCTGCAGGGGGGGTGTCCCCAGAGCACAGCAGAGGGGCAGGATCCCCTCCCTGAGCTGCTGCTCCCGCTCTGGGGGTGCAGCCCAGCACACGGGGGGGTTCTGGGCTCAAGCGCACTCTGAAGCCGGGTCATGGGGAGCTTCTCCTCACCCAACACCCCCAAGTCCTTCTTCTCAGGGCTGCTCCATCCAGTCTCTGCCCAGCCTGTAGCTGTGCTGGGTATTGCCCCAGCTCAGCACCGTGCCTCTTCCCAGCCCATCCTTTCCCTTGCAGCGAGGTGTCTGGCCATGCACTGTGCCTGTCCCCATCTGCGATAGCCCAAGGTGCTGCCGGCCCCAGCACACGCAGGAGTGCAGTAGGGCTCATCCCACCACTCCACCACCCGCTTCCATTGATCCAATATATTCAGCTATTAAATGACTTTGCTGGTTTCAGCACTTGGTCAATAAACACTGAAGCTGTAGGAGGGAACGACTTTTCCTGTGGGCTACTCTTGGGCATGAAACCTGCATCCTCATTGGCCAGTGCCAGCTTCCGATGCTGCTCTGGGACCTCCTCTCCCCCTCCTGCCATTGGGATGTTTCCCTTGGAAAGGAGGGGAGCTGAGGCTGGTTTTGCAGCACCAGGTCGGTTTGTAGGTGCTGCTGAGGTGATGGGATCAGGCACATGCTCCGAGGCCAGGCACTGAAAGGGCTGGAGCCAGTGTTGGGGCAGGGCTGGGAACGCTGCCCTGGGCTGCGATCACAACACCTATTTCCCAGTGCCCCATCCTGGACCACTCCACATCTCACTGATGGGATGGGACCAGCCCCAGCCTGCTTGTGCCAATAGGGAAACTGAGGCAGAGCACTGGAGGGGCTCCCCTCTTTGGGAGGCAATGGGATCTGTGTGGGTTTAGAAAGTGAACCAGGGGATGGAGCCGCTGCTGCAGCCTATCACCATCAGAGGTGGGGATATCTGCTGGGGGGTTTGTAAACCTGTGCTGAATGCGGTCTGGAATTGCAGCTGTAACAGATCCTGGTGGCACCAGGGCTGAGCTGGCTTTGAAATGCCTGGAGCCGTTGGGAACTATGGGGGGTTTGTTGCCCTTCCTTTTTGAACCGGTGGTGTCTCAGGAGGGAGAGCTGTTATTGCTGCATGTGCAGGAGAATCCTTCCTTGGGGCTTGAAACAGAGCGAAAAGTTTTAACTCTAACAATAGGGTATTATTAGAATGGCCACGGCAGGACGGAGGCTGATGCTGCTGGTGGAGCCACAGTGAAAGACGTCTGAAATCCTGAGCTCAAAACCAGAGGACTCTTTCCATTACAGATGTATTTTTGGCAGCCAAAGAAGTTCCATTTTGGATATTTTTTGATCTGGCAGATTACTAAAACCCCTTGAGTTTTGGATGAGCAAAGTCAGTGTCTGGAGGTAGTGATGGTTAAAATAAACCCCAGTGTCTGTTCCCACCACAGCCCTGGCCAGGCTGGGGAACCTCAGCTCAATAACTCAGTGAGATGAGCAGCGTTGGTGGCTGCTCATACAGCAGGAGCCAAAGCCTGTCCTTCACTGGTGGTGTCTGACTCGCTGCCCATCACCACCACTCGCTGTCCTGTGAAGCTTTAGATCTCCGAAGCTGCTGTAATGTCATTAGCAACTAATTGATTCTTTGCAGCTTCTTGGCGAGATGCAGAAGCAGGATCCTCATTTTGCAGCCAAACAAATGGGCTGCTGGAGCAGCAGAGTCAGCGCCTGGCTTCACCAGCAGCCCCAGTGCAGCCCAAACCCCACGCCTGGGTCCTGTATCTGATTTTTAACCCTTTTTCCTTGGATTTCAGCATCCTGGGAAATGGCTGGGAATAGGGTTGGCTTTTCCAGTGCAGTGGGTGGAAAGGGGCATCCGGGCTTAGCAGGGAGCAGCGTGGCTCTCCAGCATGTCTGTGCCACCCTCTCCGTGCCCAAAAGCCACATTGGGGATGCCGCAGCTCCAGCACCAGCCGGATGTCCCGGCATGATCGCGGACACTGCGATCTCCAGCAGGAACTGGGATTTATGCCAGTGAACCGGGAAAGCCGGAGGGAGAGATGTATTAGAATTAGTTTTAATAAAACGGGGATCATTTTTAATCCCGTTTCAGTTCCTTTTCTCCCCCTGAAAAATGGGCAACTTTCATCTCTTACTGCTTGGGAATTATTTCTTCCCTGACAGCCGAGGTGCTTAATGTAGATAATAACTATTAGTTCTACCCCAGCCAGTGCGGCCTGTGGGCTGGGTCTCATTTTTCTCCCTGGATTAGACAAAGTCCTTCGAATGGCAGCGAATGGCCTGGGAGAGGAGGGGCCGGGGGGAATGTTAAGCCATGATGTTAAGCTGTATGGATTCTCCTGGTCCCCATCCCTGTGTGCAGTGTTGAGGGCAGGCAGCCTGGGAGTGCTGTTTTTGTGCAGGTGATGGGGCTTGGTCCTGCAAATGGGGGTTTGGAGTTGGCATTGGGGTACCCTTGTGGATTTCACCATCTCTGTGACCAAGGGTGGGGGCGTTGCCCAGCTCCCGGCACATGCTGTGGGTATCCTCCTTCAGCAGTGGCAGCACCCGTGTCCTATTAAAAGGGGTTGCAAAAGTGAAGTGAATGGAGCTGGAAAAGTGCCTGTGTCCTTGGTGTGGGTCCCTGGCTGAAATTTCAGGGCTCGTTTGGGAGTGGCTCCAGGGATTTAGGGGATTTACAGTGCGAATGGGGGGTAGGGACAGGGCTGGGATGACCCCCCCTGGCTGAGGGGGTTTGATGGCTGATGGCAGCGCCAAGATGTTTGGTGTCCGCCCTCTGAAAATCTCAGTGGTGTGAGAGGAAAACAGGAATAGAAAATACTGTCATGGAGGGGAGGCTGGAGAGGGACCCTGCTGGAGGCTGTGTCCGTCACAGCCGGGCTTTGAGGGGCCATCCGTGGTGCTTTTGTATCCTTGTGGCATCGCAGGAATGTGGGACCAGCTGGCAAAGAGCCTTTGTTCCCAGTATCTGCTCTCCCTGGTGCTGCTATGGGGACGCTGGGAGCATTGCCCAGCGGGGTCAGGACTCCTGAGGGGGCTGGCTGTGCCCAGCAGCCCCAGTGTCACCTCTGCCAGCGCCTCATCCATCCATCTCTGGTGGCGCACTGCTGCTTCCCAGGAGCGTGGATCCAGCTTTTCCCTCCCTGGAGTCATTAATCCGCTCCCATCACTTGGGCAGAGATAATCTCCCTCCATCAGCAGAAGCCCGCGGGGCTGCAGCAAGAGCTGCTTAAAAGCAGCACAAAGAGGCCGATGGTAATTTAGGTGCAATAAAGGGCTTTCTGCTGCTCCCCCCGCGCCGTGCTGTGCTGAGCTGAGCTGTCCTCCCCTTGCATCCTCCTGTCACCAGAACGCAGCCAGCGATCACTGCTCCCTCCTGGGCTCTTGTGCAAAGCCACGTTTCAATCAAGCATCCCCTGGTCCATGCATGAGGCTCTGCTGGGGCTGGTTGTGCTCCCCGAGTACGGCTGGAGGGAGGGGATGGAAAAGCCCCTGCTCACCTTGCTGGAGAGTCCTTACAGGAGCAATTTCATCCCCTTCATCCGACAAGCATCTCACTGGTTCATCTGCTGGGCAGAGGCACTCAGCACAGGGATGCTGGCAGTGAGAGGAAGAGCAAAGCTGAGATTCCCAGGGGAATCTCAGGAAGCCTGGAGTGGGGCTTTGGACAAGGGCCTGTAGGTACAGGCCAAGGGGAATGGCTTTAAGCTGCCAGAGGGGTGGTTGAGATGAGCTCTTAGGCAGAAGCTCTTCCCTGTGAGGGTGCTGAGGCGCTGGCACAGGGTGCCCAGAGAAGCTGTGGCTGCCCCATCCCTGGCAGTGTTCAAGGCCAGGTTGGACACAGGGGCTTGGAGCACCCTGCTCCAGTGGAAGGTGTCCCTGCCGTGGCAGGGGTTGGAGCTGGAGGAGCTTTAAGCTCCCTTCAACCCAAACCAGGCTGGGATTCTGTGATTCCTGGAATGCCTTGCCACTTCTCAGCCTCCCTCTTCTCTGAGGGCATCACCCTGGGTCTGGCCCAGGGTCCAGCATCACCCACCCCATCTCTGAGCATGGCTGAGCATTGCAGCCAGTGCAAAGCCTTTTCCCCACACAGGCTGCAGGTGCTGTGGCTGAGCTAGGTGCCAGGGTTGGCACCTGGGTTCACAGTGGGTTTAGGGGGAGCAGAGACTAGGATGTGACCCATCTATCCATGCTCTGCATCCCTCCAGTTCGGTTATTGTAACAGGAATTACCTCTCAAGTGTTGACATGCAGATCACAGGAGCTTTTGATCCGGGGTGTTTTTCTCTTTTGCTGCAATTTCACATTCATGAGCTGCACCATTTACTTAAAACATTGAAAAACACACCAAAAGCCTTAGCTGTTGTTAAAAGGATGCTTCCCTCAAGGGATAGGTGATGCTCTCCTGTCTCCTGCTGGGACACAGGGCAGAGGGGATGCAAACAGCTTTGGGCTGAGAGCAGAGTGGGGTGCAGGGGGTGTGTGATCCAGCTCTGTGATGCTCCCACTGAGCCCTTAATTAGGGCTCATAACGGAGATGTGAGGATCCAGCGACCAGAGCCATCAGTCCCTAAATAACGGAGCGGTGCCCGTGCTGGGGCGGGTGCCCGAGGCAGGGCTCGTGCTGCTCCTCACCCCTGGGAGCTCCCCTCGCCCACAGCCGCTGCTGGGAAAGGTTCTTTTAATCAGGGCTAATTTTATGCATCATTAATATCAGGCCTGATTATAAGGAATGAAAGTTCAGCTGAGGGAAAGATGAAAGGAGGTGGGACCGCCCCAGCTGCCCCGCCACGGGCTGGGGAAGGGAGCTGCCGTCCCCGGCTGGTGCAGTTCTTTGTGCTCAGCACCTCGGCATCCATCCTGTCCCCGTGTCACAGGATCCCAGCCTGGTTTGGGTTGAAGGGACCTTAAAGCTCCTCCAGTTCCAATCCTCTGCCATGGGCAGGGACACCTTCCACTAGAGCAGCTTGCTCCAAGCCCCGTCCAATGGGGCTTGGAGCGTTGAACACTGCCAGAGATAGAGCATCCATCCTCTCTGATGGCTGCGTCTGGCCAAGGTGACAGAATCCAGGAGGATCCCAGCCTTTAGGGACCCTTTGGCTGTGGGTGTTCACCAGGAGATCGGGGACAGGAGCAGGTCTCCCAGTGCTGGAGCAGCCAGGGCTGGGGAGAGCCACGGGATTTCAGGGAGCCCCGGCCAGCCCTGTCTGGCACACACAGGAGGGATTATTCCCTCTCTTCATTAATACCATTTTATGGATGTAATGGGCTTTTGTAGCCTCTCCCTCTTCGAAGGAATTTCTTTTCACAGGCGATTCATCAAATAAACTTTGAAATCCCTTGTCCCTGGGGCTCATCACCCCGGGGCATCCCATTCCTCCCCAGCAGAGAGGCATTGGCAGGATTTGGGCTGAACACCATAATGGGGCTCAGTCAGACCCCAGGACTGGCTCATGGGTGGGGAGCTTTGGTGGCAGGGGGGGACATGCAGCATTTTGGGGGTTCGCCCATTCATTTTATGTGGCTGCTCCCTGAGAGCAAGTGCAAGGATGAGCAGGGACAGAACAGCAGTGAACTGAGCAAATGGCTCCTTGGAGACCCCCCTGTTTCTGCCTCCTCTTCCTTCTCCTTGCCATCTCCTCCCCACTTCCCCTTCAAGTGTGGGCACAGCCGTAAATTAGACCCTCTGTGAGGAAAACAACATCTGTTTACCCTCCACTGGTGTGTGGCTCATAAAGGGAGAAGGAGAAAAAGGCTCCCCAATGGGTTCTTTCTTTCTTTATCCCCTGGCTGGCACCAGGCATGATTGGTCCCTGTGGCCAGACCTCCTCTGGATGAGTCTTCCCCACTCCAGGAAACAGGGATGGGGAGGGGCAATTCTCGTTATCTGGGGTGTTGAAGGAAATAAACCCAACCTCAGTGTTATTCCTTGAGAAGCACAGGATATAAAGTCTAAATGCCGAAAGAATCTTTAGTGATGGGGTGTAAATCTATGGAGCTTCACCCCAATAAATCTTGACGTCTTGCTGCTGAAAGGTGGCTGCATTCCTGGGGCGCTCAGCATGACAGGAGCCAGGGAGGGAAGAGGTTGCTGCTGCTGGGATCTCCCAGCAGAGCTAGCACATCCCAGCGAAGCTGCAAATCCCCCAGGGGGGAAGTGCAGATGAATGTGATATAAATGATGGTTAATTGGATCAAGCCATCTTGTTGGCTTTGCTGCCTCACAGCTGGGAGCCGGTGCCAGAACAATGCACGGCACCTAAATGCCAGGTTAGCCACAACATTAACAAGGTGCATGTTCAATTAAACACCCGTTTCCCTCCCCATCCTTGGCAAGGATGAAATGTGATGGAACCCTCTCTTTAACTACCAGCCCAAGGTTCCCCTATAATGTTAAACTGTAATGAGGTGAGCTTAACTGAACATGATGTTATACTTGGTTCCCTTTCCCGTTAGGTCCTTCTTCCATAGCACACAAAGCCATAGGATTGTGAATTTCCATGAGCAGTTTGTTACCGAGAGCCAGGATCAGTGGGAGGGTTTAGAGACACAAAAGTGGCTCCTGATTGGGGTTTTGAGAGAAGCACTGATGCTGTGGTGGGTGCAGGGGCAAAATCCTTGGTGCTCAGGGGATGGCAGAAGGAGGGAGAAGATGCTACCCCCATCCCAGCCCCTCACTGGTGAGTGCTCTCCCTTCCCCATTGCCACTGTCTTCCCATCAGGAATTAATTGCAATTAGCAACATAAACAACCTAATAAAATAGGGGCAAAAAATAGAGAATGAAAGATGAGCTACAGCTTTGATTTAATGGCCTGCTGGCTAGGGAACTGTTGGGAATACATGGCACTGGGCTGTCTGTTGACAGAGGGTCTGTGCAGGCCTGGAGCAGCACCCCACAGGAGATGGGGGATTTATCCTGCCCTTTCATAGTACCATGGGCATTGGGATGTCTGGAGCATCCCTTCACCATGTTGTCCTGGAGCCGTGCTGGGAGTTAGCACCCTGTGGGACCCACTTGAGCACAGCCACCTTTGTAGTGGTAATTCCAAAGACCATGTTGGATGAGCCCTGCTGCAAAAATTCAGGGATTCAGCTTGTTTTTCCAGGCTGCCCAAGCCAGCATTTCAAAGGATTCAATAAAAAAGGGCTGGGGGATAAGGAGACGTGGGGATAGGAGCTCGCATGGGTGCTGCTGAGGTTCAGCACCCGCATGCTTCTCATGGGTGCCGAATGGGATGAGCCCCTCACTGACCACGCACAGGCCTGAAACTGGGGCATTGCACAGGTTTGTGTGCAGCGTTTTCACCACTGCGGTTGTTTGCCTCCCTTGGGGCTTCGAGTGGGTACGTTGCAGGGCAGAGCACTTAGTGCATTAGCAGCGGCTGTAATTAATCATTCATAGAGCCCTGGGACCCCGGCATCCTTGAGAGGGGATAATTGCACTTCTGTTCCTCTTCTTTACCGGGCAAGCCGGGAGGTTCTGACAAGGTGATCAATGAGGGCTGCAGCACCGGTGCGGCAGGGGCAGGATGGGGAGGAGGGAAATAGAGCAGAAAAATAGGGCCTGGGAGGAGGGAGCCCATCCTAATGGAGCAGCCAGGCCACAGGTTTTCCCAGCAGGCATGCCGGGGAAAAGGAGGATAAGAGCTGGAATTGGCTGAGGTGCTGCTGACCCCTCGCTGAAAGCCCTGGGAGACCTTGGTGGCTGCTCGGGATGCTGCCCTGAGTGTGCCGTGGGGAGAACACGATGGGAAGGGGTTTGGGGGTCTGGCGTGGGATTGCTGGTGGAAAGCACATGTTTGCACGTGGTGCCTCTGAGAGAAAGGTTGGGACCAGTTTCCCTGCAGAGTGATCCAGTAACACCAGAGCTGCATCTGCTGCTGGCTCTGAAGATGCTCCAGGGTCACTCTACTGCATTGTGGCTGCAGTTCGACTTCCCACAACTCCAATGCAGCTGTAAAGAAGAGGCGGAAAAGGCATAGAAATCATCATTTTGGATTGAATTTGCATCTCCAGCTGCATAAGGAGTCCTGGGATGGGTTCGAGAGGGGAACTCCAGAGGTTTGGGGGTGATGGGGTCCATGGGCTGAGCATGCAGCACTGTCAGGGTTGAAATCACTCGTCAGCCCCAACCTGAATCATTGTGAGGCAAAAATCCCACAGGAAAAATCTCGGTCCTTAAAAATGCAAATAACATGGCATGCTGAATGTCCTTGTTTGTCTGTAATTGCAAAATTCTTAGACTCAATCAGCCAAAGATAAACTGTGTTATTTAGGAGCAATTTGGAAGCAGACAGATTGAAAACAATGGGCCGGATTCAGCTGTCAGCAGCTCAGGAACGAAGCCAGAATCCTGCTGGATCAGTTGAGTTGTGCAGGATTTACACCTCTTGGATGGAGTGCAGAGAGGTGCCTGGCATCACTTCCAAAGGCAAAGCGTGCGGGATGCATGCTGCCTGCACGCGTCTGCCTCCTTCCAGGGAGCTTTTTCCTGACAGATTTCCTGGGCATTCCCAAATTTCCTGTACTATCAGCCTTAAAACACCTAAATTGGTTCAAGAGTCCCCCTGGCTTGCTGGCAGCTGTGGGGATGTACCCTGGACCAGCACGTCCTGTTCCCACATCCCATGTACGTATTTAATGTGTAGGGAAGAGCAGGCACAGGGGCTCGTGAGCATGCAACCTGCACACGTAAATCACTTCAGGCCCCGGCCCCAGCCCCTGCTTGGCTCGGCTCTGCTCTAGTGCTCATGGGAGTCTCTCCTGGCAGTTCCAGGAGGGAATTGCCCTGGTTGTTCCACCTGCACCCGGCTCCATGTGGCTCCATGTCCTGATCCTGTCAGCCAAGTGACAGCTCGGCAGGCGCAGCGGTTCCCTTCTGCCTGTAAATACATGTGTTCTCTGCTCCGCTCACTGGGAAGTGGAAGCTGGGACTGGTTGGTCTCTGCCTGTATGGCAACAACTCAGAACAGGACAAGAGCTGTCCCTGTGAGTGTGATTCCAGCTGGAGCTGCTGGTGTCTGAGTCCCACCACTGCCTGTGCCATGCAAAGCACCCTGCTGCTGTGCAAGTTCTCCCTTCCATGGGTGCTCTTCCTTCCCTGGATGCTGTTCCGTCCATGGATTCTCATCCTGATTTGGATGCTCATCCTCCCCTGGGTGCTCTCCCTTCCCCGGCCAGGGCACAGCATCTCATGCCCTATAAATCCCCAGCAATCCCAGGCTCAGCCTTTTCCCAGCTCCAGGTTCTGCTGGATACTGTCCGGGGCTCTCCTGGGTGCTGTGGAGCAGGGGGGGTGTTGGAGAAGCGGGGGGGGGGCACTGTAATGCAGAGCATAAAGGTAATTATTTTTAACCAATCCCATTTCCCTCCCTGCGCAGACCTACAAGGATGTAAACAAGATACCCTTTAAACACATGCTTCCCGGGCATCCATCACCACATCCACACTTTATTATGCTCTACTCTGTGTGTTATGAATTACATTTTAATGATAAATTACGCACTCCTAATGCAAACTGCAGCCTCCTGTTGTTGAGGAAAGCAATAATAGGTTTGTAGAAAGCGAAAATCGGGAAATACATATTTATGAGGTTGAACAGTTTGGGGGGAAAGAGGCAATTGCTCGCTGAATGTTTGGATTTATGAATTACTTCCGATTTTAAAAGGCCTCTGTGTCTTCTCGCGTTCCCAATGTCGCTGTAACTCCTGTGCCGGGTGGTGGGGCCCAGACTGGGCTGCTTGCTGGGTGGGCTGGAGAAAAGCCTGGTCCTTAATGGGCTTTATGGGATGATAAAGTGCCAGGGAGGAAAGTTCTGGTGATGCTCTGATGATGGCTGCAGGGCTGGAATGGGGACCCCCTCAGATGGGGCCGGGGCATGCAGCTGAGGTTGTGGCTGCTGGGCGAGGGAGGGAAGCATCTGTTTGGTTGGAACTGGATGATCTGAAGGTCCTCTCCAACCCATTCGATGATTCAGCATCATGAACACGCAGTGGGGCTGTGATTTTGGGGGCTCGTTCTGAAGGGGAAGGGTGCGATGGGGTGGCTGCCTGCAGCAGAGCAGCAGTGGCCACTGTGCAGTGAGCAAAAGGAGAAAGAGCAGAAGGAAGCATTTTTTTGGGTGTGCATCCATTCTTCTGCCCCATCCTTGCTCTCTCCTTTTTTCCTTCTATGGCGTTGCCAGGGCGTGGTGGGTTTGGCAAACGCACCTCACAGCCCCAGGCCGCATCCTGCACAGCTCCAGCTATTTGGGGTGCCAGGACACGGCTGTGTACCAGGATCCCTGGGTTCTGATGGAGGCAAGCTGCCTCGTGCCCCGCAGCACACAGGGCTCAAAGCAGCCGGCCATCAGGAAGGAAGGGGTGAAGCACCCCCCAACCCTCTGCTGCCAAGTCGGTGTTTTTGTCTGCACATGAATTACTGGAGCAGATTTTGCTTCAGCAGAGATCGTGTCTCTGGCCTTCAGCAAATGGCTTTCTCAAGGTGAACATCGGCTCTCTGCCAGAGCCAAAGCTTTTGGGAGCTTTTAAAAGAGCATCCTCAATTCAGCCACAGCAGCTGGAATCCTGCATGAGATCAGGGCCCCATGATGGGAGCCCCTCAGCTCCTGCCTGCACAAACTCCCAGGCAAGACCAGGCAAAGGGGAAAACAGAGAGGGGCCGGAGGCACGGAGGGTCCGAGGGGATGCAGTAGCCATGGGGCTGTCCCAGCCCCGGGTGTATGGGAAGGGCAGAGGTTATCCATGACTGGCTCCCGGGAGAGGAAGAGGTGTTAGGTTTTGAAGACCATGGGCAAGGGATGCAGCCAAGGGACAAGAAGGACAAAGAGCTTGAGCTGGTATCCCAGATGTTGCTCCTGGATGTGCTCCAGCAGCTCCCAAACCCTTGGGAAGCCGCTCCAGCACTGGGACCAGCCTCGTCTGTATCTTTGTGCTCATCCCAGCTGCTTCCAGCAACGTCTGCTTTCAGCAGCTGAGCTCACATGAGAAGGGTGAACATTGCCTTTGCTGCAGGTCAGCCCCCAAACCTCGCCAGGCTCTTCATTCCCATCAGGCTCTTCATTCCCATCCTTTCCCATGCGGAGTGAAGCCCATCGTTCCATTGTGCACACAGTGCTTGGCAATGGCTGCTGCACAGGGGAGCAGCGTGTTGCCTGGCTGTCACAAAGGCCAGCAAGGCTTCCTTCCCCCTGTCCATCAGTCCCAAGCCTGTAGCTTGGCCATCATCTCCTCATCCCACTACTCCATGGTGGCCGTGGTCCAGCATCACCGCAGGACCGACCCGAGTCCAGGATCCCCATTGCCCCTGTGGCACTGGTGTCACCTCCTTTGTCACTGAGGGCTTCTGAGGATGCAGTGGGCTGGAGCGGGGAGCTGTGTGAATGCAGTTGGATCCTCACAGCTATGCCTGAACTCCAGCACAGTGTGTTCCAGCTTCCCATCACCAGGAATAAGACGAATGAAAGCTCTTTTTGCTTTCTCTCTCCAATGTGGTTTGCAGCCAGGGTGGTGGTGGTGTGATGGTGCAGGGGGGATGTCACCAGAGCCAGGGACATGTGCAGGGACATGGGAGGAAGGGGAGAGATGCTGAAATGGCATCAGGCTGCTGCTAGTGCAGCTGGGAGGTGCTCGGGGCTGAGCTAGGTTTTGGATGGGGCCCTTTAGCCAGGGCTCCTGGGTACTGGCCTGGTCCTTAAAGTTCCAGTGAGGGATTTCATCCTGCCTGCTGGTCTTCACCTCTGCGGACCGACCGCTGCCAAGCAGCCAATGCAGCTGCTCCAATTGGGGCATTAAATTTAAAGAGCTGATTAAGTGCAATGAAAACCGTGTCAGCTCCTTGTCAGGAGGAGAATGCATCAGGGCTGCGGATTAGGGGTTGAGTGATGGCTGGGGATTGCAGCAGGCAGCCGATCAATCAGCCACTGAGGGGAAGCTTCCCTGGTCCCGGCGTGCAGCTTGGGGTGCTTCATGTTCTCCTTCCCTGGGTGCTCGTCTCAGCCTCACCCTTCTCCCATCCAGTGCCTCACACCAAATCCACTGGGAAAGCTCCAGGCAGAGGATCTGGGGTGCATTTGGATGCGAACATGCAGGTACCAGCCCCTGCTGAGCTCTCCCTCACAGCCAGGAGCTCCAGTGACTGCTCCCACTGGCTGCTGCTGACACTCGCAGGGTTCATGCCCACTTCACACCCTCCCTTCCCGGAATGTGGAATTCTCACACGCCTGCGAGGTGGGAGCAGCCGCACCAGTGCTGCGTGGGGGGTTCAGCACTCGCTTCCCAGCCCCCCCCTGCTCTGCATCCGTCAAGGAATGCCGCAGGACTGCAGGAGTTGGAGGTCTCACATAGCTCCCGCCACCTCCAGCTCTTTCCATGCCTCATTTCCTAACCTGTAAGGAAGGAACGGCTGCGGTGCTGGCAGAGCCGTCGCCCAAGGGGCCCACTGCAGTGGGCTCGTGGCTCTGCCCTGTGTGTCTGGAGAAGGCCGGGACAGGCAGCCCTGGGGCTGACCTGCCTTTAATTTGGGTATAAATGAACGTAAAATGATCATCTGCTCTTTGGGGGCATCCAGCCTTCCCTCTCCTTCCCTCGGCTAATTAATTTAATGGGTTTATGATTGCAAAGAGATTAGCTAAGAGATATATAATCTATATATAGAGGTATAGAGGGGACTATAGATAGCACATAAAAGTGAGAACAACCCCCACTCCCCTTGAATTGAGAACTTTGGCAGCAAAGGGGAGGCTGTGCCAGAGGATGATGATGGGAAGCCTGCAAATCACTGCAAATCACTCCCTGGGATTTGGCAGGGCTGGCACGTGCTGGGAGGCAGAGAGGGGAGGGAGGGAATCCCAAAATGCTGAGCTGGAGTTGTCAATGGCTGTAATGGGTTGTGGATGAAGCAGAGGGATGGGAGGGCAGCATGTCCTGCCCTCAGGGGTGCCTAAGCCTGCAGCACCCATCTGCTTTGGGGTGCCTGGGGTGCCGCAGCAGGTCAGGCTGTGCAGAGCAGGGAGACCTGTGGTGCTCCGGGGGAGATGGAGGTGCTCCTGGCCCTGTGTATTTGAGCTTTGGCGATGCTGGTGCCCTGCCCGTGGTGTCCCCAGGTCACACAGCCCAGCCTGGTCCCTCTCCAAGGGCTCCCTCATCACTGCAGGGCAGAGACCTGAGGGGTTATGGACAGATGCACCCATAAAGGCACTTTCGGTGCATTTTCTTGCTCAGGGAGGACCAGTGATGGCCCTGGGAGGGGCTGAGCCCCTTTGCAAGATCGGAGCTCTGGCTCTTCCCCCTCTTCCCCTCCACTTCCAGCTCAACCCAGTGCCACTGTGCCTGGCAGTGCTGTGAACGGCCCTGTCCTCCTGCTGCAGAATCCTGGTCTCTCTGGCTGTTGCCTGGCAGAGAAGACAAGAACAAAGGACCCAGCTCTATGGCAGGATTGGCAGCTGTCACAGAGGGAGCATCCTCGAGCATCCACTGTCCCATTCCCATGGTTCCGGGGAGGGAGGATGAGGTGGGAGCTCAGCACCCCCAGCTCGTGACATGCACCGCGGGCAGGCACACAGGACGCTGGAGCCAAAGGTGATGCTCCTGCACACGATGTTTGAGAGTGGCATTTAATCCCTTTGGTGCTTTTTTGGCACTTGGGGATATGGGAACATCCACCCTGCAGCACCGGTGACCCAGTGGCTCCTTGCCAGAGCCCAAGAATTTGCATCCCTGGGGCTGAGGGTGACAGGAGCTGCACTGGGGTGGATGGAGGATTCCCAGCGCCAGCCCAGCTCTGGGGGGCTGGCTGGGTGGCTGCATGCCGGGGTGACGGCAGTGCCAGAGTGACCCTGGTCAGGCTCGATGCCGTTATCATGCTGGGCTCTCCGGAGGCAGCGAGCTGCAGATTGACTGTGACAAACACAGCCCCGAAGCTGCGCCTTGCACGATGCAAATTATTCAGCAGCTCCTGAGAAAAACACTCCCTGACAGCGCGCCGGGGGGGGGGCGGGCTCTATAACACCCTGTCACATCCCTGCCAGCTACCGGGCCCCCGCTGCCATCGTCGCTGTCACCACCACCCTCCCAGCAAGCAGAGTCGGGGCTGAGCATCAGCATGTCCCCAAAGGCAGGTGGGGTGAGGATGGGGAGGTGACACAGGGGAGTTTAACCAAGGGACAGCCCTCCCCCCAGCCGTCAGGGCCCCTGGAAGAGTGTGTGCACTGAGAAGCATACCTGCATGCATGTGCAGCTTCAGCCGCGCACGGGGAGATGCCTGGAGCATCCCGGTTCATCCCAGCACATCGTGCTCCACAGGCCTGGGTGTGAGACTGAGCTCAGAGCTGTGTGCTTGGGCTATTCCAGAGCTGGCCAGGAGCTGCTAACGGAGGAGGAGGAAGATCTGGAAGACGTCTCCAGGATCACGTTACAGATCTGATTTGCCAGGCAGAGCTCGCACAGAAGCCTCCTCAGCCCAGATTCAATTCATGCTCCGAAGAAGAGTGTCAGCGAAGCTGTTGCTGGCTGTGAGCCTGGGAAAGAGCCACGGCCAGGGCTGTCCCCAGGTGGGTGACATCTGGGGTTGGACACTGCAGCCTTGTTGGGGTGAGCTGTTACAGACCCAAATGGGCACCATTTGCTGTAAGAAATGGGAATTTGTTCCTCTCCCTTTGTTGCAGAGGTGCCTGTGCCCAGCTGGAAGCATGGGACCTGACATGGGAGCCCTGGCATGGCTGGGGGACCTGATCTGAAGTGACCCACAGGGGTTTTGAGGCCATCCCTGCCCCAGCCCCAGGTAGGAGACACGTTTTGCCTCACTCCCAGGCCCTACAAAGTCCAAAGCCTTTGTGAACACCAAGAATCGAACAGGCGAATCCTGAAGAGGAGGGTGGGAGCCGAATGTCGAGAGAAGATATTCTGAGCCGCTCCTTTCTGGAGGTGGCATTTAGGGATGGAGGGGAGAAGCCAGTGCTGTCTGAGGAGGATGTGATGGAAATGTGAATATGAAGACGTTCAGGTGGCCTCGTGGGAGCCGGTGCCCTCTGAGAGCTGAAAACACCAGCCTGCAGCCACTGACGCACAGCCGGCTCCTAGTATAAACACCTCTGGCTCTTTGGAAGCAGCAGGAGCTGCTTTCAAGTCTCAGGGCTGGGGCAAAGGCTTCTGCTGCCTTTGCTGTGCTCACTGCTGGCTCTGCCGGGTGCAGCGGGGATCGTGGCACATGCGGGTGATGCCAACCACCACTACTGCCTGTCATGGGAGCATTAGAGAGCCCCACAGAACCCTGGCTGTCGTGGCTCTGGTGCCGAGCCCGCCCTGAGCTCACATTAGTATTTATCTATCGGCAGCTTATAATTAGGCCTTTCAGTGATGCTCCTGTACTGGGCTGAAGTAGCTAAATGCAGATGATCTGCAAGCGGGGTGGAGGCTTGCTTGGGTATGTGCTTCACGTCTAGATCAATAGAGGGGCTTGGTTAAAATTTTCTGTGATGCTTTTCCATGTGCCACAGCTCCCGCTCAGTTCCGCTGCCTCCTCGGGAGCAAGGATGCGGTGTGGGAGCTGGAATTAGGAAAAATGCCCTCTTCAGGGGTTTTCCAGCATTTTCAGGACTTGGTGACCTGGATCTGCATCAGTGGTTAGGGATAGGGATGAGGATGAGCCGGGCAGGAGGGAGACAGTGCTGCAATACAGTGATATGGGGCTGCTGGCACGGGATCAGGCAGGATGGTCCCTACCAATGCTGGATGGGGAGGGACATCTCCATGTCCCCATCCCATGGGTACCCCCAGATCCCAAGGCACATCCCACCACAGCCGTGCCTGCACACGGCATCTGCTGGATGCCTTCCTCCTGCTGGCCAGGGCTGCGGGATGCTGGATGTGGCCGGGAGCCGCATGGCACCGTGGGCAGCATCCCAGGCCCCTGCAGCTGCTGCGGTGGCAGAGGCCGTTCGGGCTCCTCTGGGCTCCATCCCCTCGCTGCTTCCCATCTGCTGTATTATTTCAGCATTTAATCACTTACTGTGGGCTGTGGAGGCAGCTGCACAGAGGCCATTCCTGCTTAATTGAGCTACTTGACTCCAGAGCTGCCAAGACAATGACATGTGGCAAAACCAGACACCTCCTTGATGGGCAGCACCAACCCAGGGATCCCGTGAGGAGCCGGAGGCATTCACACTGCCCCTCATCCAAACCGATGCAGGTTTTAGGGCTTCCCCTCCAGCTAAGGTTAGAAATAGGGAGCTTTGCAGCATTTTCCTGTTTCCCAGAGGGAATCCAGCCCCTTCTGCCACTAATTCCCTGTGACCTCCCTGTCTGTTGTTAGGCTCTGTGTCCGCACAGCTGCTGCATGGGACCCCCTGCCCCTCCAGCTAGCAGTGAAGAGCCAGAGAACACAGAGCTCCAAGAATGGAAGCCTGGGGTAATTGATATCATTGAATCCAGCAGGATGCAGATTGTCACAGGACAAACATCTGCCTGCTGCTCCTCAGGGAGCCCGGGAAGAGAGGAACGGGAGAAGCGGCTGCTCACACCTATCCCTGTAGTGGGGCTGGTGATGATGGGAGGGGGGAGGAAGTAAATGAGACCTAAACATGTGCGTTGGGGCATGTGCATGCATGTCTGGGCATGCATGTGTGTGTATAGGTGTGCACATGTGTAGGTGTGCACATGTGTATGTGCATCCATGTATGCTCAAACCAGTGACTGCCTGCACCCCTGGGGTTTGTGATTTGTGGTGGGGCGAGGGGGCTCATGGTGGGGTTTGGTACCTCCCTGCCAATGGCATCCAGTTCCAACCCCCTTGGACACCTTCCACAAGAGCAGGTTGCTCCAAGCCCCATCCAACCTGGCCTTGAACAGTGCCAGGGATGGCGCATGTGAACATAGAAGGGGTGAACAAGCATGTAAAGGTCCTGGACTGGGGGCGCTGGATGGGTGGATGGGTCCTTTGTTTGTCCCTGTCCCCTAAACGTTTTGTGGTTGAACTCAGGGCGGGTTAAGCCCAGCACTGGGCAGGGCCAAGAACAGGGCTACACTGATAGGGACAGCACAAAGTGATGGGGGCTGTGGGTCCCTAATGGGAGTCTCTAACGAGGATAGCGAGCATCTGCAGGGTTGGGTGGGTGGGTGCTGCTGCCCCCCCCCCCCCAACCCCATGAGCCCAGCTGTGGGGTATAAGGAAGACGGTGGAGCTGGAGAAGGCTCCTTCCCTGTTGGAGATGATTGAGCACATGGTGGGGAGCTCAGAGAGCTTTTTCCCTGTGTTGGGATCCCGGGGGGCTGTGCACAGCCAAGCTGGGCCACGAAGACCTGGGGCACAGATGGAGGCAGGAGGAGCTGAAGCGGTGAGTGGTGCGTGCCGGGAGCTGCGTTTCAGCCCCTCTGTGATGTGGGGCAGCTTGGGGTTATCCCTGGGCTCCCACAGGGTCACTGAACCTGGCAGTGCTGCCTTGGGGTGTCCCCAGAGCCACCCTTGGGGAAGCCATGGCCACGTGGGGTTGGGAAGAGCAGTTGTGTGCAGAGCAATAAATTAATTAAACCCATCAAATAAACCAGCACAACAGCCCCAGTGGGATCCCTGCTAATGCATTTGCTGGTTGCATTTAGGTATTAATACCCTGACAGGAGGGCTTTCATTATCAGCCTTTAAGCCTGTTTTTCTCCTCCCTGCCTGAGCATCTCGTGGTGTGGGTCCCTGAATCCTGTGGGAGCTGCCTGTTGGCTTGTGTTGCTCTCCAAGCGCATCCCTGCTCCTCACTCAGCATCCACAGCCCCATCCCTGTTCATTTCCCGCTGTCATCCTCTCACTGACACTCCTCTGGGACTCGGCAAGCAAGGATCAAACTGAATTAGCCTGAAATTCTTGGGTAAGGATTCAGCAGAGTGACTCCCACTTATCCCATTGCAGTGCTGTAACCTGTGCTGCTGGGGAGCCGGGGGGAGAATGTGGTGGGAAAAGGCTGGGGTGTTGTGGGTTTTGATAAGTTACTGTTAATCTCGGCTGCTGGAGTGGCTCGTGGGATCTTCTTGCTATTCAGGAAAAGAAGGAATCACGAATCCATGAGTTTAAGCAGCCCCAGTTGTTGGTGTGAATCCCAGGCTCACAGTGTGAATAGGTGGCACAGCACAGAGGCATTGCTTTGCCTCTCTTGGGTCTTTCCATCCCCACATGGGAGCATGTGGCTGGTCTTCTCTTGTTCCCATGTTCAGCGCCATCCTCAATGCCAGCTTCTGGCCATGTCCATCCTTAGGCTCAAATCCATCACTTGTAAATGGAAAAATGGGATTTTCCATATGGAGGGGTAAAGGAAAGCATCTCTCCCCACTCAGCCGTGGGCTCCCTCTCACCCATCTTCATCCCAGGAGCATATACTGGTGCTGCCATGCCAGCATGATGCCATTGTGCCCATCCAGTCCTGGCATTCCTGCCTGGAGCTTTGCCTCCTCGCAGGATGCGATCCAGCAGGAGGACATGCACAATTTAACCAGATATTACAGGCTTAATAACACAGTCATTAGGAGTTTAGAAATTAGAAGAATTAGAAGGCGAAAAACAAGCCAGTGCTGTGCTCAACGCACTGGGTGCGATTATGGGGGGGGGGGGCAGGATTTAGCTGTGGGAACCCCCCTGCCTTGGGAAAGGAAAGGAGGGAGCATGAGTTGGTGGAGTGGCTCTGGTGTGGTTTTGGTGCTGGTGACCAGGAGCTGCTGGTCCCCAAACCCATGGGGAGAAGCTGCCTGGCCAGAAGGGATGAGGCATCGTGCAGCACCTTGTGCAGCTGCCTTTTAATTGTAATTAAAAGAGCTGTAGTGAGCTGTGCTTTAATTAGCAGCGTGCCTCAGCCATGGATCTGTTGTGGAACTCAGGGCTTGGTGCTGTGGTGATGTGTGGAGCTCATGGGGCACCTGGCAATGGAGCAGGGGGATCATCAGGATGGATGCTCGCACGGGGAGGAAGTGGCGCTCCTCTGGGGTGCGTGTGATGCTGGTGGGAAGTACTTGGAGGGCAAAAGGATAGGGATGGTGCTGGAATGAACAGGAGGAGGAGAGGATCCCTGTTGGAAAGTGGGAGAGACCCGGCTCCATTGGAAGGGTTTGATCCGGGGACAAACTGCAAGTGGGGCACATGGATGCTGTTCCCAGACCGGTGCTGGGAGCTGGGATGGAGCTGAGTGGATCAGTTCTCTGTGCTGACCGGCTCTGCCAGCTGCCTTGTGGCTCTTCATTTATTGGATTGTTATTTTAAATGTAGTGCAAAGCTGGCACTAGATGGGAAGCAGCTCTCTCAGGAGCCTGTCTTGGGGCTTTCTCTCTATTTCCCTTCAACAAGTCAGAAATAACAAGTGTGCCATGTGGATTAATCAACTTCCCATCCCTCCCACGGCCCGAGCTGCCATGCTGGGCTATTTCTGACCCAGGCATCAGCACGGCAGTAACCAGGGCTTTGCTGACAACTTACTGGCTGATGCTCATCAGCAGCCCTGGGTGTTACTAGCTTCTCACTGGGCTTCTGCTTAAGCAGAGGGAAGTCAGGAGCAATGCGAGGGACAGGAGGTGCTGTCACACCGTACAGTGTGATGACTCTTCCTGGCACTGCTGTCCATCAGGCCCCAAGCCACAGGGTTCATGTTGTCCGTGGTGAGCAGCTCTGTGCTTTGGGAAAGCCAAAATCCTCTGAAGATGGAGAGGAGTGATCCCAGTGGGCACCTAGCAGCGTTTCCCTTGGGATGCTCCAACTGCAACCTCTCTCCTTGAGGGACAACACCAAGGACATCTAGCAGTGTTGGAGAGAGTAACCCAAGCTGCTTCCTTCCTCAAAATCATCTCTCCTGTTTCACCTTGGAGTGAAAACCCAGTGAGACCCAGGGCTGGAGTCTCCTTTACCTCACTGTTTCCAGCCTGGTGCCATTTCAGGCTGCTTGCAGAGTGCAGCCACCTTCCCCAGACCCCCTGGACCACACATCACCCATCTGAGAGCTCGCACTGTTCATATCTCAGCACCTCGGTTGGAGCTGGCAGCGCCAGCAGGAGCAGATCCGGCCAGAGGAGGGTTTGATTCCTTTTGGAGGGTCTGCCCCTACAACGCATCTGCCACGGCACAGTTGTCAGGGCTGGCTCGTGCGAGCGTGTGTATTTCCCCACCAATAAACTCCTGCCACGGTTACCCCATTTTTTATCTTTATGGTCTTGGACGCTGCAGGAGATATTGGATCCATATTGGAGCAAAAGAGGACATGAAAAAAGCCACTAAAAGCAGAGAGGAGATCAGTCAAGCCGGCGGGTGAAATACGCTGTTTCGATTAAGCATTCAGCAGGTAACGCAAACATAATTTATGGGTCTTAAACAGCTGCATGCTGGGTTTCACTCAGCTCCTTCGAGGAGCACCAGCTCAGCATCATCCACAGCTCAGCGTGGCCCATGGAGAGCCAGGACAGCCCTGGGGACCCCCAGAGACCCTCAGCCTGACCCCATGGGGTGCTGCACCCCGGGACGGTGGTTCTGGGAGGCTGAGATTGGTAAGAAGCAATTTGGTTGTGCTTGAACAGAAGAAGATGCTTTACCCATGCAGCTGCTTGCTGCTGAAGAGCAAGTGAGAGGCAGCCAAGGAGATGCTTTCCAGGAGCAGGAATTTAATTGCTCAAATAACGAAGCCCCACTGAGGGCAGGACCTGTGTTCTTTGGCTCTGGGACATGTTCTTACTCCCCTGAGCAAGGCTGGCTGCAGAGCCCTGTGTTTTGGGGTGCCCAGGGATGGGCTCTGGGTGGTTTTTTGGCCCTTTTGGCTGCGACCTGCAGTGTCCTGTGATCACCATGCCAAGGGGACATTTATCCTGGGGATGCTATAAAGCCCTCATCCATCACCTGCTCTGATAGGGGCACTGGCAACCCCTCGTCTTGCTGCTGCTGCAGGTCATGTGCAGGTGTCTGCCCTGCCACAGGCTGCTGCTCTGGGGCTTTATGATGTGTGTTAAAATCTAAAGTCAATAGGAAAGGGCTGGGAGGGATGACAAGGCCCATCCATCATGGGTGAGGGGCTGCTGTTGTTTCTGAGGCTTATCCCAGAGAGAGGACCATGGAACTGGCCTGTGGCCCCATCTGTGGGGCCAGCTCTGGGGTGCCTGGGGAGGAAGAATGAGTGCTTTTGTTAATTAGCCATCAGAAATGAGGCACTGTGAGACCTCAGGGACTGGTAGTGAGTGATGCTGATCGGGATGCCCCAGCGACTGTGGCCTTCAGGCGAAGCTTGATCTAAATTCCCTCCCAGGAGCAAAGGCTGCTTTGGAGGTGCGTTGATGCTGGGGCTCTGTAAGGCAGGCAGGAGAACAGAGGCCAGCAGGTTTCCCTGCCTAGCCCATGATATTGTCATTCACCAGCAGTTAATGAGCGCTTGCAGCAGTATGTAAATCTGCTCTTTGCTCTCCCCCCAAGGAACCATATCAGAGCAGGTACCTTTTATTTTCTCATTCTCTTTTAATCTTGCCACAGATTGTCTTTCTTTTTTTCCTCCTTTTCCTTTCATTTAGCAGCAAAGCAGCTGGGAGATCACACCAAATGCTGGATTTACACCAGGGTATGTGAGTTTTATAGCCAGGCATCACCTGGGTATTGGTACCATGGGTGCTGGTGAAGGTTTTTGGATGAGTGGCATTAAAAACTCCAGCAAGGAACATGCAGCCTTGATGCCACTGCTGATGGGCTCTGCCACACACTGATGCTCATGCAGGGAGCAGTGAGTGCAGAGGTTTGGTCTGGTCTGAATTCACACGTGTTGGTTCAACCCTTTGGTGCGCTGCAGAAGCAAGGACTCGGCTTTGTGCACATCTGTCTCCTTGGAGTGCTTTTTAGCTCCTTTGCTTAGTAATTATTGTTGGCGTGATAAAGCAGCTTGCAGACCTGGAGGGAGGAAACGTGTCAGTCATGGAACGATTTCCTTGGTATTTTTGCCCCTTCAACTGAAAGTTGGCTAATGGTTCATTTCGAAGAAAATAATTGCCACTGATTTCTCCAAATTGCAGAAAATGTATTAATGACACTTTTGAAGACAGAAATAACACCATTTGCATCTAAATGCGCCTCATCTTTGCAAACTCCACTTGGTATTTTCTCGTAGACACGTAAAATACTGAGCACTTCAGCACATCGGGGTTGTACCGTGTCTCCAGAGCAGTGCTGGTGAGCGGTGCTGGCAGGAGCAGGTACCTGACAGCCAGGAATGGTGACGGGGAATGGATGGAGGAGCAGTGGCTCCATCTCGGAACTCCGGCGCAGGCACTGATGTTCAAATCATGCCGGGTTTGCTCGTCCCTGTGCTGCTGGGGGAGAGCGCAGCCTCCCCGAGCTGCTTTGCTTTATTAATAACCTGGCCCTTGATTTCTTTATTGCTGCCTCATTAGCGGGAGCCCACGGGAAACCAGTAACAGAAGTGATTTATGCAGTGGGGCACGACTGGTGCAGGATGGGGAGCCCAGGAGCAGCTGAATGTCCCTGTCCTGCAGGGATCACCTGGGGTGAGGATGGCACTGGGGTGTCCTGGGCTCTGCCCTTCACCTCCAGATCCAGGGCAGCCTCCTGTGCTGCTGCTTCAGGTCTTGGCATCCGCAAAGGCTGGGGCTGTGGGTGAGCAGGAGGTGGGGTTTGGGTCATCGTGTCCCTTTGCTGCATTTATGTGCCCACCAGCATTGCTGGTGTTGGGAAGGATGATGCTGGGAGAGGTGAATGTGTAGAGTTTGGTGAGCAGGGTCATGCTGCAGGGAGGGCTGCTCTGCCCCCAGACCCTTTGCTGTGCGCCCACACTCTCCACCACGGCTGCTGCAGTCTAATTCTGCATTAGGCATAAAGACACCTTGAGTTTAGGAGATCAGAACAGACTCGGGCTATTGAAATTGGACTTTTCCCTGGCTTTGGCAGGGCAGAACTGCTGCAGAGGAGCTGAGAGCGAAATCCCCTCGGTAGCTTCAGCAGGAGATCAAGAGTAGTCAAGAAATCATGGTGAATCCTTGGTCTAATCCTTCTCTTCCCAAGTAATGATCATTCCCAGCTCCTTGTGCATGAGCTGCTTGCAGAGTGACTGGGCCCTCCCCAGCTGTCGCATGGGGAAACTGAGGCACGGGGTAGCACTGGTCCAAGCTGGGACAGTTCTGGGGGCTGGCTGGAGGGTTGCCCTGGGGGCAGCAGGGCAGGGTCTCTGCCTTCCTTCCACTCCTTGTTTTAGGACTGATGCAGTTACCTGGAGAGCGGGGCCTGCAGACCCTTCTCCTCCTGCCCAGGCTGGGATGCACAGGGTGATGTGCTCCACCCCACCTATCTGGCCTGGTGCTGGGTGTGCACCTGCAGTGCTGGGTTAACACACACTGTGCTGCATAGCCCTGGGGGCTTAACTCACCTGCTTGTACTTTATGTCCAATGCACTTGGATTCTTCCTGGGCCTCCAACTCCATAAAAAGCAAACTGCTGCCTCAAAAAGTAAAAGAAGGAGGAAAAGCTTTGTTTTGTTCCATGGTCAATGCGCTCACCTTTCTGGGTGTGGCTTTCCAATTGCTTTTGCTCTTCTCCCCTGTCCTCCTGGGGTCAGACCCTTTGCAGAGGGGCAGAGGCAATTCCTGCTTTGAGACTGGGCTTGGGAGCATCTCCATCACCTGCAGGCCTGTTGCTCCCAGCCACATCCCGCGGTAAGAACTCATCCCTGGTGTCCCTGTCCCTCGGGAGGGGAATGGAGACGCATGGTAGATGGCACAGTGAGGGGGTGGGAGGGGGCAGGAGAGATGGATCTGAGCACGAAACACCAGGGCTGTTGCAGGGTTTATTGCTGGTACCCTTGGTGAGGGCCGAGGCACTGGGGACCCTCACCAGCCCCTCTCTCCTCCTGAAGTTCTTTCTTCCCTCTCCCCTTCTGTTTTCCTTGCAAACAGCTTGCTTTTGAAATTCAAATCTTGCTGCGGCCCTTTCCTCACCCGCTGCAGGAATATCTCTCTTTTCATCCCAGAATAATTAACAAATGAACAAAACTCCTGTGTGAAATTAAAATCCTGCCCGGAGGTGACCTTTGGAGCCCCGCTCTGGCTGCTGCTGGGCTGGGATTTTTATTTTCCCTTTTATTTTTCCTCCCTCGCCCTCTGCCCTGCTTCAGGAGGGCTCCTTTGCACCTCCTTTTCTCTCTCTGTTTTTAGTTGCGTTACGCCGCATTCTTCCGGAGATGCTCATCATCGCCTCCTTGCCGTTCTGCGCTCCCTGCGTGCTCCCGCATCTCCCTCTCGGCGAGGGGCCGGGCTCAGTCCGGTGTTCCCGCGGGCGCAGCGTATGGGGCTGTCTGGCAGATCGGTCCGGGTATGAAACCCCTGCAGCCGGCCGCGGCCGGGCTCCATCTGCCGCTTGGCACCGGCACGGGGCCGGGGTCACCCGCCACGGGAGAATAATTGTGTTTAATTGGTAGGGAAGAGCCTCGGGCAGCAGCTCTGCCCCGCGGGAGGCTGCCCTGCGCCGGCCCCGCCGCCTGGGGATGTCTCGTCGCTGCTCATTTGAGCTCAATATTGGAGCGCTCTGCATGTGTCTGCCTCGGTGCTGGCAGCTTGCAAACACTGCGGGGTTTGTCCCTCCTCTTGCCCGGTGTGGCAGCTGCCTTCCAGTGCCTAAAGGGGCTCCAGGAAACCTGGAGAGGGCCTTTGGACAAGGGCCTGTAGGAACAGGACAAGGGGAATGGCTTTAACCTGCCAGAGGGGAGGCTGAGATGAGCTCTTAGGCAGAAGCTCTTCCCTGTGAGGGTGCTGAGGCGCTGGCACAGGGTGCCCAGAGAAGCTGTGGCTGCCCCATCCCTGGCAGTGTTCGCGGCCAGGGTTGGAGCAAGCTGCTCCAGTGGAAGGTGTCCCTGCCTGTGGCAGGGGTTGGAACTGGAGGAGCTTTAAGGACCCTTCCAAAACAAACCCGTGTTTTTAATGACCCTTCCCACATTCACATGGGAAGCAGCCGATTTTCTCACTAGAGCAACACGATGGCTCTGGCAGGAAACATTGAGCCAGGAATGGTGCAAGCTGCAGTGTGGGGTGTTTTGGGGAGGAGCGTGGTGAAGTGTGAGCCACCCAGCCCTGGTCCCCTTGGTCTGCTTTTGCTTTTCACCCTGGTTTGTGTGGAGGGTTGGGCCAGGCCACCCCAGTGCACGTAGTGGGGCTCAAGGAGCAGCGAGTGCAGGAGTGAGGTGGGATGAGGGCTGCTGCGGGGACACTGGTGCCTAGTAGCAGTGCCACAAGGAGGAGAGAAAGATCTATCCCTGCATGGGAACAGCTGCTGCTGGCTTTGACCTGGCATCCAGGCTAGCCACAAGTTGGGTGCCAGTGGGACATCAGCTTGAGTACACACCAGAGTTGTTCCATGAGGATGCTGCTTTAGGGCTGGGCAAGGACTTCAGGCTCCTGTGGGATCCTTTTGCTCCCCATCAGCTCCTGTCCTGCAGCCCTGGCTCTGGGGAGCAGAGGACAAACAGCCCCCTGCAGAGGCAGAAACAGGCTCTGTAATTAAGCCAAGTGGGAAAGGTTGCCATGGTACCTTAAGCAAAGAAACGAAGCTGCACCTTCATTGCTGCTCTGGAGCCTCCCGACATTCCCAGCCCCTCTGCCTGGGGCAGTGGGATGCTGTGGGGCACAAAGGAACCCCTGGTACCCCTGCCTGCTCCCGATCATTGTCCTGTGTCTATGGAGGGGCACAGGTGCTGGGATGGGGCAACTGGGTCCTCAGGATGTGCCTTGTCTCTTCCCTAGGGATCTGGGGTTTGTCCCCATGGGCTTCCCTCTCCATCCTGCTTTCCCCTTGTCGCTGCAGTGCCTCCTACCATGAGGCCATGTCCATGTCCATGTGGAGCCTGCTGGGCTGCATTCAGCGCGGTACAGGTGTGTGTGTGTGGGGGGGCTCCTCAGCACTCAATCCTGCTGTCTATTGCATCCCTCACACCCCAACATCTCCCTGTGCCTGCAATCGCCCTGATGGAGATGGCTCCATCACATCCCGTTGTCCTGGCAACAGGGAAGGATGCTGCTGAGCCAGCCCTCACCAGTCCCCTCTGGCTACAGAGGGCTGCCCTCACCCTGGAGTATCCTCTCTGTGTGGGGATCTGAGAGTCTTGATGCATTTCCCAGTGAAAAGGAGCACTTCTGCCCCAGGGGTGGTGGGGACCGTCCAGTGCTGAGCCCTCTGCTCCTGCGGGTGCACGCGGGATGGTGATGGGGGTGGCTGGAGGCATCCGTGTCCCTTTGCCCTGCCCGGCTCCTGGCTGGGTTGTGGTTATTTACGGGGTGAGAAGCGGAGTGGGGCTGGCGCCAGTGGAATATCAATTAGCTCATTACCAGCAGCCTGCCAGCATGAAGCCATTTGCCACAGGGCTCCTCTGGGACCAGAGAGCTCCCTGCCTCCAGCAGAGACCAGCCCTGGGACCAGCAGAGCCCCAGGATGCTCCGTGCCAGGGTTGGGGTTTCGATGCAGCCCTCAGTGCCTGAGAGCACCTACCCACTGCAAAGCCCCCGTCTTCCCCTCCAGGCCTTCTCCACAGACACAAAGCTTCAGTGCAGACTTGAAGCCCCTGCCGGTTTGGACCACGGGGATGAGCAGGTGCTCAAATAACCCCCGTTTGGGTGAATTTCCCCTCTTTAACCCCCCCTCCCTTGGATAAATCCACTGTGTACAGGGCAAAGGTGTCTTTCACACCCAGTTTAATGTAATGAGCAGGAGCAGCAGCTCCTGGCCTTGAAGGGGGCGCCACAGTCAGAAGCTCAAAGCGTTAGGTGTGATGAGCAGGAAGGGTCTCAGCTGTGCCTGTGTGCAGGTTGGGATTTATTCTTTCTGCCTCTGCCCCACATTTCAAGCCCGTTCCTTGCCCTTTCTCTGGCCTTGTCCTCCCGTTGTATTTCTGCTGTGACAAAAATAGATGATGAGGTGCTAAAATAGAAATACGGCGCTTGAATATGTAAATGCCATTTGCGCTTGCCCTGTTGCCTCCTTAATTTCAGCAAGAATGATGCTTTTCTTCCAAGGAGGCATTTTTGGACTGGGGAGCACTGGGACACAAAGGCATGTTGGAGGGGAAGAGCTGGGATCCCTGGATTTGCGAGCCCCGCCCCCCCCGCCCCCAGCACTGACGTCTTCTCTTGCAAAAGGCCTGATAAATGCGGGGTTTCCACCCAAATTCGGCGAGTGCTGTTGCTAGCGGTGGGTGAGCTGCCTTTGGCCACCTCGGGGGGGGACGACACGGCTGGTCCCTGTCCCGCTGGGGGATGCTCTGCAGTCAGCATCCTCCTACAAGCAGGTGGTGAGGGACCAGGCTCAGCCTTGAGCAGCTGGACCTCTCCTAAAGGAAGAGCTTCACAGCCTGGAGTCAATTCCTCTTCATGCTGCAAGGGGCGATATTTCGGGATCTCTGCCATGAATCTCGGCTGCTGCCGAGGGGAAGGAATTAAGCACTTTGAGTAGCTGGGAAAGGTCCCTCTGGGATCCTTCCGATGGCTTCTTCAAACTCACTCTTGCTTTTCCCTCCCATTAGAAGTTACAACATGTGGTCAATGCCAGCGCTGACACTGACCATCTCTGCTCTGCTCCTCTTGATGCTGGGGTCTGCGTTGCTTCCACCCTGCACCAGCCTCCCCGTAAGGCAGCTGAGAGACTTGGGGAATCCTTAAATCCCTGCCTATGGCTGCAGGCTCCCATCCCACCCTTTCTCCTTCATGCTTCATGCTTCTTCTTCCCCCGGTCTGGTTTCCCTGTGCAGAGAGTGTGCCGGTGTGCGGGAATGGGGAAGGCTGGCTCTGAGACAGGAGGTCTGGGGCTGTGGGTGTGAGCTCTGCCAGTTGCACAGATGCTGTATTTGCTCCCACAACAGCTCTGCTTCCCCCCTCCACGTTTTGCCCTGCAGAGCTAGGGTGCACCCATGCTGCCCATGTCTCCTAATCCCCTCCCACCATCTCCTGCGCCTGGTGCTGGGATGCAGACATGTCCCATGTGTGGCTGGAGTGCTCCAGCCACTGATAAGGGGGTCATAGTCAGGATGAGTTCTGCTGCTCCATTCCATCTCTGCCTGAATTCCTGTGGCAAAATGATGGCAGGGTGGCTTTCAATGGCAGTGCAAGGGCAGCTGGTCCTGGCTTGGGGAGGAGCAACAGGGAATCACAGGGGTTGCATTGGGAGAGTTTCCTCTGTATCCTTTCTCCCCACCTCAGGCTTGGAGGGAGCAGTGGGTCAGGCCCCACCATGGTCAAGCACCCACCAGCTCAAGCTCTGAAGATGGTTGCAGGGAGACAGCACAAATCTGCATTTAAATAGGGATATTTAAAGCTGGAGCCGGGTGGGAAGTGAAGGAATCAATTTCCCAAGTGGGAGGGTGGGGTGTTATTTTTATATAGGATTGGATACACAGCTTAAATCTGGCCCTAGAAGATGAAGAGGAAATCGGGTGGGGAAGGGAAATCGTGTGCCAGTGCTACTGCTCTGCAGCCACAGGCTCTGAATGCGCTGAGAGCGTTGCCTGTTGGTGTCAGCCCCAGCCCATGCCATGCTGTGTCCCCAGCCCAGCTGGGGTGGCAGGAGGGGACAGGGATCTGTGTGAGCTGCTGCTTGTGTCCCAGTAGGTGCATCCCTGCAGCTCATCGTGCTGCAGCGGTGCTGGGTGTGAAATGCAGATGGACAAAGCATGGGAAAGCAAAGCCATTGAGTTGTTCGTGGTGCCTGGGGCTGCTCTGCACAAGGATTCATCCAAAGTGCTCGCTGCCCTCAGCTCCGAGCATCCTCCCTGCTCCAAGCATTCCTGCAGGCTCAGGACCGTGCATTCTGGGCTGTGTCTGGCCCTGGGCTGCCTTCGAGATGCTCCCCATGGAACTGTGCAGCTCCCCCAGCAGGATGCTGGCTTTTGGAGATGGGCAGGGGCTCCTTTTGTGCTGGCTGTTAATTAAGAGGATCATTCAGAACCACTACTAGTGTAGCGTGTTGTCTTATAACAGTTGCAATTCTGTCCCTGTGCCAGCTTCCATTAGCAACAAAACCCACTTATCTTGTTCTTTCCTATCTCTTCTCTTTATATTTTTATCCTCCCCTCTCCCTGCAAATCTCTCTCTCCTCTTTCTTTCAACCCCCAGCACCGCAGTAATAATTCTACCAGTCGTCATCTGGGTTGACAAAACACTGGTGATGTGACAGCTCGGGGCCGGGAAATCTCCGTTACTGCTCCCTAATTAATTTACTAATTGCATGTGCTGCTTTGGCACAGCCTCTGAGGCAGCAGCGGGGCTGGAGGTGCCATCCTGGCCTTGGGAATGCCTGGAAGTGGTGCCTTCCTTGTACTCCATGGGCACGTGGTCATGTGGACACGCTGCTGCTGGCTGTGCTGCTCTGTGGGCAGCTTTGCCATGGGGTGTTGCTCCCTTCCGTAGATGTGCTTGTCCTGGAGAAAGGGGGAAACTGTGATGGAGGGAAGGGGAAAGGCTGCATGGGGCTTGTCGGAGTGGCTGGTGTGCCCCACTTCCTCTTGTCTTTCTGCCTCAGTGAGCTGCTATCACTGCCAGCCATGCTTGAATGAGTGAAGGTGTCATCCCTCTGTTGCACCAGAGAGAAGTATCAAAACTGGGCCATCATTTGGAAGAAAAAGGCCCTTCCTTGCTTGTCTCCTGGCTGTAAATGTGGGCATGGGCTTTGCCCTGATCCCAGGCATCATGTGGGACCTGCCAGTGCCTTTGCACTGGGCAAAAAGCAGGTGTCCCCAAAACCTCCTCCGTGCATCCCATCCAGTCAGCTGGTTTCTTCCTCCCTGTTGAAGACTCGTCCCATGTCTCATGTACATGGGAAGGTTTGATGGAGGGCAGTGGGGAGGTCTCTCCTCCTGCCAGATCCTTTTAAAACCAATTTCAACCCTAGCCTCCTGCCCGGAGCTGAGGGTTCCCACACGGGGATTTTGGTGGCTGGGAAAGGTTTGATTTGCTCTGGCTGCAAGAGTCAGAATGAATCAAGTTTGCCGTGAACCAGTGCAGGATGTGGCAACAGCCAAGGGCTGGGTGCTGGTGATGGTCAGTGCTGTTCCTGGAGGTGCTCAGGGCATCGCTGCTGCTCTGGGGACTGTGGCACTGTCTCTGCTCGAGGGCAGGGAGGGGTTCCAGCCTTCTAAAGTCCTTCCCTTTTCCATCTAGCCAGAGCCCTCAGACCCAACTTGCTTGCAACTCTGCTGTTTGGGTTGAGGGGCTCCTATCTCCCATTGGCAGGCAGTGGGCAGGGGGATGCGCTGTGCTGCGTGCCCACATCTGGGAGCTGTGGCTGTGTTTGGAACTCACCTGAAGCCTGGGAAACCGCTGATTTGTAATTTGGGATGGGAGAGGAGGGGCTGGGGAGGGGGGGCAGGAGCTGCTGGGAGCTGAGGCTGTTTGGGTGAATGAGTGATGGTTTGAAGCACGGCGCTTCGCCTCTCAGCAGCTTTTGAAGCCCTGGGAAATTTGTCTTTTTGACTTGGCAAGGTGCTCAGGCACGAAAGGAAATGCATTACAAGTTGAAATGCTTTGAGAGCAGAGGGGAAACATTATGTGATTCAAGCCCCGTTCCTCCCAGCGAGAGCAACCCAGCAAACACAATATATTGCATTCTCCACATTCCCTCACCTCCCTGTGCCGTGTGTGTAAATGTGCTTGTTCCCTCCCCACCTCAGGAGCTGGCTGCTGCAGCACCTACTTCCCAACAGGCCAGGCATCCATTGCATCCAGCCTGGCCCCAGGGGATGCAGGAAATTCCAGGAGGAGCTCCGGGAGAGCCTGGTTTCTGGTCAAGGATAAAGGCCTTTCCTATCCCAAGCATCCCGATGCTCCTCCAGCTGTCCCCCAGTCAGGTTCTGCCCCATCAGAGGTGAGAAGGGAGCCAGGAGGGGATGAGGGGGTGATTCTGAGCATTCTGAGCACCGATGGTCTCCTGGCCTCAACCCCAAGTGAGCTTTGCCCATAGCAGAGGGGTTGGGGGTTGGAGCCGTGCTGTGCTGAGCACACACCAGCCCAGGGGAGCCTGGGAGCCCACCGTGGTGCGTGAGGAGGCGAAAACAGAATCAATGCTGGCTTGTTCATGATAATAAATAGGAGCAAGTCGCAAACAGCGGGTAAGTGACTGACAAGTGCTGGTGTTTTAATGTCCTCACAGAAGGCCCATGTGTAAGCAGGACTTTGCATGAGTAATTCCATACATTTTTAATGGTGGCCCCTGAGGGGGAATCAATCACTGTGAGTTGAGGTTCCCTCGTGCGAGGGACAGCACAAAGTGATTCTGTTTGATTCGGTGGCACTGGGAGCAGCAGCTCCCTGGGGCAGGGGGTGCAGCATGAGCCAACAGCTCCTACGCCCCTATAGCAAAGTCATCCCGGGACCTCTCCCTGGGAATATCCCTTTGGTTGTGTCTCCTTGGGAGTTATTGGCTGCGCTGGGGTCTCCTGGGAAGGTTTTTCCAGCTTTGCAGAACTAAGTGTCTGTTGTTGGGGGATTTTGCATAGAAGGAATGTGCTCAGAGTGGCTGTGTGTCATCTGCAGTATGGGAGGCCTGGGGGTGCTGGGTGTCACAGTGGGATGCTCTTCCTGGTGGGACACAGAGACACTGAGGTTGGGTCCTGCTTTGGGAAGTGGGGCCTGGCCATCAGCCTCTCTCCAGGCTTCTGGTTTTTGGGAGCATCCCGAGGCTGTGCTCCAGGCTCACCTGTGCACCTCTCCTTGACATTCCTGGAAAGGCTGAGAGACAAGTACCACCTCTTGGGGGAAAATACACCATTATTGGTATTCTGGATGATCCTGGCTCCATCCATCTCTGGTGGCAAGACCCTTAATAGATATGAGCGGAGCTCCCAGCAGAGCTGGAGAGGAGGGTGCATCTCCCATAGCAGGAGGGTGTCACTTGGAGATCTGGACCAGCTTTGGGCTGTGTTACCCATCCCATGACCGTGAGGGATCATGGACCAGATCAAGGCCAGGTTGGACGGGGCTTGGAGCAACCTGCCCTAGTAGGTGTCCCTGTCCCTGGCAGGGGCTGGAGCTGGACAGGCTTTAGGTAGCAGAGATGGCAGGAGTGTTTTCTGGAAGGGCAGGCAGCAGGCATTAGCTTTTTGTGATGAAAATGGGCCCCTGCAGGAGCAAAGCGATAGTGTGCTCTGGGTAGCTGCTACAACTTCTGCCAGGGATACACAGCACCTCATTTACCAGGATATTTTTTATGCTGAAATGGAGGAAAGCAGCTGCTCTCTGTACAAACAAAATTAGGGCAAAGGAGGAAAGTAATTTTGTTAAAGAAATAGGGAGATGCAGGGGGAGATGGAAAGGAGACAGATGAATAAACACCATCTACATAGAAACTGATAAAAATTCAATTTCTGCTCACACGCATCCCAGGCTAACTCACTCCTTCCTCTCCTCTTCTCCACACGCTCCGACGTTGTCTGCAGCCCGCATGCATCCATCTGGGATGTGGGAGGTAAACACAATGATCCTATTCTGCCTTCAGCATGCTGCAGAATTTTCTTTAATTATGGTTCTTTAATTCCCCCAGCTCTGGCTTTATGTTCAATATTTTTCCCTTGTAAGCAGCGGCTGCCAGGGTGAGTGTCCCATGGGATGTGATGGCCCCAGTGCTGGGGGATCCCTCTGGGCATGATCCTGCTCCCACCACGGGGCTCCCATGGAGAAGGGCTCTGGGATACCTGGATCTTGGATCCGAGGCTGTAAGCCTGTGGAATGAAGGGAAAGGAAGCATTGGTGACTCCAAGCAATCCATGGTACCCACACATCTGCTTTACCCCTGTTCCCAGGACCGGTGTCCCTGTAAACCTCACATCAGGCTCTCCCTGGTGCTTTCCAAGCACATTTAGAGCCTTTGGCTGTGGGTTATATTGAAAAAAACACCAGACTCTGGATGCACTTTGAGGTGCTGCACCCCTGGACAGACCCTGAGGACTGGTGGGGTGGCATGGAGCATCCTCATGGTGTGGGACCTGCATCATCCCTCCAGGGACCCCACTAAGAGGCCCCCCAGGAATGGGTACTCTGCTCCCCCCTGGCCTCTGGCTCAAGGGTTTGGGTGGCTTCATGCTCTGCACCAAGCATCAATTGACACACTAGTGATAGCTGGGAGCAGAGATGGAGGGTGTGGGGCACCCACATCCGCCGTGTGCACACCTGTGCGTGGAGGCTGAGCTGAGCTGCAGGCTGGTTTCCATAGGAAACCAAGTGGAGCCCAAAACCATACTCCGAGGCATTGGAGGGGCTCTGAGGAGCTGCAGTCCTGGGAGTGTGTCCTACCTGGTGCTCCGGGGACACCAATGGCAGTGGCAGTGAGGTGGCACTGGGGTGGCTGTGGGTGCAAGAGGGGCTCTGCTGGTGGCAACTCGGCTGCAGTTGAGGGTTTGGAGAGGTGGGTTCAGTGATGAAGCAACCTCTGGATGCTCCCCTGGCGCTCTAAAATGACCTAGATGGGGTGGTGCAAGGCTCACCATGCTAGAACGTGTCCCTGACCTTCTCACTGCTGTGGCCTTGCTCAAAGCTCACCCAGACCATCCTCTTTGGAGCAACAGGGGGGTTTGGGTCTATCCAGAGCTGGTAACGCTGCTGCCAGAGGGGCTGGGAGGCCACATTTCCCTAGGAAAACCCCATGGATGAGGGGGGAGAAAGGAGGGCATCGTTTTAGGGTCGAGCTGTGGCATCAGCCCTGGTTCCTCAAGGACCAGGCAGGATACAAAGGAAGAGCTTGCAGGCAGCCAAGTCACACCTTACCCTGCACGCCAGCCCTCCTACACTTCCTCCTCTTCCTACGCCTCCTCTTTCTCCTCCTCCTCTCCTCCTCTTCCATGGGCCTTTTGCACGCTGCCAACTGAAGCTGCGTTTGCCGGGCTGCGCGCTCCAAAAGTTGATAATTCCCCTCCAGGCAGCTAAAAGGAGCCTTTTCTCCTCAATCAGCTGTATTTGAATATGGAAATGGTTTTTAATTACTCAGAGTCAATATCATCTTATCACCAAAATGCGTTTGAATGAGGCTGGCCGCACTTGCAGGGCACCTCATAAGAATGCAAATTCACTGTGATTCACGGGTTTTAGCTGGTCAGAGGGTGAGGGATGGTGCTGCCCTTTGAAGGTTTCATTCCCAAGTTCCTGACAGGCACAAAATGCCACATCCCCTCCTGCCACCACGGGTGCAGAGGCAGACAAGATGTGGCAGGGGCCACAAGCCCAGTGAGGACATGGGGACCATGCCTGCCTCTTCCCATGCATGGCCATCCCTGGCTTATCTGGCCCCAAACATGCTCAGGGTCAGCTCCATGCAGAGCTAGTGACAGCTGAGCAGCATCAGAGCCCCAGCTATTGTCTCCTGATTAATCTGCTAATTATGTTCTGCTTTCATCCCGGGGCCTGGAAGCGGTGTGGAAATGTCAGGCTCTTGCTTGTGCCCCAGGTTGCTGGCAGAGTGACAAAGGCCGAGTCCTGGAGGAGCCACACATAACCTGGCTCTGATGGCTCTGGCATCACCCTCACCCTGCTGTGGTAATGGTGATGCTGGGAGCATGGTGGTGATGGGACCATGGGGCCAGGACTGAGCTGCTGCGCCTGCCACCGGCAGCCCTGAGCCTATTCTTTTGCCTCAATTTCCCCCATGGCAGGAGCGGAAAACATCCAAATCCATCTGGATCCATCCAGATCCAGACCAGTAAGCCCAGTTTATGGCTTACTGGGAGGTACTGGGGCTCCAGCCCCCTGTGGAAGAGACCACCAGAGATGCTGAGAAGAGGACAGGGGATGTGGCCATGCAGCTTCCCAACATCCAGCTCTGGGTTTTCCCACTGTGAAAAGCCATCAGGTGCCAGTGTTGAATGCAGCAGGGCTGAGCAGCCAAGATAACATCCTGCTGACGCCTTCAGCCGGGCTTTCTGCAGCCCTCATGTATATTAATCCAGATGAATATTCATGCAAGGTTCCTGCTCTCAGTGGTGACTCGTGTGCGGTGCCATCCGCCTGCTGGTTTGGCACTGAAATGGCTCTGATGGCCAGAGGCTGCAATGGGGCAGCCCCATGGTGGGGTGGGGTGTGCGGGGGTGGCTGTGAGCTTGCTTCTTGCCAGGCTGCTCCAGTCTGGGAGGATCTTCCAGCACGCTGTGATCCAGAGGGATTTATCCTCGCCGAAGCCCCAGGATGGAGCAGGGCTGCTCTGATGTGTATGGAGGATCCAGAGGTAGAAATCCCACAGGTTTCCCATTTGCTGTCTCCTTACTGATGCTGTGCTCATCCCTCAACCCCACAGATCCAGAAGGCAGCCCCTTCACCCTCACCCAGCAGAAATTATTCCAGTCCTTGCACTGCTCTGCCATGTTCCAAGGCATCATCTCCACATTGGCACAGATGGGCACGGATCAGCCCTGGACCATCCTTCAGCTCACAAAGCACCTGGCAAAAATCAAAATGAGGACCCTGAGCTGAAACCGATCTTCCTGGGCACAACAGCCACGTCCATGAGCCTGGGAGCCACTTGAGATTGGGAATTAGCTGCACCATGGTGGCAGCGCTCCTTGGTCTGTAACACCCACAGTGACGTTTGCTTTGGAGCTTATTCACATCCTTCCTCTTCTGCTCATCACTCGGGCTTCCCTCGCTCTTTTGCTTTCCTCCCGGCCACCACCAGCTTCATGTGAAGGTACCTGGAGGGGTGCAGTGGCTGCGGGCAGCCGGAATGGGGCTGGTCCCTCCATCCCAGTGATGGGCTCCTGGCACGTGGTAAAGACTCCTCAGCCTGCTCTTGCTGCCTTTTCCCATTAGAGCAGATGCTCCTGCAAACCAGACTTCCCTGTTTATCGCTGCTTTTGTTTTTCCACGGGAGCAATTCACAGTGAAGTTAATGGGAAGCGGTTCAGACAGGCGGCTGCCGTCTACTGCTCCTGTCCTGCTCTGTGCTTCAAGCCGAGATGGTCCTGCTGAGCCCTTCTGAAAAGCTGCTGCTTGGGGGAGATGAGCCCTGTGGCTGGGGCCCATCTGGAGCCATAGGAGCTTGGGGGCATCACCACATTCCCTCAGCGAGGAGCTGGAGTCAATCTCTTCCCTGACTTCTCATCCAGGGCCAGGCACAGAGGAGCTGCCACCTCGGCATTCTCCCTTCTCTCATTTCTGTGCCAAATGAAGGGGAAATAGTATTGGAAGAGTATTGGAAACTCAACCATGCCGGTGCCCCGGGAGGCACTGGCTGGTCCCTGCCCAGTGATGCCTGTCCCGGTGATGCCTGTGGATGCTGGTAACTGTGACGGCAGTGCCTGTGTGATGATTGTGGTGGCACTGGAGACCTTGTGTCAAACTGGCAGGTTATTATTGCCTTAACTGACATGTCGAATTCCCATGCAGGGGACAAAGCCCCAGTGTTCCAACATCCACACATGCGGGCGCTGCTCTAAGTCTGCCCTGCTCTGATCTCCAACACCCCCGAATCTGCAGCACTGCTGAGGCTGGGTGCCCTGTTCAGTGCTTTCCCCATATCCCACCTCATTGAGGTGAGGAGGAGGAGGAAGGCTCTGGCTGCTCACACCCATCAGCTGGGGAGATGCTTCATTTTGTCTGGGGGGTCTCCAGCTACTTCCTGAGCACCGGCAGGGTGCTGGTAGGGGCTCAGCACCCCTCTTGCCTTGCTTTGGGCTGAGGGTATGGCTGGCGGCGGAGCTCACGCTGTGCTGGGGGAGGTTTGCAGGGATGCAGCAGCAACAAGCAGCTACGGAGAGCACCCAGTTGTCCTGGTAACAGTGGGTGCCTCCAGCTCCCGCAGTTCAGTGCCGCAGGCAGGGTCCCACTGGGGGCTGAGGAGACTTTTGTAGATGCAGGACAGAGCAGTGCAAGCCAGGCTGTGCCACAGCTGGCGCCAGGGTCAGGGCAGAACATCCCACATCATATCCTGCATTGTGTCCCACGTGGCTTGCAGGGCAGTGGGAGCTGGTGACAAGCAATGTGTTTGGGAGTCTATCAGGAAAGCATGCCTATTCCGGAGCAGAGTGTGGCCCAGAGAGCTGGGGTTTGGGATAGCTCATCTCCTGAGCTGCAGGCACTGCAATGATCTGGATTTGCAGAGACAGGCTCTGGAATATCCTCCAGTTATGTCTGAGCTAATGATGCTTTTCTCCCCGAGATAAAGATCAGCTTGAGAAACTGGTGTGCTTGCTTTCAGCCTTAACCCAGAGGGGTCCAGTGTCTGTCTGGGGACACTGGGTCAGGCACCCTCAGGCTGTAGGGGGGCACTGGGAAAAGGGAATGCCAGGGAAGGAAGGAGCACAAAGGTCTTGAGTGGATACAATTCTGCAATTCCAGCAGTGCTGGGCTGAATCAGGGCTGGTGCTGAGCTACAGATCCCCAGGGTAATGTGCAGTGGTCATGATGGTGCCTCCTGCTACTGGATTTCTGCCTTGAATGGAGGCTGTAAGGGGCCACCAGCGACCTGTGCACTGCAGGTCTGACACAGTGCAGGATACGGCCAGTGGAGGTGGACAGGCTGCAATGGGAACACACTGCATTGCCAGCACTATGGCAGTGAGGCCGTGCTACATCCCGCTGGGCTCCCTGCTGCATGGCTGGGGCTCGGTGGTGGTGACCCCCCATCTCTTCCAAGCCAGATCTCCCTGTGTTCCTGGTAGGCTCTGCCCTGGGCAGGGTCCAGGCTGCAGTGGAACCTCTGAGCCAGCTGCTCTCTGTTGCTCGTGAGCCACCAGGTTTACCCCGTCTAAGCACAGCTTTCACATGGGAAACTGCAGCTCTGCAGCCCCCCCAAACACTACTGTGGCTCTGGGAGTCCAGTGTCCCTGTGTCACACACACGTATGCCATGTTTGTGCAGTCATGGGGTGTGCCAGCCTCACTTCTGACCTGCTGCTGGTGCTCCAGCTCTCCCTGCATCCCGCACCCGAAACATGCCGTGCCAAGGCCTCCACATGTGTGTACTGGCAGAGAGCACATGTACCCTACACAGGGGAGTGCCACACACACGCATGTGCCCTCCACATCACGTTCCCATGTGCACGTGTCCCTCAGCAAGCCCCAACAGCCCTACATGTGTGCACACATGAAGAACGCAGCCATGTGCCTGCAGACACAGCCCAGTGCCTGCGTGTACATGAACCAGTTCACGTGTGTGCCTGCACACGCCAGCCACACGCATGCACAGCCTCCAGCAGCATCACAACACCCATGTGCACGTGTGTGTGTGCACCACGTCCATGTGTGTGCATGCACAGCCCCCTCCCCAGCGCTGCAGCATCCCGGGGGTCACCTTCCCCCACCATCTGGGGGTGCCGGGGGGGGCTCCCCGCTCCCCCCTCCCCTCCCCGCCGCTGTCACACCGGCGCATGCAGCAAGTGCCCGAGCGGCGCGCGCCGCCGCCGCTCCCCCCCCCTCCCCCCCCCCCCCCCGCCTCCTTCCCCTCCCCTCCGCCGCTACCGGGGCCCGGCGCGCCCGCTCCCGGCCCCGCGCGCCGCCGCGCTCCCCCGGGCGCGCCCGGGCACCGGCAGCCGCCGCCGCCGCCGCTCGGGAATGGCCATCCCGCTGCACGCCGCGCCGCGCTGCTAACGGAGCGCAGGTAAGGGCGGCGGCGGGGAGCGGGGACCCCTCCACACCCCCGGTGCACCAGCACCCTTCCCCCGTGCACCGAGACCCCCCGCCCGGCTCACTGACACCCCCCCCCGTCCTTCCTGGTGCACCGAGCCCTGATGCGACCCGCTCTCCCCGCCCCCGATCCGCGGCGCAGCGGGGTCTGCGGGATGCGGCGGCCGGTGCAGAGCCCCGGTTCCGCTGTGACATCCCCCCCTCCGCCCCCCCTTTCCAGCCCCGGGGCCAACTTCCCTGCCCCGATGGTGGGTGATGGGGCCCAGGAGTTGCGACCGCACCGCGTAACCGCCGCTGCCCGGGGCTCGGGGGGGGGCAGCGGCATTCCCGAGGCGGCCCCGGCCCTCCTGGAAGTTGCGCGGGGCTGCGGCTGCGGCGCGGCGGGCTCGGTACAGGGGCTGGCTGCGAGCGGCGGCATGGCCAGGGCTGCCGGTCCCGCGGGTCTGCCCGGTTCCCCGGTTGCCGGTCCCCGCTCTGATTGCCGGTTCTCCCCGTTGCCGGTCGCCCTCCGGAGCTCCTGCTCCCCCCCCCCCCCCAGTAGCCGGGTCCTCTCCATGGCTGCCGGTTGCAACCCTGTAGCACGTTCCCCCTCCGGTTGCCGGTCCTCCCCTCTCCGTTCTGCCGGTCCCCCCCACTGCTCCCGTTCTGCCCCTGTTGTCAGTCCCTCCCCACAAGCAGTGTCAGGGCTCCGGCAGCTGTGGTGGTGCTGCACGTGTGTTGGTGGGCACATACGTGTTGCTGGGTGCACATGTGGCACCACGGTGCTGCGGCATGTCATCCAGCAAGGCCATGGCTGCGTGCTGTGCCAGCCCTGGCGTGGGCACACACGTGTGGGTGCTCTTCCCACGCCATCACCCGTGGCATTGGGCCCAGCTTTTGGCAGCACCAGGAGCGTGGGCCCGCGTGTTGGCAGCGGGTGGTGTTGCAGCTCTCCCTGCATGGGGCTTTGTGCAGTGCTGCTGGTGGGGACACTTGGTGTCACGGCACCCAGGCACTGTGGGCACCCAACGTGTGCCGGTGCGGGCACGTGCGGCATTCAGGTGGATCTGGGGGGAGCTGGGAATCGCTTCCCTTCCCCATGGGACCTGGGGTTGATGGCAGGAGGGATGCCACGTGTGCACGCATGTGTGTGCGCCTGTGCGGGGCACTTGTTGAAGCAGGGGTGCGTGTGTACCATTGCCTGCATGGTCGGTGCCGGGGGCTCACAGCAGCGCCGCGTGTGAGCAACCCTTTGCTTTTCTAGGTCATGTCACTGCTGCCTGTGCCGGATGGCGCCTGGCAGCTGGGAAAGCCGGTGACGTGGGGAGGTGGCCCTGGGGTGGCTGGTATGGCACAGTGTCTGGTTGGGGTTTCCAGATGGGTGCTACTGATGGCTGTGGAGATGGTGGCATGCGGCTGGCAGGGGGCTGGAATGCTCCCAGTGGGTGGTGGGGTGGTTGGCTGGTCGGCACTGACCTGTCCCCCCTTGAAGGCGGTGGCTGAGCCGAGGAGGGCTCACGGGGATGGAGCTGGCTTGCGGGAATCGCCCCAGTGCCCGTGGGGAGGAGCGGGGTGACGTGGCTGTCGTCACCGCCACCATCACCCGGCTGCTTTCCAGACACCCTCATTGGCACCCGAGTCTCAGCGGGGTTCGTTACCAGTGGCACGGACGGCGGCGGGGGCTGGAGCTGGCTGTGAGGCAGTGCAGGAGACTGGCAGCAGCTCCTCTCCAAGGCCTGCCCGGTTGTTTGTCCAGCCTTGTCACCAAACCCTGCTCCGATCCGAGCCTGCAAGCATCCAGGCTCCTACGGATTTTGCTGGAGAGAAAACGGATCCAGCACTGGCGCCATGGGTGAGCAAATGCTCTCCGACCAACAGCCACGTGACAGAAGGGCTCCAGCAGTGCCTGGGACACGCTGCCTGCTCCTCCTGGCTGCCTCCAGCTCTTCTTGATGCCTCTGAGGACCTCTGGCCGTGCAGCACAACACCTCTTCCTGGAGAGCTGCAGTGGGATCTGTCCTCCCCAGCACGCTCGGCGGCTGCGGGAAGCCCTGCCCTGGCACCAGCTC
Source organism: Amazona ochrocephala (assembly GCA_039720435.1). Taxonomy (NCBI): domain Eukaryota; kingdom Metazoa; phylum Chordata; class Aves; order Psittaciformes; family Psittacidae; genus Amazona; species Amazona ochrocephala. The sequence continues at coordinate 6,793,380 of CM077886.1, read as the reverse complement.
CTGCACAGAGCAGTGGGAGTAGATGGGTCCTCCTTCCCCTGGGCTGTTCCCAGCACTGCCAAGTCCCCATGACCCACGTTAGATGGGGGCTGCGGGATGGGTCCCCACATCCCCCTGCCTGGAGGAAGATGATGCTCGGCCAGATGGATGGACAAACCGTGGGACAAACTGCTAGCACAGCCCCCGGGGCTGGGCTGCTGCGATGCCTCGACGCTTCCCCTCAGAAACCTGGATGCAGGCCCTGCAAACTCATTTCCTACCACGGAGCCATCCTCTAATGGGGACGGGGCTGGGTCTGAGCCACGCAGCTTGGCTGCTGAACGTCAGAGGCTCTGTAGCTCCTTGGTGCTCATGAGGGCCCCTGTGTCCCCCCCTGCTCTCATCCCATCTGTTTGCTCTTGGTGTTCTCCAAAAGCAGGATGGAGCCAGGCCCCTTCTCTTCCTTGGGGCAGCTTGCAGGTTCCTGGTGGATCTGGGTTTGGAAGAGATGGTGGGTTATGAAAACCATCCATCTCTGGAGTGAGCACACATCCACCCTGCGACTTGTCCCCCCCAACTGGATCCCTCCTGGGCCATCCCTTCTGCAGGATGGAGCTGATAGAGAAGAAGGAGCCACATCCCAGTGACAGGGAAACTCCTTGGAAGCAGCAGGAGCAGCTCAGCTGCTGCAGCCCTTGTGGGTGCCCAGCTGCAAGGGGGGCCTTTGCCTCCAGGGGCTCCGTTGGAGGGGGAGGCAGCACAGGCTGTTCCCTGGCAGAGCCTAATCCCGGATCCCGGTGGAGGTTTCCGTGCGCTGTCTCTCGGCCCTGCTTTTGGAGTGGAGTTTTACCAACAGCAGTTAAGTAAAATAAATAAACCGGCCGGTGCTTGCCAGTGCAAGCGGGGCTGAGGCAGCGCCTGGCAAAGCAGCACCATTAATTACAGCGTGGCACTGCTGCCAGCCTGCCCGCGCCAGGAGAGCTGGTAGCAGCACTGGGGAAGCCAGAGCTGGAGAGCATGGAGAGAGGGAAGCATGGAGCAGGGCAGCAGGGGGGGGGGTGGGGGGTGGGGGGGCGTGCTGTGCCGCAGCGGGAGGGAGCAGCATGGATAACCCTTTCCTCGCTGAGTGCCGTGTGTGGATGGAGCCCACGTGTGAACACACGTGTGTGTGCGCATGCCTTGCAGGAGGATGGGGTTTGGTGGGTGAGGGGAGGGATGTGGTGGGGTTGCTCTGGTGATGCTCACAGGGATTGTTACTCAGTAGAGCTGCGGTGCTGGTGTCGGTGCTGGATGGGGTTTGGAGCTGGGGGTCAGTGTGAAGGCAGCTTTGAGCTTCCCAGATGCCTTTGAAGCACTAGTGAAGATCCTGGTAATTGGAGGGTTGAGGACAATCCCGTTGGGAAGAGCTCGTTCTGGTGCTTGGTCGTCGGCATTACTGCTGGACAGGAAGGGATGGAGCTGGTTTCATGGCCTGTTCCTCCCCAGATGCTGTAGCCTGTCGGCAGGAAATGAGGCTTTTCCAGCCATAGTTCAACACCTAGGATTGCCCAGCCCTTCCTTACCCTCACGCCTTTGGCCCGAGCATCTTTGTATTAGGAATTCTCATGGATCATTTATTTTCTACAGCCTATTGAAAGAACACTGTCGAGTTAAAAACCATGTCTCTCAAAATCCAAATCCCTTTTACATTGCTATTAATCGTTTCTCAGATTATTAATGCCAGCAGTGTTTAGTGCTGCCTGTTTATCACTTTGGGGTTGGTTGGTTGTTCCTGGCTGCTCCTGGTTGGAGAAGGGTGGCTGCAGGCAAGTGGAAGCATGATGGCCAGGAGCCGGCCCCCACTGTGCCAGGAGGATGGAGCTGGACCAGATCCCTGCCAAAATTCCCATTCAGGAAAAGCATCTTCAGGGAAACAACCTGTTTGTGCAGTATGATGTAGAGCAGTGCCTCCTCCTGTCATGCCATGGTGAGGGAGATGTGAGTCCTGCTCGGATTCAGCTCTGTTCTGGAGCCAGGAGGGATGTGATGGCAGTGATGGAGTGGGACCATGTTCTGATGCCTGGGAACAGGGAGTCTGGGATGTCACTTCCACACGGCTGCTTCCCAGCTCTTGTGATGACTCTCTAAAAGCTTTAATTAACATCCCACCCCCTTCCCGCACCAGGGTGGGGAGTAAAGGCAAATGGAAGGCACTGGAGCCGGTGCATGCAGCACACGCGTGCACGAGCCCTGCTCCGGTGCCATCGCCATCCCAGCAGAGCAGTGCCCACTCCCGCAGCAGCCCAGCAAGGTGGTGGGATGCAGTGGGTCCTCGGGGCAGCCAGCATCCCGCACGCCACCATGGGCAGGCTTTGCCAGCGGTGCTGGGGTGCAGTCACTGTTGATGTCTGGGTTATTTCCGTGCATGGACCAAAGCTGTTTGGGAGGCAGAGGGGTGATGGGCTGTGGTGCCCTGGCACCCAACAGGGCTGGGCTCACCCTTGCTGGACCACATGACGGTGACACTGCAGCATGCAAGATCCTCACCATGGTGCCAGGTCAGGGGTGCTGGTGACCCCGTCTGGGTGACTTTGGTGCCCCAGATGCTAAATATCTTTTAACATCTTGCAGCTCAGCAGCTCACCCAGCTAGCAGCTCAGTGAAAGGTTTTCACTGCAGCAGCAACAAGCGCTGCAGGGAGCGGAGCTGGTGCTGAGCGAGCTGGAGCAGATCTCAGCTGCTCTTCACAAGCCCTGGCCTTTGGTAGCGGCACTGGCGCGGCGCCGGGCTCCCGGGCAGCCGCAGCCCTGGCAGGGTTTTGGAATGGGGGAAGGTTCCCCATGGTCCAGAGCAACCAGGGTTTAAAGCGTGGGGAGCCTGGGGTGCACTGCTTGGCCTTGCCCATCCCCAGTGAGCTTTCCAGCTCTGGCAGCAGAGAGGGATGAGCGGATGGCGGTGCTGGAGCATCGCTCCTCGCTGCTCCCGGGCGAGGGAAGCAAACACCATCTTGCGTCCCTGCCAGGCTGCGGGAGCCCCAGGAGCTCACTGCAGAGCGGCAGCGTGTCCCTGCCTGACCTCCTCCTCCTCTGCCTCCTCCTCTTCCCCCTCCTCCTCTTCACATCCTTAGCTCTTGGAGCAATGGAGGCCTGTGACTCTCTAGGGCATCCCAGGTCCTTGCTGGCTGCTTGAGGAGCATCAGTGGGGTGGCCCCATGTGGCTCTCCTCTCCGGCTGCCCCTTGGCTCTCCGCTGCGGCTGCCATCAGTAAGGGGTTTCCTGGTGAATTCCCTGGAGTCTCCCAGTGGTGGACATGGCTGCAGGACAGGACAGGGGGCTTTTCTTTTGCCCCTGCTCTCCCTGCTTACATCAAGGCGGTTCTGCCTGGATCCTGCCCCAGGAGTGGCTGCTCCCCCTGGCTCCATCCCAGCCCCTTTCTCCCCAGGCCTGTGTCCCACCGGCAGGGGCTGGCTGCCGGCATGGATCTCCACGCTGCCAGGGCAGCGGGAGCCAGCGCCAGCCTGTTGCATGAGAGCAGAGTTATTTTTAGCTGTAATGTGCCTGTCGTGGCTTCGGCGCAGGCTCTGCTCAGGCTCAGGCTCCCTCCCTGCTGAGCATGGGGGATGCCCCAGTCCCAGCGTCTCAGCCAGGGGTGATTTGGGAGCAGGAGATGGAGAAGAGCATCCCTGTGTTCTGTCGAGGGCTCGGCATCCTCCACATATGGCTGGGATAGAGGGGAGCAGGGACCTCAGGGAGTTTGGAAATTAGCCTCTGGAATAGCATCCATCCCCTGCAGCTATTCTGAGTGTCCACAGGACTGTCCCAGGTACAGACTGGCATGGCAGAGCACTACCAATGCACACAGTGGCCTCAGCCTCTGTAGAGCCACACTCCAGTCCTGCTTAATAGGGCCACTGCATGCATTATTTTATTAATGAGTTATTAAAAAGCCATCCTTGGCGATGCTGCTGCGTACCCGGTGTGGTGCCCAAGAAACACGTCCTTTAACCATTGATAGCCTTGTGCCACGGTCTCACAGGCACTGGGAGGGGCACCAGGCTGTTGAGGTGCCTGTGTACCCCCAGCACAGCACCCTGGCCTCCTCTGTGAGCTCTGGCCTGTCCCCACAGTGCTCCAGGGCACCAGCAATAGCTACAAGGCTTTTTATAGCCCCATCTAGGCAGAAGCTGTTTGGTGGCTCCTTGCCCAGGTTGTGCTTGGCCGGCTCCTGAGGGCAGGGGGGTCACTGCAGTGGGGGTCCCCCAGCATGGGGTGGGAGCTGGGTCTCTGTCTGGTGTTTTTTGGGTGACATCCCTCATGCTGCACGCTCCCCACCCCAGAGGATGCCGTAGCACAGCCCGGGAGACAGAGCAGGGGCTCCCGATGGCTGTCCCCTGCCTGCAAGGTGGTGAGTGGGGACATGAGCCACACCACTGACCCCCTGGACCAGCTCCACACTTGGACCCCCACAGCGGGTGCCTCCTGGGAAGCATCCATGTGTCTGCCTATCCGTCTGTCTCTCCTGCAGGGCAAATGCCATAGGATGACCGCTGCTGGTCCCCTCTTACTGGCTGTGATATCGACTCTCCTGTGGCTCACGCGGGGCTTCGACCCCGCTCCCAGCGCCTGCTCTGCCCTGGCCTCTGGTGTACTCTACGGCTCCTTCTCCCTCAAGGACCTCTTCCCGACCATCGCCTCTGGCTGCTCCTGGACCTTGGAGAACCCCGACCCCACCAAATACTCGCTCTACCTCCGCTTCAACCGGGAGGAACAGGTCTGCACCCACTTCTCGCCCATGGTGCTGCCACTCGACCATTACCTGGCCAACTACACCTGCGACCCCCGCGGCGAGGCCGCCAGCCCCTCGCCTGCCACCCAGCGCCCTGAGGAAGAGGAGGAGGAGCAGGAGCAGGAGGAAGCCGAGCTGGAGCTGTGCGAGGGCGCAGGGCCCTTCACCTTCCTGCACTTCGACAAGAACTTCGTGCAGCTCTGCCTGGCGGCCGAGCCCGAGGCTGCCCCGCGCCTCCTGGCCCCGCAGGCGCTGGAGTTCCGCTTCGTGGAGGTGCTGCTCATCAACAACAACAACTCCAGCCAGTTCACCTGCAGCGTGCTGTGCCGCTGGCTGGAGGAGTGCCTGCAGGCGCCCGGCGCCCGCCGCTGCGGCTTCACGCACGCCGGCTGCAGCTGCCAGGCCGAGCCCCCGGCAGCCCCGCGGCACAACGGCACCCGGCACGGCCCCCGCGCGCCCGCCGCGCCGCCCGCCACCGCCTGCTGCCCCACGGACCTGCGCTCCGGCGATGCCGGCGGCCTCGACGTGCCCGACGTGCCGCACGGTGAGCGCGGGGGGGGGGGGGGTTCCGGGGCGTGCCATGGATGGGTCCTACCTGGGAACGCTCCCTGGGGAAGGAGGGTGCAAAGCGGGTGCTGTGCATGGAGCAGGGAAGCTGTGCCATGGATCGATCCTGCTTGTGCATGTTCCTTGGGGCAGTGGGGTGCAGATCGGGTGGTGTGCATGGAGCAGGGAGGCAGTGCAATGGGTGAATCCTGCCCATGCACACCCCCAATGGGAAGAGGATGCCAATCAGGTGCTGTGTGTGGTGAAGGGAAGTCATGCAATGGATGAATCCTGCCTGTGCGCATTCCCTAGTGTAGAAGGATGCTAACAGGGTGCTGTGCTTGGAGCGCGGAGGCCATGCAATGGATGAATCCTGCCAGTGCACGCTCTCAAGGCAGTGGTGTGCAATGGCCAGGCTCGGGGGAGCTGCCCCTTGCTCTGCCCTTGCCATGGTCCGGCCGGGGCTGTGGACACTGCTCCATGACATGCTGGTCCCGCCTGTTTGCCGCGGCTGCTGTGGCACAGCCAGCGTGGCACAGGGCTGCTGCTCACCTCGCTGCTCGCCCGGAGCAGGAACCCTTTCACTCTGCATTGGTGGAGACGTGGAAAACAATTTGCAGGTAAAATGACCCTTTCCAGTGGCAAATTACCCTTGACTGCTGCAGCCCGGGCGCTTGTTATTCCAGGCAGGAAGTCGCGGCACGGCGCGGCCGGGCTATTAACCAGCCGGAATGAAGCCATTTGCTTGTTACGGAGCCTCAAGTGAAGATAAAGCAGCCGTGCTCTCCCGGGCACTGGGGTTGGGCTGCTCATGGCAGGGGCCTGTCTCATCCAAGTGCTCCCTTCATCCATGGGGCATCTCTGCTGAGGTGATGCAGGGGGTTTGGGGCACATCTGGCCAGATGTTCCCACTCTGCCAGTGCTTGGTGATGCACAGGGAGGAGTGATCCCCAGCTGTGCTGTGTAGGGTCTTTATCCAGCAGCTTAGGCAGTGGTGATGGGCTGTGGGTGTATATATAATTTCACTGGGATTTAGCATTTGTTTCAGTAGCTAAATGTCATTATGGGCAGATCCCCCGACTAAATCCCTGGTCCATTACAGCTGCAGGGTTATAAATCGCCTCATCCTGAGGGGAGCTGCTTGAGCTGGCTTTATTTATTCTATTTCTTCCTTTTTCCCCCTTTAAAAGCAACTCCACGTGCATAATTAAGAGCTCAGTGTTGAGCCCAGGTGCCGTTGCCAAGGTCAGGGGACTGACACCTGGTGTGGGTGCTGCAGGCTGCAGGATGCCCTGTTCCTGTCCTTCTCGAGTGTTCTGCACCTCTCCACAGGTGGTTTGGTGGGGTTTGTAATGCCAAGCGTGGCTCAGAGAGAGGATGCTGGGCTGGGTGATGGAGAGCAGGGTCCCGGCAGACCTGGCACACTTGGGCACTGAGCCGCTTGCCACCTCCCTGCAGGCTGGCACAGCAACCGCTGCGATGGTGGGAGCATGAACTCCCCGCTCCTTCCCCACACGACATTCGACATTCCATTAAAACCCGGAGGTACAGTGTTCCTGCGGCACCGGAGCTGCAAGGGCAGCGCTCCGCCTTGGCCACCCCGTGTGCCACGCTGCTGCCAGCCGGTGCAGCCGCTGCGCCAGGGTTTAGCCTGCACGGCCACACTGGGCATGGGGCCGGAGCACAGAGTACCCTTCATGGTGGCGGGGGGGGGGTCTCGGGCTCCCCCCAGTGCCTCATGGCGTGGAGAATGGTCGCCTTTCAGGGTGGTGGTGCCAGCAGGGCTGAATGGTGCCTGTGAGCGGAGCCTTGGCGGGCGCCCAGCGCTGATCTCACCGGCTTCTCCTCCTCCGAGCACCGCAGCCATGCAGCGATGTGGGGCTGGCGCTCTTCCAGCCGCTCCTCAGCCCCCCCCCCACCAGCCACGGCCCCCTCTGTGCACCGGGTGTCCCATGGGGATAGGGAGATGTTGGAGCTGGGGAGCCCTAGTGCAAGCACAGTGCTGGGTCCCTCTGGGCAGAAAGCATGGGTGGGCATGGGGATGAGGTTGAGGCTTTGTGGGGTAACACTGGCGCCTTGCAGCCGTGTGTTAGGGATCTTTGCTGGGGATAGGCCCCCACAGAGCCCACAGTGCTGAGTGGTTCCAGCTCTGGGCTGCATTGCCCCAAACCCATCACCCTTCAGAAATCAATCCCCAGGGAGGTGATGCAGGACAGAACTGTGGCTTGTGGGGACACAGCTGGTCATGGGGGACACCCTGATGTCCCGAGGAGAACAGCCCTGCCCCTGCAGCCCAGCCGCTGTGCCATGGTGAGGGGCACTGGGGGGCCCCCAGGGCAGATGTGGGTGATAGGGGCGGCCACAGCCACCCCGCAGTGACAGCCGTGGATTAAGTGCTCTCTGAAGGAGATTGAATTTGGTGCCTCTGTTGAACACAGCCTGGGAGAGCTCCCTCGTATATCCTTGGGATTTATGGGTTTCCCGTGATGTGCATAATCCTGCTCATGGAGGCGAGCAGCCCCACGGGGACTGCCTGCACATGGAGCAGGATGCACGGGGAGGAGCAGCTGGGGGTGACAGTGAGGGGCCCATGCAGGGGTTACGCTGGTTGAAGGCAAAAGTCAGTGAATTTGGGTCTGGTTGATGGCACTAATGGGTGCCAGTGCAGACAGTGCTCCCTGCCTGGGGCTGGGATCACCTCTGTGTGCTACAACAGGAGCTGCAGCGTGTCCAAAGCATGGCTGGGGGCTCCAGTGCCCACATGGGTGTCCCCATGTCACTGCCCATCCATCCCCTGGGGACATCACCAGGCTCAGCTCGCTGAGGTGGTTGTGCTGTCCCTGGCTCTGTCCTGGCTGTCGCTGCAGCAGTGTGCCCCTGGCACGCTGGGGGAACACATCCATGGTGCCTGGGGGAGCCTCTGCTGTTTCCTGTGGTCCACAGGAGCTTCCCAGTGTCCTGTGCCCAGGGGCAAGGACCCCTGCTGCAGGGCAGGAGGTGGCCCGGGCGGGGGCCCTCTTGCTGAGCCCTCCACATGCCAGTTAATTTCACGCCAAGTGCTCTTGATGGATCAGTTGTTATTTTTGGTGAGCCGAGCCATAAATTTGTGCCACCTCACTGCAGCAAGCTGTGCAGAGGGGATGGGAGAGCACCTTTGCCCAGCACAGCAGGGACACAGCGCCATGCTCCTGCTGCCTCCCCTGTGATGGGGGATGATGTGTTTGGGGGAGCTGTAACACATTTTGGGGGGTCTATGAGTGTGCTCAGCCACGCTCAACCACCTCTTGCCCTTGGGGATGCCACACGGTGCTCAGTGTGGGTCAGGCATCCCTGTATCCCCCTGCAATGTCCCTTGACCCACCATAGCCCATCCCCATCCTCGTCTCCATCTCCTGCCTGCTCTCACAGGAGTACTTCTCTCTTCCAGGCAATGCAGTCGAGGAGAACCAGAAGGTGAAAACCCAGTGGCCACGATCTGCAGATGAACCAGGTGTCTACATGGCCCAGACAGGTACCAGCACAGCCTCAGCACAGGACAGTGGTGGCACTGGGCTTGATAGCCAGTGGTGATGGAGGTGGAGCGACTCCCTTTGCTTCCTGCCCAGAGAGTGACTTAGTTTGCTCCATTTATATGTTTTTCCTTTACACCTTCCTCTGAGGCTTGTAAAGCAAAGGATCAAAATCCATTAATTGTATTCAAATGTATTTATTTGGCAAATCCATCGGGGTCACCTGAGCGTTCTTCCGCCCCCCCCCCCCCCCCCCGGCCACCCTGATTTATGTTTGGAGGGCTTGGAGGCGAGCACGAGATGGATGCTGCAGTGCTCCGAGGGCTCTGCTCCATGTGCTTGGCATGCAAATCTCCTCCTGGCCACACTCAGGTGCTCAAAGGGGTCATGCTTCCCCGGGATCCATGTGGGGTGACCCCAGTGGTGTCCCGGTCCAGCCCCAGGGTCCCTGTGTGACACAGAGCATTGTCACCTCCATGGGAGCCCTGCATCCTGCCTATATCCAGGACAAATTCTCCCCTCTCAGAGCCCTCCTCTGTGTATTCCTTTTTAATTCAAACTGATGGCCTTTTCTTCTGGCCTGTCCAATAGCTTCAGAGACACCATCAAGCTTAATAAGAGCCAGGTGGTTGTAAGTGTCAGCACTGTGCCGGGGTGGGGAGACGGAACCTCAGCAGGCTGCCCTGGTTTGGTGCTGTCCCTCATGTGGGGCATGATCCTGTGCCCTGGCCCCTTCTCCACATGCAGCTGGTCCTAGGTTTGAGGGTGGCACAGGCTCCTTCACCTTCCTTATGTCCTCAGTGCCATTGTCACCATGTACTTGTGCTCATGGGTGCTGCCTGGATCAAGGCCAGGGTGGACACAAGGGCTTGGAGCAAGCTCTTCTAGTGGAAGGTGTTCCTGCCCGTGCCAGGGGGTTGGAGCTGGATGAGCTTTAAGGTCCCCTCCGACCCAAACTGTTCCATTATTCTGTGATCCTATGACCCTCCCCAGCTCTCCAGGGAGTCTCCATCTCTCAGGCTCCGTGTCTCTGTCTCCCTGTCTCCCACAGGGGATCCGGCAGCAGAGGAATGGTCCCAATGGAGTGTCTGCTCCCTGACGTGCGGGCAGGGCTCCCAGGTACGGACACGCTCCTGCATCTCCTCGCCCTATGGGACGCTGTGCAGTGGGCTCCTCCGGGAGACACGGACCTGCAATAACACAGCCACATGCCCAGGTATGGGGGGCATGGGGGCCCCGATGGGTGCCCTGCGCTGACTGGGGACAGTGGGGACATGTGTCACTGGGGGTTCTGGGATGGATGAGGAGGGTGTCTGCATGGCAGCACTGTCGTGGAAGCAGGTGCTGCCCATCCCATGCTGGGCTGCTCACAGACATCCCTTCATCGTCTCGCCTTCCCAGCTATCCCAGCTCTTGGGAATCCAATGGCGAGCAAACAAGCCTGGAATGGGTGCCGCAGTGCCGGGGCGTTTGCTTTGGGAGCAGCTCGGCTGATGACCCCTCTCCATCCTGGGAAACTCGGGGTGTCTCCGTGCTTTGTGCTGGAGGACAAGCCAGGGCTGGAGCCTGCACTGGGGGACCCAGGGTGGTGTTGGGGTCCCCAACCATGTAGGGCAGAAGGGGGACGAGCTGCTTGGTGCCTTGAGGCAGGTTGTAGGCAGGAGCAAGCAGGATGCTTGGGGGCTCACTGGGCCATGTACTGGTCTGTCTGTCCATGGTGGTGTCTGTGTGTCTTGTTTGGGACACTGGCAGTGTGGGATGCCCTGTCTGAGCCTGGGATGTTCTGGGGACTTTGCACCCCCAAAACATGCTCCCTTCCATAGTGGGGAGCACAGCCCTGTCCTGGCATTCCAGGGGGATCACAGTTCATGGAGGAGCATCCTTTAGGATGCTTATGTGCCATGTGGGTCCCCTCTCTCTGATCCCCCATGGGTGCTATGCGTGAGGAGCCATGCCTGGTGCAGCGCCGTGGGTTGGGGTGATCCGTGCTGCACGTGGATGTGGGGATTCATACGCGCCGGGGCCAGGACATGAACGGGAGGCAGGAGCAGGGCAGGGAGCGGCAGCGCACCGCTGCCTGCTTGAAGCCCTCAGGGTTCAGTCTCAGGTGCGACGATGGGGCAGGAGGTGCCAGTGGAACCATGCCTGGCTCCTCCATGGAGCCTTGGACACAAGGGATCTGCCGCGGGCAGGACCCCATTGGCAGGAGGAGGACGTGGGCACCGCGGGGCCGGGGGCTGCGGCGATGGCACTGTGCTGTGTTGCAGTTCACGGCGCATGGGAGGAGTGGTCCCCGTGGAGCCTGTGCTCGGTGACCTGCGGGCGAGGGGCCAGGACCAGGACGCGGCGGTGCGTGGCCCCGCGGCGCGGAGGGAAAGCCTGCGAGGGCCCCGAGCTGCAGGCCAAGGCCTGCAATATCGCGAGCTGCCAGGGTCAGTACCTCCTTCCCCTGCTCCTCCTTCCCCTGGGAATACCAGGACACAGCTCCCGGCACGGGGCCGCGGTGCTGTGAGGGACGGGTGGCACCGCCACGGAGACATGGGACAGCCCGTGAGCACATGGATGCTGTAACATGGGCGCACCCTCTGGTCCCTGCTGGAAACCTGGATGCAGATCCATCTCTGTCGGCCATGCCAAGGCACTTGAGCCCGTGCTGCAGGCAGGCAAGACCAGCCTGGGGACCATGGAGGAGCTGGCTCCTTCTCTGCCCATGGCTGACTGCTCCCTGTGGCAGGCGCAGCGCTGGCACCAGTGTGACAATGCGGACATCGCGGGTAGGCGGCCGGAGGTGGCAAAGGGGGTCAGTTTCAAGGTCTGTCTGTGTGCGGTGTGACATCTTCATCCCTTCCTCCTGTGTGCCAGGAGAGGCTGTGGTGGTGACCGTGGGGTTTCTGTTGTGATGGACAGTGATGATGCCGTGTCAGGCATGGACCCCACACGTGGTGTGGAGATGCAGGTGGCCCTCTGGGAGCCAGAGAGAGGTCGAGAGCTATGAGGTGCGTGGGGTGCACCCCATGCGCAGTAGCTCCACCAGGGACCTGCCGATATGGCACAGGGAGATGCTGCTGGAGTGATGGAAGCTCACAGCAGCTCCTTCCCCACCTGCCCCGGCACTTACAGCAATCGGTTTGGTGGGGAGTGATGCTGGGGCTGCTAGTTTTGGTGGTCAGCGATGGCAGAGTCCCTGGAGCATGGCCATGCAGCAAAGCTGGGTGTTGCGGTGCTGCAGGAGCAGCACTCAGGATGCTGAGGGGGCCGGTCCTGGTGGTGGTCCCCCCCAGGGCAGGATCCGATGCTGTCTGTTGAGGGCTGCACAGGAGGAGCCGGCACGTCCATAGGTTGGACCCGTTGCACAGAGCCCGCTGTGGGTCACGGGGAGCCGTGGCCAAGAGGCCGCCGGCCAGTGGGGGCTGACGCCACTCTCCTTGTCCCCGCAGTGGAAGGGCAGTGGCTGGAGTGGGGCGCCTGGAGCCGCTGCTCCGTCACCTGCGCCAACGGCACGCAGCAGCGGACGCGCAAGTGCAGCGTCTCGGCACACGGCTGGGCCGAGTGCCGCGGGGCACACGCCGACGCACGGGAGTGCTCCAACCCCACCTGTCCCAGTAAGGCCCCGCGCGGTGGGGGGAGCGGGAGGGGAGGCCACGCGTGCCAATGGCACGGCACGTCAGTGCGTACCACGTCGGTGCACGGCACGTCGGTGCACGGCACATCAGCGCACGCCGTGTCGATGCACGGCACATCAGTGCATACCACATCAGTGCACATCACGTCAGAGCACACCACATCATTGCACACCATGTCAGTGCACGGCACATGACTACACACCACATCAGCACACATCACATCACTGCACACCACATCATTGCACACCACATCAGTGCACACCATGTTGGTGCACGGCACATCAAGCACATGGTCCAGCCTTGCATCTGCTGCAGTGTCACCACTGGTGACACAAGGATGCAGTTTTGGTCATAGGGGAGCAGGAGCTCAAGGGTGATGTCAAAGATCAGCAGTCACCCTCCCTTGTACTGGTTGCACCCACTGGGTACGGGAGTCAGGGATTCACCCTGTGCCCTCACCCCTGTGTCATGCTGGGGGAACCTCTTGGTGCTAGGTGGCTACAGGTCCTGGCGTGCTTTGGGTGTGCAAACACGTTCAAGCTCTTGCGTGCACACGTTGCGCTGGCTCTGGGGATGGAGGTACAGCAGGCAGGGGGTAGACAGGCCAGAGGATGGATCCTGTTCTCATCATGTCCTTCAATCTCATCTTCATCTTGTCCTTTGAGCCCTCGGCATTGGTCACAGGCGCGGAGTGGGGTGGTTGCTGCGCCATGGCCACCACAGCAGCCGGAGCTGGGATTTGGCTCTGCCATGCACCCAAGGAGACCCTTGGGCTGCTGGCACGGGTAGCGTCTACAGGAGATTACAATCATTGATCCATGGATTTCATACGCAGAGGGGCTTTTGATCCATGGCATAGGGGCAGCTGTAGCTGGTGCCTTCCCCGTCTCCATCCCTCTGGTGCCACTTCCCATGCTGAGCCAGGTGTCCCATGGTGTCCCCATCCCCACAGCAGACAGCAAGTGGGGCCCCTGGAACCACTGGAGCCTCTGCTCCAAGACCTGCGACACGGGCTGGCAGCGGCGCTTCCGCATGTGTGAAGGCACGGGCATGCAGGGCTACCCCTGCGAGGGCTCTGGCGAGGAGGTGAAGACCTGCAACGAGAAGAAGTGCCCAGGTAGGGACATCCCCACCCCAGTGCCCATCGCCCTGCATCCAGCCTGCGCCTGACCCCTTGTTCTCACCCCCCAGCCTACCATGAGATGTGCAAGGATGAGTACGTGATGCTGATGACCTGGAAGAAAACGGCTGCAGGGGAGATCATCTACAACAAATGTCCCCCCAATGCCACGGGTGAGGGGCGCAGGGCAGGGGGTGACGGGTGGCACCAGGGGTCATCGCCCACCCTCAGTGTGCCGATTCCTGCGCCAGCTCCAAATCTGGTTGTCCCACACAGGGTCTGCCAGCCGCCGGTGCCTGCTGAGCCCCCATGGTGTTGCCTACTGGGGCGTCCCCAGCTTCGCCCGCTGCATCTCCCACGAGTACCGATACTTGCATCTCTCAGTAGGTGCTCGCTCTGGTGTGGACTCTCCTTACCCTCCTCTCCCGCCCCAGCACTAGGTGTCTGCCCCATCCCTGGGCAACCCTGGCTGGCTACCACAAGGGGAAACTGAGGCAGGGCCCTCCCAGACAGGGCTGGGAAATGGGACCCCATGCTAGAGCCAGAAGTCCAGGCTGTGCTCCTCTGTCCTCTGGAAATCAGGACGGGAAGGACTCCCAACACCCCCATAACCTGCTGCTACCCTAAGTAGTGCAATTAGCCCTGCAGTGTCCACCCTTCCTGGGCTCTGAGCATGGTGAGGGACTTGGGGACACTGCTGAAGGTGCTGGTGGCCAAGTGACACTGGTGTCCTCCCCCTTGTACAAGCTGCGGGAGCATCTGGCCAAGGGGCAGCGGGTGCTGGCAGGCGAGGGCATGTCACAAGTGGTGCGGAGCTTGTTGGAGCTCATGGCCCGCAAGACCTACTACAGTGGGGACCTGCTCTTCTCCGTGGAGATCCTGCGCAACGTCACCGACACCTTCAAGAGGGCCACGTATATCCCGTCCTCTGAGGACGTGCAGGTAGCGGGGCTGGGGACGACGAGGGCCAGCCCTGGGAGGGGGTCGGTGCTGAGCCCCAGCCCCGCTGAGCCCTGGGCCCGCAGCGCTTCTTCCAGGTGGTGAGTTACATGGTGGATGTGGAGAACCGGGACAAGTGGGAGGATGCGCAGCAGGTCAGTGGAGCCGGGCACGGGCACGGGCGTCCGGGGTGCAGCCAGCGCGTCCCCACCATGGTCCCTCTCCCCCAGGTCTCTCCTGGCTCCGTGCACCTCATGAAGGTGGTGGAGGACTTCATCCATCTGGTGGGGGATGCACTGAAGGCTTTCCAGAGCAACCTCATCGTCACTGACAACCTGGGTGAGCTCCTGGGGGGGAGGCACGGGGCTCAGTGAGGGCAGGGGGCTGGGTGCTGACGCCGGCTCTCCCCACCAGTGATCAGCATCCAGCGGGAGCCCGTCACTGCTGTCTCCAGCGACATCAACTTCCCAATGAAGGGGCGCCGGGGCATGAAGGATTGGGCCCGCAGCTCCGAGGACAAGCTCTTCATCCCCAGGGAGGTGCTCAGCCTCGCCTCTGCCGGTGAGCCAGCATGCTGCACGTGTTCATGCATGTGTGCAAGTGAGCGTGCACATGAGTGCACACATCTGGGGCTCTGCACGCATGTACATATGTATGAGCACACACATGTGAATGCACATCTGGGGCTCTGCACATGCGTGTGCATGGAGCATGCACGTGTGGCGAGGTGCACATTCATGCATGTGTGACCAAGCATATCTGGAAGTGTGGATGTATGTGCCTGTGAACATGTGCGGGCTGCCCTGTCTGGGGCTGTGTGTGTGCAGCTGCACATCTGAGAGTACACGTGTGTGCCCATGTGTGCTGTGCCTGTGTTGCAGAGGGGTTCCCTGTTCCTTCACGCATGTCAGGGACAGGCGTGTGTGCTGTCACGTGTGCTCACGTGCTGGCTGAGCCCCTGTGTGTGCTGGGCTCATGGCACCGCTCTCCCTTTGCTGCCCCTGCAGAAGCGGATGAATCGTCCCACTTCGTCATCGGGGCCGTGCTGTTCCGCACACTGGGGCTGATCCTGCCCGCACCCAGGTTAGTGAGCTGCCCGCTGTGCCCGCGCCTGTCCCCATCCCTGTGACAGCCCCTGCTGCCCCCCGCAGGACCCCCCTGGCCGTCACCTCCAAGGTGCTCATGGTGACCGTGCGTCCTCCAACCAAGCCCGCTGAGCCCCTTGTCCTGGTGGAGCTGTCCCACATCATCAACGTGAGTGTCCCCAGCCCCGCACCCTGTCAGCTCATGGTCCTGTGTGGGTCCCACCAGCCAGCAGTTCCTCTGTGGTGGGGCTGTGACAGTGCTGGGGGAGCCGGGCAGGTCCCCATGGACCAAATACCCTTCTGGGGACGGGAGAAGGGCAAGGGGTGAAGTTCTGACCCACGCTTCTGTCCACAGGGAACGTCTCACCCGCAGTGTGTCACCTGGGACTACTCAAGGACGTGAGTACGGCCAGGGACATCGCAGGGTGATGGGTCCTGGCAGGAGGGATGGGGAGCGGGGCTGGTCCCTCACTGGGGTGAACCAGGATGTCTGTGCCACGGCGCTGATCCTGCCAGCCTGCCAGATGCGATCTGTGAGCTCAGAGCCTGGCGCCATGGCAGCGGCGAGGGAAAGTAGGGCATGGGGAGGGGGCCAGGCTCCTGTGGG
Source organism: Amazona ochrocephala (assembly GCA_039720435.1). Lineage (NCBI taxonomy): Eukaryota > Metazoa > Chordata > Aves > Psittaciformes > Psittacidae > Amazona > Amazona ochrocephala. The sequence continues at coordinate 6,777,208 of CM077886.1, read as the reverse complement.
GGCTCTGCACCCCGGGGCACTGGTTCCGGTGCAGCTCCAGTGCTGACCGGGAGGTGATGGGTTGTGGTGAGTGCGGCTGGTCCCAGCCTGGCCCTGGGTGGGATGAGCTGCGTTCCCAGCTGTCCCACAGACCCAGTTCCCAGGTTCTCTGCCTTGCTGGGAGCAGCGGCTGCTCTCCCGGTCACCACGGAGCATCCAGCCCCCTCCAGGGGGGTTCCCGTGGTGGGAGGGCACCCAGGAGGGTCTGGCTTTGGGGCAGCACATCTCTGTTGTGAGCCATGGGGGCTCCTGCCCTGGTGCTGCCTCATCCCCATCCATCCCCACCACCCCTCCTCCTGGGCCTGTGCCCCACTTTCTGTGGTTTCCCCCTCCACCCAGACCTATTTGGGATGATTAAAAATGAAGCCTTCATGTTCACAGCTCCGTGAGGATCAGAACCAGGGTGGGCAGGGCAGCAAGGGGGAGATTAACCTGTCCCCTGGCAGTGACCCCTCCATCTACCACCTCCGAGGCAGAGCCAGCAACGGGTTAAGTCTGGAGAAGCTGAGGGGCTGCGCCTGTGTTTGGTCGTTTCAAACTGCTCCCCCTCACTCTCCCTGTCCCATTAATCAGGGATGCTGGCTTGGGAAACTGGGACACAGAGAGCTGCCAAACCCTGGAGACCCTCCCGGCACACACCAAGTGCCAGTGCCGCCAGCTCGCCACCTTCGCCATCCTCGCCCAGCTGCCCAGAGACCTGGTACGGGACTGGGATGGGCCTGCTGGGAACATGGGCTGCGGATGGGGGGTGATCCCCGGGCTGTGGGGCCTGGCCGAGGCAGGGGTCCCAAAGGAGGATGGCAATGGGCAGGTTGCTGCCTGCAGGCATCCTGGTGGATGGGGTGGGCACTGGAGGGTAGGGGGGTGTCTTTCATCACCCACGGGAAGGGTCCCTGTCCCCCTGGTACCCCAAGGATGGGTTCATGTGGGCACGGGGCTGTTGTGGTCTATAGGGCTCCATGCAGGGCATCGCTTTGTGACAGGAGGGGAGGAGCAGGCCTGGCCCCAGCGTCCCCCCATCCCATTGCTATTCCGCCTGCATCCTGCGTAGGCATGGAGATGGGCATGGGTCCCTGGGAAGCTGCCTTGGCTGCGATGCCACCAACCCCCCGGCACCCGGGGGTCCCCAACCAGGGGGGAAGGAGGGGCCCAGTGGTGCACAGGGAGCAGCTATGGGGGGCCAGGCTCAGCCATTCTCCCCTCCCTGTTCCACACCAGGCCATGGACTCCTCGGGTACCCCATCTGTGCCACTAATGATCGGCTGTGCTGTGTCCTGCATGGCCCTGCTGACACTGCTGGTGATCTACGCTGCCTTCTGGAGGTGACATGGGGACAGAGGGGAACCTGGGGGACACGCGGGGTGCAAGACCACGCAGGAAGGGGGTGGCAAAAGGGGGGCACAGCATGAACAAAGGCTCAGCACCAATGCGATGGAATGCAATGTGGTGGGAATGGAATAACCGTGGCAGCAGCCGGGCTGCCTGGCACTGCCCCTGGTGCCCGACAGCCCCCGCAGCGTGCTGGGGACAGGGGATGGGTGTGGGACAGGTTGGTGCCCCGGCCCCATGCTGCTCCTGCCCGCAGGTTCATCAAGTCAGAGCGCTCCATCATCCTGCTCAATTTCTGTGTCTCCATCCTGGCCTCCAACATCCTCATCCTCGTGGGGCAGTCCCAGATGCTCAGCAAGGTGGGTGCCACCACTGTGCCCCCTTCATGGGGGTCCCTGGCTGGGTGCAGGGGCTGCACTGGGGTCCGGGCTCTCTTCTCCTGGCCGGTGTTCTCGTCCTTGCTGGCTCCCAGCATCAGATTGGATTTGGATTAACCCAATCTCAGGATTAAATCCTTTGCGCCAGTGGCTTTGGCACAAACCTTGCCTGGGTTTGGGAATTTAAGCAGCTCGTGGCTGCGGTGATGCCGTGATGCCTCCCCTCGATGTACCCACGTCCCTGCAGGGTGTTTGCACCATGACAGCCGCCTTCCTCCACTTCTTCTTCCTCTCATCCTTCTGCTGGGTGTTGACGGAGGCCTGGCAGTCCTACCTGGCAGTGATCGGCCGGATCCGGACACGCCTGGTCAGGAAACGCTTCCTGTGCTTGGGATGGGGTAAGAGCATGGCAGGGGTGGTCTCAATGGGCAGAGGGGAGGCACCGCAGGGTTGTCAGGAGGGGAAACTGAGGCACAGTGGAGGAAAGCAGACCCTAGTGTCTTGGCTCCTCTGACCAGCCAGACCGTGGGGGCTGACAGAAAGGCCCCATCCCCATCCACAGGGGTGATGCAGGGGGTGACAGTGCTGCAACCCCCTGCAGCTCCAGCCTCGTCTCCCCTCTCCAGGGTTGCCAGCCCTCGTGGTCGCAGTCTCTGTTGGCTTCACACGGACCAAAGGCTACGGGACAGCGAGCTAGTACGTGGGGGCAGGGGGACACAGGGCTGGGCGTGGGACCGCTCTGGGATGGAAGCAGTGCTGGGAGCAGGGGATGGGGACCTGGAGGGTCCCATCTCCACCAGCCCCTGACACAGCGCGGTCCCTGCAGCTGCTGGCTCTCGCTGGAGGGCGGTTTGCTCTATGCCTTCGTGGGACCCGCTGCTGTCATCGTGCTGGTGAGCTGACCCCGAGCCTGGGACCCCCAAACCCCACCCCGGTGCGTGGTGGGTGCCAGCCCTGCCTCGCCGAGGGCTCCATGCCCTAATCCCGACGCCGCTCTCGCCCAAGGTGAACATGCTGGTGGGCATCATCGTGTTCAACAAGCTCATGTCCCGCGATGGCATTTCAGATAAGTCCAAAAAGCAGCGAGCTGGGTAAGTGCCCTGCGCCCGCGGGGCTGTCCCGGGGCTGACACGGTGCTCCCGGCCCTGCCACAGGGCACGGCAAGGGGTGTCCAGCGGCAGCACGCTGAGCATGGGGCACACTTCATCAGCGGGTGGTGGGAGCCAAACATGGGGCAGCCACAGCCCCTTGATGCAGGCTGCTGGGGGGGGGAAGTCATCCCAACACCTTCCCCTGGGGAAGGGGGAGCTGCACACTGTGGAGCCCATTCCCTGCTGCCAGCGGAGGGGGCTGAGCCCTGCCTGCCCCATCCCGCCACCGCTCATCATTAACAACTGCTGCTTCCCTCAACTAACCCAACTCTTCTCTCTCTCTCTTTTTCTTCTCTCATTTGCTTTTTGCCTCCGTCCATCCATCCATCCGTCCATCCATCCGTCCATCCATCCATCCGTCCGTCCACCCATCCCTCTCTCCCTCCCTCCCTCCCTCCCTCCCTCCCTCCCTCCCTCCCTCCATCTATCCATCCATCCATCCATCCATCCATCCATCCATCCATCCATCCATCCATCCATCCATCTCTCCCTCCATCTGTCCGTCCACCCCGCTCTCCCATGGCCTTGCTCCCCTCACCTTCATCCCCGCGTGGCCCGGTCCTGGCCGCGGGGCGCCGGGGGGATGGTGGGCTCATAGCTCCAAGCCCCCCCCCTGCGGCAACCTGCTGCTGAAATGCACCAAGTGCGGCGTGGTGTCCAGCGCGGCCATGACCTCCGCCACCGCCAGCAGTGCCATGTTAGTGCCCACCACGCGCCCCCCCCGCCCCCAGCACAGCCTTGCACCCCGGGGGGGGGACTCTGGGCATCGCCCTGGGGTGGGGGACATGCTCTGGGTTGGGGGTCCCACAGGCCGGGTGAAGGCTGTGTGCTTGGGGCGGTCCCACCATGGCCATCACGTCTGCATGGCATGGCTTCCTTCAGGTCACGTCATCGTGAGGGCTCAGCTTCCCTTCCCTGGGGCAGTCTGGGAGTGGGGAGGGAATGAGGAGTCCCACGCCATGGGGTATGGGACAGTCCTGGCCTTGGGGTGTCTCTGGGACCCTCTTCCTGGCTGGGATGTGTCCAGAGGTCTGGGCTGTGACCACTGCACCCCTGTCAGTGGAGGTCCCCAGTCCCAGGGGTTAGTTGCAATAGAAGCAGCCCCAAAATTCTCTGCTCAAAAAGACAGAAACCCCATTTGTGCTCTTCCTGTAGCTGTGGGAGGGTGATGGTGGCCCCATGTCCCCTGTCACGCTGTGTGGGGACAGGGACGTGCGGCTGTGCCCTGCCTGGGCTGCTTGGCAATACTGCTGGCTCAGCCTGGGCAGGCAGAAGGAGCCCAGGGCCCCCTCACCCTAAGGCAGGCACCCAGCGAGCACTTGGGGACACCACAGAAGCGGGGTCCGTGGGGCTCTCACGGGGTGCTGGGGTTCGGTCAGCCCCGTTCACGTTGTGGGGAGAGGGGTGATGCTTGGGGGGCTGTTGTGGGGCAGCCCCAGTGCAATGGGCTCACCCCAGCCCCTCTCTCCCTGCCCCAGGGCATCGCTGTGGAGCTCCTGCGTGGTCCTGCCTCTGCTGGCGCTGACCTGGATGTCGGCCGTGCTCGCCATGACCGACCGGCGCTCCATCCTCTTCCAGGTCCTCTTTGCCGTCTTCAACTCCGTCCAGGGCTTCGTCATCATCACCGTGCACGGGTTCCTGCGCCGAGAGGTGGGGTGGCCCCAGGGGGATGCCGGGGCAGGGGGGGACGCCCCTGGCTGTGGGGCTGTGACCGGCTCTGTCCCCACAGGTCCAGGACGTGGTGAAGTGTCAGATGGGGGGGTGCAGGAGTGAGGAGAATGAAAACTCACCCGACTCCTGCAAGAACGGGCAGGTTCAGATCCTGGTGAGTGCGGCAGCGCCAGTGGAGGATGCAGCGGGCATGGCATGGGATGCAGCGGGCAGTGGCATGGGGTGCTCACCCCACGGGGGCAGGGTCCCCCTTGCAAATTCCGCTGCCCCCCATGCTGGCCAAGATGCATTCATTTCCCTGTCTCTCTCCCCCTCTTTCTCTCTGCTCTGTCTCTTTCTTCCCCTGTTTATGTATTTTTATAGACAGACTTTGAAAAGGACGTTGACCTGGCGTGTCAGACAGGTGAGGTGTCCTCGGCGCCTGTGCTGGGGCTGCTGTCACCATGGGACAGGGACAGGCAGCGTGTGCTGGGGGTCGGACCCATGGGCTGGCTCTGACCCCGCTCCCTCCCACAGTGCTGTTCAAGGAGGTGAATACCTGCAACCCTGCTACCATCACGGGCACCTTATCCCGCATCTCCCTGGATGGGGATGAAGACCCCAAGCTCAACACCACCTCAGAGGGTGGCCTGGGCTTCTCCAGCCTGCCAGGAAACATCCCTCCCTCCAGCATCCTGGTCCAGGTCCCCAAGATGACACCCAACGTGGTGGCGGGCTTGGGCGAGCTGGGGGACACCCCAACACAGCAGCTCAGTCTGGAGGCACCAGGTCCCGTGTACCTGTGCACAGAGAGCAGCCTGCGGCCGCTGGAGTATGGGTGGCTGCGGGCCCCTGAGCCCCCCCGCGAGAGTGACTACATGATGCTGCCGCGCCGCACCAGCAGCCTCAAGCCTTTCCCACGGGATGAGAGCACTGAGGAAGGGGTGCCCGGTGGGACGGGGCGCCCGGCAGCCGAGGGTGATGCCTACCCCAGCTTCGTCGCGGTGGATCACGTCAATGTGAACTTGAACCAGCCCTATGGCACGGTGAAAGCTCCCTATGGCCTCCAGTTCAAGCAGCATCCCACCGTGCGGCAGATCCTGGCCTCGGAGCTGTCAGAGCGCAGCCGCACCATGCCCCGCACCGTGCCCGGCTCTGCCATGAAAGTGGGGTCCCTGGAGGTGAGTGGGGGGCTGGTGAGGACACACACCCAGAGACGGGGTTTGGGTGAGGGTGTAGCATGCATTGCCCCCGTGCTCCCTGCTCAGCATCCCACCCTCTGCATGGGGCAGCACAGTGGGTGTCTGCATGTCCCCACCTCATCCTGGAGCTCCATGTCCCCAGGTGGGCTCTGCCTCATGCGAGTGGCACAGCCTAAGACTGGCATGAGCTTCCCCCTGCCATATCCTGGGCCTGCAAAGACCTTTCCCTTTTCTTCTCCATCTCCTCCCCCTGCTCCGGGCTCTGTGTGTCCCCTACCAGAGGAAGAGGTTGCGATACTCGGATCTGGACTTCGAGGTAAGCCCCGCCATGGGGCTGGGCACCATCCGGGTTCTAAACCAGCTGATCCCTGGTTCCCTCTGCTTGATGTCAGCAAAGCATCAGCCGAGCTCAGAGGGGTTTATACCAGGCAATAATGAGTGTTGGCTCTTGATTAAAACACCAAGAGGGAGTATTGCAGGGGGCTCTGGGTGCCCCAGCAGGCAAGAAGGGGTCAGGGATGGGGATGGCAGTGGGGAGGACGTGCCAAGGGGCACAGGGCCATGTGGATGGCCACAGGCCCTGCTCTCACCCCACAGAAGGTGATGCACACACGGAAGCGCCATTCCGAGCTTTACCATGAGCTCAACCAGAAGTTTCACACACTGGACCGGTACCGAGCCCCAGCTGCCGGCTCCTCCAAGGTGAGGTCCTGGGGACCCCAGTCTGCTCCTGTGCACCCCTCCCTCTCCCCCTGCATGCACTGGGGCTGATGGGGAAATGGGGCATCCCTGGAATGATGCCAGAGCTGAGCACTGTGGGTTTTTCCGCAGCGAGAAAAGCGGTGGAGCGTCTCATCAGGTGGCGGGGAGAAGAGCATGGCCAATGTAAGTGCTTGGGCCCCATCCCACATGGGATGGAGCGTGATGGTGGTGGTTGTGCCCCTGGACAGGGTGGGGGTGGTGGGATATTGCCATGCACCCGGCTGCTTGTCGCAGCTCCCTCTTTGCCCGCAGGATGCGGCCAGCACCAAGGAGCAGCAGCTCCAGGCACCGGCAGCGCCACCGAAGCCCTGGAGCACATTCAAGGCAATGACATTGGGGTCCCTGCCCAGCGCCCAGTGGGACCGGCTGGAGCTGCGATGCGCAGACTGGGGGGGCCCCTGTGCTGGCCTGGATGTGGCCGATGGTGACTTCCAGACCGAGGTGTGAGCCCTGCGCCCACCACCACTGTCTTGGACCAGCCAAGATGCTGCATTTGCTCCATCCTCCGTGGCTGCCGGGAGCCCGTTGCGCGGCCGGAGCCATTCCCATGGGACACACCGCGCTCCCCCTGGCTACGGCCACCTCCTGTCTGTCCTCTGCGTGGTTTCTCCTCCCTGCCACCCTCCGGATGTGGGTGCGGAGGGGACACGTGCACCCCTCTGCCCATGCTCACCCCACCGCTCACGCCTGCACCCCCCGGGGCAGGTCCGGCCCTCGAGGCCGTCGGATCTTCATTTCTTTTGTACCGGGATGTTTCTTCACGCCGTGCACTGTGTGCACGCGAGCGGCCGCCCCCGGCGCCCCGTCCCAGCCCTCCCCACCATCCCCCCCACGGGGAAGGTGCTGTTGTTGTTGGAAATAAAAGCTCACTCTCTGTGGTGCTGTGGGGCCACGGCCTCGTGTCCAAGCCAGGGAACGGGAGCTGTCACCCTGTGGTGGTTGGTTCCCCCCACCCCAGCTCGCAGCATCCTGCTGAGCCCGTGCCCTTGCCTTGCAAATGAGTGTCTTATCGCGGGAGCCAGGAGTGCTGAATTACATGGTAATTAATCCATGAGCAAATTAGTAACTTCGGAGGCAATTCCCATGCAATCTGCAGAGGGATGGAACATGGAGCGTCCCTGGCATCAGCACAGGCGCAGCTGCCTGTGGCACGTGAATGCCAGGCTTGTGCTAGACCAGGAGCTGTGCTGGGAGAGCAGGGGCAGGACTCAAGCTTGGGGAGTGCTGGAGGAGAGGACATCCCTGCACCATGGCTCTCAAGGACTAATAGGGGCTCTGCTAAGGGTTGATTGGTGGTGTGGATCTCCAGCAGCTTGGCTGGACCATGGCACTGAAACCGTCCCACCGTGGTGCGTTATAATGCACCGGGAAGGGTTGTGATGGTTGGGAGCGTGTCCTGCTCATGGCTATCGATCGGCACTTGTATTTTGGGTGCGCAACTTCCCCTCAGCGATGAAGCTGGTGGGAGCCATGGGATACAGCACAGCGGATGGCAGCACTGCTGGGGCAGCTGGGCAAAGGATGCTGCCCATTCTGGACCAATGGCCTCCATGATGCTGGTTGGCTCCTCATCTGTGCTCAGCACCCTGCAAACCTGGGACACCCTGAGCCCCTGGGTGCTGGGGGTGGGGGCAGATGTGCTTTCCCCTACCACAGCATCAGTTTGTCCTCCAGAGTAGGCTGGGAGCCATGGAGATGTGACTGTAAGATGGGGCATGAAATTGGGCAGAGTGATGAGGAGCATCATGGGCTGAACCTGCCTTGGGGGTGCCTGGAGCTGCCAGTACCCACCACCCCCGGGGAGTGGGGGGTCTCTCCCCGGCCCCCCAGGCAGCCTAGTTGAGGCTGAAGCACTATCACATAACAGCTCATCCCAACACCACCCAGTTTGGGTTTGGGGGGTGGGAAGAAGCAGGCTGGGGGCTGCAGCATGGTGATGAGGGCAGGGAGGAGGTGGCTGCCCTTGGGGAAGGCGAGGGAAGGTGCCAGATTCTTCCTCCTCATTAGACAGTCCTCAGCCACAGCAGGAAGGGGATCCCAGCCCGGCACAGCCGCCTCCTGCCTGGGGTTTGCCGGCGCTGGGCTGGTGCCAGCTCCAGTTGTGCAACAGACGCCGGAGCAGGGGATGAGGGGACAGGGCTGCAGCAGGGGCTGCGATCGGGCTCATCCCATCCCCAGGAGTGTTTGCCCGCTGCCACGACCTGGCTGCTCATCTGCCTACCAACGGCAGCCGCATCCTTTTGCCCCAGTTGCCGGGAGCCCCATGCGCTGGGATCCCCCCGCGCCCCGTTCCGGGGGCTGGCTCCAGCTCCTTTCCCTTCCCTTCCCAGCCAAGCGCAGCGGCGAGAGGCAGCGTCAGGCTTTCCCGGGGCATCTGTTGGCAATTAGCAGCTTTTATTAGTCACGGAGACGCCATATGCGGTGAGGGAATGGAGCCCGGGCGAGAGGTGCAGGCTTGTGGGGGGACAAGGGGAGTCCCCAGTCCTGCGGGTCTGGGCAGTGTCTGGGGGGTGCAGACAGGTCCAAGCGGGTTGGAAAGCTCCGGAGCCATCTTCCATCCGCAGCTTCCACCCGAGCCAAGCTGCCTGCTCCCTCCGTGACAAAACTGTTCAGTTCGGGGGGCGGAAGTGCTGGAGAACCGGCTCTGAGGCTGCGCCGCCCCCGGCAGCGCGGGGGAACCGGAGCTCCTCCGCTTGGCTCCGCTCTTCGGCAAACTATTTCCTCCGAAAGAGGCGAAGCTGCTGTTCTAACGCCGCGGAAACAAACGGGCCCTGTCAGGCTGGAAAGAATCCCCGCGGGCTCTTTCCTTCCCGGCTGAAGCTGGAGCTTGAGGGAGGGAGAGCGGGAGGGGGGATTTGTGCCTAAATCAGTGCAGGAATAAATGCTGCGCCGCCGAAATCCCCGCCACAGGAATTCCCTGCTGCCCACTGCCCATGCAGCAAGGGAGAGCTGCTGTTACCATCGCCCCCGGCACTGGGGGGGCTGAGCTCGGCGCGGGAGGTGGGAGCCCCGTGGTAACGCTTGCGGTTGGAGGCAAATTGTCTCCAGCCCTAAAATTGCCGGGTTCTGCTCCGGCTTGTATTTCCTGGCATCTGGCGCCCGTGTTTCTTGGAAGAGCAGCTTGCCTCTGCTTTTTCCGTGCTGGGTCGGTGGGCAGGAGCTGCAGGATCTGGATTTTCCATCCCCCAGCTCGGCAGCATTCCAGGGAAAGCCGGCGCGGGATGGAGACAGACTGCTCCCCCCTTAGCAGAGTGCTGGGGAGGCAGGACCCCATGCACCGGCACAAGGGAAGCAGGAACGGAGGTTTCCACCCAGTCTTCCTGGGGCTGGCAAGGTCCCTCCATGCGGCTGGATTGGGCACAACGTTCCCAGGGGAGCACCCTGGCAAATGAGAGAAACTGAGTCACGGGAGGAGAAGCAGGAGGGAGGAACCCAAAGATGTTCACAGCTAGATTTGAGGGCCCAGGTTGCTGCTGGCTGTGCTGGTCTGGCTTGAGAGGAAGGGATGTGGCTGCCCTTCATCCCTGCTCAGCTGTGGGGCCGGGGCTGGGCTGTAGGACACGGGAGGTCCTACCTATGAGGTGCTCAAACGCTGCACCGGGAGTTGTTGCTGCTGGGTGGCCAGAGAGAAAAAATCAGCTCGGGGTGAAAAATTGTCTAATGAACGGGAATTATGGAAGTTTCATTCTACCTCGTCCCCACTTGCTTTAATTACCCTTAATTACTGCAGCAGGAGCCTTGAGGGAGGATGGAGCGCTCTGTCACCGCACCTCGGGGGCTGGCCCTGCATAAATGGCAGAGTGGAGCCGCTTGGTTTGCCAGCGACAGCTTATTTACTGTGGGCTGAATAAATATCAGCTGCTAATTGCAGCACCTTCATTGAGATGGATGCGTCCTGCACACACGTTTGTAAAGCTTCCGTGTAAATAGATCCATCACAGTTTGGGAGGAAAAGCGGCTGAGCAGGGACCTCGTGGTGCCATGCAGGGCCTCCTGCAGAGATGGGATGAAGGGATGAGGACACTCACGGGTGCTTTGCATCCCGCAGACCCGAAGTTGAGTGGGTGAGTTGCTGTCCTGGGTGGGTCTGTTCCCTGCCTGCTCGGGCTCGGGATGGCCTGGCTCGCCTTGGCATGGGATGCTGGCATGGATCCACGCAGCCAGGCACTGGGGGCTGTGGGGCAGCATTCGGGGCTGGCACATCTCTGTGGCTCCTGGTGGGAGCTGGGATGGTGCTGGAACCAACCAGTGCCCAGTGAGGACGGTTCAGCTCTGGAGAGTCAATGGCTCTGCTGCTGGGGACCCCGGAAGAGCCGTGGCAGACACAAGCAACGTTCCTGCTGCAAGCAGCGATGCCAGTGGGGTGATGGCAGCAGTGACCCTGAGCCGCAGCACCTTGTCCTGGGGCAGACAGTCCCCAGGCCACCAAGCACTGGAGGAGCACTCCTGGGAGGACACCATCTTCCCCATAGTGGTGACCATTCTGGCCAGCGACGCCCACCTCAGTGCCACGACCTGGATGCCCTCTGGTCCCTGGGAATGAAGAGCTGCTCCACAGGGCTGGAAGCCATGGAATGGGGTTTGGGATGGGTCCTGTCCTCCGGGCGGGGGTCCAGCCCCGGGGAGGGAGGGGGGAGACTGGTGGGGAGGCGCTACAGGAGGAGGCGGCCGAGGGGAAGAAGAGGAGAAGGAGGGCGGGGATGCGAAGGCGGGAGGCAGCTCGGTTCCCCCCAGGCTGGGAAGCAGAGGGCGGGCAGCGCCGGGGGCGGCCCGGGCCCCCCCGGAGGGAGGCGGGGAAGGCGGCGGAGCTCCCGGTGTCCCTTGGCGCTCCCATCGCCCCGATCGGCCGGACCCGCTCCCTCCGCGGGCAGCCCCGGTCCCGCCAGGTGAGCCCCGGGCACGGGCAGCGGGGCAGAGCGCGAACCCACCGGCGGGCGGGAGCGAAACCGGCGGTGCCCCCTTAATCACCGTCATTAATCACCGCCCCGGGGCGGGCCGGGGCTGGGACCGGGGCCGGGGGGACCCGCCGGTGCGGAGGGTGCGAGGGTTGGAAAGACGGGGGGCGTCGGGGAGCAGCGGGGGGCGGCGGTGGGTGCAGGGGGAGCAGGATGGGCACAAGCGGTGCTAGACACAGCAGAGGGGAGCCGAGAGGTGCAGGCAGGGAAGAACTGGGGATGCAACAGAGCTAAGTGCAGGGAAGGCAGAGGCAGGGCTGCCGGTGACAAGGGTCCTCGGTTGCTGTGGCTGGGATGAAGGCAAAGGGATGCAGGTCCTGCTCTTGCAGTGCTGAGTGGAGCTGAGCGTGTCCCGTGTGTCCCAGCGCCGGCTCCTGCAGCTCGGCCTTGCCTCGTGGCAGGAAGCAGGCAGGAGGGAGCCGGGTCGGCGTGACTTGCAGGGCCTGGGCCAAGGGGGGATCCACATGGGATCAGGAGATAAAACGGGAGGGAGCGAGACCTTTCCGGGGGTCTGTGCAGAAGGCACCAGTTCTGCTCTGGGGCACCTCAGCCTCTGCGTTTCCAGATGTTCGGAGTAAATTCGGGTGCTGGAGTTGGACTGTGCCCGTGAATGCCGGGATGCTGGGGCTTGCCCTGTGTGCTTGGGCTGGGTGGGGAGCAGATGGGGGATCCAGCAGTGGATGGGGGCCATGCTGAGCCCCCAAAACCTGCCCGAGCCATGGTCAGCATCCTCTTGGTGCTGGTGGCTTTGCTGGTGGTCAGTGCCCACCACGTGCCTGCCCCGCTGCTGCCACATCTCTTTCCCTCGCAGGCAGCCACATCGCTCTGTGCCACTGCCCTGGGCACCATGAGGGGTCTCTGGGCTCTCCTGCTCGTGGGGCTCATAAGTGCCTGCGAGGGGAAGGAGCTGCCACCGGCAGAAGGTAAGAGCACTCAGAGCGAGGGCTTGGGGTCCGCATGGGAGAAACCCATCCTACTCCTTGCCTGTGCCTGAGGAGAAGGAGGGATCACAGGGCAGCGGTGCTCAGGGGACACCATGAGCCATGCCAGGGCTGCACACCAGGGCACGCTGGTGGCCAGAGTGGTGGCTGTGGATATCAGCTCCCTGCCGTGTGCTGCCATGGGGCTGTGGGGCTTTGCTCAGCCTTCCGTGCAGGCAGGATGCCAGGGAGAGCCCTGACATGGGAAGCCAGCCTGGGGACAGCCCTCCGTCACCCCTGATGCAGCTGAGCACTGGGAATGCTGCGGGCTCATGGAGGGAAGAGGGGGTTTGGCCACGCTCCGGACACTGGGTGCCTGGTGCCAGCTGGCAGCGAAGGCAGCGCCGTCCAGGGCTGCTCTGTAGGTGAGCCAGGACCACTGGGCAGCAGTGAAGATGCACTGAGCTCCCGAGGGGGATTTGGCTTCTGGCTGCGAGGTGGGAAGAGGTTTGGCCGTGGTCCGTGCCAGCGGTGGAGGGCTCAGTGCTGTCCACATGCAGTTGGGGACAGCCGGGCAATGAGCCCATGGGGGCCACTGCGTGTGGGTCCCAGTGCGGGGCTGACAGCGGCTTGGGGGGAACTCCAGGCGGACAGTGGGGAGGAGCCACTGGCAGCAAAGCCGTGGTTGCATCAGTCACTGTGGGGTGGAGCAGTGGCTCATCCGGGGGGCCTTTGCCCATGCGAGGGACCCTGTGGCCAGCGCCAGTGCCCAGCGTGTTCTCCTGGCTCCCGGCCCTCCGTTGGGGAAGGGGCAGCACTGGGGCGGGGAGAGGCTTCACAGCAGTCGCTCCGAGGTGATTTGTGTTCTCTTTCCACCCCCTGCCCGCTGTGGATGATCTCATCACCGGCGGGAGGGAGCTCCCCTCAGCCACCGCAGGACACGGGCTGCAGGGCTGGTCCGGAGCCGCAGCCATGTCAGGGTCCCGGGGGCACCGGGCACCTCCCTGCGCTGCTGCTGGCCCTGTGTGAGTCAGGGGTCAGCGTGGGGAGACGCCTCGGGCAGAGGTGGAGGTGAACGTGGGGCTGTTGGGGCCAGAGCTGCCCCTTGACAATGGCTGAGGCTGGGAAGAGGCGGGGGAATCCGTCACCAGGGGCCAAACCTGCTCCAGGGCTGGTGAGCACGGAGACAAAAACAAATTCCTTTGTCAGTACCCGCTTGTTCCCTTCTCTGTCTCTCACCTCCCAACATCTGGTAGCAACCAGCAGTGGTGTATTGATGCTGCTAAAGCAATAACACATCGGTACAGTTGCATCCCTGGGACTGTCACTGATCCCTGCAGCTCAGAGCCCTCACCCTGTCCCTAGGGCCACCGGGTCCGAGGCTGTCACCAGGATGGCACACAAAGGCCAGATTTGGGTGCCATTTCCCCGCCTTGGGTGTCCTTGTCACCCATCCGAGTCTCCGGATATTGATTGCAGCCACGGGGCTGTTTTGAGGCAAAACACGCAGTGACTGGGAGAAGCATTTGCTTCACCTGGTGAACTTGCTGGGGGGGGGGCAGGCCAGCTCTGAGCTCACTGCCCACCCCTTCCAGCCCTGTGCTCTGCTCCTGGTGGGCTGGCTGCGAGGGGCTGTGGTGTTTGTTGGAGCTGTGCTGCCCCACGGCTGCCAGGGGCCTCGGTGGGCTGGGGCGAGCTTCTGGCAGCCCTCAGTCCCACTGGGGCTGGAGGAGCTCTGCACAGTCCAACCCTGTTTGCAGAGCAGCCCCGTGCCCTGGGAACACTGCGGTGATGTGCAAATTTGCCTTGCAGGGGAGCTGTGCCCACAGCTCTGGGATGAGGATCTGGTCGGGGACAAGTATGAGAATGTAACAGGTAAGGAAAAGCCCCTCTTGCTCTGCAGATGGGGTCCCTGCCAGCCCTGACTCCACAGGGATGGGCTCTGAGCCCTACCTGGAGACCAGCAAACCTCAGCGCCCATGCCAGGGCCAGCTCTCACCTCCTCCGCTCTTGTCCTGTAGGCTTTAACCTGATTAAAAGGTTTGACCTGCTCAAGATCTCCTCCATCAAGAAGGTCCGGCACGCACGGGGGCCGGTGGTGCTGCGCCTGGGCGCTGTGCCACTGGTGCAGCCCACGCAGTGAGTGCGGGTGGCACAAGGCAGGGGACTGCGGTGGCCAAAGCATCCCTGGGCACCATCCCTGTGTTTTAGGGATGGGGGAAGCTCTTCGGCTTTGCCTTTAGCTCACGCTGGAGATGCCAGGCAGCTCCATGGCACCAGGGGGGACGCAGAGGTGCACAAGCCACCTTCCTCCTAGAGAGTAACTGATGGGCTGCGGCGGTGGGGCTGGGCTGCGGCCAGCCCTTGCTCAACTGCAGCTCTGTGGCTGCTCCGTGGCTGCTCTCCTCAGCCTGGCAGGCACTCAGCAGGGTCTAGACAAGCTCAAAATGCTGCTGAGCTCTGAACAGGCGCTGCCGGGGCTGTGGGGCTGCTGGGGGAGGCGCGCACAGACCCGCTCCCTGCCGTGCCCGAGGCTGTGCTCGCTGCCAGGCTGGCACGGATGCTGCAGCGTGGTGAGGTGAGAGCAGGTCCGTGTCCTCAGGAGCTGTTCCTGCAGGAAGCCGCTGTGGTTTGCCTCCTCCTGCCTGTCCCCACATCGCCTCAAGGCTGGCATGAAGCTGAGCCTGGCATGGAGCTCTCCCGAGGGTGATGGAGTCCCAGCCTTGGCTCCTGACCTGGGCAGCCAAGTCCTTAGATGGCTTTGGGATGGTGGATGCTCCAGACTGGTGTTGCTCTTGGCTGGGTGCCTGCAGCATCCTAGAGCCAGCCCTGGGGCATGCTCAACATGCAGGTAGCCCCAGCACCAGGTCACAAGCTCCAGAGGGGCACCCATGGGTGCTCCTTGGTGCCCATCCCAGCCTTGCTCCTTGGTGCCCCATGGAGAGCAGAGGGGCCGGGTGGGTCTGGCCTGCTCCCCACACCTTGGTCCAGCTCCAGAGCAGTGGCTTGGAAAACCGCTGGTGTGGAGCTGAGGCGGGAGCAGAGCGGAGCCTGGAGCAAGCATTTCCAGGGCTGAGCAGGCTGCGGGCGAGTTGGGCGCATCCCACTGGGAATGGTTCCCATGCTCCCTGTCATGGGAGCATCCGTCCCATGGAGCCCTGGGGGTCAGGGGCAAAACCAGACACTGGAGATAAGTGCAAGGATCCCAGGGGGGCCTGTGAGGTGGAGACTGTGGCTTTGGGGTGATGCTGGTGGGTGCTCAGGGGTTGGGGTGTTGGGGGCAGTGCCGCCATGAGCACTGGAGCACGGGGCAGGGGCTGGCCACCCCTGACACTGGTCCCTGCAGGAAGGTGTTCCCCCGAGGGCTGCCCCACAGCTTTACCCTCGTCCTCACCTTGCTGCTGAAGAAGAACAGCACCGGGGAGCACTGGTACCTCTTCCAGGTCACCGACCAGCAGGGCTACCCCCAGGTACAGCCCCGGGGCCAAGGGGTGTGCCAGCGGCCAGGGGACAGCCGGGAGCCACCTCTGACCGCGGCGCTGTCCCCGCTCTGCCCAGCTCTCCCTGGCCGTGCACGGCCCCGAGAAGAGCCTGGAATTTCAAGCCAGGGCTCCGGGATCCACGTTCGTCAGCGCCGCGTTCTCCGGGAAGGCCGTGGCGTCGCTCTTCGATGGGTCGTGGCATAAGCTGGTGGTGGCGGTGCAGAGCCGCGCGGTTTCCCTGCACCTCGACTGCGCCTCTATCTTCTCCAAGCCGCTGTCGGCACGGCGGGCGCTGGCCGCAGAGGGCAATGCCTTGCTGGGGCTGGATGCCACACGCGGCACCCCCGTGCGGGTGAGTGCAGGGGGCCGGGTGGCTGCAGGACCCCCCCCCCCGCCGCTCACCTCCCACCTCGTCCCGCTGCAGTTCGACCTCCAGCAAGCTCAGATCTACTGCGACGCCGAGCTGGCCAAGCAGGAGGGGTGCTGCGAGATCTCGGCCAGAGGGGTGAGTGCCCTCCGCCCTCCGCCCGGACCCAGCCCTGCCATCGCCTAACAGGGGTCTTCCCAATGGGGAAACTGAGGCATGGTCAGGGCAGAGCTCACCTGTGTCCGGTGGTTGTGGGTGCTGCTCTCCACCAACCCCAGGATGGCTTTTGCTGCCTGCCCCCATGGCCAGTGTGGGGCATGGTGCTGCTGAGGTGCACGGGTGCTCCCGGTTCTCAACCCAGCACCCCCCAGCACCCCTCTTTCTCCCAGCAGTGCCTCCCAGAAGCACCCAAGACCCGTCGGCAAGCGGAGCTGATGCAGAGCAGCAACCTGATCGAGATGTCGCCGCAGCCCGAGGGCCGCGTGTACACCCGCTGCTTCTGCCTGGAGGAGCCGCTGGGCACGGTGAGCTCCTGCATCCGCCGCAGCCTGACTCAGGATGCTCCTGCTCTGCTCTATGGGGGCTCAGCCTGAGCCAGGTCTCACCGTGGGTGCCACACACAGGATAACACGGGTGTGCACAGGCAGGTAGCACCCATGGGTGCTCTTCTTTCTCCACAGGAGCCATTGAGGACCTCAGGAAGGACTGGCCCAAAGGGAGATCACAAAGAGGTGAGGGGAGGTGGCAGAGTCCCTGGTGCTGGCTCTGCTCCCCTTCCTCCCACTGACGCTGGTGCCATGCCAGGAACCCATCCATGCCCTGGGCTGGGTTTGTTCCCGTTGCATTTGGGACCTTGCTGCTGCTGCCAGAGCTGCAGGATGCCTGCAGAAGCAGCTGCTCTGCTCCCCCGAGCAGGAATTGAGGCCCCACTCACTCACTGCTGCTGCTGAAGCAATCCCAGCCGCAGCCAAGAGCCTCTTTGTTCCCTCCAAGTGTCTCAGGAGCGCTGCCAGAGCCAGGAAGCGTCTCCAGTGCACCCCATGTCCCATCCCCACGTGTCCTCATCCCCCTGCGGTGGCTGCATCCCCATGTGGGACCCTGCCAGGGATCCCTGGGGTGTAGAGCAGGTCCAGCAGCTGGACCGGGGGCCCTAGGGCCATGAGGTCCATGAGCCTGCCTGGCTTTTCCTCCTGTCACCTTCCCCATGTCACTGCTCTGCTGAGTGACAGAACCCCCCTGGTACCAGGGGACACTCAGTGAGAGGGGAGGTGTGGGGCTGGTTCTGGCTGTGAGTGCAGGGGTTTGGGTGCTGTGGGCAGTGTGTGGAGCTGGCACAAGGCACCACCCATCCCTGTCTCTTCCAGTGCCCGCCCTGCTCATCACAGACGGCCTCAGCAAACGTGAGTGTGCCACTGGGCAGCCTGATTCCTGCTGGTGGGAGATGGGGACCCCGACCCGGGCCAGGCTGGGCTGAGCTGGGGATGCGGGCAGCCACCGGGGTGCTGGTCTGGGGGTGTCAGCCCCGCCATGACTCACAGCTCCTCCTGGCCGGGAGCCCATCAACATCTGGCTGCAGGGAAGAAAAAGTCTCTGATCCCTTTCAGATGTGGCTCCATTCCTGAGACAGCCTCTGGCTGGAGGTGTGGGAATGTTCGGGCGTTTGAGACCCCACATGCCCCATGGGGGTGCTGGGGTGGCACTTGGGGACAGGATGTTGGGAGGGTGGTGACCATGGCAGGGATGGGGCTCTCTCCTGATGCTCTTTGGAGGGGCTCAGGGCACTGCAGGGCACCATTCTCCTTCCTCCCTAGGTTACACTTGGCCCCGCGGGTCCAAAGGTAGGTTTGTCTGCCCCCCCACCCCACCCAGCACACACAGAGCCCAGCTCCAGCAGGAACGTGACCACACGGACCTTGGGCTGTGCCTGGAGCATCCCTGCCATGAGCATGTGGACATGGGGACACCCGCGCCCTGTCTCATGGCCCACATCTCCCCTCTCTTGCAGGGTGGGAAGGGTGAGCGAGGTCTGCCCGGCACCACCGGCAGCAAGGGGGAGAAAGGCGAGCGTGTGAGTGTCCCAGGCAGGGACCCCGCTGCTGTGGGGCAGCACATGGGGGTCCCACTGCTCCTGCCCCTATGGTCCCCCCAGCCCTGGCCATGGCTGGTTCAGGCAGAGCCCCTGAGCTGCTCTCCCCTTCTCAGGGCGCTGACTGCGTGCGCACCCACCCCAGCGGCCCTGTGCAGGTGAGACCCCCCCCGTCCTCTGAGCACCCCCCGGGGTGTTGCCCACCCTCACCCCGCTCCTTCCTCCTCATCCTCCCTAGTGCGCCGAGGGGCCGCGGGGCGAGAAGGGGCAACGTGGAGAGGCGGTGAGTGATGGTCTGTGGATGGGGCTGAGCGTGGGCTGCATCCCCCCGTGTCTCTTGTGTACCCCGGCTTGGGATGTGGGGTGCGGCCTGGAGGAGGCAGCTCAGTGGGTGCTGGTGGGGCAAAAGGAGCAGCAGGGAAGCCCTGCATAAGTCCATCCATGGGCACCCGCTTTTCCTTGCAGGGAATGCCGGGGACAGCCGGCAGTGATGGGCAGAAGGTGAGTCCAGCGCAGCCGCAGGGCCCAGCACTGCATCAGGGGCAGCAGCCCCATGGGTCCTGCGATGGTGTTGGAGGCTCCAGCACCTGCTGGGGACAGCCCGGGAGGTGGCACGGGTGACGTCTCTGTGTCCTGCAGGGCCAGAAGGGTGAGAAGGGCGATGGAGGACTACAGGGCAAGCCAGGGCGCCCGGGACGCGACGTGAGTAGTGCTGGGTGGCACCTGGGTGTCCCCTGCGGCTCCCCCCGGGAGTGGGGTCCTGCTGCCGGCCCCCCCTCCACATGGCGCTGCACATGTGGGGCACTCACACCCTGCTCCCCCCGGCAGGGCCGGCCTGGAGAGATCTGTGTGGTGGGACCCAAGGGGCAGAAGGTAAGAGCTGGGGTTTGGGGGTGAGCGGGTGGGAGCCAGGGCACCCGGGGCATCCCCAGCACTGACATCCCCTTTGCTTTCCAGGGTGACCCTGGGCTGGTGGGACCCGAGGGGCTGGCCGGGGAGCCAGGGCCCCCGGGGAAGCCAGGATCTCCTGGGATTGGCTTTCCAGGGAAGCCGGTAAGGAGCCTGTGCCGTGGGGAGGCGGCATGCCCAGCTCTGCATTGCCACGGGAATGGGCTCTGCCGTGGGGCACCCAGGCTAGCACCTTCCTCTCTCCATTGCAGGGAGACCCTGGTGGCCCCCCAGGTCCAAAGGGAGAAAAGGTGAGCTGGGGGGAAGGAGGCGCTGGCTGCCCTTGGCATGGCCATGGGTTGTGCCGAGGATTCCCGGCTGGAGCTGCACCCAAGCGGCTGAGCCAGTGCTGGTTTATGGTGCTGCCAACCTGGCAAGCCCCAGCCGGGTGGCCCAAATCGTGTCCTGGGGGACGGGACCCCCCAGGGGTGAAGGGGAGCCCAGTGCTGCTGGGGTGCCAGCGCGCCTGCTCTCTCCCTTGCTGAGCTCAGGCTCTCCCACCTCTGGCTCCAGGGCAGCTCCGGAGCTCCTGGACCTGGAGGATCTCCTGGGATGCCCGTGAGTACCAAGAGCCTGGAGCAAAGGTCCAGGGTCAGGGGTGGGGTTCTTGGCTTAGGGTCGGGGTTGCTTGGCCGGGGCAGTGATGGGACTGGAGCCCAAGCATGGAGCGGGGTTTGGGAGAGCCGGTGGCCTCATCTGGAGCTGGGATCATCCCGTGTCATTGTTGGTGGCAGGGACTGGGGGGTGCTGGCGGCATTGCCAGGGCAAACCTTGGCCTGGGGGCTCCCAAAGCAACCTCATTCCCTGGCTTCATCCCACAGGGTCCTCCCGGCATCCTGGGGCCGAAAGGAGACAAGGTGGGTGCAGCAGCCGGGTGGTGCAGGGGCGGGTGCGGTGACGGGCACTGGCAGACCCTGCTGGCACAGCCCCACTGCAGAGCCCATGCTGTGGGCCCAGGGCTGCTCGGGGCCCCCCGGGGCTGTGTTTCACTGTCCCCACGGACAGGGCGAGCCGTGCGAGGTGTGTCCCACTGTGCCCGAGGGGATGCTCGGTGCCACGGGGCTGCCCGGCAAACCGGGACCCAGGGGAGCGCCCGGAGCGCCCGGCAGGGACGGCGTCTCGGTGAGTCTGAGCCCAGGGGCTGAGGGGCAGAGCAGGGGCTCTCTCAGCATCCCTCATGCTCCCTCTTCGTTTCCCCCTCCCCAGGACAGACCCGGACCTGCAGGACCCAAAGGGGACAGGGTAGGTGACAGGGCCAAGGGGTGGCCCATCCGGCTGGAGCAGGGGGATGCTGAGCACCATCCAGCCCCTGCTGGCAGCACCTGGACCAGCTCCTGTGTTTCCTTCCCAGGGAGATCCCGGCATCCAAGGGATGAAAGGGGAGAAGGTCAGTGTCCATCCCTGCATCCCGTCTGCCCGCTCAGCCCGTGCCTGAGCCGTGTCCCCTCCCTGCCCTCCCAGGGGGATTCCTGCCTGGCCTGCGATGACCGTGTCCTGGCCGCGCTGCTGCGGGCACCCAGCGAGGGGCTCCGGGGTGACCCAGTGGTGAGCACACGGGGCTGAGCTCCCCTCCTGTGCCCAAGGGGCACCCTGGGGCTGGGTGTGTAACTACATGGGGTGTCGGACAGGGTGAAGCGGGGCTCCCCAGGCTGGCTGGCATCAAGGGTGAGAAGGTGAGTGACCCCCAAACCCACCCTCCTTGCTGCACCTCCCAAGGGGGCAGGAGTGGCTGCATCACCCCGTGGGGATGGGGCAGTTCGGGTTCCTCTGGGTCTGACCATGACCCTGCTGCCTTCCAGGGGGACGGTGGCCAGCGGGGACCCACAGGCACACCGGTGAGTGGGTGCTGGGCCCCAGGGGTGGAGGAGCCGGGTGCTGGGGGCTGTAGGGTCACCTCCACTGTGGGTTCTCCATGCAGGGTCTCCCAGGAGACAAAGGTGATCCAGGTGTGCAGGGGCTCAAAGGAGAGAAGGTGAGTCCTGAGATGGAGACCACACTGACCCCCCCCAGCTGAGACCTGTGCAGCTCATTGCATGGCGCAGCCCTGTGATGGGGACAGCAGTGAGCGGCTCTGAGCTGCCTCCCAAAGCCCTGGCCCCCAAAGCCAAGCTCCAACCAAACAGGATGTCCCCTGTGCAGGGGGAGCCGTGCGGGCAGTGCCCTCCTGTGCCACAGGCCCTCGAAGGGGCTGCCACGATGTTGGCTGTGCCGGGACCACCGGGGGAGAGGGGCCAGGGTGGCCCTCCTGGCAGAGCGGTGAGTGTCCCCCCTCAGGAGTGCCCCTTGGGGGACGCTCCAGCCTGAGCCATTGCTCCTCTCCCCAGGGCAGGCCTGGTGATGCTGGGCAGAAGGGGCAGAAGGTGAGCGGCGCTGGGGACGGGACTCCCGTGGGGCTGGCTGTAGCAGAGGTGGCTGTGACCCCCCCAGCTGTGGGGCTGGGGGAGCGCTGTGCCCCCTGCCCTGTGCCAGCCCTTTCCCCTCTCTCTGGCAGGGGGATCCAGGCAGCCCTGGGGACCCAGGCACCCCAGGCATGGCCGGCGTCCCAGGGCTGTCGGGTGAGCCCGGCATCAGGGGTCCAGCCGGCCCCAAAGGCGAGAAGGTGAGAGCCCCGCTCTTGTATGGGGACCTGCATCCCGTCAATGGGGTGTCACTCATCCCAGCCTGCCCTCCTCTGCTCCCTCCTCTGCAGGGAGATGCTTGCAAGCCTGGTCCTGCTCCGCATGGTGATGTGGTCAGCATCCCTGGAAAGCCAGGGCCCAAAGGGGACCAGGGCCCCCCGGGCATCGGCCAGCCTGGCAGAGCTGTGAGTGCCCTGTCCCCACAGCGGGGGGTGCCTGGGGGTGGCGCCGTGCCCTGCAGTGACGCCGGTGTGTTGTAGGGGAAGCCGGGACTGCCGGGGATCCAGGGCCCCATGGGGCTGAAGGGGCTGCAGGTGAGCGGGGCTGTGGGGGGCTGGGCATGGGGGACCAGGAGCTGCTCACTGCCCCTCTGCCTCCATAGGGAGAGCCAGGACCACGGGGCATCGGCCAGCCAGGGCCACAGGTACATGCCTGTGTTGTGTGCCATGCTGTGCTGTGCCATGCTGTGCTGTGACATGCTGTGCTCTGCTGTGCCATGCTGTGCTCTGCTGTGCCATGCTGTGCTGTGCTGTGCTGTGCTGTGCCATGTGGCTCTGCTGGCTCTCATGCTCTCTGGTTTTCCCAGGGGGAGCCTGGGAGCACCGGACCCCCTGGGACACCCGTAAGTAGTGTTTTGGCTGCCCCATCCCTGGCAGTGTTTGAGGCCAGGCTGGACACAGGGGCTTGCAGCAGCCTGCTCCAGCGGAAGGTGTCCCTGTCCGTGGCAGGGTTTGGAGCTGGAGGAGCTTTAAGGTCCCTTCCACCCAACCCGTTCCATGGTTCTATGATTCTGGGCTGCCCGGCCATGGGATACAGGGCAGCCGCCAGCCCCAAAGTCCCTGCAGGAGGTGGGGTCACAGCCCTACAGCATCAGCCCCTGGGTTGATGTCAGCACAGCTCTCTGGGTGGGCAGGGGACTGGCTGGGGCTGCAGGGGGCACCTAACACCCTCTCTTGCCCCCAGGGCCCCCCCGGACCACAGGGCCCCCCAGGACTGCCAGCAGGGAAAGGTGCCAAGGTAAGGGAGCATCCCCCAAACCCGCCCCCTTCCACTGCCCCCCAACTCCTGCTGCCCTTCCTCTTCAGGGATCTCCAGGGCCCAAAGGTGCTGCCGGACCCCCTGGGCCACCAGGGACCAGTATCCCAGGGCCACCGGTAAGACCTGGGTGGGCATCGCTGTGCATCCCTGGCTGTAAACCACCACACAGGGCCTGAGCCCAGAGCTTCCTCACCCTCCTCTTCCTCACAGGGCCCCGAAGGACAGCCGGGGCTCCCTGGGACACCCGGCTCCAGCGGGCTGCCGGTACGTGCTGGGCACAGGGGGGTGCTGAGCCATGGAGGGGGTTGCAGGGGGTCCAGGGGCCACTTGCTAATGCGCGTCTGCGGCTTTCCTCCTCACAGGGGGAGAAGGGTGCCCGGGGCGAGAAGGTGAGTTGAGGTCGGGGTCAGGCTGTTACCCCCATGTCACCCTGTGCCTCCCCGTCACCTCCCCTGCCCTCACCTCCCCTCTCTGCAGGGAGACCCTGGGGAATGCTCCTGTCCCCCCAGCCCACGTCAGGACCCCAGCTATGCTGGGATGCCGGTAAGCACTGTGAGCACCCATGGGCACCCCCAGCTCTGCTTCACCCCCCTGACTCCTCTTCCTTTTCCCTCTGCCCCAGGGAGCCCCAGGCCTATGGACCGGGATGACCTGGCAGCCACAGCCAGGCCCGCAGGTGGGTGCTGCCCCCACTGCGCTGAGCCCCCCCATCCCCACCACCTCCTCCCCATCTCTCTCTGTTTGTGTCTTGGGGTGTTGCAGGGTCCCCCTGGAGCTCCTGGTCCCCCCGGCCCCCCCGGTGCGCCAGGCCGCCAGGTGAGCACTGGGAGATGGGAGCAAGGGACTGATCCTGCCCAGCTTTTAGCACAGGGGTTAAATAGTGAAGCTCTCTCCTTGGCTTTAGGGAATGCCAGGACACAACGGTTTGCCGGGACTGCCTGGGCCAGCCGGAGACCTGGTAGGTACCAACTGTGCCCCTGCATCCATCCATCCTGCTCCTGCGGCACAGGGATCAGCCCCATCCCTCTTGCATCAATTCCAGGGCCCACTGGCCATCATGGCAGAGAGGAACATTGAGGTCCTGAAGGTGAGAGTGTGGGTGGTCCCTGGGGGTCCCCAGCACCTCAGGGTGCCCCTGACCCCCCATGTTCCCCCCAGACCCTTTGCGGGGACTGCCCGCAGCTGCAGGCAGCCTTTGAAGCGCCTGGTGGTGCCAAGGACGAGCAGAGCCCCGGGGGGATGCCGGGCGCCCCCGGCAGTGAGACCTGCGCCCAGGTGAGTGTTAATCCTGACCGCTGCAATCCCGGTGCCCACAGCCCCTGGTTCTGCCGGGGTGAAGCGCAGGAACGCTGCCCCGGCTCACACAGCAGCAGCGCTGCAAAGCAGCTCGGCACGCCCTGGGCACGCTCTGGGCACACCGCGCTCCCATGCACAGCTCCTGCCACCCCAATGGGGCCCTGCGGAGGGCGACGGGGCCCAAAGGGTGCGGGATGGGGGCTCTGTGCCCCGCGGCTCCTTCAGTGCCGCCGCGCAGGGGATGCCTGGGTGACGCCCGCGTTTCCTTGCAGTGCTTGGCGCAGCTCCCGAGAGCGGAGGAGGCTCGGGTGAGTGACCCCCGCTGCGCAGCGCCCCCTCCCGGCCCTGCGGCGGAGCTGCTGCCCCGCTCCCGCCCCTGCTGCGCCCGGCGCCGCGCCTGCAGCCGAGGCTTCGGGGAGCGCTGGCGGGGGTTGGCGGGGCTCAGCCATGGGCTGGAGCGGGACCTGGCCCCGGCTCCTGACGCATCCCCGCTCCCTGCAGGGTGACAGCCCTGACCCGCACTGCGCAGGTGAGCCCGGGCTGCCGGGCGCTCCGGGGATCCCTGGCGAGAGGGGAGAGCAGGTACGTGCGCACCCGCACCCGCACCGGGCCCAGCATCCCAGCCCTTGTGGGTGCCTCAGTGCCCCTCAGAGCCGGCCCTGTCCCCGCTGTGGTCACATCCAATGCACCCGTCTCCCCCCAGGGCTCACCAGGAATTCGGGGACCCCCAGGGCCACCTGGACCCATCGTAAGTAAACCCTGCCAGAGGTGGGGGGGCTGCCAGGCTCTGTGGGCATCATGGTATGGTCCTGAGGGACTTGGAGCCCCCCCACTGCAGTTCACAAGGGGAGCTCTGATGCCCTGCTCCGAGGCCGTGGTGATGAGCAGAGGGCCAGAGTCATGGCCAGAAGGTGCAGCACAACATGGCTGAGGCTGGAGATGGAGGTGGAAGTGTTGCCAGCCTGGAGACAGAGCAGGAACCCGGCTTGCTGGGAGGCTGAGGCCAAGCCAACCCGTGCCCAGCCACTCCGTGGCACCCCCAGGACTCAGCCCAGGCTCTGGGTGCCACTTCCGGGCTGTGACCTCCCTGTTTCTCCCCTCAGGGCCCTCCAGGTTTTCCTGGAACGCCTGGTGCACCCGGACTGCCCGTAAGGACCCAGCACGGCTCTGCTCTGTGCCTCTTGCTGCCGCTTGGTTTGGCTGTGTCCCGTGTCCCTGTGCCCTCGGGAGCAGCCACAGCCCAGCTGCCACCCACCTTCCACCCCATCTCCATCCTCCCATTTTCATTTCCTCCATCCCGATGCAGGGGGTCTCGGCAGACCCGGGAATGATCTTCCCGGAGCCCTGTGCTGGGGCCCTTCATCGCCGTGGGACCCGCGTGTGCTGAGGACAGCAGCAGTCCCCAGGCTGCTGTCAGGGTGCCAGGGACCAGCTGGCAGCCAGCCTCCACCACCATCTCCATCTTCATCTTGATCTCCACCTTGATCTTGGTCTTCACATCAATCCTCACCTCCATCTCGATCTCCATCTCATCTCGATCTTCATCTCCATCTCATCTCAATCCTCACCTCCATACTTACCTCCCTCCTCATCCTCCTGCTCCCCCTGTGCTCCCTCCTAGCGCGAGGTGGCAGTGGGGCTGTGCCGGTGGCTCTTTGTGCCGGTTGTGTCCTGTTCCTGTCCTTTCGTCCACGAATGTCCCTGTAACACCACGGTCTGTGTGGGTCTGTGTGGGTCTATGTGGGTCGTTGCTCTGCGGTGTGCCAGCGTGTGCTGTCCAGCCTCCAACACCACATCACCCCACTAACCCATCCAGTGCTCCCATGATATGGAGCCCATGTCACCTGTGCCTGGGAACCAGGCTGGAGCTGTGGTCTAAGCGTGTCCTGGTGCATGGCCGGGGTCCTGGGAGCTGGCACCCCATGGGCTGAGGCTGCCCCTGGGTCCTGCCCACAGCAGTGGCCCATGTCTGGGTGTCCCACAGCCACCCATGGGTGCCGAGCCTGGGGCATGTGGTGCCCAGCGGGTCCTGCCTGGGGCTGGTGCAGGTCACAGCCCCAGGGTCCATACCTGAGTCCTCGTCCCTGGTTGTGTTGAGTGCAGCTGGGGCAGGGGCTGCCGGAGCCCCCCTGCAGCTCCTCTCTTCTCCCTCCCAAGGGTCTCCAGGGGGAACGCGGCCCTGCCGGGCTTGCTGGAGCCAAAGGGGAGCCGGTGAGTGCTGTGGGCAGCGGGGACGTGGGGACACTGGTGCCCGCTGGGCTTCGGGCACCTGGCAGGAGCACTGCAGGGGGCTCAGCATCCTCCTCCTCCTGCACAGGGACCTCCAGGGCAGCCCGGCTACCCGGGGGCAACGGGGCCCCCCGGCCTCCCTGTGAGTACTGCGGGGGCCAGGCAGCCCCTGCCACCTCCTGTGTCCCCATGTACCCCCCCGGTGCCTGCTGAGGGCCCCCCCAAGCAGCTGGGACAGGGACCCCAGCAGGCAATGAGCACCATGTCCCTGCAGGGCTCATCCTTGTCCCATCCATCCCATCCCTCACGTTCCCGGTTCCTCTCTGTTCACCCCATCTGTTCCCTGTGCATCCCACATCTGTGCCCATGTTTCCTCAACCCATGCCCCGTGTCTCAGCCCATCCCTTGTCCTGCATGAAGCCTTCATCTCCTTCCTTCCCTAGGGCATCAAAGGCGAGCGAGGCTACGTGGGCCCCCCTGGGGAGAAAGGGGAGCTGGTGAGTCACTTGGGGCCCTGCTCCAGGGCTGGGAGCTCTCCCAGTGCCCCCCTGGCTGCGGGCACCAGGGCTGAGGTCCTTCCAGCCACATCCATCCAACCTGTTCCTTCCCTTCCCAGGGACCCCCCGGCTTGGATGGTCTCCCCGGCCCCATGGGGCCAGCGGTAGGTCCCAGGGGGCTGTGGGAGCAATGAGGGGGCTGTGGGTGCAGCAGGATGCTCCTCACCCTCCTCACCCCCTCTTTCCACAGGGGCCAAGGGGCGAGCGTGGGCTCCCTGGCAGCGCTGGTGAGAAGGGGGAGCAGGTGAGGACCCCTGGGGCCCCCACGGGGCTGGATGCGGCCGTCGGGGTCCTGCTCACCCCTTGTGTCTCCGCAGGGTTTCCAGGGCCAGCCTGGCTTCCCGGGGCCACCGGTGAGTGCATCCCAAAGGGGCTGCGGGAGCGATGCTCCAGCACAGCGCGTGTCCCGGGCTCTGTGTCCCCATGGGGCCAGGATGGGATGGAGGGTCCCACCCAGGGGACACGGGCACATCCCATGGGATAAAGTGCAGAGAGCAGCCCCTGAGCAAAGCCACTGCAATGAGTCTGGAGTCAGTGCTGTGCAGGGCTGCGATCTCCCCTCACTCAACACCGCTCTTCTCCTTAGGGACCCCCCGGCTTCCCAGGGAAGGTCGGTCCAGCTGGGCCACCGGGACCTGCAGCTGAGAAGGTGAGTGCTGTGTGTGAGTGCCACCATGCAATGACACCGTGCAGTGCAGTGCCACCGTGCAGTGCAGTGCCACCGTGCAGTGCCACTGTGCAGTGCCACCATGCAATGACACCGTGCAGTGCAGTGCCACCGTGCAGTGCCACCATGCAGTGCCACCATGCAATGACACCATGCAGTGCAGTGCCACCGTGCAGTGCCACTGTGCAGTGCCACCATGCAATGACACCATGCAGTGCAGTGCCACCGTGCAGTGCCACTGCACAGTGCCACCATGCAATGACACCATGCAGTGCAGTGCCACCGTGCAGTGCCACTGGGACATGGCTGCATGGTGGCACCCTCAGGCTGGTGTCACCCTCATCGCTCTGACTGGTGGCCAGGTTGATCGCTGCTCTGGGGCTCATCCCTGGCTGTTTCTGTGACCTCCTGTGGCTCTTGCAGGGCAGCGAGGGCATTCGTGGCCCCACGGGGATGCCAGGGCCCCCTGGGCCTCCCGGACCCCCAGGCATCCAGGTAAGACCCCACCATGGGGGGCAGGACCACCGGTATCATGGTGCTGCTGGGGAGTGCCGCTGGCTGGACCCATTTTCATGGCCTGGGGGACCCCCAGAGCCCCTCAGTGCAAACCACCCCCTAACACCCTCACCTTGTCCCCCAGGGCCCTGCTGGCTTGGAGGGACTGGACGGCAAGGATGGCAAGCCAGGGCAGCGGGTGAGGCTGCAGGACACGTTGGGGTGCCGGGGGGGGACAGCCACCCCTCACCCCCCAGGACACCCACAACCCCTGTCTCTTTCCATCCAGGGTGACCCCGGCCCCCCTGGGCCACCAGGGATGATGGGTCCTCCGGTGAGTGACAGCTGCCCTCGTCACCCCTCCCTGGTGCTGCGATGGGTGGGCACATGGGATGGGCATCCAGCCATCCTGGTGCTGCAGGATGGGGACCCCCTCAGCTCTTTTCTCTCTCCAGGGCTTCAAGGGGAAGACGGGACACCCGGGTCTCCCAGGACCAAAGGTGAGTGATGGTGGCACTGGAGGACACTCAGTGGTGACAGCCCCAGGGACCACATTGCGCTGCCCATGGTGTCCCTTCCTCTTTCCAGGGTGACTGTGGCCAGCCTGGTCCCCCGGGGAGCGCGGGCCGGCCGGGAGCGGAGGTGAGCAAGGGGATGGGTGCTGGGAGCCCTGAGCTGGATGGGCCCCTCATCCCCCCTCATCACCCTGCTTTCCTCAGGGTGAGCCTGGACCCATGGGACCCCAAGGCCGGCAGGGACCCCCGGGGCTCATTGTAAGTTGGTCCTGCTCTCCCTGCCACACCTGGATGGTCCCCATGGATGGGAGTGTGGTGGGATCTCCCTCTGGCACATGGAGTGGGGACGTTGCCATGGTCCCCCCGAGCTGACACCCCTCCCTCTGCCCACAGGGACCCCCTGGCACCCCGGGGCAGCCAGGTCCTGCTGGCCTCGCTGGAGTGGTGAGTGGTGCCTGTGGGATGTGGGGCTGGGGGGGTGCCATGGGAGCAGCTTCGGGGACCCCATCCCTGCAGATGCTCCCGGCTCCCTCCTCCTGCCTCCCTGCAGGGGCTGAAGGGTGAGCGCGGCTCCGCGGGAGAGAGAGGCCTGCCCGGGATGCCAGGACAGCCAGGACCCCCCGGCCACCCAGGGCCACCGGTGAGTGCAGCAGGCACGGGGGGGTCGCAGAGCCCTGCGCTCCAGTGCAGGGGCGCCTGCAGGGCAGCAGCACCTCACACTGCCCCGCTTTGGTTCCACAGGGGGAGCAGGGGCCAGATGGACCCGTGGGTAAAGAGGTACGAGTGCGGCTGCCGGCTGTCCCGTGCAGGGGGACCCGGGGCTGGATGGTGGCAGCCTCTGGCCTGCCCGTGGTGGGGACATCACTGCCACCCTGCTCCTCTGCCTCCCCAGGGTCCCCCAGGAAAACCTGGCATCGCAGGACCGGCTGGGCAGAAGGTGAGGGCAGAGCCCGGCCGTGCCCATCCTGGCACCCCACGTCCCTCTCAGGGCAGGGGGTGCCAGCGCTGACATCTGTTCCCAGGGTGATGCTGGATCCCCGGGCGAGAGAGGCTATCCTGGGGAGAAGGGCAGAGCCGGCATGCCGGGGGGGCCAGGGAAAAGCGGCTCCATGGGGCTCGTGGGGCCACGGGGACCTGCAGGAGAGAGGGGTCCCCCAGGCTCGCCGGGCCCTGCGGGCAGCCCCGGGCTGCCGGGACCCCCCGGGATGATGGTAAGGAGCAGCTGTTGGGGGGCAGGAGCCTTGTCCCCTGCTGTGCCAGTGGCAGGGTCCCCTCACGTGTGTCCCCCAGGGAGATGTGGTGAATTACGACGAGATCAAGCGGTTCATCCGGCAGGAGCTCAACAAGATGTTTGATGGTAACGGGGTGGTGGGGGCAAGGGCCGGTCACCCCTCGGCATCACCTTGTCCCTGCCGGTGCTGAGCGCAACCACCTCTTCCTGCAGAGCGGATGGCCTATTACACCTCCCGGCTGCACTTCCCGGTGGAGATGGTGGCATCCCCAGGGAGACCTGGTCCCCCAGGGAAGGACGGGCTGCCCGGCCGGCCGGGGCCGCCCGGCTCCCCAGGGATGCCGGGGCAGATCGGCAGGGAGGGCCGGCAGGGTGTGCCGGGCATGCGGGGTAGGCGCTGCTCCCCACATCCCCCATCGCGGTGCTGTCACCCCTGTGCCGGGGTCTCACCCTTCTCCATCCACTTCTCCTCCAGGTGAGCCAGGAGCCAAAGGAGAGAAAGGAGAGAAGGGCGTGGGGCTGATGGGGGACAGTGGCCCCCCGGGACCCCCAGGTGAGACCCTTCCCTCTTTGTCCCCACCAGCCCCGTGGCGGGGCTAGCACCCATCCCCACACCCTGCCACCCCCCTCTTTCTCTCTTCCAGGTCCCCAAGGGCCCCCAGGCTATGGGAAGATGGGCCCCCCCGGCCCCGTGGGGCAGCAGGGCATCCCCGGCATCCCTGGCCCACCCGGTGCCACGGGGCAGCCAGGCAAGACGGGGCACTGCAGCCCGGCGGAGTGCATGGGAGCCTTGCCCATGGAGCAGCCCCTCTTCCAGCCCAAGAACGTCAAGGGCCCCTTCGGCTGAGGGTCCCCCGTGCCCCTGTCCCCCGTCTGTGCTGTTAATATTGTTTCCCCGCTGTGCCGGGGCTGTGCCTGTCCCGCGGGGGGCGGGAGCCGGATGTTGTACAGCTCCGTTGGGATCTGGAGGGCGGGTGGATCCTGTCCGGTCAAATACACCCATGCTGGTGCCCCCACGCCTCCTGCCTCAAGCATCCGCCACATTCCTGTCCCCGTTCCTGTGCCCGAGGGATGCTCTGCACAGTCCTGGAGCTCCAGCACAGCACTCGGTACTAAGGCCACACCAGCTGGGGGCACGGTGCCTCCCAGACCCTTCTGATGGGGAAAGATCCTGGGGAGATCCCGGCTCCAATTCCAAAGTATCCCAGCCCTGATCTGGGGATCCCAGCCCTGCCTCAGGAGCAATCCCAGACAAGCTCATGTGGAGGCCCCAGCAATGACCCAGGGGCTCCCAGTCCTGATCTGGGGCAATCCCAGACCAGCTCCTGGGGAGATCCCAGCTCTGACTTGGCCCTACCCCTGCTCACAGGCTGATCCCGCCCATGCTCGGGTTGATCCCAGCCCTGCCTCTGGGGACATCCCGGACCAGCTCCTGCGGAGATCCCAGTCTTGTTCCCAGGGGGATCCTAGGCTGATCCTGCCCCTGTTCCTGTGCTGATCCCGAGCCCCGTCCCGGGTGGATCCCAGCCGTGCTCTGGGCATGACCCAGGGGGAGCGGTAGGGGCGCCCACCCCATCACACCCAGCGTCCATTGCCGCCTTAAGGCGGCTCCGCCTCTGGGTTTCCTCACACCCCGCCCAGCCGACCCGCCCTCCCCGGGAGGGGCGTGGCCATCGCGAGACCAATGGGCTTGCGTGCTGCCCGTGACCTCACCGAGGGGCGTGGTCAGGGAGCGGAAGCCGTGTCATGGCGGCGTACCCGGGGCAGGTGAGGCCGCGCCGGGGCCGGGGCTCGGGGCCGGGGTCCTGGAGGGGTCCGGGGGCGCGGCGCGGCGCGGCGCGGGGCGGGGCGGGGCGGGGCGGGCGGCAGCGCGGTGCCCGGTTCCTGCCGCACAACCGCGCTCTGTCCCCTCCACAGGGCTTCCCCGGCGCAGGACCGGCCCCCGGCGCGCCCCCGGTCGGGCCCTACCCCGGGGCTCCGTACGGCAGCGGACCCCCCCCAGCTCCCGGGGCTCCCTACGGGCAGCCCCCGCCGGGGGGACCCTACGGATCGCCCGGCTGCGGGCCGCAGCCCGGGCCTTACGGAGGAGCGGGTCCCGGCGGTGAGTGGGGCTGCGAGGCTCAGGAGGGCCTCCGGTGGTCGGTACCGAGCCCCTGGGTGGCGCTGTGGGGGTTAGGGTGTTCTCCAGCCCGGTGCCGCTCATCCGGCTCGGCTCCGTTCACCCATGGGTGAAACTGAACCCCGGTTTGGTGCGTTGGGACGGGTGGGAAGGCGCTGAGGAGGCTCCAGCCCTGAGCACCACCCATTAAACCTCCTGGCCACACATCAGTGCCCAGGTTTATGGCTCCAGCCGTGCCGGTGGCTGGTGTATGTCGTTTCCCGAGCCAGCAGGCACTGTGTCCCAGCCGCTTTCCCTGGGATCATCTGGCTGTAAAACGCCACTTAGCAAAGCACTGACCGGTCCTGGTGCCTCTGTGAGCCGCCGCCGGGGATGGAGGAGGCAGCGGTCGCTCTGAGGGGAGGTGGGAGCTGCTGATGGCCTCTCCCCATGCAGGGAACGCTCTGCCGGGTGTGGACCCGGAGGCCTTCTCCTGGTTCCAGGCGGTGGATGCCGATCACAGCGGGTACATCTCTGTGAAGGAGCTGAAGCAGGCGCTGGTCAACTCCAACTGGTCGACTTTCAACGATGAGACCTGCCTGCTGATGATAAGTGAGCCTGGGCTCTCCCTGCCCTCCTACTGCTGCTTGTGCTGATCTGTCAGGGATGAGATGCCGTCAGGGTGAAGCCCACCTCAGGCCGTAGTCCCTTGTCTCTGGGTGTCACTTACTTGGACAGCTGGTCTGTAAGTGCTCTCTGGAGCAAGAGCTGGGCAGATCAGGGAGTTGTGAGCACCCTTTTAGTGGGGGACACAAGTCAGGGGCTCAGAATGCTGCTTGGGAAAGGGAGCCCAGCTCCACACGAGCCCCAGCTCCCAGAGAGCCAGGAGGAAAGGGAATGTTCCAGTGTTGAGCCAGTCATCCCATTCCGCTGCATGCCCTGACATTGGGGTTTGGTGCCATTTCATACCAGCCTCTTGGGTGCTGGTTGATCACAGCTTTTGGGGCCAGAGCTGGGTGCTGGGGAGCTATGCACAGATCCTGAGCAGTCTGGGAGTTTCTGCAGTGTACCCTTGCTCCACTCCTCACTGCCCTGTTCCTCCTCTCTGCTCCTTCCTCCTCAGACATGTTCGACAGGACCAGGTCAGGACGCATCGATGTGTACGGCTTCTCAGCCCTGCTGCGCTTCATCCAGCAGTGGAAGAACCTCTTCCAGCAGTACGACAGGGACCAGTCGGGCTCCATCAGTTTCAGCGAGCTCCAGCAAGGTGGGTGAGAGGCAGAGACACCAACCCGACCCTTGCTGACACCAGCATCTGCCTCTGCTGCTGTTTGTTCCCAGCCCAGACTGGTGTCTCCCCCTGGTGAGCAGGGCTGGGTGAATCTGAGCTCCTGGGGTGCCTCCCATGCAGCAGTGGAGCAAGGAGCATGCTGGGCTGGCTGAACCAGCCATGGCAGAGCTGGCACTGAGCCTTCCAATGGGACAGGAGATGAGGAGCCGCAGCAGGATTGTGGCACAAACTTCCTTCCTTAAGGAAGCCCAAAATACCCCCTCAAATAGCATGCGGCTAAAGCCTGTCTTCTGGGAGGAGCTTTTGGGTGTGTGTGTCTGATGGAGGGGAAAAATGTCTGGAATTCATGCCTTGGTTTGGTTTCTCCCTTGGGAGAGCCCTGCCTGCACACATGCGCAGCTGCAAGGGAAGCCATGGGGCAGTGGGAGGTGCAGTGTGTGCCAGCAAGGGGCAGGCAAAGCACAGTCACTCTCCCTCTTGTCAGGAAGGTTTAACCCAAGTGTTTCTTGCTCCCAGCTTTCTCCCAGATGGGCTATAACCTTAGCCCCCAGTTCAGCCAACTGCTGCTGGCCCGCTATGCCCAGCGATCACCCAGCCCCAGCATCCAGCTGGACCGCTTCATCCAGATCTGCATGCAGCTCCAGAGCACGACCGACGCCTTCCGTGAGAAGGATACGGGGCTGGTGGGCAACGTGCGCCTGAGCTACGAGGACTTCCTCACCATGGTCGTGACTCGCATGCTGTGATGCCTCTGCCGAGGGTGGGGAGCTCTCCTTTGGGATGTGACCAAGCTGTTTTCCCAGGGCAGCTTTCCAAGGAGCCCCGAGCCCTTCCAGGACCCTCCCGGCTTCGATTCCTTGTCCCCACTCAATGGTAGTAGATGCCTCCACGCCAAACTGGAGCCTGATCCTGGGGCCGCACTGCAGAGTGGGACAGCCAAACTGGAAGCCGGTGCTGTGCCTCCCAGGGAGCACTTAGATCTTCCCTTGCCAGACACAAAATCATCCTTAGACCCCCTTTGTGCTGTCCCTTGGCTTGATGGGATGTCTGCAGTAGAACAGCCCTGTCTCATCATGCTTTCAGGGACTCTCCAGTGCCCAAAAGCTGAGCCTTCATTGGAAAAGCAGCAGGAAGGGTTCAAGTGATGGCAGAGCTCATCCTTCCTCACCTTACAAACCGCTCTTCCTTCCCACGAGCACTTCCAGCCCCTCCGATCTGCTGGAAGTGCTCCAGCTTTCCTGAGCCCTGTTTCTCTCTGGTCCACGCTGGGTCATTGACCGCCTCTTGTTGCCAATGTGGGTTTTGATGAATCTCTGCCAAAGCCAAACTTGGAAATGGTTTAGAGCTTATTTTTACAGCTTTAGAATAAAGGGTGATGTGCACTGGCTGCTGAGTGGTTTGTGTTTGCTGAGCAGCTCAGGGGAGCAGGGTCCTGCCTACTGTCACCCCCATGGGGCCAGCCGCAGCTCTGGGGACACATCCTGTGCTTGTAGCCCAGCCCTGGAGTTGGTTCTTAACCCAGTTCATGTCAAATCACAGAAAATCAGGTGCTGGGGTCTGCTGCTGATGTACGACCAGGAATGTAAAGATTTAGCCACCACACATTTTCCTGGGGTTTTAAAATGATGTCTAAGCAATTCTCCTGGAATTGGGCTTGATGAGAAACTGAGGTGCTCTTTGAGACTGTATATTTGAAGGAATATTTATGAAACAAAATAGTTCAAAGCCCAAGTAATTTACCTGCAGCTTTTAGAGGGCAGGTAGGTAGAAAGAATACCCAGGGAAGTGTATGTATACACAAGCACCCCCCCTGTGCACACACACAGTTACTGACAACCCTCTCTGGATGTATATATACACACAGGGCTCTGTGCACATGTATATATACGCATATATATACACATATATATATGTCATAAATATATAGTAAAGACATAGCTATATGGGGTGGGTGTATATATATGTGTTTATATATATATATATACACACACACGGAGTAACAGACAAGCCTGTATATACATACATACAAACCCCATACATACAAACAGGAACCCCTGTGTATACAGATACCTGCCCACGTGCACTTACTGGCATGGATGCACACGCACTAACAGCCACTGACGCACCCAGAAACACACCCCTATGTCTGTATACACAAAGTAAGACACCCCCGTGTGAATAGATACACACTGAGAGACGCCCCTATGTAGCCACACATGCTGACACCCCAAATATATACACACGTGCATGTGTGTGTGTGTTTGTGTGTGTGCACAGGCAGATGCTGCTGCTAATGTAGAGCTGTAGGCGCACATACTCTGACAGACACAGCTGTGTTTATATACATATACATGTACGAACATGCATACACAGACATATGCATATACATATACAGCTATACATATATATGCACACATAAACATATACACATATATATATACATATATATACACACACAGACACTGTTGAGGTTTTATATATATGTATATACTCACACAGTGCTGGGTTTTTATATATACACACGCACACACAGTACACACACACAGCTATACAAAGTGCACAGGTAGTGCTGTTTCAAATGACACTGTTCTGCATGTGTATAAAAGTATACATAGATGTATCTATCTATAGATATATTAAACACTGTGTTTGCATAAATAAATAAATAAATAAATAAATAAATAAATATATTCATCAACACACCCCCGGCACTAACAGTATCTATTAGAGTGCGTGTATGCGTATGCACACTTACATATATTAAACAAAAACCCAGCAGTGTGCCTGTTAGTGTGTATGCATGTGTGCACCCAGATAAAAAGCAGTGCTTTTTAGCTTGTGTGCATATCGATAAAAACTCCACAGTGTTGATCAGTGTGCCTCTGTGTGTGGTTGAGTTTCTGTGCGTTTATGTATGTTTTATATTTATAGCTCCACATATAAAATCCCAGCAGTGTCTGCGTGTGTGAGTGTGCATGTGTGTGTATATATATATAAAAACCCAAACCATCAGTGTGTGTGTGTGCACGTGTGTATATATAGATATGTATTAAAAAAAACCCATCTGTGTGTGTGTGTGCATGTGTATATATATACATATGTACATAAAACCCCCCAAACCATCAGTGTGTGTGTGTGCATGTGTGTATATATATATGTACATAAAACCCCCCAAACCATCAGTGTGTGTGTGTGCATGTGTGTATATATATATATATGTACATAAAACCCCCCAAACCATCAGTGTGTGTGTGTGCATGCGTGTATATATATACAAAAAGATCACTGTCTGTGTTTGTGCATTTCTATATGTGTATAAAAAAACCCCATCAGTGCCTGTTAGTGGGTGTATATGCGTACGTATATATAAAAATATATAAAAAAATCACTGTCTCTGTTCATGTGTGTACATATATATACATATATACATAAAACACCAACAGTGTCTGTGTGTATGTGTATGTATAAAGCCCCAGCAGCACCTGTTCGTGAAAGTGCATGCATGTGTAAACGTATATGCATGTGGTTGTATATGTATATGTATGCATGTGTATATGTATGTGAATGTGGGTATGGATATAAATATATGTATGTTTATATGTGTGTGCATATGTGTGTACAATGCGTATGTGTGTGTACAATATGCATGTGTGTACAATGTATATGTGTGTACAATGTGTGTGTACAATGTGTATATATGTACAAAGTGTATGTGTGTGTACAGTATGTATATGTGTGTACAATGTGTGTGTATAATGTGTATATGTGTGTCCAATGTATGTGTGTGTACAATGTGTGTGTATAATGTGTATATGCATGTACAATGTGTATGTGTGTGTACAATGTGCATATGTGTGTACAATGTGTATGTGTGTGCATAATATGTATGTGTGTACAATGTATATGTGTCAGTACAATGTGTATGTGTGTGTACAATGTGTATGTGTGTACAATGTACATATGTGTGTACAATGTGTATGTGTGTGTACAATATGTATATGTGTGTGTACAATGTGTATATGTGTGTACAATGTGTATATGTGTGTGTACAATGTGTATATGTGTGTACAATGTGTATATGTGGGTGTACAATGTGTATGTGGGTGTAAAATCAATGTGTATGTGTGTGAACAATGTGTATGTGGGTGTACAATGTGTATATGTGGGTGTACAATGTGTATATGTGTGTGTACAATGTGTATATGTGTGTGTACAATGTGTATGTGTGTGAACAATGTGTATGTGGGTGTACAATGTGCATAGGTGTGTACAATGTGCATAGGTGTACACAATGTGCATAGGTGTGTACAATGTGCATAGGTGTACACAATGTGCATAGGTGTGTACAATGTGAATATGTGTGCACAATGTGTACGTGTGTGTACAATGTGCATGTGTGTGGACAATGCGCATAGGTGCGTACAATGTGCATAGGTGTGTACAGTGTGTACATGTACAATGTGTATATGTGTGTACAATGTGTATATGTGTGTACAATGTGTATGTGTGTGTACAATGTGTATATGTGTGTACAATGTGTATATGTGGGTGTACAATGTGTATATGTGTGTACAATGTGTATATGTGTGTGTACAATGCGTATATGTGTGTGTACAATGCGTATATGTGTGTGTACAATGTGTATGTGGGTGCACAATGTGTATGTGGGTGCACAATGTGTATATGTGTGTGTACAATGTGTATATGTGTGTACAATGTGTATATGTGTGTGTACAATGTGTATATGTGTGTACAATGTGTATATGTGGGTGTACAATGTGTATGTGTGTGTACAATGTGTATATGTGTGTGTACAATGTGTATGTGGGTGTACAATGTGTATGTGGGTGTACAATGTGTATATGTGTGTGTACAATGTGTATATGTGTGTACAATGTGTATATGTGTGTGTACAATGTGTATATGTGTGTACAATGTGTATGTGTGTGCACAATGTGTATATGTGTGTGTACAATGTGTAAAAGTGTGTATGTCGTGGTTTAAGCCCAGTTAGCCACACAGTTCGCTCACTCACTCCCCCCTCTTTCTTCCCCCCGCTCCCGGAGGGAAGGGAAAGAGAATCGAGAGAATTCAGCTCCCATGGGTTGAGATAAGAACAGTTCAGTAACAGAGGTATAACATAAGCCACTGCTGCTACCACCAATAATAATAATGACAAGGGAAATACAAGGAAAGAGACTACAACTGCGCACCATCCGATACCAAACCTGACCCAGCAGCGAACCCCCCTCTTCCAGGCCCTTGCCCTCCGTTTTTACATCCTGGGCATGTCGTGCAGTGATATGGAACACCTCTTTGGTCAGTTTGGGTCAGGTGTCCTGTCTCTGCCTCCTCCCCACTCCCCTCCTCCCTGTCAGAGCATGAGGCTCAGAAAGTCCTTGGTCAGACCAAAACATTCTAAGCAGTAACTGAAAACATTGGTGTTATCAGCACTGTTCCAGGCCGAAAGTCAAAAACACAGCGCTGCGCCAGCTACTAAGAAGGAGAAAAATGACTGCTACTGCTGAACCCAGGACAGGGTACAATGCGTATATGTGTGCATAATGTGTATATGTGTGTACAATGTGCACATGTGTGTACAATGTGCATATGTGTGTACAATGTGTGTACAATGTGCATGTGTGCATACAATGTGCATGTGTGTACAATACGTATATGTGTGCATAATGTGTATATGTGTGTACAATGTGCATGTGTGTGTACAATGTGCATAGGTGTGTACAATGTGCATAGGTGTGTACAATGTGTATAGGTGTGTACAATGTGCACAGGTGTGTACAATGTGCATATGTGTGTATAATGTGTGTACAATGTGCATGTGTGCATACAATGTGCATGTGTGTACAATGCGTATATGTGTGCATAATGTGTATATGCGTGTTCAATGTGTATATGTGTGTACAATGTGCATAGGTGTGTACAATGTGCACGTGTACAATGTGTATATGTGTGTACAATGTGTATAGGTGTGTACAATGTGCATATGTGTGCACAATGTGTACGTGTGTGTACAATGTGCATGTGTGTGGACAATGCGCATAGGTGCATACAATGTGCATAGGTGTGTACAGTGTGTACATGTACAATGTGTATATGTGTGTACAATGTGTATATGTGTGTACAATGTGTATATGTGTGTGTACAATGTGTATATGTGTGTACAATGTGTATATGTGTGTACAATGTGTATATGTGGGTGTACAATGTGTATGTGGGTGTACAATGTGTATGTATGTGTGTACAATGTGTATATGTGGGTGTACAATGTGTATATGTGGGTGTACAATGTGTATATGTGTGTGTACAATGTGTATATGTGGGTGCACAATGTACATGTGGTTGTACAATGTGTATGTGTGTGTACAATGTGTATATGTGGGTGTACAATGTGTATGTGTGTGTGCAATGCGTATATGTGGGTGCACAATGTACATGTGGTTGTACAATGTGTATGTGTGTGTACAATGTGTACATGTGGTTGTACAATGTGTATGTGTGTGTACAATGTGTACGTGTGGTTGTACAATGTGTATGTGTGTGTACAATGTGTATGTGTGGGTGCACAATGTACATGTGGGTGTACAATGTGTATATGTGGGTGTACAATGTACATGTGGGTGTACAATGTGTATGTATGTGTGTACAATGTGTATGTATGTGTGTACAATGTGTATGTGTGTGTACAATGTGTACATGTGGTTGTACAATGTGTATGTGTGTGTACAATGTGCATGTGTGGGTGCACAATATACATGTGGGTGTACAATGTGTATGTATGTGTGTACAATGTGCATGTGTGGGTGCACAATATACATGTGGGTGTACAATGTGTGTGTATGTGTGTACAATGTGTATGTATGTGTGTACAATGTGTATGTGTGTGTGTACAAGCATCCCCATGAGCCGATCCGCGCGCTTTTGCGCCTGTTCGCTCAGGTGCGGCCTATGGCCACCAGGTGTCGCCCCACTCCACCCTGTGTGCGCCCCCCGCGGTTTGGGGGGGGCCGGGGGGGGGCACTGAAGGAATTGGGACGAAAAGCAGAAAATTCACAAATTCTAAAAAATCCCCCCCCGTGAGGGCTGCGGGGCCCCCTGTGGGGGCGGCAGCACATCTGGCTGTGGTGGCACATCTGGCTGTGGTGGCACATCTGGCTGTGGTGGCACATCTGGCTGTGGTGGCACATCTGAAGGCAGCGGCCAGTGTGGCACATCTGGCTGTGGAGGCACTTCTGCCTGCACTGGGATGCCTGGCTCTGGTGGCCACAGTGGCTGTGATGCCAGGGTGGCTACAGCGGCCCACCTGCCTGCGGCGGCCCATGTGGATGCAGTGGCACATCTGGCTGCATGGCAGTGGTGGCACTGGTGGCCATGGGGCAGCTGCGGCGGCAGCTGCAGCAGCCACTGTGGCTGCGTGTGCCCATGGCAGGCCCGGCGCTGGCCGCAGTCACAGGCAGCCGGTGGGGCCGGAAGGCAGCACAATGAGCGGGGACTTATCTCACCCCACAGCCCTTCCTGGGGCCCGTGTCCCCCCCCGGGATGGGGCAGCCAGAGCACAGCAGTGCCATGTGTGTCCCCAGCAGCACTGGGGCAGGAGCGGAGCCGGGGGCACTGCGGGTTCAGCACTTTATTTACAAATAGTAAAAACCAAAATAAATACAAAAAAATCCTTAAAAGTCCAACGCAGGGCACGGAGGAAGGGGCGGGGGGGGACGGGACGGGACTGGGGCTGTGCTGCTGCTGCATGGTCCTCAGTTGTGGCCCCAGCGGGACAGGGACACAAGATGGCTGAGCCCTCTCCTGTCCCCAAAGGGGGTGGCAGGGGCCATAGCACCATAGGGACAGGCAGAGGGGACGGTGAACACCCCATCCTGACCCCCGGCCCTGGGGGTCCCCTGGGAGTTATTTTTCTCCCTCAGCCATTGGATGAGGGGAGCTGGGGGGCAGATGCAGGGGTGCAGAAGCCCTGGGGGTCCCACTGCAGCGCTGCCCAACCAGGGCTGGGAGAAGGAAGAGAAGGATGAAGTCACCTTTGAAGGGGCCCCAGCAGCCACCAAAGCCCAGTGGAGCCCAGGGCAGGGGGATTAGTGGGTAAATCCCATGGGATGCAGGCCCCTTCAGCACCCCCGGCTGCGTGCCCCATGCACGCACCACTGCACCCAGCCGCTGTGTCAGCACAGCAAGGACCCAGGGGCGATCCCAGCCCCCTGCCCCGTGGTACTGGGGGGTCCCCAGGAGGGGACGGAGCGGCTGCGGTGCTGGACCACGGTGGGGCCGGGAGGAGGGCGGTGGCAGCGCGGCGCTCACTTGTGGGGCATGTCCTCCACGCTGACCCGGCCCCATACCCCAACCACAAAGGTCTCCACCTCGCACTCGTTGATGCCGCGGGCGATGCGGAAGTGGCCGCCTTCTCCCCACGCTGTGCCCCAGGAGTTGGCTGCGGTCTGTGGGGGGGACACGGCTCAGCCAGACCCCAAGGAGCTGGATCCCAGCTCCTGCGGCCCCCCCACACGCCCCCAGTGGCTGAGCCGCGGGGCACTCGTGGCACCCACAAGCACTCACCCAGTATTTCTGGGTCTGGCCGTCGGGAAGCTGCTCTTCTCCCCACCTGCAGTAGGAGAGGAGGAGGGTGAAAGGGGCCCTCCCCATGCACCCCATACTGTGGGCATCACCCCCTCCAGCACCATGATAGCAGGGTGCTGTGCTCACCCGCTCCCTTCCCGGCCTCAGCACCTCCCTGTGGGCCCACACAAGGTATAGGATACAGGCAGGTACATTTAGCCATGGGGAGCAGGAAGGAAGCTGCCGCAATCTGCACCTCTGACCCACCTCCCTCTGCAGGGGCTGAGCACTGCACACTCATGGCACTTGTGGCCCCCGTCGCACCCTGCACCCTCCTCTCCCTGCCCGGAGCAAGGGGACACCCCCAACCCCCCCACCTACCCAGTGATTTTAACGGAGTGGGTCCCATGTCTCTGGTGCTTCGGCCCCTTCCCCTCGGCCACCGGCGTGTGCCGATAGATCCCGCTCTTGTACATGAAGAAATCCTCGTGCACCTCCAGGATGGCTGCGGGAAGGGGGAGAGGGTTGGGGACCTGTCCTGAGGGGTGCTGAGATCCCGGGGCTCCACACGCCTCAGGACGGAGGATGCGGGCACCAGGGACAAGGGTGTTACCCATCAGGAGGGAGGGCAGGGGCCGGATCCCCCCTGGGATGTGACAGGACTCGGAGGAGGATTAAAAACATGAAATAAACCAAACCCAAGTGCCAACACAGAGATTAAACCCCTGGGGTTAATGAGCATCAAGCGCTGGTGTGGGCAGCGAGACAGGGCTGCGGGAGCAGGGGTAACACTGAGCAGCGGAGGAGCTGAGGGGGGGTCCCGACCCTGGGCAGGGTGTTTCAATCCCCCCTCATCCCCCAGCCCCTGTGGCACCAGCGCTGGGGTTCACGGCCCCTTACCTTGCACAGGACCATTCTCCAGCAGCTCCTTCATGATCTCCTTCTCCTGCAAGCACAGAGCTGGGATGGTACCAAGGGCCAGGAGCCCAGCACCGCCCTTCCCACCCCCTGGGGATCAGAGAATCCCAGCCTGGTTTGGGTTGGAAGGGACCTTAGAGCTCATTCAGCCACGGGCAGGGACACCTTCCACTGGAGCAGCTTGCTCCAAGCCCCTGTGTCCAACCTGGCCTTGAGCACTGCCAGGGATGGGGCAGCCACAGCTTCTCTGGGCACCCTGTGCCAGCGCCTCAGCACCCTCACAGGGAAGAGCTTCTGCCTCAGAGCTCATCTCAGTCTCCCCTCTGGCAGGTTAAAGCCATTCCCCTTGTCCTGTCCCTACAGGCCCTTGTCCAAAGCCCCTCTCCAGGTTTCCTGCAGCCCCTTCAGGCACTGGAGCTGCTCTGAGGTCTCCCCTTCAGGAGCCTTCTCTTCTCCAGGCTGCCCCAGCCCAGCTCTCTCAGCCTGGCTCCAGGGCAGAGCTGCTCCAGCCCTCACAGCAGCTCCATGGCCTCCTCTGGTCTCGC
Source organism: Amazona ochrocephala (assembly GCA_039720435.1). Classification (NCBI taxonomy): domain Eukaryota; kingdom Metazoa; phylum Chordata; class Aves; order Psittaciformes; family Psittacidae; genus Amazona; species Amazona ochrocephala. The sequence goes on along the minus strand of CM077886.1, from coordinate 6,733,862 downwards.
TCCAACAGCTCCCGGTCCCTCTGGTGCTGCTGCCCCAGAGCTGGATCAGGACTGCAGGGGGGGTGTCCCCAGAGCGCAGCAGAGGGGCAGGATCCCCTCCCTGAGCTGCCGCCCATGCTCTGGGGGTGCAGCCCAGCACAGGGGCCGCAGGCACCGATGGGTGGGTGCTGCGGAGGGACCGGTGCAGGAGCAGCTCCCCCAGCGGCTCCGCAGCGGGATCTTCCCAGCTTCATTTCCAGCCTTGGCCTTCCCAAGGGAACCACCCTGGGCCAAGCCCCTTCCCGCTCCCCGCGGCACTCACGCTGGAGGAGAGGCGGTAGGCAGGGGTGGACTGGTAGATCTCGTTGCCGTGGGTCTGCGTGTTGGGGCAGCTAGTGGTCGCCTGCCGCTTGCCCCGGCCCGTGGAGCGGCTGTGCATCATGCAGGGCTGCGCGGCCGGCTGGCTCTCCTGGCTGGTGAAGGGGTAGCACTCATCCGTCACCACCCTGGGCACAGGGACAAGCACAGGAGGGGATGAACCACCCGGCTCCATCCCCATCCCCAAACGCTGTTCTCCATCCCATCTGGGCACCTTGCTCCCCGCTGGTACCAGAGGCAGGATGTGCATGGAGCAGCCCTGGGCTCTCCGCAGGTAACCACAGCCTTGAAACTCCTTATCCCACACCAGCACCAGCGCACCACCCTCCCCCACTCCACCCCACCGCATCCCATCCCATCCCATCCCCACTCACCCTCTCCTGCGGAGGTACCACCAGGCACCATCCAGCCGCCCCCCGCTGCAGCCCCGCTGGTTGCGGGTATCGCAGGACAGGAGGTTTTGGGGCGACAGAGCGGGTGTCATATGTCCCATGGAGTGGATGGAGATGCGGTCTGAGGCGACGGCTGGGAGCGAGCAGGGGTCAGGGAGGGACAGCTGCTCCGCTGGCTCCTTCCCTACCCGCAGCCCCACAGCAGGGCTCCGTCCCCACCGACTGCCCCATCCCACCCCATCTCACCCGCTGTGGAGAAGGCCCAGGAACCGGCACAGTTGCCCTGGTCCAGGGGCTCATGGATCATCCCAGGCCACTTTGCAGCTGCATCGAAGTGGCGAGGCAGCACCTCGTTGGAGTCCATGTTCATCTATGGGAACCAGAGTGGAGGGGTTCTCACCATACAGGGACCCTCTCCTCCATTCCTCCTGCTCCCAGCATCCCAGGACTCCCTCTCAGGCTCCTCAGCCAGCGTCAGCATTCCTGTGACCCACTGCAGGACCCTTCGGTATGGGGATACCCAGAGACCCAGCCAAATATTCCTGGGATTTGGGTGTTCCAGGGGAACCGGATCCCTCCACGTTCCCTAAACTTGGGTTCCTCAGCCCCAGCGGCTCCTCACAGAACAACAGTGCCAAGTGTCTGGTCTCATACACCAACAAGTGCACGGCACTGGGTGTCCTGAGCCCCTCACTGTGGCCTCCGGCCATTGACGCAGGCCCAGCCTTTCCGCTCCTGGGGAGGACACGGCCACGGCCCCGACGTATCCCAGCACAGGAAGTGCCTCTAAAATTAAATCTCGAGGCCCTGGTTCCGGGTGTGCGCGGTGCCTGCTCCCCACCAGCACCCACGGCCCCCACACACTGCCCACCCCGAACCGCAGCTGGGCTTGGATGCAGCCAGAGGCACCCCACTCGCAGGGCGCTGGCGCAGCCAATTCTGCCAACTCAGCAGCTCTGGGGCTGGCTTTCCGATGGGAAATCAGTACGGAGGAGAAGGGGAAAAAACAACACTGGCAGCGCAGGGATTGTCAGGGGGAATGTGCTGAGCTGCGGTCTCCAAACACAAGGGCTGCCCGCGGCACCCACCCGGCACAGCCCCTTCCCAGGGCAGGGGACACAGCGGGGACATCGCCCAGCCAAGGGGATGCTGAAGCACTGCGTCGAGCCCTGGCATGCCTCTGTTTTCCTGGGCACCTGCAGGGACTCACCTGCATCTCGTTCATGTTCATGACAGTGGGAGAGGGCCGGAAGGTGCCCAAGCGGTGCCGGATCCCATCCTCCAGGGTCATGCCCCAGAACTGGCTGTAGTTGGTGGCTCTCCAGCTGCAGGGGAGAACGGGACACAGCTCAGGGGTGCCCCGAGAAGCACTGGGGGTGAGGCAGCCCCCCCTCACTCTCCTGCGCCTGGTCCTTACCCATAATTGCCCCTGTTGACAGCGTCGATCAGCTCCCCGTCCATCAGGCATGCGTGGTCCTCGCACTGCCACTGCCCGCCGGGGCTGCAGGTGCTGCAGAGGCGATGGCACCGCAGGGGAGAGTCAGATGGGGAGGGACGATGCCCTTGGGGTGACTGGGGGGGCCCTGAATGGGTGCTGGTGCGCCCAAACCAGGGACTTTCCGCTCCCGCGGGCAGCCAGCACGGGCTTGGAGGTCACACCGTGGCTCAGCACCATGGAATGGGGTGAAGCTGGGCCAGGGACAGCCCTCTGCGAGGCCCTGGGGACCGTCCCGGAGGGCAGCCGGAGCATGGGACAGAGAGCATACTGTAAAGCAGCCAGGGCTGCAACCACGTGGACACCAGTCCGAGGGGGGGGGGTGTCGGGGCTGGAGGTGCCCCCCGGGGGAGCTGCTTGTACCCCATGGGGAGCCCCGCGGCGTGGGGGGGGGACGTGCCCGGTGCGGGTGCCGGGGCTGCGCTCCCCCCCGCACGGTGAGCAATGCCTGGCACGCTCCCGCGCCCCGCCAGCTTCCCGCCACGCTTTTCCCTTTTAAGGAGCCGTCTGAGGCCGTGTCCCAGCAGCCGAGCCCTGATCCCACCCACGGCACCTGCATCCCATTCGCTCCATCCCCATCCCATCCCCAGCACCGCACTGGTGACCCTGTGCCTGGTGGTTCCCTCCCTGGGGACTCCGTGGGAGCACCTCGGGGTGCAGCAAGCTGGGTGCCCACAGCACCTCCCTCGGCTTCACCCCTGCCCCCTTGTCACCCCCTTGATCCTACAGGAGCCAGGCAGGATAAGGTCTGGGGTTAAGCACTCCTGGAATTGCTGCTTTCCACACGCCAAGTGCGGGGGAAGGATTTGGGAGCAGAGCCTCAGCCCCCCAGGGCAGCGCTGGTGAGGATGGAATGCAGGGATGCTTCACCGGTGCACAGCCTGGGGACCTCCACCTTCCCCGAGGCTTGGGGACATCCTTCAGCCCCACAAACCTCTGCCCCATGGTCCTGGAGAAACCCCAGGCAGCATCAGAGCTTCATGGAGGGGTCGGGCTGGCTTTTCACCTGCAGCTCCGGCGCGCACGCCTGCCCACACATGCACACACACGTGCTCATGCCCTCACACATGCCCCACATGGAGCCTTTCATTCCCCTTATCTGCTGCATCGCTGCAAGGCAGCCGCTGGGGCTGCTCCCCGCAGGTTCCCCTCTCCCCCACCTCCAGGATGCCATTAATACCATTCCCAGATAAACCCCATGCTGCTGGATAACGCAAACAGAGAACTCCTGGCACGCAGCATGGGTGGGATGGCTGCACCGGCGCCGGGCTCTGGCCATGCAGGCACGTTCCGTCAGGCTTGGGCAAGCTGGGCTTGGACCTGCGCAGCGCGGGGCTGGCGCTGGCAGCCTGCAGCCAGCCCGGCCACGCACCACCAGGCCATGCACTGGAACATGGAAGCGGCTCAAGGCCCCGGGCTCTCTGCTTGGAATATGCTGGAGCAAAGCATTTGGCACCAGCACCCACCACCCAGCTCGGGCCCCCCGACACCCTTCCTGAGGGCAGGCAGCAGTGCTGCAGCACCGGGGCACTCACCACAGGTTGCAGTTCTCCCGATACGTGGCTCCGCTGGGATAACTGCGGCCAGCACGGGCACAGCCTGGATGAGAAAAGGGGAGCCCCCGTGAGCACTTGGCACCAGCACCCCCGTGGCTCCAGGAGGTAAATACAGAGGGGAAAATAAAGGAGGTGCTTAGAGCCAGGCAGGTTCCTGGGTGCATCTTGGCACCTCCAGACCACCTCATGCCCCACGATGGAGGGGTGGCTTGGCAATGGGAGGGTTAACCATAGAGCTGCTGAGCACAGCCTGGCGGGACAGGGATAAAGGGGCCAGTTGTACCCGGGAGCTGGCTCTGCTCTGCAGGGACTTCTTAGAAAGCCTTGTCCTGCACGGGGGGGCTGTCCGTGCCCCCCTCTCACCCCCATCCAGCTGCTGGAGGGGTTAAGTCAGGGCCAGCATCCGCCTGCCCCAGACATGACCGGGGACATGTCCCACTGTAACCCTGCTCTGCCCCACAGGTATGTGAGGCTGGAGCTGCCCCTCTGACCCCCACAGCCCTGCCTGTGGGGAGGCACAGGGGCTGTGCTGTGGGGCCATGGGCTACCCCCAGACCCATTTGTGGGAGCCCACCCCACAGGTCCAGAACAACCCTGCAGCGAAGACAGGGCCACGGGTTTCCATATGCAGCCGCAACCATAACCCCAGCAGCATCACACAGCACATGGGACACCCCAGGGCTGTGGCCCTGTCACCCACAGCCCCCTGCCCGGCTGGACCAGGGGCTGCCTCACCTGGAGCTTTGGGGAAGGGGGGCGGGATGCCCAGGCAGTACTCCCAGAAGTCGGGGCAGCAGTCAGACACTGTTCTGTTGCAGAAGAGGTCGCAGTAGCAGAGGGTGTCGTGGTAGGGCACGGTGCAGGCATCGTCGCGGCCGTGGCAGCACACGTCCCCCCGCTGGCAGTAGGACCCTCCGGCATCATAGACCCCGTGCTCGTAGAGGCCGGGGGCCAGCTCCCGGCGGGTGCGCACCCGGGAAGCCCGGGACGCCTCGGCCAGTAGCCAGAGGCAGAGCAGGGCCCGCATGGTGCCAAGAGCGTCCCCAACCTGCAGCCGCTGCAGAGGGAGGGCAATGAGCACGCAGGGTAGCTCCGCACCGACACCAGCCCCATCCTGCTGAGTCACCCACCCCAGAGCGCTGCCCACCTCGCCCCAGCCCTGCTCTCTCCCGGAACGCTCCACAGTTCACGTTTATTACCTCCCCTTGAGACCAAAGTGGCTCTAGGGACCCAAAACACCGGCTCCCGCCTCGGGTGCTCTCTCGGGGGCCCTGCGCCCTCCCACACCCCTTAACACCCCCTACTCCAAAAGCAAAATCCAGCTGGAAGGGGCTCCCCTGCGCACCCGGGGGTGGGGGGGCTACCCGGGTCCCAACCCCGGCATCGGTCCCAGCCCTAAACCCAGTCCCCACGAGCGGGAGGACCTTCCCTGACCTTCCCTTCCAGTCCAGTCCAGTCCCGTCCCGTCCCGTCCCGTACCTGCCGCTCCCGCCGCTCCCGCGCCGCCGCCGCCGCCGAGCGCGTGCCCCAGCCCCGCCGCTCCTTATAACCGCGCCCCGGCCGGGGGGAGCAGGGAGGCGCCGGGGCAGCCGCCATCGGCCGGGCCGCGCTGCCCCTCCCCGGGCGGGGCGAGGGTCGGGCCCTGGGCTCCGGCCGGGGCGGGCGGGAGAGAGAAGCGCGGCCCCGACCCCCCCTCCGCGCCCGGGGTACCCAGGGGAACCTCCTGCCCTGGGGACCGGGGTCCCCCTGGGTCCTGCTCCCAGCCCCGCACCCTCACAAACCGGGGGGTCCCGGCAGCTCCGGTAGCACCCCTGGCACCCAGCGGGGTCGCTCCACTGCCCAGGACATGCAGGGGAGCGAGGGTAGGGGGGTTCATGTCTCCCCCCTCCCGGGACCCCAGCTGCAGGGGGGCAGGTGGATGCAAGTGACACAGGGAGGGATGCAATCGCAGGGATACCCCATCACAGCCCAGGGCAGGGAGTCAGTGTCTCTTGGAGTCAGCCCTGTGTCCAGGTGCTCAGGACCTGGGAATGGGGGTCTTGGCCACCCAGCAGGTCCTGGTTTCCCCTGCAGCACCAGCGCTCACTGCGGGGCCTCAGCTGCCCACCACAACTCTTGCCTGTCTCTGTCCACAAGGAGCATCTCCCAGCTCTGACAAGGGATTCCTCCTGGTTCCCACCTGCAGCCTGCGAGGAGGATGCTGGGACTCATCAGGGTGTGCTTGCACCCCAAGACCCCATGCACAGGGAGCACCGCATCCCACTGGGCATGAGAGCTGCCAGGGACCTCAGGGTGTTCTGAGTGCCCAAACAAGGGTCCTGCAAGAGCCCCATCCAGAGAACTCTGCCCAGCTCCTCGGCTGTTGTTCTCAAAAGGGCTTTTCCTGGAAGTGTGGCCTTGGGCTGGAGCTTGAGCTCGAGGGCTGCGGAGTGCCTCAGGAAGGAACTGGGTCCAGCCCGGAGTCCGGCTGTCTCCATGACTGGACTGCCAGGAATTCAGTGAGTCACAAATTCCCCAAGACCCTCAGGGAACAAAGCAGAGCCACTGGCTAAAAGGACATCCCCAGCTTCTGCTCCGGGTCCTTGTGCTGCTGCCAGGCAGCACCCTGGCAGTGGCTGAGGATGCTGTGGGGTGCTGGCAGCAGAGCTGGTCCCTTCCTGTTCCCCTTCCTATTGCAGCCCTCATTCCCCCACAGTAGATAAGGGCTGGTGAATGGCGGTGAGAGCAGCAACAGTCCAAGTGCTTGTGACCCCCCCTCGCTTCCTGCGCCGTGCTCCGCATGCCAAGTGTGGCTCCCGGTGGGACGCAGCGATGCAGCACGGCGGGGTCACAGCTTGCTGCCTTCTCTGATGCCAACATCTCCCCTGCTGCGTGTCCCTGCTCTGGGGAGTGCCAGCCTCTGGCACACGTGGGGCAGCCAAGGTGGACGAGGGCAAAGTCCAGCTGGGGCACCTTGAGCCCATGTGGCTGTGGGAAGCAGACCAAGGAGCTGTGGGTTGGCACCGTGCCTGTCCTGCCCTCACCGCTGCTGCCTGCACTCCACAGGAGAGCCGGTCCCACCACTGCATGGAGATGTGGAAAGAGCCCAGAGCCCGGTGGGTTGGTCCTGGATGCCCCATGGAGCAGCAGGGATGTGCTGGGCCACACCATTGCACAGTGCAGGGTGAGCACCCCAGCGACGCACAACCCCGTGGCACGATCCCTCCAAACCCACCCTGCCGGGGCACCCATCCTGCCGGGGAGCCAGGCAGTTTGCTCACAAGGGGCTTTCCTGCTGCATCCTGGCTCCCCCTTCAAAGCCTCTGCTTCAAAGCAGCGTGAGCCAGACATGCGCAGCGTCAAGGATCCCCAGGGATCACCCAGAGGGGCCAGCGGACCGGAGTTACCCCAAAGCCCCCATCCCAGCAGGCTGGGGCAGCGCTGAGGGCAGTGGGGCCAGAGCAGGGAGGCGCTGGCCCCTGCAGTGCTCCGAGCCAGCAGCGAGTGTGTTGGCAAGAAGCATCCAGGAAAGGCAGGACCGACCTGCGGCCGGCCCCGGCTTCCTCCCCGGCCAGCACCGGGGCAGGGCTGCACGGGGAGGGGCCACCCTGAACCCCCGACACTTGCAGGCTGGGGTTCACGTTGTCCCCAAGACTACCAGCGCACAGCGATGGGGCGAAGACTCTGTGGTCACTTGAGGGGTTGTGGTGCCCTGGGGAAGGGGCTGCACCCCCCTCCCCTCCCCTGGGGTGGTCCTGTGGCAGCGCCATCCCCGCTTGGGGACACACTTCGACCCTTCTAAAGAGGCAGATGGGACACAGCGACCCTCCCCGGGGGTCCAACCGCGCGGCATGGGCCCCTCTGCCGCGGCATCGCGCCTGCAGCCCCAGGCACGCAGCGCCGTGGATGTGGGGATTGAGCTGGAGTCGGGGCCCCGCTCCCGTGTCGAGGGCTCAAGGGGAGCCCGGGGGGGGGGGGTCATGGTGGTGGCCGGACGCCGGGCCCGTGGCAGCGGTGCTCAGGGACGGGGCTGGAGTGCCACCTCCTGGGGGAGCCGGGACAGAGACGCGAGCGGCGGCGGCCTCTGCTCCAGGCTTTAATGAAACCGATCAGTTAATAAGTTAATCAAGTGAGGTAACGGCACGTGGGGAGGGCTGCGGGCACTCGCCGCACTTAACCTACCCGGTCAGCTTCTGAGTGTGCATGCACCCATAGCACCCACACACCGACCCACTCAAGGCACCCAACCAGCCACTTGTGCCCCCCACAGCACCACTGCCCCACCACCCCGGGTGAGAGGAGGGGGCCAGGGTGACATGGGGGCGCTGGGGAAGTCGCAAGTGGCTCTGCCCACATGCACTGACAAGGCAGAGAAACGAGCAGGGTCTGGGGCTCCCCAGTGCAGGAGCAGAGGCACAGGGGGGCCGGGGAAGGGGGTGCCATTCCCATGGTGCAAAGCCCAGAGGGGGTGCTGCACTGGCAGCAAGGGGATGGTCACCACCGAGCCCCTAGGGACCCCCTGCTGCCCAGCTCAGCAAGCTTTGGCACTACCATGATCCTTCAGCCCGGCGCTGCAGGGCTGGAAACCGGCCCTGGCTCTGGGGTCAGTGCATGACGGGAGCCAGGGACAACACCCCCCACCTGACCTGTGCCTCCCAGTCCATGGAAGGGATGGGGACATGGAGAGCACTGCAGGACCAGGCAGGGAAGGAATCCTCTAAGCAAGAATAGGGTCTGGGATGCAAGAGGGAGAGATGGCCCTTCGGGACCACTGTCCCCATCACCCGTGCTGCATCCCTCCCTCCTCCACAGCCGCTGCCCAGCCCCAAGCCCCCATGGGCAGCAGGATCCAGCCCTCTGTGCTGGTGGAGGGGTTTGCTTATTGCCTATGAGCCCCACGGGTTGCTCTTCCCGGGGATGTTGCATATTAAGACATTATTGCATAAATATATATATATGTCTTCTATATATATATTGCCCTGGGAGCATGCACGGGCAGGCAGAAGGCTCTGCTGTGCTTCTAGAGGTGCAGCCAGAGCTGCAAGCAGAGAAACGACCCAGGCACAGGAGGGTGAGGGGGACAAACCCCCGTTACCCAGCCTGGGGGGGGGCTGACACTGCCCTGACACAGGTAAAACCACAATGGGTCTTGCCCCAACATCCCTGCTCGGTCCCAGCAGCAGAAGGGAGATGGAGCCTTGCATAGCTGGAGATGACCTTGGCTCAGCTCTGGGGGACCAGGCTGGCCCCTGATGAGGAGCTGGATGTGGCTCAGCCTGGAGCATCCCCACCATGGCTGGGGAGCACTCAAGGGCCCAGGAGCTTGGGGATCTCACCCCTAAGGGGGGGCAGGAGCATCCCAGCAGCATGGTCTGGCCATGGCGCACTGCTGCTGGCTCCCAGCTCATCCCAGCGTGGGTGCCCCGCTGCAGCCGTGCTCCCTCAGAGGAAGACTTGGTTCAAGTAATGCGGTGAGGACCATCCCAGCACCCATCTTGGAGGCTGCACGTGGCAGGATCCATCTGCTGCCACCCTGCTCAGTCCATGTTGGTGCTGGCCGACCTGGAGATGGTGAGGGTCTGTGCAGAGACTGAGATGTCCTCGTGGTCCACAGGGCTGTGGTAGTCAGAGGTGATGTCTGGCTCGCAGGAGGGCACCTGCACAGCGGCCAGGCTGAAGGAGTTGATGGAGCCCTTGCGGAGGCACTGGGAGTAGAGCCCAAGCAGCAGGTCCAGCTTGTGCTCAATGGACTGTACCTGCAAGGGTGGGCAGAGCTGGGGGGGTCCATCCCCATGGAGAAGGGACACGGGGGTCCCGGCTGGGGATGGTTTCAAGCTCCCAGGGGTTGTCCCCTCCTGACCTGTCTCTCCACCTTGACCACACGCCCCATCATGCTGAGCTCGTCCACCAGCTCCGTCTCCAGTGCCGGCTTCTCCACCTTCTCCCTCACCTTCTTGTCCACAGTGAGGGCGCCCTTGCCCACAATCTGGTCCACACTGGCAGGGAGGGAAGGGACACAGCCCATCACTCCCAGCGGGAACAGAGGGAGCATGAGGCCACAAGGGGCTCCGGGGACAGGGTCATGGGTAGTGGTGGGTGACCCACGCAAGCCTTGAGGGCAGCTTACCGCGTCTGCAGGCTCTTGATCCTGCCCAGCATGTCCAGGTGACCAGCCGAGTACTGCTCGATGACATCCTTGACGTCATAGGGACGCAAGGTCTCCTTGAACTTCCTTTTGGCCACCAGGAACTTCAGGATCCTGCAGGAACACCGGGCTGGTACTGGGGAACCCCAGGGGCTCCATGCTGGTGGGATGGGGATGAGCACTTGCGAAACACCAAGGTCCTGACCACCCACCAGTCCTCTGGGACTGATCCAGGATCCATCCCTGCTCCCTGCCTGGTTTGGCCACCACCATGGGCTGGACCAGGGCTCTCTGGACAGATCCACTCATCCAGCTGGGAATGGCAGTACAAGCACTGGGAGCCGCAGGAGTGGATGGTCTTACCTGACCGCCCGGATGAGGGTCTTCACCGATGGCATGATGTCCTCACAAGTCAGGTCGCAGTGGGAGCTCTTCTCCTCGCCGCTGTCCTCCAGCGGGCAGTCAGCTGTGGATGGCAGCAGAGATCGAGGGCTGCAGAGACCCCTGTGCCCCTCGAAACGCCTGCACCCCCCTGCATGACCCCACATCTGCAGCCAGAGCCCACCAGTCCCATGGCTCACCCTCGACTGTGGTCCGTGGCTTGAGCCTCAGAGACGCTCGGAAGCGCGTCCGGTCGTTGAAGCTCCAGCTCTTCTGCACCTTGGTGGGGCTGGAGGCCTCGGGGAGGTCCTCGGTGCTGGGGGAGCGGTGCAGGGGGGGCCCGAGGTGCTGTCTGCCCCGGCTGCCTCGCTGCGAGCTGCTCAGCCGGATCCGCTCCTTGATGCCCATCTTATTGCTGTGCGGGAAGAGCCAGGTGGGCAGGTCAGTGAGAGGTGACAGGGATGGTGACAGGGCAGGGAGCAGGTGGATCCCTGCTGCGGGAATACCCGGTGCCCACACGGTGGAGGTGAGGATGGGGGTGTCTGTGCTGAGCTCATGGAGAGTCCCTGGCACATGATGGGCATAAGGTGTGAGCTGGGCCAGGAGAAGGCGATGCCATGTTCCCATGAAGGAGCGGCTCTGGGATTACTCCTTGAAACACCTTTTTTCTCCCCAAAAGCAGAGAAAGGGACACACAGACAGGGAAGGAGGGGACACAGTGGTACGGTGGTGGGGAGGACACAGCAGAGCCATGGCAGAACAACCGTCCCTGCCCCGCAGGGAGCAGCACTGCTCCTGCTCCATCCCTCCTGGCACAGAGGCATCCAGCCAAGCCTCTCCATCCTCCTCATCCTCCTCCTGGCTACACCCCCTGATTCAGGCTTTGCTCCAGCGGGGGAGCAGAGCAGCCCCTGCCTGCCCTAACACGATCTCCGCTCCCGAGTCCAGCTGGGGGAAGAAACAGGCACAGTTTATGTAGGACCTACACAAACCCACCACCTGGCACTGCCTTTTGTAGGATGCAGGACCACAGGCACACCTTGGGCCACGCAAGGAGGCCAAGCAGATGCACAGCCCCTGAGCAGAGGAAGCCAGAGCCTTTGGGAAGCCTCTTGCATCTCCTGGGGCAGGAATCCCAGGGCAAGTCAGAGGGAAAGGGAGGGTACTCCCAGTGCAGGTTACCGGTGAGCTGGTCCCAGGCAGGGCTGCCACAAGCCCTTGCAGTGGGTGTCATGTGATCCATGCTGGAGCATGGGAAGGATGTGTCCTGGGGGACTGAAATGAGATTATCAAGTGCCCCATTGATGGCCATGGTAAACCCAGCACGGCCCACGGACCACGCTCATCCATGCTGCATGGGAGGGGAAGCTGAGGCAGGGGTGGATGTGGGGACACTGGGGACAGGCAGCTCACCACAGGCCATGCACAGACCCCTCTGCCATGCAGAAGAATCAACCTGCAGCCTCTGACCCCACTGCCTCAAGCCCCAGCCCCTGCTCCCTGCAGCCAGCACAGGCACCATGCAGGATGCTGTACCTCTGTCTCCATGTGCCCCACGTCCGCAAGAGCCTCCTCTTGCCATTAAAGATGGGGCTGGAGGGGCAGGGCAAAGACACAGGAGAAAACAAGAGTTAGCCCTCGGTCAGGAGCATCCCAGGCCACTTGGTCCTCAGTGCTCCAGGCATGACCCAGTGCATGGGCACAGGGGCCCAGCCTGCTACTGATGAGCATCACATCACCCCCTGCAACAGCCACGGTACCTGCCTGAGCTGTGGAGGCAAGAAGCACGAGTAACGTTGTTTGTGTAGGTCCTACATAAACACTTAATGCCTGCCCCGCAGGGGAAGGTCCATTTCCCCAGCAATGTGGCTCTCCCAAAGAGCCATTTGGTGCTGGCACGTTACCTGAGGCGTAAGCACTTGTGGGGCTGCACATCCTCCTCCTTCCAGCTTGGGGGGTGAATGGGGGGCACAAGAGGTTTGGGGTGGGTTGAAGGGATGGAGAGGAGGAGGGTGAGCAGGGCAGGAGAGGAGAGAGAGAAGATGAGATGTTATGAGAGGTGATGCTCACAGAGGAGATGGGGGCTTGGGCCCCCTGGCTGGGATGGTTGGGAGGGTTCAGTCCGTCCCCTGCCAGCTTCTGAGCCCAACAAACCCATACTCACCTTGGGTCAGGCAGGAGCTCCAGGTCCCCCAGCCCCACACCTCGCTGGACCTCCCAAAGCTCCTGCTCCATCGTCACAGGGGAAACCAAGGCATGAAGCCTGCCTCTCCCCACCTAACCCTGATGCTGGCCTGGGTTCTGCTTGGCACTGGGGCAGCTTGGCATCGCTGCTGCGGGCATGGGAAGCCCATCTCGTACAGGAGGAACTGGGTTTTGCTCCTGCCAGGCTCTGCAGCAGCTCCAGCCCCCACGGGCTCACAGCGCTGCCCTTGCAGGACCATTTCCAGCCTCTCTGGGCTGCCCCGTGCAGGGTCCTGGTGCCGTGAGGTGGAGATGAGCGGCGCGAGAGGCTTCACGATGGCCCAAGAGCCCAGGGGGTGCCCATGGGGACCGAGCGTGGCTCCTCCGGAGGCAGCGGCAGGAGCGGGGCTCTGGGTTGATGGTGACGGGCACTGCGGTGGCATCGCAGGAGGACACAGAGGAGCAGAGAGAGGGCAGAGAGGGGGAGAACACAGGGCTGGGGCTGCACCCTCCTACCTGTCCCCTGAACAAGCAGCGGGGCTGGCGCTTTTCTGGCCAGGGGTGAAGGGGTGATAAGGCGGTGGGGCTCCGTCCGGCAACTTTTTCACCTCTGAATTCCTAAATCCTCCGTTGCGGACTCGGTGCAAATGCTCAAAGATAAGGACCAGTTCTCTGAGGTTGGGGTTAAATAAAAACATGGAGAAATTAAACCTTCCAAAGCAAAGGAGATGAGCAAACCAAGGCTGCACAATGCCAGGCTGTCTGCGAACGAAAGCAAGACCAGGGCAAAAGAAGAAGCAAAACACAGCACTTTTCTTTCAAGAGATGGTTTCTTAACAACTCTGACCGGTGCTGCTGGCTCCTGGGGTGACAGAACAGGGGCAAGGGTGCTGGGAGCCCCACAGAGGGGCTGCTGAGAGGGATGGGTCAGGCAGGGAACAGGCAGGACAAGCACTGTGCCACGGCGTGGGGACAGGGGTGCTCGCCTCCATCTGCCCTGGGGGCCTGGCCACTGCTGGAGCAGCCAAGAGGGGCGAGCTCAGAGCCTGGCCCTATCCCAACCCCTGGCACAGCAGAAGGGGCCGGTGGAGCCCCCGTGGTGCCCGCACTGGGATCGCCCTGCAGTGGTGCTGGGGAAGCCACATCTCCTGGGTCGGGACCAGCAGGATGCGCGCCCGCAGCCGGTGAGAGCCTTTCCTTGGACAAATGGGGTGAAACAGAACACGTTTGTCACTGCAAAGGAACTCGTGGACACAGCAGGGGCAGGACGCGCAGGCAGGGGCAGGCAGGAGGGCAGGGGACAGACCCTGGTGTGCTCCATGTGATGGGAACACACAGGGTATCTTCAATCCAACCATGATGGCAACATCCAGGGGCCCCAAGAGGGGAGAGTGTGACCGGGACAGGGCATGGGGCTCCCTGCCAGACCCCCACGTCCCTCTGCTCTGCTGCCAGGCTCAGAGCCAGCTCCTGGCTGGCTGCAGCTCCATCACCCCAGCCACAAGGTCCCGTGGCACCACCCTCTTCCTCATCGTGGTGCTGGAGGAAGGCTACGGATGGGGCGAGAGGGGATATGGGTGGGACAGATGCTGGGGGATGGTGAGGATGGGGGAGGGAATTGGGTATTTCATGGAATCCCAGCCTGGTTTGGGTTGGAAGGGAACTCAAAGCTCATCCAGCTCCAACCCCTGCCACGGGCAGCGACACCTTCCACTGGAGCAGCTTGCTCCAAGCCCCTGTGTCCAACCTGGCCTTGAACACTGCCAGGGATGGGGCAGCCACAGCTTCTCTGGGCACCCTGTGCCAGCGCCTCAGCACCCTCACAGGGAAGAGCTTCTGCCTTATCTCCAACCTGAACTTCCCCTGTTTCAGTTCAGATCCATCACCCTTTGTCCTGTCCCTACAGTCCCTGGTGAGGAGCCTCAGACTTCAGCAGACGCTGTGCTCCGGTGTCCTGGGGCTGAGCGAGGCTCCATCCGTGCTGCTCAGCCCCACAGAGCCCTCCGCGGCTTCACGTGGCCCACCTTGGCAGGGGCTGCCCAGGCTGTGGGGCACCCCATGGCCCCACAGGGACCCCCTGAGATCCCCGCAGCCCTTGGCCGCGCGCTGCGTACCTGAAGGCAGGCAGGAGGCTGTCGTAGTAACACCAGGTGGCCGTCAGGTACGTGCGGCTGACGTCCGTGGAGTACAGGCGCCAGGCAGCCTGCAGGGAGCGAGGAGAACTCCTGAGCCCCAGACAGCCCCATGCATCCCTTGGCCACCACGGGCAGAGCCCGGCACCCAGGAGCCAACTCTGGGGCTCAGTGTTTGGGTTCTGCCTGCAGCAGGCAGGGATAGGCAGAGCAGATGGGGTGGGGGGAGAGTGGAGCATCCCCGGGAAGGCATGCGATGGGATGGGACATTTAGCCCAGTGCTACCTGGATCAAGTTCGCAGCTGGAGTCCTCCTCTTCTCAAAGTGCTTCTGCCGATGCTGCTCCTGCACTTTGAGGGCGAAGCCGGAGCCCAGGATCCCCTGGGGATGGGAATGAATGGGGTCTGTGAGCGCCAGCAGAGATGGGGACGCTCCCACCACAGGGGGGGATTTGGTCTCTTTCTCCCCATTTCTTTGGGGCTGGAGGCACAGGGACCCTCTCCCTGCCCTACTCACGGCGGGCAGCGCGAAGAAGGAGATGCCAAGCAGGGCAAAGCTGGCCGCCAGCATCCGCCCCAGCCACGTCTGCGGTGTCTTGTCCCCGTAGCCGATGGTGGTGAGGGTGACCTGCCCGGGGGCAAAGCAGGAAGAGGCCTGGAGGGAGCTCCCCCACCACAGCCCCATCCCACCCTCCTCATCCCCTCCCAGCACTGGGGGGCCCCGGTGGCAGAGCTTACCGTGCCCCACCACAGGGAGTCGGCGTAGGTGGCAAACTGGGAATTGGCATCCTTCTCAGCCAGGTAGACGAGGAAGGAGGCGAAGATGAGCACCAGGAACCCAATGTACCAGGCGGTGATGAGCTCCTGCTGGGGCACAGGGGGTGAGAGGGGCTCGGGGGCTCTGTGTGTGTGGGGCCGCACTGGGACCACACGTCCTCACCTTGCTGTGTGCGTAGACAACAGAGCCCAGCAGCTTCCAGGTGCCGCCGCGCCGGTCCATGCGCACCATGCGCAGGATCTGCAGGAAGCGCATGCTGCGCAGTGCCGACGTGGCGAAGATGTTGCCCTGCGTGCCCGCAGCGATGACGGCCACCGAGGCCACGCAGACGATGAAGTCTGGGGACAAGCAGAGGTTTTGCCCACCGTCCACAGCATGGGCTGACATCGCCACTCCCCGTATCCCAGTGCTCCCACCCCGAGCATCCCAGTACCTATCACACAGAAGGGCTTCCTGGCGAAGCGGAACCGTCCCCGCCAGCCGCGGTAGCGGCAGCAGCAGCCAGCGGCCCATACGCGGATGATGTACTCCATGCCGAACACCACAATCATGACAAACTCCTGCCGGGGGGAAAAGAGGGACACAGGGCTGATGTGGGGGGTACTTGGCCTTGGGGGGCCAAAATGAAATGCAGGTGTTAAGGAGGGTGCAGGAGGGAGAATGATGTTGCCCTCACGCAGCCCCATCAGAAGTCATCCCCAGGGAATCAGGGCAGCGAGACGGGAGTCGTAGGCGCTGAGCCTGTGTGAGCAGCCCCGGCTCCTGCCTGTGCCAAGCTTGTACTGAGCTGGGTCCTTTTCCTCCACCGTCAGCATTGTCCTCCTACCTCTCACACACACTGCTTACTCGCGGAAAGTCACAAGGACCTTCCCAATTTAGTCTCCATCACTCGGGAGAACTCCGGCGTCAGCTCTTTGTGACAGTTTGGGGAAAAGTTGCCTTTTTTAGACCCTCCTGCCCTGCCTTTTCCAGTGGTTTGTACCTGTCTGCACCAGTGGCAGTGATGGGGCATCCTGAGCTGGAGACAGCACAGCAGTGAGGCCACCCTGCAGCTCCTCCTGTCACTTACACCCATGACCAATAGCAATATCTGGGCTGGGGAAGGGGCTGGAGGGGTTTTGTCCATGATTTTGTCTTTTAGAGTGTAATGTGGGGAAGAGGACCCCAAGCATAGCCCTGCTCCCCACTTACCAGGATGAACAGGCACTCATTGGCCAATTTCTGGTGCTCCTGGATGGTGGAGAAGACCGACAGCACCAGGCAGCTGAAGACGAGGAGGAATCTGGAACGAAAGCGGGTCAATGTGGGCATCAGGGCAGGCTGCTCACAGCAGAGACCCCCTGTTCCTTGTGCAACCCCAGGCATGGGCTCACTGCCTGGGGATGTGTGATGCCCCCCTGACATCGCTCCCACTGGTCCCCCATGTGATGGGGGCCAGCCCAGCACATCCCTGGGCAGCAGCAGGAGGAGGACCAGGCTCCAGCAGCTGCAGGACTCAGCGTCAGACCCTGCTGCAGCCTCTGCCCAGGGAAAACAACCACTAATTAAAGTGAGGGAGGGAAGATGGAGGGGTCCTGCACCACAGCAGGGTGTTGCTGCTGCAGAACAGAGACCAGAGCTTCTCCTGACTGCCCCCAGCATCACTGCCACTGAGGGGATCTACTCCTGAGAGCTGGCTTAAGGCTCAAGGGGCTTTGGCCCATTTAAAATAGAGAAGGGGGTAAAGAATAAGAGACTCTGAAGCTGAAGCAAATGAAACTCCAAAAATACATTTTTTCCCCTGATCCAGCGATTCTAAAAATAGAAATAGGAGGGTTTGTGCCACTGGCCACGTGACTGCACACTATGGGCCACCGCTGCCAGAGCCGGTGCCAGGATGGCACTGAGGGCACCGGGCACTGGTAGCAGCAGGGTGGACAGCGTGAGGCCAGCAGGACAAGTGAGGTGGCCCTGGCACGATGTCCTCAAGTGAGTGAGCACTCACCCTGCCCACCCAGCACCATCTCCCCTGTGCCGTGGGTCCCATCAGTGGTGTGGGGGGCACCCGCCTGGGGCCACACTCCCATCTCCTCTTGCTGCTGGCATGGAATTTAGAGCCAAACCTGGACCAGCTGAGGGGTGAAACCAGACCTGACTCACACCCCTGCCCCAGCTCCAGGGGGAGACTCTGGTTGATGCAGGGGAGAGGAGAGGATGCTCTGTGTTCTCTGCACACCCAGACAAGGGGGTAGCACCCAGCTCAAGCCCCAGCCTAAAGGGGACAGGCAGGTCCCCTTCCCCAAAACCACCAGGAGGAGAAACTGGAGATGGGACTGACAGAAGAGAAACCCCAGGAATGGGGGTTTCCAGCTACAGGAATGATGGGGCTGAGGGTACCGTAGCCTAAACACCACCCTTGCCCTCGCTGCAGAGGACAATGCTCCTCTCCCAGGCACTGCCCATCTGCAAGGCAGAGGCTGGAGCCAGTTCCTTCTCCCTCTGAATTATTAATGGCGCCCCTTTCCTCCAGCACAGCAGTTCTGCGTTAACTCCTCCAGCAGCCGATGGCACAGCCAGGCACATGAACCCCCTGTCCTGCCCATGCCAGCACAGCGGGCAGCGGCGCCACGGGCAGGGAGCACCCTGCCGGCTGCTGCTTCCCAGCCACCGTGGTCTGAGGAGCAGCCCAAGAGCTGGCGAGCAGAACCTCAGCAGTGAGGATCACACAGTCAGGATTTAGTAGGCAATTACATGGGCAGCGAAGCACAGAGCAGAAGAGAAGGCATGAATCTCCCAGCCTGCAAAGATTTGTGCCTCTCAGCCCAGCCAGGGAGCAGGAAGGGGGGGTCTCGGTACCTGGGATGCTGCTCCCATAGGATGTGCTGTGGGTGGCCCTGCCTGGGGTGCAGCAAATCACAGTTAGCACCAAGCTGGAGCCCCCACTTCTCACCATGAGCAATGGGGCTGGTTGGTAAAGCTGTGCTGCAGACACCTTCCACCCGGCCCCCCGGCATCCCACGGGATTTGGTGGAGGATACAGGCATGTGAGGCCCCTTGGGGACGGCTGGAAAAGAAACCTTCTGGGAACACATCACCTGCTTGGAATTAACTCATAAGCCTGGGCAAACGCCCCGTCCCGCTGCCGGCAGCGCGTAAGCGGCTTAGGGAGAGGGTCAGATGCCTGAAGGCAGCGGCGCCAGCAGTGCCAGGCTGCCCACCCCACCTCCAGGCTCCTCCCACCCACCAAGTGAGGCCAAAAACCCAGGAGCAGCACCGGGAACATGGGGATGGTGCAGAGATGGTGGGGCAGGACCCGGCAGCAGCCTCGCTGCCTCCCCGCTGCCCTGCGACAGCATCCTGTGGGATGCAGGGAGCAGATGCTGCTGTTGCTGAGCCGGTGCATCAGCTCCCCCCAGTTAAACTTACCAGTTCCCAGCAGCCTCCTCCCCGAGGGGCTCCCACCACCATCCACACACCTTCCCACTGGCACATGTCCCATACAGGAGGGGACACAGGGATGGGATCCCTCTGGCTGCTCTCACCCCAGCAGGAGCGGAGCTTGGCTGCAGGAACATTCCTCCCCAAAATAATTAAAACCCGATGGGGGGCCTGATCGGAGCGGGTGAATCTCCTCCCATTAATCTTCATTACAATGGACTTTGCCATATGCTGCTGCCCACCCCGGCAGCGTGGTGCCAACGTTGATCCAGGTGAGCTGGGAAAGCTGCTGAGCACAAGGAAGTGGGGCCAGGTCAGCCCTGGCCAGCGAGGAGTAGAGCTGGGCATGGGGGCAGCAACCAGCACCCACTGCCCACCCAAACACCCCTGGGCAAAGCGGCTGCAGCCTGGTACAGCCTGGGGGAAGCTGTGCCGCAGCTCAGAGCCCATGCAGTGGGATGGGATGGCACAGTGCAGCCCAGCTGCAGCCCCAGACCCAGCAAGCAGCCAGTGTCCAGGCTTGGGGTAGGGGTGACATCGGGCACCCCTGTGTCCCAGCAGGGCTGGCCAAGACCCCGTTTCACTCTTCCCCTGCGCAGGCAGCGTCAGGGAGGCTCACACTGAGCCCAGGGTAACTCAGCAGAAGGAAAACACCACGTGCTGCAGGATAAACAGCTCCGGCAGGGGATGAGCGAGCAACAGCCTCCTTCCAACGGCACAGCCCCCTTCTCTAACAAACCTGGCCCCATCCCAGTGCTGGTAGCAGTGCCGGGTGCCCCCCCGGGCTGTACCCACTGCTGTGCCACTGTGGCAACCCCAGAATCCCAGCCTGGTTGTGGTTGGAAGGGACCTTAAAGCACACCCAGCTGCAGCCCCCTGACAGGGACAGGGAGACCTTCCACCAGAGCAGGTTGCTCCAAGCCCCTGTGTCCAGCCTGGCCTTGAACACTGCCAGGGATGGGGCAGCCACAGCTTCTCTGGGCACCCTGTGCCAGTGCCTCAGCACACACATAGTGAAGAATTTCTTCCTAGGATCTAATCTAAATCTCCTCTCTCACAGTTTAAAGCCATTACCCCTGGTCCTCTCCACACATCCCTTGTCCAAAGCCCCTCTCCAGGTTTCTTCTGGCTGTTTGGACCAACACTGGCCAAGCCCAGCTCCGGTGGGATGGGGACGAGGACACAGATGGTGCTTTGCTCTCCAGCCTCCCCAGCCCAGAGGCTCAGCTCCCCAAGCACCGTCTGCAGCTGCATAAACAACACAGTTTATAAATCCCCATCCCTCTGAGCAGCAGTCCATGGGCAGAGGTGGAGCAGGCGGCCTGTCTGCCCCGCGGGATATAAATAACCGGGTGTACTGGGCCTGTTTGCGCCTGTAACCATGGCACAGGGTCCGTCCCGCACTGCAGAGCAGCAGCAAAGCACCGAGCCCTTCCCCACGCTCAGGGAAACCAGAGCTGGAGCCAGGAGCCGGCCCAGGACCGCCGCGGCACTGGCACTGCCAACCTCAGCACATGCTCAGAGCCTGGTCCACGACCTGGTTATCGTCAACGGCAGAGGGAATGTGCTGCTCCGAGCACCCTCCTCACCCCAGAGCCAGGGGTGCAGCAGGACGGCGCCTCTCCAGCACCCTGATGTAGAATAAAAGCAGGGCTGGGATGAGGAGCAGGCTGCAAACCTCCTCCTGCAGCCCAGCAGCACCCACAGCAGCAGCTCCAGATGACATTCCAAGGTATGCAGCAACCAATGGCCCCAACATCCTTGTGCTTTGGCAAGCAGCAGCCAAAGCCTGCAGACAGCATCACCCATCGCCCTCACACTGCACAAGTCTGCACCCCCCTGTGATCCCCATCGCCCCACTTCACTGTCCCCACGGGGAGCTCGGTCATAAGGCTCCTGCGCACGGTGCCAAGATGCTCACACTGAGCGGCCGAGATAGTTTTGCTCTTGAATCATCTGGCAAGAAGCTGGCTTAAGGAGGGGAAAAGGAACCCAGCATGTTCTCAGCTGCACATCCAGTGCATGGTGGGCTTCGAGCCCCGGCAGAGGGATCGGGGCTGCCCCCAGCTCCAGCACCCAGGGACTCCACAGGGAACAGGGACCTTTGGGACACAGGCACATGAATAGCCCCAAGGCAGGCTGAGACCCCAAGCGCATTGCACAGAGGGCAGAAGCACCCACAGGCCAACAGAGGGTCAGGCCCAGGCACTAGCTCAGCCCCACTCCAACCCTCACCCACAGGGAATGCCGCTGAGCATCACCTCTGCACCCCCCAGCAGTGGGGCATCCCCCATCCTCAGGTACCCAAACTGGCACCTCCTGCTCCGGGCTGAGGAGCAGCAAGAGCGGAAAAGGGAAAAAAAGAAGAAAAAAAATCAATGCACAGTTTCATATTGCGCCAAAGCCGCTTCATTTTCTGCCCCGGTGACACCGCAGCAGGATGGGAAGTGCCGCGCCGGCTTCTCCTCCCGCTGGCGCGTCCCCCAAACACAGCTCCCGTTTCAAGCCTCGGGAGGTGAGCAGAGCCAGCCCCACAGCAGGACCCCTGCTCAGGGCACAGCCTCCCCAACCCCTTTTGGCTGGGCCATACAAGAGCAGCAGCACGGTAGGAGGCCACCAACCACACCAGCCCCTGTGGGAGATGCACCGATGGCAAGTAACAATCCAGAGCTTAAAGCGAGAGGTTTCTCCAAGCAAGGGGTGAAGCGATTTCCCTGCAAACCCTCTGGGCCTTGGAACAGCCCTGGTGGGGTTGGCAAAGGGTTGGGTTGGAGCTGCTGCAGGCAGCGACCATGGCAGCAATGCCCAGCCTGGCAGGGAAAGCACCCTCCCACTGGCCAAGTGGTGATGGAGGGATGCAGTGAGATGAGGAGAGCACAGCACCACAGCTCTCCTCCCTGCAGCAGGGACAACCGACCCGTCCTCCACACCACAGCCCTCATCCACAGCAGCACCGGAGCATCACAGCTCAGGGACAGACCTGCTGCCAGCAGCCTGGTCCCCGGCCAGTGCATGGGGGGGACCTGCCAAGTGCTGCCCTGTGCCCATCAGCACCCTCTGTCCCTGCCAGCTGGGATCCCCATGGCTCCGAGTGAGGAGAGCCCAGTGCTGGTGCCTGGCATTGCTCAACCAGTGCCAGGGCTGCCTCAGGACTCCACTCCCAAAACACACCCGGGGACCTGATAGCACCAAATGCAAGAGCAAGGTTCTTGCACGAGCACCCCCAAGCTCTGTGCTCTCTCCTTCTCCCTGCCCCGGGTACAGGGGGCACTTCCACAAAGGCAATGACACCCCATTCACCCAGTGGCACCCGGTGAGGTCCAGGCGGCAGGCAGGGGCTTGCAGGTTGGTCCCGGTGCTGCCAGCCCAATCTTCCCTAATTTGCTCCAGGTCAAACTGTTCTTCATCAAAGCGTTCCTCTAGGAACCGGAAAAGTGCTGAGCTGCGCTTCTGGTGCATCCAGCGGTTTCATAACCATCGACACCAGCTCCCAGACCGGGCTCCCATCAGGCAGCCTCTCGGAGACCATGCTGGGGGGGACTGGCAGATGGCCCCAGCGAGCCCGGCTGCAGGGAGAGGCCTCAAAGCACAGCAGGAACAGCTTGAACTGGAAATGTGTCCAGGGCAGCTCCCGGCTGCAGGACACCCCGTGGCCGGGCAGCACCAGGCTGGGCTGGCAGCGCTGCCTGTGCCAAGGGCAGAAGCCTGCAGCAGGTCCCCAACAGCTCCATGCACAACACAGAGCAGGGGCTGGGTACGAGAACAGCCTTTGCCTTGGTGTAAGGGAAAGAGACTGGGGAAGGAAGTTTTCGTTTTGCCTTCTGGCTCTAAAGCCTTTAGGTTAATGCACTGGTCATGCTCCTGCATTCGCTCTGCAAGCTCCAGGGCTGGAAACTCTGATTTCAAGAGGACAAGGCACAGCCTTGCGAGCCCAAGTATCTGCCCCCACGGTCAGCACGGGGTTAGAGGGGATGGGGCTGCCCAGTCAGCACCACACACCTCAGCCCTGGCTCGATCCCTGCAAGGGCACCCACATTCACATCATCCCCTTCCCACAAAGGCTGGAGCATGGAAGCCCACAGGGATGCCCTGCACAGGACCCTGAGGGGCCGCAAAGCCCCAGTAGCAGCTCTGAGCCCATCGGGCCAGAGCCCAGCACAGCTCAGGGCTGCAGACACTGTGAAGCCACCAAACCACCCTGCAGCAGCCCAGCCCTGTGCTGGGCACAGGAAGCTATTTGGGATCAATTCTCCAACCAAGAGAGACTGGATTTGTCCTTTAAACGGTATCAGCTCATCCCTGCTCCATGCTCAAGGCATTAAACTGCTCCGGGGACGGAAACGCATTGCTCCTCAGCAGGTGTTTCCGTTCTAACAACTCTCAGCCCCATGGAGTCAGGCAGCACTCAGCCGAGACTCAAGGATGGGTGCTCTGAGCAGTGTGGCCCTGAGCTCAGGCTCCATCTCCCCCGTGCCTCGGTCTCCCCTCACGTAGGGGTAACACCGTCCTCCTCTCCTTAGCAGCCAGTGCTCACGTACTGAGGCACACAAGTTCCTGAGAACCCCACTGCCCTGCGCTGCTGCAAACAGAGAAAACGGCTACTTTGAAGAGCCAGAAATGAGCCACGTTGACAGCAAAAGGCTTCACGGAACATTCGCCCACACCTTGCACCCACTGCGTCACCTTCCCGGCTGTGAACCCAGTGAGTGATGCAACCCCACATCCTCCGAGTGCTCCACAGGCTTTGTTCCTGCTGCAGGCTGAGCATTTCTTGCCCACACAGGGCAATGACCGTCTCCTACAGCCGGGCGCAGCAGGGACCTGGGGCTCGGTGATGGGAGCAGATAGGTCTGATGTGGCTGTTCTTGGGGCAAAACATGCGTAGGTTGGGAGGAGGAACTGGTGGAGGACGCTCGGGCACAAGAGCCTCAGCAGCGAGACGAGCAGGGCATCTCTCTTCCAGCACCTACATCAAAAGGCCTGGTCCCTCTCCTGCAGCGGGAGGTTTTCGCTGCCATCGTTAATTCCCTGCAGGAAAAGCTCATTTGAGGGCAGGATTTGCAGCGTAGGGATTCTTGTGGAAGCTCAGTGCAGGCGTTACAAATGGCCCCCGGGCTCCTTTCCTGCTCCCCTGGGAGCTGAGGCGCCCTCTCAGCCAGTGACTAATTCATCCTGCCACCTCAATGTGCTCACCTCGGCAGGACCAGCTCTGCCGCCTCCAAATGAGCTCCCGCACCCCAGTAACGGCCCAGCTCCGAGGAGAGGGCAGGAGGCGGGTTTGACTCATGGTGGCACAGGGGTCTGTGCCCGCACGCTGCACATGCCGAACACGCACAGGGAAACCACTTCCCCCCCCCCCACAGCTGCAGGGGCGTCCCGGCAGTGTCAGGTGCAGTCCTGGGCTGAAGCATCCAGAACACCCCCCCAGCATGGAGCCTCCCCGAAGCTCCTGGGTGAGTTGTGGACAGCCCAGCTCCGCACCCCTGCTCCAGCTCTCAAAGCAAACAACCCCAAAGGGCTGAATTTGTTACTTAGGCCTGAGCTGTGCGTCTCGGAGAAGCTTCTTCGCAAAACCCATGGGTTGCCCAGGGAGCAGCACCACAAACCGCATGGAGCCAGGGCAGGGAGCAGATGGGGCCCTGGGAGCATCCCAAGCTCCATCGCTGGATGGAGATGATGAAGTGCAGCAGATCGAATGCCCAGGAATGGGCACAGCTCTTGGGATACAGCAGCCAGCAGCTGTAGGAACAAGGACACCCCTTCCCCATCTTCCCCCGTCCCATCCCGGCACAACTCCGGGGGTGTCGGGCTGGCACTTCTGCTGTCCCAGCTACGCAAGAGGACGAGGAGCCTCTTCTCACCCAGATCTATCCGGTCAGCCTGCGGGGAAGCTCTGCCTTTGAGGCTCAGAGAACCCGGCAGTAGCCGAGGGGGCAGCGGGATGTGACCCAGCTCCGCGCCGGCGCCGCCGGGACGGGGCTCGCTGCGTCGGGGACACCAGGTCCCATCCCCCGGGGCACGCTCAGCTCCCCGCAACCGGAGCCGGTGCCACGGATCCGCCGCTGGACTTGATCTCCGTTCGCCCCCCCCCCCCCCCCCGGCGATCCCGCAGAGCGCTGCTCCCATGGCTCCGACCCCGTTACCGGGACGAGCGGCTGGAGCCGGCCCCGGCGGCGCTTCCCCGCCACCAAAACACGGAGAAACTTCTCCGGTGGAGCCCTGGAGCCGGAGCTCCGTGCGCGGCTCGCTCGGAACGACCCCTGCCCCGTGGCTCCCCCCGCTCCCTTCCCCTGGGGCACCGGCACCAGCAGCGCCCGACCCCGCCGTCCCACCGGGACCGGGAGTCCCGGGCCACCGCTGCCGGCCGCCGCCCCGCTCCCCCGCGCCGCCGGCACTCACATGAAGACGTGGTAGACGAAGGCCCACCCGCGGGGCCGCTCCAGCACGTTGTACAAGCAGTTCTGCAGGCGGCGGCGGCAGCAGCGCGGGGACCCCGCGGGGCGGGGGGCGGCCCCGGGGCGCGGCCCCGGCAGCAGCTCCCGGCGGCGGGGCGGAGGGGTCCCGCCGGGCTGCCCGGTGCCCTCGGTGCGCACCGCCGTCAGCGCCAGCGCCGCCCGCCGCTCCCCGCCGCCCTCCGCCCCGGCCATGGCGCGGCCCCGCTCAGGGCACCGTCGCCCGCTGCATTCCCTCCCGCCGCCCCCCCCCGCTCCTCCTTTGGACGCGGCGCGCCCCGGTCCCGCTCCCGGTGCCACCTGCCTTTAGCTGCCCGCCGCCGGGCCCTCCCCCGCAGGGCAGGCCCGCCCCGTCGTACCTGGCCCCCGCCCCCGGGGCTCCGCCGGGACGGGGCTGGGGGACGTTGTGGGGGGAGAAGGCGCGGGGCCGCCTCCACCGGTTTCCCCGGTAGAAACTCCGGTCCGGTTGCGGGACCCTTCCCCATGAGGGTCTTGGGGAGCGGGGACCTTCTGCTGCCCCCCAGCAGCGGGCAGAGCGCCCCGGCCACGGATGTGGAGCACTCCGGGAATGAGCATCCCAGACCACGGGGTGTGGAGCACCCTGTGAGTGAGTATCCCAAGCCGTGGGGCATGGAGCATCTTAGGAGCAAGCATCGCAAACCATGGGGTGTGGAGCACTCCGGGAATGAGCATCCCAAACCAGGGGGTGCGGATTACCCTGGGATTCAGCTTCCCAAACCCCATGGCATCAGAGATCTCTGGCTGGAACACCGCAGGCACAAACTCCCTGGGGCAGTTGGCACCGACACCCCCTCCCTGCTGCTTGACACTGAGCATCCCAGCCTAGGCCAGCCCTTTCCTCTTCGTTGCTCGGGGGCCAGGAACTGCTGGGCACACCGAGGTTTAGAGGGACACCAAATACCTGGAGGCGTGTTCCCCAGCTATTTTCCCATCTGCCTGATGCCCCTCCACACAACCTCCTATTGACCACTGGGGAAACTGAGGCAGGCGGTGGGAGTCCCCTTCCCAAGCAATCCAGGGGCCGAGTTGCCCCGTCCCTACCGTCCCCGCGCACCCTCTGCACCTTTGCAGCAGAGGGGTCCCCCCACCCCGCGCAGGGCTCAGAGCAGAGCAACCTAAAGCCTCTGGTCGGTGAATTATTTAATGTGGTGTTGGAGATCCTGGCACGGGCCCTCTGAGCACTGCGGTCCTGGGGAGCTCTGGGGAAACGCACCGTAAAGAGGCTATTTTAATAGACGATAAACAATGAATGTCATTTACTGGTGCACAGGGACTGGTGCCGGTGAAACTCACCCCAGGAACCAGCCCGCATCCCCCTCCCCGGGTGCTGCCCCATCCTGCTGCCACTCAGCCCCCACTGCAGAGAACAGCCACGTCCATGGAGGCTGAGATCCTGCGAATCCAACCCCAATCCTCCCTAGGGGAGCTGCGGGGTCTCCTCTGTGCTCCCCTCCAGCTCTCATCCCCTCTGCTGGGAACGCAGGTCCTGGATCACGGCCCTGGCTGTGCTCAGGGTGCCCCCGGAACATCTCAGCTCCGACAGACGCTCCCTGCGGCGGGAGCACCTTGACCTTCACCGGCTGCCTTTGGTTCAGCGTATTCCCAAGGTTTAGGTTTCACCTGGTGATTGATTAAAGCCTCCGGGCTGCGGCGGGGGCAGAGAAAAGGTGACCTGGAAAGGACTTCGGCCAAGGTGGGCGCTTGCTGGAGGGGAGTCGGGGCGGTTGGGGAGCTGTTTTATCGCTGCTGTGCTCCACCGCTGGACGGGGAGCATCCAGGCTGGTGTCCCAGGGAGGCACCGGCAGAGCTGTTTGTGAGTGAGGAGCTGCTGAATGGCTCCGTTTTAAACAAAGACGTCACTTCTCTAAATCGTGTGCTGAAATCGGAGCGCTGCTCATGAATTAGGGGAGCGGGTTCGTCACCGCCAGCCACCCTCCCCGCTGCGGCCGCTTTGGGGCCATGGAGTTGGGGGTCACCACGTTAGTGCCCATCCGTGTCTCACAACCCTGGAAACCATGATCCATCCTGGGGCTGGGAGGGTTTGGGATGGAGCCAGGGAGCCTGAATCCGCACGGTACTGACCCGTCCGTCAGAACCGGTGGAGGTTTTGGGAAGCCATCCCGCGGTCCCACAGAGCATCCTTCCCAAGCGGCGCTAAAGAGGATTCCCGAGGCCGGGCGACGGCGAGCAGGGAGGCGGCATGCTCGGAGCCTGCTGCCCTCTCGGGATTGCAGCTCCGGCTCCTGGCACGGGCGGGAGGCCGGGATTTGCATCCACAGGATTTCCAGTAAGTTTTGCAGCCCTGGTATGCGGCCGCAGGGCCGCGGGCTGAGCGCGGGGCAGGCGGGACCGGGGCGAGCGGCCCTCCTGAGCCCAGCCCCGGAGCAAAGCGTCAGCCTGGCGCCCTGGGTGTGGGGGGACACTGGGGGTGGCATCGCGGTGGGGGGATGCAGGCAGCCCCCTCCGTGCCAGGGAGATGGGTTCGGCCCTTGGTGGCCGGGACAGTGAGGGGCGGACGAGGCCTCAGGGGACCCAGTGCCGGCGGTGCCCCGGGGACAGCAGCAGCGGTGGCGGCAGCTCGGGGAGGCTGCAGAGCACCTGCTTGTGCTGAAGCTTGGCCCGGACCCAGCGCGATGAGCTCCTGGCTCGGCGCCCGCACACGCTCCGGCAAGCGAGAGGCCGGGGCTCGGCTCCATCCTGCCTGAGGAACCCTCGCAGCAGCGGGGCTGCTCCGCCCCAGCCCGGCCCGGGCGCTGCAGCGGGGCCGTGTCGGCTCTCGCCTGCGCTGACCCCGCGCTCGGAGCGGCGCCAGCACCGCCGGGAGCTGGGGCACGGCCCAGCGCAGCCCCGCGGGAGGAACCGGGACGCTTCCGCCGCAGCGCTGCCTGCAGGGGATGGGTCAAGGCCTCGGCTCTGCTCCCCAGCTCCAAAGGCGAGGAAGGAAGCAGGGATGAGGGCTTCAAGAGAGCTTTGCACCGCTGGCTCTGCGGTCGCCGCTCGGCAGCTCCAGGACCGTTCACACCCAAATTCCTCCCCGTGAAGATGCAGGAAATTCCCGCAGCAGGGAAGATCCAGCGCTGCTCCCCAGGTGGGGGGCCCAGACCCTGCACAAGGAGAGGCTGCGAGGGGGCAGCTTCACCCCAGCGCCTGGGCGAGGGTTGGCCACGCACCAAACCCCATCAGCACCAAACCCGGCCAGCGCCAACCCCAGTGGGGCTTGTGCTGAGCTCATCAGCCCTGCGGAGAAACGGAAACTCAAACCGCTGCTTCCTCATCAGCTTTCACCCCCCGGGTCCCTGGAGGCGTCTTGGCTCTGCCACCTCCACTCATCAGCACCCCGGGCAGAGGGTCCCACATGTGCCTCAGCCCCTCGGGAACGCGCCTATCCTCCTGCATCGCCCCCCATCACTCGATGGGCCATCGGGCTCCCTTGGAAGATAACCAAAGTCCTTATGCGGAAGATCTGGCTCCAATTAACACCCGAGCTTCACCGAGCTGGGAAGGACAAACGAGGTCAGCTCTCTCCAAAACACGCTGTTCCCTCCCCCTGAAATACTTGTTCAAGCAAGCGAGGGCACTCTCCAGCCTTACAGAGCCTTATCTCCACTAGTAGCTAAACATTAACGCAACCAGCATTAACCACCCATGAAATTCCCGCACTCCAGGGTGGGTTAAGTCTGCGACCATCGAGGCGATACCGAGCGGGTCAGAAGCAGCGTCCCCGTCAGCTAGAGACAGAAGTTGTCGTCGGAAACCCCCCTCCTTTCAGGAGCAGCGCCTCACTCCCATTTTCCGCCCTTTAAGCGGTTTATTCCTACTGAAATGCAAACCATTCCAACCAATTCCCAGGCGCAGCGCTCACGGGTGCCCTCTCGCGGCCGATCCCAAGCACGGAGCTTTCACACAAGGCGCATTTTCCCCCTCCAAGTTCATCTTTCCCATGCTCAGGAGATGCTCCTCCAGAGCCCTGGCTCTGGATGATGCTGGCTGGGAAGGCGCCGGGCTGCATCATCCCGCTGCTGTCTCCCAGGCACTGCAGGGCCAGGGAAAACACTTAAAACCAAGTAAATGAACACTTACAAAGGCCAGGAGGTGCAGCCCGTGCAGCAAGGTCCCATGGTGAGTGGAAGAGCCAGGTCCAGATGAGCAGTTTGCATCAACGAAGGGCTGGAGAGGAGTTTTCCTTCCTCAAGCAGGACAAGGGGCACCCAGGGCTGCTCCTCACCCCGGGTCCCTGGGCACTGCCGGGGAGAGCATGACACAGATGGGCCAAGGCTTCTCCTGGTTGTGAAACCGCAGCACACTGAGTGCTGCTGGCAGCGAGCAGCAGGAGCCGGCGCTGGCACCGGCCCCGGCAGGCGCCGCACGAAGCCGCAGAGCCGCTCCTGAACCGAGTGCCAACTGTGTCACACCGTGAGGCTCTCAGTTAGATTCGCACCCGTGATTAGGTAAGACCTGAGTGAGACTCAGTGACCCAGCACCACCGGGGTACTCGCAGTGTGTTCAGTTAAACCTGCCCCAAACCCCTTCCCTGCTCCTGGATCAGTGGGACACTGAGCAGGGAAGCTGCAGGGAGAGGTGGTGCAGCCGCAGCACCCGCAGCTGAAGGCCTGCACTCAGGCATTAATCAGTGCATGCAGCCCCCCCATGCTGTGGGAGGCAGCCACAGACCCCTCATCTCCCCATTTGAGCCCTCCAGCCCACCCTTAAATGCTGTTGCTGGTTTCACTACTTCAGTGGGGTATTTTCCAGGGATTCAGGATGCTCGTTGCTTGGCAGGCTGATACCAGGCCCTGGGGCTCAAAGAAAGCACACACATTATCTTACAAAGGAGTTTTATTTCATTTTATGAAGCTTATATTACATGCAGGGACTGCAGCTGGTACAACAGTTGACAGCAGGGCTGGGGCTTGTCCACACTTCCATTAGTGTTCCTGGAATAAACCAGGCCAAATTAAAGAATCTTTTGCCCTTAGAAAATACAGTCATAATACAGGGAATGGGGTTTATTTGTTTTCACTTTAATTACTCCTCCCCTGCTCCCTGCCCTTGAGCTGCATGTAGCCAATGCTCTGGCTTACCAAAAAAGGAGGCAGGAGAGGAAAATCTAACACACACATTCCCCCCACTCCCCTAACAAACCACTGAGATGGGAGGACCGAATCTAGCTCTAGTCAGAGAGAAAATACAAACAGAATACTGGGAATGCAGCTCTTACAACAAACCAGATGCAGCACCCTTTAATAAGTGTACTAGATAAAAACGTTTTACACGTTGTTGTTCAATGAGATGCTACAAATTCCTTTTGATGAGTTCTCTTTCGGTTTTATGGGCTTGAACAAGCAGCTGAATACACAGAAATATTGATTTCTAAAAATAAAAATATTGCATTCTTGGCAGTGTCTGTTGGATATTCCCTCATACCCACCAGAGGAAGGTGTACAGTGCACCGGAGACTGCAGCCTACTATAGGCTTAATACCAAGTACAGAGACACAGAAGCAAATGCATTCATCAGACCAGGGCAGGATGGCACACGTCAAGCTGGTACGTGCTCCTTCCTACACAGAGACAACTTGCCCCAAGGTCCCTGCTCAGTCCCCTGTCACTTGCGTGGCTTGGCCATCTGAGGTCTGGTTGGTGGACTGGATGAACATGGGCTGGGTGATGTCCTGGCCTGCAGGCATGGTCACTTGCTGGATCTGGTAAAGTTGCTGGCAGAGATGGAAGGAGGGGAAAGAAATGACTCATCATACCCAGTGCCAGCTCCCTCCGAGCAGAACACAGTGCATTAACCCCACAGATTTAGTGGTGGCCTTAACAACAACTCTCAGGTCCAAGTAAAATCCATCCCCCCAAAAAAGCAGGCCATGAATCACTGCTAGACATTTGCTGCTAAATCATAAAGTCATCCTGTGAATTTCTGATCCCAGACTGGTTTGGGCTGAAGGGACCTTAAAGCTCATCCAGTTCAAACCCCCCGCCACAGGCAGGGACACCTTCCACTAGAGCAGGTTTTTCCAAGCCCCATCCATCCTGGCCTCGACGCCCACACTGAGCTGGTTAGGACTAAAATGGATCCCACCCAGAGTGCAAGGGACTGGATTAACTGAGAGTGAAGGCAGCAGAACACAGGGGATGCACCTGAGCTAAGACTGGCACAATATCCACTTACTCTGCTCCTAGTCAGGGCTTGCCAGCAATAGCAGGGTTTTATCAGGAGGAGCAGATTTGCTAAAACATGCAGACTTCTGGACAGTCTTTCTAGCCCTTGCCTTCAAAGGGGTGTAGGACCCAGGAACTCCAAGTTCTTACCTGTCCGTCTGTGAACTGGCTGAACTGCTGCTGCCCTTGCTGTACTTCTGTTTGTGTTATCTACAAGAATAAGAGAAGGATGATCATTGACAGCACTTTGCAGAAGGTCAGAACCCCACTAACAATATTCTGCTGCTGCTTTTCAAGAGCTTTTAGACTCTTTCAAATATCATTACCCCACCATGTGGTAAGACAGCTTATGCTACCAGCCCAAAGTCATGCTGGTGCTAATGGCAAGTCAAGAACAAAGGACAAGGGATTCAGGCCTTCCAAACCAGACACAAGCATATCCTTTCTGACTCAGAACATGGCCTCCAGGATCACAGAAAAGCAGCAGCCTTCCTATCCTCTGAAGGCAGAGAAGAATCCCTTAGAGACCAGCCTTAACAAGAACATGAGAGAACCTTATGGCAGCAACGCTGGTCTTGATGCTTCACCTCTGCAACAGCTTTCCTGGGAGGCTGCACGGCTGCTTCTCCCTCACCCAGCCAGAAGGAGCAGAAGTAAAGAGAAGGTTGATGAACTGGAGTTTTACCGGCAACCAGCTCAGAAGCAGCGTGAGCTTTGTACAGTGAGACACACACACACATACATATATGCATGCACCTTTCACGTACAGGTAAAGGATGCTTCCTCTACGCCCCTTGCTTCATTATTCTGATGAACGTAAAGGGAAGAAAAAGAAATGCAGGAAACCTAGCCCAAGAGTTGGTAAATTCGACTGGGATTTGCAGTTTCAGGAGCTAGGGAACAACACTTTACCAGTTCATGTCAGCCCTGCTGTTCCCATGCGTACCTGCTGTGCATTGGTTGCAAGCGTCTGGATCTGCCCCTGGACTACCTGGGTGCCTGACACAGGTTGGGCTAAGCGGATATACTGCAGCTGGCCAGCATTCAACTGAACCTGGAGACAAGTGGAGGGGGCAGGGAAAGAAAATTAAACAGGTAACTGTAACCTGAAACACACAAACCTCCCTTCTCGTTTCCACAACAGGAGCCAGAGTAATAGATGACACCGGGAAGCTTCGCTTGATTAACGGTTTAGATGAGTAACTACCACAGACCCTGCCAAGCAAGAGTGAGCTCCAAAGAACTCCTGCACGTTCCTAAGGTAACCCCCTGAGGACGCACAACATTACCTCTTGCTCCAGAATGGGGGTGGTCAGTTAACAGCTAAAGCACATTAACTGCTCCATTTCAGAGAGCTTGGAGAACGCTTCTTTTTGGTTACGAGAACTGAGTTACTACTTTGATGTATCACTTCACATAAAGAAAGCTGTTAGGAGCTAGCTGCACATAATGACACTACTATCATACCCTGCCAAAGAAATATTACAGAATATATGGGATATTTTCACACAAATAAAGACAGCAGAGATGACAAAACCCAAGGATATATTTGGAAGCTTTTAATGCAGCTCTCTGCCAATATACATCAACCCCCATCTGGCAAAGGCCGGCACTTTCTCTGTTGATGCTTCGTGTATAACACTGAAACATAAATTTATTCCCTAGAACCCTGATCTTGCAAGGTGAGATGCTTGGGGGTGTGGGATATGAAGACATTGTCATCATGCTAACCTGTGATATAAACAGCTAATACACATCTGACAAGCAATAAAAGGGTCACAGTATGATTGATACTATGGTTGAGTTTTTCACTTTGTGTTATTTCACTTCAGGACATTTAGATGCATAGTCTTAAGGTTAACTGTATACAGAAAAAGGTTTTGAGTTTTCTTCATTTTACAAAGGGGAAAGAAGGACATACAAAATACTTCACAAACTGCTCACTGACAAAGGTTCAAGGGCCTAGAACTCGGTCTTGGCATTTACACAGAGGCTGCTGACTTCACCAGCCGTAGCTAAAAGCTCCAAGATTATTTCAAGAGCAAATAAACTCCACATGAACATCCACATTTCAATAAAGAATTTGTTTCTGCACTGACATCTGCCAGCATTTTGTTTTTCACACTGGGCGCTTCCTGCTTCCGTTTTAACTACACCATGAACCGAACGAGTGAAAGCGACCCAGGAAGTGTCCTGTCAGCAATGAGAGCCAGCTCCAAAGCCCAGAGAGGTCCGGTGAGACACTGGTTAAGTTTCAAACAAAATTAACACAGTCAAACAAGTGACTACCATTTCACTGATGCACACACTTCCTCCCAGGTTTTCTCAGTTTATAAGTCACCTCTCCACAGGCAACCCGTGGTTCTAACGGGTAAATCACAGCAGAGGTGTGTACATGGGATCAGGAGCACGTGGAAAACCAGCAGAGAACATTGGTGAGATTCTCTCAACACTCCTGCTGTCGCCAGAGGCACGACCAGTTTCCTGAGAGTTGTAAACTGTCACATTAGTGTTATGAAAGATTCTTTGCTAAACCCTAACACATACCAGAGAGAAAAGGAACTATGAGAAGACAGCATTAACTACAACAAGAGAGAAAGGAAACCCAAGGGAAAAATCAGACAAGTGCAGCAGAAAGAGCAGAACAGGCAGCAGCACTGAAGAGACCAAGGGCTGAAATTCTCATAAATCAAACAGGTCAGGGTATTAAAAAGCTCCTGCAGCAAATGCACAGCTCCATGTCCTATTTTACTTCACTCTCTGAAGTGAGCAATGGGAAGATGCTTCCTTCAGCACAAACTTGATTCTTCAACATGCTGCGAGTAAGAAAAATCCTCTTAATTACAGTGAACAGCATCTCTGCTAGATCCAGTAGTGTCAATTGTGACTGTTTCATTAAAACACTGCTCCAAAGTTGCTCTGTTTTGGAGTCCTACAATTGTTAGAGACCCAAGTGCTCCCAAAGACAAAAGATACCACACTCAGCAGTGTAAGGAGCTTCTGAGGACCAGCTACCTGTTCTGAGATGCTCTCAAGCAAGAGGAAAGCAGAAACACGTGCTTGGCCAAAAGCAGACACTAGAGAAGAGCCTCCAGTTTCACTCTCCTAAAACATGGGACCACTTGCAATGGGATCCACCCATGCAGAGAACAGTTCTTTCAGCAGGTTATGGCCCCTTCACTATAAAGAAACCCTTCTCCTAGTAGATGTCCAATCCTCCTCCTTTTAGCGAGTTACAGAATTCACTGGAGACAGCTGGAAAACAAGACTGAACTGTTCCTTTTGCTGCTGAACCAAAGGAGGATGCTGCAATGTTCAGTGCTGCTCTAATGGCCTTGCTGACGCTGGAGATCTCTTTCCAA
Organism: Amazona ochrocephala; assembly: GCA_039720435.1. NCBI lineage: Eukaryota > Metazoa > Chordata > Aves > Psittaciformes > Psittacidae > Amazona > Amazona ochrocephala. Next base: position 6,699,048 of record CM077886.1, on the reverse strand, counting down.
AATGCTCTGCAGAACAAGTACCTCAGAGAGACTTTCACAAGGAAAGGAAGGAAAAAAGATGTAAAAAGAAAGGCAGAGAAGAGAACAGGGAAAAAAAGGTTGTCTGTAGTAAAGCACTGTATTTGACAAACAATTCACTTCCTTTCTGCCCAACACCTTAAGCCAAGCAGTGGGAATTAGCTGGAGACTTCAAGAGATGAAAAGAATTTGGAAGTGGGTAGGAAAAATCTGGCAACACCCACAACTGAAACCTTCTTCAAGATGCTGTGAAAAAGCACGAGCGTTTCCAGCCATAGGGAGAGAAGCTCGGCAAGTCTTGAAGAGCAGCACTGGGGTAAAAGCTCAGCTTAATAACAGAAATCAAAGACAAAGTGAAATGTTGGTCTTGGTCACTTGCTCTGACCTTTGGCTGCTGGCTAAGTACACACAACTGTACAGAATTTTCTTTAAGAGGTGTGAAATTTTCCAAATGGGAGCCAGAAGACCTGGCTTTGTTGTGAATGGAAGTTACAAAGAGGGGGGAAAAATGTGACTTTTCTGACCCATGTGTTTACCTAGCACACATGCCAGAATGTCACTGCTGATGGTGGGTACTCAAAATCCCTTTCTTACAGCCACAGCAAGTCTATATTGATGAGAAAGTGAAGAAGTATCTTCTGGCTTTGCAAAGCTGTTTCTTCAACCAGCCCAAAGTACTCGCAGAAATATTTCTTATAACACAGAAGTTTATTAATAACTCACAGATGGCACATTTCCCACTCAGTCTGCCCAGTCATGACTTCAGATTGCAGAGGCAGAACCAAGTAAAGGCAAAAGAAGTCAACTATGCTTTACTGAAACCATGCTGGAGTAAAGAAGTGAGGTTTATGCAGGAAATACTTATTGCTTCCTAATCGTAGCTGTTTCACTCAGGGGCAAGTGCTGGGGGTGGGCAATGTGTCTACACTAGTGGGTAGATTTATTTCCCTCTTCATGTCACACCTGGTTAGTTTTCCTCTCTAAGTGCAGGAAACACACCACTCAATCCAAACTTCCTCGTCCAGTTAAAAAAGCACATGTCTGCAGTCTCGTGCCAGAACACCAGCAGACAGTTTGCTCTCAACACTGTGAGACATTTCCCCTGGCAAAGCCTTACCGGAATTTGCTGGATTTCTCCTGTGTTGGTGATGATCTGCTGCATGACTTGCATGGTCTGCCCCGTCCCGCTCTGAGCCTGCTGGCTCTGGCCTTGCGGCTGGGCCTGCACTATCTGTACCTGCTGGCCTTCTCCGACCTGCATCGTCACAGGGGTGGTCTGCATTCAAAACAGGGATAAGGACCAATCAAGGACTGAATATGACTGAAACAGCCATGGGATACAAAGATTGCACCACACAGATTGCTTCCTAGACCCACTGTTACTTGTTGATCCATAAATCACCACAAATGGAACCCAGGACCTAGATGACCCTTGTTAGTGAGATATCTGAACACCTGCTTGTGAACAGAACACATTTCTGGCCTATACTGGCTGTTCTGAGCAGTGAGATCAGGACACTGCAGTACACACATGGGTGAGGTGGGGGGTTTACCAGCTACACTGACCAGTAGAGCCCCTGAATGCTGCTCATGGCTCACCTGCCCTTGCTGAGGTTGGGCGATGATGATCTGTCCTGGCTGGATGGTAGTTGTAGATGTGGTGGTCTGTTGTCCTTGCTGCTGCCCCTGAACCTGCACTGCAGCAGGCTGCTGAGCAAGGGTGAAGTAATACTGTACAGGCTCAGCTGGGGTCACAGCCTGACGTACCTCTTCCTGCAGCAGAAATAAAAGCCAGGTAAACAGGGAGCGAACAGATCCATATCCAAGCCCTCCCCAGCTGAAACATCCACCCCTAAATATAATCTATGGGAAAATACCTTTAATACCTCGTTTGAAACAGTTTAACCAAATAAATACAAAATGATAAATCAAAACAGGGTTTCCTTATTTATTTTGGCTATGGCGGTATCAAAACAATTTCCAGTACCCTCTGTATAATATGCAGTCACCAATTTCATTAAGAGAAGCAAATGAATAAAATTACCATAGCTGAAATCCACACAACTCCTTACCAGTGAATTCTATCATCGCCTGTTACCTTAACTCAGAATGAATTGCAAATGCACCAGAAGACTTAATGAAGCCTCATCCATTACCAAACACTCTTCTTAGCCTAACACAAATCTCAATCTAGCTCCAACATTAAACCCCCGGGAATAAAAGCCATGGACTTGATGTACCCTGTTGTGCCTTTATTTAAATCCAGCTTCTCCAGAGTGGCAACAATTTCATCGTGTACCATAGCTTAACAGCCTGATTCTGCTGGTGGCAGGAGTATCTCAACAGTGTGAAGAAACAAAAGGCTCTGCTCTAGCTCACTGTCAGAAGCACAGGCTGAAATGCTGCTGGTTTGTTTTATTTAAGTATGTCTTTAGAAGGGAAATGCCCCTTGTGATTTAACAGTGTTTTAGGCACAGAAGTGGATTTTCAGAGCTGATGTGAAGTGCAAGCTGTTAACGCTCAAGAAGCCAAACTCTTAAGCTCCGCAGAGGAGCAGTCGGAGGTTGCACACACGGACGCTGCAGACACTGACGTTCACTCCATGGCAGAAGGCGTAAACAATCCTCTCCCAGCCACCTCGAGTTCACAGCTGAGAGTGTAGGATGTTTACACGTGCTACAACATGGTAGTTCCCACTTACACCAGGCTACTTGGCTCCCCTGCGTTAAATGAGGCTTGTTCATGGGTTACCTTCAGTATATCCAACTGGACAGGAGAAGAAAAATCCACATTACACAAGATTAATACATGTTGGCTAGATTCGAGTAAAAGAGCCTGTTTGCTCAGATGCAGGTCTCTCAGAGACAGCAACTAAAGGAAAGACTTATTATTGGGAGGTTTTTAACAGCCTACAGAAAATCACCTCCCGATGATGAAGCTGCTCACAGATGAAGCTTGGCTCTCAGAGCAGACATTGGCACTGTCCCATGGTACTGCACACCACTGCAATTAGACACTCACCACACTTCCTACATATGGGAGCTCACTGATTATTCCTATTTGCTTCATCAAATCCTTTGGGGAGGGATTAATAACAAATTTAAAATACATATTCAACAGGGCATATCTCGGTCAACCACAAACTGCATGCACAGGAGAGCTGTGGCTGCTTCTGTTTAGCCCAGTCCTCAGACATGTTATTTCTAGAGTGCTCCAACCTTTCATTCCTAGCTGAATCCCATAACAACTAAAGCAACTGAATACTTCTGTAAGCATCTATTCCAGGCTAAGCTGCATTTGCTACAGGCAAAAATGGCTTTAAATCCAAATCTGCTTGAACTACGTTGTATCGCATCGTTTACATCTTTTATTTTCCAGCCATGGCTTCAGTTACCAGAGCAACATAACAGTGACGGTTTCATTCCCAGCTCTTCACGTAACTACCACTAACTTGTCAAACAGTGGTAGAGAGAAAATACAGACTGTGCTCCCAGGCAGAGGTGCAGGCTGCCAGCCCATGGGCAGCCACTTTTCAACCCTCCTGAGGCAAAGGAGTGTTTTCCACTGCAAAGTCCTGCCTACATTCTTATCAGGCAGCTACTTCTTCATTAAACTTCCCTTCCATCAGAAGCATTTCTTGTGACTCAGCAGTGTTCACAGCCAGTGGATGTATCAATGACAAACATATCTCTAAAGCCTTTTTCAAAGCAAAACCCAACAGTGTTTCACTGCTGATGCTGTATAATCCAAAAGACTGATGTACCATCAAGACACGTTAACCAAGCAACCTACATGCATCTAACACACTACTGAAAACTTCAGGCATTCATTTGAATACAGAACTCGAATGTTCCATATTCAGAGCAATCTGATGCGAGTCAAAGAACTCCAGCAAGGAGAAGATATTGGCAATGTTCTCCTCCCAAACATGGAGTACTTCTAAAAATAGCTCTACAAAGTAGAATAACCAAATGAAGCACCTAAAAGAACTGAATCAGCAATGCCAGAATTAACCTGTGCTATCTCAGGCTGTTTACAAAGCAGAACAAACCAAACACCGGTTTTCTTTGCCTCCAAGAAGTGAAGCATCAAGAGCAGCTGTGCAGGCTGCTGCTTCATTTTTGATGTAAAACAGAACTCATGATCTTTAGCTAAATCATCTCTGCTGCAGGGAGAAAGCAGGGAATGCGGGGAAGGAACTGTGCCATGCTCCCGCATGTGATGCTCCCTGTATGTGCAGACCAGAGCTCCAAGCACACCTGGAATGAAGCTCTGGGATGCTGCTCACTTTAAACCCAGCTGGCTGCAGCAGCAGCATGGACTGTCCTGCCTAGACTGTGACACAAAAAGGTGTTTTCCTTGCCAGGAAGATGTTTTCCAGCTTCCCCAGTAGCACTCACTCAGGAAGTTAAAGGACCACCTTGGATTTTTTCATAGACTAACACACTTCCAAAGCAGCAGAAAACCAGTTGAAGGAACTGTTGTAACAATCACTGAACTAGTGACCTTTCAGCAGGAAAACACCACATTTTTAGGTGAAGCAGAGAAATGAGTCTACCAGGAGCTATGTTTGAAGCAGTAAGACTGAGCTTCAACCCCACCTCATTGCCTTTTCAGCACTGTATCAAGCATGGAGGGAAACAAGCGCTCTGTAAAACAAGCAGCTCGTGAAATTTCAAAGACCCTGTGCTCAGATGAGCATGGCAGCCTGCTGCTGTAAACATCCGACTGAAAGCCCCTTTAACACCTTAAAGCTTCCAGTCAAGGATGTTTACAGTAGCCAGGACTGCCCCAAAGGAAGTAGAAGCAAATAAGCCTTTTTTTCCCTTTACAAGTCAAAGGATGCAGCTTCAGCACACTTTCTAAAGTTAGTTAACGCTGGCAATACTGGGTATGAGAACTATTTAGTCGTTTTTGTCACTAAGCACGTCCCCATGTCAGACTTCTGTCAATCTCCACTCAAGCTCTATTTCCATTAAAAATCTGAAGGAAATGAAAACTACTGTAAGTACACATGTGAAAGAGAGACGCCCAAACATCATGTTTAATCTGATTCTGTACTGCTTTATCAACTCTAACTACAGACTGAAGTCACCCCAAGGAAAGGACAAGCCATAAGGCCTGTTTATGTCTCACCTGCCGCTTTGGAGGTTTCAGTTCATCTCTCGGAACAATATCAATGAGAAAGTCAAACTGGTCAAACTTTGTGATGGCCATGGCAATGTCATTCCTCTAGAAAAACAAAACAGAGAAAGACCTTCTTCAGCTTTAGAAGTCAGGTTTGTCTCTGGGTAACTAAAGTTAGAGCTTTTTAACTGAGTCAAGCGAGACTCCAAGATGCTCAATAGAAGGTGCTTTTACAGCCATCTACTCACCCACCAGGCCCCATAAGGCTGCCCACAATATTACAGCTGTAATTCACCACTGAGGGCTCATGACAACCACCATAAGCCTTTTAGCACATTAAAAAACGGGAAATTCTTCTAAAAAACCATTTTAAAACCCCAAGGCGAGCTAAAATGAAGCTTTGCTGATGGCTGCTCCATGCAGCAATGTCTGCAGAGCCTCCGAGCTGGGCAGGGATTAAAAGAAAGAAAAAAATTAACTATTACAGGATCTTATTCAAGGCAGGGGAATCCCAAGAGATGTTGAGAACAAGCTTCAGCACGTGGATGGACAAAATGGGTAGAAGAAAGCGTGAAGATTAAAACACACTCAGCAAACTGGCCAAACATGTATCAGAAAAAGGATGTGCAAGAGCCAACGAGCTTCTGTGAAAAACTGGCAAGGTAAATATCTGCTCCAAGCAGCTTGTAACTTTGCTTTCATACCGTGGCTGAAAAAGAAATCTAAAGAATAGCATTAAGTCACACAGAATAGTAGTAAGGGCTGGAAAGGACCTCAAGATCATCGAGTTCCAACCCCCCCGCCATGGGCAGGGACACCTCCCACTAAACCATGCCATCCAAGGCTATGTCCAACCCCCCCTTGAACGCCTCCAGGGATGAAGCATTCACAACTTCCCTGGGCAACCCATTCCAGGGCCCCACCACCCTCACAGTAAAGAATTTCTTCCTCAGATCCAATCTAAACCTCCCCTGTTTAAGTTTAAACCCATTACCCCTTGTCCTCTCACCACAGTCCCTAATGAAGAGTCCCTCCCCAGCATCCCTATAGGCCCCCTTCAGTCAAAGCATTAAGGACCTGAATAAACAGTAACCCAGCAATAAATCATCACTTAAATGTATATGCTTAAGATCTGAAACAACCCCCGTGATAAAAAAAACTCAATTTCTTAATAAAACCACAACAAAAGAAGTACTGTGTCTTTTAAAACCCCTGCAGGCCTTTTTACAAAGCTGGGCTAATTGAAGAAGCTGTCAAAAGTCTCATTAGCTGAAAATAAATCTGTAAAGCATACACATATATTATATATACATGTATATGAACAAGATTTGAGACACAGATGCCCATGCTGCCTGATGAGGACGTGAAATCTAAAAGACCATCAACCCTCTCACTTCGTGCTAGTTGACATTTCTAAACCTCACACTGCCTTTGGCATTTAACTGCCAAACAGTGATCACGCACAAAGGCTGAGACACTTCTTTTGTTCGGCAGGCAGCACATGTTACAGAAGTGTCTTCACCAGGAAGAAACCTTGGCCTGAACAGATGCAGCTCCTATTCCATTCTCCCTGCTGAGAACTGGGTTCAATTCAATCTTCCACAACTCAGACCTCTCCACTCCAAGACTTGATAAGCAGCAACTGCATTTCTGCAGCTGGACTGACCATGTGGAGAGCAGCTGCTGGGGAAGGCAAGACATGAACAAAACCTGAGACAACTCAAGGTCTTGCACGTTAGGATCAGGTTTTAAGTACAATTCTGAAATAAATGGACCCATCCAAGCTGGAAAACTTAAGAGGACGTGCCCAAGTCAGCACTTCTACTTACAAAGCACCCTGATCATGGAATGTCTATCAAATACATCCTCTGACAGTGACTGTGTTAAAACCTGAGTTAAATAAGTAGCACTAGCCCAGTCTAGTGACGATTGAGTAGCTGGATGCCCATCCAATAGGACAACTTTGGACTGAAATCAGATGTGTCTCCTTACCACCACAGCAATCTCAGTGACAGGGTACAGGAGGGTATAGTCCTCAATTTCTCACCTCTGATCTGAAGGCCTGAACTGATTGTTGGTGTAGTTTCAATTACTTCTAGTCAACATGCCAGACTAAAAATAAATGGAAGAAGACCCAAACAAAACTTTAAAGAGTTACAGTTTACTCCTGAACCACTAAAAATGACTATTATTGAGGGCCCCTCAATCCAGAAGAAACAGTCATCTGTTCTGGAGGAGGGTATTTTTGTTTTCATCTCGATTTATCCATACAACCATCTACAGATTTACATTAGAACTACTACTGAAAACCAAATCAACTACAAGTTGACAACCACAGCTACCGGAGTCCTCACAGCAGGTCACAGTTAGCTCACAGCTGCAGCTCTGGTTTGGTTTTGCTGTTGTTGTTTGCAGCATTTCAGTTGCACTGCGCCCTGTGCGTGGTACACAGGTTTGTAGCTGTAAACACAGACACTAAAGGTACTGTCCACAAAACATGCTTCATATTATGGAAACAACGAGCTGGAAAGTTGGTGAAGCAGCTGAAGGCTGGGTGGGAGCAGCTCTGTTACCTGAAGTGTCCTACGCTTGTTATCCTCTGTGTGTATCCACGCTCGCAGAGTCAGTTCTGTTATGAATATCTGGGCAGCCTTTGCGAACAGCACCGGAGCTTCTGCACTGATCATCTGCAATCAAAGAGTCCCAAAGAGTCACCACATTCCAGTTAAACACACTGTGAACAGGACTCGGCATCTAAAATTTGCCTCCCAAGTCTGCTTCCTCTGGTCAAATGTCAGCTCCATGAGGTCATGGAGACCTTAAAAGTCTTTAAAGGATGACTATAAAGAAGATGGGAACTCCCTTTGCACAAGGGGTCACACGGAAAACACATGGGACGATGGGCACAAGTTATTCCCAGGGAGATTTCGACTGGACACCGGAGGAAAATTTTTCCCAGTGACAGCAACCTGGAATAATCTCCTGAGGGAGGTGGTAACTCCCCAACACTGAGCACTGTTAAGATTCACTGGACAGGGTGCTGGGCCATCTAGTCTAGGTCATGCTTTGCCTAGCAAGGCTGGACCAGATGATCCTTGAAGTCCCTTCCAACCTGGGATTCTAGGATTCTATGGTTCTATTGTACTTCATTATGGCCAGTAAACAGCATCAGTGCACATTCACCAAGAGGGTGTCAACTAGCAGCTTCTCCTAGCAGTGCCCTGGCACGTGCATAAGGGATTTGGCAACAGAAGAGGACGGGCTGAGGGCTCATTATAAAACCTGGCCCTCGCTTTATTGTTGCGATGTCTCTGTAGTTTGAAATGAATACCAACCTGCTGTTCTGTGACTCCCTAACTGCTGAGACTGCAAAGGAGTTTTGGAGGCCTGAGCAAGGATTCTGCCTCCTCTCCAAATTCCTTTTCCTTAAAAAGTCTATAGTTCAAGTTTTACTCAAATTAAGCACTTTCATTATTAGCTGGCTTGGCATTAGTGCTTACTTCTAGTACAGCCTTCTGATTAAATAATGTTCCAGGCCAGAAACTTGTCCTGCCCTACAAATCTCCTCTTCCTCGTCATCAGCAAAAATGTGGCACTCATTTGGTTCAGACACAGACCTGGGACCTCAGGCCTGGGTTTGCTCCCTTCCCGGATGAATGAATGGTTCCCTTGTACAGGGAGACAACACACACCTCCTTCAGGATCTCATTCAAGTGTTAAAGGTTGTCCTAACGGACGGATGGTGTCACACTGGGAAAAACAAGAAGGCAGTGCAGTTTTCATCAGTGAATACATGTGCCATGGTCATCCGTCACACGTCAAGGGCTCAGCTCCAATACTGGCATCTCACCCCTGCCACCCACCTAAAGCATTACTTATTTTTTTCCATAAAACTTGAAACAGCAGAGCACAGGGTTAAGGGCTATCACTTCACACAGCTTTATAGAGGGAAGACATGGGAGAAACAAGGAGGACACATGAGCAAAGACAAGTAACCACAAGGAAAAACCAGGAAATATCCAGAGTTACACAGAAAACTGATATTTACCAGCAGAAAGCAAAACTGCCAGAGTCTTGCAAAGCTCCCAAATCATTCAGCTTTCCCAGCTCAGTTCAATTACACAAGACCAGCTGCTATTGCTTTCAAGGCAACTGTTAGAGTGTGCTTTAAAACTAATAATGAATAATGCTGGTAAGAAATAATGAATTGCAAGGAATTGCTACAATATCCACCAAAGGATTAGAAACAGTCCAGAAAACCCCATGAGTCTACCTTGACATCTTCATCTAGTTTCATTATCTTCTTAATCCGAGCCAGAGGGAGTTCTTGAACCCTGAAGTCTTTCTGCAGAGAGATGCACATTTGAGAGACTCTTTACTGACACTTAAAACAAAGGTAAAATACAAGATGTCAGAACAAGTCTGGATTGACCAGAACTGGCTAACATCAGATTTATACAAATAACTTATTTTCTTTGAGGTAGAGAGCTTCTCCTCAAGACTGAGAATTATCATCTGCTTTTCTGTATTTGGTACTGATAGAATTCTACTTAATTCTCCTGTCAGACACCTGCATTTACTATATCATCGCCAAGCTGCAGCCATTCTGCAAAACAGAATGTTTCTAATGTTAGACATTTCTGCATCTATTTATATTTGAAGCAACTCATTCAGTTAAGTGTCTTGGGACCTGAAACCATTGGAATTTACCAAAAGCCACAAGAGAAAATGAAGGCAAACAAGAGCTATGCGGGGCCACAGGATGAAAACTTCTAGGCTTTATTTGCACTTCCCCATTGCCCGATACCAATTTTGGTGTTAAAAACCTTGCAGGAGTCTCCTTCATAGGAATCTCTTCATTTCCTGTTTCTAGCTGGATTTCTCACTGCTTTCCAGCATTTGTTGCATGGCGCAGTGCTGGGTTCAGGGATGGAGAGTGAGTGCTGTACTGAATGCTCTTGGTCTGCTCAGCTGTTAGCATGTACCCAAGGGCAACAGCACTGGAGATACCAATGACATGTCCCTTGGAGAGATCCTCTCTGCAGGGCTCTCGGAGTGATGGAACCTGCTGAGCTTCACTACAAACAGCACTCTGTCTCCCCTGAAGGGACAGAGAGGAATACAGTAATACAAATCCACAGCGTGCTGTACCAGGAGCCTCTTAAAGAGCAAGAAAGCCTGAGCTGACGCACCACTGCATCAGGAATGAAGGGTCCCTTCAAACAAAGGGCTTTGAAAACTCATCTTCCCTTCTTCACCAAAATGTCATAGAAAAGAAAACTTTCTCCAGGGCAGAAAGCACTGCAAGACATGGTAGTGAAAGAAAAGAGAGGGGGAAAACCCAGAACTAATCTGGGAGGTGGAGACATCCCTGCCTGGAGTGCCGAGGGCTGCCTCATCTGTTGCTGATCACAGAGGTTTGGAAGGATTTGGGGGCAATGAGAAGAGCGTAGCCAGGACTGGGACCTGTGAACACAGACCATGCTGAGGGTGGCATTTTCAACCAGTAAGTGCCACACAAGCAGGGTAAGGGGCTCTAGGGCATGGAAAGACATCCTGAAGAGGGGGGTGTTACATTTCTTGGTTTAGTTTTTTCATTTTTTTCAAAGCTCTTTCCTTTTTCAAGAGCCTGGTGAGCTTTGAGCAAGCCTTACAGACAGATGAGGACAAGACGCCTTGTTTGTGAAGCTCCTAACAGCTTTAAGCACATCAACTTCTATGACGAGCCGAGCTGCAAGCAGAGCTCCACAGGTACAGCATCATTAACATCTTCAGAGAGGAGAGGCAGTGGGAGAAATGAGAAAAGAATTAAAGCCTCTTTATTCCTTTAAGGCAGACAGGCAAACGTTGCATAAATCACCACTAGCACACAAGCACAGTGCGGAAGGGAAGCATGACCAGCACTGGCCACCTCCCAGCACAACAAACCCCACACACCAATTCTTCATCTTTTCTTTTTCCCAAATTAGGTCCCAATGTTTTCACAGGCCTCTTCTAACTCCCTCCAGGGCTGAGAAGCTTCTTCCAGCCTGGTTCTGCTTCCTATTTCTCCAAGAACAGGCTAGAGCCCTTTCTGTTGCGGTGGGCAGAGAAGAGGGAGCTCTGGTTTGTTCTTCAAAAGCAGCTCCCATGCTTTTTCCTCTGAACTGTAGCTACAAGTGGCACATGACACAAACCCAGACAGAGTGTGCCCCAAAAGCAGGCTTCCACCAAACAGCTCTGACCTATGCTATGGAGCACATGCAGAAGAGGCTGGAGATGGGAATGGTGAGACAGCTTTAAGTTTACTTACATCCACATCCATTGGATGCCAGTACATTTCAGGATTTATTACACAGGGATGTTTTGCAGTTATCCCTTTTCCTTTCCAACTCCACTGTTCTCAGTGCAATTTTCAATGACTTCCTAGCTTGCAATGCAATCAATAGGTTCACACGACACATAAAAATGAAGCTGCCCATACTTGATAAGCTGCATAATAAACCTCTTTCATTTGGGGATGAAGACACACTACAGCTCATGAATACAAGAATTCACTGTGCTAGAAGGGGAAAGTCATTAATTCTGGTTATGCATACGAATTTCTACATCTGTTTCTTTAATCAACTATCTGTGCACTGCCTGAAAAAAGCAGCTTATCTTCAGGCTGGGGGATTGGGGTTTTCACTTTGAACATCCTGTCTTCCACTGGAGCTCTTTTGTTTTCAGCTCCATTAGAAGCACAGGAGTGTGCTGTCAGGACCACTGTATCACAGTAAGCTATCAATCTCTCTTGAAAAGTCACTTTTATTACATGCCCTTGTTCTCAGGCACATCTCTTTTGGGGATGGAAAAAAATAGAAGGCACTTAGTCCAATTCTTCTTTGCAGCCTATACAGGATTTTTCTAATCAGATGCCTTTAAATTAATAAAGCCTGTGATAACCATGCACTTGGCGTTCGAGTGATTTTCAGATTTTCCGTCTTGTCAAAGGAGATGTTTCTAGAAGAGGGCACAAGAGTTCTATGCAACAGTCTAAACCCCAAATTCATTCACAAAATTGTAACTGTCATTAGCCAACTGTTTGAATTTCTGACAGGGAAAGGACTAAGTGGCATTTTCTGGTGTTCTCAACATAAAAAGGACATGGAACTGTTAGAACAAGTGCAGAGGAGGGCCACGAGGATGATCAGGGGACTGGAGCACCTCTCGTATGAAGACAGGCTGAGAAAATTGGGGCTGTTCAGCCTGGAGAAGAGAAGGCTGCGTGGAGACCTCATAGCAGCCTTCCAATACCTGAAGGGGGCCTATAGGGATGCTGGGGAGGGACTCTTCATTAGGGACTGTGGTGAGAGGACAAGGGGTAATGGGTTTAAACTTAAACAGGGGAAGTTCAGATTGGATATGAGGAGGAAATTCTTCACTGTAAGGGTGCTGAGGCCCTGGAATGGGTTGCCCAAGGAAGTTGTGAATGCTTCATCCCTGGCGGTGTTCAAGGTGGGGTTGGACATATCCTTGGATGGCATGGTTTAGTGGGAGGTGTCCCTGCCCATGGCAGGGGGGCTGGAACTTGATGATCTTGAGGTCCTTTCCAACCCTAACTATTCTATGATTCTATGATTCTATGATTTTGGACAGTAACATCTCCCAGGGCGTGATGATGTGCCCTGTCCTTCAGCAAGGACAATGCTGGTCCCTCATTTACATCACAGAGTGTGAATGATACTTAAACAGCCCATGGAGTATAACCCAAGGTGTATTCTCAAGCCCTTCAGTCTCTGGAAGCTAGAACAGCACATGGCAGCTACACACCACATAGCTATTTTAAAGTCATTTCCCTTTCCTTTGCAAACAGCAGATAACTCCTCTGCAATTCTCCAGGCAGCAGCCACGGTCCTCACACAGCCTGTTAAAAGAGCCTTCTGAATCAACTCTGTTGTCTGGTTCAATCCAGAACGAGCTGAAGGTACAACTGTTGCCCCTCACTTTGCTATGAGCCAGCCCTGTGGTGTACACAGCAACTCTGCTGGATCCCACGAGCAGCAGGGATTTTCAAGCTGATTTATCTTGCTCCCAGGTATCAGAAGGCACTTTTCGGCATCAGTCCTCCAGGAGGAAGGCAGTGGACGAGGACACTCACCACAGTCAGGTTGCGTATCTCCTCCATGACGCGTGGCCAGAAGGACTGGAGGCTTTGCTGGGCATCGCTGTTCCCAGCTGTGCCAAAGCCACCATCCGTAGACATCCTGAGAGCTGGGAGAGACAACAACACGTTAGCAATGAGGGAGGGGCAGAGGCAAAGGCTCCCTGAGATCCCCCCAAGCCCCAGGAACACAGGAAGTGGGGGAATGCATGCTACATCATGCTACAGCAACAATGCAGAGATACTCAAAGCAACAATGCAGAGGTACTCACAGACTCCAGAGCTGCTTTTAAAGTTCTATTTATTTTTCCAAAGATTGAAAAAGAACATTAAAAAATATATAACTGAAACAAACAAACAAAAAAACGGTTTCTTTATTCCCCTCTTGGAGCTCTGCATTTCCACAAGGAGTTACAGAACGTAACTGATGCCCAGTCACAGCTCCTGCTCCAGTACACACCTACTGTAAAATCATTTTCCTCTTGGTTGTGCAGGATGTGGCGGTAAACCCCCCTCAAGCTGAAACCAGAATGTCAATGTCAGCCTGATATTATAGTTAAGAAGTGAAATGAAACAGTTGATTCTGTGCCTATTTGAAAGGTGTCAGGTTTTGTGGCTTTATGCTAAATTTAAAATACCTCTTCTCCTTGGGTACAATCAACAGGAGGAATTAAGAGTCTGTATAATGCAGAGTGTCAAAAGCACAAAGTGAGATTTAAAATTCAAATCTTAATTGAAACAATTGTAAAAGCCCATAGCTGTCATTCAGTGCTCTGCAAGTGCAGGCTGTTCAGCAAGCCTGGCTGTTATTAAACATACACTGGACGCTGCCTGTGCATGAAGATGTATCTTTGCAAATGCTGTTATGCACAGTGTGTATCAGGGTCAGCAGGAGAAAACAGAGGGACAACAACAGGGTTCAGGCTTGCCCCGTGCCTGTGCTGAGCTGCAGGGGGTGATGTGTTCAGGACACGCAGCATGGATCAACCCGGTCCCTTGGTGACCGAGGTGGCACCAGCCCCTGTGGCACTTCCCAGGCAAAAGGCAAGTTCCAGCTGACACAATTCTTCCTTCCCCCATAACCTCCCTGACCAAGTTGTGCCCCTCTGACAAGGAACTCTTAGGACAGCTCTAGTTAGTATTAAAATGAAGTCAGATGCACAACTTTGGCATCCCTTGGAACACCGAGGGCAGTCTCGCTGGCCTCCTCCGTGCGACAGGAGTGTGTGGCTCTGGCAGGATTCCCAATAGGGAATGCAGCTTGGAAGGACAGAGCAGACATGACAGAGGCACGCACAGGACCTGCTGAGACATAACCTAGCAGGACGGGACTTGGTGCTTCCCGTGCATTGGAAGCATCCTGGTGAATGCCAGCAGTCACCATGCACTGCTCTAGTGAGGCTCTGATGTTAAACACTCTCAGGGTCACCCAGAGCAGCTTTGAAGTTGCCATGAATGGTGAGTGTCCGTGCCTCTCTAACAGCAAGAGAAAGATGCTACACCTTCCGTAGGGAAAGATCCCCAGATATGCAGATATTTCTGTGTCGCCACGTAATGGAAAAGGACCCAAGAGCAGATTTAGCTCTGACACAGACAGGCACAATTCCCGTTTGCTTTGGATTCACTGCGTCAAGGTTGATTTCAGTCCTTCCTCAAGCCAAAGGGAAGCAGGGGTAACTCTTACAACACACCAGAACACTGATGGTATTACTGGCAGTTGGCTGCTGCCTCCTAAAATCTACTATTCCAAAGCAATGACGATCCATAAAACCCCATTATCAGCTCAAAGAGGTGAGTGTCAGACGATGAGCTGGTTCCCTCCTGCAGCCCACAGCTCCCCAGGCTGCCTGTGAAGAGTTGCATTTCTCTTTCATCAACGTGAGGAGAGGACACGGGAAGCGTGGGAAGAGCCAAAGGGGATTCTGACACGGATAACAAGGAGGAGGTCAGAAGTGCATATCTGCAGTCTCAAAGCAAGACAGGAAGAACTCCAAGTAAGGAACCTATGGAAATAAGTGACTGACAAGTTGCTTGATGACTCTTCCAACAACGATTTGCATTATAATACTATCCACCTACAAACTCAAGTATTTCAAGTATTTATAAGAAAATACAGAGAGATATATATTCCAATGAGAGTGTTAAAGTGGCATTTGATGCTTCCCTGCTTCCCCCTCTTGATCTGCATTGTCAGATGCAGACAAGAAAGAGTTTAGCACCTAAACAAAAGCTAATCCTTGAAACCTGCTCGGTACTGGCAGTGTTTCAACACCAACACTAGACGGGGTCTTTTCTGCAGCTGGAGATGCAATTCACCCTGCAGACAAGTCACAGCACTTTTCAAGGCTTTAGTTAAAACTACAGATTACTTCATTCAACCCACTAAAATGCTGGACTGGAACATAATGCTCCACAGAACCCCACAAAATAACAGGCTGAAAAAGGAGGAGAAAGCTAACAGAGCAAAGAGGAAGAAAATTCCACCACCACCGCTTTACTCCCTACCACAGGCAAAAGCAAACTTCTTGCATTAAATATATCATAAATCCCAGACTGGTTTGGGGGGAAGGATCTTAAAGCTCATCCAGTCTCAACCCCTGCCACGGGCAGGGACACCTTCCACTGGAGCAGCTTGCTCCAAGCCCCTGTGTCCAACCTGGCCTTGAACACTGCCAGGGATGGGGCAGCCACAGCTTCTCTGAGCACCCTGTGCCAGCGCCTCAGCACCCTCACAGGGAAGAACTTGTGCCTAAGAACTCATTTCAGCCTCCCCTCTCTCATATGCCTCCGTGGTACTCATCCAGACTTCACAAAGAGCTACAAATGGTTTACTCCAGCCATCTCGAGTTTCAAAACCCCTGTCAATGAATACAAAAACCTCCCTATCTTCAATGTAAGCACAGGACTGGTTCAGAGCCACCCCAAGGGACAACTGCTGCTTAAAGTGACTGTTCAGGATAATTGTTAGGAATTGAGTCAGAGTAGAAACACGAGTCAGCAATAGGCTGATTGTCTGAACAACTTATGGAATGCAATCACTATAAACTCCAAAATAAAAGCCTAAGCAGGTTGAAGCTGCTCAGAACATACTGGAGTATTTTCTTCCCATTAAAATAGATACAAAAGTGTCCTTGAAGGTGCCTGCAAGCACTAGGGAAGGACTGTAAGAAAAAGAGAAGCCAATCCATCACGCAAAACTACAGAGCTGGCTCTGGGAGACATGCTAATGTCTACTGAACCCATACCTGAGCACTTAGGTGAAGCTCCTTTACAAGGGGAAGCTGTGTTCTCGTCTTTTAAGAATGCCTCGTATCAGGATTAGTGCCAACAAATACCAAAGCACCCAAGAGAAGATAAGCCCACCAAAGCCAAAGGGAGGCAGTTCCTCTGCTTTCACACTAGCGGCATCCAAACCTGCTTGTCTTTTTTGATATGAAGTTTGCTGGGGCATTTTAGAGCTTCCTTATACTTTATCCTTCCTCCTCTGTACGCTTCCTCACCAGCCCCATGCAGAAGGGGAGTGGTGCTCTGAGGCTCCCTGTGCTGTGCTGTGAATTACAGAGCAGATCAGCAAAGCACAGCCAAGAACCACCACATCAACACTCTGCAATTAGAGCTTTGCTGCTCACCAGAGCACAGCACCTTTTACCAACATTAAACTCGCAAAATCCCGGGGCAGCTGACAACCGCTGAAACGCTTCAGTGCATCAGAGCACAAAACATGAGGACACATCTGGTGTCTGTGGTTTGTGTGTTTGTGGCTTTTTCTTTCCTTTTTTTGTTATTTGGATTTTAAACAGATGCTGGTTTGGGCTCTTTAATGCTGTGGGAAGGGGGAAGCAGTCCAATGAAGCTGTCTCACCCTGGATGCCTACAATCTGCACACTTGAGCAAGAACCTGCTATTGAAAACACAAGGTACAGTATAATCACAAATGAAACCTTGCAATTCCACCCGGAGGAGGTACCCAAGGCTCTTTCTCTGCCAAACCCATGGCCTGGAGGAGCCCACCAGCCCCAGGAGAGCAGGATCTGCCAGCCCCCACCATGGGACATTGCCAAGCATCGCGGGTGCTGCTCACTAAGGGAGCTTGGGAACCAGAGGACAACGTTCCCGACGAGCCAGGGTCATGTCGCAGCTTCCGACGTGCCTACTTTTAAGCTGTTCCCAAGCTGGCCTTGACTAAGAAGTCAACCAAACAGAATCAGCTGGGCGGAGAGCAGATCCAAACGAACTTTATCCAAATATCCAAAGGGATATGCAAAGGGTGAGTGCCAGGGGCAAGCACTGAAGGGCCTCAGGGCTCCCGATGAAGAAGGCAGTAACTCAGTAACCATCATCAAGTACCGCAGGCTCTGGTAACATCTGAACTGTCAGCTTCTTTGCATACAGAACAGTCACATTCCCATGACTTACGCTATGGGAAAGAGTCTGGTTTACACCGCACTGTATTACATGCAGAAGAAGCATATTCCGTCCAGGTGTCTTAAAAAAGACAGCTAAAACTGAAGGTGGAGGCTAAAAAGAAAGCAGCTCAGGTAAACGTTTTGCCTCAACACCCTTAGATTATAGCTACAAATCAAGGTAACACAGAAATATTTGTGAAAACTGACACTGCAAAACCAAATCCCCTGCCAGAGGGGGGCTGAGATGAGTTCTTAGGCACAAGTTCTCCCCTGTGAGGGTGCTGAGGGGCTGGTACAGGATGCCCAGAGAAGCTGTGGCTGCCCCATCCCTGGCAGTGTTCAAGGCCAGGTTGGACACAGGGGCTTGGAGCAACCTGCTCTAGTGGAAGGTGTTCCTGCCCATGGCAGGGGTTGAGACTGGATGAGCTTTAAGGTCCCTTTAACACAAACCAGTCCGGGACTGTATGATTCTACCACCATACAGATTCACCATCACATGGACAATGTTTAGAGGCTCCCACCCCACAAAAAACCCACACACAACTCTCCTTAAATACTCTTGGCTTTGCACCATCCACTATTGCCCAAAACTCTCTAGTTCATTATTAGGAAGTAGTGCTACAGGAGACAAGCAATGGAGTTCCTCTTTGTTTTAATATACCACCTTCACCAGCCAAGAATAAACCCCAAAGCCACAGCATCCAGAAAAATCCGGGAAGCCGAAGAATTAAACACAGATCCATAGAGCTGAAAAGTGACTACTGTGAATAAATCTGAATTCTGTGATGCTTCAGTCTGATGTGCCCTCCAAACAGCAGTGTTCCAGGGTGGGAGCCTGTCCCATGATTTACAAGGGAAATGTGCAGAGCCACACTTGCATGTCTAAAGAATGAGCTCTGTGTAGCAGTGAGCACCAGACACCTGATCCTGCCAGGATCAGAAGGAACAATCTAGCAACCAAGAACTAGTTTCACAAGAATAATAATTATGGGTTTATATGAATTTAGTAACACATTTGTGTAAATGCAAGTGAGGAGTCCCCAGTGCAGGAGAAAAAGCCAATGTCTTCCTGAGATGCTGCTCTCATTACTTCAGTTACAGCAATTAGCTACCTGGTATCTGACACCTGACTTGATACCAGAATATCACATACAGAACATACAGAGTTGGAAGTGGACTACAACAGAACTCTTTGTTCTCAGCAGCAATCACAGTGGCTGAACCAAACTGAAAGGTTGCCTCTGCAGGGCAGGTCAACACCACTTGTTTTGTAAGAATTATGCTGTCTTAATTCTAAAACAAACCTTTGAGTTTGGACCTTTAATGGTCTAAAACTGCTTCCACAGAGATATCACACCTCGATTCACTGTACAGCAGTTCTGCTTCAAGATCTACTCAAGTCAACACAGATAATTTTAGGTGAGTTCCTTTCATGAAACAAGGTCAAATTCATCTTCATTACAGTTCCAATTGACACGTTCAGTAGGCAGAGGTCGAGCACCACCAGCGCAGAGCTCGGCTGCAATACAAAGGTGGCAGAACCCCAGCCAAGAGCTACTTTCTCTTGCTTTGGTGGTGGCAGGGATGGTGTAAAAGTGATTCTGAATTGCCTGAGTTGTGGTCAGGGACTTGCTGTGAGAACTCGCCTGACTTCTGACACAGTAACAAGAGCAGGGTCTCCACACTGGAGCAGGGTCTAAGCTGGGCATGCCACCAGTGTCACACTCTGCAGAAGGCTTCTAGCTAGGGAACACGCGCTGCAGTTACAGCCCAATCAAAACTGCACGTTTCTGACCTGAGGAAGAACTGGCACCAGTGGCAGAAGCTGAACCAACCAAGCTGGAAATCCTGCTATTGAGATCTAAGAATTAAACAAACAGCAGCACTATGGCAGATGGAAGAGCCACTGAGAAGCTCTGCACCTGGCCCTGCTGAAGCAGAAGGAAAGACACAAGCTGTAGCATGCAGGGATCCGCATTACGACACACGAGCCTTTGGCTCTCGATATCTTGAATGATTCTGTGAGAAATAACAGTGAGCACATCCTGGGAATGGGGCTTGGAGAGACCCCCGCTGGGGTGCGCTGTACAAAGGTGCCAAACACCTTCCAAAAGGAGGAACTGCTTCCATGTACACAGCTTGTCAAGACCCAGGCACAAAACTTGTATTATTATTCCTAATTCATTGCCTGTACATAAACAGCTAACCCATAGGCTCAAAGCAGGTATCTTAGAACACTAGATTTAGCTATGCAAAAGACAGATGGAGTCTCTTTCATTGTATAAATACAGCTGTAAAATCTAACACAGCTTTCAGGTGGTGGACAAAGGTGCTGAGCACAAACCCAGGCAAGTCTGCAGCGCTGCTCTGGATGACAACACAACCTTTCACCTTGTGAACAACCACTTGAGGAGGCTGTCAGTAAAGCAGCACAATCCAGAACACGAGCTTCCTTCCAGTGGGTTATTCTAAGGAACTTCTGCAATTCCTTGCGTTTATTTTTATCCATTCCCTCTCGCAGTACCACATACACACAATCCTCTCAGAACATAGGTGGCACCAGAAAGGGTTGATTTCAGCTGACAGGAGAATCATTCTGCACTGTTGGATAAGGGATGTTTTGCAGGTCTCTCTGAACGTAAGCAGGTAGTTAAATGCTGCACCAAGTTACCTGCAGACTGTACCAAGTACTCACTGCCAAGGGGTTTTTATGAGCAGGTTGCAAAAGGGTATTTGGGTCAAGTTGGTCTTGCCTTGAGGCAGGAAAAGAAAAAAAAAGACATCTTCAGGTGCCTTCCAGCCCTTTTTCCTATGAATATTTAGCAGCAGATTATTCCACCTTCAAAGTTTGCACATTAGCCCCCTAATATCTGTAACGCATTACTGCCAAGTTCATTCACACAAGGTGAAGCATTTGATTTAAGCCCAAATCAGTTACAAATCTCAGGATCTTCCAACACCTCCAAAAACCCGTTAAACCAGCGACGTTGGGTTTCAGCAGCCAAATCTGCTCTGCACCACTCCCGTGGCTCAGCTCCTGCTAAGAGCACTGCAGTCTGTGTTGTGCTGGATCACACGACTCCTACTCTCCCCTTCTCCACCCCGGTACCTACAGCAGGAATTCTGCTCCTCCCTTCTCCCATCCCCAGGCGCTGGGTTTCATCAGGCTGGGTATGAGCTGCCCGTCCACTACCCACTCAAGAGAACAACAGGATCACAGAATCCCAGCCTGGTTTGCGCTGGAAGGGACCTTAAAGCTCATCCAGCTCCAACCACAAGCAGGGACACCCTCCACTAGAGCAGCTTGCTCCAAGCCATGTTCAACCTGGCCTTGAACACTGTCAGGGATGGGGCAGCCACGGCTTCTCTGGGCACCCTGCGCACGGTCTCAACAACAGGTACCACCAGAGCTGAAAGCTGTCACTAGATTTGGAAATACCTGAAGCACTTTCTGAATTCCATTTGTAACTGAAATTCCATTTGTATTTCAGGCAGCAGCAGTGCTATCATGCAACATACACATTTCCTGCTCTGGAGTGCAAGCACAAGCAAAATGCCTGTTCAGACAGCAGGGATTACACACGCTCAGCCTGGAGATTTTATCTTTCTAGTTGAGACTCTGAATTTAAAAATAGTTCTGCATTAAATTAGGAGTTTCTTGATACAAAGTCTTCTGAGCGCCCTCCCGCTTCCTCCTGCTCCTGACAGCCATGGAAGTGGCTGGAAAAGCTGAGCTGGGTGCTCGCTGTAACCTCCTGTCACACAGGGACACGGGTGACATCTGGAGCAGATGTGCATCATCTGCCCCTGTGCTGACACCTGGCTGCTGCAGTACCGTTAGGCCAAAGGTCCTAAACCACTCGTTTAGTGCAGTTGAAACCTTGCGTGTTTCTTGGCTCTTCAGCTGCATTTTTAAGGCTCGGCCATCACCGTGCTGCTGGAGAGGGGAAGGCAGAAAGAATGACTCAGACCACAGCAGGACAGAGCAGGTACAACCCAGAGAACCCTGAGTGACAAACAGGAGTTATGCACAAGAACTTGCGATGGTTTGAAAGCAGTGAAAGCCTGAACCAGCCTCCAATATCTGCAAACCCCATTCTGGGTAGAAAAGTCAGATGGACCTACTGCTTTCAGGGGGCTGCAGGGTTATTGCTCTATAGGGATTATCAGGGATACTGTTCTATAGGGTTTATTCTAACATTCAATGTTCCTATTACTTTCTTTACTCACTGTCATCAGTTAAATAATGCAAAAGTGAAAAAATTATTCTTTCATCCAACCATAAGCTTTCCACCTCCTGAGCTCAGCAGATCCCACTTAAATGGAGCCCAAGTGCACTGCTCTAAGGCCGATGCAATGGCTCATCAGGCCTTTCTTGCCTAAGTAGGTATTTTTATTTGCTGTATTACAAACCTGTAAATCTCCAACCTTCTGCATCACCTTCATGGAGGAAAAAAGACAACTCAAAGTGACCCATGTGGATTTACCAGGAAGCAACCAAATAGCAAAGGAACTTAGAACCATTGAGGTCTCAGCAGGAAGAAAATCTGACGCTTTTGAGCACAAACCAAAGAAAAACTTCCCGTAGCTCCTGAGCAGCTTTGTCAGGTATCCTGGAGCTAGAGCTGGCTGTCAGTGCCCCTGTAACAGTCACACAGTTTCTGACTCTCTGGAACAGGAGGTGAAGTGCCTGCTTTATCAAAAGGTGCTCATGAAAGCACTTAAGTGAGCAGCCATGCAAATGTAACTCACTTGCAACACAGGCAGATCAGTAAACCCTGAAATTAAGAAACCACTTCATGTGCCAACACTATTAAGATGCATATGTCACCCTGCATTATAGAAATGCAAGATCCCAGTCTGATTAAAGCCAACAAAATCACCCCAAACCCAAAGACAGTGGCTTGAAAGGTGACCTCCTGCAGGCAGCCAGCACCCTCCAAGTGAGGCACATACACATCATCCTCCTCCTCCTCCAGGCCATTGAGGTGCTCAACCCAGGAACAGCACTTTCCCACACAAGCTTGTCCTTCACACCTCCGCTGCCTGCCCTGCCAGTTAAGTCAGTGCAAACCAAGCAGGGAAAAGTCCCTTCACCAAGAAGATGCTTCTGTTTTCTGCGCCTGCGCTTCCAGACGGTACCGCTGGAGCCCAGGGACGGAGGGGACACACAGCTGACTGCTCCGAGAGGCAGAAAATGGGATCCAAGGACCTTCCCCTACGGCACTGCAAGAAAAAGTCAAAAACTGGTATAATTTGCTACTAAATCCCTTTCCGGTGCTACCAGAGGCTGTAGGCTTTACCTGCTGCTCTTGACCTAGAAAGATCAAGCAGCACCTATTTGTACATGCTACAACCTCTCGTAAGCTTAAGCAATGAAATACGATAAACACTGGGTGTAATGAGACTTCTGGAGGCTTTCTTATTTCATCTCATGCTACCTACAGATTCCCTCACATTCTGCCACCCCTTCAAATCACGTAGCAGCTGAATACAGCCTCATTTCAAGGCAAAAATCAAAAGATACCTCGTTTTTGCTTAAGGATGCTACTGTTGACCTTCACACAGCCAGTAAATCCCTGATCCTGGCCAAGAGCCTTCTGCAGGAGCTGCTGCTCTTCTATAGATATACCAGAGCTGCCACCATTATTAATAGATGACTTATTGTGAGGCTTCTCATTCTGCCCCTTCTCAGACATCACCAGGAGCTGGATAAGCTTTGCCTGATCCAAGGTGGTACCGTCCCCCAGCCTTAATTTATATTAAACCACCCACAACCATTCTTGAAGATGGTGGCAATTCAAAGACCTTTCAGGGTGAAGTTCAACCCCAAGACACAGCCCTTTGTTAGGAGCTGACAGCAGCATGAGATGAGGTTAACAAGCGCCTTTTCTAACACCCACAAAACCAGGCTGAACCATGGAATCACCTCTCATTTGCTACACTTTTAAGGTCGACCAGGGAAAGAATAAACAGGGTAAGAGCAGGGCTGAGAACAGTGGAGCATGTCACCAGCTCACCCTGAGGAGGCAAGGACAGCACCAGCACTGCTCAGCATCTCAGTGGGAGAGCAGGAGAAGGAATGTCTGCAATGTGATCCAGCTCCTCGCTGAAAACTAACTTCAACCCTAATCTACAGCCTACCCTGTGCTCCCGCTGCCCCCCGCCACCGGCAGCAGCTTTTTGCCACTTGGATTCTCCCTCTTTTTTCCTCCCCTTCAGTCCAAAGTGCCATAAACAAACTTTGTCCTTCGCTCTCCAAACTCGGAGCAGTGGGATTTCAAGGTCACTTGTGCTACCAGAGAAGGCCCAGCCCGGGCTCTGACGGTGACACCGGGCAGCAGGAGCCCGGCCCCACCAGAGTTCGGGTGTCACCGGCAGAGCCGACAAAGCCCTTTAGGCTGGAAAACTTGGAAGCTAAGGCACGCTCCGACCCGGTTCCTGCCTGTCACGGCCGGGCTGCGGGGCTCCCGTGACCTTCAGCGCTTATTTGCAATCAGAAAGGAAAACAAAGGGCTGCTTATGCTTGCCGGAGGGTTGGCGGGGTGTTTAGGGGTGATGGGGGGTCCGCTGCCGCCCCGGAGCCGCGTTTCTGACCGGTGCCCGCTGGCGGCTCCCAGGCAGCCGGGCAACCTCGCCAAGGGCAGCCGGGGGAGACTGATCCACCCCCTCCCCTGGCTCGGCGGCGGCCCCTGGAGAGGGAAAGCGCTGCCATTTTGTGTCCCCCCCCCACCTCCGGTTACCGGCCCCGGGGCGGCGCTCCCCCCAGCGTGCCCGCGGCCTTACCCACAGCCCCGAGCAGCACCGGGGGCTCAGCACCGGGCTCCGACCGCCGCCATGAACCGGGGCCTCCCGCCGCTCCCCCCGGAGCTCCCGAGCTGCCACCCCCCGCCGCCTCCGCCTCCTCCCGCCGCACAAGGCCGGGACACCGCGGGGCCGGGCCGGCAGCCGCCGCCACCGGGGCCTGCTCCCTCATCACCGGGCCGGGCCACCGCCGACTGCCGACCCCCGCCCCAGCAGCGCGGCTCCGGCCGCCGCCATTCAACTCACCGGGCCGCGGGGGCCGCAGCCCCTGCCCGCCGGTCGAGGGCACGGGAACGGCGGGGGGCGGCGGGCCCCTGCTCTGCCGCCATGGCTTTGTCTTTGAGCTGACCCTGCCCGCCGGGACTCCGCGTCCCCGCCGGACCGGGCCGCCGGCCCCTTTAACAGCCGCCGCTCAGCCTACTCCGCTGCGCCCGCCCCGCCCTCTCCCATTGGCTACGAGCCGCCGACGGAGGGCGCGGCCCCGCACGCTTATTGGCTGCCGGCGGCGGCGCAACCTCGCCTTCCACTTCCCGTTTTAAAGTTACCTTGAGAGGCGGCGCAGGGGTCAGAGCGGCGCCCGGCCGCGCGCTCCCCGCCCCGGCCGCCTCCTATTGGCTGCGAGGCTCCCATTCAAACACATGGAGGGGCGGCGAGGGCGGCTGCTGATTGGCTGGTGCGGCTGCCACTCCAGCAGCACGCGCGCTCCCGCCGCCGCCGTCGGCGGGTCACGGGGCAGCGCGCGGGGCGCACGTGCACGGCGCGGGCGGTACCGGAACAACCGGGGCCGCGCCGGTGCGCGGGACTCGACCGCGCTGCCACCGCTGTCCGCCCACGGCTCCCGGCGCGGTCAGAGCCGCGGGGAGGAGAAGAACCGACCGGCAGCGAACATCGGGTGGCGCGTCCCGAACCGGCACGAATGCGGCCCCCCACGGCCTCAAAAACAAGCTGGGGGTCGGGAATATCCCCTCAAATCGGGGTCCGCGGGTCGGGGGAGCGCCCGGTGCCGGGAACGGCGAGCTGCCGGTGGCGTTTGAGCCCACGAAGTTACCGACGCTCCGAAATACCGCTTGGGAATAACGCGGAATAAAGGGCAAAAGAGGGAAAAATAGCGCGGGGTTGAGATAGCGCTTCCCTGCTCCTGCGGGTTACCGGGATCTGGGACCGGGAGCGAGGAGGGATTAAGTGACAAACCACCAGCAAGACCTATTTTTATACGTAAATGGTTAAAATGTGTCTTAAACCTAATAATAATCATCACACTTGGTAAACTTTGTGTTCTTCCCAGTAATGGCTGGTGGAAAAGTGGAAACCCCGGGCCCCAAATGAATTTTGGGAACCCTGTGGTAAAGGATTCATTGCAGCCGCTGCGACTCTGGAATCCCACAGGGCATTGAGTGTCCCGGGGTCGTTGAGCTAACTTGGGAATTGCCAAAATCCCACTTGAAAGGTTTCACTGCAGAGCCAAGGGGAAGGGAACGCTCTGACCCCAGAACTGTCATGGTTTGGGAGCTGCAAGCCCCACGGGCTGTTGGGCTGTGAGGGGAGAACGAAGCCACTGATTAATACCCAGTACAGAACAGCGCAGGGAGCGGCCAGGCCAGGCAAGGGGCCAGCTCAAGGCTGACTCACAACTGGGGGGATTACACCCAGTTCCCAGCCCTCACTCAGAGCAAACAGCTCTGGATGCTGCCCACTGCCCAAGAGCACCCCCAAACACCAGCATCTCAGATGAGCCCTTTCAAGAGCAACACGAACCTCAGGGCAGTTAGAACAGAGCGTGACATCAGGTTGTCACCACCACAACCAGAACCTAAGGGACAGCTAGCTGTGCCCAGAGCTCGGTGCAACTGAGGACAAAGACCCAGCAGGAGTAGCCCACTCCAAACCCATAACCTAATTTGCCAAGGGCAACAGCAGCTAAAAGGTGTTTAATGAGCCAGGAGTCTATTTTCTGGATGCAGAACTAGAAGAGAAGGTACCCACGTGCTTGCTCCATATCGCCTGCACTCAGACAGCTATTGAGACAGACAAAAAGCATTTATTCCTAAGGACATGGAGAAAGCTTCACTCAACCACAGTGTTTCAAAAGGCAACTTGAAGAGTCACATTGCACAAGAAATAGCCAGTGGTAATTGTTTTCTGTGAGCAGCCCAAAGCCTTCCAGAGCTCCAGGTTCTGGAGCCAGCCCTGGGACACAGCACAGCCAACATGAGGATAAACTGGTGCTGCCATCCCAGAGCTGTCCTGTGCCCCAACCCCAAAACACCTGCACAGGTAATGCCAGAATGGTTTGGGTGGGAGGAGACCTTAAAGCTCATCCAGTCCCAACCCCTGCCATGGGCAGGGACACCTTCCACTAGAGCAGCTTGCTCCAACCCCTGTGTCCAGCCTGGCCTTGAACACTGCCAGGGATGGGGCAGCCACAGCTTCTCTGGGCACCCTGTGCCAGTGCCTCAGCACCCTCCCAGGGAAGAGCTTCTGCCTAAGAGCTCATCTCAGTCTCCCCTCTGGCAGGTTAAAGCCATTCCCCTTCTCCTGTCCCTACAGGGCCCTTGTCCAACACCCCTCTCCAGGTTTCCTGTAGCCCCTTTAGGCACTGGAGCTGCTCTAAGGTCTCCCCTTAAGGAGCCTTCTCTTGTCCAGGCTGACCCAGCCCAGCTCTCTCAGCCTGGCTTCAGAGGATGAACAGACCTGACTGAAGCCTTGTTACTGCCCTGCCCCTATTGCTTTTAGCTCACAGCCCTTCAGCCCTTGAGCACATCGACGTCGTTTTCTCAGCCCAGGGAAAAGCAGAACTCAGAGGCCGCGTTTCTGTGCCCGCGTTTTCACCGCTCAGTGCCGTCGGGCTTCAAGTACGGGTTAAACAATCAGGTGTCTGCCCGGGACCCACCGCTCCCCTGCAGCTGGACGATAACGAGCGGGTCCCGGGCCTACGGAACCGAGCACCCCCCGCCGGCCCCACTCCCCCCGTTCTGCGCGGAGAAACGGACCGGTTTCCGGTCCTCTCCCCGGTCCGCTCCTCAGTATCCAATCAGTGCGCAGCTTCCTTCACCCGCCTCCCACAGCGCGGGCCAATCAGCGGGCGCGGTGCTGTTGTGCCAATCGGCGCGGAGCCGTTGGCGGGGATGGTGGAGGGGGGGAACCCCCTGAGGCCGCCCCTCCGCTCCCCCCCGCGCGGCCTCTCCCCCCCTCCCTCCCTCCGCACTCACCGGCGCTGCCGGTGCCGCGGCCTCCGCCTCGTCCGCTCAGCGCCCGCGCTGCCCCCGGCCCGGCTGGGGGCGGGGAGGGGGTCACGTCCGGAGCACAGCGAGCGCCCGGCGGCCGCTAAACAAGATGGCGGCGGGTCCGTGAGGCGGTGGGGCGGAGGCTCCGCCCCTTTCCCCTGCGCGGCCGCAGTGCGCAGGCGCATGACCCGCGGCTGATGTCGCGAGACTTACGGCGGGGCAAGCGCGGGGCGGGGCAAGCGCAGGGCGGGTCCCGGTTGCGGCCCCTCCCGGGGCAGGGCCGGTGCCACCGCCTCCTATGCGCCCTCGCTGCGGCGCGGACGGGGCGGCGCGGTGGTTCGGTGTTTGGCCGTCCCCGGCTCTCCAACCCTGTGCCCCGTGGTCCGGCGGGTGGAGCTCGGCGTCCCCTGGCCCGGGAGCTGCTGCTCCGTGAGCCGGGCCTCAGCTTCCCCGTGGGGCTTGATGCCCGAGCGCTGCCCCGGCTGAACCTCGCTGAGCTGCCCAGCGCTGCTCGACAGCCCCCAGCCTGCCAGCCCACGGTAACGCTCCGCTGCCGCCCTACGGAGCTGCCGCCGGCTCAAGCTGCAGCCCTGTTCGTTTCGCAGGGACTGCTCTCCCGGCTCCGGGACGCGTTACCCTGGAGGGGGACTCACGCTGCTCCAGTGCTTTTCCCATGGAAAAGCCCGTCCTGAGCCGTGGCTCCACCTTCACCTCCCTCCTCTCCTGCTGGCGCGCTAATCTTTTGCATCCAGTTTACAGCTACAGCAAGGTTTTGCCTGTCAGGTGCTTTCAACATCGTTTATGTATGGGAAAGGAAAGTTGTGGCCTGCTCGCTGCCCTCACCTTTCCACAGAGGTCCAAGCTCAGCGGTATCGGCGGCTGAAGTTCCTGATGTGGCAGAGAAAATCCCTCCTGCACCTTGTAAACGGGGCTCGGAGCAGTGATTTCTCCTGTGGGACATTTGCCCAAAGGCAGGAAATGGGACAAATTCCTCCTCTCGCTGTGGGTTTGGAACTTGGCTGCCCTGAATGCTCTGTGCTTTCGCTGAAGCGGGAGAGATCTTGCAGCAAAGGCCTGCAGTTTTAGCCAAAGTCTTGCAGCTTTCTGATCTCAGGGCACTTGCAAGGCATCCAAGAGAAATAAAAGCTGTGCTGGAGCTGGGATGTTGTTTTAAACGCTAATTCTCACCATTCTGGAGCCAGCCTGGTGGTGGTTCCAGGGCGATGATACGGGAGGCCCCTCTTCAGAATGACTCATTTCTAAATCGGTTACCCGCATCAGTTATCAGTTGCTGCTGGCTGTGCTGCTGGCCACAGCTCTGAAACCCTCATCTCTGACTCCTGCAGGATGCAGGCCCTGCTCGAGCGGTTCCTGCACAATTGCCCCCCTCTCCTCCCACTGAATCCTGCTGTGTGCCACTGCTCCGCACTGTGATCTCCCTGTCCCCCACCTCCGCTCACAGCTGCAGTGATGCATTGTCTGCAGCCGCTTCACTTACCCAAGCAGGGTCACAGCCATCCTCAAGCACAGAGGGCTCTGTGTCAGCCTGCCCGGAATGGGGAGGAGCCAAGGAAAACAAGAAAGCGGGGAGAGAAAAGCACTTTTCCACTCTCTGCTCTATCAGAGCTCGCACAGATTTGTCGTGGTTTGTTGGTTTGTATCCAGCATCTGGTACCTGCTGAGTGAATCCCTGCGGAGCTGCGCCACAGCTCCAGGAGCTGCGCTGGCTGCCCCCCAGGGCCGCCTGTGGAAGGGTTGACATTGTTTGACGCTTTCATTCTGACGTGCCTGACCCCCCTCCTCGTCGGCTCAAGCCCATCCTGTCCCTGGGACTCTGGTTACAGCAGATCCCTGGACTCATCCCAAGCAAGCTGTTGCTTTGGGGCAAAGAAAAGCGTGAAAAAGAAAAACCTTGCTATAAATGATTTATGGACATGCTGCTCTGTGGAATCGGGGGAAAAGAGGTTACTGAGAGACAGATTTTGAGGCCTATTAGTTTTTACCTTCTCTAGAGACCCCAAATATCTGTCATGCTCCCCCTGTTTCTCCCGGCCCAGCTCCAACTGGGGACCCATTCCCAGGAAAGCACCTGCATCGTGCTGGCAGTGGGGAGCGGATGCAGCTCCCAGGAATAGGATTCAGTGCAGCTTGCTCGGTCCCACTGCAGCAGGGTTTCCCAGGCAGGAGAGACCTGGAGAAACCTCTGCCAAACACATTGGGTTTACCCAGCCCCAGCATAAAGCATCCTCTCCCCATAACCCTACTTGAGGTGCAGCCCTCTGACGCCGAATACCCAGCCCAGATCCCTGGGGCCACCCCAGACCCCCAGCCACTTCTTCCCCCTCCTCACTGTGTTCTGCTGCCCATTCTGTCCATGTCTCACTGGAACAAGCAGCCACCACAGCACGGGCAGATGCTGGCCCATGAGGTCTGCAGAATCCTAGGGTCACATCTCCAGGCACGGCAGGGTTTGGAGTGCCTGCGATGGCCGGGTTTGCACCCACAGCCTGCACACTCACCCCTGTGCCACATGCTGCCGGTAGCACCGCAGCTCCACAGCACCACCAATCCTCTTATGCGGGGCTTTACCAGGTAATCGCATTAAACCCCTTCCCTTCCGCCGGCACAAATCCAAGATGTGAAGGAGAAAGTGGTGAGGAGCTGACAGAGCTGAGCGCTGCGCTCCTTGATGGGTTCAGAGACATCAGAGATGGGATCCCAGCACAAGACCAAGTCCACGGTTTCTGTCCATCCCAGGCGATCAGCTCAAGCCACCAAATCCCTCCCAGTGGGAGGTCAGCGCGGAATCCTGGAGCAACCTACCAAGGGAAGCGGAGACCCAGAGCCGGTCAGAAATTTCCCTACCAATTGAACTGAAAACTTTGTCATTCTTCTTTTATTATTGTCATAAACTTCATGGTTTATCACCAGAATGTGGCACTTGAAAACGAGACCTTAACAGGAAACACCTCCCCCTGCTGAGACACATGTTTTGCTATCTCTTGCCCCCAAATAGCCTGTTCCCAGGACTGACACTTTCCCGACAGAGCTGGAAGTTTGCTCTGATGAACCAGCCTCCCCTTCCGAGATATTTTCAGCTGCTTTTCCTAGCCATTCCTCTGAAGGCCCCTCAGACAACCTCTCTCCTCCCAACTTTGTTTATATGCTTTGACTTCTGTTAGGAAACCATCTCCCTACTTCAGCGAGGTTTTATCCAAGTTTCCATATTTAGTTCTTTCAGCTATTCCTGCTCTCTATCCAGCTTTCCTGTGCCCAGCACTGGGACCCACCGTATCCTGGCTCTCCCGGGTGATCCCTTCCCTTCCCACAGCCGGAATTCCCCCTCCCATCCTCCTGCACTGTGGGTGCCCATTGAGCACCGAACTCACCAGCCCACCCTGGGGACACTGCCCCCGATCAGCCCAGGTCCTCCCCCCCCCATGGAGGCTCTGCCCACGGGGGCCGGGTGGTTCCCTGCACGGGTGGGCCCCCAGCACAATGGGGATGGGAGCCCATGGCTGGGGAATCCAAGTCCAGAGCTGGTTTAGGGAGGGACAGAGTTAAAGGCAGCGAAGGAGGGTTTCCTCCCAGCACGTGGCTCCATGTCAGCCTCAGAGGCAAGACAGGGAAAGCGCTGGAGGAATTCACCACGAGTGAAGAGATGCTGCTGAGAGGGAAATGAGTGTTCGCGTGCGGGGAGCCAAGGTGAGCCCAAGGGCAGCGCGGGAACCGGGGCTGCCTCTGCTCCAACTTCCTCCTTCAGAAGGAGCCAGGGCACAAGAGGGGCTCTGTTCCCCCGGCAGGGCCGCACTCTGCTCCGATGGCAGCTGAAGGGACCGGAGGCGGGAGGTCCCTGTGTTCCCAAAGGAGCAGGCGCTGAGCGGGGACTGGCAGCAGCGCTTCAGGCCTGGCGGGAGGCTCCCGCTGCCCTGTGGGCAGCCTTGGGGCTCCGGGTGATGGGCGTTGGGTCTGGCCGGTAGCTCTTGGGGTCCAGTTGGTGGGAGAAGGGTCAGGGTGGCAGCTCCTGGAGTCCAGCTGATGGGTGTAGTGTATGGACGGCTCCTGGGGTCTGGCTCCTGGGTGCAAGGTGCTGCTCTCGGTGTTCGTTTGATGGGCGCAGGGTGAAGCTGGAGGCTCTAGGGGTGTCCCTGGCAGGTGCAGGCTGCAGCCGCCAGCCCTCAGGATCGATTGATGGCTGCAGCGTCCGGACTGTGGCTTTGGGGTCGAGCTGGCAGCTCCCGGTGCGCCCCTGCGGGACCGGGTGCAGGCGGCAGCGCTCGGGGGCGCCAGCAGCCCCGGGCCGCGCTCTCGGGGGGATGCCTGCCCCTCTCCGCCGCCGCCCGTCGAGGCCGGGCCCGGGGCTCCCCCGCCCGCCGCTCCCAGCAGCCCGCCGGGGCCGAGGGGAGGAGCGGGCACGGGCGGCGGCGGCGGCAGCGGTGAGTGCCCGCGGCGGCGGCGAGGGGTGCGGAGCTCCCGGAGCCCGGCGCGGCCGCGGCACCGGCTGGGTCCGGCAGGGAGCGGGGCCGCACCTGCCCCGGAGCATCCTCCAGGAGCGGGTGGGAGGCGATTCCGGGGATGCCCGTGGCGGATGCGGTGCCCGGAGGAGCGGGATGGGAGCCTCGGGGATGGGGGGGCGAGGGGACCCGACCCCCAGTGGAACAGCCCCGGTGCCCCCGCTGCACCCCACGGCTGCGGGCAGGGTGCAGCCGGGACCCCTAAAACACACCCCGGGCTGCAGCCGGGACGCAAACACCCCCAGACCATCGCTGCACTGCAAGCGTGGGGGCTGCGGCCGCGCTCCCCAGTCCCCAAGGGCTCCCCGGTTGGGTGCTGCCGGGGCCGGTTCACCGGGCCCCCCCCCCGGCTCGGGGCAGCGATTCCCAGGCAGCGTCTCGGGAACGGGAGCTCTTTCCCGTGCCATCCATCATCCCCGCTGAAAGCCCGTTGACGTCAACCCCGTCCCGTGCACGCTGGGGAACCGGGGGTCGGGACTGGTGAAACGGGTGGGTCCTGCTTTAAGGGAGGGGCACCGAGCAGCCAGCGCTCACCTCTCCAGCCGGTGCTTCGGACATGGCTTTGGCTCGACTTGATCCATGATCCATGGTGCTTTGGGCAGGTGCCGTGGCTGGTTCTGTAGGGAAATCCAGGACAGAACCGGTGAGGAGGAGCGAAACGATGCCCTGGAATGGGCAGAAGGGCTGCGCTGCTCCCTGCTTACTACAACCGGGGCTGTTACAGTGTGGGCATCGCTTGTTCCAGACGCAGGGAAGCACTGGGATGGGGATGGGCCTGGCCAGCCACAGCGGTCCCTAAGCCCAGGCCACTCGTGGATGCTCACGTTGAGAAGCAGAGGTGCCCCCGTGGGAAGTGGTGGCTGTTCTGGGCTCTGTGATGGCCAGTGCTGCTCATGGGGGTCCAAGCAGGATAGCGAGGGACGTTTGGAGGCTGAGCAAAGCACTTGGCCCTGGGCTGAATTGCATCACTTGGTGCACAGGGAACATCCCATGGGGCTGTGCTGCCTATTGCATTAATGTGCTGAGAGCAGAAGCCTGCAGGACCTCTAGGGCCTTGGCACGGGGATGGGCTTTGCTTGTGGCACAAACCCAGTGCGGGGCCACCCCTGCACCAAGGGACACGGGGCTGCTTGCACAAACACTGCCCAAGCCAGGCAGGGGCTGCTCCCGCGCCTCTCGTCCAGCCCCAGCTCAGACGTGTGCCTGTTCCTCCCTGCTTCAGCACCCCTCAGAAGCCAGCCCTTGTGCTGTGCTCACATCTCCGGAGGAGCGTTGTACCTGCTCCAACACCCTTTGTGAGGGCAAACTCCTGCCGCCTCCCATGTCCCAGTTCTCCTCTCTGCAGTCACAGTGCTCCCAGGCTCTTGCTTCATCCTCATTTTCAGCCCCATCCTCACAGCACCGGTCACAATAACCTTCATGGGACATGGACAGAGGATGATGAGGTCGCAGCATCTTGGTCTGTTTCTTCCATGGCTCCTTGCATCCCAAGGCAAGGGGCAAATCCTCCCCAGCTTACGCCACATAGTCCAGCTTTGTCCTCCTGCAGGTTCTGCTGCCCCTCAGACTGAGCCAGCCCATGCCACTGGGCCCTCCGCAGGCTCCCGGCTGCTCTCGCTGCAGCACAGCCTATGGGAAGCATCACATTGATGCAAGAGACACCAAAGTTAGGAAAATGCCTCATTTTCCTGCCTGTGAAGCCCAGGTCGTGTGGCACCATCTCCTCACATCCATTTCAACTCACTGCAAATGTTTTGTCACAGCACCACAAATATCAGGAAACAGGCTCCTGCAGTAATGACTTGAAAGTGCTTCCATGCAGGATTGAGAGCCCTGCTGCCACTGTGCTCGCTGCCTGCCAGGCCCCGTGGCTCTGGGTGCTGGACCATGGTAGGAGCCTCCAGGCTCCTCACCCTTCCCACAGACAAAGGGACTCCAGAGCTGGAGTCCTCAGCCTGCCAATGGGGAATTGCACCTACTTTAGTTGTTGGGTGGTGAGTGATGTGCTTCAGGGTCCCATCATCCCATCCTCCTGCTCTGCCAGGGATGTGGGTGCCAGTGCTGCTCCAGCCACAGGCAGTGCCAGGCTCCCGCTGTCTGTTGGCATTGCTCCGGCTCACAGAAGCCTTCCCACAGCAAGTTTTCTGCTGATCCGTTAAGAAGCTTTGCTGGAATAGTGCTGTCTTAGCATTTAAAAAGCAACTTTTTCTGCAAGCAGCCTGGTCCACCCTGGCTCCCACTGGGAACAAGCTGGGACCTGCAGCTGGACGTGCGCTGGGCAGGGCAATCGGTTCTGCTCAGGCAGAGTCAGGGCTGCTGGCACCAAGCTGCAGTGGGGCCACATTCATCATCCTCTGATGGACATGGAGCTGGGGAGATGGAGGGTGTTGGTGGTTTCAGTCACCCATCCTGGAGCTGCAGGTCCTGGGTGTCTGCAGCATTGGGCACCTCTGCTGCAGGCAGGCTCAAGTGACCACAGTATGGTCAGTGCCTTGATGTGACCCCAAAGGGACTCTGAAGCTCTCAACTACTGAAAGGCAAAGAGAGATTTGCTGGTGCAGAAAGGGGAGGGAAAGAGGGGGCTGGTGGAAGGAAATCAGATGCTCTCTCCAAGAGGAGGATGCTGGTAGGAGCAATGGAAAGCCAGAGCTGACAGCAGCCCTTCCCCTGGAGGAAGCAGCTCCATGAAATATTGATGGGATTCACACACACAGACAAGCTGTGTGAGCTGCATTGCAGAGCTCGGAGCCATGCAGCCGGGAAGGCAGCGGCTGCTGGGAAATGGGAAGAGCTCCTTCCCACAGCCCCTCCATGCTCAGGAGAGCCACACCGGCCCCAGCATGGCAGTGCAGGCCAGGCACAGGGCTGGGGGCTGAGCACAGGAGATGCCGTCCCTGGTCCGTCCTGTGGGCCACCAATGGCCCTGGGCTGGTTTCCTACATCCCCCCTGCCTCCCCATATAAGTGGCCCAGTTCTCGGGGCCGCATGGCTGCAGCACCACACTACCCAAGGCTGCTGCTGGTGGTGGCCACGTGCCTGCTCGGGGACATCCCCAGCAAGGTTCTGCTCCCTCCCAAACTGCCCATCATGGCCAGAACCAGCACCAGGGTGAAGCCAACAGAGGCACCGAGCTCTGCCCTGCAGGAGGCTCTCCTTGCAGGGTGCCTGCGGGATGGGGCTGGACCACCAGGGATGTGCCGGGGCTTGCCTCAGTGCCATGAGCCCTGGTTGCCAGGCAGGTGACCCGGCAGAGCTGCCCGTCCCTCGCTGCAGCTTTTGCTTGGTGGCTTTTACTCCTCTGATGCTTTTACGTTGCCTTGGAAACGACGGGATTCGGTGCAGATCTGATTTAACCGGGTGGCAGACGTCACACAGGGAAAGGGACTGTGTCAGGGACATGGTCATGGGTGTCTCAGCAGCCCCAAGTTCAGGCCACCATATCCATCCTCCCACACAGTGAAAGATGGCCACAAGGTGGGTGCAGGAAGATGGCCTGTTCCTGCCTGCCCCTCCTGGAGGTACTCAGTTCCCTGTCCCAGTGCTCCCAAATGGAGCCAGGAGCATCCTTGCAGCTGGAGGGGTATGGCAATGAGTTACCATGGCCAAGATGCGCCTGGACACAGTAGGGATGAGGAGGACACCTGCCCCTGCATGGGACAGTTGGTTCTTCTGTGGCATCGAGGTGCTGGAGACCCACACACAGGGCTGCAGCTCCGGTGGTCCTTACACTGGGTCCCAGTGGTGCTCCCAGTCCATCCTATGCCCAGGAGCAGTGCAGGGGAGAGCAGCCGGAGCAGAAAGGGTGCTCAGACCCAACCTGCTCCTGGGCTTGAGGAACAGCATCCCACTGCTAATCCTGGAAGAGAGGTGATGCATTGCTTGCATTGCTGGAAGAGCTGGTCTCCATGAAGCCATCTCTCAGCCTTTAGGGACACCCACAGGCCACATCAGAAGCTGTCACTACATGCCACCAGCAGGTCTGTGTGGGGGAACCAAGCTCTTCATCCACAGCAGCACTTCCCATCCCAGTAGATATCCTCCAGCTGCCTCAGGCACGCTGCTAAGCTCCACTTTTCCTACAGATGGAGCCCATTCGGACCCATCCTTTCCATGGAGGTCGTACAGGAGCTTTAGTGCTGTGCCTGCAGCAAGTGTCAGCCATAATATCACTGCTATAACCTGCCTAAGCAATGAGGTGCTCAACTCCAGTAACTGGAGTTGCAAGTTCTCAGCTCACATGCCCTGGTTTATACCTCTTGCTGGGCAATTAAATCTCTATGAGCACCTGCCTATCAAACCTGGAGCAATTCATGAACATCAAGTACTTTCAGGGAAATAACCCCTTGCTTTACTTGCTAATATCTAGGAGGAGCACATGCTTGTGAACGGTGCTGCTGCTTGCCCAGGGTGCTGTGCCCTGCTCAGGACTGGCAGGTCCCTCAGCAGCAGCCATAGGGAGCTTTTCTTCCCCCCAAAATGGTGCTTTTCGGTCCTACCTTCTCCAGATGCCAGCAGCACTGCAGTGCTCTCCCTCCCTGCTGGAGGCTGCCCAGGGGCAGGGGGAGCTGCTGCCCCACTGCTGGGGCTTTCAGACCCCACCTCTGCCTGGGGACACCGACCTGGAGAGCTTTGAAGGAGCAGAAGGCTCCCAAACCCCCTCTGCTTCCTTCCCCTGCAAGCCACCAGCTCAGCCGGCCCCACCATTCTCATTTATCACCTCCTTCCTCAGCCCACCTGTGTGTGGGCTCCCGCTGGGCTCCTCCCTCCTTCCCCAGAGCCTTTGCCAAAGCACCGATTTCTTTAAAGAATCATGGAATAATTTGGGTTGGAAGGGACCTTAAAGCTCATCCAGTTCCAACCCCCTGCCACGGGCAGGGACACCTCACACTAAGCCATGCCACCCGAGGCTCTGTCCAGCCTGGCCTCAAACACTGCCAGGGATGGGGCAGCCACAGCTTCTCTGGGCACCCTGTGCCAGCGCCTCAGCACCCTCACAGGGAAGAGCTTCTGCTTTATCTCTAACCTGAACTTGCCCTGTTTCAGTTTGAACCCATCACCCCTTGTCCTATCGCTCCGGTCCCTAATGAAGAGCCCCTCTCCAGCTTCCTTATAGGACTCCTTCAGACACTGGAAGCTGCTATGTGGTCTCCACACAGCCTCTCTTCTCCAGGCTGAAAAGCCCCAGTGTTCTCAGCCTGTCTCCATACGGGAGGTGCTCCAGTTCCCTGCTCATCCTCGTGGCCTCCTCTGGACTTGCTCCAGCAGCTCCATGTCCTTCTCATGTTGAGGACACCAGAACAACATCCAGTGCTGCAAGTGGGGGTCTCATGAGATCAGAGCAGAGGGGCAGGATCACCTCCTTCGACCTGCTGGTCATGCTCCTTTGGATGCAGCCTGGTTGGTTGCAGCCTGATACGGTTGGTTTCCAGGCTCGAGCATGCACTGAAGCTGGCTCATGTTCAGTTTCTCATCAACCATCACCCCTGAGTCCTTCTTCTCAGGCTGCTCGTTACTGGTCTCCAGTTTTCCCATCAATATTTTGCCCCTCATGTCTATTTCAGTGGGATATTCGGGGCTCCATTACAGCCCTGCGTTCTTCCTCACCACATGCAGCCCCAGAAGCCCTCCACTCACTAGGATGCACCAGCAGCGGGGCTGTACAGCCCCATCTGCTCCCTGGGGTCTCCTGTGACCTCCAACCTTACTTTTCCCAGCCCCACCATCGCCCAGCAGGTCCATGTTGTCCAGTTGGAGGGACCCAGCAGGGTCATAGGGCACTCCAGCACAGGGATGTCCCCAGCCCGGCCGAGGCGCATCCCACCCCGCTGGACCCTTCTGCCCATGCTTCAGGCCGGCAGGAGAACTGGGTCAGGGATGTAACCATGGAGATGCTGGAGGAGATGCTGAAGCAGAGGCACAGCCCCGCTCTCCGGAACCCTTTAAAGATTAACCAGCCCTGTCACCTCCGTCTCCGGCCGGGGATGGGTTCTGGAGCTGAGCCTCGGCGGGGACAGCGCTGCCCGATCCTCCCGCACGGCCGCAGGGCGGTAAGGTGCCTCCCCTCCCCGTTGCCTTTGGGTGCTGGTGTGGGGAGGGCAGGGTCCAGCCCCGGCTGCCTCCCGGGGCTCGGGGGCCGCAGCAGCGATTGGAATGCAACAGGGAGCACGTTTTGCTGCCGGCCGTGCTGGGCTGCGCGTTGTGCACCGGCGCCAGGCGCTGGCTGCGGGCAGGAGGGGATGCTACATCCGTGACACTGCTCCCGGGTGTTCCCGGCGGCTCCGTGCATCCCACCCCCATCCCGGCCCGCGCGGGAGCGGGGGCCGGCTCGCTGGGGACCGCGGTGCTCGGGGCCGTGTCCCGGGAGGACGGTGCGAGGTGCCGGTAAGCGCTGGTGGCTCGGGATGCGTGTCCATGGTGGGGAAAGGGGGGGACGAGCATGAGAGCCCGCAGCCGCGGGAGCACCGCGGTCGCGCCGAGAATCCCGGTGTTGTGCACTATAGAGATAAATAAAATAGAGACTGGGGGTGATGGGGAAGCGGGTGGATTCCCTGGATCCCCCACCAGCTGCTGGGTCAGGGAGCCGGCAGCAGGGGCAGCACCAGGCTGGCTGTGCCAGCCGGGAATGCTGTTGCGGTGCCGAGGCCGGCTCGGTGGTGGGAGCCTCGGGCTCTGGTGTTTGGGCACGGTCTTGGCCAGGCTCATCCCAGCAGCGAGCACTGGGCACCTCCCTGATCTCCCCATCCAGCGCCCACCAACAGCAGGTTGTGGAAGAATACACGGTAAAACCATGGGCATGGGAAAGAGCATCCTGTGGGCTGAGGAGCATGCGGGCCGCATCCTTTGCGGTGGCTTATCTGTGCGTGTGATGCATTGGAAATGATCCCATTAGCGCTCCACTCTCCTCATCTAATTTGCTTCCACCAGAGCCTGGTGCTCTCGGTGCTCTTCTGGCAGCTGAAACGCCAGCGGGGAAAACAGCAGCAGGAGCCCTTTGTGTTTCCTGGCCGGGGCTGGGATGTGCCTCAGCTTTCCTCACTGCAACGGTGCGTGGGGAGGCCTGAGCCGGGTGCTGCGCCTGCCCGGCCCCATGCAAAGGGATGAATGTTTCCTTAGGCACTGTCTAACGCCAGGCTTGCAGGTGGGGAAACTGAGGCACGGGGCAGGGAAGCGTCTTGGGACATAGGGAGCGCTGAGCTGTGCTTGGGGCAGTGGGTGGGATCCATTCTCTGCAGCAGGAGCTTCCTAAGGAAAAATCCGCCCTTGTGAGTGGCTGCCTCAGGTTTGGAGCCCGGAGGGGGCTGGGGAGCGGCCCTTGGCATCAGAAAATGCTCATCCCAAAGGTCCTGGCTCTTCCTCGGTGCCTCCTTGAGCAGGCACCGAGCACAGGACAAGCGCTGCTGGCTGCTCTCGCCTGTCCTCGCTTGCCATGGGCACACGCTGTGTGGGGTGGCTCCAGGTGGGTGCTTGCCCCTCACCAATGGCTTTATCCAAAGGGCTCAAACCCTCGGGGAAGAGCTTGTGCGGCAGCAAGTGGAACGTGTGCACATGAGGGGAGCGTGTGCTGCTGCTGGGGGCACCCCAAATCCCACTGGATCGAGCCGGGGTCCCGCTCAGCACCGAGCACCAATGGGGATGAGGAGTGGAAGCAGCGCCTGAGGGAGCCTGGCAGAGAGGGAGGGAAAATACCAACCAGGAGGGAAACGTGGGCTGGGTGCTGCTCTCTGGGAGCCCACCAATGATGGTAATGACTAATTACTAATTGCCCCTGTTACATCCCTCCTGTAACTGATAAATCCATGAGTGCAGCAGTGCTGGAGCTGAGCCCACAGCTTCCCTCAGCGACTGTGCCCCTGTGAAGCTCCTTTTCTGGGTGGCAAGGGGCAGCAGAAGCCCCCTCCTTGCCCTGCTCCCCTGTTCCCATCACTCATCACTGCATTCGCAGCCATCTCTCTCTTGAAAGAGAAATGTTTTTCCAGATGCTGCCTCCATCCATTATCATAAAGTGGCTTCACTTGGCCTGGAG
This sequence comes from Amazona ochrocephala, assembly GCA_039720435.1. Classification (NCBI taxonomy): domain Eukaryota; kingdom Metazoa; phylum Chordata; class Aves; order Psittaciformes; family Psittacidae; genus Amazona; species Amazona ochrocephala. The sequence continues at coordinate 6,658,810 of CM077886.1, read as the reverse complement.
TTAATAATTCACCTTTCTTCAGAAGATGGATGCTCCCATCCCACTGGAGTTTAAATATTCATGGAGAAGGGAAGGCAGCAGCCGTGGGAGGTTTGGCTGTACCCAAGCCTCAGCGTCCCCTCCTCCCTCTGCCCATTGGGCATCATGGGCTGATGGGGGGTCCTTGCACCCATGGGTGGGGAAAAATGGTCCCAATGGGTCGTGATGCCGGCATTCCATGGCTTTGTCCATCCCCCCGCAGCTGATCCCTGCCAGCGGCTGACCATGTTCAACGGGGATGCGGCCCCCGGCGCGGGCAGGAGCGTGGTGCGCAGCTCCAGCATCAGCGGCGAGATGTACGGCACCGAGAAGAGCGCGCGGGGCAGCGCCGACGCCGGCACCGCCGGCACCGCCAGCAAGAAGCGGCGCTCCAGCCTCGGCGCCAAGATGGTGGCCATCGTGGGGCTGTCCCAGTGGAGCAAGAGCACACTGCAGCTGAACCAGACCGGTGAGCGCTGTGCCCCCCGCGCCCCCTCAGCCCTTGGCACTGTCCCGGCTGCCCAGAGCCACCATGGAACCAACTGGGCTGGAAAGACCTTTAAGGTCAAGTCCAGCCCTTATCCCAGCACTGCCAAGGCCACCACTAACCCATGGCACCGAGGGCATCATCTACACGGTGTGTCAACACTTCCATGCTCTGTCTGATGAAGGCACCTAAACTTGCCCATTGGAACCCGTTCCCTGGCACACCAGCGCTTCTCCAGGTGCCAAAACCATTTGCAAAGCTGAGGTGGGAACATTGTCTGGTCTGGCCTCAGCTCCCCCCCCATCCCTGCAACAGCCATTCCCGGCCACGGGCACGGAGGGATCTTGGAGAAAGGACTTGTCAAACAGCCTGGCTCTGGGAAATATTTAAATGCTTAAAATAGCTTTTTAAAGGGCGCAGGAAGCGAAAGCTCATTTTAGTGCAGGCTTTTCCTCTACTCACTGCTTTGTTATTCCGTTCTTGTTGGCATTTTGTGATTTGGGAAACGTCCTATAAAGAGAGGAGGTAAAGTCTGGAGCCCTCCAGCCCTGCACATCCAAGGTGCTTCTGAAGGGGTATCGTTATCCCCAAAACTCAAGTGAAAAGTGATGGAGCCAGGCAGGACCTGGGGAGGGCAGAGCCGGGAGCCTCCTGCTGCAGGTACCCAGGGGAGCAGCACCCACTCTGGGGGCGCTCCCAGGACCAGAAAAACGCTTCCATGGGGGCAGCCCTGAATGTGCAGGACAAACCTGACTGCCCCGGAGCACCACGGCACCGGCACACACATGCTCACACGGCAGGAGCGGGGCTGCCAGCGATGCCAGGGGGGATGCTCATGCCACACTCCTCCTCCAGCCATCTGCCACCGCGTGGGACATGTGGCAGAGGGGACAATGTGACTGCGGGAGAAAGGGAGACATCAGTGTTGGGTCTGTGCCTGCTTGTGGCACTGAGGGTGCCCGTCCCCATTGGCACAGAGGCATGGGCACACGTTGATGGGGATTTCGGAGGCCAGGCAGTGAACTGCAGTGAGCTGTTCCAGGGAGCAGCACACGGGGATGCTCTGGCCATACACAGCGCTCCGGTTCTTGTGCCTGCTTTGATGTGGGAGGGTCTGGGTGCAGCCAGCACTGCCCGGGCTCACCCCTGTCTTGATTCCAGAGGGTGGTCCCAAAAAGCTGCGCAGCAACATCCGGAGGAGCACGGAGACCGGCATCGCGGTGGAGATGAGGACCAGGATCACCAGGCAGGGCAGCCGCGAGTCCACCGACGGCAGCACCAACAGCAACAGCTCCGACGGCACGTAAGGCACCGCGGGGCCACAGGAGCTGGGGATCCCACTGCAGCCCCGGCCACCTGACGCTCCATGAGTCCCTCTGCTCTCCCTGGCACAGGTTCATCTTCCCCACAACCCGGCTGGGTGCCGAGAGCCAGTTCAGTGACTTCCTGGATGGGCTGGGGCCGGGCCAGCTGGTGGGACGGCAGACACTGGCCACGCCGCCCATGGGTGAGCCAAGGGGTCCCAAATCCAGCCCCATGGAGCTGGGCAGTGCATGAGGATGCTCCAGTGAGAGGGAGTAAAGTGGCCGGTGGGATGTGACCACTGGGGAGGCTGCTGAGTGTGTCTTGTCCCTCCTCCTAGGCGATGTCCACGTTGGCATGGCTGATCGCAACGGGCAGCTGGAGGTGGAGGTGATCCAGGCGAGGGGACTTATCCCGAAGATGGGTTCCAAGTCCATCCCTGGTAGGTGGCTGGGAAGGGAGTGGGTGTGGGATGGAGGATGAATGATGGAGGCGGGATCCATGCTGGGATCACACCGGAGCCTGCTCCCAGCTGGTGTTTCTCACCCATTTCCCAATGCAGCCACCTACGTGAAGGTTTACCTGCTGGAGAACGGCATCTGCCTGGCCAAGAAGAAGACCAAGGTGGTGAAGAAGACCTGCGACCCCTCGTACCAGCAGCCTCTGCTCTTCGAGGAGAGCCCCCAGGGCAAAGTCCTGCAGGTGATGAACTCCCCCCGCACAGCTCCCTGGGGATAGGGGGGGATTATGGGGGCAAGAGCAGGGCATAGGAACCCAGCATCCTCGTTGCTGTCCTTCAGCCTCTCTGCTCCCACCACAGCCGGTCCTTCCTGTTTGGAAATGCCGTTTGCCAAGTTTTCCTCAAATTCCGACCCGTTGAGCAGGGCAGCACCCCCATCGCCTTCTCTGCCCCACAGGTGATCGTCTGGGGAGATTACGGGCGCATGGACCACAAGTGCTTCATGGGGATGGCGCAGATCATCCTGGAGGAGCTGGATCTCTCCAGTGCGGTTGCGGGCTGGTACAAACTCTTCCCCACCTCCTCACTGGCCGACTCCAGCATCGGTCCCCTGACGCGCCGCCTCTCCCAGTCCTCCCTGGAGAGCTCCACCAGCCCCTCCTGCCCGTAGGGGCCGGTTGGTGGGGGAGGCTGGGAGGGGAAGGGAGCCCCCTGACCCGGCAGAACTGTTACTGGATGGCTGTAAATATCCTGGTCCTCCCCCGCCCCTTTCTTCTTTCTCTCTTTTTCACCCTCCCTCCCTGCTCTCCATGTGCTCCTCCGTGAGCACATCCTGGGATGCCAGAGAGGGCCGAGTGCTTTGAGGCACGGGGAAGGAGAAGCAAACCCCCCCACGAGGCAGACCAAGGGCTGCGACTGCTGCCCCATCCCAGGACTGTTACTGCACCTCGTCCCGTTGGACAGGATTCAAAGCGATGTGGTTCTGTCCTGCCCACCGGCGGGAGCATCTCGGGCTGCTCCATCCAGCGCTGCTGGAGCAGTGTGGTGATGGGGTTTCTTTTCCTTGGATTCCATTCCCTGCCTTGGAGGCAAAGCTCTTCAAAGAGAAAACAAGCACTCGGAAAGAAATCCAACTCAGCACTACTTTTGTTTTCCAAGGAATGTAGCATCTTCTATTATGTAGCTTGCCACGTGCTGACACACACTCACTTCTCTGCAATATCCAAGAGGCTCCGGACTGACCGGAAACATCTGCCAGGCACTTCCCATTTGTTGGTTTTCCGACATGAATCCTGCAACACGAACAAGCACTTCTGTGGCCACTTTGCTTTATTTCGGATTGTTTTGTTTCTGGTAGTAGCATGTAGCCTGTGACCAGTGACGTTGCCAAAGCAAGAGAGAAGAGAAGGTGCGCTCACCTCACCTGAGCATACGCTGGTTTTCTCCTCGTGTTTCACCACTGACCATGGTCTTGTATGGCCAAAGCAAGACCTAAACTGTAAACTCTGTGATGCCTCACGTGAAAATTCGAGTCAGGAGAAGGTGACCCAATGGAGCAGGAGCTCTGTGATGTGTTCGATCGCCTGCCTCCCAGCCCCTTCCTCCTGCGAGGTCTGGGATGCTGTCATTGGGTCCAGGATGTTCTCCTTGGCTCTGGGATGCTCCTCTTGGGTCCAGGACGCCCTCCTCAATACTTGAATTCCAAGTAGGAGCCGAGGGTTTACCAGACCCTGGGGCCACCCCTTTCTCTTAACTCTCAACTTGTTGGTACGCTACAGGGGAACATCTCAACAGCATCTTCTGCTGATCTGGAATTAGGGTGACTGAGAGGTTACGAACAAAGGATTGGATGCTTGGAACCTGTGATCAGGATGAGTGTTTGGGGTTCTTTCTGTTTGTATGTTTTGTTTGTTTGTTTTTAAGCAGCATTTTGGTTCCCTCCGAGGGACCGGTTCTTGTAGCAAAACCGAGAATTCCGGAAGCTTTTTTTGAAGGTGCCTAATGAAATTTGCTGAAAATACTCAGGGGAGACACCACTAAAAACTCTGGTTTCTTCATCAAATACCCTTAACGCAAGGACTGGCCTGAAGGATCGGTTTCCAAAAGAGAAAAAAACCCAACACACCAAAAGAGGAGCAGCCCCGAGACTGGAAGAGGACAAAAGGTTAACGGGGAATTTCTGCCACGCCGATGGCTCTGACCTTCAGCCTTCACCACGACTCAACCCTCAGCACAGCTGGGAATTTTTACAGCTCTTTATTGGCAAAGCAGGGGGGTTCCCAATGCACAGAGCACAACAACCCCATCCCGTGGTTCTCCTGGTGCCGCCAGAGCCCATGAACCAGCTTGAACCCATTGCCACAACAGAACAAAACCAAACCCGAAGGGAAAGACTGTTGTGATGGAGGTGATGGAGCTGTCCCCTCTGCAAACCCAACCTGGGTCAGCGGAACGCCGCTGCTCGGTGTCTGCTTTACCCAGCCCCACCACAGAGTCAAGCAGCTATCGTGGACTTTGGATCTTTACCAGCTCGAAATCACTGCAGACCTCTGAGGAGAGAGGAGGTTGGATGCTGCTGACTGGGGGGATGGAGAGGGGTTGGCTTCAGGCTCCCAGCGGATTCAATCCTCGTCTGCTCGGAGCAGGACACCCGGATTGCTGAGCCCTGAGGTACGGGACCGCGGGATGCACCAACAGCCTCAAGTGGTTTGAGGAAGCAAACGCGGTGCCCTGACGACTGCAACGGGAACAAACAAAGGATTGAACACAACGTTCCTGCCAGAGCACGAAGCAGCTACATGAGGTCAACAGTGCCTGGACGAGGCTAAACCCTCTCTGCCCCGGCGTGCTGGGGTTTGAATCTACATGAGGGAAGGCATCCTAAGAGGCAAAGCTTTCTGCTCCTTCAAGCTAACGTTATTGCTTTTGCTTTACCAACTCTATTCCAGTGGAAAAACCTGCCTGTGGCAGGATAATGACCATGTCCTGGGGAAAGGGAACAGCAGCATGGGCAGAGCAGGGAGCTCTGCGGGTATTTTCCGCTCACTGGTGTGGATGCAGCATCCCACCCCCTTCCCCTTCCATTTGGAGCTCACTGCCTGGGAATCACCAGCGAGCTCCAGAGCTTTAGTGCTCCTCTCTCAGCAAGCAACATAGAATAATGGAGTGGTTTGGGTTGGAAGGGAGCTTAAAGCCCCTCCAGTTCCAGCCCCCTGCCTCAGGCAGGGACACCTTCAGCTGGAGAAGGCTGCTCAATACATAATGCTTTTCTGCAGACGAAGAACAGAAACAGATGAAGAGCAGCAGGAACAGCAGAACAGGAGGTGCCTGAGGTCCAGCAAAAGCTGCACTGGTTCTGCACCAGCTGGAAAAACCTGCCCTTGCTGGGACATGGAAAATCCATGGGAAGGGATGTTCTGGAAAATACACCAGCGAACAGGGAACAGGGAAACCCAAATACTTTGGCTTCTGTTTTATCATGGACACACTGAGGATGCACTGGAGGGTGACAGCGCAGCCCCAGCAGAACAACCTGAGCCCTGGTTCGCTCTCAGTGCTGTGTCCTCGCTTGCTGCAATGCGATGGGTTCGTGGGAACAACAGCTCCTGCTCATGGAGAGGCTGCGCAGGTGGAGCCTCCGCGCCAGCGGCTGCACGGTTGTCACTTACGCGACTGAAGCCCATCAAGACCTTTACTTCTCCTGCAGCACCGTGCATTCGGTCCCCCGGGAGCTGGAGCCCCCTCTCTTTGCTGGGGAAGCACCTTGTGCTTGCGTGGAAAAACTGTGATGGGAGCGAGCCACATCCCCATCCCCATCCCCGCATCAGCTCCTCCCGGTCCTCAGTCCCGAGGCCACGCGTCAGATGCTCTCCCTCCCCAGACAGCAAGAACAGAAAGCCCAGATGCGCAGCTGCTTCCTATACGGACACAGCAGAAACCGCGCAAGCTGCTGGACTCCAGGTTGTTTCCTGAGGGATGTTTTATTGCAAAGGGCATCTTTCAGTGGTCTCCACGATTTGCAGAAGGCGGCTGCACTGACGAGGGGTGAGGCATTAGGTTATTTCCTCTCTTTCGTCCATCATGAAATTCAAACCATTTGACTTTCCAGATGTTTTGCCCTAGAAAGAGTAATTCATATTAAACTGACTCAGCTTTGCAGCCTGTTTTATACCCAGCACCAAGTGAGAAGCAAGTAGCACTCACCTGAGACAAGACCTCACCATAGCACAGCTGACAGGAGATGCTGGTGTCAGAATCAAGGCACCCAACTTGAGTAACAAGGATGCATTTTGCCAAAACTGCCTTGAAATGATACTTAAACATCCCTTAAATGCTAGAAACAAAAATCCCAGCCACACAACAAAGCACAGAGAGCACTATGGGATTTCATGCCCAGGCCTGAGTTATTCCTGGGTTTACTACAAGCCTGGAATGGGCTTTATTTGCCAAAGCTGAGTGAAAATTTTCTGGGACATCAGATGTGGGCTCAGAAATCAGCTCCTCTTCCTTCAGTGTCACTGCACAGGGAGAGGATGCTCAGACATCGGGTTCCTGAAATCCACTGAGATCTGAACCAACTCTTGGCCAGCAGTGAGAAAACCAACCTGGCTTTGGAAAGCACCGCAGAGCAACCGCCACAGTGGGAAGCATCCCTGCCACGGGCACCTCCAGCTCTTGGAGCTTGGACCTGGTCCCCAGAAGCAGTTAGAGATGTAGCTCTTGATTGCAAATACGAGAGCAGGCATTCCTGCAGGCATGGATCAGGATTCCCTTCACTTTGCATTTTAAAGGTCAAGGAATGGTTTTCAGTGCTCGTCAATGCCTGAATTCGAAGTCCAGATGTGCTTTGCATCACAGACTGAAAAAGATAGTAAGAGCTCTCCTTGCTTTCCTTTGGGTTCTTGTGCCTCCAGAGCGAGCTGTGAGATTACCTTTGGTAAGAGCAAGGTTTGCATCCCATGATGTGCCAAAGGCATGATGGCCCATTCCAAAGTTTCTCCCACAAGGCTGTTTCAACTGGAAGTCTTCCTTCTACTTCATGTTCACCAGAGAACACCCAACCCTTGACTGGTTGTTAGAGGTGCGAGAGTTACAGTTCTGAGCTAAAAGGAAGGTTGAAAGGCTGTAGAAGGGACTTGCTAGGGGGAAAGAAGTGCCTGCGATGAGCATGGTTGGAATTGGTGGAGTAATGATGTGCTATAACAAAGCACGGAAGAGGCAGTGACCAGATGTGACAATGGCGCTCACCTCATCCGAGCTGGTCCGTATTTGGGGAAGATGAGGTTTTAGAAGCAGACTTGGAAGGAGGTGAAGAGCCTCAGTGTGTGTCTCACTGTCCAAATAACCGCCACACTGTTGAACCCTGACTCCCTGCCTCGGGCACCGCCACCAGGACACAGCACAGCAGCATCTGGGAACCCAGGAGAAAGCAGCTCCCTGCAGGATCTGCCACCGAGCCCCAGGAGCTGGTGCGAGCGCTGTGCCTGGATCAGCACCCAGTGCTATACCTCATCCTTTTGGTTGGTCTTTTGTTCTCTTCCCTTCTTTTTCTCTTTTTTTAAGAACCAGAGCTTAGTGCACTCGATCACATTCAGGTTATTTTCTGTTGTAACTGTGCAATGCAGAGCAATCATACAGGGTGTGCGCGTAGCACCTGCCCCATGCTGGCTCCTGCGAGCCCAACCTCCGCTTCATTCAGCACTTGCACTATTGATTGCTGAGCTAAAGGGCAAGGGAAGCAAGAGGCCAGAGCGGGAGGGATGATTCCATGGACAGTGGGTGCCCCCATCATCTCTCCTGTTACAAAGCACGTAGGTAAACAGTGCTCCGAAGGCTGGTTGCGGCCCTGCTCCCCTGCAGTCGTCCCCTCCCATGAAGGGCCGGTGAGGTGACAAGCATCCCGGATGGGAGAAGCTGAGGCCAGTGCTGCTGCTCTTGGAGGGGCACCAAGCCCTCGTGAAGCCTTCGCCTGCAGTGTGGATGGAGAGGGACCCTCGGAAGCAGGCAGAAGGGGAGTCCCACCAGCGGGAGCACAGGTACTGAACACTGATCCCATTTCCTACCAGGATTCGCTATGTATGGATCTGCTAGAGCCCTGTGCTTGCTAAAGGAGGGCATTTTGTGTTAATCCTTGCAGTGAGAGCCATGGAGTGACGTGTGGTGTCCGACGGAGCAGCACTGCCCTCCCCGTACCCGACCGCCCGGGGACCTGCCACGGACGCCTCTCAAATGTTCGCACTTTGAAGTTGGTGGCCTTGTTTTCTTTAAAGGGCTTGATCTTTTCATGCAGTTAAAGCTAAACAACCTTCCCCATCACGCTGTCCTAGTGCCCACCTCGAAATGAAGCTATGAACAAGCACCGGGATCATCCGAGCGATGATCCGGGACTCAAGAATCTGTCATTAATCTCAGAAGTTTACACCTCAGATACAAAAGCATCCAACTGAACTGGTACCAACACTGGGAAAGTGGCAGCTCCAAGTCTGAATGGAAGCTTGTCCTTGAATTTGGTTACTGACAGCACCAACCAACATGCGAACCCCCAGCCCACAGAAGCACACTGAGAAAAGCACCGAGGAATTTTTTAGAAGCACCTGAAGCATTCACCCAATGAAAAGAATCAGAATTTGTACTCCAAAACCACACATGGGAGGGGTGATTTTAACCTTGGAAACCTTTAAACACAGCCTATGCCTTTGAAACTGCTTTAGCCCCCTGAAAAGAATGAGGGGCGTAAATGGGTCTGAGATTGTTAAAGGTGGAAGGCAGTGAGATGCACCCAGGACAATCCCAGTTGTCAGGCAGTCACCTTGAACCACAGCCCCTCTCCAGGCAGCTGCCTCAAAGGTAGAAGAACAGGGGTGCATCAGAGTGATACAACCAAGCAAGGACACGGGGTTTGATGCTGCTTCACACCTTCCATGCTAAAGTCCCCCCAGGAGAGCCTCACTGGGTTGGGGAGTTGTCAGAACTCCATTAGCCACAGTCAGTTGCTATCAAGAGCTGGCCCGTCAAGTCTGCAAGGGAAAAGGCAGCACACATCAACTCACGTCTTTGCGTGCATCCATCACCTAGGGGGAAAAGCAGAGTCAGGTGCAGGACAGGCACAGGACTGACACTCAACCCGGTAGCTTCTGCTGGAAGCCAGGATGTCAGCACACGGATGAACACCTCTGGCTGCCCTCACTCGTGTCTTGTGATAAACTTTGCTTTGATGACAGATTCATTACATTTAACAACTCCACCTTCAAATAACTGCCACAGAGGGGTGGACTACGGGGTCCTTAAGCCCCACTTCCGCATTCAAGACAAGGAGAGGGGCGTGTGGTGGATACTTGAGAATGGGAATAGATTTAAAAAGCAAATGGCAATTTTATACCTGTGTTCTGTAATGTTTTATATGTGCGTGGTCTTTCTTAATGTAAAACTCTTGTATTTTTGTGGTTTATATGCAGCAGCACTGAGGGCTGTGAGGGTGCACGCTGTTTTGTAGAATATTCTTCGCCAGTTTTCCCCAACAGAGGGAACCACTCAAGTATTCACCTTTTCATTGGCTTGTACCTGCATGTACAGTATCGGGGCAGCAAGTGAAGATGATTAAAGCCAGCTTGAAAACCTTCTTCTGTGCTTGAGTTGAGCTTCTCCAAACATCCACAGCCCAAAACCACTTGTGCAGCCTAAAAAAAGCCAACACCCACCCCCTCCCAATAGATGAGCTGGGGAGGAAGGGAAGAGGAAGAAACCCTCTTTTCAGGGAAAAAAGAGCAGGCTTTGACTTGAGGAAAGCACCACCACCATTAACATGCAAGCAGAGTCCATTAGCTCCTCCCTCCCCTGCAGCTGCACATCACCATTCACAAGCAGAAGGGAAATTGGCCTTGGGCTGTGGTCTTTAGTGACTCAAGCCCCAGCCCTCCATAGTCTCACTGTTAGCACTTTCTGTAAAAGCTTTTGGATGGGCCTTGGCCAGGTTTTGCCCAGCACCGGTGTGAAGCTGCAGTGCTGGACTCCAGTTCTCCCTGCGGGCAGAGCAGCAGGAATGCTGCATCCCCCCATCCCGAGCTGCGAGGCTCTCTTGTATATACAAGTGTCAACTGACCTGATTGTGCCTCTGCCCAGCCTGGTTCTCTGCACACTGACAGCCCTTGGCTTGCAGCACACGCTGCTCTCTGCTGACATTTGGGACACGGCCCTGCTCCAAAGCAGATGGAGTTGGTGCTATTTGGATGAGAGGCTCCAAACCCCGCACATGAAGTGAACAGCTCCCAGCACTGACAGCAGCACAGTCTATTTGTGCTGGTGAAGAACACGGGGAAGCAGCTGAGGTGTCACTGCAATGTTTTATTGGGAATTTACATATACACAGGGTAAAGCAGACTGCAGAAGTCTGACTTCTTGCTCACGCTGATGAGTTGAAGCAGTTGTGTTCTACTGATGATGAGAAAAGAAATCTGACCCACCTACTACTTATGCCTAGATTAAAATGTCAGAAGCCACCTGGGAAGGGGGAACTGGGATTACACAGGAACAAAACCATAACATGAAACCAGTATAAATTAGGATGTCATTTTAAAAGTGTAAGAAAACTGCTGGCGGGCTCTCCGCCCTCCGTAAGTTACCTCGCGAGTTAGATTGTTAAAAGTTAAATACTTCAATACCACATTTTAGACAGAAAAGCCACTCGAGTGCGAGTTTCACATTCCACAGCTTGCCCCACACTGCGCGAGAATCCGGCTTGCTCAGGGGGGAGGGAGAGGGGTCTTCACAATGACTTTGGTTCCAATGAGGGGTGGTGAGCCAAGCACAGCCAGGCCTCGGCTCCGGAGAACTCCGCTCAAGGGAGGAGGTAGCAAGGCTTGCCTGCCCCTGGGCTCGGGTTCAAATCCAGTTCCTCAGCACCAAATCAGGCTTCCACCCCTCTGCCAGCCACAACCCCTAATACTGACGTTGAAGTGATTCCTAGAAGGCCTGACACCACAGGCAGGATTAAGTACAGTTTTCCCAAGTCCCTCAGTCACACCTCCGCCAAGATACCCAGCAGGACATCAAGTGCTACCCAGAAGCATTGGTGGAGGTTTGTGCAAGGAGGGGGTCAGCCCCAGAAGTGTGCATTGACTGTGCTAAATACAGGGGAGCTCATGTTCTGATCACTGAGGTTTCACCGTGTCTGACAGTGATGAGGCAGAGATGGGTCTTGGTTATGGAAAGAGGCTCAGGCTGAGCAGGCAGCCAGAAAGAAAAACCCTGAATGTCTCATGGAGCAGTTTCAAAGAACAGAACAGAAGGCAGAAATGGTCACAACGCAAGGGCTCATTTCCACATCTGAGTGCTGAGGGACTGACTGCTTCCCTGGGCACCTCCTCCACCCATTGACTGTCCATATCCCATCATGCCATTAGCTCCATAGAAGTTCATCCCAGCCATCTGCTGGGTCATCTGCAAAGAGGAGCGAAGAGGAGTCAAGGCTATGTCAAGGAAACCGGTAGCCCACAGCAGTCAAAAGTAAAACTATTGCTCCCCAACATAATCACAGGGCTTAAGCAAGTTCTAGAGAGCTATGGTGAACAGAAGGCACTGGCTCATCAGGGGTACAGCCATTAGTGAGCTGAGAGAGTCTTCCTTTTAGCTGCCATTGCACTCACTTTTGTTCTCCATGAAGCACCAAGACCTCTGAACAAGTTACTCCTTTGTGATCCCTCACCCAACCCCAGGAGCCAGGCTATGAAAGCTCTGAGGTCTCCAGTACCAGGCTAACTTTAACCAGAGGAGCCTCCCCTGCCCCTCTGCAGCACATCAGTGCCTTACCTGAGCAATGTTCCACTGAAGCTGCTGTGTTGGCTGCACACCATAGACAGGCTGGGGAACTGCTGCCATGCCAGCTACATAGCCAGCCTGCTGTGCAGCCATCATCCCATTGGGAACACCAATGACAGCTGCCTGCACATTACCCACATATCCAGCTGGAATGGCCATGGGAGTCACCATCCCAGCAGCTCCAGGCTGGGCCATCATTCCCACCGACGGTGCCATTATGCCTCCCATCATGCTGCTGGAGGGGGCTACTCCTGGGAAGCTAGTGTATGCTGCTGCAGGGTATGCCATCTGAGCTGGGGCCATGAACATTGCTCCTAGAAGAAGGCAGAGAGGTGATGAAGGGAAGAACTGTCAGGGGATTAAATGCCAACCTTCAAATCAGAGACTATCACAACATTCACTTGGCCATGATATCCAGACTAAGCTGCTCATTATGCTGCTCACCAGATCTCAAGAAGGACCACCTACATTCCCACATCCTTCCCTGTCAGCTATCAGAACACCCCACCCTCTCTGCATTAATGTGCTGCCATTCAGCAGCTCTAGTCCGAGATCTGTTACCTTGCGCAGGCAGCTGAGGTGTTTGAGAGCCGTACAAGGAAAGGATGGAGTCTTTAGAGAGCTGCTTCTTCCCCACTTCCTCCCCTTTGCTTCCTGGCTCAGGGAACAGATTCAGGTTTTCAGGAACAGAACCAGCACTTCCAGAGGTTGGCATAGAGCCAGTGACCTGAGACAGAGACAGCACAAGCACATCAACCACATTCAGCACCAGGTAAGACAGATCATCAACAAGCATCCAAACAGACTTTGCCAAGCACTGATGCTCCCCACTCACCTTCCTGGAGTCAGCGTTTGATCCCACTGATGCAAAAAGATCAAGATCCTTCTCTAAGCTGCTCGGCCTGCCATTTGTCACTGTGCTTGTCACAGGAGCATCTGGAAGAGACCGAACTGTGACGGATGTTCACATGGAAGGCCTCGGGCTGAGGGCAGCCTCCTTGCCAATATGCCACTCAACCCAGTGGCCTGACCTGTAACCTGCTGTAGCCAACACATATCGCCAGCTCTTTGCTTGCCCTTTGGCGCTGGGAAGGAACTGGCTCAGGACCAAGGATGTGCACTGTGCTGTATCTGCCCTATTAACCTTGGAGCAGCCAGGAGCCACAGTGTCTGGAGATGACTACAGCAGCAACTCCACAGGCATAAGCACTGTGCCAGCATGGAGGAAAACAAGGAAAACTGTTTCTACTGCAGTCTTCAGCACTGTGCTTGAGTTGCAGTGGAGTAGCTAATAAAACACTCTAGCATTCCCATCAGCCATTGTTCACCTGACGTGGAAAGAGAGCGCTAAAAGCTCATCAGGTTCACAAGATCAAGGCTGGGGTGTATGGTGATTGTAACACCTGCAATAACACTGGAAAGGCTCTTACCAAGTCCTAGCAAGTCCATTACTGGCTCAGTAGATTTAGGAGAACTTTTTCTAGACTGCTGTGTTTCTTCTTTCTTTTGAGGCTGGGGAGAAAGAACACCAGAGGCCTTGGTCACATTGTGGGCTTACTCTGACACATTAAAGGTTTTAATGAGAGATTAACCCTTGAAATCGTTGATTTGCAAGTGCTTGCCAAGCAAACAATTTAAGCATTACATAGTTGGTTTATTGTCCCACTGTGCTGGAGCCCACTGCCAAATTCAAGCATGCTCTAAACTAGGAAAAAAGGAACGGCTCAAGCTGGAAAGCTAAGCAAGGAGTAGGTGGATTCCAATCCCTCTGCGCTGCAAGGCAGAACACATCTGCTTAGTATCTGGTTGAGCAGAGGAAAACAAGCCGCGACCATTAATGTGACTCAATGCATCCACTGCTGTGACTGGGGGCAGAAAAAATGCTTCCATATCAAGCTGGATTACCTCTGTTCTGCTTGAGAGAAGTCTTTACAATTGATCCATGACCATGCCTTTTGGTCTTACCATTTTCACCTTCTCAAAGATGATAGGTTCCAGTTTTCTTTCTGATACTGGCTCATTACTCCTTTTCCATTTGTCATCCTTTTCTTTCTGTAAGGAAAAAACCCATTAACATGAGGGTCAAAACTCATGTCATTGTACCATGAGAAAGTTCACAGAGTTTAGAGTTACTACTCTAAAAAGCCAGAGGATAGAGCTAAAGAGCCACACTTGAAGCTAGCCCTGCTCTGAGGAAGGTGTTGGCCTTCAAAGGTCCCCTCCAATTTAAATTCCCCAGAATGAGTGACTGCAACCAGCCCTGGAGAAGAGATTAGTCACTAATACAGGAAACATCTAAACTGGCTATTCTCAGAGGCACTGCTTACTCATCAGACAGACACACACTTAGATCTTAACATGCATTCAAGCTTCTGCAGAATTGATTAGACACTAACCCTAAAAGCACTGATGTCAATACTTCGGTCCATGTATTTCTTCTTTTCATATTTATCCCGAATGAAGCTCTCCACAGCTCTGCAAACAGCTTGTTAAAGACCAATGATTCAAGAATAGAAGACTTACACAGATTATTTGACAAGTGCATACAAGGTACAGGCTGTAACTAAACTAATGACTGTTTAAAGAGCGCTTCCAGCAGTAACTTTCTTAAAATAATTTAGCGTTGGATCCAACTACTTCAGCTCAATTTTTGCCCTTGAATTATTCCAAGCATGACAGTGCTATAAAAGGTACACTAAATCAGGGCTTGCATTCCTGGTGTATTTTCTCCCCTGATGTATATTTATTTCAACCATCACCTAAGAGCATACATGTCATTAGCTCAAATCAGGCAGAGAAATGAATCCTGGGTGTACAAAAGCACCTTAGCCACCAGCGTAACACACAAATGGTGGCAGAGCTGCTCCCGTGTTTCCTTAGGATCACATCTGTGCTACACTCCTGGTGCACTCAGTACCTAGAAACCCTCCTGTACGGTAGAAGTTATAGCTTAATTTTTCAGAAGTGTTAAACCTTTATATCTGTCCCCACTGAGACTTTAAACTCCTCAGCACTTCTGATACATAAAGCGCATCTCATGCCATAGCTTCAGGTTGTAACATTCATGTTCCAGTTCTGCACTCTTCTAGCTCAGAAGCAATCCTCTGAGCTCTCTCCTGCTTCATTGACACAGCCACACTCAGAGGGTGCCTGGCTAGGAACTCATTCCTCATTCTCACAGCTGATGCCCAGGCACATGAAGTGAAACCTCCTGTGCAAGGAGCACAGCTGCAAAGCTACAAGATGAAAAGGCTCCATGTTTCCCCAGCAGCAAAGGAAGACAGGATGCTGATCCGTTTGAGGTCTCCTGAAGTTCTCTGGCAGGTAGGCTTCATAAAGACGATTTGCTTTGCCATTTCCCATCTCCTGTATGCACTGTAATTCAAAAGGATTCTTGTTGGTTTCATAGACACTAAAGCTCTTACATTTGCTAACACGCCAGGCTACCAAGCAAGAGTTTGTGTTATCTGGGAGGCACAGGTAGACTTCTGAAGTCTGTTCCATACCTGAAAGCCACTCTGCAGGGTTTCAGTGCCAGCCTCCAGGCTGGGAATCCCTGACACTGTTCCTATGGTCCCTCCATCCCACACAACTGGCCAATCCTAAGCCCCACAACACAGTATTTATTTGAAGACAAGATAAATATCACATTAGCAAGCTAAACTCACTCTGGAAGTTCAGGATTTGTCTTCTAGAACACCTCAAGGAGAAATTAGGCAGCAGCTCCAGACAACAGCAGCTTTACATACACTTGCTGAGCATTTGTCCTTCCCCTCTGATGTTTGCTGAGCCTGAAATGATGACATTTTCCCTCCCAGTCTAACCTAGCTTGGAATCTTCTTCCTGCTTCACTTCCCACAGCTTTGGCCTATTCGGACTTTTACTTCCAGGTTTATGGAAGCCCGTCTAAGAGAGCAACGCTGCCCATGTTTCACTCACCTGTATCTGTTCTTGTGTCCACTGGTCCAGATTGACAGATTTTACCCTGGATATATGAACTCCTAGGTTCCTGTGGATCCCAGCGCAACGAATACAGATGAATACACCGATGTTCCAGGATGCCCACCGTGGCCCTGCAAAGAGATACAAGTGCTTCATACCATGAAGTTAACCTGTAGTTGCCTTCAGCAACTGAGAAACTGGACCAAGTGAACTGGGACTGAGGCATTTACATTTTCATCCTGATTAGTAACTGGAATTAGGTATCAGTGGGATGTTTAAAGGTTGTCTCCCAATCATATACTTCTAGGGGTGGTATTTTATTGCCCCCCTCTTCCATTTTGAGAGCTCTACAAAAGACAGACAACTCTAAGGCGAAGAGGGAAGAAAAAAAGGTATCTAAACCACCCAAGACACTACAAACCTCTAATTTCATCTTGCTTAACCCATGGAACAGTCACACCAATGTAAGTCTGTGTTCCTGCTTTAGCAATGGAGAATCTTTCCTGGAGAACCATATTGCAGTGGAATCAGCTCCAGAACATCCACTACTGCTCTAGGGAAAGCAGCATAAAATGCTCAGCACTCGACATAGGAATTGCATCATGAAACCTTCTGCTACTTTTATGCAGGAAGCTACAGCTGAGTAAGGAGAGCAGCACAAAGCCCAGAACTTTGGCCACCAAGGTGCAGAGCCAGTGGCAGAACAGTGGCCGGCTGCAATCCTGGCCCAAGGATGAACAGTTCACTCTGCAGTTTCTACAGCTCTGACCACACCGACGGGTTGCATGCAGCTTGCACACAGGCAGGAGAGCTCCAAGGTGTGGAAGGGAGATCATGCCAAGGAGAAAAGACACAAGGGAATGATTGCCAGGCTCGGTTTTACTCACTGCAAACAGCTCTCTGAAGGAAACCCAGCAATGCATTGCCCAGGGGACAACACAGGTCCACAGGGACTCCCACCGCTCGCAGCTCCCCTCCCAGCCAGGATCAACAGCCCTTGGCCAGCAAACCCCTCAGTCCTGCTGAAGGAAAACCAGGAACATGCCTCTCAGTGCAATACAAGCAGGTTTTAAAAGTAAATCCTCCAGCTAGAGCTGCCAGCCAGCCACACAGTTAACGTGGCCAGCTCCCACCATGGGTTGGATGTCACTGTCAACGGGTAACTGGCCAAAGAGCCACAGCAAAGCCACATCCTGAATAATGGAGCTGAGAGCCTCCAATAAACCATGCGAGCTCTTCCTACAGGCATTACTGCAGATGAGCTATTCTGTCTTTTCTTGCCACAGTTAAAATAGCAAGCCTCAAAGCTAATGAGAGTGAGGTGGGAGGGGGAAGAGGGGGAAAGTGTAATTTCAAAGCCCTAAAAAAGCAGCACTGCATTTGACTCTCCTAGGTATGTTAGTGGTTGTTAACAGTTTCCTGGCAAAGTCCAGAGTACCCCAAGGGATTTGGGGCTGCTAATGCAATCAGTGGCTCATGGTCTCCTTCAGAGCAAAGACATGCACCTTCTAACCTGCCTCCAGAACCTACTCCAGCTAACTCATGTTATGACTTTAAGAGTGTCTCTTAAGCCTTCTGGCTTGTCCTGCCATTGCTTTCTGCCTTGTCACTAGAAGAGTGGCCCTTGAGAATGATATTATTTTAATGAAGGTTACAAAAGTCACTTTCCAGCCTAGGAAGAGCTCTTGGTGAAGACACTCTTACCTATACCTCAGCCCCTTTATTATACCTACCAAAATCTAGGACTAACTGCACCAAAGCAAGGGCCCATACATTTAGCAGCACCTAAGTAAGGCACAGGAATAAAAGGCTTGTTCAGTGTTACACCTGCAGCAATCCAAGGTGAAGCCAGGACCCTGTTCCTTCATTTGATTTATTCATGGAGTTCTCTCCCAGTGACACTCTGAAGGCTATAACGTGAGAATGCCAGCAGGATTAAGCACAGGAGTCAAGGTTAGATTTAAACTCTAGATATATTTAGCCTCTGTAGGACTAAAAGGATTAATAGTCAGCTAGATACTACATCAGGCTGTAGTAATCAGCTCACTGGTTTATCACATGTGCTAGCTCAAGCCACTGCAACCTCCCACCCTGTGATGCCACATAAGAGAGTGACTCAGTGGTAGAGCCTGTGACACCCATCCTGCTTCAGCCTTACCTCATCTGTGATGCAGGACCTGAAATAGCAGGAGCTGGGTACAGGAGGAACAGCTGACTGATGCTGCAGCTATCAGCTCTGGAAGACCCCAGGAATGAAGCAGCTTCCTTATGCCAGTGAACATTTAAGAAGAAAAAGGCACAGGCTTTCCAAAACCCTCCTGGTAGCTAGCATTTGCTTTGGTGATAAACATGGATTACACAACCCAGGGTAGGTCTCTTCACTGATGCTTATTCCAGCCAGGGCTTAGGCATCCTCGCAGTGTGCTGAACTGGCATCACAGCCTTCCTCCTGGCTCTGGACAAAACCCCAAACCTGCAGCTACCTCTGCAGTTCTGCAAGGCACATGGATGTGAACTCTGCATCCAAAAGCACGGTGTGTTCAGATAGAACTAGTAATGTCTTTAGCCAAGTTCCACAGCCCTGTATTCTATCAACCCTGTGCTAGAAAGAAAAAAGAGGAACAAGATATGGCCAGAGTGAAAAGCTGCTTTAAGATAAGGAGCTGCACAAGAGAAGCACTTTCCTCAACAGCAGCAGAGGGCTGACAATACACCAGGGCAAGATTCATGCTTCAATCATCAGCACTGGGCAGAGCAGCAGTGTGAGGTAGGTGAAACTTGTCCAGCTGAATCAAGCTCCAAATAACTTCATGCTCACTAAAATCATCAGTTGGTGTCTTGGGCTGTGAGGGACATCACAAGGTTTCTTTTGCTGAACACAAGAGTCTCCCAAGCAAGACGCCCTGTCCTAACTGGGCTGTCAGCAAGGAAGTAGACACGTCCCAGTTAGGTTGGGTCAGGTGCAACATGCTGAGGCACCAGCCCAAGCACATGCTCTCACTAGACCTTCAGCTTTGCTAGCATCTAATGCTCCCAATCATTAAGCTAAACCAACATTTTTACCATCTCATTTCTTACAAAGCACTTTGTTTTGGGGCAAAGAGGGAAGGGCGTTGCTGCACACGTAAACAAGCCTCCCACTTCCCTCTTTACAGGCCACAATGATGGAGCTTGCACTAGAAATCAAATGAGGAAGTGCCCAGTGAAGAACTTTGTCCAGTCACTTCCCCAGCTTCACATGCCATTCTCAAGGTGACTGCCTGCAGAAAGCCCCAGGTGGTATTTACAGATGCGGGTGCAGTCACATGTTGGAGGTTCTAACTTCCCACAGGCTAAACCAAGCTGAGGATGTACCAAAGCTCCAGTGACAGAGCATTGACAGAAGGGGAAAAACACCTCAGTAGACATTAAGGGTAAAGTTTTTCAGAGAAAGCTGGCTTTATCTCAGTAAGTGACTTTAGAAAAGAACACAGCAGTGTTTATCAGCATTCCTAGAGCATTATCTGCCCTTGCAGCCTTTGTGCACACCCCAACACTCACCACTAATTGCGTGCATGAGGGCACAGCACACCACAGGGAGCACTTTACCCTCTGGGTTGAGTGATTCACAGAAACTAAGGCTTTAGGACAAGGCTAACAAGCAGTTAGCTTGTTAAACCACTAGAAACATGAAAGAAATTGGTCCTTGCATGAATACTCCTGCTAATGTTATAAAAATAGCTCCCTTGAGGAATCATTTTATCCTGTCCTTACAGCCATCAGATGGCTTTGGAGCTCAAGGCCTAAACTCACCTCCATATGCAAAACTGGGAGTTTGCTGCGATGACAACCAGCAGTCACTTTCCTTTCAGTATTATGGCTAATTTCAACATCCACAGTAAGCAAGTTACTTGGCACTGACCTGAGCTGGGCATAGCTTGTTCTGTGCCGATTTAGTACCTCGTGCCCCTGTGTATCACCTCATCTGCACACAGATCCTGTGTGGAAGATGCCAACCACCTGCAGGTGAACATGAGGTCAAAGAAAATGAGTTGTAAGAATCCAACCAGACTTAAGAGCCCAGCTACACTCAGTTCTGGCACAGCAGTAAGGATAGATCAGACCACATTGGGATATCTTCCTAGCCTGGCAGTGGTTGCTGGAAGATCATGAGCTTAAAAGCACCTACTGCTCAGTCAGCTTTCATTGGAGAAAGCTGCACTGAATACCTGAGTGTATTTCCGAGCAAGGATGCACTGCCATCCAGCAGAGACTGGAAAGCCATGTGCAAGAAACTCAGCTGCCCCATCAGGGCTTCCATGAGCCTGTTTCACAGCCTGGTTTATATCCTAGCCTGTCAAAATAAACCCCGCATACCAAGCTGCTCATACCAGCTTAAGTTAGCATCTAAGCTGGCATCATTAATGCCTACAAGGGCTGCCTGAATTATCTGCCCTTACGAAAAGGCTCCAAATTCCCTTTAAAACCCCAGCACAGCATGGCTAGGCCATTTCACATCGTGTCTTAGCCACTTGCTGAAAGTTCACACCCTTAAGTGGTTTTAATGAAGGAATCCCAGAGGGATACACTCCTCACCCTTTATTCAGGCATCAGATTTGGCTGAAGCCACCCAGGCAAGTTTCTTCTGTAATAACCCTCCAGAAGGCATTTAAAAATAAAACAGAAGTTGGCTGCAAAGCCCCTGCTCTTTTGAGAGGGGGGGTCAGGGAAAAATAGCTGCTTTCATGGGCAGGAAGGAAGGAGCATCGCTATTCAGAGCCTGATGAAATATTCTTAGTGCAAACAACCCTTTGCCTCGCGGGCTCCCTGTCTGGGAACGCTCCAGCAAAGCCCAGCTGTAACAGAGAGATGCTCCTGCTCTGCCCATTGAGCCCAGCTAACACTGCTACATGTGTTGGAGCAGGGCTTCCTACAAGCAGCCCCTCTCAGCACTCAAAGGGGAAGTGGATGTGGGAAGCTCTCCTTGGAGCCGGATAATCCGCGCAAGATGACTGTCACATCCTCAGCGAATCAAAGTTGAAAAGCTCTACTTTTTACAGAGCCAAATGAGGAAATAGCCAAGTATCCAAGAGCTGCCTTTGACTTGTGGTTTCCTTACTCTGGAATGAGATTGCTTAATGACTTACTGAAATTCATTCTACTCATAGAAAAGCTATGACAAAGGCTGTCTTACAAAACAGCTTCCTCTGCTCTTTACTGTAGATGTCTGTTCTACAGTCAAAAGTCCAGATGAGTCTGGGGAAACAAAGTAAGCTCTGCTAGCAAATGAACAGCACAGAAACTCAACTTCAAGAGCTCCAGATTATGCTAGTTATTAAATAGCAATTTAGTTATTAACACATGCTAGTTAGTTACTGGCCTGAGCATGCACCCCAAGGCAGCACTTATGGACCTACCCAAGATCTTCACCCGAGTGAAGCACCACTACCTGCTGTACCCCCAGATTTAGCACCAGACTAAGCTGGTTGTGTAGCTTTCAGGAAGCCATTGGAACCCGGTGAAACAGGGATGTTAAAGCCAAAATGCTCTGTAGGAAGGGAGCTTGATAAGGGTACGTGCCTAGTTAAGTAGCTTAGTGGTTCAAAAATTCAACTTGATGCCATCTTTTGAAAGAGGAAAGGGCTGGTTTGGGGCTTTGTCTTCAGTTTGCTTCTGGTTCCTCTCCTCCCCAGAAAAAGATCACTGCAGTAATTATAGGCTTTAACCAGTCTTTGCAGCAAAAAGGAAGAGCCAGAGGCACCCACGGGGGTTGAAAATACTGCTTCCAACAACAGCCTGGAGCTTTGCCTTAGAAGTATTCTTAGCTGTATTAGCAACAACTAGTATACCCTCCCCTCCAAACCATAATCTTTGCTACAGGTACCTTACTGATCGAGTGAGACCAAGCTGACTGGTGCTGCGATTCAATAGTCTGCTGGTGGAGGAGTTGGGGCACAACAGGCTTTTGGTGAATATTAGCAGCGTGGTTTATATTAATATTAGTTTGGCTGGACCAAACCAACTGGGATAAGCTACCTCCCCCATTCCATGGGAAGTAGTCTTTCCTTAGCTGCACCTACTCTAGTTCCAAGCTTTTTATCCTGCTCTTCCTGCTTCCCATCCAATGTTTAACCACTTCTGCACAGGTAGCTTCAAAGTTCTACCCCTCTTTCATAAAAGAGCAGTTGAAGAACACAGACGTGGCTTTGCATTTGGCAACAAATGGTTTCCCATTGAACCACTGAAGTTAGAAGGGGTTGATTTGGGCGCAGAACCCACAGTTCTCACAAGACATAAGGGATGAAGAGTCAGACAAGCCAGGAGCACAGGGCAACCTTCACTGTGGACAGATAGAGCAGTCCTCACTGGTGCTGCCTGTGCAGGAACCTGCCATTCCAACGCCAACACAACTGGATCCAAGGAGCCTGTTGGATAGATAGGACTGGAAGAGTAGAGGGGAAGAGTTTGGGAGAAGGAGAGAATCAAACAGAATTAGCTGCACATTATCACATTCAGCCTGAGCTCCAGAGACAGGAATGCAGAGAAGAATCCAGCTAATCTAAGTGCTACTCAACAGAAGACATTTCCCATTTACCTGAAGCATCTGAACGCTTGGTCAAGTCCAGCTTGCACAGATTATACCACATCCCTCCACATCTACATTGCAGTTTCAGCCTCCAGACTCATTCTGATGTTCAGCACTGCATCTCCTGACAGGTACTCAATAGTCAGACTGCTTGACAGTTGCACCATCTCTCACACATGTGAAATCACACGACCACAACTGCCCCCAGAACGCCCTTTGCATGAGGAATGCACAGGTAGAGGAAATCCCACTCTCACTCAACAGCTTCTTTTAAGGTGTTTTGTCCAAGCTATTAACACCAAGGCTTTAAAAAAGAGGATTACAATAATCCCTCACTCCAGCTTCTAGTGGAGACACTGTGCACCACCTCAGCCATGCTGGGCAGCACTGAGGGCAGAGCTGCACCACTGCAGTGTTGCCAGGACTCCACACGGGATCATTGCTCTGGATCAGCACCATTTGTATGGTGACAGCACTGAGAGCTACACATGAAAACAACCCAGATGAGGAAATCTGCTGTTCTGTTTGTGCCTAACGTGGCTGGACCATGTCCTGAAAGGCTGCCATTGAGCTTCCAAGTCCTGTTTTGATCACGTAATGAAGCCCCCCCCCAAACAGATCTAAGCTCCACTGCCAGAAAGCAGTCGAGCCATGCTCTGCTTCAGTACAGGATGTGCTGCTCACTACCTGCCACGCTTTGATCAGATCACGCGGTTTACCCACAGTTACTTTGGGCCCAAAGTTTGCAATGTAAAGAGGAAGAAGCAGGCGGGAGATCTCACCCAACTTCCTCCACAAGAGCCTCTAACCACTGCAGTTTCATTGTTGTAGAGGCAAAACCAAACACCCAGAGCTTGCCTTCCCAGTCATCCTTCCCAAGCACAACAACTTAGATCCAGGACATTAACAGCTGTCTAAGGAAGCCACAGGGAAGCCATCAGGCGCATGCTTCTGCAGTTCTCTTAAAGATACGAACTGGACTAGGACTCACTTGTACACACTGCTTGATGGAAAGCAAGTAGTAACAAGAACACAGAAAACCTTCCCTCTAAGCAATCACTTTGATGAGGGTAGAAGAGATGGATAATACTCAGCTGTTTAACAGCAAGAGCATGCTTCCTACACTCACCCCAGAGTGCAGGGCTCAGCCAGTAGCTGAGAGCTGATACTCCTGAAAATGTGACTTTTACTCTAACACAGAGAACGCCTCTAGAGCATGAAGTCAAGTGGGTCCATATCAGCCCTGCAGCTCATGCTCACAGGTACTATAATCTTGCTTAGTTCTGTATATAGAAGGGAAAAAGACAGTAATGAAACTCAGCAAGTAGTTAGGTCATTGGGAACAGGCATAATGGAAGAGTGGGTGGCATCTGAACAGTCTCTGCCTATGTGTCATGCTAGCTTTGAAACGCTCACATCAAGCAGGAAACCACTTCAAAATTCAGTAACTTCAGCAGAAAAACAGATGGTCAAAAGCCAGGGTTTTATTGTCAGTGTCCTGATAGGTGCTGCAGGAGCTGCCAGGTTCTTACTCTGCTTTCAAGTAGCATCCTTTGCGTGCCTCAACCAGCATAGCCCGAGCAGAGCAGCAGGCAGCTGTAAAGAGCAGCCACCCTTTCAGGTAGGCCTGGGATCGCTGATGGGAGCCATCTGGAGCTAGCAGCTACCACGTGGCTTCTCATTAGCACACACTTGCAGAGAGTTTTAGTTATTAAGAAGCCATACATCAAAATATAATGTGCTCCTTGCTCTGCATGAGTACACCTGGGGCTCATCTCCATATGCAAAGCAGAACCTTGCAGTCACTTTGAGCAGCAGTAAGAACATCAGGCCTTTCTTGCCACCGCTACTGCAACCCAGCTCCAGTACCTTGCTGGGAGAACACCATGTTAAGCCACAGGAACCAAAGAGCAGCCCAGTTTGATGCTTTGACTGGCACCAACTACCAGTTAGATGCCTGGCTGAGAGCTGACTGCATCTACCCCTCCTGTGGCCACAAACTCCATCTGCGGCCCTCAAGAAGGAGATTCCCCATCTCCATGAATCTCATTAGTATAGTGTGCAATTATTTTGCCAGGTACCTCAGTACAACAGAAGTCCACTCTTCCTGATTGATGCAGCCTTGCTTCCAGCTTTGGTGGCAATGCTGAGCTGCAACACCTTGACTTTGATGCATAATTAACTGGAATACTGCACTTCCAGGATGTCCTATGAACAGGAGAAGCTCTGTGATCGCATCAAATAACCTGGAACTGTGATGAGAATTTGTTTCCCTATTGTGTACACTACTGTCTCATGCCTCAGAAGACAAGATAAGCAGCTATTTTTGCCCTTGGCACTAGTGTTAGGTGCCAAGAGATAAGGGATTTACAAGCGAGAGGAACATTGTGCTCTCTGCCAACAGCACCACGTTCAACCTACATGGTCAACCAAAGCCAGGTGCGGAGCACATCTGAAAGGAAGGCAGGTTGTTAGGATGAGGTTCCTGTGTCCGGGCTTCCTAGAGCAGGGCTGTAAGCACATCCTACCAACACCATTTTGATGTTGGGAAGCAGTGCTCTCTCCAGTTTTTAGAGGTCACCCTGAGGTGACAGTCTCCCACATGGACACAGAAAGACCCTGCTCTTAGCTCATTTTTTGCAGCTCTCAGGAAGCAAGCCTCAAGTTCAGATCCCCAAATGATTATAAAGCTCATTAAAACAGGATTTTAGGAAGGCATGGGCATAACCTTAACTCTGTCATTACAGGAAAGCAAAGCATTTCACAGCAGCAAACCGCAGAAGGGTATCTGGAACAAGGAACAGTTGCTCAATTCATTTGTTTTGTCTTCTGGAATTCAAACATTCGCATCTGACCCTCCGCTAGGAAAGATAAGGATTGGATCACAACGTGCCCTGAAATCACTGGCAAAGGAAGCACAGGGCAAAAATCGGAATACCTTCAGTGGTTCCAGGGCTACAATTCCGTCCTTTCCCTTCCGCACCGCACCTCCAAACACAGCTCCTGCCTCGTCCCCCAGACACAGGAGCTGCTTTACAGGATGTGACTCCTCAGCTGGAATGCCCTCCAGAATTATACAACGCGGCCTCCCAGGCTCCTCCGAGCACGAGACCCCTCAGAAGAGCAGCTCCCACCCCGGAGGAGGTGTTGCCACACCGACATTCGGGACCCAGCCCGGGTGCAGCCGATGAGCTCCCATACACGGCTCTCGGGCCGGTTTTGCCCAGCTCTCTCGCAGAACGACGGGCAAAGCGGGCTGGAGGCCCCGGGGCCGCTCCTACGGCAGCAGCGCAGACTGCTACAGCGCTGCTGCTGCGGTCACCGGGAGCTCAACGCGGCTGAGCCCAAGCCTGCTCATCTGCTGGGGGGCTGCAGCAGGTACCAAGCGCTGCTCAGCCACAGGGGAACCCGCCCCGCTCCTGCCAGCCCCAGACCCCCGGCCTCACTGCAGCAGCTATGGGCAGCCCCTGCCCGCTCACGGCGGGGCAGCAGCGCGGAGCCATCACCCCCTCCACGGCCCAACCGGGCTCGTCCTCCCGGAAGCCGCGTCCCTGCAGCGGGCCGGGCGGGCAGCACCGGTGACGGGTGCGAGGGGGGTCCAGCAGGCCCCGCCGCCCGCCGAGCCGCGGGGAGGCGCCGGTACCTTTGGCCTGGCAGTCGGCGCAGAACTTGTTCTGGTCCTCGGCCAGCAGCGCCGCCAGCACTGCCTGGTACCGGTCCACGTCGCGCACGGTCTTGCCCGTCATGGCGCGGCCGGCGCTGCCCGCCCGCGGGTCACGGCGCCGCCGTCCCGGGCACCCGCGGCTTCCGGCTTCCGGCCGAGCGGCGGGGCGGGAGGAGGGAGGAGCCAATGGGCGGGCGGTGCGCCCTTTAACGCCTTACCCCCTCCTCGCCCGCCTCCCTCTCGAGCCGTTGATTGGCTGAGGAGAGCAGGTAACGCCCGCTGGAACCAATCGGTGGAGGCGGGGTGGGACGTGAGACGACGCACAACGACTTATGAATGGGCAGGGTCACGTGACGATCTGAGCTGGGGGCTTGAGGGAGCTCGGGATGCAGGGTGATGGTTTGGGATGCAGGGGGTTGTGGGATGCAGGGTGATGGCTGTGGGATGCAGGGTGACAGCTTGGGATGGAGGGGGCTATGGGATGCAGGGTGATGGTTTGAGGCGCAGGGTGATGGTTTGGGATGGAAGGGGTTGTGGGATGCAGGGGGTTGTGGGATGCAGGGTGATGGCTGTGGGATGGAGGGGGTTGTGGGATGCAGGGTGATGGTTTGGGGTGCAGGGTGATGGTTTGGGATGGAGGGGGTTGTGGGATGCAGGGTGATAGTTTGGGATGCAGGGTGATGGCTGTGGGATGCAGGAGGGTGTGGGCTGCAGGGGGGGCTGGCAGCTCCCTGGAGGGGGCAGCAGGAGGAAGAGGCCAAAGGCGAATGTTCTTTTGAATCCCACAGTAAAATTAATGGCAGAGAAAAAGTCTTGAGTCCTTTGGACAAGATGGAGATAATGAACTGAACCCCGGTATTCCCATGGGAGAATGGGAGAAAGGGCAATACAGGAGAAGCTGCAACTAAATGAGCAATGGCATCAAGGGGAGACAAAAAATATGTCACTGTGTAGCAACCTGAGAGACACTTCAAATTGCATAATTCCTCCAAAAGTGACACTCGTGTCCCAGAAAGGCTCCGGGCCAGGTGGCAGCGCTGGGACGCATCTGCCTTGGGCACAAGCAGAAATATCCCAACGGCTCTGGGAATAGTGAAGAGCCAAATTTAGATGCTCTGAAAACAAGGAGCTCTCAGCCAGGCAACGAGAGGAATTTTGTCCCAGAACACCAGGTTTTGGTGGAAGTGCTTCCAGGAGGGACTTTGTGAGGGCAGGAGCCCATCGGCCTTCCCAGTGCCAGGCTGGGACACAGGGAGACACAGCTGGAGAGGAGACCCTAGCCCAGAGTGGTACATCCGCAATTCTGGCTGGGCCATGTACAGGGATGATCCCCTGCCCATGGAGAGGATGTGGACCCCCATTTTGCTGCCCCTGATCTGCACTGGGGTGCAGGCAGGAGCCTGCCCGCTGCTGGGGGGCCACTGAACCACCCCCAGTACCAATGAATCAGTCTAGAGCGGCTCATTGTGGAGCCTTTGAGACCTCCATGAGGAGGAGGAAGGAATCACTGAGATGAATCATTCCCATATTCCTGTGGAGTTGGGGTGTGTGTGTGTGTGTGAATCTGGGGGGCGACTGTTGGGAGCTGGGTATAGGGGGATGATAAGTGGGGCATCCATCCCACCATGTTCACAGCCTCATGCCCTGCCTGTAGGGAGCAGCCAGAGGCCCCTCAGCACTGCCTCCTCTCATCCCAGTGCCAACCCCGTCCCAGGGAGTGGGGGTAACCTCAGCCCCAGCCCTGGGCAGCACAGTGCCCCATGGCCTGGCATGGACAGCACAATGGGGACATCAAGGGGACACCCTGGGGATGCCCACGCGGCTGTCCTGGCTGGGGTCTCACCATGCATCTCCACCAGCAGCTCCCCAGCTTGTCCCCCCCATCTCCCAGCCCCCTGGTCTGCATTAAAAGCCCCTTTGTGCCACTCGTGTCAAATCCCACACTGCCATTGTGCCCATCCCTCCACCACCCTCGTGCCGTACTCTCCACCTCCAAATCCTCACACCTACCAGTGTGAGGTGCTGCTGCCCATGGCAGGGGGTCGGAACTGGATGACCTCAAGGTCCTTCCCAGCCCAAACCATTCCATAATTCCGTGATTCAACGGCTCTATCGTGTCACATCCTCCAGCATGGTCCAGCCCAGCATAGCCACAGGCTTACCTGAGCAGGGGCGGGGGCCGGGACTGCCGCCTGCCCTCATCCCACTGCTCCATATTCATGAGCCCCGCCTGCTCCTCCTGCTCCTCCTCCCCCCGATGTCGGCCGTGCAGTCGGGGCTGGTGCCGTACCTGAGCGCAGCCGGACGCGGCCCCGCCATGGCCGGCGGCGCCCCCGTGCTCCAGCTCTGGCTCCTGCTCCAAGCCGCCTGCCTCTGTCTGGCCCAGATCGTGAGTTCTCTGCTCGGCCCCGCTCCGCGCCGGGCTGGCATGGGGGAACGGAGAGGGCATGGAGAAGGGATAGGGAGGGGATGGAGAGGGGATGCAGAAGGGATGGGGGGGGTGGAAGGGGACAGTCTCCATCTCCCCGCCATAGATGCTCGCAGTGCTGGGACTTTTGCTTCTTTTCCCAGTTCCCTTCCCTCGCTTTTCCCAGGAATGACCCACTATGGGGGGTGGGAGCAGCACCCAGCCGGGACCCTCAGCTCTGACCCAACTGGGATCTCTCCATGCCGAAAGCTGCCTCCAGCCCTGTGGGCCAGGGCCAGCGCTGGGCTGCGCACCTTGGGGTTGCTAGTTAACCGGTTGAGTTTTCTTCTCCCCTTGGGCAGCAGTGGGGACTCTGCCGCTCCCCTCTCCAGCAGCCGCCGATCTTGTGCCTCCCATCACCTGGATAAATGTTTATTCACTTCTGCTTTGCCGGATTGAGGAGGGCTGAGAGCGGATCTGACCCTCCCAGGGCTGTGCTAGGGTTCTATGGGGCTTGCCGGGGGGCAGCAAGAGGGAGACCAGCAGTGGAGGCACTGGAGATCCCAGCGGATTCTCCCAACTCACCCAGGGGCAGGAGCAAATGCATTGGGAAGAAGCAAAGAGAAGGTGCCACTCTGCCCGTCGGGGCCAGTGGGCAGGCAGTGTTCCTCCTGGGATCCCAAGAGAAAACTCCCCCTGCCCTGCAACTCCAAAAATCAGGTGTTTAGGAAAGATTTCGGGATAATATTCCCATGTGGCTCCTGAGCTGCCCGCTGGCACAGACATGGCACAGACACGCACAGATGTGGTACAGATGTGGTACAGACACGGTACAGACAGCATCCCTGCAGGGAGCAGAGGCAGATCCCTTCCTGTAACAGCCCCACGGGATGCTCATGGGCTTGTGGTGGCAGGGTCCGGGGAGGGGAGTGGGTTCTGCTTGGGGCAAGGGAGCTACTGGAACAAGGATCCAGTTGGAAATGACCTTGGCAGGACAAAGGTGCCGTTCATGGGTGCTCCCAAGGCTGGGTGCTCGCTCGCAAGGTGAAGCCAGGGCTCTCCTGGCTCCATGAACAAACCAGCATCACCCCTCGTCCTGAAATAAATGAGCCTGGAAGGATGGGGGGGGGTGGCGGCCAGCCCGTCTGGTTTCATTTCCAGGAACACCAGGGGTTCGGTCTCCAGGACTGGAGCCTCTTCCCCCTCAAACACCCCGTCAGGATAACAGAGATTCCTTTGCAAAGCCGCTCCTGTGGAGTCCTGTGCAAACCTCAGGGCTGGGGCCAGGCTGTGCAGGCTGAATGGTGCTTTTGTGCGCGGTGCTGCGGGCAGTGAGCCAGCCCCGAGCAGGCAGGAGGGAGCCCACGGAGGGGCTCGGGGTCCCTGTTCCTTACCGGGGCACCCAAATCCTGCCGGTGCTCTTAGAAATCCCAGAGCTGGGCTTGAACAGTGGGCTGAGAGGGGCAATCACCCCACCGAGACCCTCAGCGCTGAGGCAGGAGGGAGCAGTGATGGGATAGAAACCGGGCAGGGGATGGGGACCTGCTTGTGCCTCTGTGGGACAGAGTCCCTGGAGTTCTCCATCTGTTCTGGGGGCACAGCCAGGGAGCAGGAGCACAGCTGGGATGCCTTGGGGTGCCCACTCCATCCCAGCTCTCTGGAGATGGGTCCCCATAGAGCGCTGCTCCCTGGGCTCCCTCTGACCCCAGCATCTCCCGGGGTCTCATCCTTCCTGACGTGGGTCCCATCCCTTTTTCCCCTTAGCGAGGGCCTCCGGGAGAACCCGGCCCGCGAGGGCCCCCCGGTCCCCCAGGAGTGCCGGGAGCGGATGGCGTTGATGTGAGTACGGCCGGGAACCTGTGCAGGCTGGAGGGAGGGAGGGAGGGAAGGAGGGTACTGCAGCACAAAGAGCGACATTGTGTCAGGCAGAGGCGCTGTGGAGGGCAGGGGATGCCGGTGCCGTGCGGTTCCTGCGCTGGCTGCTCTTGGGCTGGGGCACTTGGAGCATCCCTTGTGTTGCTGGTGGCCTGGGTGGCAATACTGGCATGGGGGAGCCCAGCTCCTGCACCGTGACTCCATCCACCTCCCTGGGACAGCAGCCTGTGGCTTCCTGACCACCTCAGGAAACGGGGCCTGAAATGGCTTTTGGGAGCAGAGCGCAGGGAGGTTTGGGTGCAGGACACTCAGGGCACCCCTGTGTGAGCAGCAGAGGATGCTCAGGGGGGCTGGGTGCAGGGCTCAGCCCAGTGAGGAGGTGGAGCTGGGGGGCTGATGGGGAGCAGGACCCCCAGGTTGGGTGTCCACAGAGCAGAGCCATGGCCGAGGGCTGTGGCAGGCGGCCGTGGCTCCAAATCCTGCCCAGAGCCTCAACAGAGGGGTCTGTGAGCAGCAGAAAGGGCCCTTTCTTGCCCCAGGCTGTTATTTTAGTGCTATTTCCACCCGGAGCAGTCGCAGCTCTCCCTGCACCCAGCACAGCCCTCGCCTCTCCACACCAGCCCCATCCTGACCTGGCTCCTGCGCTGGGGGATCCAGTGTGGGAAGGGGGATTGGGGAAGCAGGTCCTGAGCACCCTGCACTGCCTGGCCCAGCTCCGTGCAGTGACAGACCCCTCTTACAGCCTTGTTCTCCTTCCCCAGGGTGACAAAGGCTCGGCCGGAGCCCCAGGGTCCCCGGTGAGTACCCACGCCCCCCCCAGCTCATTGATGGTCTTACCCTCCCTGGAGGAGCATCTTTCAACCTGCCCATGCCTCTTCTCTTTTAAAGGGTGTCAAGGGGGAGCCTGGAGCCCCTGGTCCAGATGGGCCCGCAGGGAAGCCGGGCATCGATGTGAGTACAGACCCCACATCCCCCCTGGGTTGCAGCAGGGTCTCAGCAAACTCCTATTCCCCCCAGCATGAGGATGCTTTTACGTCACATATAAGAAAAAGCCCAAATCCCTCCGTGCAGGAGCTGGAGGCATCTTTTGAGTCACAGCAGGAAATGCAGGCAGAGCTGGGGCAGGGCTGCTGCCTCCCTCCTGCACTGCCCAGCTCTGAAAGAGCATCCCCTTCCATCCCACGTGGGCAGGAGCTGTGCCAGGAAAGCCACGGCACCGACACCCCAACATGGAAAGGCTTGTCTTGCACTGCAGCCAGTGCCCTGAGACCTGGTTGAGCTCTTGGTTCCTCCAGAACAAAGCTGGAGCAATCCCATGCCCCAGAGCCACCCTCTTGGCTTCCAAGTCTTTGGGGTTTTGATTGTTCTTCAATAATAAATGAATAGAATAATACCTTGTTATAAGCATGCATTATTCATCCAGGCTGAGCTGCCTGTGAGAGCTGGGCTCCTTTGGATACTGAGCAGAGCAGGGGGCTCTCTGGGAATCAGCCCCTGGGTGGTGCTCAAGCCATGAGCTCCCGGGATCCAAACCCCAGCAAGAGCAGGGGCTGGGGAGCTTGGGGCTGGCGGTTACCTCCCGCTGTCTCTCCTCCTGCAGGGCCTGACGGGAGCCAAAGGGGAGCCAGGACCCATCGGCGGGCCGGGAGTTAAAGTGAGTGAGGAGCTGCTCCAGGGCTGCTCTCTGGGCTTCCACCTTTCCCCCTGGATGCAGTGGGCCTTGGCCAGGCTGGGACCAGCCCCATCACTGTGGAGGGGATGCACAGATGCAGGAATTGGGTGATGGAGCATTTGGCAATGAAGGGACACTGAGGCTTGATACAGGGAGGGGTGGATTTTTACCACTGAGATAGCAGTGGAGCAGGGTTCGGCAGGGCCAGACCCTCCTGTTTCAGCTCCTCACTCTCCCCCTTGTGTCTCGGCAGGGCCAGCCTGGACTTCCAGGGCCACCGGGGCTCCCCGTGAGTATTCGCCTTTCCTGTGGGCACCAGGGATGCTCCCACTCCTGGCTCCAGCAACCATGAGTAGGGTTGGAGCGGAGCAGGGATCCAGTCCCCCTGCTGCATCCTTGCTGGCAGCGTGGGCATTGCCCTGCTCAGGGCAGCGATGCTGCTGGGTTTGGGGAGTGGAGGATTTGGACCAACTGTGTCTTTCTTTTTGTTTCAGGGTCCTTCACTGCCAGGACCACCTGTAAGTGCTGCTTGTGTGGGGCTGAGTGGGGGGCACAGGGCCCAGCTTGGTGCTGTGCTGGAACAGCTCAGATCTCAGCACCCCAAAGCAGGGGGCTCGGGGCTCAACCTCTGTAGCTTGGTGAACTCCTGTCTTCTCTTTAAGGGGCTTCCAGGCCAGGTTGGGCTGCCGGGAGAGATTGGAGCACTGGGACCCAAGGTAGGGAGCAGGAGGGGGCATGAGAAAACCTCCAAACCTCCCCTCCTTGCATCAGTGTCCACTTGCCTGCACTGTAGGGCTCCTGGCATATACAGGGATGACCCTGTAACATGGGAGAGTGGGATCCTACAGTGGGAATAGGGATGGAGCAGCCGGGTCCATTGGTGCCACCCATCTGCTCCCAGCTCATGGCCAGCGAATGCCCCGGTTCCCACTGTGGGTCTCTGGTGCTCCATCGCCCCCCTCCATTGGTACCGGCTGCCTCCCCACCCGTACATCTCCTCACTTGGGCTTGTTCTTTCCCAGGGTGACCCCGGACCCGATGGCCCTCGGGGTCCCCCAGGCCCCCCAGGGAAACCCGTGAGTATCTCCCCCGTCACCTGCATTGGCTGCAGGGGAAGAAACTCCCACCTGGGCCCAGCCCAGTGCCTGGGGCTGGGGCTCGGCTCTGGCACACGCCTCCCCATGCCCCCTCCCTCCATATGGAGCATTCCCTGTAACACAGTGCTGGTGTTACTCTGTGGG
This sequence comes from Amazona ochrocephala, assembly GCA_039720435.1. Lineage (NCBI taxonomy): Eukaryota > Metazoa > Chordata > Aves > Psittaciformes > Psittacidae > Amazona > Amazona ochrocephala. The sequence continues at coordinate 6,625,364 of CM077886.1, read as the reverse complement.
TGCTGAGGGTCTCCTTCCCTCCAGGGCCCCCCGGGACACATCCAAGGCGTGGAAGGCAGCGCTGATTTCTTGGTGAGAGCTGCTATTACCTTGTCCCTGTCACAGGGCTGCGCAGGGTAGCGGCTGCTGGGAAAGCCCTGGCCTGAAGTGCAGCCACCAGCGGCACTGGGTAACTGGGGGCTGACGGGGTGGGGATGAGCAGGGTCCCCAGCCAAGGCCATGCTGCGAGTGGAGGGTCGCCTGTGCCACCGCACAGCCTGGCTGTGGCACGGATGCCCGCCCTTCCAGCCCATCTCTGCAAGCTCTGGGGCCTTTCCCAACCCGACTGTGCTGCTTCTTCCCATCAGTGCCCAACCAGCTGCCCACCAGGTCCTAAAGGCCCTCAGGGACTGCAGGGACTGAAGGTAAGGGAGCCCTGGAGCTGCCAGGGAGCGAGCAAGGACCTCTGGTGTGCTGAGCGGAGCCTTCCCTGCTCTGGGGGGCATGGGGAGCTCGGGATCTACCCTGGGAACACAAGGACAGGCACACACAGCCCTGCAGGAAAGGTGCTATGGGAGAGGCCCCCTGCAGCTCCCCAGTTCCATCCAGCCCCTTCCTTTGGCCTCTGCCAAAGCCCCAGCCCCAGCCATGCAGCTCCCTGTGCTGGAAAACCAGAGGGTTAAACCCAGTGAGCACCCCCACTGCGTGCCCTTGGCTGTGGGATGTTGAGCCCCACCACGTCACCAGGAGGATGCCGAGCCCCACCATGTCACCAGCGGGCACCCCAGGGTGGGATATCCTGGGCACTGTGGCTCCGGGTGATGTGGCCAATCAAGATGCTGCCTCAACTCTGCTGCTCTGCCCGGGGATGCTCATGGTCTTCCTCTTCATCCTTAGGGTCACAGAGGCCGCCCCGGTGCCCTTGGGGAGCCCGGCAGACAGGGCGGGCAGGTGAGAGACCTCTCTGGCAGCTTCCCGGCAGGAATCAGGAATGCCAGTCTCTGGGAATGCTGAGCTGGACCAGAGGACAGGGGCTCTGGGGAGAGAAAGGGGGAAAGAAGGAAAGCGGCGGGTGAGGGAGGAGGGAGATCAGAGCTGGGACATGGAGAATGGACAGGGTGATCTTCCCATGGTGTCTTCCTGGATGGGGACACCCTAATGGGTCCCACACAAGGGGGCTGTGGGTGCCCAGGGTGGTTTGTACCCCTGCTGCACATCACCACTCAGCTCTCTCCATTCCTTGCCAGGGCCCCAAGGGTGATGTTGGCGTCTCTGGAGAACAAGGTGTCCCAGGCCCCCCGGTAACATCCTTCTCTTTGCTGCTCTACTTGGTTTGTGCTTGGCCCCAGACACGAGGGATGTGACACTATTGTGGCCCCACTCCTGGGGACCCCCCTGGTTCATCACATCTGTCTTCCTCGTCCCAGCCATGGAGCTGCCACCAGAAGGGTGGCAAAGCCGCATCCCAATGGAATCCCCCATAGTTAACACACGTTAACACGGATAACTCAACATCCAGGGATAAACCTCTCCTGTACACTGAGTCCCCCCTTACCTCTCCTGGTCAGGGGGGTGCTGCATCCTCCGCTCACTGCAGGGATACGGGGATTAAAGCTGTATGCTCACACTGAGCACTTTGAAGAGGAAAAGCAATTAATGGGCTGCACCCTCTGGTCTGGGAAAGGGCAAAACTGCTTTGAAGCCAAGAGCTTTGGCAGGGGAAGTGGCACCGGTTTGGTCCCATTGCTGTCATTGAAGTGACAACTGGAAAGGTGCCTGCGGGGGGCTATGGAATTAGGAGACTCAAACACCTCCAAACCAGCTGGTTTCCAGAATTGCTTCTGCTCTAATTGCAACCTCCCCCTGGGCTGATCCTGGCGCCGTTCCCAGCTAAACTGGCTGCTGTTTCCTTCCCACAGGGACCGCAGGGCTTGAGGGGCTACCCCGGCATGGCAGGACCCAAGGGCGAGGCGGTAAGTGCCTGGCTCTGGGGTCAGGGTGCCCAGCTCCCGTGGCCGTGCTTCCCAGGAGCGTCACTAACGCTGCTTGGCCTCCACGGGGAGCTGGCTGTGCCTTTGGCCAGTGGGATCAGACCTGACCGGGCGGTGAGTCTGGGGTTGGAGGAACTGACCCCCTTGTGCTCTCTTTGCAGGGTCCTGCTGGATACAAGGGGATGGTTGGGACCATCGGTGCAGCTGGGCGGCCGGTGAGTGCCCTCCATTGTCACCAGGGGCCGTGGGGCAGGCAGGGGACCCCACACTTCGCTGCTCAGCCTCTGTCTTTCTCCCTTGCAGGGCAGGGAAGGCCCCAAGGGACCACCAGGGGACCCTGGTGAGAAGGGAGAGCTGGTAGGTATCCCTTCACATCAGGAAGGGCAGTGCCATGCCTGTGCGATGACAATGCCCCTTCTCCCTGGCATGGACAGGGGGCCCTTGATGAGCATCTCCTCCCTCTCCCAGCTCCATCCCCTGCCCCAAGAGGGCAGATGAATGACACTTTGCTCCCTCCTGCTCTAGGGTGGCCGAGGCATCAGGGGCCCCCAAGGAGACACTGGCCCCAAGGGGGAGAATGTAAGTACAGCCAGTGGGACCCATGTCCACATCTAGGGCTGAGCCCTTTGCAAGGGGAGCTCTGTCCTGTTCAAGGCTATCCTGTGTCCTTGCACCCTGGCTCAGCGCAGGCCTGGAGCTTTTCCTTTCCCTTCCCAGCCTTTTTGCCCCCCACCACAAGCCTTTGAGGCCCTCTCGGTGGTGTCAGACCCAGCAACTCCTCCCCCTTTTGCAGGGTCTCCCAGGCATCGATGGCAAAGATGGGACCCCAGGTATCCCAGGAGTGAAGGTGAGCAGGCAGGGGCTGCACTGGCCGTGGAGAATGGACACAGTCATGGAATGGTTTGTGTTGGAAAGCACCTTAAAGCCCATCCATTTCCAGCCCCCTGCCACAGGCAGGGACACCTTCCACTAGAGCAGGCTGCTGCTCCTCATACCAGTGCTTGCTAGAAGTAATAGGAATGGCAAGCGGCATCCCAGCCCTTAATGTGGCATCTCCTGGCCAGCGGACCCTCATCCCTGCAGGGTCAAGGGCAGTGCCCCACCTGGGCCAGGAGTCCCCTGTCCCACCCATGGACACCTCATTGCTGCACCTTTCTCTGCTGTGCAGTAACATCCTGTGTCCCTCACAGGGCAGAGCGGGACAGGCCGGACAACCAGGAATACCGGGACACCGGGGACAAGCTGTGAGTAGGGGACCACGGGGCCCAAGGCAGATCTCCATTAGCATGGGGTGGCACCCCCATGCCCAGGCAGTGCTGGCACCCACAGGGATGCTGCCTCCATTGCTCTGCATGCGGTTTGATCCTGGCTTTGTCTCCACAGGGCTTTCCGGGCCAGCTGGGAAGCAAAGGTGGCCCAGGAGACAAGGTGAGTCTGGGGCAGCAGAGCTGGAGTAAACCCCTTGGAGCATCCACGCTGCAGCTCCACTCACCCTACATGGTGCACTCTGACCACCTCTGTCTGCCTTCACAGGGTGAAGTGGGTGCTCGGGGCCAGCCCGGTGTCACTGGTGCCCCGGGGCAGATTGTAAGTACAGAGATGACACTGTATTTCCCCCCGGGCACAGCCCAAGAGTCACTCCCTCCTCTCTCCTGTTCTATTTCCCCCATTTGCTGTCAAACAGAAAGCAGAGCTGGGCACTTTATCCGCCAACCCTCCTCTTCCCCCTGCCCCACAGCAGTATCCTCATGGGGGACCCCTGGGGCCACATCCCTAGTGCCCTGGTCCAGCACCTCCTTGGCCACTCAGTGCAGTGGGAGCAGGGGACAAGGACAGGGCAGCACATCCCTGGGGAAGGACGAGGGGCAGGTGATGACATGCCAGTGCAAGAAAGGCAGCTCCTCTGGGATTTTTCTTTCTCCCTCCTAGGGTGAGCCTGGACCTCGTGGCGAGCAGGGACCACAGGGTGTCCCCGGGGTGAAGGTGAGTCCCTGGGGCACTGTGGGGCTCGGGGCAGCGCCAGGAGCTGCCCCTGACTCCGCTCCCTTCCTGGCTCTCCGCAGGGTGACCGTGGAGAACGTGGCCCCGTGGGTCCTGCCGGGGAGCAGGGGAAAGCGGTGAGTCAAGGGCTAAACTCCCTTTGAATTGAAGGTGAAACAGTGGCAAGTGTGCTGTCTTTTCCAATGGGAAGCTTCAGGGTAGGTTGGGATGCTGTGGGGCAGCCTGAGCTGCTGGAGGGGATGGGGAGGTGCCCAGCCGTCTCATTCCCTTGGGAAGTATGCTCTGATGGGGGAGGGGGCCTGCCCATCACCTCTTTTCACCCGTTTTTCTCTTTTTCCTGTGTTACCCTCACATCCAGGGGCCAAAGGGCGAGCAGGGTCCACCGGGGATCCCAGGGCCCCAAGGCTTGCCAGGAGTCAAAGGAGACAAGGTGAGTGCTGACTGCAGGGCCAGGCTGCCCTGGACTCCAGCTCAGGGACACTGCGCTGACACCCGCCCCTTCTCCTTTGTCCAGGGCTCGCCAGGGAAAATCGGCCCCAAGGGCAGCACTGTGAGTACAGCACCCTCCTGCCTGGGTGGGGGTCACTGACACCGTGTTGGACAGGGCTGGCACCCACCTCTACGAGGGGCTGGCACCCACCAGCACCAGGAGCTTTCTCCATCAATAGCCCAGTGCGCTGGTCATGTTCTTGGTGGAAGGAGGGAAGAAAGCGGCTGCGGAGGAGGTGGGTGCTGGTGGTGAAGGTTCACATTTCTCCATTGCCTTTCCTCCAGGGAGATCCCGGTGTTCATGGACTTGCAGGGCTGAAGGGTGAGAAGGTGGGTTCCTGCAGATGATTCCTGGGATGGGGTGGAAGGTCATGGGGTGGATGTGGGTCTCCTGCCCAGCATGGCCCCTGACACACCAGCATTGCACCCCAGTGTGCTCCATGGGGTACCCATGTCTCCCCAAAGCTGTGTCTCTAAATTCATGCAGTCTCCCCACCTTATTTCTTGTGTTCTGCCCCCAGGGTGAATCAGGAGAGCCAGGACCAAAGGGACAGGTGAGTGATGGGGACTTGGGACCAACCCGTACCTTCATGCTGGGTGGCTCTGTGGGACCCTCAGTGGAGCAGATGCTCCTGATGAAGGCAGCAGTGATCCACGGAGCTGGTGTGTGCTGCACACTGGTGGCCTGAGGAAGTATTTTCTCTGGAGATGGGCTTCAGTAACCACATTCAGCCCTGGCTTCAAGTCCAGAACCTGCCTGGGGCCAGACCCGGCTGAGCTGGTTGGTACTGGGAGTGCTCACGGGCTCCGCTCCTGACGCCTCTCTCCATCCCCGCTGCAGCAAGGCATCCAGGGCGAGCTGGGCTTCCCCGGCCCCACGGGGGATGCAGGTGCCCCCGGTGCCCAGGGCTACCCAGGACCCCCTGGGCCACGAGGACTTGTTGGGGAGCGCGGTGTGCCAGGGATGCCTGGCCAGCGCGGAGTGGCGGTGAGTACCCCAGTACACACAGTACACACAGTACACACAGTACACAGAGCCAGCCCCTCCTCACCCCCCTCCCATGCCGTGCTGCCCCGACTCGCAGGTGAACTGCCCTGACCTTTCCTTACCAAGTGGTTCCTCTGGGAACTTGCTGTTGTGGTCGGGAGCTGGCAGGGCTGCTCCATGAGCAATCCAGGAGGGCTGGGCCCAGTACCTAAAGGGGATTACAAAAAACCTGGAGAGGGACTTTAGACAAGGGCCTGGAGGGACAGGCCAAGGGGAATGGCTTTAACCTGCCAGAGGGGAGACTGAGATGAGCTCTTAGGCAGAAGCTCTTCCCTGTGAGGGTGCTGAGGGTGATGAGGTAACACCATGAGCGAACTGCACCATGAGCTGAGGCTGGAGCACATGCACTGGCACCAAATGGAAAATAAAGAAGGGTGGGAACACCACTGGGTGCAGGGAGGTGCTGTGGACCGGGATGGGACCAGCTTTGTGAGTACAGATGGTGACAGAAGGAGCAAACTTCCGCTATGGCATGTGCGTCTTCTTGCCGCTGGCAGGGCCGGGATGCTGGGGACCAGCACATCATCGACGTGGTCCTGAAGATGCTGCAAGGTGAGGGGGTGAGAGGGGCTCTGCCGGCTGGGTGTTGCCACCCCATCCTGCCCCACATCGGCCTCTCTCTGCCCTACAGAGCAGCTGGCGGAGGTGGCTGTCAGTGCCAAGAGAGCTGCCCTGGGAGGAGCCGGTGCCATGGGACCCCCTGGGCCTCCTGGTCCTCCAGGGCCACCCGGTGAGCAGGGCCCACACGGACCCATGGGACCTCGAGGTGTCCCCGGCATCCTGGGTGCTGCTGGGCAGATCGGCAACATAGGACCTAAAGGTAGGTGGTGGGCGGCCATACCCACACCGTGCCGGGCAGAAATCCCCCTCGGGGCTCCTGCCACCCTTGTGCCCCAGTTCAGTCCCTGCACAGGGGTAGCCCCTTCCCCTGCCAGGTCCGTGTTTCCTGCTGCAGCTCCAGAGTCCTTCCCTTCCTCTTTCTTTCCCGCAGGGAAGCGAGGAGAGAAAGGGGAGCGGGGAGAAGCTGGCCGCGGCCACCCAGGCATGCCGGGCCCCGCGGGTATCCCAGGTAAGCCCCTATGCCCCGCGGAGACAGGGCGGGCAGCAGCATCCCTTGTGCCCCTTTAGCAGTGCGATGACAGCCACTGGCTCGGGATTCTCTGCCCCATCCCTACAAACGGGTCCACCCCGCAAATCCCCAGCCTGGAGCAGCCTTTGCTGCCTGCGCTCTGCCTCCGCTTTCCCCTCCCCTCGGTGCTGCTTCCTTCCTGACGCCCGCGCATCCCCCTGCTCCCCGCTTCCCACGCCCCATGCCCGGCTCTGCCCCCGGGCTCGCAGCACACCGAGGCCCGCGCTCCCGTTGCAGGTCTCCCCGGCACCCCGGGCCATGCTGTGGATGGGAGGCCGGGCGAGCGGGGCGCGCCTGGCTCCCCGGGCCTCGCGGGCCGCCCGGGCCTGCCCGGCCCCACCGGGCTGCCCGGGTTCTGCGAGCCGGCCGCCTGCCTCGGGGCCTCAGCCTACGCGGGTGCGCGCATGGCGGAGCCGGGCGCCGTCAAGGGACCCGTGTACTGAGGAGGCACCAGCGCCGTGACGGACCTGGGCAGCAAAGCCGCGCCGGGGCGGGCAGCAGGGACCGGGACACTGCAAATCCATAGGGACGGACCCTGCCCGCCCCTGCTGCGGGAGCGCTGGGATCGGGGCAGCGCCGGAGGGGAACCACAGCCCTGGGAATTTACCTGGTGCAGGTATTCCTCCCCTCCCCCCGGCCTGGGGACCGGGAGGAGAAACGAGAGGGCACCCCAAGTCCTGTCCTCATCACGGGGGTCCGTTACCTGCCCCCTCTGCTCCCTGTGCCCCTTCCCAGAGAAATAAATTGGCTTTTCTACACCCCCTCTCACTGTTCTGTCCTGCTTGGTGCTGCATTGGCTCATTGCCTGCTCCCCGCCCCCCCCCCCCCCTTCTTTTCTTTGTTAAACAAAACGTTGTGGCTTGATTATTTAAGAGACTCACCAGAACCAGCCTTGTCCTTGCAGGGCGCTCGCAGAGCTGTAAATCTTTGTAAAATAGGATTATTTTGTAACTATGAAGAGAAAACCACCAACTTTTTACAACTGGACAATAAAACTGGGATGGACTGTTAACGAACTGAAATGACATGTTGAGTTCTTTGACTCAAGCCAAGGCTACACTGCTGGGGGGTTATTATTTGAGGGCTGAAGTTAGTTTTCCTGTTGTTTCAAGCCCCTCATTTGGTGTCTCAATTGCTCATTCCCATCCCCAGGAACAATTTAACCTCTCAGAAGTTTCTTTAGCCAAAGCTCCTCCTTTTTTCACCCTCTTGCAGCAGTGCAAAGGTGATTTGCCACCCCTGACTGTCCCTCTCCCCCCCACCATGCTGGAGATGGAGCAGATTTGCCAGCAGTGCATAGGGTACCTTCAGCTGACGCCAAGTGAACCTGATTCCCCCTGCAATCAAGTAGCCAGAAAGCTATTAGCAGCGTTGCAGCAGGTATTGATCTCTTAATAGTTAAAAAGGAGGCCTGTGGCTCCAGGAGGATCTGCAGGTGTCTCTCTCATTACTGCCATCGACAGCAGCAAGGATTAAAGCTGTGCAGCGAGAGCAACAGGGCCTCGCTTTGTAACATAAATAGAAATCAATTCAGGTTTATTAGCAAAGCATGTTGGGCTTGGCAGCGAAACAGCGCCTGGTGGGAGAGGCTGGTGGATCCCTCCTGCGGCACTGAGCATCACCACCTCCACCAGGGACCTGGCAAAGCATGGCCACCGTGGGCTCAGGCTGCTTTGGCCATAGGGGGCTAATCCTGAGAGGGACCAGACCCAAGCCCCATGTACTGCTCCCTCCTCATACACTGTGTATCAGAACAGGTTTCCATATGGGTCCTTATCTTTCCGCATGTCCCCAGACTCCTCAGAAGTGTCCTGCACTCGTTCCCCACTTAAATCACCTTCTCTGTGCCCTTTGCAAACCTTTCCCTTGCACTTTAGGTGCAATCAGCCAACTTTAAGGGGCCTGTCTTAGAACAAAAATGGAAGGCAATTGCAAATGTTGTATTTGCAAGTTGGGATTCAATCAGGGAATTGAGGCGGCTGCATATTAATTACAGGCCAGACGCTGGTTGCTCCCAATGAGTGGCAAACGCGCTCCGAATCTGCCTCTTCATCAGAGACCTTATAAATATTCATCCCATAAACAGCAGCTTGAATGCCGTTAGAGACAAGAGGGATTGAAACCCAAGTATCTGTGGAAATGAAACAGCTGGAAAACATCCAATCCCTGCCCCAAATAACAACAAATCATTATTAGGAGAGGTGAAGAAATAGCCTTGTTGAGCACTTGTCTGCATTCGTGGGCAAATGGGGAGATTCATCCTAATTCTTGTCAGGGAGGAATTCAGGTTAGCAAACGCTTTCGGGGACAGCCCTAGGCTGAGCCCGTCGCGGGCTCCAGCTGTGCAGCACATCTGGGCCGCGGCGCGAAGCCGCTTCCGCTCGTTTAAGCTTTCTCCCACGAGAGGGCGCTGCCTGCCCGCGAATTCCCTCTTCCTGGGGCGCGCACGCTGGGCGCTGCGAATAGACCCGATTGGAGGGGGCTTGGGCAAGCTGCTCCAGTGGAAGGCGTCCAGAGGCAGGGGTTGGAGCTGGTTCAGCTTTAAGGTCCCTTCAACCCAACCCAGGCTGTGGTCCTGTGAAAAGGGTGAGCCCCCCTCACTCAACCCCTTCCCACCTCCAAGGATGAACACGGCAGGAGCACCCTGGGGGAAGGGAACCGGGGTGCAGAGGTTTGCTGCAGGGACAATGGCGCAGTGAGGGTCCGAGGGTTGAGAGCTGAGCTGTGTTCCTGAAGCAGGGACTGTGCACTTCCCATGGGAAGAGCAAGGGCTGCCAGAGGCAGGGAAAGTGCCACTGTGCTCATGGAGGGTCCTGGGCTGCCCAGGAGGACACATCCAGGGTCCTCTGCAAGAAGCCCAAGGGCTCCTTACTGTTGCATCCAAGTGTGCACATGCCCAGGAGGGCTGGGTGGATGGAGCAAGTGCTTCAGCACTGTCAGGGACACGGCTATTGCTGCCTCTGCTGCTGTTCAGTGCTAATCGCAGCAGTGGCCAAGCTCTCCCTTAGCAGCTTTGACCTTCAGCCGCTCCCCAGTGCCACCCAGGAGATGCAGCAGGACCAGCACAGCTACAGCCAGGCTCTGCACAGCCTCACAAGTGGGAGGCTGGCAAGGTCAGTGCCTGGGAAGATTAAGAAGATCAGGGTTTAATTAAAGTGCCAAGGAAGCAGCTGTCTGGAGCTTTTGCTCTTTTCTTTCCCACCTGCTTTTGCCTGAATTGGATGTCGTGGATCTCCTGTGGCTGGGCAGCAGGGAGCAGGCTCAGGTACTCATCATGGCCTGTCCCACCATCACCAGCAAAGGGCCTAGGGGCTGCTGGTCTGCAGCCCAACCTGTTCACTCCCCAGCTGTGCAGGGACCAGGTTACAGCCCGTCATGACTTACTGTCACAATAGAAAAATGTGTGGAATCACCTGTAATTATTTCAAGGAGTTTAAGAACCTGATCCCAGGCTTGGTACTGCAGCTACGAGGACTCCAGAAACTCAGAAGCAGGCAGCATCACCTGCCTTTCATGGGATGAGACAGACAGAAGGGAAGAAACAAAAGGAAATCAAGGCAGACCCCTTTAGGTCACAGCGACTGCCCCATCAGAGCTGCCAGCCCCTGCAGTCACAGCTTTCCTTTCCTTCCTGTCTCCTCTGGGGCAAATAAAGCCCAATTCCTGCAGTGTGGAATAATGAGGGGGCCTCTGATTACTGCCATTCCATGCTGGTGAGGGCAGTAGTGCTGGCTGCAGTTTGTATTCGGAGACTGAAGGCATCGCCTCCTGCTTGCTCGTCCATGGTCACCCACCAGCATCATCTCACATCCCACCCGGGTGACATTTCTGAGGCACAGGGGCCACCATAGGTGCATGTGGCATGAATAATTCAGGGTAATGAGAGAAAAGTTTCCTTGAGCAAACTAATGCATTGATTAGACCAAATTGCTTCCCTTGCCCTCGAGGAGCTAGAAACGAGCTCATCACCGTTTGTTCTCTCTTGGTAGGTGATTAACCACATTCGAATATTAAACAGAGGACTTGGGGCACGTAAATTAACAGCTGAGAACTAAGTTAATTATTGGAGGAGCCATAAACCTGCTTATTTTTATTCTTGGGTTATTGTTCGATGGTTTTGCCTCTTAAAAAGAGGGAATTACTTTAAAAATGGTTTGTTCTCTGCTCCTTGTGGCCAGGAATGCTGGATACAGCTGGGGCACGCAGGGTAAATGTGCTCCATTAGCAATAAGTATCCAGGGAAAATGAATCTCCCCTCTCCTGCAGGGAATGATGCTGGCAGCCCTGTCTGTGCCCCGAGGCAGGACAAGCAGGATGCCCAAGGGCCACGCAGACAGCTGAAGGAGCTGATCCCGCTTCTCCAAGGAAAAGGTTAAATTTGGACACTGGCTCTACCCAAAGCAGCCATAAGGTTGTACCAGAGCAGGGACACAGCAACACGGTGTTGCAGGGAATTGACTTTGTTAATAGCCCATTCATTTAAATGTAAATGCTGAGCCTGGTTGGTATAATGAGGCTGGGAAATCTTTATTAGAGAGCAAAGCCAAGGTTTGTGAGTGAGTGTGTGCAGGAGTGGGGCTGAATGTGAGACAGGGCTGCAGGGGAGGAGCGTGCTGCATGGGGGGGTTCACAGGCAGAGAGCAAACACACTTCATAGAATCACTATGGTTTGGGTTGGAAAGGACCCTAAGATCATCCAGTTCCAACTCCCTCACACTGGGCAGGGATCTGGGGTTAGAGGGATGCTGGAGGCAAGATGCGAGGGGTTACCTCCTGCCCCTGCCTTTGCTCTGTGCCTGTCCCATGGCTGATGCCAGTGTCTGGAGCAGGTAAGGAAGGTCACAAAGGGTTGCGGCCTTGGGCAAGGTCAACCACCCTTGGAAGGGGTGCACATCCCTCAAGTCCTCCCTGGGGCAGCTGGAAAGAGCCCCCAGCCAGATGCTGCTGCAGGAAGCTCCTCGCAAGCAGCTCCATTCCTCTCCAGCTCCAGTGAATGGTGTCCATGGTGGCACTGGGCCACCAGCACAGCGAGTGCTCTCCAGAGAGCGCACTCCCCTTCAGAGGGGTCCTGCCCCGGCGCTCCCACACCCGGCACGGGGGGAAGGAGCTGACAAAAGGCTGATTTAATTACTGGAATTGTTCTGATTACAGCCTGCAAACACTGTTATCTTGTAATTATTGCCAAGAACATGCCATTAGTGCATGATTAAACACAACGTCTTGTGGGCTGCTAGCTGATTGTCTGATGCCTTATGAACTTAATTACTTCATGCTGATAGAAAGCAACTGGGAGAATGGAGCACGGCAATGGCTTGGGAGGGGAGCTGGGGCACCCCACAATAAGGGGACCTCCAGTTCCCTTCCCCGATGCTCAGCTCATGTTCTCAGGTGTACTCATGATCCCAGCCCCTAAATAGCCCCTGCAAGCCCCAGCCAAGACATAAGCAGGGTCAGGATTAGTGCCTCAGCCCTTTTCTTGCTGTTAGATGCCACCTATCCTGTTTTTAAGCTCATCCTCCTGAAGCAGCCAGCAAACACAAGGCACCAGCTTTCTGCCCGTGTCTCCTAAGGTTCAAGAGTCTCCATGCAGCAGAGATAAAACCAAGACTTTGCTCAGTACATGCTGATGGCAAGGTGGCATTGGGGTATATGGAAACGCAGGAGAGTCCAAACCAGGACGTGTGCACAGCCCGGGTGGATGGATGCGGGATGCTAATCCTCACCCAAGCACTGCTGCTCCAGGACACTGCAGGCAAAGCAAGAGGAGATCCTGCTAATGGTGGATGAATGTCCTGCCTGCAACCTCAGCTCCTCCTCCCTGGGAAACCTCAAGGACAAACTCATCAGTGCCTCACAGCGGCCTCCAGTAGCTTGGTTTCCTTCCAGGAACAATCCAGTATCCGCCTGCTCAGGGACCCCTCAGCGCCTCTCACCCGCTGCTGCCCTGCCCCGGTGACAAGGACACACAAACCAATGCTGACATCTCATTAGCAGGATTAATTCTCAACCTCATTCGTGTCTTGGCTGAGAAATTGGCACTTCCACTTGCCAGAGCTGTGAGCCTGGCTCCCCTGGCCAGGGATGCTGCAGAGGCACTGAGCTGCCCTGGCTCCAACTGAGAGCACAGCAAGAAAACAAACGCACTTCTCTCCTGCTTTCCTTCTCCCTCTTGCCCTGGCCATCCCCTGACCCCCTCTGCAATCCCATTTAGTGCTACCTGCTTGCAGAGGAGCTTCCACCTTCCTCCAGGATCCACATCCCCTCTGCAGCCGGGGCTCCCTGGCCTCTCTCAGGCATTCCAGATGCTGAACTCATGTAACTGTTAAATGAAACTGCTGTGGGTGCTGAGCACAGGCTGTGCTGCAGAGCTCAGCTCCCTGCCTGCCTGCATTTATAGCAGAGCAGCCCTGTGGCTGCAGCTGGGATGGTGACGTGTTGCAGTGGGTGCTGCAGGAGTTAATGCCAGTGATTGCTGCCAGGCTGATCATCTGCATGGAGGCTGCCACAGAATCCCAGACTGGTTTGTGTTGGAAGGGACCTTAAAGCTCATCCAGTCCCAACCCCTGCCACGGGCAGGGACACCTTCCACCAGAGCAGGGTGCTCCAAGCCCCTGTGTCCAACGTGGCCTTGAACACTGCCAGGGATGGGGCAGCCACAGCTTCTCTGGGCACCCTGTGCCAGCGCCTCAGCACCCTCACAGGGAAGAGCTTCTGACTAAGGTCTAATCTAAGTCTCATTTTTCCCATGTTTCCTCATCCTCTGCCGGAGGCACCGGAGTTACGTGGATGAGCCATCCTCCGCACTTCCGTGGCATGAGAAAAACTCCACATGTGAGTAACAAGTCAGCCCCATGGAAGGAAAAGGAAAAGGGGGAACACTTTGGAAACAGGTCTATTAGCCCAGCCTGAGCTCAGTAAAGCATCTATGCATAAAATATGAAAAGCATAGATTTTTAATGGCTCATAAACATTTAATCCCCTAATGCAGAACATATATATATTTTTATACCCAGACATATGGGCTGCAGAGGCCTCTATTTATGGAACTGTGGTCTGGGTAAGAAGCCTGCTGCTGGGTGCATGCAGATCACTGGGTATGGAACCACTGAGCCCCTTCCCATGCTTGTCTTCCCACAGAGCCCAGCAGTGCATGGATGAAGATGCTCGTCCATCCCCATGCCCCTGCCTGCTGCACTGGGATGCTCCTGGGATGAGGGCTTGCATGGCACTGGGGAAAGTGCTTGGAGACACAATCCCATGTCACGGCTGCAGGGCTGGGGCTGCTGCTGGGGCTTCTGCAGGATTTACTCCATGTAACTCAGGGCAGGATCTGCCTTCCTGGACTCAGAAGTGCAATAGGGGTGACAATGGAGAAGAGCAGAGGCTGTAGTGAAGCAGCCCTGGCTGGGCTGGCGTGCTGGCCCATGGGATGTGGGGCAGCCCTGGCATGGCGCTGGCTCCTGAGCAGTGTTTGCACTTCCCTTAAAAGATACATTCCACGCAGTAACTGCCTCCATCAGGAGGCTGCTGGTGTCAGATGCAGCTGATGGCCCGCTCACAATGCCTTTTCTGTGCCTGCTCCTTCCCTTCCTTGCTCTTTTTGCCCTTTAGTTTGGCAGGAAAAGGAGAGAAAATCCCCAGCAGATTTGCTGTTTATAGAGTCGTGTTCAACAACAGCAAATCAATGCAATAAAGTGTACGCTGTGATTCTGGGCCTTGAATAAACAAGGTCCCAGGCAATTTAGCCAGGTGCCTGTCATGTTGAGGCACCCTCCGGATCACCGCCTCCAATGAAAGCAGAATGTCTCCTTGCAGTAGTTAATCACAGCCCTTAATTTCTCATCTCTCTTCACCCCAGTGATACACTGGGTGGCTTTGGGTCACAGCAATTTCAGCTGGGCTGGAGGAGGCATCCCAGGGCTGGTGTGTCCAATGGGGACATAGAGTGAGGACAGGGGCAGGATGGAGCCTGGCTGGGCTTGGGGGACACTTTGAGGGGGGCAATGCTGCCCAGCCAGGAGCAAGCGGGGCCCTAGGTTGGGTGCTGCTGCTGAGCTGCTTTATCCTGTGTGCCCAAATCCTTGCTGGCATCTCATCGAGCTCCTTGAGTGTGGGGTTGCAACCATCCCATGCAAAGATGGTTGGACCTGAGCTTTTGAAAGGGGCACTTGGCAGAATCAGGTTTTGCTTCTCTGAAGTCTGTCCCCACCACCAGCTCCTGCAGAGCTGGATAAAGAACTCCTGCAGCCACACATGCTGTATGAGCCAGCAATGGGTTGTGAATTACACCAACAGAAGGGAACAACTCTCACTGGTTACCAGCTTACAACAGCTTTTAACTGGCTCTTGGTCTGGTCTGTAGCAGGAGTGGTACCCACGGGAGCAGATCCATCAACATCATTTGTGATCGGTGATGGGCACATCACCCTGTGACCATGAGCATCCATTTGCTTACGTTTCTGAAGCCCTTTGAGATGCACGAATGATCGGTGCCGTAGAGAGGTGAAGTGTTATTAAACCCACAGACAAGGCGTCAATCACCGGGCCTGACTGTTGCAGTAGCGTATTTCTCACTGATGGCATTAGCAGCGCGGAGCTCCCAGCCTGATCAATAGCCTTAATAATTTCATCAAGGTCAAGTCAGCTTTCATTGCCTGAGGTATGTTCTCCGAAAGAAACTCATTTCTAAACCCAAGAAGTAAAGGCGTTGCCTACATCTTACACACCTGCTCCAAGGTGAGGTCTGGGACAATATCAGGTGGTGGGACCCACAGCAGCCTTGTGGGTCTGTGATAAACCAGGAGGCATCTCCCATTTCAAAGTTACAAGCAGGGAGAGATCACTCAGCAGTTGCTAGGCTTGGTCTGTCTTGAAGCTGGTGCCACCAGCTCCATTGGACACAGGGGAAGCTTCTAGAACCTTCTCACAGAAGCCACTCCTGTATCCCCCCACTACCAAACCCTTGTCATTCAAACCCAACACACTGTATTTGTCACTTCAAATTGCTGCCTGAACTAAAGGATTTGATTGCAGTTCAAAAATAGACTTACTGTCTGTGAAGTGTGTTGGGACCTTGATAGGGACCTGCTCAGTGGGGCTTTGGAAACATCTTCCACTAAAGTCCCTCTGCAGGAGCTCTGCAGGGGTTTGCTGTAGGTGCAATAGTAGGTGAGCAATAACAGGACTGCAATGATAATAGGGGCGTCATAGTAATAATAGGGGTGCAGCGGGAGAACTGCTTCCCCATAGCACACAGCGGGCAGTGGGCTCAGGCTGGCAGCTCTGGAAGGAAGATGGAGATGCCCAACAAGCCTGCAGCCTCCCCCAGCTCCTTGCAAAAGGCAGAACGCTGCCCCCAGGTTTTCCTGCACAATGCTGGGATGAGGGAAAAGGAGCAATTGGACTTAGACAGTGGCTTTGCCTCTCTTTCTCCTGCATGATGTGGGTGACAGGAGCCCTTGTAAAGGTTGTTGTGTGCTTTGCTGATGATCCTGATCCTCCTTCGCATCAGGGCTGTCCCATTGTCCGGGCTTTACAAGGTCCTGATCTCCCCTCAAATCTTCTTGTGTGCATGATTAACCCTGTTTCACCGTTCCTGTAGAGATGGATTTAATGAGGGTAATTAGGAATTGGTAGAGAAAACCCACTCAAGCTACAGGTAGCACCAGCAATTGCTCGGCTCCGTTTTCTGCCACATTAACTCCCAAAGCACCAAGCAGGTCCCTGTTCCCTGTACCTGTCACAAACAAGGTCCTGAGGCTTTACTCCTGGAAACACCCTTGGGAGCAACACATGCTTGAGCTGGACCTCTCCTGCCCCAGCCTGGTGCTTGCCAGCATCCCACGGGCTGCTGAGAAATGAAGGACCAGGGGCACCTAATGATGGTTCATCTCCTGCAGCATCCTGGGGCTTGGTCCTGCCTGCAGCCTTTGGGGCTCCTCTGGGGCTCATGGGCTCTTGAAAAGCTCCATAGAGTCTCCCATGAAAGAGAAGGATGCTTTGGCCTGGTTTTCCCAGATGGATTTGTGCTCCACGAACAACCTGAATTCCCCCAGCGATTGCAATCAGATCTGCTTCTCTCATTTCTTCCTTCTCAGTGCCTGTGTGCCCCAGGGGGTCACTTTGAAACCAGAGGCTCTCCTGGAGGCTGTGCTGAGAGAGAGATTGGAAGGGGGATGCTGATGGAGAGAGTAATGGGTACCCAGGGACACGGCAAACAGTTTGATTTCAGTGGTCAACATTATAGGCACAAAATATTAGAGAAGGCCAAACTAAGAGATGCTTCTTCTCTATCCACTGATGGTGGCTCCGTGCTCCATCAGCCCATTTCAACCTCACCTCTGGGCTGAGCAGTGCATTCCCAAAATTGTATTGCAAAGAGAGCATCTTCAAAGACACCGAATCATCTCTGCCCACTGTTAAACCAGCTTTTCTTCCAAGCTCAGCTCTCTCTTGCTCATTTCCAGTCAGTATTTTGCCCTTTGCAGCTGGAGAAACACTAGTGTTTTGAAATGCTCCCATTCCCTTTGCCTTGCTTATTTATTCATTGCCTGCATGGCGTTAAATCCAGGCTGTGTCAGCTGCAAAGCCCATGTTTCAGACACACAATGGCCAAAGGTGCTTGGGGAGACTCTGGGATGTGTAAGAATATTTTTCCCTAAGGATCTGGCTCAGGATGGAGCTGGATTTTCATGGCTTGCCTCAATGTGAAGAGATCGGCGTGTACATAAATACTGATGCAAACTCAGGGTTGGTGGCGCCAGTGTTGGCACTGCTGTGTATTGTGGTGGGGGAGGCAAGTGAGAATCAAAATAAACCATATCAACAACATTGTAAGGAAGGAGAAATACAATGCTTCCCATAAAAATCCATCTTTCCATAGAGATGGATTGAAAGGTGCCCTGCTCCTCCTGGGATAAACTCACTCCCTATCTCCAGAGAGCAGGCACAGGGTTTCATGGCACTGTAAATCCAGCTTCAGGGCATCTAGCACCAGATAAAAGCCTCAGTGCCTGTATGACATAACACACTGATCCCATATATATTCACTCTGCCAGTTCCTATTTGCTCAGGCAGTTTGGAGAGGCTGGGTCTGGGTGACAGCTTCATGCTCGATCGGTGTCATCCGTCCTCCTGCAGGCTGCACAAAACAGGACTACATTTCCTGTGTGTGCTGAGGGGAGCTCCCTGTGGGCTGCTTTGCCTCTCGGTGTCACAGAGTCCCAGAGTGGTTTGGGTTGGAAGGAACCTCAAAGCTCCTCCAGCTCCAACCCCTGCCACGGGCAGGGACACCTTCCACTGGAGCAGCTTGCTCCAAGCGCCTGTGTCCAACCTGGCCTTGAGCACTGCCAGGGATGGGGCAGCCACAGCTTCTCTGGGCACCCTGGGCCAGCGCCTCAGCACCCTCACAGGGAAGAGCTCATCTCAGTCTCCCCTCTGGCAGGTTAAAGCCATTGCCCTTGCCCTATCCCTACAGTTCAATGTCCAAAGCCCCTCTCCAGGTTTCTTGCAGCCCCTTTAGGCACTGGAGCTGTTCTAAGGTCTCCCCTTAAGGAGCCTTCTCTTCTCCAGGCTGCCCAAGCCCAGCTCTCAGCCTGGCTCCAGAGCAGAGCTGCTCCAGCCCTTGGAAAAGCGGGGGGTGGGGGAAGAAAAAAAAAAAAAAGTATTTGAAAAGAAAAAAGAAAGAAAAAAAAAAGAGAGAATTTCAAAAGAAAAAGAAGAAAAAAAAAAAAGAAAAAAGTAGTATTTAAAATCAGAGATTTGCATCTCTAAAGACAAGGGCTGGGGGAAGCTGGGCTCTGTCTCCCCCACTCGCCAGCCCTGCAAACTTCAGCCTCTCCTCCAGGCAAAGTAAGCGCAGCGCGGCTCTGCCCCGGTTCCATTTCCATGTGCAGGGATGGGACAAGCCCCACGCTCACCAGGAGCCCTTTTGCACCCCGCTTCTCCCATCGCAGGGCCCTTGTTCCGCCCTCGGGATGGGTGGGAGCGCAGCCGCACCACAGGGCTGAGCCACGGTTGATGCTGCCTTATTTGCTGCAAATTCCCAGCAGCAAAGAGCAGCGAGGAATGAATCGATTCTGTGCAACCTCCACGTTAGATGCAATTATATCTTATGATCGGGTAAAAGCCAGGATTTATTTCCTACTTTGATAGGCAGCCTTTCTCTTCCTCTAGTGTTTTAGCCATAAATCTCCTTCGCTCACATTACATTTTATCACCATGCAAACAGTCTGGGAGAAGGATATTTTAAACCCTGAATTAACATATAAATGTAGCACAACACCCTCCCAACAAACCCGCAAACCCCGTGCCCTGCAAGAGCACAGAAATACGGAGAAAAGCAATTGTGCATTAATGCTAATTGAGACAGAGAGGGCCCCACTTAAACGATTCTGAATGTGCATCAAGTGAATAAAGAATTAATGGAACTTAAAAGAAAATATACATCCTGACACAGAGCCACCGGTTCTTCTCTTTTTCACATCGATATTGTTGAAATGTTTTACATCCTGGGAATAATTGTCTGTTTGTGAGTGAGAATCAACCCTGACTCATCAGGCCATTGCAGAGCATTCCCTTTAATAGTTATAATAAATACTCTTACATTTCTTCATTATGAGGCTGGCACAGGGTGCCCAGAGAAGCTGTGGCTGCCCCATCCCTGGCAGTGTTCAAGGCCAGGCTGGCCAGCACCTCAGTGCAGGATACCCAGTCTAAATATATTAGACATATATTATTATATATATACCTTGTCCAACCTGGTCTTGAACACTGCCAGGGATGAGGCAGCCACATACAAATACATCTGCCTTGTGCTCACCCTGGCTCCCACTGCATCCTCCAGCTCTGTGGTACCTCATTGCAAGCATCCTGCCTCTGTGCATCTCTACCAGGCAGAGAGGAAACAACCTCCCAGCCAGAGCAGTCCAGGAGTCTGTTTCATGCAGCTCATTGTGGAATAATTAGGAAATATGGGATAATTAGGAATTAAACTTATATTTTAAATGTAGCATTGTCCACACATAAGGGAAAACGGACTTTCAAGGCCTCTCAGGGTGAGATGCAGCCGCACCGGGTATGCCAGGAATGTGCACTCCACCGCAATTCCCGTGGCAACGCGAAGACGAAGCGTAGGGCGAGGTGGAGATCTCGCAGTTACGCTTTGTCCTAACTTCAGCACAAAGACGGGAACGAGATGGTACAAGAAACTGATAAGCTGTGTAACTGGCAACAAAGACCGGAACGAGATGGTGCAAGAAGCCGATAAGCTGTACACTTCTTACCTTGGGCCAGCAGCCTATCTTCTTTTGACAGAATGCCGCCCTCAGTGTGGACTTTGCTTCATTATAACGTCATTATAATGCAATTACTCACTCATCTCTAATGAGACCCCCACTCCAAAATGAGATCAACCCTCTCTGAGTAATAATAAATAATAGTACGTATGACTAGAGTCACTCAAGCTCCACCTTAAAGATAAAAAATAATATAAAAAGACCCAAGAAAGAGGGGGATATGGGGGAAGATACCATCGTGGACGAGTTAAGGAAAATAACATCAACCGACTCCTGGGACCGGTCGACGGGCTGGACCTCTCTTCCCCCCCCATAGGGACGCCTGTGGGTAAGACTCGCACTGTATCCAGTGCTTTCCTAGGAAAAACTTAGAATCTCTATAGAGTTATTCTTATTTGTCACCTGTATCTTTTAGAGCTCAGCTGTGTCAACTTTATCAAGCGCTTGTATTCATGTAACTATTATATGCACGTGCTTTTGCAGACAGTATTTATCACCGGCAATCCATAAGAACCTGTACCTGTTGCACCAATAAATTTAGTTAATAAGTCATACTGTTTTGATATCTAATTGTCACTATCGGTAAATCCAGACCATTAGAGGTTCGATATAAGTGAACGCGGTCAGATTAGCCTCCGGACCATTAGAGGTTCGATATAAGCGGGCGCGGTTGGGTTGAAACCCGGACCATTAGAGGCTCGATATAAGCGAACGCGGTCGGATTGGCTCCCAGACCACTAGAGGTTCAATATAAGCGAACGCGGTCGGACAGAGAGCAGCATATCCGAAAGTGAAACAAGGGGTTTGTTTCCCCCCCCCACACTCTTCAACGCAACAGAAAATTGGCGTAGTCAGCAGGATTGCCATGGATAAACTGCTGCAAAAATATGATTGTGCCCCTTCCCCAGCTGGGAAGGAGTGGGCCCAAAAGTTTTGGAAGGATGAAGAGAAAGTGGTAGAACGTAAAAGAAAGTGATAGAACGTAAGAGAAAGTGGTAGAACGTAAGAGAAAGTGGTAGAACGTATTGAGCAGTGTTGGGCTTTACAGAAGCTTAAAGAGGGAGAAGTGAGATGGATGCAGATGGATGCAGATGGATTGCATGCTTTCCTGGTGGTATACGTGCCGGATCGAGACCCGCAGTGGGAAGGTCTCTCGTATGCTCTTACCAAACGATATTAAGCAAATGATAACAGACCATAGATTTGGAACCCCATATATAACTTGCTTTATATAGTCTCTCTGTAATATTTATGTACTAGAGGTTTTATATAGAAGTATGTCCGTGTTTCTACCGACCCTTGCAGACCTTTATAGATACTACTCGCCACTTCTTCTGATGTAGGCTGGCCACCTGCATCGGAATGAGTGTGCATTTTGGTCAGTACAAAAGCCCAAGCCTCATGCAATGTGGGGGAGGCAGAGCCTCTGGGGGGACGCCCGCTGAGATTGAGCCTGCCACCCTGCACTGCGATGATGCTGCTCGGAGCTGGCTTCCTGATTGTCTTCACAGGGTCATTGCACCACGTTCTGTACGTGGGACCGTGTAGTGGGAGTAATGATTGTCTGAATTTTGTGTTTTAAATATTGTATTTGTATGGAGTGTGTTTATGGGATCCCATGAATGTGTGTGTATGTGTGTGTCTGTTGAGGGCAGACAGTGTTCTGTGTATTTATTTGCTGTCGGATTCATGTAAAAGTTTTTAACGGGTAGCAGATTAACATTTTGGGCAAGAAAGGGTTAATAGAAAAGTGGTTCTGCTCAGCAGGCTGGCAGCTGTAGCTGCTGCTGGGCAGGCAGGTGTTTGTAGCCGCACAAAGAAGGGTGAGCAACTTTGAAAAAAAAAAATATGTATAAAACACCTCTCGATCCACCGAAGTATTGGAGCAGTTTGTAGAGACACCACAAACAAAGCCTACTTAAAATACAAACTGCTAATAGAAAAAACAAGAGGGGTAGTACAACCACAAGCTTTACCAACCTCCACACAAACAGCATCAGGGTGGCAGAGAAAGAGAAAAAATGGTTAATGACACTGCAAACTCGTTGACTGTTAACTGTGCAGTTTGCTTCTGCAGCTGCTTCACATTCTTTTTTATCGGAATGCCTCCGCTTTAAGGAATCACTTTAACTTGTCTTACTTCTCAAGAACTGATAACCGTGGGGAGAGGGTATGTTTGTGTCCTCCTACCTACAGATCCGTGGTGGCTGCCTGCAAAGTTTGTCAAGCCTCGCCATGAGCTGGACAGACGAGTGGAAAAACCCAGTGCCTCAGCTATAAGAGCTGACCGTGAATACCCCAAGCAGAATGAGATAGAGGAAGAGAAAAAGAAATGATTGCAAAACATCACTTGGGGACAACTGAAAAGTAACAGCTTAAATATGTGTGCTTGCAAAGTAACTGTTAATAGAGGCTGTGATTTTGTGTATAAAACCATCTGCACTTAACTAGCCAGTGGCTAACAAGAAACTACACCTTGTATTGTATGGATTTGTCACTTGTAAAACAGATGTTAGAGCATGCAAATTTGCAGCAACTGCTAGAAAATGTTATGGCAAAAGCTAGAAAGATTCTAATACAATGATAGTGTTATAAAAAGCACGCAAAGAGGGTAAGAGAACTCCACTGGTAAGAAATTTCTTTGGCTGGTCCCTCACTGCCACTGGCATTTTCAACATGCTACTACACCTGGTAGTATACATACCACAAATGTAAATCTGTATGTGCTTTGCCATAATGATGATTTGGATAAAGCAGGTGAAATTCTGCACTGACAATGAGGTTAAATCTGTCACAAACAGCCATACCCTTACCTCCATCTAAAATTACCAATATTTGGCAATACCCGTGTCGTGGTTTAAACTTCATAAACCCATACAGCCGCTCTCTCACTCACTCCCCACTCTTTCTTCCCTCCGCTCCTGGAGGGATGGGAAGGAGAATCGAAAGAATGCAACTCCCACAGGCTGAGATAAGAACAGTTTAGTAACTAAAGTATAACACAAACCACTGCTGCTACCACCAATAATAATAATAAGAGAAAATACAAGGGAATAGAATACAATTTCTCACCATCCAATATCGGGCCCGACCATGCAGTGCACCCCCGCCAGTGCCCCCCACCGTGCACCCTCGCCACCCTTCCGGGTCTCTGCTCTCCGTTTTTGCATCCTGGACAAGTCGTGCTGTGGTATGGAATAATCTCTTTGGTTAGTCTGAGTCAGGTGCCCTGTCTCTCCTTCCTCCCGGCTTCCCCCCTTCCCTGGCAGAGCATGAGACTCAGCAAGTCCTTGGCCAGCCTAAACATCACCCAGCAGTAACTGAAAACACTGGTGTTATCAGCACTGTTCCCAGGCCCAAAATCAAAAACACAGCGCTGCAGCAGCTACCAAGAAGGAAAAAAAAAAAAAAAATATGACTGCTGCTGCTGAACTCATAACAACCCGTTGCCTGCAGCAACACTTACAGGGGTTGACGGGGTGGTAATGGAATTGGAAAAGAGGGATATCATTAAACAAATTCAGTCACCTTATAATTCCCTGGTGAGGCCTATAAAGAAACCTACCGGACAATGGCATTTCATAGTAGATTATCAACAGTTAAATGCCAATACTACACCCCTAAGTACAGCAGTCCCAAATATTGCCGAAATTGATGTTAAGGATATGTTTTTCATGGTTTTCCTCCTTGTGAGGAACAACCGGTGTTGGTAAAAATGCCTCAAGTACCCATGGTACTAATTACTCCTAAAAATCCCTATGCATGGGAAGCCAAAGACTGTTCAGGAAAAGTACATTAGATTAATACCCGGTGGATTTCACCTTCCTTTTAACCCCGTCGGTCAAAAGGCCGAGCATGTTTTCTCTTCTATGTTCACAGAAACTCTAGGTGAACTGCACATGGACAGATGGACTGGCCTACACTGGACTGGAGTGCATCCAAGGAATCTTGTCACTCATCCTAGCCGTAATAGTGATAGTATTCTTTACATTCATGATCATTTGCCAACCTAAGTTTTAGAAAAAATGGTAAACCGCAGAATTGAATCAATATTATGTTTCTACAGACCTGCAGTAGCTCTGGTCTGAGACTCATACAAAATACACCAGGAACATGGGTTTAAACACAGGGAATGTAGAATTAGATTCTAACAAAGACTTAAATCTGT
Organism: Amazona ochrocephala; assembly: GCA_039720435.1. Lineage (NCBI taxonomy): Eukaryota > Metazoa > Chordata > Aves > Psittaciformes > Psittacidae > Amazona > Amazona ochrocephala. Next base: position 6,601,264 of record CM077886.1, on the reverse strand, counting down.
CAACAGTGATGATACATGGGACAAGAAATAAAAGTAGGACGTAGAGTTAGCAATGGATCCACCCACAAACAAACTAGTCAGATCTCCGTAACCAAAATAGAAATAACAAATAAAAATCTGTACTGTGGAGAGATGGGATTGTTGGTCCAACTTTACTTTGGTCCAATCAGTCTTTGCAACCTGCCTCTGGGCACAAGACAACATAGGGCTGTACTTTGCCTTATGTCATTAAAAACAACCCATCATACTCCCTCAAACGTGTGGAACAATTGATGCAAATTAACATCTCTGCGATCAAACCCACATGTTCACCATTCCTGGATACATTGTATGCAGGATGGTCAACATGGTTACATGGGCGAACCTTCACCCCCTTAAGACATCAGAGAGATTTAACTGGTATCCTAGGAACGGGGCTAGGAGTCTTAAATAGCATAGATGTGGAAATTCTCACCAACAAACTTGCCACAATAACTTGTGACTTAACTAAATTGAAATACTCTTTACAATCTTCTCTTTTGGCTTTGGGAAATCACCAATGGTTTTTATCGAATATATTACCTCAATGGGAAGGAGTGAGTGAAAAGGACCACCAGCTAATTATAGACGCACTTGATGTCGCCCAAAACAACGTGTCTCTGGCTCTCAGCTGTATCCAAGCCCAGATATGGATACAATCGATGACAGCCGCAATCATAAGGGAAGGTGAAGCAGGTACCTTACCCACTGAAATTCGAAAAGTAGTCTGGGATAACGCAATTGAATTTGAAAGAAAATTCCAATCTTGGTGGCACCTGATTAATTTCACTTATGATCCCATTGAGAGTAAAGTCACTGCTTTTGTCCTGACAATACGCAATGCTTCAGTATGTACCATATACCCGGTCATTGCGCTGTGATTAAATCACCATGGGACTGTGCTCTATCCAATTGAACATGGAGTATGGGCGCAATATAACAATAGATGGCAAACCGTTGACGTTGACGCATGCATTACGCGAAACCAACAAGGATTCATTTGTGAAAGTAATATCATAAAAGCACAAGACATTTGTCTTGACACTGAACAAAATGTTTGTCACTTTGAAATACATCCAAATGAGAATCCAGAAACCGTGCTTGTATATATTGGGAAAGGATGTGCTTGCATGAGAACTCTTTGTAACTCCATACTAATAGATAGTGTTGCTATAGATATCACCAATCACTCAAACCTCTGTATTTGCAATTTTACTAATATCATTGGCTGTGATTTTAATTACTCAGCTCCTGTTACTTCTCAACAATTGTTGCAATCAAGATACACGCTGTATAATGACTTGTTATTCACTCCTATTGGGATGAATCTCACATTGGTGAGGAAGCTATTACACCATGAAAACTTGAAGCAGTTGCTGACCCAGGCCAAGGAAAGAGGACAAAGAACTCTGATCACTGTCCACCATGACACCGAAGAAGTTCATCAGGTGTTGGAAAGAGTCCAGAAAGATGCAGAACATAAATGGTGGGACACTCTCTTTGGATGGTCACCAACTGCCACAGGAATTCTGAATAGGATGCTTCACCCTGTTGTGATTTTGCTAATACTCACTGTATTAGGTTTTGCTTTGACAATCGCTTTGTATGTTAGATTTTGGATCATGTTAAAACGCTTAACTAATTTGGTATCCCCGCAAGATATATATATACTTAGCAACCCTCACCCAAAAGGCGTATGGGACATTCCAAATTCCTCTTAAAAAATGTGAAGCTTGAGTGACTATAGTCACGGGGTGGATTATGTGGAATAATTAGGAAATATGGGATAATTAGGAATTAAACTTATATTTTAAATGTAGCATTGTCCACACATAAGGGAAAACGGACTTTCAAGGCCTCTCAGGGTGAGATGCAGCCGCACCGGGTATGCCAGGAATGTGCACTCCACCGCAATTCCCGTGGCAACGCGAAGACGAAGCGTAGGGCGAGGTGGAGATCTCGCAGTTACGCTTTGTCCTAACTTCAGCACAAAGACGGGAACGAGATGGTACAAGAAACTGATAAGCTGTGTAACTGGCAACAAAGACCGGAACGAGATGGTGCAAGAAGCCGATAAGCTGTACACTTCTTACCTTGGGCCAGCAGCCTATCTTCTTTTGACAGAATGCCGCCCTCAGTGTGGACTTTGCTTCATTATAACGTCATTATAATGCAATTACTCACTCATCTCTAATGAGACCCCCACTCCAAAATGAGATCAACCCTCTCTGAGTAATAATAAATAATAGTACGTATGACTAGAGTCACTCAAGCTCCACCTTAAAGATAAAAAATAATATAAAAAGACCCAAGAAAGAGGGGGATATGGGGGAAGATACCATCGTGGACGAGTTAAGGAAAATAACATCAACCGACTCCTGGGACCGGTCGACGGGCTGGACCTCTCTTCCCCCCCCATAGGGACGCCTGTGGGTAAGACTCGCACTGTATCCAGTGCTTTCCTAGGAAAAACTTAGAATCTCTATAGAGTTATTCTTATTTGTCACCTGTATCTTTTAGAGCTCAGCTGTGTCAACTTTATCAAGCGCTTGTATTCATGTAACTATTATATGCACGTGCTTTTGCAGACAGTATTTATCACCGGCAATCCATAAGAACCTGTACCTGTTGCACCAATAAATTTAGTTAATAAGTCATACTGTTTTGATATCTAATTGTCACTATCGGTAAATCCAGACCATTAGAGGTTCGATATAAGTGAACGCGGTCGGATTAGCCTCCGGACCATTAGAGGTTCGATATAAGCGGGCGCGGTTGGGTTGAAACCCGGACCATTAGAGGCTCGATATAAGCGAACGCGGTCGGATTGGCTCCCAGACCACTAGAGGTTCAATATAAGCGAACGCGGTCGGACAGAGAGCAGCATATCCGAAAGTGAAACAAGGGGTTTGTTTCCCCCCCCCACACTCTTCAACGCAACACTCATTGCAAGGCTGTAATAGCCTTCAGGTTCCTTAAACCAGCCCCACCACTCAGGGTGGTGGGTGTAAACTGTGTGATGAAGCCAATTTCTCTCTGCTGTAGGCATGGGCTATGGAAAATCAGGCAGTGAGGGGGCTGGTGACGCTTCCAGCTGAGCTGGACTGTGACCACAATCAGTGCGTTTGCTTTCAGGAGGCAGAATACTGCACTCCAGACACTTCCTCCACACCTCTCACCTTCCCTGTCATCTGGGAGGTGCTGGCTTTCCAGAGGAGGGTGTCTGAGCCACCCCAGCCTTCTCCTTGCCTGGCTGCAAGAATTCCATCCAGGCAGCTCCAAGGATGCTCACAGCACTGTGCGCCCAGCCAGCTCCACCCCTTCCAGAGCTGGGCTCAGTGCAGGGCAAAGCACTGTGTCTGTGGGCATCAGCCATGGTGCAAGGTGTGCACAGAAAACCTGGATCTTTGCCCTTCTGGGGATCTGTAATGTGCACTGGGCAGCGATGAGAGGCTTATTCCCCATGTCCTCTCTCTTTGTCCCTTGAGCCAGTGTGCATCCTGCTGCATCCTGCCTGGGTGTAGGCTGTGATGTGCTGCACCAGCATGGGAAAGCTCTCGGAGGTGCTTGATGAGCACACGCCTGATGAAGCCCCACCACAGCTGAGGGTCCAGGCTGCAGAGCTGATCAGCCACAAGGCACTGAGCCTCAGCACATGCTGGAAGGGGTCAGATCCTGGCATTCCCAAGAAACCCCATTCCAGGGGTGCAGTAATCCTGAACCTTACTCTGTTGTCATTTACCCTGCATCAACCCCCAGCCCTGGCAGCTCTGTCACTTGCTGTTGTCCTCTTTTTGGGCTGCAGACAACGTCTGGATGTGGTACCTTTAAACCGCTCTGTGCTGCCAACGGAATTTTGCTCCCATCTGTTTACCAGGGGTTTTCCAAAGGAGGTCGACATAGCCCGGCTCCCACTTGGCAGCACCAGCCCGCTCCAAAAGCCTCTCTGCCCATCATTCGGTGCAGCATGAGTAGGTGCTGCGCTCACTGGGCACCCGCTGCACTCCCTGCTCAGGCTGGGGAGAGCTCATGGCTTTGCTGTGAGGAAAGCTACAGGAGGGAGCTGCTGCTTTGGGATGTGGATGTTCCCTGCTTTCCTTCCAGTGCTCCCTGTTTGAAACGTGTGCCAGGTGGGCAGGGCTGGTGCCGCATGAGCCAAGGGCGAGGGAATGGCATCAAGAGGCTGCCACATGTGTCCCCATTGCAGAGCATGGAGGAAGAAATGATGAAACCCCGCAGATTTGGAAGCCAAAACCCTCCCGGGGTTCGGTGCCAGCGGGAATGAACTGTTCCCGGCAGCACTGAGTGGTTCAGACCGAGGTGAAGGCAGAGCAATGCCTGGGTCTGCCCACCACAGCGCTCAGCTCCTGCAGATGTGACTGTGCTGTTAATTAGTGCTTCTGTGCCCATTTTTGCCCTTAGCTCACTTAACGTTGCTTGGGTGGGTCATGGAGCATGTTCCTGAGCCGTTCCCATGGCAGCTTATGAAACCCCCCTCAGCTGATCCAGTGCCTGAGCCCAAAGCGCTCCAGGTTAAAGCAAGCTCAACCCTGTCTGCATCACAATTCTATTTCTTCCTGGCCATACAGATGTGACCCTGGGGATAATATTCCGAAGACCTTGGGCTGGCTGTGTTTGCCTGTCTCTTGTTTAAAAACCATGGGAAGGGGATGCTTCATTGTTTGATGCACAGCATCAAACAAGGCACAGGCCTGCACATGGCCTGTGGGCTTTGTGGTGCCTGCACAGCTTTTAAATAGCTCCTTTCATGGTTCTGATATATTTTCTGGTGGGACAATGAGGTTACATGCAGGTAAACCAGCTGCTGAGCTCCTGCAATTACAAGGCTGCCCCAAAGTGCCTATCATTCGCTACAGCAATGTTTTCTGGGCAGCCAAATAGTGGTGGAAGTAAGAAAAAATCAATAGCTACAATCCCATTGGCTTGATTGTACCGATGAGCCACGCTTTCCACTGCAAATGCTCCTCTAGCTGAAAATCACTTCATGGAGCAGAAGGTTTCCAGTTGGCCAGAAACCATTCAGCATCTGCAGGGGGAGAGGCGCAGCGTGGAAAAGCGCCAGTGAACTTCTGAGGCTTTTAAAAACAAATCTGGCCAAAACAACACAATTAAACGTGCAGGGCTGCAGTCCCCGTCTGCTTAACCCAGCTCCTCACTCGCTGCTCAGCAGCAGTGCCGGGCTGGAGTGGTCAGCAGGGAGGTTCTGGGCAGTGAGAGCAGAGAGCTTCTACTCAGAGGGACGTTTGGGGTCTAAATCCTCAGCAGAGCTGCTGCAGGCAATGAGCCTCGCTCCTCATGGGGTTTCTGCTGCTTGGCAGCCTGGTGATGAGCAGGGCATCAGAGGTGCAAGGGCGAAGCGTGAGGAAGGAAGACTCCCTGATGGTTACTCCTGGGATAACCATTGGCTTTGGATGCTGAATTAGCCCTGCTGCTGGTTGAGGTTACCCTTCTCACGGCTCCATGCCTCAGTTTCCCTTCTTGCTCTGTCTTGCTTGATTAAAATGTGAATTCTCTGGAAAAAGAGCAATACCTCACTCTGTGCATGATCCACCCATTGCAGCATCCAAGTACAGGTAAAACTCTTCTTTAGTGATAACCATGTAATCAAGAAATTATCACTGGGCTAACACTGGGCACTGAGATACGTCAAAACAGAGCAGGCGGATCTAGTAACACATGGGTCAAAGCAGGCAGGGCACCTCCTCTGCAGGAGCTCTGTTATTAAGTCCCTTTAGGGTCTGAACTAAAGGAGAGTTATTCTCCCACAGGTCAGACTTTGGGGTACTCAATCTTTCCTAAGCTGCAGTGCCCAGGCACGGAGCCAGGGAAGCAGCCCCAGATATTCCAAGGAGGCTCATCAATGATGCAGCAGTAACACAACCTTCAGATTATTCAGAGACTCCACTCATTCACCATCACGGGGACCCGTTCATCCCCCAAAGCCCAAAGGTTGGAGGGATCGGGGCAGAACCAGCCCAGGATCTGGGGGTCTTCAGCTCCTGGAGATAGGGAAGGGGCGGAATGGGAAGGCACCGGCTCCACTGCTCTGGCATTCCCATCTTCCAGGCTGTTTATGCTGCACACATCACTGGTGGCGATGTGATGGACCTGGTGATAGTGGCAGCCATAAATCCCAAGGCTTTCTGCAAAGACAGGCTGGCACTGCTCCCTTCTCCCTTGCAAAGGAGGCACAGGGGGGTGAAAGCGAGCTTGTGGCAGGGCTTCAGCAGAGGATCCAGGGCATGGCTGAAGCAGCAGGAACAGGAGGCAGAGATGGCTTTTATGGATAATAAATCACTGTCACAACATGTAAATGAAGATCACTCGGTGGGGGTGGCTTTTCCCAGGCACTGGTATGGGATTAAGACCCAGACATTTAAAATCAAAGGGATTTGCCTCTTCTTTTGGTATCTATCAGATGCTCTGTGCTGGGAAGCCTGTTCTTGCCCAGGCTGAGCCCAGCAAACACCTCGGTAACACCTGTAACAGCCTTGGCTGCTTGGGGATGGATCACATTGCTCTCCTGCTCTCTTCCCACAAAACCTATTCCCAATACACTGCTGACTAATTTCCTGCTTGTTTCTTCTCTGCAGCTGGAAAGTGGCTGAGAATAACCCGGGAAAGCCGGCTCGCCTTTCAAATGGAGACCTTGGCGAGCCAAGCAGGCGGCCTGGGAACAAACCTATTTAGAGCCACTCAGTGCCATCAGGTTCACAGCAATGGGTAGGAACCACTGGTCAGGGGAGGCAGCCACCAGGATCCAGTCACAGTCTGAGTCCCGGGATGCACACGGGTGTCTCTATTTCTCCATAAACCAAAGAAATAATGACAGTTCCCATCCCTCACCGTGGTTAATGCCCTCCTGGGATGGCTACACTGACATTAACGTCAGGGAAGAGAAGGGTTGGATGATGGTGTCATAAACCCTGCCCGACCTTACGCTTTGGGGCATCTGCAAGGCATCAGGAAGGGTATCATCATAATTGGTATATGTTAAATAAGTTATTCATGATGCTGATGCATGTATGGGTTGGGGTCGCTGGAATTATCTTCCTAAGTCCATGAAGAGGTATTACACCTTCTTTGCAGTATTGAAATAAAACGCTCCTGCTCAGTGACAGAATCATCCTCACTAATACTGCAAAGCTGCTTAATGGCAGATTTGCCTCCTGTAGCAGCCTTGCAGCACCAGGAGAGCCCAGCTCGCCTCGAACACCAGCCCTGCTGAGCTCAGCACTGCCAGTGCCTGGCACCATAAGCCTACAAGAGGATGTCCTGTGCCCAGAACCATGCAAGATCCCCCCTGCCCAGCCCATCCCTGCTCGTTCCTTCTGTTCTCTTACAGGGAAGGGTGGTTTCACTCCTGCATGGACACCCCTCTGCCCTCTCAGGCTGGGCCCTGCAGCACTCGGGGTGCCTGAACCAGGCAGCTATGTATAGCAAGGTAATCTGCACTGCGTAAAACCTTCACGAGGACGTTACAGGGATCGAGCAGAGCCCATCTGTCACCCAAATTACGTTTCCTGCTAAGACAGAGCCACGCACGTTGGAGCTGAGGCAGCAGCAGAGGGCAGGGGATGGCAATATTACAGGCGGGTTTTGTCACCATTCTTTGCTCAAGATAAAGCTGCAGCAATGAGGCAGCCACAGGGTAAACATCAGGGTCCCTGCACCTATGCAGATGAGACAGCAGGAATCCCCTGCCCATAGGATAGAGGGGATGTAAGGGGGTTTTGGGGGACCCAAGAAGCGGTAGATGATGCTCCTTGAGCTGTTCCAGGGAAGGGGCCACTGCCTTAGTGTTTGGCTGGAGCACAGGCCTCACCTCGGGTGCCCTCTCGCTGCCTCTTCCACTTAACCTTCTGCTCACCTTATTCCTCTCCGAAAGGTGCAAACACGCCCCTCCAATTTTTGAGGCTTAATTTAATAACCCTGCTGATGTGCACTGAAATTCGTTAATGGAGAGAGGCCGGGGATTGCTGCATAGGTGAAGGATTTCTAAGAAGCCGGAGCGATGTGTTCAGTAATAAGCTGAAATGACTGTTTAAAAGGGCAAATGGAGCAGTATTTCCTGAGAGTAATTCTTGGACGCAGCATGCCCCTGCCTGTACGCAGCCTTATCTCTCCATCTCCAGGCTGAAGGGCTAACATACCCTTATATTTAATTCATAAAAAGAGCAGTAGGAAATCACAGCTGGGAGAAACCACTGTTGCAGTCTCTTGCTTTCCTGCTTGTACTTTACTGTACACACAGTCGTTACTCAGGGAGTTTTCCATGGCTTGTTCTCGCTGTAGCCTGGATTATTTTAGGGTGGCAGATGGTTGTTTTACCCAAGTTTTAGCTTTGGGGGGTTTATTTTTAAATACAAAAATCCTAATTAAAACCATCTCCTGAATGTCTGGGACAAGGCAGCTATTGACAGTGGGGCACAGACCTGACCACGGGCAGCAAAGGCAGCAGGGGCACTGCAGTGATGCAGGAGGTGGGAGTCCCTCCATGATGCGAGTCCCTCCATGATGCTCATGGTGAAGTCCTCAGCTGTCCCTCATTTGCTTCCCGGACCCTTTAACCCACAGCTCCCACCCAAGAGTGTCCAAAAGAGCCTTTTGCAGAGGCAGGGATTTGCCCTTGTGCACAGGCAGCCTCTGGCATTACTGGGGCTGGGGGATGCAGACTGGTGATGCCTGGAGCTACCAGTGAGGACATGAGCCCACCAGACCCCTGTCTGCATCCTCATCTTCTTCACCTTGTGTACATGCGCTTCACCTCCGCACCACGGTGGCTCTGTTTCCAGCTGCCCACCGGTGGTGGATGCAGGGCAGGTTACGTTGGGCTGCACCAACTACTGTTGCAAGAAGCCAGGCGGGACTCAGGGCCATGTGGCATGTGCATTTTAAATTGCCCTAAAAATGACTTGGCTACAGACTTAATGAAGTGTTAATATATGAAACCCTCTCATTAAAAAGCCAAACTGCAGCAGCTTGTGATGAGCGGCTGGTCGGACTCTGAACTGAGGCCAATTAGATATGCAAAGTTTTTCCAGAGTCCTCTGCTTCCGTGCTTGCTGGCTCTTCCAGCTGCCACAAGCTCCTACTGTCATCTTTTCTTCCCCCCCGATGATTTTCCCTGGGGACGAACAGGGGCAGCACAAGCAGACACTTTGTGCCTGCTGGCTCTGCATTGCTGTGGTTTTATCAGATGTACTTGGGCAGGGATGGAGTGGTCCAGGGGAAGAGATGTGGCTGGAGGCTGGGTGAGAGCACAGCCCAAAGGGTTGGGGTACAACCAACCACACCGGGGGACTCCAGGGATCCCATCCTCTTCTGCCATCATCCCTTCCTGCTTCACATCACTGTGGTCCCCAAGGTGCCTGGCTCCATATTGCCATGTGCCTGTTGAATAATTCATTCCCACTGCCCCCACAGAAAATGAAGTAGAAAACGCTGTTATCTGGCTTGGATTTTATGTTCTGTTTCCCAGGGAGGGAAATGGCACATTTACTTTTACTAGATGCCATAAAACGCGCTCTGAAACCTTCCCTCACCACTGCTGGAGGTGGGCACATGGGTGAGGGCACGGCTGCCCGGGCACTCGGGATGCTCCTGCTCACCTGAGCATCACTCCAGCACCCTCTCCTGTCATCCAGCTGTTCCAGACTCCCTTCATTTGCTCTCTTTTGCAGGCAATTAAATTGTCTCTTCTCAAATGACTTTTCCCTTGTCCTGTTTTTAATTACTCAGGTCTTAGCCATTTGCAGAGGCAGCGACTTCGAGAGGCTGAGCACAGCTTGTTCCTCTGCAGAGCCCCATCCATAACAGCAACATGGCCAAGAGCATCAGTAGGAGTCAGCTTTTCAAGAGTTAGGGGGAAAGCTGGTTTTGGGGAGGTAGCTGTAGGCATGACCTGCTCCTAGCAGGGTTCTGAAACCCCCAAGCAATAGAGGGAAATGGGGTTTATAAAAACAGAGCCGTGATTTTGTCTTCAAATCACTTCATCGCAGTCACCTGCTGCTTCCCCACCTGGGACTGTCAGGCTCTGTGCAAATACAGATGACTCCTGACCATGCTCTGGTGAGCAGCTGGTGCTGTGTTGAAATGAGGTACAAGTCTGTGGCCTGCCTCACCTTGCACTGAAGCTGCTTTGCCTGTTTCTGGCAGAAGAAGAGAGAAATGCATCAAACCCCATGGCTTTTATTTCCTCCTGCAAGAAGAGGCAGTGGCAGGGCCACTGGCACTAACAGTGTCCTCTGCAACCCAGCACTAACACTCGTTTAATGCCACACAAAGGGAGAGGAATAATGCGCATGTAGCAGGCACTGGCTGCATATCCCACTTTGCAGGCCACTAGAATACAGGAGCAGTGAAAGAGCCTGAATCCAGGCAGAGAAGACAGATGCTATTAGGATGAGTCTCCAGAGAAAATCTAGCCAAACTATGAAACAGATTGCCCTCTTCCCTCCTGAGAGGGTTTTCAGACCTGTGTATCCCTGTATCACTGACAGCAGGAGCCCAGAAGGCAGCAAGGACAGGGGTTATACACACAAATCAGGACAAAGTGGCTATGTTATCTTTAGATCTGGCTCTTTAAAGACACTTCTAAGTGCTGGGTGTGTTCAGCCCAGCAATGGGGACATCATTGTGTGGCTCATGCAGAAATGGAGAGCAAGAGGCAGATCCCTACCCTGCACAGCAGTCCTTCCCCAGGGAATGAAATCCCAAAGCGGTAAAAGAGTTAGAGGACAACTTGAACTTCCATTTGAAGCTGATGCTCAGAAAGCACTGAGGTGGTTTTAAACACCTGCATGGCCCCTAATGGCCATTTCCTGCAGTGAGTGGGACTGTAGGTGTCTATAAGTCCAGAAACGCCAAGGGTTTTGCTTTCCAGAAAGCTGAGGGGCTGAGGAGGCACAGAGGAGAAAGACCCAGCAACCATCCTGGCTGGGAGCTTAGGAAGGGAATTAGTTCATTGTTCTCCAAGACCATTTTAGGAAAGATAAGCAGTCCTCGGGTTAAACTGCAGCAATCTATTGCAGTATCTACTTAGAGCAGATACAAGGGAAGATTCCCACCTAAGACAGGCTTAGACAAGCTCTTTAAGCCCTTTCCTCTGTGTTTTAATAAATCATAACATTTATCCTGTACAGATCTTGAAGCACCTGCGCTCCCAGGAGATGTCCTAGTGCGTTCTCCCACAGTGCCTAATGCCCCATGACATCCATTAGCACCGGGCTCAGCGCTCGCAGAGATTTGCTGCTCTGAACATTGGGCATTAAGCACAAAAACCGTTGAGGTTTCTCACCCAAGTCCCTTTCGAAAAGGGAAATCTCAGCCCAGGCTCTCTGGCTTATGGCCTTTCATTGTAAATGGAAACAGTGAAAGGCTTTTGTTCAGGTGCTGGCATCCTGTCCTCCTCCAACTTTCCCCTGGCTCCAAAAGCCCGTCCTCCCCAAAGAAAGGACTCCAAATGTCATGATCCACAATGAGAACACCTGTACAAGAGGGATTCAGAAGCATCTTGTCTACTTGATGTCTCTTTTCTAGGAAATCCACATTAGAAAACCCCAAACACCGAAATCCAAACCCCAAAGCAAAAACCGCCAAACAAATCCAGTGAAGAGCGGTAATTCCTTGCTGTTCCTTCTCTGCCAAAAGACTTTCTAGAGGAAACTTCTCCTGACGGACATGTGGCTGTACTACTGCTGACAAGAAAGCATTGCAATGGGTGTATTAAAACTGGCATCCTGTCAAACTTCCAGTTACTGAATGATTGTGCTTTCCTCAGAGGATGCACAGAAGCATTGCACTTGAAAATTACTGTTCTCCTCCACTGGAGAGCCAACAGGTCTAATTATCACCCAGCTCTGCTGAGGCCGGGTGGCTTGTCAGCAGAATGCTACGGGATAATTAAAGTCCCAGCCTTCTCCAGCAAAAACAAGCAGCTTCTCATTAAAACAGGTTTCCTTGACTTCTGATGCCTGCTCCAGATGTGGGAGTGAGAAACCGGCCACGTGTCGCTGCTCGGCTGGAGCTAACCCCAGACCAAACCCCAAACTGGACAGGCAGCAAAGAGAAAAGCCCTGTCTGCAACCAGAGGTTTCATGACAATAGCAGAGGTGCTCTCTCTTCTGAAGAATAACTCTCCCAGAGGTACGTGCATCACAGGCTCCCGTGGTACCCACACAGTGCTCTCATCTGCAGACCACAGCAGCAGATGCTCAACAGTGCTTGTCCGTGCAGCATCCAAAGGCGGCTGCTAAAGGTTCAACTTGGGCCATGGCCAATGTCTAACTGGGGTAATTATGTTCTGTTGCCAGTTTAAAAAGCCTCTACACGTTCATGGGATAGACATCTGTGCAGTGTGCCTGTGCACAGATAACACTAACAACAAGAATTAGGTTAGCACTAGCAATGAAAAGCATTTAAACCTTCTTGCTGCATACTGAAGCAAGTAATGCATTACTAACCGCCTCTCCCCCAGTACTGGAACATGCCTGTGTTGTAATACAACTGTAAATTTGCTTTGGGGTGTTGTAATCCCATATCCTGCCCTCCAGCCCAGGCACTGCATCCATCTGATAACGCCTGGAATGGGGCAGGGAAACTTCCCGGCAGTGCAGAGCATTAATCAGATGACACGGTCTTGTATTGCTGGAGGTTGCTACTCTGGCCCTGGTCATTAGCAGGTCTTGAGCAGAGAATGTGTGTTACAAGCCTTGGGTGAATAATTGGGTTTTTTTGTGCTTCAAATCTGGAAATGTTGTTTAGAAAGTGAAAAAGAAGCTTAAAAAATTAGAGATGTCTTCAAGAGCCAGTGAGAATAAATCATCCCCCTTTTCACTGCCTAATTGCTTTGCTTTAGATGAAAGTGTTTCTCTCAAAGAGCCATGGCACAGCACACTGGTGAGTGAAAGAAATACAAATCAAACTGAGAACTACAGCCAAACTTCAGAAATCTGCCCCAAAACGTCGGGGCACGCTCCAGTTCTGTGCTTTGATTTGTTCCGGACTTTCAGCAGGATGAGAAGTGTCCACGGCAAGCGCGAGCCAAACCAGGCACCAGCCATGCAATGGGAGGTGAGGAAAGAGGTGCACTGCCAAAGCTCACCAACAGCTACAGCTGCCAAGGAAATCCCTCCAGGTTTTTAAACAACAGTAACCGGTTACTTACATGAAACAAGCACATTGGTTTGTGTGCCGGTGGAAAAGCTCAGCCACTATTCCCAGTGAGCTGATCCAGGTCTGTGCTTTTATAACCAGCCAATGGGGTGGGCAGGCAGCGTGTGCAGGGGGATGTAGCACCAGGGATCTGATTAGTTTTTATGACTGTAATAACTCAACGGGTGGACCTGATGCTATTAAAAATGATGAAAGTCTTATCTCTGCGATAATTATTTTCCCTTTGAAAGCACGTATGGCTGCGTGCCTGCACACACCTATGGGCTGGAGATAAAAGGATGAGCCCAAGGGATTAACTCTGAATAGCAAATCTGGATTTATTTTGTCATTTCACTTTTAAGCCATGAATTTCACAGCATTTGGGGGGTGCCACAGGGGAGGGACCTCTGCACCATGATTCCCAAGGGCTCCATCCTTCCTGTTGTCAGCACAGAGGTAACCCCATAGACCCTGTACACCCCAAGGCCTGGGTGATGGCCATGGTGGGGACTTGATAACTGTTGTGGCCCCGGAGCCCCTGTCCCTGCTCCTGCCACAGGGCAGCGTGACCTGGCACAGCTCACGGGGCACTTCATCCCCTCCATGGGCTCTGTGCCTGCCCTGCCCCATGACCATGGGTGGATCATTCTATGCCCCTGTCCTCTCCTGCCCTTTTCCTACTGTTTTCCCCATGCAGAAGCAGGGACTGTCTCCTCTCCCATGGCCAGCACCGTGCAGCCAAGCTCTTGGCTGGAACCGCTGGGTGAGCCTGACAAGGAATCATAATCACTACCAAGTCCTTTGGCAGATACAAAAGCAGAAAGCATTTGTCCTAATTACATCGCTGTGAAAGAGATGGGTCGAGGCGTTTCTGGGCTGTTCAGGGAACGGAACAGGCATTAACGTGCACAGCAGCTGGAGGCAGGAGAGGGAATTACAGGGCGACAGAGGCAGATGGAGCTCTAATGCATTCAGCTTCCTCTTTAACCCAGCTAACAAGCAGCAGCTCTGGCATTTGTAGTGACAGCACCAGCCCCTTGCTGGGTCGGGGACCAGCAGTGACAGCCCCGCCTCCCATCCTCCTCCTCTCTGAGGGGCTCAGAGATGTGGTGGCAAAGTGCGGAGTGGTCACTGGGACGCGATGGGGGGGGGGGGGAGGGGTCTCTGCCCTCATGGAGCAGCTTCTGCATGTGTCAAAGCAGCCCCACTTCCCTGCTGTCTCCTTCGGGTCCATCTGGTTTCTCTCAGACTCTGCCAAAAGGACCCTGGACCCTTTGCTCAGCTCTGAGCTGCTCCCATGCCCAGCGCTGCTCCAGTGCTGATAAATCACTGGTGCAAAAGGCCCATTGATGCTATCAGTAACCACCACCACCTCCTGATCACAGAATGGACAAGGTCAGCAAAAGCTGAGTGGCCAGTCCTGGAAACCCATCCTAGCTGGGCTCACCTGGTCAGCCCCTGGCACCACTGACCAACAGAGACCCCACGAGGCTGCCGAGTGTCTCTGGGGATGTCGTTTATCTGACGATGCTCTGGGTGAGCAGAGAGACAGGAGAATGCAGGATTCATTTTCAGCTCCCCTGACCCCCACTGGGCTTTGGTCCCTGGCACAGCAGTTACTAATGAAAGGTCATTGCTGGCAGACTGCAGGACTGGGGGGACTGCAACACAATGCAGCCACTCATGCTGCTGCTGCTGCTGCAAAGGCAGCTCAGGTCACTGTCTGCAAGGAAACAGAGGAAGACAGGAGTGAATCAGTACCACTGAGCACTCTCAGCATGGCAGAATCTAAAGCTCAAAGTTTCTGCAAACTGCAGCTTCTCACCCACCAAAGGGGTGAATGCCCCAGGGCCCCTGGCCCCAGGGACTCTCTCAGCATCTTCTAAGGGGGGCCAGGAACAACATCTGGCCTAAAAGACAAAGTTCTACAAGCCAGCTGTACACATTGAACTGTGATCACTGAATACAGTGCTCAGTCTCATTGGTTTGGATGAAGTCAAGGGTAAAATGCTCATTAAATTACCTGAATAGAAGTAGGTGCTCTCATTTGCAAGAAACTTCTATTTCTTGATTTCCTTTTGCACATTAACACAGCTATTGCCTTGTCTTTACACTGCAAATGAGCGCAGCATCCCTTTTGTTAATATTTAATAGCAGCCTACGGCAACCTGCTATGAGGAAGGAGGCAGCATGTGGGTTGGCTTTGCCTGATTTATTATGTTATGCCCCTGCCCAGCTTCAGATCCTCTCTATGTCATGGTGTGATCCATAAATCTGCCAGCAATTGTGGTTATTTGGTGTGTCAAGCTTCTGCTCTTGCTTTGCTTGCAAGCTTTCGGGAGCTGGTGTACATGGGGCGCTGTTATTCCTCCATCCCTCCTTATCAGCGTTGCTGCTGGAGTTATTTATTGCTCTCAGTTGAGGGTAATAGCCAGAAAATGAAGTTCGGTCTGGCTGTGCCAAAAGGAAGGAAGAAAGAAGAGGGCATTAAGCAGAAAGCGGCGCTTGCTGCGTGCTGAGAGCCGGCTCCCCCCAGGGTCCTCCGCAGACGCCTGTCCAGATAAAAGGAAGCCTGCCTGCTCCCGACGGAGCCTCGGTGTATTCCTAGTTAGAGCGCTCGCCCGTTCACAACTTCATTTAAAAGAAACCCGAAGCTATTTGGGGCTTCAGGCAATCACGAATTTCCGGCCTAGGGAAGTTAATGGGCTTCAAGAGAATGAGCTTTGGTACAAGCTCCTTCACGCTCTGTATCTGGCTGAATTCTGCCTCTAGAAGGACATCTGTGTGCAGAGCCAGATCCCCTCCCTGTCCCCTGCCCAGCTCACCCAGGGCTGCCTGTTAAACACTGCCCTGCACCCCAACA
Source organism: Amazona ochrocephala (assembly GCA_039720435.1). Lineage (NCBI taxonomy): Eukaryota > Metazoa > Chordata > Aves > Psittaciformes > Psittacidae > Amazona > Amazona ochrocephala. The sequence goes on along the minus strand of CM077886.1, from coordinate 6,585,207 downwards.
GAAACCATTTCCCTCTCCTCTCCTCTTTGGAAAGAGGTACCCAAGGCAGAAGCTCTCTCAAAGACGCTCAGGTTCTCTCCACGGCTTTGCACCAGACCCTGGATATCTCCATCCTTCAGCAATCACTGCTATAACCCCCAGCAACTCCCTGTAAATCCCTCCCCAGCCCTAAGGAGGAGCAGAGGCATTCAGGAGGGGGGAGATGTGATTCACATGAAATTTTTCCCTCTTGGATGTGTGGGGTTGGAGGTTTTCTTATTTTTAAGCACCAAGAATAAGTCAACAGAAAAAAAGGAACAGAACAAACCAGAGAGGCCCTTTCCTATGGCAGGGAGGGACTGGAGCCCGGCAAGGAGGGTGGATGCGGTCAGTCACAAGCTAGATACCAAGGTAAGGGCTGGGGGAAGCTCATTCCCTGCTGCTTGGTGGCTGCTGGGAATCGCCCTGGCCCATGGTGCCCACTGAGGAGTTGTAGGTAACATGTTACCAGGGTGCCCCCCTTGCCCCAGGATCCCCAACACTCGTCCTGGACTCCTATTTCAGCCCTAAGTGCTCTGGAGAGGGGTTGACTCTTACGTTTTCTCCTCCACGTTCTGGTCCAGGTCCCACCGAAGCTGCTTTCTATCTCCCTCCTGCAGGGATAATGGCTTTCCTCTGCTAAAAACAAATGAGATTTTCTTGTCAAAAGCTAAAATTGCAGGACTTTGTCACCAGTGGATCAAAGGACCTGCATTAGCCCCTATTTTGAAGTGCTCTTTACAGCTGGATGACAGCAGAAGGAATTCCCTGCTCCCTGCATAGAGCCTATTCACCCTCCAAGGGATTTTTATGCTGATGTCTCTGATCAGAAATAAACTTCTCCCAGGGGAGCTATCAAAGAGATACGATGATGCTATTAGGACATCACCTTCCCTGTCCTTTAGTTTGCAGAGAGAACTAACAGAGGAGAAAATCAGCTGGTGCAGTGGAAAAGACCCCAAAGTCAGCTGCCGGTGGCTGCAAATACAAGATGATGCTAAAGAAAGTCTCAGTGTGAAGCACAAGTACCTGAAATGTGCCTCTGTTGGCAGTTTTCAGATTATTATTACCTTATATACTATTATATTATCTGCCTTTAATGCAGAACAAACCTGCCTGCCTCCGCAGGCTGCCCCGTCAGCTGGCTGGCAAACAAGCTGACACAAAGAGCTGTATGAATAGCACACGGAAACAGAAAATAAGATGGATAATACAGGGCAGAAGGGAAGAGAGAGTCACCATGTGAATGATTCTGCTGTACTGCCACCTGTTCTGCAGCTGAGAGCAGCAGCATCCTCCTGGTATTCCTGTCACTGCTGCAGAGCCACGCTGGCAGCGGGGTATCACAACCACCTCAGGCAGCCCCTCAGTGACCACAGATGCGCTTTTTAGGATGATGTGGAAAAATATCCCCTCCAGCCTGTTCTCCTCTGGCCTAATTCCCCCCCTCTGGGTTGGAATGTGACACTGTGTTCTTCTCTCCCCATGCTGAAGCCGTCAGCTCTGCTGGATCAGGAGGCTTTTCCTGCCATCCTGCGCTGTATTTGTTACCCTGCTGCACTTCTGCATGTCCCTGTGCTGCTCAGCAGAACCATGGCAGAACTTGGACCACTATTTTGTTACAAAACAAGGAAAAGGGCAGCATTTCAGCATGGAAAAATCCCTGTGAGGTCCTGCTGAAAAGAGTTCTTGAAAGCCCGTGAAAGGGCCAGTGGGCACATGAGGACCCGTGTGTATTTAAGGTCAGGAGCACAGCATCCTTTGGAAATGCACCCTGCCATCCTCCTGTTGATTGCCTTAAGGAATCCAAGAAAGCATGAGGAGAAGCTATCCATAAACTTAACCATCACTCTATGCAGGAAGCAGCACCTACAGGGTAATTAGATGCTCCTGGTAATGAGTGGTACCGTGCCTGGCCAAGAACACCTCTGCAGTGACATCCCTGGCATTCACACACTGTTAAACCCCACGTCCTTGCCTTAGCTAAGGATCCAGGCCAGCAGCACAGCTCAGAGCCATTTTTCCATCATCCCTCCCACCTTGCAGCACCCTAAAAACCTTTAAGCTAATGGAGAAACCAGGCAATGATTCATCATCCCCCAATGGCAGAGCAGGGCTGAGTCCACCTGGTCCCTAAGCCCAGCCCTGTGCTCCAAGCCACACAACCCATCCCCCTGTTTATCCAAAACACACACTGTCCTCACAACCAAAGCAGGGACAATTATTGTGCCTATTACCAGAAAAGCATCACTTAATTTTGTAAGCGATAATGTGATAGCTACAAATGTCTTCCAGCAGAAAGTGCTACAGAACAGTTTTGGACTGGCTATAGCAGCCCAAAGCGCTGCAATTTGTTAATGTTGTTGATTCCCCCCTCCAAGCATATGTTGCAATGTGATTACATCCAAGTAAATCTGTTTGTCAAACATTAATAGCCTCCTTCCATTCTATTACTCTTTTTGCTAGCAGCACAGCTATTGCATATAAATATTTCAAATCATCTCACTCCATAAAGCCAGTCCAAGGGCATCACGACCTGATGGTTTCACATTGTTATTGGCATCTTTATTGGAGGCTGCTGCGTTGGCAGGGGGCTGCCCAGAGCAGGAATAAGGATGCAGTTAGCGAGCAAAGGAGGGAAGCCAAGCACAGCAGCCCTCGAGAAAAAGGGTATCGTGCTCTGTTGGTCCAGCACTTGTAATCAGTGACATACTCCTCTGTTTGTTCTAATGATGGGGATATGGAAATAATCCTGTCCTATGGAACAGCATCCTCTCCCTCCTTCCTATCCCCATCAGCAATTAATGTTCCAGAAGCTGCTGGACTAACCTGAGACAATGCTTTCCAGGAGAGATTGAGTCAGATCAGGGATATAACTGGGATGTAACTGGGGGTTGCCATCCCTCCTGATGCAGGATGCCCTGTTACATGCTGGGAACGGGCCTGGGGGGGGATTCCTCAGTCCGAGGGGCTCAGCTCCTCGAGAGCCACTCAAATTAACATAATGATTTTGCAATGCCTGATTTTGACTCCCGAGTGCCGATGGTGCCTGTACCTATAGCGGGAAACTCAGCTGCATTGCTTCCCTTGCCAAATCACTCATTCTTAATAACAGGGTATAATTGGCGCTAATTAATATGAAAGGCAACAAAGCAAAGTTCCAGTAGCCTCCTGCTGCCTTATCCCCTCAGATTCACTGGTGGCAGCTTAATCTGCACTGATCAAGGCCATAGAGTCAGAACCAGCTTCTGGTGTTGCATGTCCCAAGGGCTGAGATGCGGGACCACACGTGCAGAGCTGTAGAGGTACCTGTGGTGAAGACATTGCTGGTCCCAGCATGGTGTGTCCTGAAAGCTGGATAGAGCAGGAGCTCCGGTGAGCTGGGGTCATCCTGCGTGCCTCCAGGTGGAAAACAAAACACTTACCCCTCTGCCTCAGGAAGCAGCACTGGATTCGTCCCCATGCTGAGGCAGCACTGGTGTGGATGGCGTGGCCCCTGTCTGGCAGACGACAGGAGCGGGTATGCAGAGTCCTAAGCCCTGGTCCAGCCATGCCGGGATGAGCTGCTTCAGATGCAGGTAAGGTAAACTACAGTCCCTGCAGCAGTTAGTTACAGGCTGTAACTCAGAGACAGGATGGAATGCATTCCAGATTGGATGGGTCTAGGAGGGATGGGATTCTCTAATGCACAATGTTTTGTCCCTGTCTGTGGCAGGGGGTGGAACTGGATGAGCTTTAAGGTCCCTTCCAACACAAACCAGTCTGGAATTCCATGATTCCTGCTTCTCTAGAGAGGGGTAAAGAGAGGGAAACACTGAACTCCTCTCCAGCTTGCTGTCAAGGCCTCTCTGCTCTCCTAAGAACAGAAATCATGCATTTAATTCCTTTCCCCTTGCCTCACCTTAGGAGCTGACAGCAACTGCAGCCACAGAGCATCACACGTGTTCAGAGGAACTCATGGCTTGAAATGGATTTGGCCATGTGTGAAGGCCATTCTGTACTGTTTGTACAGGTCTGTAGGCTCACACTGGGATGAAAGCCACCATCCGTGTCCGACTCTCCATTCCTGGATTCATGCTCTGGAGCAGTGGCCCCAAACCCAGGCCAGGAGCCAGGCCCTGGCCCTCTGCTTCTGCAGCCACCGACTCCATCTGGAGCCTGGGCTATGGATCAAGGATCTGCCCTTGCCTGAAGATCCATCCATGGATCAAAGCCACCGGCTGCTTCTGGGCCATTGCCTGGGGCCGTGCTGGGAGCAGACATCTGCCAGCTCTGCCAGGAGGGAGCTGCATCCGTGCTGGGAATGGGAATCTGCCCACTCGCCCCTCACCAGCACTCGTTTTCCTGTTGCCTTTGGTCACGTCTGCTGTCACATCATTTGTTCCAAGCACATCACCAGCAGCCTGTGTTGCTCCTGTTCTCCCTGCAGCTTCTGGGAGCAGAGCCTGGGGAGGTGCTCAGAGAAGGGCTCTGCTGTGTGCAGAGCCTGGGAGTTAGGCTGTATACGGTGACCCCCAAAACCCACTGCATTACACCACAACTACCCCCATCCTTTCCACAAGGAGCAATCCAGTGCCTAATGTGGGTCTGAGCATGAAGAAACCTGCCCCCACTGCTGACTGCAGCTTCCCAGTACCCTAGACCAGCTTCTTGTACTTCATTAATTCACAAAGGCCTTACAACTTCTTTACTTCTCTTTTTTTTCCCTTCCAAAGGCTGCAGGAGCTTATCGGGAGATGAGAGATCGAAGGAGATGCATAATGAATGGCCTGGCTTTATCCAAATCATTTCATTTTGCCATCGCATCTGCATTCTTCAGGTATGGCTTTAATTCTTTAATTACAGAAGAGCCACAGTGCTTTGCCTGATTAACAGTGGAAAATTAAGGCTGGATTGGAGTAGGAGAGAAGGATCTGTCAATACAGTAAAAAGAATATAAAGTAGTTTGATAGAAGAGGGGAAAGTAAAGAGTAGCTTCAGCTTGGCAAACAGATCTACCTTAATAGCCCTTTATCCCAGCGTATTTCCAGGAGGATTCCAAGAGAGCCTGAGGGACCCCAGGGAATGAAAAGGGTCCTTCGCAGGCTGAATTCCCCCCTGCAGCCTGGGCAAGCCGAGGGTGATGCCCACTCTCTCCTCTCCCCAGTACCAGAAGCCTGATGGGTCTGCGCGAGCCCCACAGCATCCCAAAGAGCAAGGCTGACTTTTTACAAGGTTTTGCAGACATCCTGCTCTTAATGGTGAACTCGGAGAGCAGAGTGGGAGCTCTGGGCCCGAGGCCGAGCCTCTCCTCACAAGTCAACCTCCAGAAAGGAAGGACAGAAGAAAAAATTCCATCTCAGCTCAGGCGAGAGATTTTGCCAGCAATTATCCAAGGACCAGTATTGACGCCAACTGCAAAAGACAGCTCTTCCCCTTGGCTCTCTTCCCAGCCCAGGTACACGGAGCACAGGTACAGCAGAGTGGGAGGGCACTGGGGAAGGAAGAAGAAGACAAAAGCTCCCAGGACACTTGGACAAGGCAGTGACATCCCACAACTAAGAGCCAGGCACAAAGGGTACACACAGCCTGGAACAGTAAATGCAATGGTAAGATGATAATGATTCATTATCTCACCTGGCTACAAGGCAAATCATTTTCTCTTTACTGGAATAACTAAACCAGCTTCATTTACAGCGCTTTGCTGTCACACAGCATCTTAAATCCAAGCACTTTAATTTGGCTGATGAGGTCACAAGGGCAGCTGAAGGATTCCCCTGGGATTGCTCTGCCCACCTCCACAATCCCCCCCATGGGATTTTCATATGCCCAATTCACAGACATCATTCACCCACAGCCACAAATAACCCCCGATCTCTTCTCTGCTCTGACAAATACTTTTGGCCTTCCAAAGTCTGGGAAAATGAATTATGCATTTCCCCCCCTAGCACTGAACTATACGTTCTCCTTTTAGTGCTTGGACTGTTTCTGAAGAGCCACCTTGGCTGCTGCTCCCCTCCTGCCTCCGGATGCAAGATCCCAGTTAAAAACCACAAAGACATGTCACGCTCGGGGTTTTCATTGAGGTGCAGATTTACTGTGGTTGCTGCTCATCCAACAGCTCCCTGCAATGGATCTGGTATCACTTGTGTTCAGATGAGGATGGGAAAATTTGTACAATCTCAGCATCTTCCTAGGAGATAAAACCAAGTGTGTTTAACCCAAGGCTTTGGTGTAGCTCAAGGAGATGCAGCATAATCCACTGCAACTCAAGTCCCAGGAACCGCTTCCGACTTCGGCTCTCTGCATCCCTTTGGCATCCCCTCATGCTCCTCATCTTCCCGGCCTCCCAGGTAACTCCAGTAACTTTTCCAAGGCGCTTTAACTGCCCCCAACTCCCCAAACCATGGCTCTGAAGGCTCTTTACAGTCAATTTTCCATACCAACCTCTTCTAAGGTTTTCAAATCCTCCAGCCAAGAGCACCTTAAGCCCAGGAGCAAAACCCGAGCACCTACTTCAGAAAGCTACAGAGCAACTCAAAACCAAGCTCAGTTTTCCCACTGCTCTGAGTGCTGTGGAGTGAAAGCAGTGCAGCCACTGTAATTCCTTCCTTCCAGTGCACCAGCCTCAGGGCGAGGAGGAAGAGCCATCCCTGCCCTGACACTCATCTACAGACCCCAGAGCCAGTGGCATCCGTCAGTACATTCCACACACACTCCACCAGGGCTGGAGGCTGAAGCAGACAGGAGCAGCGCGGCTGCTTTCTCAAACTGAAACAATAAGCACAATATTTGCTTTCTTCAGGCTAAGTTCTGCCAAAAAGCAGAGGGAGCCAGAGCCGCGGGTGGAGGCTGCAGAGCTGAAGAGTTAATCACTCATTTACAAAGCACTGATACAAATTGCTGTTAATTAGCTCTGTAAATGCTTGATGAGCTGGTCAAATGAGTACCTGCTGGAAGGGGGGAGATGTGCCAGTGTGCTTCAGGCATTTATTTCTCTGCAGAGCATTTGGGAGCCCTGAGAGAAGGGAGGGCTGCGCAGCCCTCTCCCAATGGGACACTGCTTTTCCATGCACCTTCAGTTTCTGTTGCTTCCTTCGTGACTGGCTGACGTAGGACAAGTGGCTGTGGGGGTATGTATACCACTGCATCCATACAATGCCCCGTGCTATGGGATCTGGGGCTGAGCAGCCTCACGTGCTCATTTGCATGCTGAGGATGCCAGCAAGAGCCCAAGAGGACGTACCTTGAGGACACCAAACCCTATGCAGAAGACTCCGGCTCCAAAACGCGGCAGTGATATGATGGTTGGCAACTGGGGAACCATCACCCACATGGATCAGGTGGAGAAGTGGGAATGCCTCACGTGGGATCTGCAGAAACTCAACAAGCAGCTTTTTAACATGCTCTCAGGGACTGACGGAGTGCACGGCTCTGGCAGGGGCACAGAGCTCTTCTTTCCAGGCTGATTACAACAGCAACTAAATGACCGATTTGTTGCCTGGCTGTGCCTTTCTCTAGGGCTTAAAGAGATTAAAGTTTTGCCCTGTTGCAGGTGTTTCAGTTTATAGCCTTGGCTTTTAAGCTCCAAAACACCTCACTGGAGTCCCAGCCACAGGAGAAGGAACTGGAGGGGGACGGAAGCACAGGGTTGTTACCCCACGGTGTCACTCTGAGCAGCATCATTCCATCTTCCTGGCCTTGGGCGTGGAGAGAAAACAGAACAGGAGACATAGAACAAGAGATTCAGTGTCCCTTTCCAACTAGAAAACTCCGCCAAAGTAATTTCCAGCTTAAAAAGAGCAAGTGAGAAGAGAGGAGGGCACCAAAAGGGACAGCACACAGATGGCACAGAATCCCAGACTGGTTTGGGTTGGAAGGGACCTTAAAGCTCACGCAGTTACACCACAGTGGGCCCCAGGTGGGAGGGAAGAGCTTGCTGATGGGAAAGGGGTTTGGTCTTGCCTGAGTCCTCCTCCATCCGCTGCTGTGTGGCCTTCACAGGAGCTGGGGCACGAGGCAAGCACGTGTGTGTATGAGCAGGTCGCACCCGGAGGGCCCTAGAAGAAACCTTTGGCAGCTCATGAAAAAGGCACCAGGAAATGTAAGAAAAGCAATGCAAAAATTTATATTTTATTTGAAGTCAAAAATTTAAAATAGCTTTCAAATTCAGTAAATGCCTGAACACGAGGGGAAGCCTCATATACAGAGACAGATAAATTAAACTGGAGATACTGCAGACAAGCCAGGTGTATATAGATTACATATGTACACTTTGATGTAAACCAGATTTATACATTTTATTACATTTACAAAAAAAAGCTGATCTTCCACTACTGTTTACTACAATAATGAAAAAACATTTACATTGTGGTTCTTTCCCTGTACAAACTTTTGATTCATAAAAATATATCTCTGTACAAAAGAGGGTTTTTTCCTTTTTTAAATTTTTTTCTTTTTTTTTACCATTTTTTTTTAAATTTTTTTAATTTTTTTTTTTTTTTAATTTTTCTTAAGCTAATGCAAATTCTGGGCACAGGGATGGCGAATGTCACCTCTGGGGTCCCAGCCAGCTTGCAAAACCATGGGACAACACCCCTTCCACTTCCTTTGTTGCTTGGGCTACAGCAGAAAATGGGATTGAATGGGTTGAACGCAGCATGTTTGAATGGAGCCTCCCTTCTCTCTGCCTCGGTGGTAAAACATCTCAGGTTGGTGTTACCTTGAACCACGCCTCTTCTTGGCTACTCCACTGAATGAGTGGGATTCAGAAAGGTCTGGAGGGCAGATGTGGGATCTGCTGCTGGGGTGGGTTTGAGTGGAGATAGATGGGTGTGGATGCCTGGTCCCTCAGCTGTGTTATGGGGACAAGGGCCAGGAGAACGGGCCGTGGGTTGGCTAAAGGCATGAAGCGCAGAATAACTGAGGCTGGAAGGGACTTTGGGCTCAAATATGGGCTCTGAGAGCAGCCCTGAAGGCAGGAACCAACTATTGCAGATGCAAGCAAAGGAACCAGGGGAATGTCCTGGTTCTGCCTCCACTGCAGCCACTCAACTGATGAACTGGAAGGCTCTCCCTTACCCTTCAGCTTGCTCTGGGGCCTGTGTCCTGCAAACCGGAGATGCCCAGCGAGGAGCTGGCACTGCTGCCACCCAGCCTGGCTACCCCAAGGAATTCAGTCCCAAGACCAGCTGGGAGGTGGAACCCTTTCCACTGCTCTGTGCATTTTGTCTCACTGACTCTGTCCCCTGTGAGCAGGGCTCTGGCTCTTGCACCCACCTCTCAGGACTAAATCAGAGCAACCTGGGCAGGCTCTGGGGAGCAGAGATGGCATGTTCAGGCAGGCTGGCTGCTCGGCCTTTAGGCTGTAGAATGCTGCTTGCTCCAAGAGTGCCAAATAACAGACAATCAAAAAAAAAATACTATCTATTTTTACATATACACACCCAGAGTAAAAGAATGAACAAATGAGAAACAAACTGCCCTGTGGTTTTCATTAGACGAAACCTCAGCTGATGTTAGGTAGGGGAAAGCCAGGTTTGAACGCAGGCATGGATGTAAACACCACCCCATCTGTTTTAATTCTGTTTTCCCTTCAAGTCTTCTGTAAGAAGCAGCTGCTCACTGACACACAGTGCTCTACGTCAGCACCACATCCAGCTGTGCTCCGTGGCTCCAGCCCGGCCTAGGAAATTGGGACTCAAACCAAACAGAGCAAAACCCAGAATCAACAAGAGCAGCTCCCTTCTTCAGGAAAGAGGAGGATGGCGCCATCTCCAAAGCATCACTCTCATCAGGGAGGAAAAATGTCAAGCTGCCTTATCTGCTCTCATGAAAGCCCAGGCAACCTTTCTACCCTGGGAAATAAAGGAAACAGCTTTGGATAGAAATTAAAACTCTTATTGCGTTGCCATTTGGAGGATCAATATGGAAAGGGCAAAGGCTTTTGAATGCTACTGGGGGGAAATCACTTTGTTAGAGTTCTTTCTAAAGAGGTTTTTGTCCCTTTGTGTCTGTCAGCAATTTCCCCATTAGGATGTTTGGACACAGCTAAAATCAACAGCTGCTGGGACAAGGCCAGAGATTGGGGACATCTCCTCACCAGCCTTGAGAGCTGCCTGAAATAAGAACGGGGCCGAAGAAACCCAGCAAGGATGCCTAAAGGAAAATTAAATACAGGGAAGAAGAGAAAAGCTTGCAAAGGGTCTTACTGAAACAGTCCCATTTGAGAGCTTCCTCTGCAAACCCCCTGCGTTAGAAAAAACAACGAAGAAATAAACCACAGAGAACCCCCACGTAAAGACAAAGCAAGTGCTAATCGTGTCCCACACTGGTGTTTACCACAAACCCCAGTCAACACCTTGTGCACTGCAAACCGCTTTTACCTCTGTGCTGCCCAAGCGATTCCCAAAGCGGGGCACAGTTGGTGGGACCCCATTAGCCCCACTGCTCCCTCCAGGAACACATCACCATGAGCAGGTTGTAAGAGCCTTCCCATCACCTCACCTCCCAGGTCCTCCACTTCCCCAGGTCTTGACATCGGGCTGAGACCCATCGGCAGGGCGGGAGAGGGTGGCTGTGCCAGAGCAGACCTTTGGTTGGCTTCGTTATCCATGGCAGGATGAAGAGGGTGGGTGAGGACAACAGAGGACAACCCAGCAGTCTCTCAGGAGCTAACACAACGTCCAATGAGGTGCAGCAGCTTCTCCACAGCCTCAGCAAGGTTGGGAGGAGGAAGATGGGGAGGGAATGGATGGAGACTAGTGTGGTGAAACACAATCATCCACTAGACACCGACCCTGGAGGAATCTGGGGCAATGGGAAAGGAAGGGTGAGAGAAGAGAAACAGCTTGTTATTACACACAGAAATGCTAGGAAAGCCTGCAATGGCTTCCTTATCTAAGAACATTCCAATCTAGAAGTGCTCTTACAGTCACAAAATCCCAGACTGGTTTGGATTGGAAGGGACCTTAAAGCTCACCCAGTTCCAACCCCTACCACGGGCAGGGACACCTTCAAGAGCAGCTTGATCCAAGCCCGTGTCCAACCTGGCCTTAAACGCTGCCAGGGATGGGGCAGCCACAGCTTCTCTGGGCACCCTGTGCCAGTGCCTCAGCACCCTCCCAGGGAAGAGCTTCTGCCTAAGAGCTCATCTCCATCTCCCCTCTGGCAGGGTAAAGCCGTTCCCCTTGTCCTGTCATTGTAAGAAGTCCACAGGGTACTTTTGTTTATTAAGTTATTTCTCTGTGCCTGTGCAGCAAAACTTTTAACCCCTCTGCTTTACCCTCCTCTGATCCCTGTGCAGAACACCCTGGCTGGAGTCACACAGTGAATCATTTCTGTTAGAGACGCCTTTCTTGCTTCACCCAGTGACTGCTCTCACCACAGGGCTTTTGGATTTGCTTTGCCACTGGTCCCCAGGGGGTCCTGCCTTGGGTAGAGACAATCTCCTGGGCAATGTGAACCAGTCTGGGTGCTCCTTGGAGCCACTGCTCCAACAGAGGACTTCCAGAGGGACAAACAGGAGGCAAGTGGTGGCAGTGTCGCGCTTACCATGGAGGGAACGGTGCTATACAGCCGTGCACACAGTGCTGACTGTGAACTCCGTCTCGCTGGCCATGATGTCTGTGGGCTGCAGGTTCCGGTCATACATCGGGTTCTCAAACGTCGCTCGGACGTTGGTGTTTTCATGGCCAGCGTAGCCATTGAATGGGACTTTTGGTCTTCTCCTGCAGGATGCCAGAGAGAAAATCCAGAAAGTTCACGGCTACTCCTGCTGTAGCCACCTGAACAGCCCAGACGTGAAGTCAGTGGAAAGGACAAAGCTGCTTCTGAAGGGAGTAAAGGCAGAAGGGATCTACAGATCTATAGAGCTGCTCCAGGTCTGTAGCCCAGCAGCTCCCTGGGCGTTGCTGTAGCCCACAGCATGCTCCCTCCACAGAGCAGCTGGCCTGCGTGATGCTTTGCAGTGCAGCAACGTTTCCACAGCAATACATTGATCACGAGAAATCACTAATTTACAACATATGGAAAGCCAGCTTGAACGCTGAAGTATGAAATTTACTTTGCCTTATCCTACTCAGTGTTGCCACAAATCTTATTAATAGTCATAAAAGCCCTCAACGCTCTCTTCTCCCAACACCCTTGCCCCTCCATGCATGCTTGCTCCATCATTTTTTCCCTTTCTGAATTAAATGAGAAACCAGATCTAGGGGAAGTGCTTTTAAGACAAGCTCACAAATATTTCTGCCAGCCCCTTGATTTTGTTTCACCTTCTGGCATCATTCCTGAAACCCACCTGTGTTTGTAGAGATAAAGCACAAACCCTGCAATAATCAGGGCTATGAAAGGCACAAGAATGGCAGCTGCCACAGAACTGCTGTTTGATGCAAAATGGTGTCCTACCGATTCGGGATCATTTTCCATCATGCTGATGTCTGAAACACAGCAGAAGTAAACACATTTCACAACAGCACTGTGGGAAATGACGTTTGCTTTGAGTTACAGGTTATATCATCAACAACAGAATAAGGTGCAAGGTAATCAAAATACTCAAACTTGGATGCTTAATGTTAGGCTTTACGGGAGACTTTTAAAAGCTGCAATGAGCAAGAATTCTCTGTAAAGGTGACAAGACTCCAGGGTCAGATTCCAAAATTTGTAAGATACTGAAAAGCTCAATGCACATTTGGAGAGGTATTTAGGAGCTTAGACCTTGGGTTGTCCAAGCCCAAGCGCCTCTGTGATTTCAGAAAGTGAGATGGAGACACTTCTGGTAGCAATGGGACCTGGGCTTTTAGGTCTGATGTTTGGCAATATGGAGAAAAAAGGTCCAGGTGCTGTTTGTGGCTCCAAGCTCTTTGTTTTTCAATAGAAACCTGTTTATTTCCCCCTGGGGTATAGGGATTTGAGGACACTTGACTGAGTGGCTGGTTTGGGTTCTACCAGCTCTCCTTCAGAGGCGAGTGGAAAGGGTCAGGTTAAACCTGATGGCACAGAACCAGCTATAAAGATCTGGCCCAGCAGGGTTAATAATTAACGCCGGGGACAGGAGAAATGCTCCCTGTTTGGAAACCTCCACTATAACCAAAATCCTGCTTTCAGCAATCAAGGGAAGGAGCACTAAGTAGAGGAAGTTTACCAAGTCTCTGAAGGCCAAACTGCCCGAAGCCTTTGCCACGCACAAAGCCCTGGTACACAAACGTGCCACTTGAAGACTCTGATGAGACCTGCAAGGACAGGAGAGCAGAGATCCACAGATGCGTTCAACACCTCCCTGTGTTTTCAGCACCCATCTTAACAGTATCTCTTTCAAGTTCATGCATAGCATTAATGTGATTCAATTCCCCAGAAAATCATGGCATTTCTTAAGAAGTCTGACTGCCCAACAACTTGCTAAGACTCTCACATCTCAAAGGAAGGAAACTGGGGTGAGAAGTTGACTCTGTAAGGGAACATCAGCTCTTCTAGCTTGATGTTTAACAGACATAAAATGTTAAAATGGGATTTAATCATGTTGGTTTCTCCTGCAGTGTTATGTAGAAGATCTGCAGGTTTAAAACCACAGGGCAATAAAAAGCCATACAGCTGCAAGGGAGCATGAAGAGCCAACTGTCATGTAGTGTTATGTCGTGCGCTGGAAAAATGCCCCATGTCCCCTTAAAGCAAGCAGGTCGATGGGGACAGCAGCCTCATCTTGCCACCAACTGAGGGAGTTATTTCCTCAACTTCAGCAAGGGAAAAGCTGGCGTTGTGACAGCAAGGGCAGGAGTGGTGTGTGGGGACTTTGTGTATGAGGAGCCCAAGCACTTACATGTCCATCTAGAGCCCATTTATCGTTTTTGAACTTGTTGACAAAGATCTCCACTGGCCCCGTTATTTGGTAAACCTGCAGAAGCAGGTGCACATCTTCTTTCTTGTAAATGCCTGGAAAACAGGTGATTCTCATGTCTAGATCACAGTGATGCTATTTGAGTTTCAAGTACTTGACTTTCTACCTGAGAGAGTAATCACCTCATCACCTTAGAGTGCACAACTCCTACCAACTGCATCGGTGGGACATACTGGACACACCATGAACACACAATCCCATGTCCACCCCCAGGATATTAAAGGTATTTTACACATGGGAAGAGGCTCAACTATTAATGCTTTGGTTATGTCACTGGATCAGTAAAACCTGGTTCTCCACGGAGGCCAAGACAAGGAGCACACACGCCATTTAATCTTGTTTATCTTCAACTCCAAGTCCACCACTCCAGCACACAGGGAATGGATGATGGACTGGGCTGAGCTGACTTTCAGGTAGAGTCAAAGCAAACTGAGGTACACGAGTTTGTTTGTTTTGGTCCAATCAAAAGACTGGAGACTCCAAATGGGGTGGTTCTGTAAAGCTCTACCAGAGCATAAGCATCAGTCACACAGCAGAGCACGCAGCCCCTTGCTCTGTGACTGCCCTTGTAACAAGTGTAGATCCTACAGATGTCTACATCAACCTCCTCACCAGACACGAGGAGTTCCACACCGCTGTGGTCTATCAAAGTGGCATTGACTTTACTGGTGGCAGGGTCGAAGCTAGTGACAGACAGCATCGCAGGCTGCTTCTTCCCCAGGTATTCATAGGAGCCTTTCCAAAGGGAATTCTTTGCAAACACATCAGCAGGCACTAGAAACCACAATTGGGGATGCATCAAAACAAGAGCAACACCATTTATTTCCATTTCTCAGAAACCAAAATAGAGCAGACTTCCTTCTTTCTCTGAATTCACAAATACATATTTAAATATCTCAAATCCCACCCACTCTCTGTGTTATCATCCCTGAGTACAAAGCCAAAGCGAGGAGAGCAAACACGCTGATGACTTTAATTCTGCTGTTTTGACAAAAAATGACACTGGAGTTTTAGAAACAAACCAAGCCCCCAAAGAATTTCTTAAGAAAAACTAACAAAGTCCCTCTTTAAAAAGAAAAGGTGCCATGTAAACATCCTGGAGGGCTCGGATCTCCAGAGTGCCCTGGGGAGGACAGTGATGTTGGTGCCTGACTCCTGTCCATTCTCCATAAGCATGACTGGGATGGGGCACATGGGCTGCTTGCACCAGCCCAGCAGTTTCAATACCCACAAGGAACAGCTGGGTTTCTGGTTGTCCTGGGGAAGGGACAGGAAGGGATGGACCTGGTAACGGTGAGATCTAGTGCTAACGTGCCCCATGGAGGAGTGAGCCCTGCTACGGTACCTGACACCTTGGTGAGCGGTGGGTCCCGCGCGGTGCCAACCGGCCTTCCACTGGGGCGGACATCGGCTGGAAGAGGGGGACAAACCACAGCTGTGAGTATCATAGCATCATGGAATGGGTTGGGTTGAAGGGACCTTAGAGCTCATCCGGTTCCAACCCCTGCCACAGGAAGGGACACCTTCCACTAGAGCAGCTTGCTCCAAGCCCCTGTGTCCAACCTGGCCTTGAACCCTGCCAGCGATGGGGCAGCCACACTGGACTCCTGGCCTGCTGGTGCAGGTCTAAGAGGTTAGCTGTCTTCTCTCAGGCTGCAATGCTCCCCCTCTGAAGAGGAACAGGCACACGTAAGAGCAGAGCACTCAGAGCTCTTACCAAGGCAGATGGGGGGTTTTCCTGTCCAGCTGCCATCTGCTTTGCAAGTTCGATGCTCGGATCCTCCGGTGAGGTAGAACCCGCTCTGACAGGAATAGATCAAGGTGTAGCCCAGAGATGGCAAATCCAGAGCACCAACGTTAGCGTGGGAGGGGGTCTCTGGCTGCTTGCAGTGGTGAGCTGAAACGCACAAGGGAAATAGAGGAGATTCACCATCCAGTTGTACTCAAAGGCAGAAGAGTGACACCGTGATGTCAGCAGGGACAGAAACCTCTTAGAAAAGCTTTTGTCAGCAAAAGCTTCCCCTGCTCACTGAGGACACGATGCCACACCTGGACCTTTCCCAGGCAGATGAATTCATGAGACTGCTTCCTGTGCTTTGCTGGCTGGTTTGCTCTTCCTGGCTAAAACTCTCAGGGGATCCTCCACTCAGCTCCAGCTTCCATGAACAGAAAATGACGCTTTTTGACTTTTAATGGAAAAAAGTCAAAACCAAATGATGTCAAGGGCACTTTCCTCCTTCCTTTGAACTGTGTCCCAGGTCTACTTGAACACTGAAAACTGCCTTTAGGGGACATCAAGACCCAGTAAGTTAAGCCAGTGATTGCAGCAAGTGCATTACAGACCTGATTTTGCCTAACTCCTCTTCATAGGACCACTGCTGCAGTAAGACTTCGCACCCACCTGTCCACAGGATCACACAGTGAGTCCTCAGGAGTGTGCCACAGTCATCAATTCCTGTAATTGCTCAATAACTTTTAGGATCTGGCCACAGAAATCAAAGCTGAGCTTGTCCAGCTCCCCGTCACCAGACTGAGCATGTGCCCACACAGCTCTATCAGGTCCTGCTGAAGATGTGCCCTTCCTTGAGGACTTACAACACAAAACAAATCACAGAGATGGGAACCGCCCTCACTGTGAAACTGCCCTGTCTGTAGCTCTCAAGCTGCTCATGAATGAGAGCAAATCCTCAGCAGCCTTCACGAGGTATTATCCTCACCCTTGCTTTACAGAGGAGGAAGGATAAAGCCAGACAGACTAACGTGAACCTGCATGGTCTGGGACCTCTGGCAGCGAGCCCGCAGCCCAGCTCAGAGATGGAGCTCAGCATGCATTAGCAGTAACTTCATCCAACAACGTGCTCTGGGTGCAGAAGGCTTTACACAAAACCCAAGGGCAACACCTCAGTAGACCTTGCTAGCACGGGTAAGCCAAAACCATCTTCTATTTCAGTACCCCCAGCACCCCCTCTCCCCTGACGCTATGTGCCAGAGTTTTACAGCTGGTGCCTCAGTTGGACTGCTCAAAGAATAAGCACCTATGGGATTTGTTAGTGGAAAAATATCTCACCAATAAACCACCTCACAAGGGAGAGGCAAAAGCTTTTTAATACTTAGGATACAGAGGCCATGACGGATATTACCACTTAAACACATTAAATTAAACTCCTTCTGGTGTAGCTGCGAAAAGATGATGGACGGCTTAAAAGAAAGAGCAACACATTATTAAAGATGAGGAGAAACACTGCTCTGCTCGAGAGCCCTTCTGGCTAAATGTTAACCTGGGTCCCTGGAGCGTGAGCTCACATCTCAGCCATCAAACGTGTTTCCAGAAGCACAAAACAAAGCTTCACCTGAAACTATGTCTCTGAGGAAGGAACAAGTCAGAAAAACCCATCTGGCAACCAGAAGCGGCTGCTGGTGTGGCCACGCTGGGACAGAACAGGCTGCGTGATCCCCCTCTTCTCCAAGAAGGTGTTTTCCCAGAGCTCCCCCCAAATTCCCAGCAATTTGCACAGTGAAGCGCAGCAGCCAAGCAAGGCAACAGCGCGGGGAAAGGCACCGGCTTCCTTTGGCCAAGCCTCTCCCAAGACTTACGGACGCAGTCGGGCTGCACGCCGCTCCATGTCAGGTTGGGGAGGCAGGTCCTGGTGGTGGAGCCCTGCAGCAGGTACCCCTTCTGGCACTTGAAAAAGATGATGCTTCCCACCTGTTACAACGGGAGACAAACCTCTGAACGTTCCAGAGCAATGTGGCTCGCCCACGACTGCGATACAGAAATACGTCTATCACTTT
Source organism: Amazona ochrocephala (assembly GCA_039720435.1). Taxonomy (NCBI): domain Eukaryota; kingdom Metazoa; phylum Chordata; class Aves; order Psittaciformes; family Psittacidae; genus Amazona; species Amazona ochrocephala. The sequence continues at coordinate 6,567,527 of CM077886.1, read as the reverse complement.
TCCATCTCCTGCATGCTGGAGAGCTCTCTGCTCTCACTGCCCTGCCAGTCCAGTGTTGGAAGATCCCAGAGGCCCTGGAAAGCTGCAGCCTTAACTGTGCAGGGAGTTCCCTTCCTTCAGTGATAGAGGCAAAGCTGCTTTGCCATTTAAATATACCAAAGTCAGCATCAAACACAGGTGCTATTAGAAACGGGTGTGATTTCTGCACCTCTGAGTGGCATCCCTTGTAAAAGTCACAGTTATGATGTCTCAGTACTAATTAAGCACTAGAATTAATTCATTAAACCCCAGGATTAAGATAACTAATTAGCAGCAAAACTGAAAGATCCACTCTGGAGGAGTAGCCATGTGAATCAACTATCCTGGCCCGGTCACAGCAGGAAAGGGACATCCACAGGGATGGTGGTGGAGGATGGAGATGGAACACCCTGGGGAATTGCTTTGGTTTTTTCTCTCCTTTCTACTTGATTTCATACCATACAGGAGCTGAGATTAAGAAAACCACCTACAGAATTTGGTCTGAAAATTAATGGAAATGATGTCTCCACTGTGAATACTGATTACACCAATAGCTATTAATTAGCACTGTAATTAATATCATAAGTAACATATTGCTAGTTAATCCCATACAAACGCACTCTGGGCTGTAACGGAGCACGATGGGATGTCCTGCTCAAGGGAGGACGTGTTAATCCATGTCTGGACTCAGACATGGGGTAACCACAGCAAGGACTGGGGTGCAGCTGAGGGACCCCGCTGCCGGGGCAGTACCTGGTAGCCCTGGGAATTGTTCTGCATCCCAAAGAGAGGCATGCCAGGGTCCGCGCATGTCGTGAGGCTGGGGTCTGCAAAGGAAAGAACAGAGCCAGTGCTCTAGAGGGGTTGTGGAAGCCACGTCAGAGCTTCCCATGCTCTCCACACAAAGACCATGCTGTGCCTTTGCAACAAGACGGAAATATTCTGCTACCGAAGGAATACACAGCAACAATGAAAATACACAGATCTTTTTGTTTCTTAAATCCCTGCCTGCTGCAACACAAACTAACCAGTGGCACTCTGTCACCCGGGAGAAAACAGAGGCTTTGCGTCAGGGACAACTCTTCCTTTGCCCTGTTCTATATGTAATGAGTGAAGCACTAGGCTCACAAGGGCTGTGCCCTCTGCTTCCCCTGCACCCAGGGCTGTAGTGACCTGTCCTCTCCATGCCTTGGTCATTGCCTTCATCCTTCTGGACTCAGCTTGCCCATTGCACCTTGGAACCTCGCTATCCCCTAGCACTTGAAGGGACCTGGAAATTTCAATGCACCTCAGATACATAATCTCTCTTTATGCCTCGTTTGGTTGCAATCTATCAGAAGATGAACACACACAATTCAGAAAGAATACCTGCTGCTACTCCTCTAGCATCTATCACTTTCTTTTCTTCCCAGCATGTCGACAGCAGCAGGGCATCAGTGGAATTAAGGAAGAGATGCATTATTATTATAGCATCCCAAACTTCTGTCTCAAAGGCAGTTCAGCAGCAGCAGGTTCCCTGCTCCCTGGGATCACAGGATTGAGCTAATCTGCAGTGCTGGCCACAAGGATGCTCTGGTACCCAGGCAGGGGTAGCTACCTTAGCAGCGAGCTGGATCTCGGAGAAATCAGATGAGAGCCTGCTCTGGATTCCAAGCCTTCCTTCTTCAACTTGCTTAACACTGCTATGAGAAGGATCATGAGCCCTACAACAAACCCCTCTCCAAACTACTCAAAATGCTCCTATTGACAGGACTGTGCAAGACAAGAAAAGAAATACACTAACGAAAGTCTCCACAATCCAACAAAGTAGGACAGAAGCAGCCGGTCACTATATCCTGCAGCTATAGCACACTGGAGCAAAATATCTGCACCTAAAGGGCATGGCAGCTTATTTTTATGCCTTTATTCTTTATGATCTGACTAATCAATCTCTTCACACTGTAATATTATGCATTTGTTGGTGTTGTTCCCAGGTCCTTGGAGTGGCAGTGAGTAACTAACAAGGGATACAAGATGTGGCCAGTGTGGGGCTGTGAAGCACAAGCTAATTCATCTTCCGTCACTTGGTTCTGCTGAGCTTTTGTCATTTATCACCGATGCAGTTTCCATGGAAGCCCCTGCATAAATCAGTGTCTACAATAAATAAAGAGCCACATTGCTGGCTGAGGTAGCAGGTGATGGATGGCAGAGGGTGGAGGGCAGAGCCTTGTCTCCCGGCTGCACTGGGGGGTCTGTAGTTCTGGCAGTCTAATGGATCTCAAAAATGGGTGAGATCTGAATAAATACAACACTTTGTGTTCAGCTGCTTGTGTCAGCAACTGACACTGCAGGTTAAGGTTTTGTAGACACCCGAGTCTTCTCCCTTCTCATAGTTTGTTTTAGGGAGACAAATTGTAAGTGTGTTTCAGCAGCAGCATGAACAGCTGTATTTGTGGATTCAATCCCAGACAGTTGGTTTGGGCTGGAAGGGACCTTAAAGCTCATCCAGCTCCAACCCCTGCCACGGGCAGGGACACCTTCCACTAGAGCAGCTTGCTCCAAGCCCCTGTGTCCAACCTGGCCTTGAACACTGCCAGGGATGGGGCAGCCACAGCTTCTCTGGGCACCCTGTGCCAGCGCCTCAGCACCCTCACAGGGAACAGCTTCTGCCTAAGAGCTCATCTCAGTCTCCCCTCTGGCAGGTTAAAGCCATTCCCCTTGGCCTGTCCCTACAGGTCCTTGCAGAAAGTCCTTTTTCAGCTTTGCTGTCAGACCCTTTAGGCATTGGAAGGGTTTGCAAGTAAGTGATGCATCATTTAAAGCCAGTATTTACAACACTAGGCAGGTGCTCCCAATTCTTTGTGTGTGAGAAAGCTCCTAGTGAAATCATTAGAGAACCTGGAGGTTCCGGCCATGAGTATTTTCACATTCCTCTAATTGGTGATGCACTGAGATGGAGCTGGAGTGGTTGAAACCATAGAGAAGAGCCGGAGATGTGTTTCTGTCCCCAGCGCCCACATGAGGGGATGATGGTGGTGTTCAGGCACACAGTTAAGGTAACAGCACACAGGCCATGCAGTTTATCTCCACAGGAGCAATGGAGTTCGAGAGTGCAGCTGGAGGCTTAAACAAGTGCAAAACGCTCTGACTAGTTATGATTATACACCTCCCAGGGGCTTCAAAGGGCTCTGGAAGCCCCAGAAAATGGGCACCTGAAGAATGTGGCCAAATTGCATTTTCAGTCCCAGTGCTGCTATCGATGGGTTGGAGGTTCCCAAGGAAGCCTGGAAGCAGCACAGAGCCCAGCACTGTGCAAAGACAACAGCCCAGGTAGCAAATGTTAATCTGGAAGTTCTGCAGAGACACTTCTTTGCCAACTAGCTGGCCAAGCAAAGTGCTGAGTAGGAACAAGGAGGAGATCTTCCTTGGACGCCCTGGGGTACTGACCACCAAGGAGGCAGGAAGGATGGTGACACGCACTGAATTGAAGCAGCAAGCCTCAAACATCACCCCTATTCATTCTGAATTCAGGGGAAGTAAGTGCTCATTTCTGCTAGCCCAGGAATGAAACCCAACTTTGCTACAGACGGAGAAGCAAGGTGATCACTCAAAGCTCTTTTCGCAACAGAGAGGTCTCCCCTTACCTATGCAGCTGGGCTGGGTCCCGCTCCACGTCCCATCGGACTGGCAGAACCTCCGGGCTGATCCCACCAGCACGAGTGGGGCGACGCAGGAGAAGGACACGGAGGAGCGGTACGTGAAGCCTCTGTCCTCCCTCCGGCCCTGAGCAGGTATCCCCGGATCACCGCAGAACACAGCTGCAACAGGCAGAGACAAGTGGATTGCGATGAACCTCCTCAAGACCAAGCAGTGTTAATAAGCTAAGGATGGGTCTATTAATGGCCCAAACCTTACCGCTCCCTGTCATCAAGCTCTGTGATTGACTAGGGGATTAGCAGCGGCAGAAGGCATTGCTGGCTACTTTCCTTGCAATTCTCCCTTTTTGTCAATTGCCGTTCATTAACTTCCACCTTCTTTCTCATCTTTTTTCTTCCTTTTTTCCCCTAGCAGCATGCTTAGCTTTAAAACGTATCTCTAATTGCACGATGTCAAATTACTGTAGGGTTCCATGTCACACAGAAAGCCCACTAATTATACAAGATCCAGGGAAAGGTGCAAAGGAACACAGTGAGGGCTTTGTGTGATTTAATATGAAAATGGCTGTTATGCAGCTGCCAGCCATTCAGCCTAGAGAAGAAACTCAAATCTGCCTTTATCATCGCAAGACATTTAACTATGTTTTTTGCATTAGCTATTGTATCAAGCACTCAGGTTTCACCCAGCCAAAGCTCTGCCTTCACAAAACATTCCCAACTTCTGCTGCAACAACAGCGCCTTTTGCCAAAGCTCTTCTTCCTATGGCCTTTGGCACTTTCAAGAGCCGTGACTGCAGAAGACGCAGTCAAAGGGGAGATACATGGACAACCAACCAGCTGTAAAGATGCCTGGTGGAGAGGAACATGCAAGATGGAGACCAGAGATGACAAAGAGAGAGCAACCAGCTGGGTTTAAAGCACAGTCCTGCACCCAATTCATGCATGAACATGCTGGTGGCTGCCTACTCACGGAAGCACTGAGGGATCTCCCCACTCCACGTCCCGTTCCCCTCGCAGGTCAGCATGGCGGGCAGGGAGAGCTGATACCCCTCCAGGCACGCATAGCTCACACTGGAGCCCCAGCTGAAGTCCGAGCCCACCACTTTCCCATTGGGAATGGCTTGTGGGGATTTGCAGGTGATAGCTGAATGAAAAACAAAAGCACGTCAGTTCTCGTGACTTCTCAGCACCGTTATTTCCATTAACAAGCAAATCCACCTAGGATCAAAGTTACATCCTGCTCTCAGGACGAGAGCAGCACCTGGGATTGGCCTAGCAGGGGCTGAACAAACTTTTCCAGCTGCGTGTGCAACTGTAAACCCCATGATTTTACTTAGAAGTCTGGGCTTAACCACATCCCAAATCTCCAAGTCAGATTCCTGAGCCAGTACTCATTTCAAGGCAAGAATCTGCTCTGACTCAGTGTGAAAACTCATCTACGATTCCCTGGAAGATTCACACATTTTGGACAACCTGGCTGAGCTTCGGATTAGCAGCTGAATCAACAACCAGTCTGTATTTCATCCGCTCCAGGGCGTTCTAAGATGACATTTTTGCAGCACTTTGCATTTCAGCTCAGGGGAGCACTGCGAGAGATGCTAAGCTCATGCAAATTGGCCTGGCCTCCAAATGAGACTCTGGCCACATTCTGTATTATTCCTGCAACATTAGCTCATGAGGAGAGGATGAAAGAGGAATGTAAGAATTGCTCTTTACAGCCTCTGGAGTGTAGTTGGAAGTTTCTATGTGGTCTGTATTTATATCAGAACCATGACAGGTGAATTTTCCAGGCTGCCAAAGTAGTACCCAGATGCTGCTACAAGTCTTATCTACACAAGAGATTCAGCCTGTCCTGCAACTGCTCTATTATTTCCATTTCCAATCGCTGAACTACAGAGGCAATCTCAGAACTGAGAAATAATGAAAGGAGTTGGAAGAAACAGTTTTCAGACTTCTGGAGGATGCCACAATGTGCCTGCTTGCAAAGCACAGCCTTTCACTTGAGTTTGATCTGGGTTTTAGCACAGAGTAAGTCACTTTGCTCTCCGTGCTTCACTTTCCCTTATCTACTACAGGGATAACAGCAATTCCTCCCCCCAGGCACACTGTGATTATTGATAGACCTAAAGATAGCGAGGTGCTCATGCTAGGTTGATGAAATTGTGCAAGGGCCATGAACACTAGATAGACTGAATGACAAGACCAAGAAACTCCCAAGTGGGCTCCAGGCACACTGCAGTAGCTGCTGCCTATTACCTTGTTCCAAGTTACAAGAAGTTTGTGGCCTGTAAAACTTGTATCCTCCGATATTTAAAGCAACCAATCTTACCCTTGCAGGCAGGTTTGGTGCCATTCCAGGTTCGGTCTTTCGTGCAGGTCAGGGAGGATGCCCTGTCTGACTCCATCATATAGCCAGGCATGCACCGGAACACCACGGTTTTATTGTAGGTGAAATCACTCCCCAGCCTAATGCCGTTGGCTGGCACACCAGGGTCACCACAGTTGATCACTGCCAAAGAAAAAGAAGCATTTCTGGCTGATCATCCCTTGTCTCACACTTCCGAGATCTGCAGTAAGTAAAAAACTGATGGTCCTGAGTGTTTCAATGCAGGACATAACCCACTCATCATGGAGAAGGAAGCATTTGTGGCACAGAGGACGTGGAGAGTGACATTAGCTATGGAACAGGCTGGGCTACAGCATAGGGAGAAAACTGTTTCTACTCAGTGGAGCAAACAGTGGTCTTAACGGCACACTTAAGTCCTTGCAAGATGAAGTACTGGAACACATGAAACATTAAAGTAAACTTGGGTCAGATCTGGGCTAGGTGGAAGACAGTTTGCCCATGGCATCCCTCTCTCTGCCCTAGTTACCGTCTCTTGTGTAAGACCACATTTTCCACCATCCACATTCCTGCTGCAGGAACCTGTGGGTGGGACCCGTGAGGAAACACAACACGTTCACTGGGGGCTCTGAGCAGAGGCTCTGCCCACACGTGTCCCAGTGCCAGCAGGCAGGAGCACTCACGTTCAGTAGCAGCCCCGCAGAGCCCCTCCAGGCGGGCTGACATTTACTCATGAAGTTATTACACAGCTCCCTTCATCCAACTGGAAAATAACAAACCCAAAGCAAGAGCTTTCCATTAGGTACTTGCAGAGGCTGCAGGCTGAGGCAGTTTTAGCTGCTGTTAGACAGTTTAACAGAGCTCCTATCACACACGTGTGTGCGCATCTACAGCAAGCATCCAACATGCCCTGACAAGCCGTCCCTGGAGCCTGGCAGCATCATTCATCTCATCTTCCAGGAATTCATCCCAGCGCTCACCTGTGCACTCCGGACTGGTCCCAGTCCATGTCCCATTCACCGTGCAGTGCCTGCTCAGCACTCCTGTGGAGTAGTAGCCTTCCCGGCACTGATAGATAATGGAGCTGGAGAAGACCAGGCCGTCATTAAATATAACCCTGGCATTGCTGGGGGTTCCTGGGTTTCCACAGGATATCACTAGAAAACAAAATGCCAGAGTCATAAAACACCCCCAAAGCAAATGACAAGGCTTTCACCCTACAATGGACTGCTCTCAATCAAAGTGAGATCAGCTGCAAAGCCCCTGGATTAGCTCAGGCAGAACAGGCTCTTCCATGGAAAATAAGCTATGTCAATCCAACAGGATCCCAAACACCACTGGCCAGCCTGGAGCTGGGCTCTGCTTTGGCAGGCAGCAAGTCCCAAAGCTCCGTGCACCATTGTAGCCAGGGGACTGAAATCAGAACTCCATCCCTGCAGCCGGTCAGTCCCGAAGCACCAGCCCTGCTCCTCTCCTGCATGGATCCTGCAGCTCGTCACCAAGCAGCCTGGGAGTGACCTCTTCCTGCTCCTTCAGGTTACAGGAAGAACTTGTGCTCATCTTTTCCAGGGCCTTATCCCAGCTCTCAATCTCACATCTGGTCCTACAGCTTCATAAAGCAGGTGGGGGCCAAGCCTGGAGTCCTTCCATCTTCGAGGAGTTTGGAAGCCTGGAGCCCAGTGAGCCACTTTACCTCTGGCCCCTTCACAAAGCCAACAGCTTTATAAAATTCAAAGGAATGGAAGCAGGAAGGGAGCCTGATGCTCTCCCACTGTGGCACTGCTCACTGCCCAGCTATATCCAATTATGCTTTCAGAGGAGGGAGAATGTTGTGGGAATACAATTACAGGTTTGTCAGTGCCCAAGTTTTATGCCTAAAGTACCTCAGCACCACAGTAATAAAAAGGCATGGGAGTGAACGCCGGTGCACAAAGCCCTGTCATGACAAAATAAGCACCTGCAATAATTGCACCCAGCCCTCATTTACTCTGAAATTACAGGACACAGAAGAAAATCACATGAATCAAGGAAAGGCTTAAACCACAAATCCCAGCTCTTTGACAAGGAAATTCCAATCCCCCCCCTCCCCAGCAACATGCCACAACCCCTGCGGAGCACTGGTCCGTGCATACACAGGGTGACCCATCCCTGCCCTCCCTGCCACACACCCTGCAATATTCCCAGCTATGCTCCAAGGGGACATGCAGCTTCATGCCACAGCAGGAAAGCAATGAGCACAGGCCACCAACGCAAGGACAGTCTTCTTAAGCCTTGTTGCTTAGTTTGCTGACAGCCTGTTAACAGAGGAGCTTGTTGCAGGCATATCTGTCTGACAGGAGGAAGCTAATAACCATTCTAGACGGTGTGCACAGCGGCTCTGCGTGGTTGCCACCATTCGAGGTGCGCTCCTGTTACAGATTTCTCCTGCAGCCAACGTCTCTGTGATACACGGTGTCATTTCCACGAGATGCTGGGATAAAAGTCAGAGTCTATCAACTCACAAAAGGCTCTAAATTACTATTTCACTGCCTGCCCATACGCTCCCTTCCTGCCCAACCTCCTCCGCTTGTGCATGGGGCCAAACACATGCAGATGACCCAAAAATACGATTTTTGTGACTAGAGAGACTCATGGGAATGGTTTAATTGCAGTGTGCATCAGCTGTGACCTGTACAGGCCAGGTATAAAAGCAGCCATAAATGTAAGGATGAAAGGTTTGAACTTTTAAAATCGCAATTTGAATATAAATAGGATTTAATCACGGAAGTGAGCAGTAATGGGGTAAATAATCCCCTCTGGCTTCAGTGGGGGATGTAAAATGAATCAAGCCCCAAGAAAACTGGATTTAGCTCTGGTTTTTGAACAGGGTGTAAATCCTAAAGAGCCTGAAGTCCCACAGCCATACCCACTCCCATCTCCTTACGAATCTCAAACCCAATCACATTGAAACCAAAGTCAAAATTGAAGAAAATGACATGAAGATGAGCAGCATCAGATGGGGATTTCTGTGAGTTGCTGCTGCTTTACCAGGGCAGTGCTGCAGGAGTGATGCTCAGCTGAACTGACTGATGTGACAGGGGAGGTTTGACTCTCTGCTGCAGCAGGGAGTGCACGGAGTGCTGAGACCCAGCCCACCCCATCCACTCACCCAGGGCTTGGATTCTGCCACGTTGTGGAAGACTTAACAGACAAACCAGTGGGGACCAGACCCTTCACACCCCAGCCAGCACACACATCCCCATCCGTGCCAAAGACCCGAGACAGTCTGTAGTGCACCAGCACAGACCTCTGCCAGGCTATGGTGCATCACCAGGCACTCCTACAATGCCAAAACCCACTGAGCTATTTCAGGCATCCCCGGGACTGAAGAGATTGCTACAGAACTCCCTACCGAGGACAGCCAGAGCAGCTCCCTGTGATCCTGATGTTGCTGGGGGGAAGCTGGGAAGCTACAAAGTGGTCTCTGCTATATAAAACATCACAAGGCTCAGAGGTGCTCCAGAGCTCAGCAATAATTCATTTCATTCCAGTCCACACAGCCTTTTTTCTGAAAAAGCTCATTAAGATTCACCCCTTGCCATCCTTTGCTTGTTTCCTACATGTTTTATAGTGAGAAGCTGCTGGGAGCAGGGAATTTCTTTGGGCCCTGTTCAGCTCAGAGCCAGTGATGCTCAGGGTATGGTGAGATGAGGCCACTGAGCTCCCCCCATTATCCACAGCAGCAGGGCAAGGGGCAAGTGCTGTTACCCACTCTACACTTCCAGTTCCCCTAGCCCTGCCCAGCAAAATCCTCCCTGAACACCATGCGAGGGGCTTGTTTCAGGGCCCTTCTTTCACCCACAGCCAAGACAAGGCACATTTCTGCAAGGAGCAGCAAGCCCTGCTCCTCAGGAGCTGCAGCAGGGAAAAGCTGAGGGCTCATGACTGCTATCAGTGCACGTCTGACTGCACTTGAGGTGGTGTGTGATACAGTGTCCTCTGCATGCTCCCCTCCTCTGACCTCATCTTTATTACCAGTGGTACTTCTTTGGGGCTCTGCTGCCATCTGAAACACTCTCCTAATGATGTCTGACACATCAGGCACCACCTCCTGCTGGAGTAAGACATAGCTGAGAGCCCTTGGAGTTTCAAAGCCTTTGCTTCAGGGCTGGTAATTTCCATGCTGTTTTTTAACCAGTAACTTGTAACCCACCTAACTACGCAGAGAGAGAAAGGAAAAGCAGCTTAGACCCAAATCCCAGCCTTGCCGCCTCTCGTGTCCTCAGCAGTCAAATGGGAACAAGACAAAACTCAAAATTCTTTTTCCAGTGTTATCACTTAAAACAAGCACAGCTCTGTCTGCTGAAGCTGCCAAAGAGCAGTCAGAGCCCCATCTCATCCCATCGCATTTTGGATGCTGTTTTAGTTCACTTGGAGAAACAATAAACATGATAAAAGCAAATACTCTGCTCAAGTTCTAAGAGAAGGAGGGAACACAGCAGAGTCCAACTGATGAGCGCCACTCCTGCACTGCTCCTCAGTGAACACAGACGGACATCAGGAAGAAGGAGAAAGAAAGAAAAAAGCATCTAAAATTTCATTTACACTTTAAAAGCTTGCTGGAAATTAAAACAAATGAGGCCTGCAACCTGTGCTTTTGGAAAGCCAGGGAAGCTGCTCTTACTGGGAACAACAAAACCAGAGCTATAAACCAGACTGGAACAGGAGTCCCAGGAGTCCCTGCCATTAATTTGCTTCCAAACCATTTGTACGTTTTGAAAAGATCAGTTGTGACTTCTTCCTGCTTGCCTGTTCCTTTGGCTTTCTTCACAAATGTTCCAGTGGGCAAAAGGCATTGGGATTAAGAGCCCATGAGTGTCAAGGTGACCCTTCAACAAGGCTGGTGCTCCCACCTGCACGATCAGAGCCGGACTGGTCCTGGCGCAGGAAGAGACAGTCAAACATCAACCCCCTGACTTAGCAGATGCTTTGTGGTTGAAGCTATCGGAGCAGTGTGCTCGCTCACTCTGCAATGGGGAGAGCAGCTTCTCTCTCCTGCCCTTCTGCTTATGCTGTGGGATTTGCACCATGTCCTCTGTCTGCCCGTGCTCCTCAGCAGTGGGTCCATGTTGGGGCTGAGCGGACTGAGCCCCTCTGTGCTCATCCAGCAGCTAATCTGCAGAGCCATTTGCACTGAATCCCCTGGGCAGGCGAGTGCCAGCGACCTGTGAAGCCCCATCAGGCTTGATTTGCCTCAAACAAGAGCAGCAAACAAGTGGCTGAGTCACAGACCTAACGCACCGAGGAGGTGCTGAGTGGCTCCGCGGCTGTGCTGGAGCTTTTCCATGCCATTCCTTCCAAGCACCTGCCCGGGCACTCCAGCTTCATCTTCAACTGCCCTGAATTCAATCCCAAAATTAATCTTTCCTCTCCCTCTCCTACAAATACCTGCTGCAGAGTGTTGAATACAACCAAGTGCAGCAGAACATCACTTTGTAGTGCTTGAGACTCGCTGTGAATACAAATGAGAAGCCCAGCACATGGTTTATCACTGTGAATTACTTTTCTATATTGGCCAGTCAGCACTTAACATTAAACGGCTACATTATAGGCATGATGTTATTATTATGCATAAAGAATGAAAGAAATTCTCCAGAAATCTGTATTTTGGTGCCTCTGGAAACCTGATGGGTTATTTCCCCTGAGATTAATGAACAGAGCCTTTCCACTGAAAGAACAAGAGAAAGGAGAAATCCCAAGACCTGAGTGCATTAATAACATGATTTAGTGTCTTTTCAATCAAGAGCGCCATCAATTTGGAATGTATTTCCAAATCATTTATAAACTCTGAGCTTTTAGCTTTGGAAACAGCTGGAGAGAAGCACTTGCCCAGGGCTCCTTGCCCTGGGTATCCTGCTTCACTGCAGCTTTTGTTCTTTCCCCAGTTCGTTTTTAAATGCTTTTCTGTAACAGTAGCAGTGTGCAGCAGAGCTCAGAGAATCCACCTGGGGGATTATTGGATTGGATTGTAGGGTCTTACTTGATTCCTTCAAATGGAAAAATAAGGGGGTTGGGGCTTTCAAATACTAAAATATGCTTACTGGATTATAATTTGCATTTTGCATTTCTGCTTAGTGCAAATGACTCTTGCGTGTGCCAGTTCCAGCTCTATCAGAGATTTGAAGCTATTGGCATCTCTCGTTCTGCTGAATTTCCTCAACAAAGTGACAATGAATTAGTCTGTGCTCCCCCAGGTTTTAGGCCAAACTGGGGCATTTCTGATCATCAACCTGGATACATGATATAGACCAAGAGATGCAATTCCTGCAGCAAGCCCCTGGACTTGGGGATGACTGGATGTGAGGACCAGGTCCCAACAGCTCTTCCTACTCTCCACCTCAGTCCAGATGTTGGCGTGAACCTGAATGACCTGAAACCCTTGCAAAAAGGCAACACATCCTCTAGACTGAAAAACCCTCCTGTGAGATGTGACCTGCACGTGTTTGGAAAGGGGAACTTTGAGGCTCCTCGACATACATGCAGTATTTGCAGGACACGACAAACAACAGTATTATTCTCACCGCCCAGACTGTCCCTGGCAATTAACCAGAGTTTAGGTGCCATAATTGTGCAGTAAGTCTGAGGACAGGCAGTGATACAGGAAGAGGATGTGCAGTTGGGAAGTACCTTTGCATTCCGGCTGTGTGCCGCTCCAGGAGCCGTTGGCTTGGCAAGTCCTCTCGGATGAACCCCGGAGCATGTAGCCGGGCTCACAGCTGAACCGGACCACGCTGCCCACGTCGAAGGAATCACCCAGCCCAATGCCATGAGAGGGGATCCCTGGGTCACCACACAAGCCCTGGCTGCCTCCTGTGAAGAAGAAAGCATAGTATCAGCAGAGTAAGCAAGTCACGGGTCTTGTCCCTTCTTCCCTCTCAACTGCATGTGCTGAGGGGGCCAGCACAGAGGTTTGGATTGTGACTGACTGGATTTATCTCTGCTTGGCTCTAAACAGAGTGGGGAAGTTCCAGATGAAACAGCCCCTGACTCCAGGAGCCCACCAGTTTTATGCTGGTTGGAAAACATGGCCATAATAAGTCCTGCATCTCAAGATGGAGCCCTCACCAGCTTTGTGCAGCAGCTGCTCCAGCAGACAGCAGCTCCGCTGCCAGCATCAGTCATGTGGACGGTTTCCCTCCAAGCAGGAACTACGACATGTTCCCAGCCACCTCAGCACGCCCTATTGTATCTGCAGAACAAGAAGCTGTTGGGTTTGGACACAGAGGCGGGAGGGATCCAGCTGAGAAACATCCGCTCGTACAAGTTGTGAACACTCGGAGCTGCTGGCTGGCAGTGAGGGGACAGGAGGGAGGCAGCAGCTGCAGCAGATGCCTTGCAGGGGTTCTCTGGAGCAGGCTGGAGAAATGCCCACCTCCCAACGGGCTGACAGGCTCACACCATGTAGGCCTGTTCTTGGCTTTACTTGCTAATGATCTGTGTAAAACGCATCCACCCCCAAGCCAGGAAAGACTATTTCGCTCCTGCAGCTGGCAATGAAGTTCCTGGTTCCTGGACCTTCTGTGCCTTGCTGCAGGTACAGCCTTTGCAGTGTTATATGTAATATAAAACACAATGAGTGTATCCATCATCTAGGGAATGTGCTTGTTTGTAAAGAGAAAAGGGAGAACGCTCCAGGTTCAGCATTTCCTTTCATATAATGACTTATATCAAAGTCTTTTGTTTCATCTTGCAAAAGCTGCTGTCACACCATGGGATCTTCCACAGACAATGGAGAACCTGTGGCAGTAGATGAGCAGAGCTGTATTCTGCCTCTTCACTGCTTTTGTAACTGTATTGCCTGACTTTGGTGTAAAAGAGGAGCCTTCTCCCAAGCCTTTGGGTGGAAATAGAGGTTCTGAGCACTCATCTGGCCCCAAGTCAGAGAGGGGCTGTCAAACGCCATCAGCCTTGGTCTACAGCTGCCTCCATGAAGTCATTCAGAAAAATCCCACACAACACATGTCAGTAGTAGTCAGAGTAACACTGAATGTTCCCAAAATTCCACCCCAAAGATGACAGGAGAGACAGTGAAAACCGCATGGGAAAATGCACGAATTAGAGCAGAAAACCCTTCCAAGAAGCTACAGATCAAGAAGCCTGCAGATACAGCTTCCAAATGTGAGGACGACTGCTTGATTTCCTTCTCCCTTCCAAAGCAGAGGTTAAACTTGGTCAAGTGGAGCTGCTAAATCAAAGTGGCACAATTAAAAATTAACACTTGTCCCAAATGCTTTGCTCCAGCGAAGTTCTTTCATCTGCCCCTGTGCTCTCCAAGGAACAAGTGACGGGATGGCACAAGGAGGGCTCTGCCCAGCATCCTGCCATTCAGCACCCCTCTTTCTCGTGCAGGCCATCAGCGGAGAATCCCAGCACCCTGACTTCAAGGAAGGCTTGGATTTCATTGGAATGCAAGAGAAAGGTGGTCAGATGCTGCAGACAGGATGCAAGCACCAAATTTTTGCGTTAGATACATTCATCCTTTACAGACTCTGCATGGAGAAAGCTGTAAAGCAGCAGGCTGCAGTACATCTCCCACCACAAACATTTGCTGCAGTGATTTATTTCTCATCTTGCAAGCTGAGTGGTTTACTCTCCGCCAGCGCTTATCACCCAGCTTGCAGGAGCTGAGACATGAGGATTTTCAGACTCTTCCACAATCTCTCTCTGTAGCCTGTGTAATTTCTCCAGCTCAGCAAAGCACATCAGGCTGCCCCCCCCAGAACAAAACGGGGTAGTGGAGGATAAGAATGCCCCATCCCGTGCTTCCCAAAGCCCACCTCACCTGAGCAGTGCGGCAGGGACCCGCTCCAGCGCCCATCCAGCTGGCACATGCGAGTGGAGTTGCCGACCAGGGTCCGCTTCCCGAGGCAGCTGTACCGCACCACCGAGCCCACAGTGTACTTGTCACCCGAGATCTGAGCGTGGGGTGGGGAGCCTGGGTGGCCACAGGAGACCACTGTAAGAGACAGATGCAACAGCTTCAACCACGAGGAACTGCTTGCGATGCAGCAGGTACGCAGCAAGGTACCGCATGTTTGAGGGTGCTGCATGGGTCTTGGCAGCTTAAACCCACTTGTCTGCCTCAGAGCCCTTCTGCAGACATGAGCTCATCCTGTCCGAGCTGACAAGGGTCTGTGCACAGATGCCCAGTCTTGACACTGACAGGCATTTTGCAGGCTCCTTCTGAAACATGAGTATTTCCATGCACGCCCCCTCCTACCCCTGGTAGCACCAGGTCCTGCAGCACAGAGCTGCAATCGATGCTGTGTCACACCTGAGCAAATTACCTTGGTAGATTCTGAGCACTGCTCACTCGACCACTGCTCGTAAAATACCACCACTAACAATAATTAATAGGTTTACTTTAGCTCAGTGATCAGAGCAGAGACAGGGAGAGGCTGTTGACAAATACACTGACAGATCTAGGGGCTGTGAGACAGGTTAGGATGAGGATGCTCAGTGTAAAGACCATGCACCACTTGCTTTCTGAAGGAAAGCATCGGTAATGGATATCTTCTCTCCCTCTGCTACAATCTAAAAATACCAGTGCTGGCATTAGGTAGAAAACATGATGTATGCTTCAATAAAAAGGAGAGCATGCCTATGTTTGGGCACGGGGGCGTCGAAATACACTGGTGCAGAGCTGTGACTAAAACCAAGGGCGCTTTGCAAGGAAATGGGTTTGATAGCTAATACTTAAACTCACACTGTAACTAACAATTTAATAACAGATACTCCAGCAGAGTCAGCTAAGCTTAAACCTGCGGTGATGTGAGGGTTTTTAAAGGATTTATGTACACAGGGGGAGCACTGCTCCTTCCGATGCACTGAGCTCTGCTCCCATGTCCTTATTGGGTTCGCTCTCTCTTCTCAGAGGGGATCAGCTCTGGTTTACTCCCTCCTCAGCAACAGGCATGAGCCAACGTTTGCAACCTCAGCTTGTCTGGCCCCAGCCTTCTTCATTTCTGCTTTAGGGACTGCCCAGTAACTTTAGGTGCCCAGCTCTACACACTGTAAGGGAATATGGGATTCAGCACAGAGCACATCTCCAGTTCAACACAGAAAACAGACATGCAAAAATCTTTTTTCCCCAAAACTATTAAGCCCATGAATCCCCATCACCAGTTGTAAAACTGACCTGAGCTTCCAAAGCTTTGCGGATGCCCACAAATGCTCCAAGTCAGTGGGTGCTCAGCATTTTAAGGAAGGAGATCCCTCTTACTTAGCTGGAAAGCTGCGGATTAAGGAGCCTGAGATCTCAGGCTCCCAGGTTTGAGAGGGTAACTACCCCCGGGAGCCCTCAGCTGCAGTAACACACTGTTATCACTTGTCAATTCCCCGTGGCCTGTGCAGGGTACTGCGGATGTGAGAAGGTGGCATGCTGCTAGCAAAAGGAAAGGAAAATGTGCCAAGAGCTACTGTGTATGACTAGGTGTCGAAGGATAATACAAGAGAAAACAGAAACAATCATGGCTTTGGAACAGCTACACTGGTCTGAACTTAAGGAGCTCCATTTCTGATTGCTGTAGTGATTCGTTATGCCATGTAAGGAGCTCAGAGCTGCTTTGGTCTCCAGGACACAAGAGCTGTGCCGGCAGTTGCTGCGCCACTACAGCACTGGGCAGTCCCACCTCAACTCTAAATACACTTTGGACCTCACTTTCCCCCAGTGTAAGACAGGGACATCAACACTGACACCCTTCATACAATGCATGGACCAAGTATTACCACCACAAGTATTTTGTGTCTTTCTGTCCTACTGGAACTACCCCTGAAGCCAAACCATCACCCAGAACCTCCCAGTTCTCTGCAAACCCCAGCGGCAGAAGGGGCCAGGATACTGTAAGAAAGGGGGAAAAACGTAGAGCAAGGGCCAGGAAGCAAACCCTCTCCAGTACCTGCTTTGCAGCAGAACAAAGCTGCATTTATTTCACTGTCACACTGTCATTCCCCTCCCCTAAAGCCGTGGGGATGGGTGGGTGTATGGGAACTCAGTCATGCCCTGTCCTCAGGGTAATAGCATGCAGCTCTCCATGAAGGAGTGCTGCAGAAGTTCTGCTGCCCCTATCTGCCCCCCCCCCCCCAACACTGTCACTGGAGCTGAACAGAACCAGTAAAACTCAGTGGGAGCTGAGGGAAACCATCTCTAACAACATTTCTTCCCTCAGACCACTAATATTCCTTATGTGGGCAGGATCCACAGGCCACTCATGCTGACAGAAGATTCCCATGGATTACAAAGGGCTCTGGATCCAGGCTTTTCACATAACCGTCCAGCTAAGCAACAGAGAACTACATGGGATGAAAAGCTGTGGTGGATGGGAATTATTCTGAAGAACTTACAAAGACACTGTGGGAGGGCACGGTCCCAAGTGCCGTCCCCCTGACAGGTAAGGACATGAGTACCCAACAAGTAATATCCATGGCTGCACTGATATGAGACAGTTGTTCCAAAGCTGAATCTGTGAGGACCACTCGGCTGCACTTGCCGGATGCTGTTTTCCAGGTGCCCGGGGTCAGTACAGTTTATGACTGCAAACAAACAACAAAAAGTAATACAAAACAAAGGGTGTAACAAAGAACAGGGGATTCTCCAACAATGAGCAGGAAAAGGGGGAAAACTGCGAAGAACATTCCACAGGTGAAGGGGCGGCTCAGCAGCAGAGCCCTGCTCTCTGGCCCCAAACTGGGATTTGCAAGTTAGGAATAACTGATTTCTTGACTGACACAGCAACAGTATCGAGATACTGGATTGGAGCACAGAGGGAGGGAGTGCAGGGAGGGAATCTGGCAAGTGAACTGCAGTGCTAACACCAATGGAAGCAGTAGGGCAGCCCAGAAGGAGAAAGGGCTCTGCACAAAGAGCATAGTGTTTGCTTTGAGTGAACCAGTTACCAGTGTGACCTCTGCTAAGGGTCTGGCCTGATAGTCTTGTGTCCTCCCCACTTACAACACTCACTTGGGGGATGAAATCCTTTACTATGAGGGTGGTGAGGCACCCCTACACATTGCCCAGAGAAGCTGTGGCTGCCTCATCCCGGGCAGTGTTCAAGGCCAGGTTGGACACAGAGGCTTGGAGCAAGCTGCTCGAGTGGAAGGTGCCCCTGCCTGTGGCAGGGGTTGGAGCTGGAGGAGCTTTAAGGTCCCTTCCAAAACAAACAAGTCTGGGATTCTGCATAGGGCTGGGCAGGGTCCAGTAACAGCTTTGAGCGAAGCCCACGGGATAATCATGCTTGTTGCATAAGATTTACACAGGCCACAGAGCTCAAACATCATTTGTACATCCCTGAGGAGCCACAACATTCGCTTTACATGAATCTACAACAGTGTCAAGCAGGACTTTGGAAACCCAGAGTAACCAACAGAGTACACTGTGCCCCGGCCGGGGCAGAGGCAGACACTCACCACGACAGGCGGGTAGGCTGCTGCTCCACTGTCCATTGGTCAAGCACTGGGACTGAGATGCTCCTTCCAGGCGGTACCCAGTGTTGCACACAAACTTGGCCACATCATTCAGGTTGAACTGGTTCCCTTGGGTCAAGCCATTGGCAGGGTTGCCAGGGTGGCCACAAGTGATGGCTACAATTAAAAATCAGAGCCATCACATTTTCTGTCTGGATTATCTATTGGAAATAATTCCCATGAGAGGAGACCACCCCCCCCCCAGCAACCCTGAAACTCACACCAACCAAAGATTTGTGGCCAGCGCTGCTGGAATACTGAATCAAGTCAAGAGCACGGTACCTTTGTTCATTTTACTGGCATAAGAAATTCCCTGAACCACTCTAAGCAGCTGAGTGCCAGCATCCTACTGACTTAGACTGTAAATCCCTAGAGCTCCTCTTCGCAAATCCCAGCTACTGCTATTAATCTAGTGCCTTACATTATCCTGGGCATCACACAGAGTGATGAAACCTGATGTCTTCTTCCCTCTCCCTAGTGTAAGTTGGACGTATGCTCACTGCAGTATAAAGTAAAACCTGCAGGAACAGCTAAGAGAGAGGAAAAAAATGAGAAAAATCAGGTTTCCAGCAGATGGCCTAAAAAGCTTCAGTCTTCCTGCTTTAAGTTTGAAAAACTTTGGGGAAAACCCTTTATTTCTAAATCCCTGAAATAAGGGTTTTGTGTAGTTCTTGTTTGTGTGGTTGATGTGAGTGTGGGTCAGTGACAAAGTAGAGGGCGAAAGGGAACCGATCTGAGCTGCTCTGACATCACTCAGGGAAGGTGCAGAGGCAAAGGCTGGAGCAGCAGTAAGCACGGGCAATAGGGAGATTCAAAGAGGTTTTGCCTGGGCTGCTCTGCTGGCATCTGGGAAGAGATGGGTGATGCAGGGAGGATGCAGCCCCTGCCATGAGCGAAGCCCAGAGACCTTTGCAGTGAGTTCCACTGCACAAGTCAGGACATGCCACACAGAGATTCTTGGCTGCTTAAGGAATGCGACATCTTCTGACAGCAGAGGACAAAGCGATATTGATCACTGCCATGCTGAAACAGGGTAATGGTCCATCAGCGGAAGTCCAGCAGCTCAGCTGTACAGCTGCCAAAGCCCGGAGCTAGAGGGAAAGCTGCAATTCCCACAAAAGATCCATAACACATTTGACTGCCAGGGCTGGACTGTACCACAGGGATGGGAATTTATTCCTCATGTAAGCTGCTGACAGGTACCGGTCTGAAGCACATGAAGCACTCCAGCCTTTCAGTGCTGCAGGAAGCAGATGTCAGACTCTTCGAGGTGCTTCTGAATATGGTTAGATGTGTTTTGAAATAGGTGATGGATTCTGTCCCAGAAAAAAAGGCTCCCCACAGTTGGCATGGATCAAAAAGGCCCATTCACACAGAGGAAGCAACTGTAGCAGGCTTAAAGAGAAAATAGCAGGACAATAGGAAATGATAATGGGCTAACACACAGTGCCCTGAGATGCTTCAGAAGCAATAAAGCCTCCAGGCATCTCATTTCAGAGCCCAACAGCGCTCTGCTTTAATGACATGAAATTTATGTTATCCATAAGGCCTAACGTAGCGCAATAACTTCAAGGCCAACTTCTGCACACGAGACACCTTTACACATGTCTGCACAAAAGCTTGGTGGGCTTCAGGTACCTAAGCCAGAAGCCAGCACAAAGCAGAGCCAAGCAAAGGAACCTGTTCTGGTTCAGCTGTCAGAAGACAGATACAGATGAGTAACATTCACTGCCTTTGTTCTAATGGGTTTGGTCCCTCCCAAAAGAAACAAGACGAGCCATGAAAATGGATGTTTAGAAAATCCTGCATTTCCATCAATCTGCCTGACAGCAGGAGGGCCTCCATCAATATGATTTCCTGATCCAAGGTTACTGTGTATATAGGCAGGAAAAAGTGAATTGATTTTTTTTTCAACAGAGCATCCTCAGCCATGAGAGTGAATTCAAACCTCCCAATGGACCCAGAGCCAGCCTTTCCAGTAATTCTTTTCCTAAAAAGCTCATGCAGAATCACAGACAGCCTCCAAGTTCTGGAGTCCATGCTAACCTTGATGAGTTAAGTCTGTGTGTTATTTTTAGGCTGGAATCTGTGTATTCATTGATTAGTCATTCTGTACTTCATATGCTGCTGTTATTATTGTGCCTCAGCACATAAAGCTTTAAGCCAGACAGGAGAGATTGGAAGCAAACAGCTGGAGAATCATGATATGAAATACATGGATTGTACTGTCCAGTGATAGGAAGATGCTTAAACTTATTAACATCTTAATGCTCTAGAGACTTACTTCATTAGCTTATTTAGTGGAAGAATAATGAGCAGGTTGTACAAGGTCACTTGCAATCAGAGGAGGAGAGAGATGGACTTTCTTCCAGCACAGAGCATGGGTCTCAAAACAAGTGATGCTGTGGAGTGCTTGGTGGGGCTACATCTGCCTTTAACCTCCCCTCACTCTGATAAAGGGTAGTCTCCTCAGAAGCCAGACCTTCCACTGGGCTCAGCTGCCCAGGGAAGCTGTGGTTGCCCCATCGCTGGCAGTGTTCAAGGCCAGGTTGGACACAGGGGCTTGGAGCAAGCTGCTCCAGTGGAAGGTGCCCCTGCCCGTGGCAGGGGCTGAAGCTGGATGAGCTTTGAGATCCCTTCAACCCAAACCATTCTATGTTGGAAAAAATGAAAGAAAAGTGGAATTTAAAAAGCAGAGGGAAAAAGTAAAGCAGCCAAAACTGCAGCATTGCCACTCCTGCCACACCTCAGCTCTCTCCTGGGCGAACCCCAGGGACTCTTGTGCAGCACGCTCACTGTGTGCACGCAAAGCAACTGAGCACAGCCTGGCTGTGCAAACCCTCCACAACATCTTTACATGTGCTCTTGTCCTCTGGCCGCCACCAGGGCTAAAGGAACGTGACAACATACTTACGCACACAGACAGGCGTCTTCCCGGACCAGCGGTGGTCCTGCTGGCAGATCCGCACCGACATGCCGATGAGGCGGAAGCCGGGGTTGCACTGATAGACCACGCTGCCGCGGTAGTTGTAGTTCTCCCCATTGATCTGCCCGTTGACGATGGGACTGGGGACACCGCAGTGCCCCGCTGCAGGAGGCAGACAGGAGAGTCACCCAGAGCTCGCTCCTAAAGGCATCACACACCACCCTGAGCCTGAATGCCACATCCGCACTTATAGATGAAACCAGAGCAGCAGTAGAAACAACAAAGCATTCTTAAAGCTCTCCAGTCGCAGAATGCCTCATGTCTACTGAGCATGTAAGGAATCAGAGTCTGCCTCCTTATTATATCTACTTTGGGGTTGGTTAGTCTGCAGAAGAGAAGGCTCACGGGGAACCTTATTGCCCTCTACAACTGCCTGACAGGAGGTTGCAGTGAGATGGGGGTCGGTCCCTTCTCCCAAGTAACAAGTGACAGGACAAGAGGAAACGGCCTCAAGCTGTGCCAGGGGAGGTTTAGACTGGACGTTAAGAACAATTTCTTCACCGAGAGGGTGGTCAGGCATTGGAACAGGCTGCCCAGGGCAATACTGGAGTCACCGTCCCTTGAAGTGTTCAAAACCACGCAGATGATACCCTTAGTGACATGGTTTAGTGGTAGCCTTGGCAGTGCTAGACTTGATGATCTTAAAGGTCTTTCCAACCTGGTTGATTCTATGATTCTACAGCTTCAGTACCGCTGAGTCACCCCTTAGATTCCTTCTTGAACCAGTATCTAAAATCCCTATTCCCACTCGAAACACAGCCAACCTCTTTCCCACCGACCATCCCAGACACTCCACACGTACCCAGACATCTCACTTCTGCTCCACTCCAGAGCCCGTTGGCCATGCACTCCCGCACACGGGAGCCCACCAGGGTGTAGCCAGTGTTGCAGGAGAAGATGGCTGTGGCCCCGTAGCTGGTCAGCGTGCCAATCTTGTTCCCATTTGGTGGGGTCGGCAGGTCTCCGCAGGAGATAACTAGAAGAGATCCAAAGCACAGGAAGTGAGGACAGGCAGGGAGCTGCGGTTTTCACAGAGCAATGCACTCAGTGACACCACCACAATTATTATCCAAGTCAGAAAGGGGGAGGAAAGCTTATCAAATAGTTATATGGATAATAAACCCAGAAGGTTTTCCCACAGGGTTTTTAACACAGGAATGTGTCTATGACTAACCCACTGTTGGATACAGGCAGGAAGCCTGACTTCCAGCAGAGGCACAGAATGGCGCAGGATCTCCAATCAGAAACTGGAACACCAACACTGGACACCCAGAGACCAGACCCACAGAGGGCATCCAGCTGATCCCTGGCTTGTGGGGTGCAGCTGGAGCCTGGCAAAGAGCTCCTGCAAATGCAGCTCCCAGCCACAGACTCCAGCTCATTATTTTATCTACCTTAAAGCCCTGCAAACCCTCCAGAGCTTCTGCACTCAGCAAGAAATCAAGAGGCTCACGCTGGGCGCTTCTGACCCCAGCACATTGCCAAGATCCTGTCAGTTGAATTTAGGTGGCAATAATACTGAAGAAATACAATGAGGTCAGGCTCATGCTCCTGGAGCTGGCTGAAGAGCTTAGCAGGGCTAAAACTACATCTGTCACTGAAGTCGGCACTTGCATCTCTAGAAACAAAGGGAGGCAGGAGGGAAGGGAGAGCTGCCATTCTGAAGAACCTTTCTGTCTCTGTCGGCATTTAGAGAGGAAAAAACCTCCACCTCCAACAAGAGATCCGAAGCACAGTGGTCACGTCAGAAGAACTGAGTGAGCTGCTTGTTTGCCAAGAGTGTGGTTGATTCACAGGTGACAC
The DNA here is from genome assembly GCA_039720435.1 of Amazona ochrocephala. Classification (NCBI taxonomy): domain Eukaryota; kingdom Metazoa; phylum Chordata; class Aves; order Psittaciformes; family Psittacidae; genus Amazona; species Amazona ochrocephala. Next base: position 6,544,240 of record CM077886.1, on the reverse strand, counting down.
TGTTACCCTGTAAACCTGGCATCTGCATAAAACTGCAAGAGCTTAGGGTTTAAATCAGAGTTTTTCATTTCCTTTCTTAAAGGCAAACTTCAGAGCATCTGGCAGCAGTGTCGGGTGAGCTGCTGGGACCCACCAGCAACACAAGAGCTGGTGTGCTGGAGCTCTTGCAGAACCACTTATCACAGAATCCCAGCCTGGTTTGTGTTGGAAGGGACCTTAAAGCTCATCCAGTTCGAACCCCTGGAGATTTCTTGTCAGCCCCTTTGGGCACTGGAAGCTTATCTAAGGTCTCCCAGGAGCTCCCTCTTCTCCAGGCTGAACAAGCTCAATTCTGGTTTAGATTCTTGGTTTAACAGCTTCCTGCATCCAAACTCTCCTCTACCAGTGCAGTTCTGCAGCCACCCTCTCAGGTGCTGCCAAGAGTGGCCAGGGCTGGGATGTGTTTGCAAGCCAAAAGCAGAGCTTGCACACCCACTGGATGGCGAAGAGAAACCCCATCCCCTGCAAGGCACCATGTGAACGTGCCTGCCCCAGTGCAGCTCCTGAGCTTCACGGCTCTTACTTTTACAGGTTGGCATCGGTTCTCCTATGCTCCACCTCCCGTTGGCTTGGCATTTGATGACCCGCTGGCCCGTGTAGTAGTACCCAGGGTCACAAATGAGCATCAGCTGGGCATTGTAGTGGTACTGGATCTCGTAGGTGAGCCGCCACCGACCATGCTCAACTGCAATGCTGTTGATATCGGGACAGGTGACAGCTAAAAACCAGGTGTGGTGAGTCAGGGAAAAGAAATGAGACAGAAAGAGGTTAATAGGTGCTCGACTCCAGAGACTTTGGGGCACTTCAGCAGGGGTGTTGGCTTTTTAACAAGGGGGCCAGCATTAGCATCTCTATTACAGGTGGGAAACCAAGGCACCTTGAGAGGGGACATCGGACAAAACCTGGTGCAACTGTGAGGCAAAGCTGTCATGCCAGAGCTGAAAGATGTTAATAAAGGGATCTCCAAAGCTCCCTGCGGGACCGCAGCACTGCACGCACTCACCTATGCACGGAGGGGGCTGGTTGCTGTTACTCCACTGCCCTTCCTGCAGGCACTCGGCGCTGGGCTCCTGCCCGGGCTGCAGCTGGAAGCCCTGGTTGCAGTGGTACACGGCTTTGGTACCCACGGTGTACTCCTTGCCAAAGACAACGCCGTTCTTTGGGGCTCTGGGAACTCCACAGGAGAGAGCTGGGAAGGAGCAGAGGAGTTTAAAACACCACTGCTGAGAGATCAGTCAGCTCCCAGTTTTACCATGGATTTGGGGAAGCCCAGATCCCAAACTCTCCTGTTTACAAAAGCTCCAGCCCCTGGTGAACCCCAGAAGCTGCAGTGAATGCCCATTTCCACAGAGGATCAGATTTTCAACTCCTGTCAGTGCGGTAACAGCAAAGCCAATGCTGAGTACCAGTTTGTACTGGAAGAGACCCTGGCTTGTCCTTTCTATAATATCTGTAACGCAAAATGCATCAACACAGCATCCAGAAGTTTTCACACTGAGATAAAGGATTAGACAGCAATAACATTTTGTATTTACATCCCACAGCAGCAACCACCTGAAACCCCTTTCCAGCAGCACTTCTGGATTACATAAGGCAGCAAATTGTGTAATTACGTTGAGGCAGAAGGAAAGCTAAATTTAGCCTTGGGCTGAGAAGGTAAGGGGGGAATTCAGGGGAACCAATTGATGAACAGGCACGATGCCAAATGCCTGCTCAAGATGGCAGCACTTCGGAGAAGATGCTCTGCATCTGCTGAAAGCCTCAGTTCTGCAGCCAGGAGAGGGTCAAACTGGGCAGAACAGGTCACAGACAGGGACAGGCAGGGCACAGAAAGATGAGCAACAGCCAAACACTGACAGCTCAGGAGCACACCCATCTGTCCTGCAAGAGCTCTGCGAGATGTGACATGTCCTTTTACCCTCTTCTCCACCTCTGGGAACACCAGTGCTGGGAGTCTGTCACTCAAATGCGTTTTTCTCTATCAGCATTCAGGAGAGCTGGGAAATCAAACCCAGACCTGCCTCCATAAGCACCACAGAGGCTCCCATCCCTCTCCAAGGCTTATGTCTTGGGCTGGAGAGGCACGGGGTGGCAAAGGGGAAGGAGCAGCCTGCACCTGTGAAGCTGCCACTGTGAGACTGCCAGCCTGGGGGCTGCCAACAGCCTCTGTGGGGCACCGAGATGAGCAAAGCACCCATTTGGAGGCCGGCACCTAACCCAAACAGCTGCTCTGAAGGAAATCCACTCCTTCCTGGAGCAGCCCACACTGCTCCCGCTCCACTTCTGCCTGAACCAGAGGCTGAGCCTATGTCCCCTGAGCCACACGCTGACACGAACACACATTCACCTTCCTGTTAGTCCCTCGCCACACAAATGAGGGCTAGAAAATCTGCAACCTTAGAAAAGTGACCTTCTGGTGACATGGATCCCACTGAGTGCTGAAAAGGAGAGACAAAACCTACTGTGAGCAGCATCAGCACAACCTCCAGAGCTTTCTACCACTCAAGGACCAAGATGCTTTCATCCCACCCCTGCTCCATGAGTCAGCCAGAGCCCCAACCCCGAGCACAATTACACAGCACCTCGCAGATGCTGGTGTTGCTAATAGGTGTGAGTAATTCAGCAGGCTCATATTAGCACAACCAGGCACATCCCTGGTTGAAATGATAATCACATGTATGTCACTTCATTGAGCTAAGGAGCTTGGCAAATCTCTCTACAAGGCTGGGTGTCTAGACAAGCAGCCATGCTGAATACCAATTTCATTCAGAGGCACAGGAAGAGGGGGCCTGGGGAGTCCTACCCTGTCACTTCCACCCAGCCGTGCTCTGATGACTTTCTGATGTTGCATCCAACCAAAAAGGCTGCTGGGAAAGCTGCTCCCTTCCCATGCCACTGCCCCACGAAGCCTTCCCCTTTCTCTGTCCACTCTCCTGCTGCAGCCTGATGCTTCGCCACAGGCACTGAGGCATGGAGACTGAAAGCTGGGGACACCGGAGTGCAGAGACCAGGGCCAGTGGTGCTCCAGGCCACTGAGGCTGAGCTGCCACTTGCCTTTGTTTCTCTGCACAGGGAGGGATGATTTCCTGCTGCCGAGTCCTGCCTCGCAGCCAGCTCCCTCCTCCTGTCTCTCCAGTGCTCTGCTTGACCATTCTGGGTCTTTCCATTGCATAAGCCTTGTCCTGATACAAGAGGCAGCAACAATACAGCACTTCTGGGGCAGGCACAGTTAACTAGAAGTATTACTAAGCCACTAGAAATAATAAGTAAAATGTAACCCTCTTCACCTGCAGATGAAGGCTACGACATGAAGACTGGACAAAGAAGAGCCATGGGTGCTGGGACCTCTGCCACCCTGCACCCGTGTCAGGATCCGTCCTTCCCGCAGATCCGACATCCTTGAGCAGAACGTGGTATTAGTAAATTGGTACTTAGAGAGCCCTGCACAAAGCAGAACAGCTTGACTTTTGGGGTGACAATAAACTCGACATCTGCTCCAAAGAGCATTTCTGAGGCTCCAACTGCAGGTACTGCCATCCACCAGGATCAGAGACCAAGAAAGAGTTCTCCCAGGGGAAAGCAAACCAGCGTTTGGCTTGGAGAGACCCATGGAGAGTATGGTCCAGGGAAAAAGGAGAAGGAGCACTTCATGGTGCAAAACACTCTCTGCAGGAAGATGATGTGTTAGGAAAAGGAACAGCGGCTATGCAAGCAAATCTGCAGCTGGGATTCCAAAAACAAAGCAGCTTAAAAATAGGCAGCAGAGACAGAAAAGGCGTATTAGATCATCTTGTGTTCTCCCTCATTGTGCCAACGCAAGATTGTTCCCTGCAGAATATTCTCTGCTGCTCCCACAAATGTCAGCTAGGACAGAGCAAGTAGTAGATTATTCAGAGGGGATGGGGAAGAGGATTATGTACTGGCAGAAAGGAGCGATGGGCAATGCCATTTAACGAGACCATGTGTTTACAGGCACCCCAGTTCCCCTCCTGACTCTATGAGCAATTTATGCAGTTACAGAGCGAGTTCCCAAACCTCTGCCATACGGCCCCGGCCACCAGAAAGGATGAGAAATTGAGTACAGCCCAAGATCGAAGGTTGCCAGTTGGCTTTGAGAGCAGCACAGGGGAACAAAAAGGATGCTGGATTCCATGTAGCCGAGGCGGGAGGACGAGCAGAGCCAGCCCTGGCTACTGGCTGCTGGAGGCCAGGGTGGGGAGCTGCTCTGCTGTGAATTCCCCGACAGCTCCAGCTCGCTGCCACTCGCCCACCTTCTGAATCCACCGCCAGGCACTTGATAACCACGGGCCAGTGTTAACATTCCTGATGCAAATACAGGGAAACAGAGGAGGAGGTGACTTCCCCAAAGGGGCCTGTTCAGCCTCAGGATCTAACGTGACCCATCAAGCTCTCCTTGCTGGAGACAAATCCACTCTTCCAAAGAGACATCAGCACCAAGATCCTGACCAAGATGCTCTGTGTGGTCAGTGAGGACACGCACACTGCTTCAAAGGAGAAACTGATGTGAATTGGCCCCCAAATTCTTCCTGTGTTGGCAACTGCTATGGAGTGGCACCACAGATTGTGCCCGTCGAGCTCCTGACATGTCACAGGTTCAGCTGGACCAGAACAGTGCTGGGTGGGTTTAGTGCTTCTCACGCAGATCCCATGGGAAAGCCTCTTTCTGCACTTCTCCATCCCACAGGAATGGCCTGCGGTGCTCAGCATTTCCAGGCCAGGCAGAGACAAGCCACAGATGGTCTGGCTCCATCTCCCTCCCTGGTGCCTCAGGTGCTCAGAGACTCATTTCTGCTTTGAATCATTCTGCCTGGTGATACCTCACCCAAGCACATCCCCTCCCAACCTCCCCACACATCCTCTCTCTCACCTCCTCCCCACCTCCGTGTTTAAAACCCACTCCTCACACACCATTATACCTCTTGGAAGTCAATATTGATTTTGGAGCTGAACGCAGGGCTCAGGTGGCATTCCAGCATACCAGGACAGTAAAGACCTAGCATCATTTGTACCTGTTCCTGATTATAGGATTTTCCTTAAAAAGCAGCATCCCACCAGAGAAATTCCCTACACTGGGCTAAGGATTTGGAAGGCACAGCTATCCTGACAGCCCCTCGCTCCCGCAGGTGCGCTTCATCTGCTCATTCCAGCGCTCGGTGTTTGTCCCCATCCATGTTATCACAGAATCACTACTGGAGTTTGTGCCCAGCTTCCCAGTTTCCCCTTGCCAATGCGGGTGGGTGGCAGGTCCTTGGTTTACTGCTTTCCACTCACCTCTAAATAAATACAGCCTTGAGAGGGCTCCATATGGATATAAGCACCCACAGCACAAACCCACCCATTAGAGGCAGGACCGCTTCCACCCCTGTGCAACTTCCAAAGAGATGAAGTGATTCAGGAGCACAGGAAGGAGTTTTTCAAGGCTTTTTGGTGCTTCCCACACTAAATAATCCTGCTTTTCCTTACAGTTTGGACTGGACACCAACACAGACACTGCGATGAGATTCTGCCTATGCTGTCTCTGTTCCCTGGCTAGTTTCCAGGGAAGTCAATGCAATATTAATCCCCAGCACTTGGTCCCTTGGAACACGAATGAATGTTCAAAGACACTGAATGGCTTCAGCAGAATAAAGATGGGGCATTTTATCAACACAAATGAACAGGGATGACTGGCGGATGGAGGAGGTGCAATCAGAAAGTGAACACAGGGACAAAAACAGCGTGGAAGCAAAGACCCTGGGGCACAGAGCCCTGTCCTCCCCCCGCTCCCACGCCTGGAAGAAGCCCTGTGCTAAGTCTGATATGTCATAAAGATTACAGTTAATTAGGAGGAAATGTGGAAAGAACAGGCATGTGGCCTTCATCTTAGATGAAGCCAATGGAAAAGAGGCACCATCTGAATCCCAAGAAACTTCTCATCCCCTATTAACACATGCAGACCTAAGAGGGCACTTCCAGAAATACCAAATGGAATTGCAGTCACTAAAACCCAGCAGGACCCGTGCTCCTGCCAGCCTTTCCAGGCTCCTCCAAGCAATAGCTTCTCCCATCTCAACGGAGGCTTGGCTGTCTCCTTACTGAGTGTTCCAACACTTCTACAGCAGTAGCCTTTACACAGATGCTTTTTTCTCCCCCATCCTGAAGGTTCTCAAAATAGTTACTCCCTTCCCTCCTCGCTGTCTATTCCCAAGGACTTGGATATGAGAAGCATCCCTCATGCCTACCTGCAGCTCCAAGCCTGCTCTCAACAGGGAACTGGTGGAATTACAACAGGTTTTAGCTTTCACTGTGTTTCCCTCAGTCCTCCTAAGACTCCCAGCTCCCCGAGGGACACTTCCCTGCTCTCACCTTGGCACAGGGGGATCGCTTTGTTCCACTGGAAGTAGCCCTGAGGGTGCTGCGAGCAGGTGGTGGTGCTGTGGCCAACGAGCCGGTAGCCGGTGTCGCAGCCGAAGCGGAGGGTGCTGCCGGGCTGCAGCCCCGTCTGGCTCAGAACCAGCCCGTGTGCTGGTGCCCGCGGGAGGCTGCAGTACGGGGCTGCAGGGGAGAGCAGAAGGAAAGAAATCCATCACTGCATGGGCAGCAGCAAGTCAGACTCCCTTCCTGTTCTCAGGAATTACAGCCTGCTTACCATACCCTGAGGCTGCAGAGGAAACAGAGAATGTGTGATGGAGAAACACAAAGTCAAAGGGGGAGGGAGTGCAGGGCTACTCTCCAAGTTCCACTCAGCTCTAGAAATAAAGACTAATTTCTGATAATTAAATATTACTTAATTCATTTACTTAGTAAAGTCATTATTTATTTATGACATCCTGGCAAGTTTTCAACCCAGTTTTATAACTTCCATCAATTAAGATTTGCTAAGTTTCAAGCAACAGTAATTCATTTTAAGGAATTCTCAGCAAATATTCAGTACCCAGCAGCAGGTTTGTGCTGAATGAGCAACCAGGACTCCCCAGCCCTGCTCCTACGAATGCCGGAGCAGGAGCACAATGTGTTTCAAACTACAAATGCTGTAACACCCTCAGCCTCATGCACCAGCAGCTCCTAACACAAACTCTTAGGTTTTGTGATGTTCATCTCCAAACATCTCAAAATGGGCTCATTGCAAGGACACAATAATTCAGCAACACAGCAATCTTTCTGGGGAATTACCCAGGATGGGTTTCATCTCTCTAGAGCCACATTGCCCATGGCTGGATGTCTGGTTCTGATTCTTTAGAGCGGTGGAGAAAAAGCCAAAGCCTCAAGGTTTCTCCCGGCAGAAAACCTGCCTTCCCCAGCCTCACCAGCTCAAACGAGCTCAGATTCGGGAGCCTTCCCAAGGCACTGGCAGCTTCTCCCCACAGAGATGGCCTATACTCCTCTGCAGCCATTTTATGGTGATCCTTGGCTGCAGAATGGCCGCATTCCTGGCAGAGACATCCATTCTCCTCCACGTGCTTACCAGAGTAGCGGATTTTGAAGCCTTTTCTGTTGTAGGCATGATCAGAGGACCAGCGGAGATAGACTCTGTTCCCACTGCTGGTGACGGTCAGAGGGGCTGAGTAGTTCCCACTCAGTGACAGGAGCAGTGGGCTCTGGCCAGAGGGACCTGCAAGGAAGCAGGGAACAAGTCACGTCCCGACAGGCAACCACAGGAGCATCAGCACAGCACTTGCATTCTGCATCTGGTTATAAAGCCACTGCACTGTGAATACTGACAGATCCCCTCTCAGTTCATGGGCCTCAAAAACCTGGACTGCACGGCTTCAGGGATGAATTCCCACCTTCTCAACGCGCCCCTTCCCAGCAGCCTCTGCTACAATTTCTCCCAGGAGCTTGCTAACTCCTGCTGCTTTCAGAAATGCTTTAGATCCTCCAAAAACCTAATCATTGATCTTCCCTTATCCAGAGAATCAATGAGTCTTAAGAGGAGCTTTCTTTAAGTCCAGCATAAGGTTACAGGTGGAGTGGCGAAAAGCTTTTCACGCAGTGTTTTGGGAACAGAGATTAGCAGCGAACAAAACTCAGCCGTTTCCTTCCTCCCCGCTCAGTCAAGTCAAACTGGTGAATCTCTTACCATCAAAGATTTCAAACTCATCATACTGCTTCTCGCTCAGGAAGTACTCAATGGTGAGGGAGATGTTGTACCCAGGCTCTACCTTCACCACCCAAGAGCAAGTCTGAAAGTGAGGGTAACTCCCCAGGAAGCTCTGGCTCAGGATCACGCCGGTGGAGTCTGTCAGGACCTCATTCATCGGGCACTGCACTGCAGGGAAGACAGCAGAAAATTCACTTTCCTGGGTTGCAGAGGAAGGAAGGGAACACAAGATGCTGCGGCCATGAAGGTCTGTCTTGAGTTAGGTCAAGATTCAGCGCAACTCCCACCTGCGCGCATCCACTGTACACCTTCACCCTCCCAGATGATCCCCAGACCCCGATGTGTTCACACTCCACAAAAAGCATGCTGTGTTCCCACAGATCCAAGCAATAGCCCCATTTAAAGGCAGGGGCTGAAAGGAACAATGCAAATAAACAGTTTCAACTGTCGCCTGCATCATTCCACATCTCTCACAAAATGAATAACTGCAACCACAAGACTATTCTCAAGTTGCAGAACACTCCCTGGGAGTCCCTGCAAACTTTATTATCTGGCTTAGAACAAGGTGTAGAACTAAAGGCTTAACCCAGGTCACCCATGGACTTGTTAACCAGGACATAAGAACTCCAGTTCCTTTCTCTAATCACTACACCCCACTGAGCTTCTAGAAACATTTAATCCAGCTGAAGACACTACATACAAAGATCAGCAAAACCACCCCAGAAGAGGAGGCGAACACACAAAGCAAGCAAAGGCATAAAAAGAAAGGGATCTTTATTTATCCACAATTGTCACTTCAGTCCAGTGCAAACACTATACTTGGATTAACAGAAAAGAGCCAGAACTACCCAGAAAGACCAGTGTATTCTTTCCAAATCCTTAATCCCATCAGTGATTTTTTGACCTCCATAAATTGGTGGCCAGATGTAATTCAAGCAGTCCCTTTACCCCCAGGCTAACAACCATCAGTAAATAATTGAATGACCCCCCTTTCTATCCTTCAGTTCATGCTATTTCAGAGAGAATAAAGCTATAGAAAAATATCCTATTATATGGTAAAAATGTTCAGACAGAAGGGAATGAAGGCGATGAAATAATCACGGCTGGAGTGAACAAAAGTACCAGCAGGAGTCCAGAGGATAAATAAGGTAACATGGTAGCATCGAAACATCTCTGGGATCCCTCCTGAGCAGCAGCAAGGTGTACAATGCAGTGTGCTCGGGGCTTTCATTTTTCTCCCATGTAGTACATTCTATGGCACTAATAGAGAAGCGGTTGTTGCAGGACTGCCTGGCCGGAGGAGCTCACTCCGCTCCAGCCTCCTCTTCCTTTGCCTCTTCATGGATCACTGGCAAATTCTCAGCACAGAATTCCTCCCCACCTCGCAGGGTAAGGACATTTGGGTGACTTGTAATGACTTGGTGAAGGCACTCAGATACATGGTGTGTCAGACCTCAGCCCTTTAAAGGAGGTACAAGCTTACAGAGGTGTCTCACTACCCTCCTCGCAAGCTCCTGATGGGTGGTTTTGCACTACTGGGACCCTGCAGATCTGAGAATTAACCCCAAAGACGCAGTATGTGCAGGGAAACCTCCTCTAGCTGCCATCCACCTTGCTCCCTCCCATAGCCCATTTGCAGCAGTCTCAAGGTAGGGAAGTTTTGGGTGCCACACTGGGCACCCCTGGCTTTACCTTCACACGTGGGTGGAGGTCCTTCAAACTGGAGATGGGTGCCTAGTTTGCAGGTCAGGATTTCATTTCCAATCAAGGTAAAGCCAGGAAGGCATCTGTACCTCACCACATCACCTGCAGACAGAAACAGAAAGCACTGACCCAAGAGAAGGATCAATTCATCAAGGTTGAACCTTGCCCTGGGTACCACGGGCCACATAGACCTCTTGACCATGCCTCTGCATTGAGCTCTGACATGACTGTGCAGAAATAAAAGGTACAGAAAAAGCATGCTGGAGCCTCACTGGGAAGAACTGCTGTCACGCTGCTAGACTATGATGATTTGTGTGAGCTATTTCAGGTGGAGAGAGCAGACAGGGGGAAAAGCAGCTTGAAAAAGAAATCATGGCTACTTCACTGCTTGCAGAAACACTTAAGATGTGGATGGAAGCGTGAGCAAGAGCACAAACCACACAAAGCACAGTGCACATGGGTGAAAGGTTCTCATAAAAAGACTAAGGGCCTCTAAGCTTTCACACGATGCTTTGTCTGAGCCCCCTGAAAACTGTTATTGTGGAAAAGACCTCTGAACGTTTCCAAACAAGCTCGAGGCTTTCACAAAAGCCAAACCGCTTCTGTACTAACAGGGAGGAAAAGCCTCAGGACACCGGATCAATCTGACTCCTTGTGAATGTTGGGTGTTGAGCAAGGTCATGCAGAACCCAGCGCCCCACAGAGTTACACATGCGCAGAGCTCTCCTGAAACCCCAGATATGGGGTGACCACACAAACGGGTCTTCCCGTGGGCATCCCCAGCAGTGGATGGTGGGGGAAGGAAGGCTCGGAGGACAGGGAGAGGTTACCTATGTTAAATTCCTCATTCTCAGTGATGATTTCTGCATTGGGAACGATGGTGGGAGGCTGGCATCTGAAGAGCTGGTAGGCTGAAAGAGCAAAGGAGAGTAGCAGACGTTAAGCCGGGGGTGAAGGTGGCCGTGGCCATCTCGGTGCGAAGCACAATGGACAACAGAGCAAATCCTCCCCCTCCACAAGTGGAAGGAATTGGAAAAACTGCAACCAGCCCTTTCCCCCTCCAAACCCGACAGAGATGGAGCCAGGTACTTGTGCTTCAAAGCGGCTTCCTCCAGTTTCTCACACCTGATAGGAAACAGATTTTGGTCAGCCTGTGGAGATGCAGGCGCCCAGACACTGTTATTGCATTTGGATGAACATGGAATAATGATCGATGGGTGCTGACGTGAGGCACCTTTTGGGATGCTAAAGGAGAAGATCATGGTGACCTCAATGGAATCAGGTCAATCACAGAGGACAGAGAATCTCAGACTGCTCCAGCACCAAGTAGATGACAATGATTACTCAGAGAATTTCACCCTTATACCCTGGTCCTTGAACAGAGATCACAAAACTCATGGATTTATTTTTAACTTGGAATTATTCATTAACTTCTGCAAATAACTCCAGGAGTGCTCATGGGTTCAACTGTAAATCCTACATGCAGCCTGCAGCTCACAAAGCAACTCGTGCAAGGCTGATGCCAGTGCCTTAGGGAAGGCAGAACAGAGCAGACCTTGTATTCTTTGCTCAACTGGGTGTTTCCTTCATGGGCACCCTGCGGCTCCACAGGGAGAAGAAATCCAGTTGATGAGCAGAAACTACTCCTGCTGGCTCCTGCACCTGACCGATGCATTGCAAACAGCAGATGTGCCACCAAACCCAAAAGATCAGCTCACACTGAGCAAAACAAATGCACCACTTACAAGCATGTGGGTGCATAAGGCTTGAGCACTGTGCTCTGGATTAGATAAACACACACGAGCTGTGAGCACCATTAAATAGAAAACATGGGACTGGGAACTAAATGAATATTAATGAAAGACATTTTCTGCTATTTGCTGAGCACTTCTCTGCATCTTTGCTCCCCCTGCTCCTGACCCTGGACAAGCAAAACTTCCTCTGAAATTTGTATCAGCCTTTTTATTTGAGATCCTGGAGCTCAAGCTGCCACTGAATGTTAATTCTTACTAACTCCCCAGTGTTGAACTCTTCACACCACAGCAAGGCCGGCAGCACTGCGAGGAGGTTTATGACATGTTTTACACATAGACAGAAGATGTCCCATCATCTTGCCCCAAATTCCTTACTCCTTAACCTGGGGTAGGATAATGCTTTCCCAAATGGTGTCTGGAAAAATGTGAGATTTGGAGACCCAGGGAATGGGCTGGAGGGAACACAGGAGCTCCTGGTTAATGTGAGGGATGGGCTTATGTATCCCATGTGCGCAAGGGGGGCAGAAGCCAAACATGTGTGTACTACAGTGAGCTAAACTCAGCTGGGATGGGGGCAAAGGGAAGTGCCAGCTCTAATTTGGACAGTTGGCCCCTTGGGGGCAGGAGAGCCAACAGGAGAGGGGAGGCAGCAGGGAAGAATCCTTCAGTAACACAGCAAAGAGCCATCCCAGGAGGGAACACGCTTACTTGGAATCTTTTAACCAGATGTTTGACAGTGGGGGGAAGAAGGGAAGGAAACTGAAATTAAATGTTATTCAAAAAAGTGCTTGACAGCATCTACTGCAGTGGAAAGCTAACCCAGCATTTACAGCATTACACTCTCTTAATAGACTGCATTTCAAAAGAGAGCTGTGATTAAGATGGCTTCAGCATATGGGTGATACAGCAGCAGTAAAGCTCCTTTCAACAGCACATCCATTTGCTCCCACCAGGGCAAACCAGAGCCCTTGAAACCACAGTGGGACCCCCCGAGTTACTGTGCCACCTCCCATCACACTCACACATCACTGGCACCTGAGCCAACCCGTCTCATACCAGGCGCAGCAGCCTCATTTTCCAAGGGATGCTACTGACTCCTTAAGCTCTGTGAATCACTCTTTTGTTTCCATTCCTCCACCCTAAGGAAACGTTTTCCTGCAGGCATTTGAAAGGGCAGTGGTACTCTGACATGGAGCTGATCATCGCTGTATGGGAAAAGACAATTTAAAGCTGAAGGAGGACTCTCCTATGTCCTAGATCTGCCAGCTCGCAGACACAGAAATGAAAACGTACATTGCTGCAGGTCCTGAGGAAACTGCATTTCCTGCAGTTACACCCCAAAGTGATGACCACGATTTAATTAACTGCACTGCCTGAACCCTTTTCCCACACCTTTCCTGGTGTGCAAGGCGCCACACATGGAACGAGAGCCTGGGAAGGAGGGAAGAATGTCATCCTGGAGGCAGTCACCTCAGTCACTTCAACCTTTGGGGTTAGGCTTTATACCAAAGCTCCATGTATACAGGAAGCAATGAGGCAGTAAATGACACTTCAATAAAAGGCAGAGCAGTTGCCAGAGTGCCCAGATGGTGAACGGGCTGTAAACGACTGCAGAACACCCCGATCCCTACCAGCACCAACCCCAGACCTTCCATGCCTGCGGTGGCTTTATACCCCACTATCAGCTAAAGAAACACCAATATAAAGCGCTATCAAGATCAGAGAATAACAACATATGCTGATGGGCTCTAACCACAGCAATGACAGTCTCTAATTCATATTATAAAAGGAAGCATTCACTGAGCTGCAGCAGTGTTTACATCCTCCTCATTTCTGAGCCAAACTGCCTAAACCATCATTTTTTGCATAACTGCTACATCCATGCCACTGTCTGGCAAAATAAATCTTACAGTGTTCTGCAATGTAAACCAATCCCCTCCGAAGCCTAGCAAACATGCCTTACATTCAGCCTATCCAGGTAATGTTTGTCTTTCAGAACTGAACATAAGCTGAGCCATTCTGCACAGGTTCACGGTGTAACTCACGCATGGCTCCGCTCACGTGGTTGCCAGCAAATCACCAAAGCCGGAGCAGGTCTCCATTTGCACATTCCAAAATCCCAGCACTGCTGTAGGAACTTGTTAGCTGATCTGATTTAAAGTCAGGCTCTTGTTTAGTGGTGGAGAGCAAACGCTCTCATTTCAATGTAATACCCAACCTCTCTCTAGTGTGAGCTGTGCTCACACCAAAGAATCCCCAGGTAATGCAGGGATTTATGGGAATCCCTTTGCTCACCAGAGAAATGAATCCACCTCACAGCTGGGACACAGCTACCATTTAAAACGGGCCACCAAAATCATAGAATCAGAAAATCATGGAATGGTCTTAAAGCTCCTCCAGCTCCAACCCCTGCCACGGGCAGGGACACCTTCCGTAGAGCAGCTTGCACCAAGCCCCTGTGTCCAACCTGGCCTTGAACACTGCCAGGGATGGGGCAGCCACAGCTTCTCTGGGCACCCTGTGCCAGCGCCTCAGCACCCTCCCAGGGAAGAGCTTCTGCCTAAGATCTCATCTCAGTCTTCCCTCTGACAGGTTAAAGCCATTCCCCTTGGCCTGTCCCTACAGGCCCTTGTAAGAAGTCCCACTCCAGCACACGAGAGAGCATCCTCCTCCCAGGCACCTTTGCTTGCCACGGTCAGGACAATAAGAAGGGAACCTTCTCCTCCTCAGAACTAGTCCTCTCCACAAGCCCCCCAATACCCCATGGACAGGTATAAAGCATGTGCTGCTCACGAAGCAATACAGACCATAGAAATAAATGGCAAAGATCCCTCCGTTGGCTGCATCACTGTGGAATTTCATCAGGACCTGATTGGAAGAGCTTTGGGCTGATTTCTTAGCAGAGTTGCCAGTGAAAACACCAAGCTGTGGGGCTGTCTGCTGTGGACCATCCCTAAATCATACGTCAGAAACACAAGAAAAGAGCATTACTACATGTCTTTAATCCTAGGCAACAACCAGCCTCCTACACTGCACTCCCAGGAACTCCCCCACACTCTTCCTCCCTTGTCCTCCCTTTTCTACGTCTTTATTACAGTCTCAGCAGCTCCCTGGACAGCTGACCTGGACACCCAGGCCCCCTCCCCACTCCATTACAACCGGGATCATCTCTCTGGCAGCGCAGTGCTCACCCCGCAGCCAATTCCAAGCATAAACTCCATTTTTAACCTCAGAATCTGGGGCCAGTTTTCCAGAGGAGTTTCGCTCCCTGTTTGCACAGCAGACACCCAGATACCTTGAAAGTCAGGTACTGACTGAGTGCTACAAGCTCCAGAATGTGGCCGCAAGCTCTTTAGCCAGTGCAGCTACGCGTGCTCCCTCGGCTGACTGAGGCTCATAATGTGCCATCTCTCTTCCTTTTTCCAAATAGGGAAATAGGGAAGGATGATCCCAGCCTGTAAGGCTCTGGTGGTGAAGAAATCAGTGCCACTTCGTTAACCACATCAGAACTGCTCCCATTTTACATCAGAGGTCACAGTTCCCAGTTACTGCTGTTTAAAAAGCCAGTGCTGGTGCTAATGCCGTCCTGGCATTCCCTCTGCAGCCTGGGAAGTGGCTTGAATTGCAGAGCTGTGTATAGCAATTGCAAAAGAAAAGCCCGAAGAAGACCCTGGTAACTGTGAATGATTTACCAATGGCTTTTTCTTCATTCAGCCTCTATCCACAGACAGGTAACCACAGATAAAGTGCAAAAGGAACAAAAAATGAGCCCCATTAAAATGCCTGTCAGAGAAAGCAGCGGCAAAAGGCAATTCCTGTTATGAAAGTACAAACAAGATTAATTTCATCTAACTTCAGCTTGAGATAAAGACCCTGTTTACCATTCATAAAGTGTCCTCTGTAAAGCCCATTCGGCTTCCCAGGAGATGTTTCCTTACTCCATTGAGCACAGCATTTTGGAGATGAAGGGACAGGCTGATGTCCCAGCAGGACAAAGGGGGCTCCTGCCACAGCCAGGCTGTGGCTCAGCTCAGCGCCTGCTATGGGTTACTGTGGCAGACCAGTGGGGCAAAAGCACTGCAGGGGGCTGACGAGGCATCATTTTTAACTGATGACCACAGAGATTAATAGCAACAAAGACCTACAAGGTCTGACAGGCGATGGCCAAAGGTGGGACCACTCCTTGTGAGCTGCACAACACTGAGGCAAAAGCACCATGAAAGTGAAGGATTCCTGTACAGACCCCCCTTCTGACCCCAAGGGTGACATTTCCACCCCTCGGTACGAGCAGCAAGTGACCATCCCCTTCACTGCCCTTGCACTCCCTGCCTGTATCTTTCAGGAAGGCAACATCAACAGTGTTTGGAGACAGTCCCCTGGCTATTTTGCCATCCCCGTGCACCACATGGTCTTTAATCTAAAGGCTCTACCTAGCACCCAGCTTAAAAAAAAATGCACATCCTCACCCCAGAGGATGGTCCTGCTCCCAAACACACCACAGCAGTGGGTGCTCTATTTACCAGCAAGAGCATCTTTCTGAAATGGTGCCTTAGTAGCGACTCCATCAGTCCTCACACCTCTGCTATACTCACCAAACAGTGATGAAATCGTTGTAGGGCTCTGTCTGCAGCAGAGTGAAGTTGAGATGGATTCCATATCCCACTGGCACTGTGAGGAGCCAAGTGCAGTCCTGGGAACTGGGGTACTGGTTGGGGAAGCCAGGAGAGTAAACTGTGCCATTTTGGGTGGTGACGTTCCCCCCACAAGGCACTGCAGGTAATCAGACAGAAACACAAGCCTCAGGAAGAAGCAGTAACTCTTTAAAGATCCTCCATTTCCCATTTGTCTTTCAGTTTTTCGGAGAAGACAACAGCGATTCTGGACACAGGAGGATCCAGCCCCCAAGCCTGCCCCCTTGCCTCGAATAATTCCTACCTGTCACAGCCCCATCACACGTTTTCAACTTCATCCCATTACAACAAATATATCAAGAGCCTCCAAGCTGAAAGGAGACTGGCAGGGCTGTTTGTACAGCTGCGAGAGCCAGGTGTGCAAATAAACTTCATCTTACGCCCTAGTAAGAGTCTTTGGGCTCCACCAGCTGCCTGCACCCATGCATGGAAAACACATCTCCTGATGAGATCACACCAGTGGGCAAATCTACCCACTTGTTCATACAGCATGGCCTGGACCAGAAGCACCGAGCAGCTGGCTTTTCACAGAGCCCATCTGAGCAGGGGGGAAATGATGATTTCTATGACAGCAGCATCCAATTCATTAATCAAGATGACAGTTCTATTGCACGAGGTATCTTCCAGCTCCAAATGAACTTGCAGACTAAAGAGAGGCAATTAGAAGCAGCCTGGGCAGTGGCAACGGGGGACAAGAAGATGACATCCTGCTGAAGCAGTGCAGGAGGGCCACAGCGGGTCCCTGGGTCTGAAAGTCCAATGCACAAACATCAGCTTCTGGACCTCCCTGGTGTGGAAGTTCAACCGAAATGATGGTAACATCTGCAGTGTTACTGGCAATCTGCAACAACTGCAGGCACCGGGTTAGCTGCAGATAGTGTCATCTGCCTGAGCCAGCACCACTCGAGAAGCCATGCAGCTGTTTTAACCCAGTCCTTGGCTTCAGCTCACACATTCTCACTCCCCACACAACTTATTAATTCAGGCTCAGTGCTATACTAACTCAGAGCAACACATGCTCCTTTCCATGCAGGACCAGCTCCACAGGCTTCTGCCGCCCTGGGCCTGACTTCATGTGCCAGATGTAAGGTTAGAGCCAAGGTCCAGTTCTGCTCTGCTCACTCACATGGTTTGTCAAGCTGAGATGTGTATTTATGTAACTCCCTACACTCATTTTGGGAAGCTAGGGACCAGGTTAGGAAAGCTAAGGACCAGTTAGAATTAAACTTGGCTAGGGATATTAAAGATAACAGGAAGGGATTCTATAGGTACATAGTGAATAAAAGACAGACTAGGGACAACGTGGGCCTCCTCTGGAAGCTATCAGGAGAACTGGCTACCCTGGATTTGGGGAAGGCTGAGGTTCTTAATGACTTCTTTGCCTCAGTCTTCACTGGCAGATGCTCTGACCACACCACCCAAGTCTTGGAAGGCAGACACAGGGACTGTGAGAATGAAGACCTTGGGCCCACTGTAGGAGAGGATCAGGTTCGAGACCATCTTTGGAACCTGAAGGTACACAAGTCCATGGGACCTGATGAATCCATGTGCAGGTCCTGAAGGAGCTGGCAAATGAAGTTGCTAAGCCGCTGCCCATCATATTGGAAAAATCATGGCAGTCAGGTGAAGTTCCCGATGACTGGAAAAAGGGAAATATAACCCCCATTTTCAAGAAGGGGAAAATGGATGAGCCGGGGAATTACAGACCAGTCAGCCTCACCTCTGTGCCTGGCAACATCTTGGAGCAGATCCTCCTGGAAGGCATGCTAAGGCACATGAAAAACAACAAGGTGCTTGGTGACAGCCACCATGGCTTCACTAAGGGGAAATCCTGCCTGACCAATCTGGTGGCCTTCTATGATGGGGCTACGGAACTGATGGATGGGGTAGAGCAGTTGATGTCATCTACCCGGACCTGTGCAAAGCCTTTGACACTGTCTCCCATGACATCCTTCTCTCTAAGTTGGAGAGACATCAATTTGATAGGTGGACCACTCGGTGGATAAAGAACTGGCTGGATGGCCGCACGCAAAGAGTAGTGCTCAGTGGCTCAGTGTCCAGCTGGAGATCAGTAACGAGTGGTGTCCCTCAGGGATTGGTGTTGGGACCGGTCTTGTTCAACATCTTTATCAGTGACATGGACAGTGGGATTGAGTGCGCCCTCAGCAAGTTTGCCGATGACACCAAGCTGTGTGGTTCGGTTGATACATTGGAGGGAAGGAATGCCATCCAGAGGGACCTTGACACGCCTGTGAGGTGGGCTGATGCCAACCTGATGAAGTTTAACCATGCCAAGTGCAAGGTCCTACACCTGGGTCGGAGCAATCCCAGGCACAGCTCCAGGTTGGGCAGAGAAGAGATTCAGAGCAGCCCTGCGGAGAAGGGCTTGGGGGTGTTGATCGATGAGAAAATGAACATGAGCCGGAGTGTGCGCTTGCAGCCCAGAAAGCCAACGGTATGCTGGGCTGCATCAAAAGGAGTGTGACCAGCAGGTCGAGGGAGGTGATCCTGCCCCTTTACTCTGCTCTCGTGAGACCTCACTTGGAGTATTGTGTGCAGTTCTGGTGTCCTCAACATCAAAAGGACATGGAACTGTTAGAACAAGTCCAGGGGAGGCCGCGAGGATGACCAGGGGAGCACCTCCCATGTGAAGACAGGATGAGAAAGTTGGGGCTGTTCAGCCTGGAGAAGAGAAGGCTGCGTGGAGACCTTCCAGTATCTGAAGGGGGCCTATAGGGATGCTGGGGAGGGACTCTTCATTAGGGACTGCAGTGATAGGACAGGGGGTAACGGGTTCAAACTTAAACAGGGGAAGTTTAGATTGGATGTGAGGAAGAAATCCTTTACTGTAAGGGTGGTGAGGCACTGGAATGGGTTGCCCAGGGAAGTTGTGAATGCTCCATCGCTGGCGGTGTTCAAGGCCAGGTTGCACAGAGCCTTGGGTGGCATGGTTTAGTGTGAGGTGTCCCTGCCCATGGCAGGGGGGCTGGAACTGGATGATCTTAAGGTGCTTTCCAACCCTAACTATTCTATGACTCTATTTCCTGAAACAAACACCCAAGAAACCTGGGAGGGCACACTCGTTTCTGCCCTGCAGACAGGAGCAGCCTGCTGATCACTGGAAAACCTCCCTGGAGTGGCGCTGGAAACCTTGGCCTCTGTGCATTTATTTCAGCATTACAGCTTCTCTTTTAATTAAAAGGGCTTTCAGCTGTGACCTGCGTGGGAAAGGTGAGGTGGTTTGCCCAAGGCATCGAGTCCTCCCTGGTTCCACTGTGTAAAAACGGATCATTTGAGGAAACAGCTAGAAAAGGAGAATTCTGCGCTGCCTTTAACAGCACTAACAGCCCACCAGACGTGCACACGGAGAAAAGCAGCAAACGGGCCAAATACACCTAACCCCTTACACCTCTCTGCTACTGGAAGTGCTGCAGAGCAGGAAAGCTACTTAAAAAACACAATAAAGAAGAACTGGATGGTTGCAGCTGGCAAAGCTGATGCCAGAGCTAGAGAAGGGCAAGATCCTGCTACCCCAGGGAACCGAGGTGGGAAATCTTCACTAAGAAGCCTTGAACTTCTTCAGAGTTCATAGGGAAATCTTCTATACGAAACCACACAAACCCCAGTACACCGGCCCAAAGGATGAAAGGGTGAAACAACCATGCTGGGGTTTGAAAACAGGATCTGGACATTTGAGCTTTGATGCCTGGAATGTAGATCCACTCCTTCAACCTGCAGGGTCCTCCCAGCACATACATGGTCTTCGCAAAGGAGACCATGCAAGGCTACTGCAGAACTCCCACCTGGATAATTTTGGAGATGCCATCACTGCTGCACTAAGGAGACTGGATAAGGACACAATCTTCCCACACTAAGTGTCCCCAGAGCTGCAAGGGGACTCTTTATATACCAATGATAAATCAATGGAAGCTGAACACTGTTGAAGAAATAAGGCAGAAGAAAATTATTACACTGGCCCTGGACAGCTTCATGCTGGAAGCACAGCTCCCACTGCACCAGCAGCGACAGCCAGGGCCAGTCCTCACCCAGAGCACGAGATTCAAACGCTCCTCCTCAAAAGATGCACCTCAGTTCCGAACTGTTCAAAACGCTCCTTTGGACTAGGCTGAAATATGCTGAATATCAACTCATGAAGAACGTACTTCAACACTTCAGTGCTCATTCCCAGCCTGCCTCCAGCAATGCTTCTGCTTCCAGAGAAACTTGCAGCCCAAGTACAAAACGATGCAAAAGGAGGCCAAAACAGTGTTGAAGGTTTTTCTCTCCCCATAAATGCCCCTGTGGGTGCCCTCAGGGTGACCCAAAGCCATACCTTCACACCTGGGCAACGGGTGGTCCCAGTTCCTGTTGGTGCCATGCTGACAGGTCAGGACTGGGTGGCCGATCAGCTGGTAGCCAGGCAGACACTCGAAAGAGATGGACTGGCCAACGTTGTAACCGGCTCCTCGTACAACGCCGTTAGCAAAAGGTTCAGGATCAGGGCACTCCTGCAGCTCGTAGGCTGAAAAAAACCACCCCAAAATCATAGAATCAGCTGGTTTGGGTTCAAAGGGACCATCCAGCTCCAACCCCTGCCACGGGCAGGGACACCTTCCACTAGAGCAGCTTGCTCCAAGCCCCTGTGTCCAACCTGGCCTTGAACACTGCCAGGGATGGGGCAGCCACAGCTCCTCTGGGCACCCTGTGCCAGCGCCTCAGCACCCTCACAGGGAACAGCTTCTGTCTAAGAGCTCATCTCAGTCTCCTCTCTGGCAGGGTAAAGCCATTCCCCTTGGCCTGTCCCTACAGGCCCTTGTAAATAAAGACGAATGTTTCATACTCTCTATTTTCTCCCAAAAGCAGGAACAATGCACTCAGGGTGCTGCCTGGCTCCTTCCTCCTCATACAACAACTTCATTGCAGGGGCTACACTTGAACGAACCATGCACACACCTGCATTTTCTGAGGGAAAATCCTGCTGCAGCCTCAGACAGGAGCACGGGGATCTGCAGAGCCGCAGAGCCCGCACTCCCACAGTCACCCCACACCTCACCTCCAACTGGGAAACCTGCCTTGTTTTCCACAAAACATGGACAACCCTGATGACGAATGCAAGTCAATGAGTTAACATGCTCCACTTGGCATTCTAAATTACTGGTCAGCCTTGCTAGAGCTAATTTACATAGCTAATTTCCATGAGATTACCCAGAGTGCCTCACAGAGCACATCCCTTCCTCAGTTGTGCAGCAGCCCATGAATTATACGGTGCAGGGACAGGACAGCCAAGACAAAATTAATGTTTTCAATTAAGTATGAGTAGCAGCTTTTACTGCTATTTCTGGGGAGGGAAGCAGGCTTTTGTCAGTCCTTGGCTGTATCACATGCTGGAGATATGCTCCATCATTCCTGCTTCTCGGATCTCAATCCCAGGCATTAGCTGGATCACCTGGCTCCCAGTTGCTGCCCAGCAAAGCCCATCCTATTCAGTCTGAAGTACACGACCTGTCCTTGGCATCCTTTGCCCCTTCATCTTCCCCTATGCCAAGGACAGGTGGACAGAGAAGACCACTGCTCAGCACAGGGCTGGGCTGCAGCTAAGAATGCATTTGGACTTCAGCTGAGACTGAAAAGCAGAATTCCAGAGCAAATCCATGGCTGCTGATCACTCTTCTCTATGCACGAGAGTCAACAGAGCCAAGACTGAAGTGAATCTGGCTGGAATTAATTCAAAGGCATTTCACTGTCACAAAGCACTTCAGGAACATTTGTTTTCTGCCGCAGGCAGAAATCTGGGTGAACGCATCCCGGAGGAAGCATGGCCTTCAGGTAACACCTTCCCACTCACTTGGATTACGTCCTCATGGAGTTAATTCAACAGAATAGCAACAACCGTGACACCTATCCCACACCCAGTGCCCTCACTGTTAGCACCTGGGACAGGACTGTCCCACTGCTGCTCGCTCTGTGGCCTCCTTACCCTGGTATTCCAGCTTGAAGCCTGGCTTGTTCTGGGAGTGGTCGCTGTGGAAGTACACGGTGGTCTCGTGGGACGTGGACAGGAGGGAGCCGGGCAGCTCGGTGCCGCTGAACCGCCCAATGACGTTACTGGTGTCGTAGGGCCCGTTGCGGATTTCAACAAAGTCGTGGTTTGGCTCCGTGGAGAAGTTCAGGAACTGGACATGAGCACCTGGAGAACACGAGCGAATGGTCTGCCTCTAAAGCCGCAGCCAAGCCTCAGCACAGCAGCACTGCTCACTCACTGATGCCCAGGATAGCCCGGTCCATCAGCAGCAGTACATTTTCCATGCTGGAGGGAAAGGGTCCCTGTAGTATATGGGTCCTGCTTGTTTCAGACAAGCTGAAGCCATTAATGCCTGCAGATCCATGCTGCTGGAGCTCCCCTGCCTGCCTCTCCCCCTGCCTGACACCACGGAGATCAGGAAGGCAAGCACAGAGCCATACCGATCACCCCTTGCAAAACAGAGTGCAGCCAGCTGGGATGGCAGCGCAGCCCCGGTTCTGCATCCCCAGCAGCACACAACAGCTTCACCAGGAGGAGGAGTTAATTCAGGCAACCCAAGGAGTCAGCACTTCCAGGCTTGCACTATTTCCACCTCCTGGCAATGAGGCACCCTGATGGGGCTGGCTTGGAGAAGAGCTGAGTTGGGGGCATGCAAATTCTCTCTTAGTAAGGGCTGGGGAGATCCTAATGCTGAGTGTGCTGATGCCTCCTGAGCTCTGGCTGAGGTAGGATATAACCTGACACAGGCTTTGGGCACCTGTAACATTTACAAAGGGTGGTGCAACAGGTCATGTTTTAAGGCTGTTACACCTGTGAGCAGTTAAGACAGGGAAGTACACAAGCACACTAAGGGAGGATGCTACAGCTGGTTCAGTGGCATGTCCTGCCTGTTACACTCCACGGTGACCTGCAGTCACCTTATTTATCATTTCACAGCACCGTATATGTGCATTTTTACTGGAAAGTGTGATGAGGAGGTCAAACAATAATTTTTGTAACTCATCTTGGCCTCCAGCACTGACCATGCACAGACTGAACAGGGACAATATCTTCCCATCATCTCTTTTGTGACAGCACCAAACCCAAAGCAGCTGGCTCACCAAACCCCACAGGCAGCAATATCCTCCACGTGCAGTCCAGGTTGCTTGGATAATTTCCTGGGAACCCTGGGCTCAGGAGCACCCCTTCCATCTCCTCTGCTGTTCCTCCACACTGGGCTGTAACATCAACAGTGTTAGTGGTCAGGATGGCTCATGGGTCTCTCTGAGTGCTGGTCATGGCCAGCTGCGTGGGAATTGAAGCTGGTAGAAACTAAGAAGAGAAAAAGGAAAGCCTGCTATGGAACTAGCACAGAGTTTGCCAGGCACTGCATGGCCACATTACTAATGCATTCGCCTTTCTCCTGCCCTCTGGAGATGAAAGCCTGAGTCCAGAGATCCAGTTTTGACAACCACAGTGGGAGACAAGTGAGCTGCAGGAGAAAAGATGGACACTCCTTTCTGTCCACAGCCATTGTAACAGTGCACATCATGCACACAGCACTGGTGTGAATTTTTAACCACCTAAAAACTGACTGTGAAGAAACAAACTGATCCCACTTTGACTCCGGTTGCTGCTGCTGCTTTTTCTTGTTAATCAATCTACCTTGACTGCTATACTTGACAATCTCTGGGCAATTACTGGTAAATATAGAACAGTGTTTGCACACTGGCTGAAATAAATTCCCTACCAAGAAGCAATCCACAGATGACAGCACAAAATATGTCCACAAAAGGCTTCATAGGAAACTTCCTTATCCAAAGCCCCCCTCCAGGTTTCTTGTTAACCCCTTTGTTGGTCACCCAGTGTTGGATGATCTCTCTCAAGTCAAGCCTGATGCAAGCTGAGGGGTATGAGCAGACGGGTGGCGGGTGTTTGTATCACTGCACTTGGCCATCACCATCGAGAACAAGACATCTGAACTAAACTGTGCCGGCGTTTACACTGGGACAGTACTGAGCAGCACAGCTCAAGCACACGAAATCCTACTGAACTGATTAAAAGAAAACTTGAATCACGTAGTTGCACTGCCAGTCATCAGCTAACATGGGGGTCCTCCTCCATGCTGGGATCTCCCACTTCTAATGCTGAGCTCCTGATTTCTTTCAGAGCAGCTCTCATGGGTATGGGTCCTTTAGCTCAGTCATTCTGCTCTAAATGTCTCTGTATTTATTCCTGGTCTGCAGATCATCAGATAAAAGAACTGTTAGCTCTCATAATTACTTTAAAGCAAAATGATGTGAGCTAGAACAGCAGGAGCCTGAAATAACTGTTAACTAAAGCTATTAAATGCATAAATGTCTCTCTTAGAGCTGTAAAATGTGCAATATTAATATTAAACATCTAGACTGGCTAACAGCAAAACACTAAAAAGAATCAAACAAAGGCCAGCAGGTTCCCTTCACCCCTGTGCCTCTTCTCCAAGGGCTCCCTTCCTTCACGGGGGACATCAGCAACAACTGCAAGGTTTTTCCAGAACAAAGCTACATTTCTCTAACTCAGACCTTTACCTTTGTTTCTGAGAAAAGCACTGTAAATACCTGCTAGGCATGAAAGAACAAGGGTCCTACCGATGCAAAGCGGTGGTGGGTAATTCCAGCGGCGAACAGTGCCTGGCATGCAGGAGATGTGAGAGTGGCCCTGGAGGAGAAGAAAACAAGCTCAGCATTTGGAGGGTCTCCCTGTGTTCCAGGTGCTTGCTGCCATCCCGTTCTGGTGGGGATGTGTGGTACCTGCAGCGCGTAGCCTGGTTCACACTGGAAAGAGACGACATCGTTCACTAAATAGCGCTCCCCAATCTTCAGCCCATTCCCAGGGACAGGGGGCTCTGGGCAGCTGGACAGACCGACGGCTGCGAAAGCAAGAGGGACATGAGTGCACTGCAGAGCAAAGACCGGCTCATTCTCAATGGCTCATGAACCAGAGCACCCACCATGAGCCCTCCCCATCCAAGGTCCATATCCATGCTATGCCGTATGCACCTTGGTCATGGCAGCAACTGATAGAAGATTGGAAAGGATGCAAGAGGGACCTATCTGCTGTCCCTCGCTTGCAGTATCAAAGACATAAGTAGGCGCTGCTGTATGCAATTCGTCCCCTTCTGGGCAGAAGCAGAAGAGTTGCACTCTACAGCCCTACTCTTCCTGTTCTCAATTACAGACTGAATTTGCCATGAGCTACAAGCAGCAGCAAGCATGGCCGGCCCTTGAGGTGCCTGTGCCTGTGGAACCACCTGCTGGAGCCTCACTCAACCCATTTCCATTTGAGCCACATTCACAACCAGGAATATCCCACTGCAACCCAATTAGCGAGGGCCGCTGTCACGTGCTGGGGATGTGCTCTCCTTTACACACCCCTGCCTTCCAAGGAGAGATGAAAGGAAGAGCCGGAGTGCAGGCACCTCCCTCATGCTCTGCACCGGCAGCTGCCACTAACAGATAACCTTCTACATCACTGCGAGGGCTAAAGCTTTGCTGAAACTCCCCAGTCTGCAGGCTGAGCTGAAAGCAGATGGAGGAGATGTGGATTCTCCTCCAGAAACCCAAGGCAGGCTTCCAGCAAGAAAACATGCTGGAAGTCCCTCCCCACATGTGGCTGCGCTGCTTGACCTCCAGAGAGACAAGAGAGAAAATAGCTGTAAGTAATGTCCTATTCAGATCGGCAGGCACTGAGTTTCACTCAGTCCTAAATTGCTCTTGCTCTGCTTTGGCTTTTGAGTGTATAGAGATAAGAGCTTTGCTTGAGGAATTCAGTGAAGGAAGAACGGAAGCAAACAAACCCTGGTGGCTCCGCTCATGTCTCAAAACTTCCTTGCAGCACCTCTAACTGAACAAAGGCAAAACCTGAGGCTCAGAGCTGTGAAATTCCAATTGTACAAGCAAAACAAAAGAATACATCCTTCCCAGCTGCCCTGAAAAGCAACACTGCTCGTTTCCTCAGCAAAGAAACCGAACAAGCCGGATAATCCCAAACCTCATGAAAAACCTGAACATGACTGCGGCAACGGGGTGATACGATCCTCAAAGACCTTATTGATTGAAACAGAAATGGAGAAGAGACAGAGTCACAGAAAGAGAATTTCTCAACCAACATCCATTTCTCCAGCTCTCAGAAAGCGATCTGGGGCACGCTTCTTCTTTCCAGTCTTGCTGGTTGGGGCCTTTAGCACTAACATGTGAGGTCTCAATCTGCAAACCCAGGAGAACCTGGGGAGCTTCGTGCCAGCTGGACCTCCCTGAGCACACAGCCACTGCAGGCCAAGATCTGTGGCACTGCTGTGGAAGTTCCGCAGAACTTCCAAGACTATTTGCTGCCTTGGACAAAAATAAACAGGACATTGTTTGGCTTCAGAGACAAACATGACATGTGTGATCAGAACCAAGTATCAGTGTCCAGCAAGAAACAGTTATGTTTGCATTGCCTCAAGGAGGATGTGTGAAAGGAGACGGCAGCCCCAGCACATCTCTCATCACCTCACCACCACTGCTATGAGCAGAGGAGCAGAGCCAGAGCATCACCACGCATTAACCAGGCCTTGAGGGCTGCAGAGGGACCAGCCTGGCTCCTGCCCCACCACACCTGCATCTTCAGCATGCTGCAAAGGTATGGGCCTACTTGTGCTCCTGAGTGCCAGCTTAACATCCAGTTTAGATGCCCTGAAAAGAGCCCGGAGCTCCCACTCTGCACCCACTGCTGTGCTGTTGTGGCTGCTGCAGCTGCATTGTGTGTGAATAATTCAAGCCCTTGGTACAGTACCATTGGTGAGACAACAGCCACCGATCACTGCGATGCACTGCAGACTGGCTGTAGCACACCTTTCCTGAATCAGCATCTGCTCCAGTAGCAGGAATCGAAGCACAGACATGGGGGAGAATGTATTTTTGGCATCCTTATCCAACCTGCAGCATTCTCCCAAGAGACTCTCTTTGGCATCCTTATCCAACCTGCAGCATTCTCCCAAGAGACTCTCTTCCCTGCCATATCTTCCAGTTTCACTCTTACCACTGACAGTTCTTTTTTTAAATACAGCCTCTGGATATCATCGTATGTAACTGATGCTCTCAGGTCTGTGCACCCAGGAACCGACTGCAACACTGCAGAGACCTGCTGGAAGGAAAGTGCTGCCATTCTGTCAGGGTGTCAGCATAATCCATACGGATGAACCCACTAAACTGTCCAATACAACAGAGGGGAGGATAGGTGTCAGCGCCTCCCTCCCAGGAGCCTGATCTCAGAGCCACTCATCTAGCTCATGCCATCTATGCCAGTCTCAGCCTATGGTGTCCTGGGCTGCACAGACAGGAGCACAGGAAGCAGATGAAGAAATTACCCCCTCCTCCACCCAACACCCATCAGACAGCTCCTCAAACACTGGACCAGGTTTTGTGCCCTACAGCATAAGAAAAGCACTGATAAAGTGGACCAAGTCCAATAGAAGAGCACCAGGACATGTAGGGGCTGCAGCACTCACCCAGGGATGAAAGGCTGCCCAGTGTTTTGCAATCTCCATCCTTGGAGTTTTTCCAAGCACAGACTGCATAAAGATGCGTAAAGTGAGTAATCTTGTTTTATCTCATATCTGACCCTGCTTTCAGCAGGAGGCTCAATGAGATGACCTCTGAGGTCCCTTCCAGCTGGCATTATCATATGAAGATCTGTCTACCTCTGCATGCTGTGTCCAGCAATGACTGATACTGAATGCAAAGAGCAGGCAGTCCCTCTCAGCCTCTGGCAAGCAGCATTTCAGGCACTTCCTGAGCACAGATTACAGCACTGTGCCGAACAGGATAACTCCCCATGAATTTTTCATACTTTGTCTTCCACAACTCTCCTGCCCTACAACACAGAAACCGAACAGCTGCCTCAAAGCGCATCAGCAGCAGGATGAGGGTCACTCCATGACCCCCACATCTCCTCCACTGTGTTTATTTGATTCTTGATTTAATGCTCACTCCCTCTCTGCAACTCGAGAGCAGGGAACCACGTAACCATGGGCCTTAAAGCTCACCACCCCTTTCCTGCTAAGCAGCTTCCACTTCTACAAGGCAATGGCTCCATAACCGCTTTCCCATCACTCAGAGGAACCGCAAGATCAAGGCTGAATTACTCTTACTTTTGTATTCTAGGTGAAAGCCAGCAGCGGAGACACTGATATCCGAATAGAAATGCAGATAGAGCTGGTTTGAAGTGCTGTTCAGCAGCGCAGGCACTGTAGTTCCTGGAAAACAAGAGGTGCACAGAGATACTGAAGAGGATTCTTTCTTCCTCCTCCATGTCCTCGGAGACTAGCTGCAGAAGAGGCTGAGAACAGAAAGTCCTTTAACTTAACAAGCTCTCTTGGTTTTCATCAGGTTCTAATGAGGCCAATTGAGAAATACCCAGGGCTTCTCTGCAATGGCCTTTTCAAAGTCTGCTGCTGAATTTCATCATGTGAAGTTTTACCACTTACAGACCAGACAGATGAAAAGCATTGAGAAGGGAACCGGCGATGAGGAACAGTGTGGGTGGAGCACAGGTCCCCTGTGAGGTCCTGATTCCTTCTCCCACCTCAATTCCTGGAAGCTGTTGCAGCACCAGGTCAAGGCACTTCTATCCCAACTACAAGCAGTGGGAGCAGAGACTGGTAGTCTTTGTGCATGACCTTTCTCCTCATCAACCTCAAAGGACTTGTAGCACACGTAGCTCATTAAATAAGCAAGAACCAGGGTCATCAGCTTGCAAGTGGCTCTGCTATTTGAACGTTTCATAATGCTGTTGCTCATCCCTGCTTTGCTGAAGCCACCGTCCCCGCTGCTGGGCAAAGCAAAGGCTGGTTTTAGCTCTTCAACCACTGACCCTGCCATGTGCAGAGGTCTGAGCAGTCCCCACCAACCCAGCAGCGCTGTGGGAACTCCCATTGCAGGCTGTGGAAGTGCTCCTGGGTTTCTGAACGAAAAACCCAAATCCAACCCATTGGTTTTGTGTCCAAGGCTTTATCAACATTTTCTGCAGGAAGACAGCAGTCAAATTCCCAGCGCAACGAAACATGAGATTCCCTTTAAGCACATGCTTAAATCTACTCCAAGTTTCCGAAGCACTTAAGCATATGTTTAATTTTAGGGACATGCTGCAGTCCAGCTTATGCGAATAGGAATTAAGCATGCACTGATGGGCTCCCCTGAATGTGATGCTGACCACGTACCAGAGAAACTTCCCAGCATGGTGGCTGTGTTATCTCCTCCATCAAACACTTCCAGGGAATCCCAGTTCTGCTCAGTGACAAAACTGATCACCTGGATCTAAAGAGAAAAAAGACAAAACAGTACAACTGCAGTCTTAGAATCACAGAATAGATAGGGCTGGAAAGGACCTTAATATCATCGAGTTTCAACTGAAGAGAGCTCAGTGCCCTGCAAACCTTGACTGCACACACACATGTACATGCATGTGCATGCACACGCTCACATGCACACACACGCTCACCCTGACCTCTGATCATTCTGCGTCCCCCACTCCCTATTTTCCTCAGCGCTCTCACCCTGTGTTCACTCCTGCACTCCAAATGTCCCTCTTGCATTTGCCCTGCTAAACAGCAAAGAAAAAATACATATTTAAACACGTAATAAAACCCCTCAACCCCATTACTTCTGCCATTTTAACCTTTTTCCTCCTTGATTTCTTCTGAATAATAAAGCAGGCTATAAAGTTCCTGCAAAGTCTTTCCCCCCCCACCAAATAAGTGGAGTTCATCTAGCTGAAATTGCAGTGACCCCCCCAGAGCCATTACTGATCACACTGGCCAAGTCAATACCTTTCCCCTGTATAACTCATAATGAACCCCTACTGTGATTTACATCACTGCAGGAGAACGTGGACTGAGATTGTGCATTTTGTTTGCTCTTACATTTCCTAAATTATTTATTCTCCTCCCCCCACAACTCCATGGAATAAACATTTTTAAGGTCCTAATTCTAGTCTGACATGTGGGTTCACAAGGGATCTGCATCTATTTACTGCCATGTATATAAATTAATTCACTCAGGAAGGTTTGCTACAGGGATGAATAATTCATGGCAGAAGTGCTGGCTCGTACACTCATTACATAAAACTCCTGCTAGTAACTCACCGCTACCAAGAAAGCTTTAATTTCACCTCCACCTCTGATTTACAGGTGTTTAACCTTTAATTGTTGTACAAAATGAGGGTAAACTGATGCTTAAAGGAGTATCTAACACCTGAGAATGTTGCACACAAATGCGGTGACTGGGAAGCAGAGCCGATGGGAGTGGGTCCAGCTCCATGGTGGCCATCGCCCTGCCTCTGGGCTGCTCCCCAACCCACAGCTTCTGCACAGGGCTTCACTACGGCTGTTTCTTTTCCTGGGGGTCAATCCCTTCTTCCATGCCTTCTTCCCCCACAGAAGACTTCCAGTGGAAGCCCCAGGGTCAGAAGCTGCTGTGACTGCAACCAGCCCATGTCTCAGGGCAGAGCTGGGGGATGGAGAGTCCCTTGTCACACAGACTGTGGGCTAAGTGGCAGCCAGGGTATCATTCAGAACACAGCAGTGCAGAGCACAGACACCTATTTACATCCCTTTAAAAATTAAGTGTATTATCACCCCTGATCCCAGCAGTCCCGAGCACCTTGCAAACTGCCTCAACCAGTCCAATGTTTGGCTGAGCTCAATGGATTCTCCTGTTGTTTGGGCGTTTTGAGAACAGCTAAAATTTCAGATGAACAGGAAAGTACCGATGGTGAACAGTGAGGCTTTTGCAAACGCTATTTTAAATGGCTTCAAAAGCAAAGAGGAGAGCAGAATTTCCTGGACTGGACATGGCCAAAGCCTGGCACAGGGCTCAAAATACTATTCCAAGCTGTGAAGCCTTCAGCGCCGCTGGAGCAGTTCTGCCCATTCCAGACCTAAGCTCAGGCTTTGTTCAGGAGTGATGATGGGGGCACCAGGTGAGATTCCCCATCTGGGAGAGCAGAGCTGTAATCCAGCAAGGCAGAACTGATGTTTCAATGAAACCACTGAGAGAAACACAACTGCTGTACACCAGCAGCATGAGTGCTGCAGAGGGAGGAACCCACCTACAAATCCATTTGCTGAATCCGTGACAGAGAAATAAAAGCACTTAATGAACAACCCTTGCAAAGGGGTGTAAAGAAGAAAGAAACCCTCTGATAACAAGGCCTGTGGAGTGAAAGAACCCATTACAGAGTTCATCTCCTGTGTGTCAACCAACATCAGCATAATGCAGGGTGAGATGCTTCCTGTGAGGACAAGGCATGTATGTGCTGAATGGGGACTTTATCTCAGGTTTGGTCTCTGATGTTGGGCTTAATTCTCAGCATCCTCTTGCAGAACTCTTTCTGCAGAGCAACGATAAGGACCACAAAAAGACCTGAAGAGAGAGCTCATTTACCTGGAGACAATGAACAGCAAAGCAGTAATTGTATAATCATACTGCTGCAACTCTGCTGGCATAACAAATCCACGCAGGCACTCTGAGCAAGCAACTCTGCCTTGGTGTAACTTACATTGCTTTCAACATTGCATAATTAAGTGGTATAGAGATACCTGCCCAAAATACCACAATTATTTTGTTACACCAGAACAGCCACATTCCTCCAGCTCATCTCCCACAGAGTGCCTCCAGGAGGCAAAAATCCATTGAAATATTACCCACTTTTGGCACTCACAGTATAAATGAATGTCTGATTGCACATTCAACTGATCTTTCTCCTGTGAGGAGCAGTTACTTCATCACACGTGGCCTCTTTAGGTGCACCAGATGCTGTGTGTTCCCCTCTCCAGCCCATGCTGCAGTGACAGCTGCTGACCCCATACCTGTATCCCTGCTCCTTCGGGGACTGTTATCTTCCACACGCAGTTGAGGCTGTTCAGGTATGGCTCCGGGAAGCCAGGGGACAGAATGGTTCCTTTGCGCTCAGTCAAATTCCCACCGCACGGCACTGCAATAAGCAAAGGACCATTTGGAAGAGGAAGGAGTTGGCTTTATGCGAAAACAGTCTCTTTAAAATATCTGTCCAGAAACTAAAGAGCAAGCAGAGCTGGCTCATGATTTAAGGGCAAGATTTGTACAAATAATCCTCTTTTTAGCAACTCTCTCATGCACCTTGTAACACCAGCAGCGTGTGGTCCTTAGCTGTGGGGAACACCGGGTTCATCAGCCCATGAGACAGGTTCTTTAGGAACTGCTCTCCTCCAAAGAAGGTGGAAGCAGCTTTCAGACAGATCTGATTTATTCTAGATGCTGTCCCAGATCTCACAACAAGTATTAGATTAAAAGGTCCCTGCCCTGACATTTGGGATTAACTGCCCTTGTTCATATGCAGGGACCTTAAAGCTCATCCAGTTCCAACCCCCTGCCACGGGCAGGGACACCAACCACCTAGAGCAGCTTGCTCCAAGCCCCTGTGTCCAACCTGGCCTTGAACACTGCGAGGGATGGGGCAGCCACAGCTTCTCTGGGCACCCTGTGCCAGCGCCTCAGCACCCTCACAGGGAAGAGCTTCTGCCTAAGAGCTCATCTCAGTCTCCCCTCTGGCAGGTTAAAGCCATTCCCCTTTTCTCCTGTCCCTACAGGCCCTTGTCCAAAGCCCCTCTGCAGGTTTCCTGTAGCCCCTTTAGGCACTGGAGCTGCTCTAAGGTCTCCCCTTAAGGAGCCTTCTCTTCTCCAGGCTGAAGAAGCCCACAGAACAAGCCCCAGATCCCAAGGATACCTACCCACACAGGTGGGTACGGAAACGTTCCACTGCGCCAGCGCGCCAGGCATGGTGAGGCACTGGATGCTGCGGGAGCCCTGGAGCGCGTAGCCAGCGCTGCACTCGAACCGCACCACCGCGCCCACCGCGAAGTCGCTGCCCAGGCGCCGGCCGTAGCGCGGCTCCGGCACAGAGCTGCACTGGGTGGCACTGGTGCGGGGCACCGCTGGCGATGCGGGCAGGAGGGAGCAGCAGGCAGGTGTGCCGCGGCGAAGCAGAAAGAGAACCAAAGAACCAGTTAGAGCAAACGCCCTGGTAATACGAAGTGCCAAAATTAAACATCTGTTCAGAACAACCTGGCAACCTGATTCTACCCGAACCCCACAGGGATGCTGAATCCAAACATGACCACTGAGAAGAAAAGAGCATCACTTCACTCAAACTTTGGTCAATTCAAGTGATACTTGAAATAAAAGCAGCCAGAACATTACAGAACCACGCACGCTTCCTCAGATGGGGCTGTTTGTCTTCTGGAAACCTACAATCACATCTGAAAGGTTGCTTCTAAATAGGGAAACCAAGGCATTCAGCAATGACTTTCCAAAAAGCTGGTTTGCCATATAATGCTAGAGCCTCAGCAGAAAACCCTTCAGGTTTCTCAGCTCACTCAGCCTGTAACGGACATCAATTTTAAACAATCTCCTTCATGATGAGAAGGGTAAAAGCAAGAAAAGGGGAATTTAAGCTGTGATGCTGTATCGCGAGCTGCTGAAATTGCCTGCATTCCTGTTCAATTCTGCAAGCTACAGTCAAAGAAAGAAATGCAGCATCTGACATCTGAAAAACGAGTCAAAGAAATGTCTATTGCTAAGAAATGAATTCACCATTTTCTCTTGCTTCATAATTTACTAGTGTTTAATGCCTGAGTTGCTGGGAGTGAAAAAACATGGAGATGACGAGCACATTAGCTGCATTCCCTGATTTTAATTTGATTCAGAGGTGAATGTCAAACCCACTGTCAAACGCATCGCACAGATCATCAGCAAGAAGCTGAAGTGTGTCAGTGCTCTGGGGAGGGGAATGCTGAGGCAGAAGGGAGCCACTTGTGGGGAAGCAAACCCAAGACAGCCAAAACGCTTATGGATCTGGCCCCTGCTCAGGTAACCCCAGCTCAGCCGTTTGGGTGCGCCTGGCCTCTTTCCAAACCACGGGAAGAACTGTGCCTGACCTGCAGTTCCGCTCTCCAGCTCCGGCTGCTTTGCTTCCAGTTCCTTCACCCTGGGGGAGCTTGTCCCGCTGTGCATCATTGGATGGGGGAGAACTTCGGGAGAGAAAACTCCTCATTTGTGTAAAAATGGGGGTACACAGCAGCAGAGCCTGGCCAGGCAGATCTGAACCAGCGCTGGCTCTTTCTTTTACTCCTGCTTTCCCTGCAGTAATCACTGCAGACTGTGTAGCTCATAATTAGCATGCAGAAGGGAGGAGGTAATCTTTACTGATTTCATCAAAACCTTTGCTTTGCTGAAATCTACTTAAAGATCACTATCAGAACTACAGCTGTTTTACAATAATTAGGCAGAAATTCAAGGGAACTTATCTGTGGATACTAAAACCCAAACCATCCTTCACTTTGTTTGCGGAGGAGGCGCAGGCTGCCCCTGCTGCCTGTCCCCACTTTACAGTAATGTGGGTACAGAAGCTGGGCTGAACCACAGATAGCGGTACAGAGCATGTGGGTGAGAAAGCCCTTCTGTTTTCCCACTACTCAGTGCACTGCTTTCTATTTACTACTTTCAAATCACTAAGTGGGACTTGTTCAACGCCATGCAAGCTGTTACTGAAAAGGATCAAGGGGCAAAAGTTTGACAGCAGGAGGGCTAAGCCTATGACATGCCAGAGGAAGGATTTTACGGAGCTACTAGATAAGTGTTCAGCTGCTTGCACTGAGCAATGTGCTAAAACACCACTGGGAAAAATTGCTGGCATCTAAGTCTCAAGAACTCACTGTGTACTCAGGGCATGATTCAACGAGATACTTCTGATACTAATCCTGCGATGTGTAAGGGTTGAGGCAGAGTGAAAACGGAACGTCTGAATAAGAAGAACCTACAGAAGCCAGACAGCCCCAATAATCTTCATCTCCTGCGATACTTCCCGTTCAGACACAATGTGCGCAAGGACCCACAGACACCGAAAGCAGTCCAGGATGCTTCAAGATACCACTGTACCTTTGACCAGTGCGAGGACATCTCCAGAACAACTGTACTCACCTTGGTAGACAAAATGAAAACCTTTGGCTGTAGATTGACCCTTGGAACTGAATTTGATGAGAATCTGGTTGGTGGTAGCTAACGGTAATGATTCACCTAATGAGGAGAAAGAGATAAAACAGGAGAGACAGAGATTATGGCATCAGCTACACACAAGGCTTTCACAGAGCAAGGTGCTAAATGGCAGTCTGTGTTTTTAGCTTGCTTTTCCCAGCAGCAACAGGGACACATTCCCTACCTGTGTGAGAGCCTGAGAGGGAGCTGAGGAGCCGGGAGTGCTGGTTGGGGCCATCATGGACTTCAATGACATCGTTGAGCGCAGTCTGGAAGAAGGCGAATTGCCCAAAGACCACTGTGAAGAGAGGGAGACAGTCAGGACCACAGCCATGCCCATGCAGCCAGGGCCTGGAGCTGAGGCATTCCAGCTGCTGTTATTTCAGGAGCTTGGCACAGACAAGAAGGGCCTGACTGACAGCCCGGGAAGATGGGAGCCCTTTATTTATCCACAAAGTAGGCATAACAGAAGCAGCAACCAGCCTCCCCCATGTTCACTTGCCAGTACGCTTTACCACCGATTCATAGGCCAAAAGGGATTCTACCATGAATCATTCCATTTGTCTGCCTACATAACACAAGGTATATAATTTCACTAACTGCTAATTATTATTCATTATTTGTATTGAACCTCTGTCATGAAGCTGGCCCCCACTGGATTAGGCACTGCACGAAACACAAACAAAATAACAATCCCTGTCCTGAAGAACTTCAATGTCCAGACTGAAGCTCTCTGGTCGGGCGGGATGGCTGCTAGGGAAGGAGGACACACACAACTTCATTACCAGTGAGTCCTAAGCCTGCCCAGAGAGACTGCTAAGGAGGAGCCCTGCTCTGGGTCTTACTGCACATGCTGTAAATGCACCCAGGAGCAGGCAGAGCTTATAAAAGGGAGAAAATGATGAGCGGATTAAAGCACTTTTTAGCTGGCGCAAGGAGACTTTACCTATCTATTTTTCCGAATACACCAACAGTTTATTTCCTCCCAAATCTGCACTTGGAAGATTTGCTCTCTCCTCTCCTAGCTTTGCATTTTCAAGTTCCAAGTGCCCAGTTGCAGATTCCCAAGCCGAGAGGTCTCTTGCTGTGAAATTCATCATCCACCATTTGCTTCCTGCACATTCAGGTCTCCAGCACAGTGCTGACATTGGGAACACTGAACAAGTGATGATGGCACGCCCTGATGCCTGCTGTACACAGAACCCAGGAAGTGAAGGGCATGGGAAATGCGTAACATTCACTAATGGTTTTCCTGCTTGCTTTTAATACAGCTATTGAAAGGTAGCAGGTGGACAACAGAAGCTAATTTAGCTGTCATCCCTCTATAGACGAAAGTCAAACTTGCAGATCAAGACTGTCTATCCTAGCTATCGTGTTTCTTAAGACAGTATCAAGATCAGCTACAGTAAAACAGGTTAGGTGTGAGAGCAGTGTAGTATTTCATCACATAGCTTGAGGAATGGAACCTGGATGCATGCAGGCAGAAGGGAATTCAAGTGAAAGGAGTTCATAACCGATGTCTGAACATGGTATCCTCATTTCACACCTTGCTATCGTAGCAAAGGAAATCACAAACAACTGAAAACACCACAGGGACTGACAAGATCAATACAGTGCACTGAGCAGCAGGATCAAATAGGAGAGTTTAGACCTTCACCTGCCAGAGCTGTCAGTGCAAGCGCTCTTTAAGAACTTTAAATTCTCTTCAAACAAGAAAATATGTTAACCAATATTAATATCCAGCTAGCTGCCTCAAAGGCTTAGAGAGCATCGATCACTCTTGCATTTCAGCTCTGACCAAAATGACACAGCACTGAAGTCTGTAAGAATGAGAGTCCATGCAAATGGAGCTGGCTTTTGTTCGGACCTGGGTTTAGAATGGAATTTACATGCTATTTAAAAACAAGAAGTAGCTGCACACCTGCAGAACTAAACTTACACGTGTGTCCCTGCACAGATTCTTTAGCACTGTGATTAGTGCGTGTTTATGGTAAACACATTTTGTACTCAGAGGTCCTCTGAGTGCCGCCAGCATTAACTACCATGGATCGTTTTTTGCTGAGCTCTATGACTGGATATGGTGCAGGAACTGGAAGGGGAAGCACAGGATGTTGGGTTTGTTATCTGTGGGTTCTTCTGATGGATTTTTTAATTCAGAAAATTCCCATTATCCCTGCTGACTACAACGAAGAATAAACAGCATGCAACAGCGCTACTTACTATTTTCCAATCTCCCTTATCTCCACTTATAGACGTGCTTATTCTACCACTTTGTTAAAAACCAACCGAACAAGGGAGCAGAACAGTGGTCAAAGCCCAGTACCGTAGTCCTTCGGCACGACGATGAAGTACAGGCAGACTTGGCCACTGGTGTAGTTCTGGGGATAATTTGGAGAGAGGACGACGCCATCCGAGCCCGTGTACTGACCACCACAGGGTGCTGGAACAGAAAGGCAAGCAGAGGTTCCGGAGCGCGCTCGTACCCAAGCTATCCATGAAACATCAGCCTTCTTCCCGCTGCTCTGAGATGCATCTTCCCATGCCCTGCAGTGCTGTGCAGTGGCACCTGCCCCAGCCACCATCGATCCCTTGTCTTGGGGCACTGCAGCTCTCACTGCAAGTTCTTATTAAGGAAAATAAAGCTTGTCCCTAAGCCGCGTTCACGCCTGCTTCACACTTCATTAGCAAGACCATGCCAATGCTGAGGATTGCTGTGTATGGTAGTGTAGATGAATGTGTGATCTGCACTGCTCTCCACACAATCTCAAAGCTCAGGACCTGCCAGAAGCGGCTCCTATGCTTTCCCCTTTCTCAGCTTGGCTCCAGAGGGACCATGTCCTCCCCGCCAGCACCTCTCCAAAGCAGAGGTTTCATTCTTCCAATCAGCACAGACTGACAGCTATCTCTTGACTCACTTCTCAGATTAAGCTCTGACTGCAAATCCATCACTTAAACCATTTTCTCGTTATGGCAGAAAACAAAACAAAATAACCACAAAAGCCCTAAGAAAATACTTTCTGCTTTCTCAGTAATCTCTGACCCTGCCCAGGAAAGAACATGCTTAAAGGCTTTGATTAGAAGGGATCAGGTTAAGCAAATGTTGAAGTGACTTCCTGAATCCTGCCCTGCACTAAGGACACAGGATTTGCCATGCACATAATGCCATGCATATAATCTGCTGTGTCCAGGTTCCTGTCTCTCTCAAAAGAAGGTTGAAGAAACCTCACGTAAGGCAGCTCTGCCTGCCCTCTGGGTGTTAAAAAAACATGGAAAACCGAGAAAAACCCCCTCTGCTCCTCTGCAAGCAGCTCTGGGCAAAATTAACATCACAGTTTTGATGAGGACAAACTGCTAAGTAGTTGGAGATACATAAATCATTCTTTACTCACTGTTTCCCCTTGGACTTTACCTGTACAGGTAGGTCGAGGTTTGTTCCACGTGGGTTTTCCATCCTCTCCCATTATGCACGTCAGAGTGGAGACTCCTTCAATGTCATACCCACCATCACAGTAGTAGGTGATGGTGGATCCCAGCTTCAGGTCCGTCCCCACACGGGTGCCGTTCTTGATTGAGCCAGGGTCAAAGCACGACTCCCGGGGATTCTCTGCAAGAGAGGATTGGAATGGCCAAGACCTTTACTGGTCTGATATAGCTACTCTAGAATCCTGGTCAATAGCATGGCTCTTGGCTTTTCTCATCTGGGAATCTCACGTATATCATAAAGACTAGCACCATTTGAAGAGCTGAGATTTCAAGCATGAAGAGCTCAGATTTCACGCTGCTGAATCTAGGGAATTGTATGGGTCAGATTCTGGTCCAGACCTTTCCCTGGCGCTCAGCTCCAGCACAAGCACACTTCCAGGAAGGAAAGCTTCAGTTCACAGACAATTACTGGCACCCAAAACCCAATCAACGAGGCAAAGCTTTCATGTAACCATCTACACTTGCTCACCCTTCCTTGCGCAGGGGAGAGGCTGCAAGGAACTTTGCAAACCAGGGCACAGAAACACAAATTGAACATGAAACGTATTTCAGATGTGCCACATCTGTTCACGTTACTTCCCTGGCACCATCATTCCTGCATCTAGGAGCTGTCTGTTCTTGCCATGGAAATCCATCGTGCCATGTGCTAGCTGGTTGACTCTCCAGATGTGCAGCATGGCTGCAATTATGGCAAAATGATTACAAGCAGTTAGACAAAATGAAGCCATTTCTCTCTCTGTTCACTATGCCCTGCAGAGTTAAAAACCCCATTTACATATGAAAATTCCAGTAAAGACTACAGAGCTGTCAGGACTTCGGTACTTCTTTCCTTTTTCTGAGGGCTTTTTTCTCTTTTTTCTCTTTTTTTCCTGCATGAAATATAATTAGAGGCTTTGATTAATCCTGCTCTTTCGTCATGTGGAAATTGCTCATTAAAGATGAGGGCTTTTCTGAGAGCAGTGGGTCTGTGAACAATTATAATGTGTTTAAGCATTAAATCATGGGCTTTTACTGTTTGGGGAAAGGGTGAGGGGAGAAAGAGAAAACAGAAAAAGCCCCCAGACCTCGCTTTTGTTTCTTTGTTTGCAGTGAAAAACAGGCTTAGCCCTAGGGCTCCCTTTACACAGAGCTGTGTCAGCAGGTGAAGAGGGCACAAAAGGATGTGAAATGTTTCCACCAGGAACATCTGCCCTGAGCTGCAGCAGCGAGGCCACTGGGTTTGCCTGGGACACCAGCTCCCTGTTTTGGAGCCACAGGCTGGTCAACCCCCAGTGCCCCTTGCGGAACATCATATACTGTACCATCAGACTTTAAACCATGAAGTCCTGGGCCCTCCTCTGTGTCAGTGGTGTTCTGGTGCATGAACTTTAGAGAAGCAACCCTGTTCCCCAACCAAACAACATGTTCCCATTTATCTGATCCTGGGAAGAAGCACACACATGCCTGGAAGCATAACTACTGCAGCATTCAAAAGAGAGCTTTGATACTCAGAACATGATGGAGAAAATTGATGTTCTAAGACAAAAGAATTCAACAAATACTTGTATCCATTATTTCTTGTGTGGGATCAGACGGTAGGTCCTGCTGAGACACCAGCTAGACACAGAAGAGAAATCTTGATTACTACGAGTTAAGGTACCAGGACCAAAAAGCTTGTTTCAGTCATAGCATCAGGAAGCAAAGCACCTGGATCTGTGGTCAGCTCAGATGAATATATTCCCTCCTCATATATCCTCAAGCTTGTGAGACACCAGCTGTAGCTGGAGAAGTGAGACTTTACCACTACTGCAAGTCACTGGAATACCCAGTGCAGACTGATCACCACAGCCCATGGAGGTGACAAACTGCTTCTGGGCATCAGCCAACCACAGCCCTGAAGATGAGCAGTGCAGCCACATGGGCCAGAGCCCTCTGCAGCACACAAGCCATTTGCAGATGTAAATGCTTCATCTACTTGTCCAAAACACGTTTTCAATCCCTAAGCCCTAATTTCACTTTCAGACCCTTTCATACAAAAGCTGCACCCAACAGCTTCCTTCTGACCACTTCATGTCCCCCGCGTTATTTTGAACAGCCTCACTGCCTTTCATCTACCAAGTTGACGTGGCTTCAAGTTGTCAGTCAGCCTCCCACCCGGCTGTCAAATGTCTCAGCCATGTGCTTGATCTCAGCCTCTGCATTTGCTTTGAAAAATCATGACACTGCGTGCTCAAGTCACTGCCGACTGCTGAAAAGGGGCTGGCGGCCGATCGCTGAGCAACAGCCCCACTGCTTTTGTTGTGCTTTCCTCATTCTTGAGTGCTTCTGTTCCCTTGAGGGTCTCTGCCTTCAGGGACCACTGCTCACCTCACAGGATGATGCATCCTGACACTAGTCCTACGCATGTCTCCAGCTGAGCACTCTTCTGCAGATGAGCTGCCCGATGATCCTCAGCAGTAGGCTACAAATGGAGGCAGGAGCTCAACTTTAAAGAAGTCGTTGGTTGCATGGTGACTGCAAAAGACTTATAGAGGGATGTGGGAAAGCCACAGCTTCCCCAGCCTTTGATTTATGAGGCTCTGAAGTGAGTACAGCACAGCTTGCCCATTTAGAATTAACATTTGATTTCCACTCAGACACTTCAGAAATCAAGGACTTTACTCTGATGTCCCAATTAACATGGATCCAGGCTGCCAAATATTTAGAAAACAGTCAAGACAAAAATGCCATGAGAACCGGTTCATTAGGCCACAGAAAGCAGCGTTTCCTGTGCTTCCCCTCTCCGTTCCCAAGGAAA
This sequence comes from Amazona ochrocephala, assembly GCA_039720435.1. Taxonomy (NCBI): domain Eukaryota; kingdom Metazoa; phylum Chordata; class Aves; order Psittaciformes; family Psittacidae; genus Amazona; species Amazona ochrocephala. The sequence continues at coordinate 6,502,600 of CM077886.1, read as the reverse complement.
ACTCAACGCCTGCATAAGCTCCTATACCAGGAGGTCAGGCTTTCACCTGCACGCTCGAGAACAGCTTCACCCGAGAGCTGTTGTTTGCGAAGTGCATCATGAACTCCATAATTGAGAACACGTGGAAGCCTTTATTGAGAGAGAAGCCTTACGCAACCCCAAGAGAAACTGTCTAGAAGACAGTCTTGCACAACAGACATCTACACTGCAGACAGGACAAATTATGTCAGGGTTTAAAGTCCAAGTGTAGCCTGGACACCCCAAGCAGCTTGGCTACTCCATATCAGCTGGCCAGAAACCCAGCATGCTCCGACTCATTCCAGCTACACGGACACCTTTTCCAAAGGCCTGACCTGTTTTCCAGACACAGACTGTTCTAGGATCAAGCATCATCTCCTATTTCCAACTGTTTTAACAGCAAACAGTGCTGGGTATTTTTTAACAGCTTGCTTTGCCATGGATTTTACAGTGTTTCCGTGGGGAATCTGTACCTTAAATAACCCATAAATAATCCTGAATGTATGTTTATAAGCTAAGGATGGGCAAAATAGTTCTGGGGAAATAACAGCGGATTTGAAATAAGGCTTAGAGTTTGTTTTATTTTTTCCATTCCTTTGGAAGGGTGAAAAGTAATCAGTTTTGCTTCATTTGCTTTCAATTTCACGCCTCTTCACTTCTGGCCCACCACAGCAACAGAAGCACTGAAACGCGTGAGGAAACCTCCTGCCTCCACGCTGGAAACTCCTCCTTACCCTCTGCCCCAAGCATGAGCACCAAACCTCCATGTGCACCTTGGGGCCCGCTCAGCACCAGCCCATCAGGGTGAGCTGCCCGGATGGAGGCAGCAACTGATGGGGTTTGACCCACTTCTCCGCTCATGACAAAGGTCCTCAACACACACAAGATATAAAGGGGGGGGAACAGCCTGGGAAAAGCTCTCCAAACAACTGACCTGCCCTTTACATTGCTAATGAAGCGTGGTCTCCCTTTGACAATATCAGTGTATGAATACACAAAACATATCTTCATAAAATGACCAGCACTGGAGGAGCGCTGAGGAGAAAAATGCACCTCGCAACTGCCCTAATGAGACTTCATTTGTTAATGACTTTCTGGCCTCCCAAAGTGGAAAAGAAGAAAACCAAAGACTTAATTTTTAGTACAATTAATTCTAATGACAGCAGAAGAACATTAATCTCTTAACTCTTAAGCAATGCTCACAGTCACTGTCCTATCGTTTCCTGACTTTGCCAGAAGGAATCTCATCTTTTCAGGATAACTGAGAGGAATTGTCATTTCATTATCTTTTAACCTCTGGTCAGGTAAATTCAAAAGCAGGAACCACAGACTGGAAACAAGGTTATGGGAAGAGAGAATTGCCCAAATACACAGAAAAAGCAGCAGCAGCAGCCCATCAGCTCTCCATCACGGGTTATTACTGCTCCTACAGCACACAGTTGAGCCAACAAGACTCAACAGCCTGTTTCACAGTGCACACCATGATGCAAAGCCATGTTTCACAGTGGCACACATCCAGTACGGCTGAAGCCATCAATGTTTTTTTCCCATACTGCACACCAGTCCATCAAAGGCTAGAGCAGGCTGCAAGAACCATCTCTTCCCAGCCCCGTTTCTTTCCCCAGTCAATCCTTTTCTCCATTCTGTATAATCCCAGCTCATCGAATCCAGCTTTTCAGAGTGTATTTTCTACTACAGTTTGTAACACCTCCATTCTTCCACCTACCCTATGCACAAACATGAACATACCTGCCAAAGCCTTCCTTTTGCCCCCATTTCCCGGAGCAGCAGTGCCAGGGCTGTCACTTCTCAGCTTGCTCCACTGACAGGGAGCTAAAAGCACCCAGGGAAAACTCCAACCACATCCCTTGTCCCTCACCATTACTGCTGAAGCCACACGATGCTTTACCTGCTCCTCAAGCAAGGAATGTAAAACCAAGCCTAACACCACTGTGAACTATTCTGCTCATTTTATGAATTATTACTGAATTTTTATGTAGATGCTTTAGAATCTTAAGTAAAGCAAAACTCACAGATTTCAGAAGAGCTCCACTGACTCAAGAGCTCTGAGCATCCACCTCCATGACCCTCACCTCTAGATACAGCCACCCAATCGCTTGGTACACTCCTGAATGACAGTATCAGGAATTGAGACCGAGATCCCATACTGGATATGTATGTCTGCACCCCCTTCTCTTGGACAAAGCAGCTCTTGCCACTACAAATAAATCTTAAATCCATGGCAGTATGGAGCATTCCTAATAACCAGTTAACAGTTCAGCACACTCCAGCACTCCAAAAGCTCAAATCTGCAGTGAAGCAGCACGTTCTGCTCACTAAAGACAGAACTATCTAAATTCAGTGTGGAACAAGAAAGATTATACAGAATACAGCACATGTATCTGGCTTTTGGGGAAGCTCCCTCCTTTTTCTTTAATAAGAAAGAAAAAAAGATGCAGTAACTTTCTTCTCTGTTAATGAAAGCCCCACAAAGAAGCAGCCACATGTGACTGATCCTCAGCCACACAACAGTCCTTTTATGCTGCTCTTATCTACCTGGTGCCCTGGCTCTTCTGCCAGGCTGCAGGATGCCCTTCTCTGCAACTCCCAATTTTTCTTCCCATGCCTCTTAGCCAACTTCGGTGGTAGGAAAGCAGGCTGCAGGATTACCGCCTGAAGAGAGGCTTCCACAGTGTCTGCAGCCACTCTCAAATATTTGGTTCAGTGAGGTGGTTTAACCTGAGAACTCAGCAGGTCAAGCCCCACGTATTTGCTGAGGCAGCACCCAGGGCCAAGTGTACCCCAGAACAGCTCCTACCTGTGTAGTCAATGACAAATCCGGTGTTGCTGACTGATGCATCACTTCGGAAGGCAAGGAAGAGGTTGTTACTGCTGCTCTCTATCCTCTCGGGAAGCTGGGAGCCATAAAAGCTTCCAATGAGGGGGCTGAGTGAATCTGGTCCATCATAGATATGAAGGAAATCATAGCCAGGCTCCAAACTGAAGCTGCAAAAACAAAGGAAAAGTGCTGGAAGTATGAGCAGACTACTGCAGCCCCTGGAGAACAACAGACTATGGTCTGGACGGGTACAGCCACAGAGCTGAGACTGCTTCTGCCCCGACCAGCTCCTCAGCTCAGTGCAGGGCATTCCCGCCTGCATTCCACATGTAAGGAACCACGGACTGGTGGTGCAGTCGGTAGCACAAAGCATAAGACAGTGTTGCTAAAGGGGCTTCCTGTGCTGCACCAGCTACATGGTTATGTTCTGTAGAAACCATGTGCTCATCAAGAAGGAGCTGCAGTCAAATTATGTGTATCTTCCCTAAATTATGATAATGTCTGAGAACTGACTACTTATGATGATGGGACAGCCCTACCAGGTTTGGCTCCTTCAGAGAGGATAGGACCCACATGCAGACCCAGTTTGCCCAGGCAGTACCCCACCACTGGTACCCCCTCCCTGTTCCCGCAGGCAGCCACAGCCATGGACCCAGACAGGCCTCAGGTACCTACGTGTTAAATACCAGGGCAATGACATAGTCAGGAGACACGGTGAGCTTCCAGTCGCACTCCTTCCCCGGTGGGTAGGGCTCCGGGTACTGTGGGGACAGGATCACTCCTGCCGGACCCGTCAGGATACCTCCGCAGGGAGCTGAAGGCAACCAAGCAAAGGGATGAGGCTTGGTCTTAGAGAAACGTCAAAAAGAGCAGACAAGATGCAGGAAGGCAGAAAGAGAGACAGACAAGGGGACAGCGAGGCAGTCTGCAAAGCTGTCCGATACTAAGATATGCATTACAAGAGCTTGTAGCGGCCCTCACAGAGATGAGGGCTCTGTTACTCCAGAGAGCCTACACCTACACACACACACACAGAGCTACAGATGCTATTACAGTTGTCATAAGATACGTAAGTGAGCAACCAGAAGGAGAAGATGCTTTATGCTTTTCTATTGTGCTTATTTAGGCAACTGCTGGTCAAAGTCTGGCTGGTTGCTAAGTAAGTGAAACATGTTGTGTGGACTAATGGCTTGTTCTTGTTTATTACAGTTACCAACACGTTAAATGTCAAGCTGATTGAAAAATCAATTATTACTTTTTTAAGGCTCAAAGTGCCTGCATATATTTCCACTGTGGCAAATACTCATGGCTGACTGACAGCCCTTCCGCAGTCTCTTCACGAGGGTCGATGCTCTATGATTTCCTCCACTGCTCAGATCAATCCTCCTGGATCTGGTATGGGGTGAGAGCGAGGGGAGCACAGCCTGTGTTCAACTTGGGTGTTTGACTACAGCAATGGGAACACCGAGTGGGAGATGAACCAGTACGGGACAGAAAGAACAGGATCAATCTTGGAAGGATCCTCCACGAAAGAGCGAGCATGTGTCACCCTGACTGGGGTCGGGGGCTGGAATTGGATGATCCAACCCAAACCACTCTGTCATTCCAGGATCGTGGGCTTTTACAAGGCCCCACAAACACACAAGAACCTCTAGGTATCAGGTAAAATGCAGCGGGGGTTGTTCTATAAACACTGCAGTAGAGATTCAACTAGAGACCCTTCTACAAGGCCCAAAAGCAAGTTCTTCAGCCAAGCCCAGTTGCAGGCTACTGCAGGCACTGACAACCATTACCCCTCTCGAATAGAGAAGGAAATCACAGCACGGACAGCAAAGACTCTAACTGAAGGTCACGCACAAATAACGTGCAACAAGCACCTATTCTGTGTCAGTTTACCTTAAACCTTTAGGGTGCATTCCTCTTCCAGACTGGAAAGTCAGGGGAAAATTCAGAAGAAATTAAAATATACAGACTATTTCTGACCAGCTTAAGGGATTTGACTCTTCAACACCCTCTCATTTCTCTGAAAATCCCACCCATTGTCTCCAAAGGATTTAAACTAGAAACTGGTCCAAGCGGTAGCTGTTTGGAGCTGGGTCAGGATACAGCCTTCAAATACCCTAAACTTCTGGGGGCTGTTTTAGTGGAGGTTCCCGTTCGGCCCACATTGTTCAGGGACTGCAGAAGTTGTACAATAAAGATGTGAAAAAGCAAAACAGAAATATAAAACCCCAGCCTCAAATTAAAGCCCGTTTTCCAATTCAGCTCTAACCAGGCTCCCTCACACAGTTGTTATAAAACTGGTATTATCTGGCCACTAATTATTCCTCCAAATCCTTTGTCACTGAATGGAGGGAAGGAGCAAGACACTGACTTCAGCTTCTTCACAGAGATTATGACTCCTAAAACAAGACAGTTCAAAAAGGACCCAACACAACATCTCCAAGTCAAATTGGAGACGACCCATGGGAATGCATCTCACACCAAGATTAAAGCACTGGCTACACTCCTTTGAGAGCTCAGCTTCTGCTGTGAAAGAAAACTCAACAAGAGAATGACGAGATGGGCATGACATGCAGCAGTATGATTTAGTTACAGCTCTAGGAAGACTAAAAGGACTGTCTCTATCAGGCTGAAAGGGTGCCACACTAGATCATCAAGATAGTCATTCAGAAACCAAGTCATCCTGCAGGGAGCATAAATCCGGTGCATGCTGTACGAGTTTCCTAGGTGGCATTAAATCAGACGTTAGAAATGCAATTAATTCATTTTATTGCTTGAGATAACAGTGCATAAACAGGAATGAAGGTTACAGGTAAGTAATTTGTGGTTAGCATTTAACTGGCCAGCAAATCTGATGCTTATTGCTCCTATGTGCTTGTCATGACTATTTTTATATGTTCTGGACATACTAAAAAGAATCACTTTTATGAGCTTCTTTTATTACTTTACGAGCTTAAAGAAAATGTCAGATAGTTCTTTCTCCTGACAGAATTTGCTGTCTCCTCATGCAGAAATTATTCATCCGTGACCCAACCCTCTCCACCAACCTGAGTTTTAAAGAAGCCTTTAATTTTGACTTGTCAGATTAAATATCATCACCTACATTGCAGTATATCCTATGAGCTTCCAGCATGAACTACATTCTCATTGTCCCAGACACTCTGGGGATAAACCTAAAGAGCAGTTCTAGGAGTCAGCTACCTGAGACATACAGCCCTTGTCACACACCTCTTCGAAGCAGGTGGGACTCACCCCCTTTAGATACAGAAGCCTTGCAACAAAACAGGGCAGGGAAGGCGGTGCAGTGGAGGCTGGATGTGCTCATACCTGTGCAGGATGGAGGGTCTGGTTGCCAGAAAAATCTGTTCTCAATCTGCACACAAGTGATTTTGGCCTCCCCTTGCAGAGCGTATCCTGGATTACACTGGAAGATGATGGAGTCACCTGCCTCTTTGCTGTCACCACTCCGGCTCCCGTTCTGGGGAATTCCTGGGTCGTTGCAGGAAGTGGCAGTGGAAACTGAAAGTATTAAAACCCATATATTTAATACACACAAATTAATATTTAATACAGGCTTACAGCACCAGCTGTACTTGGACTCTGTCCTTAAACACACATTGAACCAATGACTTCATTCTCCATCCCTCCTCCTTCAGTATCCCTTAAAGTTGCCACACATGAGAACTGGCTTTTCCTTTGCACTGAGCATCTGCCACTCCAGCTGGTGAAGGCTCTGGGGAACGGCAAGTTCAAGTACACTGCACAGAGTGCAAGTCTGATGCATAATTGTGCACATGCATGCTTGCTTCATGAGTCCAGACGTCTGCTGATCTTACACGGCAGTTTTATAGAACCGTGTGTCAGACACATGCTGCAAACCAAACCAATCCCAACACTTCCCACTTCCCCTGCGTGGCAGAGCAACTTCGCCTTTAGCCCTGTGAAGCATCAAGCCTGACCTTTCAGAAACACACGTGTTGCCCTCGCAGTCCTTCAGCTGTGCCCCTCTGGGGACGTGATGAGCCCCTCAGCTCCTCCTCAGCACAGGGCAGGCAGCAGAGCTTCACTACTGACTGAGCTCAGGGTCTGTCAACACCACCACTACTTAACAGTATGGAAAGGCCTGGAGTAACAGGAGATTTGCAGGCTTATATAGATCATTAAAGTTCACAAGATCCAAAACTGTGTACTTTTGAGCTCAGGTCTGGCTACTTAGTCACACCTTGTGAACAAAGGCTTTGAGCAGGAGCATTTAAAAAAGACCAGCTCTGTACTGGGCAGTGGAGCAGAGCTTATTTCCTGCTAAGTTAAGGAGAGTCTGTTACACCCAGGCTGTTTAGAGAAAGCTCTTCTCAAAAGAGTCAGAGGAAATCCCCCTCTCTCTTTCTGTGCAGCTCAAGATAAGCAAGTTAGCAGCCCAGTCCAGTTCTTCCTAGCAGGAGACACAAGCCTGGCAAAGAAAGAGGACAGCAGAGCTGTGCTGAATGACACAAAGATCTCCCTCCTCCTTGGTCATCCCAGAAGATCTTGTACCCAGCACAAACCCTTCCCAAAGAGCTGTCCAGCTCTCCTAGCCATGCAAGGCACCCTGAGCTGAGAGCTATGGGCAAAAGTCTGGGAGAGACAAAATGAGCTCAGATGCTTGGACATGTCTGAGTCCCAGGAAGGTCGTACCATCATTCACCCAACAGCCTCCCTGTTTACTCCCATTGCCAAAACAGGCACCTGGTTACTGGTCATGCCAGCGAAGGCTTGCAGCCTGGAAACCTCTGTGCCAGTGCTGAAACACATTACCCTAATAGAATTGAAATTTATGTGTTTGCAAGGCCAGATCTTGGCTAACAGCAGCCAGGACCCAGGCACTGACAGATTGCAGTTGCACTACACATAGTGCTGCTGTGAGCAATGACATTCCTATGGCCAACAGAGCTTTTTGTGGTCTGCATCTCCAGGGATCCAATTTGAGGGACTGTAAATAGACTTGGTTTTCAGAGCCCACTGACCAACTGCTCCCAGAACGCCTGGAGGAAGCTGCCTGCATACTGGTGTCTTTAAGGGACCTATGGGAATGTGACGGAAAGTATCTGTAATTCCTTCTTGTGTATTCCACAATGTACTGCTCCACATCTTGCTGCCAAGTTCACCACTGTGAAGGTGACTGTAGCAGAGGGAGCACAGAATTCACCTGCATTGCAAAGACAAATTAGAAGTTTCTCAATTTGCAGAGACTGCAGCCAAATCTGGTAGAGCACAAACGGCTGGAAGTCCTAGAAGACAGGACAGTTGCTGCTACCGCGTTCAATACAACATCATCATCATCATCAGGACTTTGCAGATGGACCTGAAATCACTTTATCAGCAAAGCTGCACTGGACAACGCTGAGGAAACAATCTAAAGCCTACCTGAAAACTGAACAGCAAAGCCCTGCTTGCTTGTGAAGAAGTCAGTGTTGAACTGAAGTATGACCGAATTGAAAGTGCTGTGGACATCACTGGGTAAGCTGGACCCGCTGATCTCCTTCAGGAGGATGCCATTCTCCACTGGACCATCCCAGATCCTCAGCACATCATGGAACTCCTCGGTGTGGAAAACCATGAAATGGAGCCTGTGGCAAAAGGAACTGGAAGTCAGACCACAGGGAGCTCTGCCTTTATTCCCAAAAGGATAAGCAATGTGGTCAGTACCAATCTCAGGTAGCCTGACCCACAAGGAATGTGTTTTCTCCTGTTACTGCAAACTTCACCCCCTATAAGCCCCAAGATCTCTAAGTCACATCCATAAAAAACCCCAGCTCAGTCACAGATACTACTGTTTTCCAAAAAGTTGGGTCCTTTCTGGTGTTTCTGTCCTAAAAATCCTGAGGAATAAGGTACAGGTCCAAAAGCCCATTGTGGGCCGTGGAAAAGTCTCCAGCCAGAATGTCACAGCTGGTTTTACACTGAAGGTGCTCACTGCAATAAGTAGCTGTCACACAGACAAAAGGCTCAGCCAATGACACACAGGAAACCTCCAGCAGAGAGGTACAGGGGCTGTGAGGGAGAGGATGGGGCTCCACTGTAGTTCCACTGAATTCTGTAACAGATGAACACAGAAGTATGCACAAACTTAGTCTCAAAAGAGATCTGGCAGAAAAAGTGCCGGGGTCCCTTCACAGCTCACATGCACTCATCCCATGGTCCCTGTGCTGCACACAGCAACAACCTTGACTGTCCTTCAGCTTTTATTTGTGTCCTGCAAAGAACAGCTCATTGGCAAGAGCCAGCATCTACTGATAAAATGCATTGATTTTTGTTACCTGCATCCAGAGCAAAGAATTTGCTCCTGGCACCAATATAATCTTCTAGGGGGGGGGGGGGGACAGGGGACAAAAGAGGGAAGGAAACAACCAACACCACTCTTCATTAAAACAGCATCACGCTGCAAAATAAACCCTTACCATGGTGTTAACTGCCCTGGAGTTGAATAGAAAGGGGTAGAAAAGGGTGTTGAGAAGGCCGGCAAACAGGTGGGTGCAAGTTCTGAGTGATGGACTGCAGCACCTCCGAGGATTTGACATGCTTTACGAAGTTCCGAATAGCGCAGAACTGTGTCTGGATCAGCTGTCACTGAGATCACTGCTGTTCATAAACCCCCAGTGCCACTTTCAAGTGGGAGCTCACTGCTCTCAGCTCTGTGAGCAGCACTCTCAGGCAAGTTTCACTCATTTTCCAGTGTTCCCTCCTACTTCTCCTTCCTATTTCTCTCCTGAGGCCCACAGATAAGTCATTTTAGCTGTAATTTTATGTGTGTGTGCACGTGTCTGCACATGCACAGGATTAATCCTCTCTCAGAGTGCAACCCTTTTAACTTGCATGGCAATAATGAGCAGACTAATTTTTCCATCTTTCCTTCCCTCGTTCTGTGCAGATACAGCTTCATTCAAAAAGCTCTGGTGATTAATTTTAATGTAAGTTATAAATGAGAGCTTCATACAATTGTATCATGCGTGAAGAGGATTATTTTTCCAATGGATTACCATAAAAATGAAGTTGCTGAAAATGTGGGCTCTCAACTACCCAGAGATCATCTGTTCTGTCTGAGCTGCCAAAGGTGCAGAAGAAGGGAGCTCTCATCTCTGATGAACAGAAGGGTCACAAAGATGTACCACTGTACCACTGCCTGGCACCAGCTCAGTTCAGCCCTGGCCCCTTCCAAGCCTTGGGCTCATCCTGCAAACACAAGCTTCTCATTTGAGTACTCTTACAGAAGCAGACAGGGATTGTGCGTTAGTGAATTCACTTGCTGAAGCAGCCACTTATGCTTTTGTGGGAGGGGGAAGAGGGGGTGTCTGCTGTTTACGCTGCCCTATGAAAATCATTGCATTCTTCAGAGCCTTTTACAGGAAAAAAAAAGAGGAGACTTCAACTGGAAGTTGCCTGTGTAGGAATCAAGCTGCATTGACGATGCTCTTTGTCCCGTGTTCACACCAGAAACCATCCATTATTGAACCACACTGAAGAGCAGAGCTAATGGAGGACATTTCTCCATTAAGTAACATGAAAATACTGGACCAAACCTATCTCCGGCATAAACTCATCATCTAAAAGCACCCCAGAGCTCAACATAATTAACAGCCTCTGCTGAACAGATGATGAGTGCTGACGCAGCAAGAAGGCTACAGTGGAGATAAAAGGGCACTGACAGTGAAGGAGTGTAGGGCTGGAACAGCAACAGGTCATGGGTCAGCAGAGAAACGGGGCTGACACACCAGCTAACAAGCACTAGAAATTATGATGGGAGACTGTGGGAGAAGAGGATTACTGCTGAATTTACAATCCACATTTCTCCCTTTCAAGTCCCGTCACTTAGCAGATACTTTACTTGCCAGTACACTTCAGTTTTCTGTCGAAGGTGGCTTTAGCTGGACTGGAACACGTGGGTACACACAGAGCAGTACTGAAATGCCTTGGCAGGGCTTGGGCAAGCTTCAGTGTGGGAACAGTGGCTAAGCAGCAGCAGGGATCACAGATGAAGTATCACTGAGCAGGAAACTGCCTGGATTCTGCTGGTGACTGCACTAACTTTATGAGCCAAATGTTCTCAGTACCATGCTTACCTAAGTGCCAAATTCACAGAGCTCAGAAACAGATTACATTTCAAACTGCCATTTTCCAACTGGAAAGCAGCAACAGGACAATAAAAGAAGTCAGAGGAGGAGGAGGAGAAAAGAGTCTTTGGTCTCTGTACAGACCAGATGTTTAGAAACCAACCTGAGCCTTTCCTTTGGGAGGATAATTACATTGTATGTGCTCTATTTATTATTAAACCAATAAAAAGATGCAATTAGAAGATGAAGGGTAAGTGCTGTGGTCTCAGTTTTCCAGCTGTCCGCTCACCTCTGGGGACCCTCACACCTGACTCTTCACTCTCACAACTGTAATGGGATAGAGCTCAACCCTTTCAGTGTTCAGTGTGGGAGGTGAACCAAAGCCAGAACTGCCTTTATCCCTTCCTGGGATGTGATCTTCCAGGAAATTTTATACACACATCACCATTTGAGGATTTTGTCACTTGGACACATATTAAACACTGTTGGGAAATTCAACATTAATCTGGTGGAAAAGATTTGTTTCCGAATACATCACCTTGAGGGAAGGGGTTTACACTGCACATGCACATAAAAGCTCTTGGATTTTAACACAGAAAGACTACAGGCAGCAATAGCACATCATCTGGTGTCACCACTCATGGCACAATGGCTGTTACAGGCACAGCCCAAACAGGGCTGAAAAGCTGAAGAGAAAGAAGTGATGTCACCTCTGCCCCACCTGGCAAGGAGATAAACCAGCACTTGTTCCCTCGTTTGGGATTATCAAGGTGACAGCATTCTCCCTGCTTGCCTTGTATAATCATTGATCTGCTGCTGGGAAAATAAGCTGCACATGGGAAGGAAGCCAAGCTACAATAACCTGGCCCAACTCACCCTATTGTGCAACCAGCTTCTGCCTCTATCGTCCAAATACAATTCAGATTATGATCGTAGGGTGTTGGGTAGCCAGGAGACAGTATCCGTCCTGACGACTCTCCTTTGATAGTTCCCCCACACTCAGCTGAAAGAAACATATGGGTTAGTGAGAAGATTCATGACATATTACAGTTCTTACTTGGCAACAAAGCAAACCTCATCCTACAAATACAACAGGGAGTATTTCTTGCCATTTAAAGAGATTCTTAAAGCCTACAAAACAAAGATAAAGAGAGTAATTTAATTCAGCTGCACTTCTGTGCATGCTCCCAACACGTGACACATTGTCAAAGCTCCCCTTCACCTTTTTGACTTTGTAGTGAGTAAAGGCAGAGCCTGCAGCATCCCGCTTTCCCTGATTCACACACGTGCAGTGAGAGAGCTCAATTCTGCTTGTACCCACGAAACACCTGAACAATTCATCAGTGTGACAAGATGAAGAAGCCAACATACGTGTGTGTCTGCTGAGTGAGCCTGAGGATTCTGAATACATCTTCATAACGCATCCATTCAAATTCTGTACGTTTCCACGTGCTCAGAGATAACTATTCACAATGCAATATGCGTACAGCAAATAGGGTGAAAGTTAAGATGATGCATAAATCACAGAAATTTGTCTTTCTACCTCAATAATCAAGGCTAAAATTCAGCAGAGAGTTACTGCATAAAGAATGATCCTAACTCAGGGGGGTGCCAATGTCTGAGCACATCAATCATAGCCACGAAAGCAGCCTCCTGCTTGTTGAGATCTCTCAGAGGACTAAGCCTGTATGAACTTCTCCACGTCCTGGATACACTGACTAATTATGAAGTTGTCAAGTAACAAACCAACAGCAATTCATTCAGACAGAAAAAAGTATCAGAATTTCCCAAGCAAGAAGAGATTCTTCTGGAGAGCTGCAGGTAAAAAGGGACTCAGGACTCAGCTAAGAAAAGACAGAGGGAATTAAAATGTCTCAGAATCTGGGATCAGATGTCATGTAGCTCTCAAACAGACATGACTTTGAACTGTCAAAAGCCTGGACGCACATTGATGTCTGCCATTATCAGCAAGTGCCACTCTGTTTAACACATTCAAGTGAGAGGACAAGGACTGGAAAAGCAGCAGTCTCCTTGCAGAAACCTTGTCAAACATGTGCTTGGAGCACAGTGTTCCACGTTCAGGCTGCTTGTGGAAGTTTTTCAGAGATCACTGCTCTCAACCTGAAGGTGCCTTACATAGCACCCTTATCACAGTGTATTAATGCAGAGGGGTGGAACCAGCATCAGAGCTAATGTCATATGTATTAGCAAAGGAGGAAGAAAGGGCGCTCAGCATGATGCCCACAAGGGAACACGTGCAAGAGGATGTTTTCAAAGCAGGAGTTGTCTCACCTACACAGGTTGGCAGGGGTTGATCCCAAGCTCTCCGCTCCCCAGTCAGGCAGACCAGCACCCTGCTGCCTCGCAGGGTGTAGCCAGGGTCACAGCTGAAGGATACTGAGCTGCCAGCAAAGTGTCCCTCGTCATGTACCTTGTAACCGAACTGTGGGATGCCAGGGTCCTCACATTTAATGAGTTCAAAACCTGCAGTGGGAGAAACAGCATCTGTTTTAATCTGGTATTTAACAGCCAGGAGATATTAACACAGATTGGATCATAATTTTCTTCTTAAAGTCATCTGCTGAAGAGAAAAAACACCATATTGAACATCAATATTTTTTTAATTACTATTTGAATGAGATCCCACAAATCTGGTATCTCAGCTTGGATTCAAAGTTTCTGCATCACCACCGCCTCACTCACAACTGAAAAGGCTTGCTGACATGATCATCTCTCCCACTCCAACTCCACTTGAGACTACAAGATCGTTCTGGAAAGGACTTTCCCCTGGTCACGCAACTGCAGCACAAAAACGCAACACTGGACCTCAGACTCCCACCTCACAAGCATAAGGCTCTTAGGACTTACTGGAAAACTGCAGCTCAAAGCCTTTACTCGTGTTCTCAGTGTTGGTGATGAACTCGAGCCACATGCTGCTGGAAGTGCTGTTGATGCTGGTGCTGAGCATTTCGGAGCGGCTGAAGGAGCCCAGCAGGCGAGCAGAGCTATTGCTGCCATCGTAGACCTGGCAGGAACAAGAAAGAGCGTCTGGAAAACATCTTTTATTTGCTACTTGAGGGACCAAACCATCCCTGAGTGCAAACGGGGACAGGTCCTTTGAAGCCAGGGAAACTATCCCAACCAGTAACGAGACTGGTGCCACTCATCTGAGGAGCAGGATTCACACCCTGGAGGATCCACATCCTTCTCTTTACACCTGAGCTTACACTGCACTCAGGGCCGCTTTCTGAACCAAGCTCTCTTTCCAAAGCACAGCTACTGGGAAAAACATTTTCTCCCTACAGTGACTCATAGATGTGCCTTGACCCCGCTATTATTTAAGAAAACACATTCTCTATCCCTTTCTTCTAGATAGCATGATTTTCTATGAGGATAAAGAGCAACTTCGCACTAGTGGAGACTGATAGCTCCTTTCCTCAGGAGCAGATGAGAAGTTGATGACAAACCTGTTGAGAGAACATCATTTCCTCCACAATGAGCATGTTCTCTACATTAGCTGAAAATCTCTCCCTCCTTCCAGTCATTTGTGAGCTGGAAATATGTGGATTACACCTATCTTGCAGCGCAGAAGTATGGCACTTAAATAAGGACAGGAGTTCTCTGGGAAGATGGCTCAGCACAGCAGCACATATCTTGTAATATTAACGTCTCCTACAAAACCCATTTCTTTGTGGTTAACAAACAGCCTGGATTCGTCTCCTCCTATATAGAGCCCTGAAACTTGTAAATGCAGATCGATCCGAGTGTGGGAATGCTGAAGAGCTTGTCTGGAATTAAATAAACCCTTTTTTGGGGGGACCAATCAGCCTTGATTCTTAAAAACACAACAGTAATGCTAAGCACCTCACACTTCCCCATGTGCTAACAGCTCCTCTGTACAACTACGCAGACAAGAGCTGAGGTTTAGCTACAAACCAAACTGGCATTCTAACAAATCTGTAGATCCCAGGAAGACTCCATAGCAGAAGGTGCAGTGATACAGCAAAGACATCTGCATTTTTAATGGACAGCAGGCTTGTTTATGCATCCATCTGCAGACTGAAGCCTCAAATAAGCAGCTAGGCTGAAGTGCACTATTGCTTCAGGGCCAGAGACTGCTGTGAGCTGCGGAAGTTCAGAGGTGCCGATTCCCTAAGATTACACAGTATGTTTTTAAGCACAAACTAATGCACAGCACTGACACCCTGCTCAGTGTCCTTGGGCTGGAAGATACTGTTTCACAGCTGTATCATGTCTTGCCTCTCACTCTAACCTTAGAGGAGATGCACACAGTGTTTTAGCCCAGCTGACTTCAGTCTACTCCATGGGCACACTGTTGCTGTGCTCAAAGCTGCTGTGCCAATCACAGAACAATGCAGCAAGCTGTGCTTCCCCTGCTTGAGACACAAGAATTACCTTGAGGACATCTCCTGCCTCCAGTTCAAAAGTCCTGGCTTTCAGCTGGATCCCCTTTCCTGGCTGGGTCTGGATGGAGTAGATGCACTCATGGTTGTTGTTATAGTTCAGTGGATAGTTGGGGGACAGCAGAACACCTTGGGTTCCAGTTACAGACGAACCACATTCAGCTATATAAAGACAAAAACCCACATTTTAATTATCCCATTGTACTCCAGCCATACAGCACATGCAGGTGATTCCTCCATCAGCCACAGATGCTCTCTCCTTCCTATACCCATCTGCTATAGCATCCACAGGCTCTATTTCCAAGCGCAGTCAGTAAACAAAACAGTGCTTAACAGCATTTCGATCATAGTTAAACCTCGGGTGCCTTGTGAGAGAGATTAATGCCCTCTCCTTATGCAGACAGGGAAACTGAGTCACAGGAACTTGATGTGCTCAAATGAGCCTAGAAAGAAGGAAATAAGGAAGGAAAGAGTCCTCTCCCTGTTGTTATTCATTCACCATGATCTGCTGTCTGTCCCTGTTCCATCACATTCTTCTAGTAAGACTTCTCCCCTCCTTCACCAGATCTGCTTCCTTTTCTACTCTATGTAGTGTGAACAGCCTTTGATTTTAAGCCAAATTTGAAGTTAGAAGATTTGTGAGACTCCAAACTTGGCAGAATGAGCCTTTTTAGAGAAGGAAGGGAATGGCAGCTTTGGAGGTTCAACCTGTCTTGGGATATCAGCAGATCACAGTTCAATGCTTCCAAAAAATAGCAACAACCATCCCTCACCTTTGCATTTTATGTGTTTCAATGGCAAGCTTTTAAGACCACATTTCCTCTCTCATAGGACCATGCCACTGTGAGTGTAAGAGGACTGTGACGGGCGCATCCTCACTACAGAAGCAGTGAGCAGACATTCAAGCAGCAGCACTGCTGCTGTCAGTGGCAGTTCTGAGCTCGTGGCACAGTGTGAGGATGAACTCCTACCTGCTCTTATCCCAGGGAGGAAGCAAAAGTCTGCAATGCTTCCACACAGCTTGAGGGCTTGCTTGCAAAATGGCATCCAAAGGATGTTCTCCTGCTGCCAGCAGTGCTGCCTGGTCCCAGGGTCTGACTGCAGCCAGTTCGCTCTGTGTATCCATAATCCCTCAACATGTGTAAACCTGCCTTGCAACCACCATGCACTCAGGATTTTTCCCTACTCCCTGATTAGCTTCCACATGAGCAAACCACAAACCATTGTTTTCTTGGCCTATTTACCCTGAAAGATTTCCAGCTGTAAAACACTGGCTTCCTGTTCCTTTGAGTCCTGGTGTTTTGCATGCACAGCTGGGGAGAACCACTCTAACTTGCCCTGGAAACAGCTTTTCTGATTAGCAAGCTCTGCTTCATCTCCATGAGCCCTTGACAGCATACCAAGTTGCTGGAGCTGATGGAAACTGTCACTGTGCAGCTTTCTGCATGGACTTTGTCACCTCTGCTGGTCCTCCAATAACACACTGGAGTTAAGTAAGGATTAAGTAAGGGTTAAGTAAGGAAGCAGCAGATACACCAAGAGGAGGTACTTTGGAAGCAATTTTCTCCTCCTCTCTTGCCATGTATGAAAAGCGGGACATTCACTTTAGCATAGGGATGATGCTGGAGACCTCACCACTTGGGATCTGAGGTAGCAGTTGGTGGGGAGCACCCCTACCCTGGACAGAGGGGTTGGCCAAAGGAACAAGCTACCCTTATTCTTTCCAGACCTATTTCTACAACAGGAATTGAATACAAAGCATCTGGTCTGTCTGGCAGAAACAAATTACCCCTTAAGTGATCTTAAGGGGTACATCTCCAGTACCATTGTACATCCAGGGTGAGTACACAGATCTAAGTGTGCAGCAGGGACATTGTGGCCAAAGCTGTCACCCTGCCACCAGAGCTCTGTGCAAACCAGAACTGAACTTGACCCATTATTATCAAATCAACATACTAACTCAAACCAGCTGCAGGAGGGGACTGGGAGACGAAGCCACTGTGTCCACCTAATGATGATGTCCGAGGATCAAATTTAAAGCTTTGTTATGATTCTTTCTGATGTCTATACCCCTGATTAGCTTTCTCTGCAACCTGATTATCATTCATGCCCTGAAGAGGCTGCTTGTCACAGCAGGATGACGCAGCCCTGTGACCTAAGCATCACGCAGTGCTGGGAAATGAATCCAGACAGAGGAAGCAGAGCAGCTCTTGCTGGAATGTTCTATTTGCAATGGCCCTCAAAGGTCACTACCACAGATCAGGAAAACCTACCCAGCAGGCTTTGCCAGAGTGAAACCAGGTAAGAGATGTGGTCTGCCTCATTTGAGTGAATCCCTCATGGCTCGGGGCAACAGCAGGGCACTGAGCAGTTTCCTGCTTACTAAACCGCACAAGAAAAAAGCATGGCCATGATTCATCCACTCATGCAATTACTGGGGCTGCAGAGACACCAGGTATCTGCTGAGGAGTGACCCAACCTGCTATGTGCCTGGTGGCCTCCAGCCCAAGAGAGAACACCACAGCCTTCCTCCCCGTCCCTGCCATCCCCACACACACCTGCACGGCTGAAACCTCATTCCAGCTCCCTCTCGCCCATCTCTGCACCAACCACCCTGTGAGCTGTAAGACGCCATCCTGGGGGATGCCACCCATCCTGCCCACCAAAACCAGCCAGCACAGTGTAACCAACCAAGCAAAATGAAAGCACATGACCACCTACCAACACACCTTGGCAGAGGCGAACTCCACACACGCCGTCTCCCCCCGAGGCAGGTGATGCGGGATGCGCCCTCCAGCCGGTACCCGGGGAAGCAGGAGAAGGTGAGGACATCCCCCACTCCGAACTGCAGGCCCTTCCTGATGCTGTAGGCTGGGACCTCCGGCTCGTCACAGGGCTCCAAATCATACTCTACAGGGGACAAAGGGACATTCATGGAACGGCAGGGAGACACCTCATACTCTGCTCTCCCTGGTGATGGTACCCCAGTCCCTGAACACAAGGATGAGGAGGAAGCCCTAAGTTTTGATCTAGCTGCAGCAAAGCTCTGCAAAGGAAGCACCCATAAGGACATACATCCTGTTTGAGCTATGAAGACCAACTGGGGTTTCACTCTCAATATGCAACCCCCAGGGCATCACCAGGATAACCACAGAATCATCGACTCAACTATGCTGAAAAAGACCTTCAGGATCAAGCCCAACTGTTACCCCAAGACTGCCAAGCCATTGGCATTCTGGATAATAGTCAAATACATGCCTCTGGCCACAAAGCATTTGATGGAAGCCTCTTTGAGGGTTGTTTTTTGAGAAACAACTGACCTGAAAAGCAGAAGAATGCACACGTGTATCTGAAGAAAGCTAAAACATAACTGATTCCCATTTTCATTTTCCAAGATAGGAAAGAAGTCTCCAAATACATACAGTTACATATACATATAGTATACATAGACGTAGAGTAGTTATAGTACATACAGTTAGAGGCAACTTTTTTAAAGGCAAAAAGCCTTTTCAAGGCATCAAAATGAAAGTGAATTGGAAACTTTCTGACTAGTTTCCATGGAATATGAAAAACATATACTAGTATAGACTAACATATATACTAGTTTCCATGTGAATCCCTAACTTGAGAGGCCAGAACTAAAGCACTGGAAGCCAGTTCTCAGTGCAGCAGGTTTGATCTGCATCTATGGCAACAGAGCTCTGTCTGTTGAAGGCAGCAAGCATCTCAGCACCAAGCTCCACAACAAAATTGGCCATTTCTCTTCCACACCAGCACTCAGAATCTGCAGCTGATGCCCTCCAGATTAAAAGGGATGCTGCAATACAGGGAAGAACAGCCTCAGTGCAAAAAGCTTCTGTCCATTAGGTGATTGCTTTGCAGAGCAGCTCGGTGAGGCACCAGGGCAGTGCAGATTTCTGCAGTGTGCGCACAGGCAAACACTTCAGCAGTCATTTGTTGCAGTTTGGGTTAAAGGACACTTTGTGTGCTTCAAGCAGAGATTACTCAGATGAAGCAATTATTTATTGGTGTGATGGTCTTTTCTGCATAGGCAAAAGTGCCTTTCTCTGAGCCTCTCTCCAAGAGCACCACGCACACACTGCATTTCACTGACAACTTCTGAGCATACAGAACTTCATGCGAAGAAGCCAGCGTTTTGTGTAATCAAAGCAGCATCACGAGTGGCTTAGTTTAGTAAGCACAGGGCTGAACTGGCTTACTGGAGGTACTCGGGGCAGAGGCCAGATCTTCAACAGCCCAGCAGGGCGAGGAGGCTTGTGAAGTCGGCAGAATCCTGCTTCCCTCAATGCCCTGCCCTGTGCACCAAGAGGTCTGCTCTCATCTGCCATTAGAGCAGGTCAATTAGAGCCCAGCAAGAGAAAACGCTGCTCCCGGTTCCCCAGCAATGCCAATGGGCTCACGGAAACCTGGCCCAGGCTGCAGGAAGCATGTGTGACATCTAGGACAGGCTGAAGCCAGCGGCAGAGGCTGGGTCAGTGGATGAGCTCCAAGTGGAGCAATGAACCAAATGGAAAAAGAGAGACCAGCCGGACAATGGGAGTGACCAGCTCTGCCTTGCTCCTTATCCAAGAAGTCCAGATTGCTCAGCACTGCCTTCCAAAAGATCCCATCTGTCCCAGCTTCCCATGTTAGAAATGCTGTACTTACTGCAATGATTTTCCTCGATAAACAGGGAAGGAAGGCATCTGGAGGAAGAGGGACAGCACCCCCCAAGAAAAGGTGAGCTGACACTCAGTCCATAACAGAGCAGAAAAGATGATCGGGTGAGGAGGGAGAAAGCAACAAAGACACCTGTAGTGGGATTTAATTCCAGTGGATTCAATCCAGTCATCTACTGGGGCTCAAGGCAAAACTGCCACACCTGGTGACATGGGGACTGCAAGGAGACTATTTTTTGGGTCATGCTGTGGTTTCACGCTAGAATAACTTACTGGGTAACGAGGAGTGACAGTGACCCAAATCCCATGCAACTGCATCAACAGAGAAATACTCCCAAGATTTGCAGAGAAGTGGGAAGGGAAACAATGAAGTCTTTGCCCACCCCGTCCTTACCTGAGAAGGTGATGTTGAAACCCTCATAGGACATGGAGAAGTCTGAGATGAAGCGAATCTGAGCAGAGAAGTTTCCAAAGAGCCCTGCACTAAGCGGGGCAGGGAGCCGAGAGCCCGTCAGCTGCTTCAGGGGCTGAGAAAAGCTGGTATTTTCAGTGATCAGGAGGTAGTCGTGGCCATTCTCCAAGTGAAAGGTATGGAAGGTGAAGAACACACCTGCAAGGGAGGAGAAAGAGAGATGTGTTTGTGCGGCACCCCTTTGTCCCAGAGCCAAAGCCCCTCTCCCCTCCCTGAGAGGACACCAGTATCGATTCCATGTTTCCCAGTAACAGCAGGAAAAGCACACTGAAAATCATGGACACGTTTATGTCAGGAAGGAAATAGATGAGAAAAGGAAAACGAGAATCTGAGAAGCAAAGCGAATCCCACACTTCTATGCCCATTATACTGGCAAAAATAAACCCCACAACACACCCAGTGACAGAAAAAGCAGACAAACACGGGGTAACTGCTTTGCTGCTTCTTCCGAATTCAATTTCAGCTATTTGAAACATTCTGGTGAGAAGACTGTGACCTTGCTGCATTTGCAAATGAACAAGGAAGGAGTAATGGGTTACTTAAAGCATCCTTCACACCTACAGACACAAAACAGTAAGCACTTCATGCTCGTGCAGAGGCCTCCAGCTAGGTGATTTTTCATGCTGGAATTCAAATGCAATTAGAAACACTTATTCTCTGGAAAATAAATTCCATCTCTGGAAAACACAAATGGCAGCGCCAGCTTTCAGAGAGCAGAGCAAGGCAGCATCTTGTATCAAAACCCCTGTCACATCATCATCTCACAAAGTTAAAAAGCCAAAGCAATGCCTAGCAATAAAAAAGCCTCTTTGCATTTATATGGCTTCTTTCATCCGAGGATCTTGGCACACTGAGCACCACGGGGCAGGCTCTGAGCCCATGCTCAGCCTGAATGGGGCTTTCCTCTCCTCACACCACCACTAAACCCAACAGGGCTATCTGCAGAGACACAGGCTCCCTCGTGCAAGCCCAAGAGCTGCGATCTGGTCTTCATCAGTCACAGCCAGAGCCCTTCCTCCTTGCACGGATCAGGAGTGCCCAGTGGCAAGACCAAGTTCTTTCAGTTGAGCCAGTGATTAACAACATGGAGCCTGCCAGGCTGCTGAGACCCAAGGGCTGTCTTGCTCTGCATCCCATCCCTGCCAAAGTACAGCGTCAGCTGCTTCCCAAGTGAGCACAGGAAACCTGTACATTAGGATCAGAGGAATAATCTCCTCCTTGCTGCCCATTAATTTCTGGAGATCAGGATGTGACCAACCTGGAAACTGACTAAAGCTCTGGAGCATGAGATTTAATACCCATCCCAACAGGTTTTTGTCAGCATCAAATTATAACTCTGAATATTCCGTTTATCCCTATGCCCACCCAATTTCTTTTTGAAGGTTTACTGGTCACATGCAAGCAGTTTCCTTCCAAGAAACGAAGGTCAGAGGGGCTGGTAACCAATACAAAGCCTTTCCCACAGGAATCACTGGACTGGGAAGAAGCAGAGCACACAGGGCATCTCAGCAGCCTTCTTTTCTCTCCATCTTTACACCCGCACAGCAGCTCCTTGCACTTTGCTTATCACCAGTCTCCCAGGCAGAAAGAAGTATTTGTGTGGCCCACTACTTAGTGATGACTGAAAGGGGTCTCAACTTTGACAATTCCTTTGTTATATCCAGGCGAATATTATATGGAGCCTGGCCAAGACGTTTTAGCTCCACTGCTCCCCACAAAACTCTGTAAAGGTAGGAAACATGGAATGGTTTCCAAGTGTTTGTTATTCTTACCAGCAGTACAGTCAATCAAAAATAGACGGACCTGTTTTGGCCTGAAAACCTGGGTGAGATGCAGTGAATACAAAATGCTTTCAGTCTTCCCTGCTTATCAACTGACAGCAAATTTATACCCTTGGCTTTACAAAACCCAACCTAAGGAACAGGAATCGCTCCACCAAAATCAACACACCAAGAGAGGAACACAAGCGTAATTCAGTCCTCAGGACTAGGAGGACAGCCCCTGATTCCAGGTCTTTCAGAACAACTCCAATCAGAGGGCACGAGGCCTCTCCAGCAGCAGAGCCAGTTAAAGGCTGTGTAACTGTAGCCATAAGGGCTAATTATAAACTCATTTTAAAGGATTTGTGACTCTGATTAAACCTTTGCTCCGGTTTGAAATTTACTGTGGTACAAAATGCCTCTGCAAACGCAGGCTTGGGTTTGGTTGCTCTCTCCCCACCCATTTTCTGTAAAAGAAACAGCAAAATAAATTATAGGGAAAAGAAATCACTTTGAAGTTCTCAGATTAAAACTAACAGTCTCTCTTTAAACGTTTAAATACCTTTAAAATTAAGCTGCTTTTAAACTCAATTTGTACAGCTCTTGAGTCCATAAAGTAAATCAGTGTCTGCAGTCACATAAAAATAACTGTTCTAACAACAGCTTGTTTAAATTAGGGGACTCATGCGCTGGCCATGGGCGAGATGTTCATAAAGATCTGGGAGCGAATAACTTGAGTCCAAGTTTTACGATGCAGATCATCCCTGCTCAGCCACTGGCTCGGCAGGGAACAGTTGGCTGGACTGGGAAGTGCAAGCTCTGAGCTCCGTTCTGGTTTTGGGGAACTGAAAGCGGTCCCATGCCTGGGGCAGCAGCAATGCTGTGAGCCCAAGCAGTGCAGCAGCAAAGTGGGTGCGGGAAACTAGAACAAGAGAAATCAGGTACAATGGCAAACGCTTAAGTCACATAAATGTAACACCAAATGTCCCCAGTGATCACTGATGCACCCTGTGGTCTCCAAGAACAGGGACCTGAAAGGCAAAGCACAGAGAGAAGGCTCTGCACTGATGATGCAGATAACCGGGAACGGCGCTCAGCTCCACCTTTTTTTGAAGCCTGCTCTGCTCGCCAAGGACTGAATTAATTCCATTTCAGTGGCGCTGGCTCAGGATCACACTGTTCTACTGCTCTTTACTGAGGAATGAGAAGGAACGTTGCGGGAATGCAGAAGAGAGCTGGGAGAAGCTTGTTGCAATGCATTACACAGCAGTTAACACAGTGACAGCCGGGAAAGGAGCTCATTAAGGAAGGCAGGATATTGTTGCAAGAGAAAGGATGCATACATGCACATGTGGCTGCGTACGCACGCTCCATCAACACAGCCCAGCAGCTAAACACATTTCAACATCTCCCACCAAACAGTGGAGAAAAGGGCATCTTTGTTTTTCATCTCCTTTCACTGCGCTGGGAAATAAGCACAGGGTTTTCCTAACACGAAGTCGGCCGCATGCCAGCTTATTATAAGTGCGCAGCATCCTCTATCTAACCTCTCCTCTCGCCCTAACCTCTAACTGGATTTGGAGATTTCCTGCATCCAAGCAGGGTGAAGCTTCCCTAGCCCAGGAAGCTCCACAGGCACAAGGGTGAGCCTGCCAGGGGGGGCAGCGCTGCCCTGCAGAAGGGATCCCACCCCGTGCTGCAGTTCATTTCCAGTGAGAACAGCCTTGGAGGAAGGATACCAGCAGCCGGTAAGGAGAGGGATGAAAATACCAAACCAAACACAGTACGAACATGCTCCTTTCATTAAAGAGATTCCTCTATTCCAAACACTCAGTGCCTTTTCTCAGAATCTTCTCCTCCCCTTTCCACCACAACCTCGTAGGTAAAAGCAGTTGAAACTCCAGTCAGAGACCCCTGTACGTTTTCAACTAGCTGGATTCACAGAGCACCTCACGGTCTGATCCTCCAATATTCATTACCCTGGCAGCTAAGGCCAGAATTCCTAGCAAAGCTACCAGGCTTCAGCCTGCTAAAGCTGGGACCAGCTTTGCAGAGAGCTCAACATCCAGCTTCCCCCAGTGTGACAAACATGGTCCAGCTGAAGATGGTGAGATCCAGACATGAATTCTCTGGATCATCCAGAACTGCATCACACTAAGGAATGGGGGTTTCCTTTACTACTGAATTGGCCACAGCAGGATCTTTTACAGGACAGGGGACAAAAAGCCCCATGACTTATGCAGACATATCCCTGCTACCTGAAAACACTCTGTGTTTTGTCGAGCCTTGCTTAGCTTGGTCAGGAGACTTTCTTTTGCTGCTGTCACAAAAGCACACAGGCCATCAGCCTTGCACTTTCTCATACAAAAGAGTGTCAGTTTGCTGTGTTATGCTTAGCTTAGCTACAGGATAATGCAGTGCCTCATCAGAGCTCAATCCGAGGCAGAGTGGATTAATGAGGAGTGGTGGATTGCTGCTACTCAACAGAATACTTTTCACAGCATGTGATAGTTCCCTTAATGCACTGTGCTGTTCATTGACAAGTTTATTTGCTGTAATACAAATGGTATTTGCAAAATTGGCTCATGATAGCTCCCGTCGTGCTGATATCCGGTACAACGAGACAGTGGCATAAGAGCCATAAAGCTCCATAAAGGGTTTATACCCTTTGTGCTTAGCCCAGGCAGATACTGGCTGGATCAGGAGAAATTACCCCCTGCCCTTGTACATAAAACTTGCTCTCTAATCCTCAATGATCATTTTCTTGACATTTTCCTGCAAGATAAAAGGCTGGCCTGCGTTGCGCAGGAGATTGGACTAAATAGATCAGCACTTTGCCTCTGTGCTGGCAATGCTCCTCACTAGTAAGGAAATGAGAGCTGCAGAACTAGGACAGAGCTGGAGACAGAGAGCACGTCCCATGACAGTACCCACCATTACTGAGAGACAAACTGCTGGTTTGCACAGGGAGCACCTGTCTCCCACTGACCATCACCCTTCAGCCCATCTTCAAAACCACTTCAAGCTAAAGGGCTCTCACCTTTTCCATGGGATGTTTCTATTGTCCAGGTGCAGTTCAAGTTATTTGGGTAAAAATCAGGGAAGCCCGGGGATAGGATGGTGCCACTGGAACCACGAATGTAACCTCCGCATAGAGCTGCAGGAAAAAACAATAACGAAAGAATGAAGTCATTCAAACCATCATCAGCTGGAAGAATCTCAGTTCTGAATGGCAAAACAAAGCCCACCCCATCAAAATCAAACACAGGCCAGAGGTCAAACACCACTGTGAGCCGTACAGCTGCTGCTTAGCTTCCGCAGATGAAGTGTTTGCCACCTCCTGCAGATGTTACCCTCCGTGCTCCTCACCCTCACAGCTGGGCAGCGGCCGGCTCCACTGGAAGTTGGGCTCGCATTCCAATGCTTCGCTGTCACTCAGGGTGTAGCCGGAATCGCAGCTGAACGTCACCAGCGCTCCCACATAGAAGTCATTCCCGTGGCGCTGGCCGTTGACTGGGATCCCTGGATCCAAGCAGTGGTCCGACTGGAGCTTCACAGCTGTGGCAAACAAACCCAGTCGTGTCAGAGCACCCAGTGACTGCAGCGCTGCAAGGTGCTGTGATTAAACTGGGGGAAGCTCAACTCCTCCTCTGAGCTCGAAGTCCTACTGATTAGCCCCAAAGGAAGAGCATGAAATGGATGGAGGAACTCAAAGCTGCCCCTAAAATCAGTAACATTCTGTAGATGCTAAAATAAACATGAAAACTCTAAGCAAGGAAGTTAGAAAGCAGAGCTGCTCCTTCCTGTGCAGCAGCTTCACACTCCCCAGTCACTGGAGCAGTGCTAAGTACCTGGCAAAGGGGAAAAGTGAGTCCAGCGGGCTCTGACTGAGAGCACTGTGCTGCTGGTGAGCATGTAATTCCATGAATAACTTCCACTTACTTTCATATCGGATCTGAAAGCCTATGTCAGAGTGGCTTTTGTCAGTGGTGAAGAGGAGGTAGAGGTAGTTGCTGGTGCTGATGAGGAACTGGGGCACCTGAGTCCCATCATAGACACCTATCAACGGGGAAGAATAGGACCGGCCATCTCGCACTTCCAGGGTGTCATAATTCACCTCTGTCTTAAACCTGAAAGGGACACAAGAACAGGTCTGTGAAAAACCAGCACCACTAATTTTTCTTCACTGCAGTTCTGAATGTGCCCTCATGACTGGAAGGCAGCACGTGCCATGGGGCAAAACATGGTTCTGCAGCACGTGCCATGGGGCAAAACATGGTTCTGTTCCTACGGCCTGACCTTCAGCTGAGGGAGCATCTTACTGACAACATGCCATTCCCCTCCTACCCATTCCAGCTTCTGATCCTTTGCCTGCTTCCTGTGCTGACACCAAACAGCCTTTGCAGCAACAAATGTCTCCTGCTAAATGCACAATCACCTCCCAGGCACAGAGACCCAGGTTCAAGAAAGCTCAGCCCTCCTCAAACATGAGATCCAGGGCAAGTCAAGAGACTCAGCACTCAGGAACCTCACTGCTGCTGCACGCTGAACACGTGGGAGCTCAGCCTCCACAAACATGTCCTACGCGTGTCTGAAATAGCACTGCCAATGAGCAGGAGTTAGTCAAAACAAGAAGGGACAAACCCCCCCCTGTTTCCCACCTTTTCTTCAGGAATGTGAGGGGAATCCTAACATCTTGTCAGGACTTAATCATAAAAGGAAAGAGAGAGAACGTGGCTACTGAACACAGCACTGAGCAGTTCGCTTCCTCCTCCCCTGGGTGGCTACAGCTCGGCACTGCTGGAGCCACGGAAAACAACCACAGAGAGGAACCCTTTGAGAAGCCCAAGGTGAGTACCTGTCAAACGTGATCTTGATGGGGTAGCCCGGCTGGGCCTCTATGACCCATGCACAGCTCAGCGAGTCCTTGTAGAAGCCCGGCCAGCCAGGGGAGAGGATGGTTCCACTGGGTGATGTTAAGTGGCCCCCGCAGGGTGCTGAGGACAAGGACATGACAGAATTCAGGCATGATCAGATGCAGTCCTCCCCCGGGTAGTCTGTCCTGCCATGCAATAGCTTTCATGCACTGCTGCTCCTCACGTGTTAAAAAAGTCAGATCCAGATGATCAACCTGGTCTAATGGAAGGTGTCACTGCCCAAGGCAGGGGGGTGGAAGCGGATGAGCTTTAAGGTCCCTTCTGACCCAAACCACCCTACGATTCTATGAAAATAACAACACTAGCTGGTAGGAAATTGCCTTTTCAGCTTAACTGAAGATACAGCAGCCTGCTGCTGTATCTGTGAGAGTCAGCAGCCTGACCTTGTGCAGTGCCTCTAAGGACACAGGGTATAACAATAATTATTAGACATAAAACCAGAGAAAACTGCAAGGTCAGTTTGCATTTCAGCAGCTGCAGGTGCCAGAAAATCTTTCTTACTTGTGGTAATTGAGCCATGTCTTTTCTACCACGAGGGACATCACAAGACTGTGGCATTTATTCCACACTGTGGTCCCTTGTGCCATCAGCAGAAGCTGAAGGCACATTATCATCTCTTCTGGAAAAAGCACACTGGATCCGATGGACCAGAGGTACAAAATCCTATCACCCTCAATAACTGACACATATTGTCCTCTAAAGAAATCAAATGGGATGGAAAAATGTGTCTGCTCCTGTTCGTGTTCCTCCTGCTCAGCGCTTTGCAGGATTCATCACCCTCATGTTTCTTATGTCCAAGTCCCTGGCGCTGCTCACATGCGCCTTGTGAGGCTCTATAAACCTCCTCCTTCTTCAAAAAGCTAATTAAAATGTTCACTTAACCGAGTGCATAGTGAGGGGTGAGCCAGAGAAATCACCACTGTGATCACACAGAAAAAGCACAAGTGAATGGCGCAAGGTTATCAAAGCTTCCCAAGATAAAAGTTCATTAGAATTGTATTATTTAATGCATTTTTCCCTTCTACACTTACAAATACATAAACTCCAAGGCTTACGCAAGCAATGGCAACCCTGCATCAAACCTGCAGGCATTTTACTGCTGATTGCAAAAGAAAGATTATACAGGAGTCTAAAAAAGTTCAGCTGCTTTTACGTGAAAGTTACTGAACACAACTGACACCTTCTTTCAATCTGAAAGACAATGGGGCTGATTGCGCAATTTCTGCTGCTCATCCACTCCAACAATGCATGACCAAATTATTTCTCAGTATTACAGTACTATTTCCCAAT
Organism: Amazona ochrocephala; assembly: GCA_039720435.1. NCBI lineage: Eukaryota > Metazoa > Chordata > Aves > Psittaciformes > Psittacidae > Amazona > Amazona ochrocephala. The sequence continues at coordinate 6,474,091 of CM077886.1, read as the reverse complement.
AGCACAGTACTTGTTATTCAAATTACTGTAAATACCAGAGCAGGGCATCACCTCCCTGGGAACAGAGGGCAGAGGAAGACTTTGCACTTCTTTTTTCTCCATTTTTCCATAGTAGAAGCTTTAAAGGACTGGGAAAAAGCTGTGAAATCTGGATTAAAGCCTTTCATCCAAGCCACGTTTCTGGGTTAGCTATTGTAGCTGCAGTAGCAAAGACATGTAAATGCAGAACTTCTGGCTCTCGACTGTCAGAGCCCATCAGACCAGACTGATACTGAGGAAGACATGCTGAAAGTACATGCATGTTCACTTCTCACAGTCGAGATCTGCACCTTTTGCTTCTTTCATTACATAAATACTATACATTTTACACATACCAAAAATCAGGACAGAAAAACGTCACTGTGTATCTTTCTGTTTTCTTATTCCCCTCATGACAAGAGTAGCAGGGAAGCTTTGAGTCGTCAGTAAACCAAAGCCTTTTATTACTGTTATTAGCAGAACGCCTGTTGCAACAAGAACGGAGCTCGTAAAGAGAATCCCCATCATTTATTTCACAGAAAGTCAGAAAACCGAGTTCAGTGCTCGGTGGTTACTGGGCCGGCTCTTCCTCCTCAGCAAACTCTTCTATGCGGACACCACCTTCCAGAGCTGCCTGAAATCCTGGTCCTAACTGAGAAGCTGAAGGTTAGAACTAAGTCCAGGAGTCCTTCAGCTCTCAATAAGAGCCTCTGCCTATACGACGGCAGCACTGTGCACCCTCCCTATGGGTTATCTGACTGGGACCTTGACAGAACTGTTATGCCTTTTCCCCAAAACACCAGGGATCATTCTCCCTCCAGGCTGCACGCACAGACTAGCAGGAAAGATGATAAAAGTCACCTTCACATCTGAGCACGGCGTTGTTCCAGACCACGTTTCCTTCCTTCAAGATGCAGGTGATGGTTTCTGAGCCATGGGTCCTAATGAAGCCCTCATCACACAGAAAGGACACTGAGCTGCCAAGCTGGAGGCTGTCACCAAATCGCTTTCCATTCACAGGCACGCCAGGGTCAGGGCATTCATTGTGCCTAAATGCTAAGAGGGAAAGAAAAGAGAATAGTGAGTTTCTGCCTCTGTCCAATGCAAAAGTATGTTGGACCACACACTTAGCAATTAAGCAATACTTTCTATGTAGGCAACAGTACTTGTTCTTGTCCCCTGACACTGGGACAGACTCAAAGGGAAGACCAAACAACATGGACTTGAATTTGACCCAGCAAAGCCACTGTGTTCCACATGGGCAAGTCAGCCTGTGCCAGGTACACATCACCACCTCTGCTCCAAGACACCTGTGTGCGTGTTCTCACCATTCAACTTTTCATCTAGCTGAAGTCACTTAGATTCTTCTGTCCCCTGTCTCTATTGCAAGTGTTCATGTGCACCCTGAGAGAGGAAGGATGAGATTAAAACCATTTGCATGTAAGAGGTGCTGGGATACAGCAACAACAGGGGCCAGAAATGAGCCTGCAGAACCAAATTGTTGTCTTAGCTGTCTTTCACATATGAAAATACACAAATACTCAAAATAAAGACTTTAAAAAACTAAAGCATCTGCACAGCAGGGACAACAGTTAACCATTAATGAGAAAAAAATGAAAGGTTTAAGGCCCTGTAGTTAAAAGTAAGGGTCCTCTCAGAATACTCTTGTGATTGATTGACTGCTGTGTACCTTGCTTGTCATCATTACTAGGATAAAATGAAGGACGCACTGCAATTACCTTTCAAGGTGCTGCAAAGTTGCATGTGGACTTGCACAGGCACACAGCTCTGTTTAAAGGCCTGCCCTTTTCCAGCAGCTAAAAACTAGGCCAGAAAGTAAGTCTACAGCCTTCACTCCCCATTAAGTGCATAATTATGTACAACATTTTCACATGCTGGGAGGTGGTCTTTAGAGATGAGCACCATATTAAAGATTAAAGCCTCCAGATTAATTACACACACATGCTTTTAATATCTTTAATGCACTTGACCAGATTCAGATGAGTTCTGGATTTCTACAGAGCATCATTACTCTTCTAACAATCTTGCTATATACGCTGCTGAATGGGAAAACATGGGCTGAAGCTGCTCTTTGCGCTCTGGTATCTGTGCCTTGTAGCAGGATGTTGTCTCCCCTCTCATACCTTAACTGGGATGGCAAGGTACCTGAGAAAGACTCAGCAGTTCCCTTTCGGTATTCAAGCAGTCAGAACACATTAACTGATGCAAACTTAAGAGTCATTTACAACAATAGAGAATTTGCTTTAAAAACGTCTTCCTTGAGGGGGACAGCCACAATTCTCAACACGGGTACGTAACGCATCAAGAGATGCATACTGGAGCAACCAGCAGCGTTCCTGGATGAGCTGTCTCCCCCTCACAGGATCTAGGGCTCAATCCTGGCTATGTGATACTACCATACACAACCCACTTCATCTGATGAACCTTCTGCCTGCTGTAGTGTGGCAAACGATTTCTTAAGACCTCTGATTTAATGTTTTTGAATAAAGAGGATTTGCAATCATGGCTCCAAGGGCTGTTAATTCAGCTGTGCCACTAAAGGCTATTGTAACAAAGTCATTTATCAGTTCTGCTGAATAGGTTTAATAATGCTCTTTAGAAAATTACAGGACAATATGAGGATAAAATTACTATAGCATCCATCTGAGATTTGAAGGCTGGACTTCGGTGAAGCCAAATATCTCTGTGGAAGTTTCAAGTCTAAGCTAAGACGCTGCTACATGTACCCCTTTATCTCCAAAGTCTTGCACACTTTCAAGTGTCAGCAAGTGGTGATAGGACTGACTGATGAACACAAGCACCCGAGATGGAATACGCCAAGCTCCCCACAAAGCAGTGTCTCAGTCCAGTGAGCACAACAGAGGTATGAGGAGAGAGCAGAAAGCCCACGGAATGCAGCAAGCTGTGTGCTGGTGGGAGAACAGAAACCCTGGCTGCTCCAAGCATGGATAGTCCAGGGGCAAACTGCACGTTTCACACTGCTGGATAACACTTAAACTTCACAGCCAAGAAGAACCTGAGCAATCAGCTCTAAGCTTGACACCAATCCTCAATTACCCAGCTGCAAACTGAAGTAATCCCTAATTTTTGGATTTACTTGGGAATTGCAGGAGTTTTAGTGAGATCAAACCCTTGCCTATTAGTCACCACCATGAGTTTAGAGCTTGAAATGAAAACTAAGAGGAAGGAGGGGGCACTTACTGGTGAAGGTTATGTTGAAGCCTCTCTTCTCGATGGAGTGGTCGGTCTGGAACTCCAGCCTGGCTACGTGACCACTGCTGGTCAGAGAGGAGGGGATCTGGTTTCCTGAGAAGGTGCCCAGCACCGGGGATTCGGCAGTGCCACCATCCTTCACAGCCAGGAAATCAAACTGGGGCTCCACATCAAAGTCATTGAAAGCCAAGTGAATGCGGCTCTCGGGTTTAGCTATAATTAACCAAACACAGTGCAAGCTGCTTCCGTATTCTTCAGGGTAATTTGGCGACAGCACAATCCCAGAAGGGGTGGTGAAGTTGAAAAAGCAGGAAACTGCAATGAGAAACCAGCATCAATCATGCAGCACAGCTCCCACAAGCTGCTCTGTCACGTTTCCCCCTCCCCTTGTCCCCTGAGCTGGGAGATTCCTGCAAATTCCCAATTGCTTTGCTTCTCAGAGACAATTAAAGAAAGGAAGGGCTCAGTGCTCCATTCACTGCCTGCTGTCAGTGATTTATTTGCATGGGGAAGACGTGGCTTCAAAAGTCTCCAGTCCCACTTTGGCTTATTTGCCATTTTCCAGCCTAGCGCAGGTTGCTTTTGCTGCAGGAACAAACTCACTCAACCAGGTGGGGATTTGCTAATCTGCAGGTGCATGCTCCTGCACTTCCCTGAGAGGAAGCCCATCCAAGAACCAAATGTGTGACCATACCCAATGCAAAATAACATCAGCATTAAATGAGTTGGCACAACGTAAACCTGAGGTGAGGAATCAGCTCACTGCTCCCCCATGCTCACCCCCAGGCTCGTCTGCTGCATCCCCATCCAAGTGCTGGGTGACCATGGATGCAATTCTGAGCACAGTGCAGGCTTTTCAGGGTACGTTTTACAACAACTGCACTTTTAGCTTACTTTCTATAGGCTAAATACGCTTTTCACGTGTGCTCCTCAGCAGATGTGACTGCCCCAGGCAATCCCACTGCACACGGACAAACTGTTCACATTCAGACTACGTGCACCCTGCATTAAATAACTGCACAGCAATAAATAATAATGCATTAAATAATTGATACAGCAATAAACTGTCAACGCTTTTGAGAATGAGCTGTGAATCAATTTGCCTTTGCCTCTATTTCCTCGGGCAGCTGTTTACACCTCTGCCAAACGGGCAGTGAGAAACAAAAGCTGTTTGGTTTTGGTAAGGACTCTGCTGCATCAGGCAAGGAACAGCACAGGAACCATCCCAAGCTTCCCCCAAGTGCCAAGGGGCTTGGGGCAGCTCTGGTGGGCTGGAACCTTCCCCTTCCCATCACAAATAAATCACTGACTTCTCCTGGCTGGCAGCTTACCAGAAAGAGGCACCAAACCAGAGTGCCATTCCCAGGAAAATACTTAAACCCGGTCTCTCCAACTGAAGTTGAGGGGAAGAGTGCGCATGGAGGAACCCTTGAGCTCCCAAGGGTTTCAATATATACTGTATTTCAGCTGACAAAGCCCATTAATTTGAAAAAGCAAGGCTGCCTTTTAAGTGGTACCTACCCAATGTTGGTCTCTAATGTACATATGCTTTACCCAACTCTTTCCCCACCATCACCCTTGGGAAAACCCATTACTTAGAACACACATCTCACTAATTCTGGCAAAAGGACACTGCACCGAGGATGAGGCTGGTTTTAGTTTGGCATTTATACAATTATTTGGTTCAATGCTCACCCTCCCTCTGTTATTTTCCCTGTCTTCCTTCAATGCTTAATGGTTTCAGATCAAATAAGATGGACGTTACCATGACGTTATCAAGGCTAAGAGCTACATAATCTATTTCCTACTCTCGGCAACAAAGAGAAGAGATTAGAGAGAAAGCAAACTGCAAAATACCCTCAGGATTTCGGTTCTTTACTAGATGCTGAAATATTAAGGGATGCTGTCAAATAATTCTGCCCATAAGCTTGGTATAATCTGCCTAGGAATAGGTACTGAAAATAACTGCACATAGAAAAGTCCTGGTGCCAGGAACTCATCAAAGGGGTAAATCAGCATTCATACAGGACCTATAGTATCACATAGCCCACAACAGAGAGGTATGGTTGCTAGCACAGCTATTACAGCACAGAGCTGCCGGCTCCTTTCGGGAAACAACAACAAAGAACTTGCTGACAAAAGAGAGAAGAGCAGAGCGAGGGAAGAATAGAAAATTAACCTTTGCTAAGAGGAAACACAATGACAGATGAAAAAGCAACGCAAAAAACCACCCTCACCAGCCTCCACTGCAGGGAAGTAAATGACACTTTTGATCTTCCATAAAGTAACGAGTGCTGCTGACAGCCAAGCTGCAGGAGAAAGGCCACTGCCCCATGCACCCACATCCCCAGCCCTGGCACCCGTGTCCAAGCCCTCCTGCGTGCAGTGCGGAGCTCGGCTTCACCCACAGAGGGACACATCCAACCCAGGAAGCGACAACCGACCAGCGGGTTCATGGACGAGCTCATGGTGTCTGTGATACGAAGGTTTTCTTCATCTTTTAAAGCAGGAGAGGTTTTTCTTCAACATGAAAGGGGGTTTTTGGTGTGCAGCTGCATCAGGATCCACATCAGCCTCTGCTTCTCAGAGGTGCTCTGTTGGACACTTGCATAAAAGCAGAAGCTGTTCATGTAGATGTCACAGACACCGAAATGCACAATCAAAAGGAAGAGGACAGGACCCACGAAAGGAGGAAGGCAGCTGAGCGCTACCTGTCTTGTGCTGTTCTATGCATCTGAGATAGCTGGGAACAAAGAGCCCCTGAGGAGCAAGCAGCCACTGCAAACGTGACAGGCAGAGGTGAGTCCTGCTACCTGCAGCCTGCCCGTCGGGGTGCCTGAGCTGGGAACACTCCTTCAGCTAAGAGACAGAAATTAGTATTTATTATCATCGTTCTTAAATGTTATGAGGACATTTCATTACGTGCACAGCACAGGTTCACATTTATAACCTAAACTGATCTTTGTCAATAATTATCATTACTGATCAAGTACCGCAAAGGCAATCAGGCAAATCCCGTTATTAAATACAGCAGAAGAAATGACAGCAAAACTGGGCACCAACAGAGTACCCACCACAGCCAGTGAGACCCATGTCACTAATGAACATGTACAGCCTATTTATTCAAGTCATCACAAACATTATCAAGATTCTGCCTTCATTTAGAGCAGTAAACCAGCAAAGGAACACAGCTCATTGCTTCTTGTGGCAGCAAGTCAAGCGCACACGTGGCTGCAGCATGAGGATGCTGCCCGGTGGTCCCCTCACAGCATGTGATGCCCGTGGCCAGGCCAGACACAGAGGTTATCCGACAGTTATTGACCAGCAGAGCTGTTTGTTTCTGCACCTTCACCCAGGAGCAACTTCTGCATTCCTCTGGTCAGACCAAGCACAACTCGCTTCTCTTTTCTTCTGCCTTCAGAAGATCCTGCCTCCTCACAGACCGTGCTGCTTCTCCTGCAAGGAATGCCTGGTGGCCCCAGACTCTCCAGCTCATCCTGCACATGGGAAACCAGGGCTGATCCCAGGGAGAGGGCACACCTGCAGTGCATGGGAACGGGAAAGGCACCAAGTTCAGGAGCTGAAAACCAAGCAGGGAATCACTGGGATAATTGCAGTCTCCATAGAAACAATACAAATTCCTGACTTCTCTGTCAGCTTTCAGGTATCATCCCCACAGCCTCGGACCGATGGGAGAGAGCTTGAAGGCAGTAACAGATTTGCTGTCTTACCTTTCCTTTTGAAGAAGATCCCTCCTCTAGGCATAGCTGGTGATGGACTGGGAAACCAGGAGCTCAACAGGAGCCTGGTTAATACCGGCATGCCTCGCTTGGGAAGCATACACCCCAAACAGCTGAGAGCACTGGGAGCTCAGGGCACTGTTCCAGCTGTGAGGTAGTGTTTGATATCCTGTATTTTCCTCCTTCTGTGTCTGTTTCAACAAACACATCTGCATCGCGATGCATCTTCCTTCTTAAAACCCCAAAGCACCAACAGGGCAAGGGGGAGGTGAGGGAAAGGAGTAAAGAGCAGATACTAACGGGAGAACTTCATGTATTTCAGAGCAACAAACTCCCCAGCTAACTCTGATGGAGCAGCTGTCAGTGCCAGTGAGTGGCTGATGGGTGCAGGACAGCAGGTAAAGTAAGAAGAATGAAGAACAGGCAGATTCTGGGTACCAGACCTTGAGGAAACTATTATCAGTGAACCTAAAATAGACTGTACAGGAGCCTCTGTGCACAGGGGAAGAGCACTGAAATACAAAAATGAGTTTCATCTCTATCCACTCCAAATAGGAACAGTGATGGGGTTACTGGGAATAAGACAAGTTCCTAAAACTTACTGGAAGATGCTGGTCCGCACCAGGACAGCGTCGTGCTGCTTGTCTGCCAGCGCTCTGCAGCCATCTCTTATTCAGGAGGTGCCCCAAGGCATGAAGACAAGATCCTTTCCTGAGTGCCTGTTTATCTCACATGGAACTCTCCCCTCCCTGCCGTCTCCCTTGGGAATTGGTGGCGGCGTCCACAAGACCAAAGTTCAATTGCCACTTTTTGATAAAGCCCCAAGGCAGTTGAGTGCTCTTGTGGTACACCTCTCCCTCATGGCTCAGCAGAGCATCCTTCTGCTGCTGCAGTGCTCAGAGCCATCCATAACTGCTGAAACACATCCATCTCCTGGAATCTGCTCCTGCAACAGGCTGGGACTCAGCTCCACACAGCCCCATGGCCTCAGCACAGTGCATGAAGGACGACTGCTGCAGCACTGCAAAGGGTGAGGCACCCCCAGAGCGTGCAACTGCAACTACAGCACCTGCACCCCATGACGAAGTGCAGCAGAGGGTATGTGGGCACGTTCAGCCACATGTGACATTCTGTTAATGGGGAACAACAGAAGGAGCCTTGGAGAGAAACGTGCACTCATGGACTCTACCAGCAAACTGGAAATACGCCACTGCAGCTTCCTCAAACACCAACCCCACATGTAAAGCGTTGAAGTAAAGTGAAACAGGCATTAGGAAACTTCTCTGCAGACCAGACTGAAGACGGTAACGTAAGACACAAGATATTCCTGTTTTCTGGATACTGAGATAGGGGAAGGGGACAGAGACAATCTCCTTGCCTGATGAAATCAGTGAGTGCCATTTCAGATCCAGGCTCATGTGAAGAGAGGCAACCCCTCACGCTGAGCAATTGCTGTCAGGAACACGGACAGATGCCTTGGCACAGGACGGCTCATTTATAGCAGCATGAAGCCCTATCAGGGCAACAGTTCAGCTGATTCAATCAGTAAAACAACAAGGATGGAGACAACCCAATACACTGCATCCTCCCGACCAGCCCTGAGCACATGGCTGGGAGCACCTCAGGTGAGCTGGAGAGAACTCACTGACAGTAACACCAAGGGGAAAATAGGCTCTGGTTCAGGACAGGTCCTTCATGCATCCAGCTCTCCATAGATATAGACACCAAGAGAAACTTCCCAACTTAACTGACAAGCAGCATGCTGGAGGATGCGCAGCTTGAGACAACTGTCAAGGAAGAGCAGAAAGGACGGGGCTGGTCAAGAGGCCTCTTATAAACTCAAAGAAAGAGAAATGGGAAATTCACACCAACAAAATGCCTTGGGAGTTCATGGGGGACAATTATAACTCAATTAATTGCAATGGAGAAGGTTCTTAAGTGCAGCTGCTGCCCAGCCAAGCACTTAAGCATGTATGTCTGCTTAAGCAAACATTTAAATCTCAGTGCTTTGATAAACCAGGGCTGCAATGCAGAACAAGGGCTTTGAGGGAGAGTGCCCTGCTTAAAATTAAGAAGGGAACAGTCTTACATGGCTGCAACCATGAAACAAGGTTGTTAACAAAAGCTACAAATCCCTCATGTATATAGAGACCATGGTAATCCTGCCTTCATTTAATTTGCTTCCCTTGCTGCCAGAGAAAGACTGAATCTCAGCAGCTCCCGGGAACAGGCTGAGGATAAAGAGCATTTCACCATTGATTTGCTGCTCTGAACCCAACAAGATCCAGGGCGAGCAGAAGGTGCTAATGGGTCCTGAAGGACACGCATCTGTTGCAGAAGCCATCTAAGCCATGGATGTGGCCTCAGCAGGCACGGAGCCTGGCTCTTGGCAGAAACCCAGGATGCGAATGGCTGCTCTGCAGAGCCCAGAGCTGACATAGTTTGGAAGGTTAAGGTTAGCTACCAAGTCCCTGTCCCAGCTCATCTGGCAGAGCTAATTAGTGCCTCTGCCATTCATCATCAGGAGAATCATCTCAGGGTGCTTCATAAAAGCACTGACAAGAGAAAAGCGTAAGAAGATAAAGAGCCTCCCACAGCAAACCAGTGGGGAAAGAAAAGTTAACAGAATCCGGACAGCTCTTCCAAAATCCACTCAAAGTAATCGCATCTGCAAGTCCAATGTCAGCTGCAAAAACAAGACCTGGTCACAGCAGGAGGGAGAAACATTTTGGGAGCTGACATAAACGGTTCCATCAGCACTGCAAAAAGAGGAACGAAGGAGAAAAGAGCACACAGAGGGTCCGGTTTCCTCAGAACGAGGGCCCATGCTGCAGTTCAAAAGCCTGAAAACCTCCCTTATAACGAAACAACTATAATTTCCTTTAAAAGAAAACCTTCTGGAGGTATTACTGGACAATAAAGGATCATTGTGACCATCTTAACAATCCACCTCTTTAATACAGACTGCAAAGCAATTCCTGGTGCCTACAGATGTCCAGAAAGGAGCACCCCCCATCTCAACCTATAAACAACTAAGGATGGAGAGCCTGGCACTGCCTGCAGTAGCCTGCCCCAAGGGTTAACCACTCTGTCTTTAAAAAGCTATTATTTTTAAATGGCAAACTATGCTTTTATCACTGCTAACTTATAAAACACACTTTTATCCAAATTACTCTTCCTTGGGAAGGCTCCATAGGTTGCTGTGAATTACAGGTAGGAAAAGAAGAGAAAAAAAAAAAACAGAAAGAGAAAGAAAATGATGACCAATTGACAACTTAATTTAGAGCTAAATGAAAACCTTGCCAAGTGATATGAAATTACAGGGTTCTGTTCAGTACATTGCTGGGAAAAACATCTATTGCACTTTGCATTTCCAGCTCCTAATCCTGCCTGTTGGTACCAGACAGTGCACACAAAGGTTAGCAGCTCAGCTCAGAACCAACATTTGTGATCTCTGGAAGATGAGCTAAGATTATGCAGCAGATACAATAGGCTGATACTGGATTAACAAAAATTAAGAAGGAGTAATCAGCGCTAATGAGAAGAGAGATTTTACGTTGTTATTAAGGAAAATGAGATGTTTAAAAGAATGGAAAAACCCACAAAATCAAAATGCCTGATGAGGATGACTGATGCTGCGAGGGCTGGAGCAGCCCTGCTCTGAGCCAGGCTGAGACGGCTGGGCTGGGTCAGCCTGGAGAAGAGAAGGCTCCTGAAGGGGAGACCTTAGAGCAGCTCCAGTGCCTAAAGGGGCTGCAAGAAACCTGGAGAGGGGCTTTGGACATTGGACTGTAGGGACAGGAGAAGGGGAATGGCTTTAACCTGCCAGAGGGGAGACTGAGATGAGCTCTTAGGCAGAAGCTCTTCCCTGGGAGGGTGCTGAGGCGCTGGCACAGGGTGCCCAGAGAAGCTGTGGCTGCCCCATCCCTGGCAGTGTTCAAGGCCAGGCTGGACACAGGGGCTTGGAGCACCCTGCTCTGGTGGAAGGTGTCCCTGTCCCTGTCAGGGGGCTGCAGCTGGGTGTGCTTTAAGGTCCCTTCCAACCCAAACCAGGCTGTGATTCTACGACTGTGTTAGTGCCGTACACCTGCATGGTGACGGGGATCCTGAGCTGCGCCAACCTCCTGCTGCAGCCAGCTCAAAGACAACTCTCAACAACACAAAGGGTTTCACTGGTGCTCAGCTTGTCCAAGAGAGCAAATGCCCCACTTCCAACGAGCCAGCACAGCCTCCAGCGGTGGTGGCACCATGCTGCTGCTGGCTCCTGTGCAACACAGTGACTGCGTGCAGCTCGTCCAAGGGAAATGGGCTGTGGTTGAGGTTTTCAAGTGAAAAAGAAGGGAAGAAAGCTTAACATCTGCTCCAAAGCCACAGAAGGAAACACCATTTAACATAATTTCAATTGGAAATGCCTTGGGAAATGCCTTCTGTTCTGCTTAGAGGAATATTATGCATGGCTACTGCTCTAAGCAGGTTATAACACAAAATCCACTTATGATAACACAACAAAAAGAAGGTCACTGGAAACTAAAGAAGCTCCTAAAGCGAGACCAGGGCATGACCAAGCGCCCGGTAATGACTGTCACATCAATGGACATAAAGTGTCTGAAGGAGTCCAGAAGCGCTCTGAAGCAGCACAACTCAAGCTGCAGCCCCTCCACATGAACATACATGTGCATATACATCTACACACATATTTATCCCCAGCCTCCACAGAGCTGCAGCAAGCGACGCCAAACAAATACCCCTCAGGTCAGTGCAGAAACCTCCCTCCCCAGTTTGCCTGATGCACTGTGACCCGTTCATACAGAATGCTGTTTTATTTCACTCGGGTTTATTTACCTTCAGAACATGGGACGGGTCCAGAAAACCTGAGGTCTGCAAGCCTGAGATTGACGAGCTAAACCTGGGTTGGAATTCAGCAGGTTTCGGAAGGGACCCTCCCAGCCCAACTGGCAGAGGACAGGTGAAACAAGGCAAAAGCTTTGCCTTTATTCAGCAAGATGGTTACAAATGATATATATTGTCGTGACAGTTCATATCACGATCATCTATCACATCAAGTGACGGCACTGCTTGGCGCGAGTCAACCATTCAGCTAAAGGTGCAGCACAGAAACCTCAGGGGTTGTAGGTCACAGGCCCCCAGGGGCAAGGGCTGCAGGAGGAGGAAGAGGAGGAGGGAAGGGAAGGAAATGGAAGCTGCTGCAGGAGAGTAGCAAAGAACCTTGTAAGACTGAGACCTGCAGAAACCCTCCGAGAGCACTATCCCCCTGCAGAGGGGATGCTAGCTCTTCCTTTCATCGGCAAGGAAACATATACCTCATGAAACAAATTTTGGTCATAGAAAATGTTTTGTAGCAGGGCTTTCCAGTGCAATAGTTCACATAAAATCAGGTAATGAGTGTTCCCCTACTATAGAGGAGTATGTTTAAACAGTAATTCCAGCCATGTATTTGGAAGTTATGGCACTCCCGAAACACCCAGCTCCCCGACTATGTCTATCCACACCTTCATCATTCTCACTGCAGTAACTGAACAACTCACCAGCTTCCTGTTATAGCTGTAATTATGGGCTGGCTCCCCATTCATAAACCTAATAATCTCCTCAGCCACAGGTAACTGTAGACTTCAGTTTGAATATTATATCCCTCATGAGTTATCACCATCAGAGCACAAACTTCATCTAAGCAGCACAATGGTTTTCTTTAGGTAGCATTTATCCGCCTGACATCTCCTAAGCCCATTTTGCTGTCCTTCAAGGCTTCAAGACTGAACATAGCTCTGTATGAAAGCAATGGCTCAGGTTATCCTGGGTTATGAGAGCTGCCTTAGCTTTTGACAGATAGCACAGTTCTGTAACTTTGAAAATGCAAGTGTCAGAGTGAACAACAGTAACTACAGAGCTAATCTGAGCACTATGAGGTGTTGCAGAGCAGGGAGAAAAAGAGGTCTTCAGTATCTAGTCATCAACCCAGACATCCACATTGCGCAGAAGCAAGACACCAAGCTCAGAGCACAGACAGATGGATGATTGTGTCACCCAATCCAGCTATAGTACTACAGGTTCCCAGGCTCCAATGTTGTTGTTTCAGGCCTCTCAGCTCATCAGAGACAATCTGAACACACACAGCAGGGCGAGGGATACCTTGTCTTATAAGGCGTTTGCAGAACACATGCACGAAGAAGGTCTTGCGAAGTTTCTCAAGTACCCCACGTGCTCACTCTGGACAGTTAAAGGGATGCAATGACAACAAAGAGGATGAAGATGGAAGGTCTGTTACCACGAAGGCACAGTCACGAATTAAGAACCCACTGCAATAAGCAGATGCATTACTTAAATGGTCTGTGTTGCTTTGTCATCAAAGCCCCCAGGAAATGAGTTCTCCACAATAGATTCTGTCTGCTCATAAATCATTTGCTCAGGACAGCAGGATACACCACAGTGCACTGTTTAATCTCCATCTGCATTTGTCACGCATTTGCAGCCAGAATCAGAAGCACTGAATTGTTTGCATATTCCAACTAGCAGCACATAAATCAGGTTACCTTATTTTCCCACCTCACGCCCAATGCATTTACCGGTCCCCCAATATTTACAGAGAGTTATTGCTAATCCCACTACCGATTTCACACCAGGTTACACATTTTGTTGTGCAACTTCTCTTGATTCATGCAAGCTAATGTGATGCTGTCCAGAGTAAAGATAGGGGAGTAAAGGCATAGAGAGGCCCATGAAAGACTTTTCCCACTACCCACATGGTGCCTTCTTGATTTGTAAATATCCAAAGCTGGAGGACCACAGAGAACAGAATACAATGGAATTATTCCAACCAGAAGATTCATGCCTGTGCTGTGCTGGACTGTGGACTGGGGCTGGATGTGATGCCCTAGTTCAGTATCCACCCATCAAAAAATAATCCTGCTTTACTGGAAGGTCTCCTTTCTATACTGTTATGATCAAACACCCCCATAATGGGCACAAACTATAGGTTTAGTCTCACTGCAGACTACCAGCAAGAACCTCAACCAAACCATCAGCTGCTCAAATTCATCTGAACTTCTGGAAAACAAAAAACCCACCAACCTCTGATGTTAGCACAGAAATGTTCTAATGTTTCCCACCTCAAAAATAACCAGGAAATCCTATTTTCCTCATCAGCATCTTTAGCTGATTTGCTTAGAAAACCAAGCAGGAAGGGATTTGTGGCATTCGGGAAAGGCAAAACTCACAAAGCAATCGCTTGCTTTCCCCAAATAGACATTTCTCAAACGCTCAGAGCTGACATAAGTGTTTGAAAGACAGGCCCTTGCTTGACTGTTTCCCACAGTCTCCCATAAACTGCCAGGGTAGGGATGCTAAAGCCTCTGCTTCCTCAGCTCCTGAGGAACCCACATCCAGCTCTGGAGCAACAAGGTTTGCTCCCTGCGCTGTGCAATCTCTTCGGTACAGAACAGCTCCTGCCACACTGCAAAGGAGCATTTTCTATTGCAGTATCGAACACCAGCCTGTTTATGTCACATGAACACACACTTCTAAAAATCAACATTTCTGGGGTTCATATACCCATTTCCCCACACTTTTTGTCCTCTCTCACTCAACTGAATTTACCTTCCCTATTATTTTGTTAGGCTCAGTCTTGCTCCCCTACCCCACAGCATCTGTTCAAAGACTTTAGTATATCCCACTGAATAGAGATGAGACAAAAACAAGAGTTTGCTTATTACCAATTGAGGAAAATACAGATCCTTTTGTACGTTTTGGTAATGTCCAAACACAACATGGTTTCTGAGTGAAGGTTCAGTCAATACAATAAAGCAGATTGACCAGTGCATCTTCAAAGGACAGTGAGACCATTAAAACCCAAGAGGAACGGCACATGGAACTCCCATTTCCATCTGAAAATTGTATCCCTAAGTCACTACTGAGAGCACAACATTCTGCTTCTGCTGAGAACTCATGCAACAAATTAAAACCTGAGGCCCAGCAGCAGGGAGCCCGAACACCATCAGATAATGAAGGACAATTAAATGGGAAGAAGAGAATGAAGTTTTACATTAATTTCTGTGCATGTGCCCATGTCCGTGCCTCCTGTCTCAGACACCAAAACCCTGCTCTCTCTCCAGAAGTGATCTGAACCACAAGAACCTGCCCTATCCCTGGTACCAAGCACAGAGCACAAACATCCTCTTTACACCACCACCTCGCCACACAGTATTTTACAGCCGTCTCCTCACTGACTTACAAACACAAACTGGTTTCTGAGCAGACCACTGGCTACTCTTTTGGCAGGTAATTGTTTTCTGTCCCTTCAACTCAAAGGCAGGCTGGCAATCAAACTTCAAACTGTCCCCATGGCGAAAGGTGGATCCTTCTCTCCTGCCGTAGGCTGGGATCCCGGGATCACCGCAGCTCCCTTGGTCAATCTCTGAAAAAGAGAAAACAGAAGTTGCATGGGGGAAGGCTCTGACACAGAGCTGGTGCAATACCTGGCTTGGGTCTGCGCTGCATCCTGCTTGGCAGTGCTCCGGCATCACATCCCCAAGGGAGCACCGGTCCCCTCGGCACTGTCCTCCATGGGAGGGGGGCCTGCAGCAGCACAGAACACAGCCAAGATCTCTGCCGTAGCACATGGATTTTACCACTGAGAGGCCCTCCTAACAACCCAACTGCTTCCTCATCCTTGAGTTAACCCCAACTAAATGAAAAGTACAGCTGAGCAAGGAGATCCTACCCTGCATCCACTTCAAGGACCTCTTGTGAAGACCACGTCTCACTAAACAAGACCAGCAAAGGGGACACAGTCGGATGTGACTGCCGGATTCCCACATCTCCTGTCTCTCCCTCCCCACCTCGCTGCCGTTTCTGCCTGTGGTGCTGAAGCAGACAGCTGCCACCTTCCTGCACAGAAACACACCGTTAATCTCTCCCTGCACTTGTATTTTGACTTCAAATAAATCACGAACACAATTTTCTGTTATCTTCTGCTCTGTCCAATTTCATCTCAAAAGGGCCCCCTGCTCTGCATCACTGCGTGCTGCAAAGCTTCATTCCTTTCCAGCCTCCTTAGTGCTCCACATTATCTGCCTCACATTCATCTCATCTTCCACGTTCTCTAGTTTCTATCCCCATCATCTATGATCAGCCTCACTGTCTTTTCTCCCCATTTTCAATTTCTTACACCAAATTGGAAGCTTCTTTTATGACATTTGCTTTACAGAGGAAAATCGCATAGTCCAAGATTTGCATGACTCCATCTAATATTCCAATTTGATTTGAGTAACAACAAGCACCTCATTATTATTCTGACTTGAGGCAACTTAGATACAGGTGTATTTTGAATAGAAGTCACAACAAGGCACCTAGCTTCTGCTACTGCTGCATGCATCCTGAACTAAAAAGTCACTGCCAGGTAATGAAGCACCCCCCAAATAATTTAGCATAGATTAATATTAATACTAAAGTTATCAGGAAATAGGCCTCTCTTTTTGCCTGTCAGTGAAAACACTTGGCCAGGATTTATGTATCATAGAATCATGAAATGGTCTGGGTTGGAAGGGAAAGTAAAGCACATCCAGGTCCAACCCCCTCCCACAGGGGGGATCAAAGGGTATCGTGCATGGCTTAAACATCAATCACTGTGTCCTGGCAGAGACACAGGAAACTGATAACACTTTCTGCTACAAGCCAGCAGCCTTCAAATGCTAATTTTGGTAATTCCTTTCCTCCCCACACCTTGAAGTGCAGAAATACAGGATTAGCAAGCAGCAGCCATGGTGAGCTGTCCTGCAGGCTGCCCAAAACCCAGCTCCTGCCACCACTGCAGCCTGCGACACCGGGTGCCCTGGGGAAGGAATGTTGCATGTTCTGGTACCACCCTGGTTGCTGACACTTGGTCAGAAGCTAACACATCGCCTCCCAGCCCACCCTGTACCCGGCACTGATGGAGCTGTGCGGAGCAGAAGGCTACACCTCCACATTCAGAGGCTCAAAACTCTTGAACAGACACTCACCACATTCCTGCTGCACTCGACTCCAGGGATGGAGCCCTAAAGCCTATGGGAGCTTTGCCATTAGGTTCAGCAAGGCTAAGCCTGCATGAGTGGCCATGGAAACTCCACCCAGGACCAACAGGCAAAGCAGCTCCAGCTACTGCAGGAGCCAAAGGGAGCCACAAGTGTTTGGAGAATTCATTGCTTCTGCGAAATGAGGACCTGCTAAGGCTACCAGACACTGAGACAACACGCAGCCATCAGGGAAAATCAGTCCCTTCGACCCTCTGCTGAGAAAGAATAAAGGTGGCACAGATGCTCTCAAGGTACTGACTGAATGGTCTCCTCCCTCCCCAGGCTCCCCTCTTGCTTGTGGAGTCCTTTTCTGCCACTCTGCATGAACCCAGCTGGAGCATCTCCACAGAGTGAAATCACAGGTTTAAGAACGGGAGAGAAATAAGAACTAGAGCTCACATTCTCCGGTGCGCACAGGATCCCCTTGTTAGCAGCAGGCAAACAAAGGCAGCGGGTTTGATTCCACCACCGAGGCCAGAAAATGGAATTTCAGTCCTGAGGAGATCCCCTGGCTCCTACGGTTCTTTCCATACATAGGAAAATGCATGAAATATTTAGCGGGGCAGAAATCCCCAAAATGAACGATTCAGAAATATCAAACCACGTTCCTTCAATGAGACTGAAACGTTTCTCCTGACGAATGTTTAAAGCAAAATCACTTCTACATTAGAATAATAAAAGTCAAAACTAAACAAGAACACCTAAATCAAGTATTTTGACATTATTAAAATGAAACAAGTTGACATGAGTCTCTCAAAACTCCTCCATCAAATATTATATCATGCAGATCAGATTTTGACAAAACAGCATTTTCTAACAGAAGGTGTTTCACCAGAATTCTTTCATCAGCTATTTATGCTATTTGTCTTCTGGTGGTGGGTGGGAAACTGGGTCCCTTTGCTCAGCGCAGAGGCAGCAGCCCACACTTCCAGTGTGAGTAATGAGAGCAAGAACCTCCCATACACATCTGCACGGAAGCGCCGCAGGCACCCCGGATTTAGGCCGCCTTTCTCCTGGGGTTTGGTGGGAATTTCCATTCCTGCCTGACTCAGTTCTGGAGCAAAATGAGGGGTTTGGAGCTGCAAACCTGCACCGCACCGGAAAAACTCCACTTTCCAGAAAAAACATCCATAAGATATGGGATTTGTGGGCACTCAGAGACCATCCATGAGGAAACCACCCAGCGTTACCCCTAGCCAGAAAGGACCCTCAGGAAAATACTTAAGCTCACACACATTATTTCATACCTATATTAATTTTGCTTAAACTACTGAAAGCTAATAGTGTCAGGTACGTATCCGAAGGAATGAGGACCAGGGTGTTTCTATTGCCTCGTTCTTCTTGTTGGTTCCAACAATGAGGAAAAAAGGATCTAAAGAGGAAATCCTCTACGGAGGATGAGGGGATAAGCTAAGAAGGAAAGGCCCTTTCTGCTTATCTTTGCCACATCCCCATCTATACCGAAAGGTATCCCTGCTCATGGACTAGATGATCGTTGAAGGTCCCTTCCAAACCAAACCATTCTATGATCTAAAACCCTTGTGCAGAGTAAATGCACAAACTGAATCCAGCAGGCTCATTAAAACCCCATGGCATAACATCAAATCTCTCCTGCTGAGGTCTGTAGAAGATTTAAATACAAGGAATGTGACCCTGGGAGCAGTTCGAGTCAACCCATCATAAGCTAAAAGCCTTCGTGCTGTTGGTTCAGCAGTATTTCAGCGCTCGTGTTTTATGACATGAGTCAATACATTTAATGGAAAAGCAGAGTAGGAAAGATAAAAGCACTTAAAAAGTTTTCTGACAGAATTCCACCATCAACAATATTGGGGGGCTCGGTAATGTAGAACCTAACAAAAAACAGCAATAATAACTACAGGTAATCAATGAAAGCTACCTGGGCTTCTTGGTGAAACCTGGGAGCACTTCACTAGGCAAAACCAAGTCAGGGCTGCATGCCAGGGAGCACAGCTGACCTGGAACCTTGGAAGAGCCATTTCCATGGCTGTGGAAGGCATCAGCTCCAAGGGGCAGGAGCCAGCGGAGATTAAAGAAGAGAGAAGATAAGGCCCCAGGAGGCTGTGCACCCTCTCACAAGTCAAGCATGAAACGGCAGTATCAATCAGGTCACTGTCATGACAAAGAAAAGACTTTTCTAGCAAAGTGGAGCTTAATACAAATTTCTTCTGACAAGCGCTGGAAGTCCCGAGCCATTGCCCACCATTATGAGAGAATGTCTGTTTAAAAGGATGAAAGTGGCTGCAGTTGAGACATGGCAGATTTAGAAGTAATCTTCATGAACATTAACGAGCCAGATCCTCAGCTGGTGAAGACTGACATGCCTTAACTGAAAATCAATGCTGTCACACCGAGCATTTCTTTCAAACACATCCCATCTTGCAGTGCAGATCTGGATAAATCTGAATCCAGATACCTTGTGCTTTGTGTCCTCTTCCTTTCCCTTTACTCAGAAGTGAAGCAAAAGGACCTGGCTGGCTCCCCCTTCTTGGGAACCCTCCATTAAAATGTGATGGCATACTGCCCTCCTCAGCACGGTCCTTCCAAGAGGTCCTTGAGTCTGTGCGTCAATAAATCTCTTGAGCATAACTACTTCAGCCTCAGCAACAGGCTTTATGATCGCACTACACTTCAAATGGACACTAAAACTCACATGTTTTAGGATAGATGGCTATTTAAACATACTCTATAAGCAATACTCTGCCCTTGTACTAGGCAGATTTTTGGTCTTGACTTTATATAGCTCCATTAGCTGCAATTTTCCTCTCGCAATTAGGAAGAAGCGTGGCCATAAAACTGATACTGAAACTTGTTAGTAAGTTGTATATAATTTCATAATGTATTTGGCAAGTGCTAATTGCCTCTTACTTAAATGTCTCTTGCTTTGTAACTCAAAGCATTTGCAGAAACTAAGAGAGTTTTATGGCCTGGCTGATGAGAGGTTTGCTTAACCTCAGGATAGCACCAGCATGGGCCTCAGGCATGGAGTGCTTCTTTGTTCATGCACAAATCCGCTCAAGGTCAGTGAGGTGCTGTACAAAAACCCATGAAGATGGCCAGAAAAAGAGAAGAGATTTGGACAATAGGCAAAGAGCAGCCTCTACCCCTGATACATGCAGAGGACAGATGCTCCCCAGGGAAATGGTCCTCCTGTAAGGTTCACCAGGGCCCAGCAGAGCCAGAACACTCCCTTTTTTCCCTTCTCTAGGAGGTTATGGACATTGAAGAGTACAGCTAAACAGGCAGCAGCGGCGCGGGTAAAGTAGGGAAGGAAGAAGCACATTTGACATTGGCATCTCCATACAACAGGATTCCAAAGCATGAATGATAATGGTGATACCCAAACCGACCGGTGAGGTCAGAGGGAGCAAGAGCAGCTCAGCCTCGCTATAGATCAAGTACCAATAACATCAGCGCAAGTCAGAGGAGGGAAAAGTCATGCTCTTCATAGATCCAGAGTTCACAGAAGATGAACAACAATGTAAGGAAGTCCCTAAATCATGCGCTTTGCATCTTTATGTACTATAGTATAGGGTAAACTGAAGATTTATCAACAGACTGAACAAATACACCCACACTGCCCTTGGGATGAGACCAACAAAGCAGACAGGATCTCAAAGCAGAGCTGGAGAGCGCTTCCACCCATCACAGCAGGGCTGGGTGCAGCAGCACGTGCTGCCAAGCTGCCAGCAATCACCCACAGACAGACATGGCAGGAGACAGACAGCACAGCACTGCAGACAGCAAAGCTTTCACGCTGGAGCACTCACAGACGCTGCGACCGATAGAACCATTATGACGTTCCCTAGACGATCTGGCTGGATTTGCCTTTCCTTTTCAATCCCATTATCTCTTATATATCCCCCTCTATGCCTTTTCTGCTGACCTGGGCCTGCCATCCTTCAAATACTCCAGCATCATGAGCTGGTCCCCCCTCCAAGGTACTGCTCAGCCTGACTGGACAGGCTGGCATTTAGTCCAGTTTGGTTTTCTGGAGGTCAGGCCCCTTCAGACTCCTAACTTAGCATCCATCAGCAGCACTACGATGGGCAGGTGCTGGCATGAACACAACTGATACTTCCCTGAAACATGGTACATCCCAGAGAAACCTTTTTAGGAATGTGAATTTAGGACCCTTGAAAGGAGCTGATTGAAATGTTACTGCTGATGTCAGTGGAAGCTGCTGGTACTCAGATGTTTCAGAGCAGCTCCCATGTCTGGGTGAAGGTTTGTGTGCTGACTTTTAGGCATCAGAGCCAGGAGAGTAAGCCATCCCTGGTGCTCACCCCAAATGTGGAGACCTGCGATGAAAATATCTGGAACAATCCAGAAACTCAAAGCAGGAACCTAAGAAAAGCTTCAGCCTGAATCCCCAGGCACTGATGTTAGAAGGAATACTTCTCCATCCCACTTTCTCTACCTTTGCAAATACCTATGACAGCAGTAAAAGCAGAGGCTTATGACACACTTCAGCATTCACATCCGAATGCACTTCATGAGTTTCTTTTGAAAACTCCCAGCACTACCTTCTATTTCATTTGTACTACTCCAGACTAGGCAGAGTTTAACGCAGCCGATGCCACCCAGTTCCTGGAACCACCCATTACTTGATCTATTTTCTCTCACAGACACAGTCTGTTGCCATCAGCTGAAATTCACCACTTCTTTTCCAACAAAGCAGATGAAATGGCAGCGAAACATTACCCACCCGGCCTGCTTCCATGGAAAGGAATCAGGAAAGCTGTTCTTACTGGAACAAAGTTTCAGTTTTAAGGAAAAAAAAATCTGCAGAGCTTCAATGTATTTAGAGAAGCATCTTTCTGTTCTCCCCAACAGCCGCACTCATCTCATCCCTGCTCCCTTCAAACCAGGTAAATTCTGAGGTACAGGCTTCGATTTACCTTCATATGTTGCTTTGAATCCCAGCAAGTTGCTGACACTGTCTGTCTGGAAGAGGAGCCACATCTGGTGGTGTGTGCTGACGATGAGATCAGGCACTGTGGTGCCTGTCAGGCTGTAAAGATAAATAAGAACAAGTAAACAGCCTGTATGTGTCCCCAAAGTTATTTGCCCACCAAAACAAAGGCCACGTATACCTCTGGAGGAGCAGAAAACAAGAGCAATGCCAACACAATTAATAACAACCAAAACAGAACAGTGTCCAAAAACCTGACAGATCTTCATGACTGATGAGCCTCTCAGTATGTTTCTGCACACTACCTAAACAGTCTTCTACCACAGCTGAGAGCCTGTGAGTTATCTTCATCATCACTGTAATAATTTCATACCATTATTACAATATATTATCCAGCAACAACAGCAGTGATTTCCTTGTGCTGAAACCAAACATAAGCAAATAGGACTCCCAGAACCCGGTGACTGAATCCCCTTACCTGCCTTCATTTCTAGTGTTACAAACATTGACTTTCTGCACATCCTCTGCTACCTTTCTAACCAGACACAGGAGTTTCCACAAGGCTCCCCAGAAGCCCCCGGAAGACAAGGCACAGCCTCAAATCTGCTGAATGCCCTGGGAGCCCCTGAAAAGTACCACTAATCCAGGCAGTAGCAGCAGGGGATGATGGGGACGTTGCCTTCAAGGATACTCCTAGGAGAGCTGAAGGGATCTGGAGTAATATCACCAATATACCCACACTAATGAGCCACGTGTGGCTCATTCAGCCTTCAGGATTAATGACCTCGTTGTGGTTCAACAGGGAGTTCTATCCCCATCCACAGGAGCACGGGTGGAGGCTGAGCACAGCTCCTTCCCTTCCCTCCACTTCCCAGCCAGAGCAGCGGAGCGTGGGAAGGGATCGTTGCTGCAGGACTGTGCGTTGCACTGCCTGTCCTGGTGGCAGTGTTTAGTGTTGTTATTACACTGTTTCTAAGGTATTACATGCGGTGAATCCATAAATCCCCTTAAGCACAGCTCCTGAGAGTGGAGAGGTGGGTTTGCCTACTGTTGCATCCCCACACATACATATGAATGCTGCGCTTTCTGCCTGGCACTGCTCTCAGGTACAACAGCAGCACCTGAAAGACTTCTGGAAAACACTGATGCCCGGGCTCTGAAGGCAGAATTACTGCAGCCCAGTACTGCAAGGGCAGAAACCCAGCAGCTGTGTGTTGACAGCATCCTGTGAGCAAATGTAACTTGCAACCTCCAGGCATAATTGGTGCAATTCCCGGTTTCCTGCGTAATCGGAGTTGGTTTGGCTGCTCTGCCAATTGCCATTTGTTTAGGGTGAAGTCAAACACTGCTTCAAGGCTTGTGCTACTTAACTACCTGCTTGACATTCCCAACACTGGCTGCCTGCCGCGCTCTTCCCAACAGCCTTGCTACCTAAAGTAAATGGGCCCAACCTTGCCATGCACTTAACTCCCCTCCCCATTCCAGAGACTTTCACCAGTCACATACCCACTGGGGACCACTGTACCCTGAAACCAGCCACTGCTCAGGCTCTGCCTATGCAATCTGGAGCATGTTTTTGCCTGAAATCACTCTCGTATCTCCCAAGCCCATCAAAGCTCTCCCAGCTCTGCCCCCACCTTCACTCTGCTACGGTTTTGATCTGCATCAGAAATATTATTGATCCCAAGGTGCAGGTAAATTAAGAAATACCCTTGTTTTAATGACTGTTTCGCATCCAGGGAGCTTGATAGAGAGTGCAGAAGAAGTGCTATTGTTGATTCTTATCAAGTCATTTAAGCAGCAGCCAGGCAGGAATGAGGAATATAACCAAGAAAAAACCTTCAGAGGTTTGTTCATGCTTTCCCATCCCACTTTAACAAGCTGAATGATTGATTCGGGTGCTTGTTACTTTCAGGAATAAAATCCTCTCTGCAAGTCAGAAAGCTCAGCCTAACAATCTGTTATGTTCCCTGAGATGCATTTTACAGGGATGAGAATGAGACTGGAAACAAATGGTCCTTCATACCTCAGTTTGGGATAACGTCAGCTGCTATGCAAGTGGATTCAAGTGTGTTTCTTGATTTGAAAGGCTGCAGGACCAAATTCCTCTTGAGTAGCCAAGAATAAACGAAGAGCAGTAAGAAAATTGGAACTCCTATCTCTGACAGGATGCTGAGTTCTCCAAAAACCCAACTTGTATCCCATGGAATTACAGCAGCTAAGAGGGCAGCAAATGCTGAGAAAAGTCGTCCATGGTCTTTCAAAGACATTAATTGCAAACAGAGTATTTCTGTGGTCTTTACACCTCTAACACAGATCACAGAATCCCAGCCTGGTTTGGGTTGGAAGGGAACTCAAAGCTCATCCAGCTCCAACCCCTGGCACAGGCAGGGACACCTTCTACTGGAGCAGCTTGCTCCAAGCCCCTGTGTCCAACTTGGCCTTGAACACTACCAGGGATGGGGCAGCCACAGCTTCTCTGGGCACCCTGTGCCAGCGCCTCAGCACCCTCACAGGGAAGAGCTTCTGGCCAAGAGCTCATCTCAGTCTCCCCTCTGGCAGGTTAAAGCCATTCCCCTTGTCCTATCCCTACAGGCCCTTGTCAAAAGCCCCTCTCCAGGTTTCCTGCAGCCCCTTTAGGCACTGGAGCTGCTCTAAGGTCTCCCCTTAAGGAGCCTTCTCTTGTCCAGGCTGACCCAGCCCAGCTCTCTCAGCCTGGCTCCAGAGCAGAGATGCATCAGCAATTTAATGGAAAGTTCTCCTGCACTGGGAGAAGACACCAGACCCTACTCCTTGTGCAGACGGTGTCAGCTATTCTATATCTGCATTAGCAAGGCATTGAGTGGCTGAAACAGAGTGAGAAAATAAGGAATGATTAAAATGAAATCTAGGAAAACCTCCTCAGGCTTTAGGCGAAGAGATGGAATGGGGGATCCCTTCAGCAAGTCATCACCGACCACTCCCCCGGCAGTAATTTGCACATTTTGACCAATCAGCTGTGAAATGTTCTGTGACACCGTAATTACACAGGCTTCTGCAATGACCACTCCATACTTCTGTACAGGTTAGAGCTCCTGACCTGAGCACCCACGCCTGTGTTCTGAAAAGAAACACAAAGGGAAACAACCCTCAGAGAAAGGGGTTTGGGGAAGACAAGCAAACATTATAAGAAGTGAACACAGAGCGGGAGGCTGATTCACAAGGAAGAACACCTGAGAGGAGGAATTCAAAAGCACAATAACTCTTCCCAACCCTACCAGTTGGAAAGAGCACAACAGCTTTGCTAAAGGAGCTTTTGGAGACCGGTTTGCTCTTCTACATTTTGTATTAGATAGGGAAAAAAGGGTGTCCTTCAAGTTCAGACACAGCTGGATGCTGGTGGCCCTAGTCCCAACACCCACTGACCACTCCAAATATTCCTCCCAAAAGTCACAGTGGCTTTCCCCTGCTTCTGCTCCAGCATCGGCCCTTGCAGGTGCCCTTGAGACATCTGAGGCTTGGACGAACAGCACTGGCTCACGTCTTCACTGACAAGAGGCAAACCTCAGCCCAACAGGGCAAGAAGCTGCGCTTCCAGAGGGGTCAGCAACTGAGCACCGTCACAGGCACGACTGAGCTCTGAAATAGGGAGCAGAACACCTGTAGGTGCTCCAAGCTCACCGGTATCAGGAAGCTGCGGCAGCAGCAACCTTCGCATTCACACTTTGCTCTGCTCTCACCCTCTCCTGGCTATTTGCACCCACTGGCAGGGCCGTACCGTGTAACTCTGTGCCTGCAGTGCTGAACTGCACTGCTCAGAGCAGACTTGCCAAGAGATGGATTTCCTGAAGTACTCAAATGTGCAGCACCCCGAGGTCTCCATCAGCTTTCAAACTCCGGATTTCCACCAAGCCATACAGTATTTGACTTGAATGCCTCAAAGAAGCTACATCAGAATCACTTTCTTCAGTGACATAGACCTGAATGATGCACAATTACCACGGTTACATTCGAATGATACACAACTGGATTTCTCACCGACCCTTCAGAGAAGGAACAGACACTTGACTGGAGGAAGGGCAAACAGAAGCCATCAACATCAGGTTAATGGGAATAACTGGGAATAACCAGCCTCGTGAGAGATGATCAAGGCTCACTTGTGGCACTTGGGACATTTTCTAGTGGCTACTGTAAAAGATCCTGACTTACCCCTATGCTACAAAGGGGTCCACTTCCCTTTTATTTCCTGTATTAGCTGCACTATAACATAAAGCACTTGGCCATCAAACAACAGACTGATAACACAGCAATTCTACAGTCTAAAAACTGGCAGCATCAGAGATTTCACCTCTTCCCTCGGCACGGCTTCATTGGCCCTGTGCTGGTCCAAAGTCCTGTCTTCATAATTAAAACTGGGGAAAAACCCCAAACCAAATCAAACCAAACTACCAAAAATCAACCCTAACCAACCTCATCCCCCATAAAAAATGTGTTTAGATGGGAAACAGTGATACAGGAAGGCCTGGAAGGAAAATGAGACCACCTACAATGCTTCCTCTACTGAAGAAATCTCCATAGAACAGCAGATCTGCAAACTAAAGGGTATAAATTGAGGGGAACCAATTCTCAGCCTTGAAGCAGCATGCAGGATTGCCTACACAAATGCACAATGGGTGTCAAATGCTCAGGGTGTCACTCAAGGAGAAGTGATTTACACTTTGTAGTGTTAGAAATGACTGCACAAGAAGGACAGCACAGGAGAGAGATCCAAACAGTTCTGTTTCTGCCTGATCTGCATTCGCTCTTGTATCCAAACTTCCATCCTGTTCACTCAGCTCCCTGGACAGCCTCAGCCTCTCCCTATGGGACCCAACAAGGCAGCTCAAGAGAAGCAAAGCAAAGAGGGAAGAGCCCCTCTCTGTCAGCTGAAGCCTGAGAGAATGTGACAAGGGAAGAACACACCAAGAACAGTCACACCAAAAATGACAAGCAGCACATAAACCATCCAAACACATCACTCACATCTTGTCAGGCAAAACACTGCCATGTGGGTTTCGCACAGGGACAAAGGACATGCTACTTACACATAAAGCACCGTTTTCTGATCTCCGACTTGTCCTCCATCACCCACTGTCAGAGTGTCATATCCTCTTTCTAGTTCAAATTCTTCAAAGGTGAGTTTGATAACCTGGCAAAGATGCAGCATGTTAATATGAATCGAGTGCCAAGGCAGGCAGCAGATCCCCTTGTCCGGTTTATTTATCTGTTTGCCTATCGAGGAGCAATTTATAAGAGCATTAATACCTTCAGGACGTCACAAAGGTGACCAGCCTCCCTTTTTATAGCACTGTAGCAATTCTTTCCAGACAGACGGGGCTCTCACTGAAATTACCTCTCAGATTTTTCTGCTTTATCTATTGATTTGCTAGATGACTTTATTGATAAAGATATGTGTGCTGGGATTTCAGCAAGCTTTTTTTCAGCGGGCACTGCTATCCTTCCCTTCATAAACCTGAGGTCATGCTCATGGATTTGAATGTGCATCCAGGTGCCATGCTGGTTACATATGGTGCAAGCACAGAGTTTCTTTTCCTCTGTGCTGCTCGGAAAGTTCCCCTGGTTCTGTCAGACCAAGAAAGGCTTTATATGAGTTACTTCTGGGGTAGCTCAAGGAAATGGTCCCAGGCTGTCTGCAAACACAATCATCATCATCACATCTGTCCACAGCTGTTTGGTTCCTGTGTTTTCTCTCCTGCTCTATCCAAACCTTTCACCCCACTTGATTTACGCAGCCTCTATTTATCGCTTAGGAGCAGAGGTCCCATGGAAGCCAAGAGGTTTGTGTTCAAGTCTCTCAGCTGCTGCCGAAATCCCTGATTTTCAAGTAACTGAAAATTACGCTGGGATTTAGGGGACAAAGGTCCTTAATCCAGCCTCAGACAGAGTGAACAAACAGAAAAGGAGGAGAGCTTTACTGACAGAAGTTCTTTACATCCACAACACTGGAAGAAACCAACAGGAACTTTGTTTCTTGGAGCTTTTTAACTGACTGGATCCAGCAAAGCACATGAACGTCCCCAGACCTTTGCACATGCGCCTGCAAATATAGCACATTTCCTAACTTTTAAATTACCAACTTTAGTTTCACGCTGCTTTTTTGCTATTTCAGACAACACAGAAGGTATCAGAGGTAACTAAAAAGTAAATAAGGACTTACACAAGTGCCAACGAACACAGACACATGATGCCACCTACACTACTTACATGGGAGCAAAGCCCAGGAAAATCAGATCTTTGTCTTGTAATTTACTGCCTATTATAAAAGCAGCATCTCCTAAAAATACCTGAGCACGTGTGCAAGGCGGATAAAAGCCCCAGAGTTAGAACCAACAGCAGCTATTAACTGCGTTAGGTAAAATGTGAGGGTGTCTTTTCAGTCTTCTTGTACAGACTCTGTGGGAAGCTGACAACATCTGTCTGTCAAGAGCCACTCAACTTCAATCCCTTAAGAACAAAAAGGTAAGTCAGATGTTGAGTGTTCTTTAAAGAAGAACTGATGCATGCACTGACTGCACTGCCACGTGCAACTGTCTTCTGTGTATAAATCAGAGGGTGGTTTGGGTTGGAAAGGACCTCAAGATCATCTAAATGAAACCAGTACTTTTCAAATGCATAGAAGAGCAAATTAGGTATTTTAGCCATGAAATAGGGTATTACCCGAAAGCCCCACGATCGCGGAACAGGAGCCTTTGTGATACCTCCTAGAAGTCTGGAACCATTAATTTCAGTAGTAGCACCAACATATTAACCTGTGCAGATTCTTATTAAACCATGCAATGATGGAATAATGTAATTAATAGGAAGAACACAGCGTTGTAAAGCAGCACACATCATTAGTTAAATCAGTCAAGTAAACTGCAGTCTAGGAGGCTGACCCTAATGAAATAACTAATTACACTCCAGTATTGTGAACACCGCAGCCTCGTGGCACAGGAACTGGATGCTGAATGCAATATTTATTTATCCATTTTCTTATTTCCTTTTTGGTCTGAAAGCTGAAAATTATTTCATGATTCATTAAACAAGAGACCTGCCAGCACCACAAACACAGGGCTGCCACAAAACCTCCATTTTAAGCTGAAGTGACAGGAAGCAATTAGCAAAGTCATGAAAATAGGCTGGAAGATGACACTCGATTTTAAGGCTTTGTACTGCAAAGTGATGTGAAGTGCAGGTACATTCATAGGAAAAATCCACAATCATTCTCTCTATGGAGAACAGCACCTCTTGCAGTGATATTCAAATGCTTTACAAGCACACGTTACTCATTGCCACCCCCTTCTCCCCAGTTGCCAGCATCTATCTTCACTTGGGATGAATCATCCCTTGGAGGAGCCCATCTCTGCCCACTGATGACACAAGGAGCTTAGACAGAGCTTTATCTGGCCAGCTAGATTCCAGGTGAGAATAACCCCAGGAGAAACACCAACCAGGAACATCTACTTCGTCAAGAAGGTCCAGAAATAGTTTTGATGCAAATTCACCAATTACCACCTGCACTTCTCAGCTCCCAAATGATTCATTTTTCCACTGCGGTTGAAATTAATTCCCACAGCACCGGAGACCAGCAAAAAACCCACATACCCTGAATATCCCCTGAATGGCTTTGATGTCACCCTCGGTAGAGGAAATAATTCCAAGTTGTCAGCTGAAGAGCTCTATGCCCACAATAGTGTTTATGTAGGTTTCAGAGCAAACTTCGAGGGGATTATGTAGCTCAGTGAATCTGGCTCACAGCTCTCTTCCAAATATAGAACAGATGACTTGCAAATGAGTTCTAAATTCAGCTCAGTGGTTTTCCCGTCGCTCATATTAAAAGCTTCATGTAACAGGACCTGATCCAAAGACCACTCAAGTCAATAGAAGATTGCTACCGACTTCAGCAGGCTTCAGCTCAGGCCCATGATGCTTTTTATCTTCTAAGTATTTTACAGGCACTTTAATTACTGCCTCTTCAATCATCCCTCACCCATGCTGGGGAGTGTGCAATGGCGAGATCATCCGTCCCCATTGCACACAACAGCCACGTGAGCCAGGGAGGTGAATCCTCCAGTTGAGCACCACAGCCCTGGTGGTGCTCAACTAACATGGGCTCTGCTTTAGGTAAGCAAGAGAGCTTGACACGTGCTTGTCAGAGGCAGCACTATTTGACTTGTTAGGTAGGAATACCAGCGACTGAGCTGGCATTAAAACACATACACCAGGAAATCCCCGTGCTGTGTTGAGGAACAGCATCTCGGCAGCTTGGAACAGCAGCTCAAGGAGACATGAGCAGGCAGTGGAAGAGGTGGATGCAGCAGCAGCCTTCCCAAAACCATCGTGCATTTCCCTGAACCCTCCCTGCTTCAGAGAGATGGAGGGTTTTTCCCGTAAGTTACGCTTTCAGGAGGAAACATCCCAAACCCTTTTAGACCCTGATATTACTGATTAACTGTTTCTCACTTCAAAGAAAAGAAGGCAGTCTCTTTATACAGGTAATACAAACTGCTGAGCTGACTGATGCACCCTGGCTTCAGCTGGGCCACACTTCTTCACAGTGCATGACCTTGCAGCCCACAGAGCACAAACTACACTCTCTTGTGCTAACGAATCCCTGCTCCAAGTTGTCAAGTGCTGAAATCAATGGAGTTTACCAATCCGAACCCCCTTTAAGACTTTTGAAAGCCGAGGACTTGCAGATTCTGGGGTCTTTTATAAATGGTTTGTTATTACTCAGGTTTAAAAGCTGAGGAAGGAACTAAACAGGGGAAAAGGAGAAACTTTCCCTAAGTAGGAATTCACAAAGACAGTAAGATTTCGGGCAATGGTGTGCTGAGGTTGCTCAATGAGAGGAGCCACTCATCCCATCACACTGCTGAGGAAAAGCGAAGTCTGTGCATGAGGCTGGCAGAAAAGCAAATGAACAGAGCTGAAGATTCAACTCCATATTCAACGTGAAAGCAATGAGACAAAGGGTCAATAAGACAGTGGAAGTGGCCCATGAGCATCTCTTGACAACTGATTGCCATCTCCTCCTTCATCATTTGTACCGGAAAACCCAAGTGGAAGGGTGAGCCTGCAGAACACGCAGGGTGCATCTACATCCAGCTCACAACTTCTGTCACACACAGAGGTCTATTTTATATACTCAAAAGCTGGATTTTGCTGATCTCGGAAAGCCAAAGCTGCACAAAAATACAGATACATGTAATAATATATACCACAGGCTAAGATGCTGTTGTATTCAACAACCTGTCCATGCCCAGGCAATGTGTACCCAAGGGTCTGCAGGCCACAGGCTGAAAAACACAGCTGACACTTGAGCAGTAATAGCTGCTGTTAGATGTGGTCTGTTCTCCACTTGCACATTACCCTGATGAAGGAGAACCTCCTGGGTCTGATTAACCAGTAAATCACTCCTGATAAATCAGCACGGAAAAATATCCTGATTCCACACTCCAGTTTCCCAGAATTTGGGTCATTACTGCACTCCTATGCAGCCAAACCAAGACATCCGCTGGATGAAATGACCAGCTAATGACAGCCCTTTAAACACAAACTCCTTCTGAAATTGGAACATAGGAATGCTCCTCATTAAAATCATAATCCAACAGTGATCTGCCCTTATTAAAGGCTTGAACTGATGTTGGGGGGGGAGAAAGAAGCAGAACTCCATAGGTTCTGCAGCCAGACCACGGCAAGTGCTCCAGAGGGAAGTGAGACCACAAGATGCCATCCCAACAGCGAGAAGGTTACAACTGTGGGTGGTTCCCATCATCTCTAGAATAGATGAGATCCTGGGATACCAACGTGCTTGTGAAATGCCTTCCTTGGATCAGCAGCTGAAGGCTGAGCGCAGAAAGCAGGGTTGTAAGAGGCAAGGACCATGGCATAATGGACCATAAGTAGAACAGCTCAGTAGAGGAGTTCAGAGCCATGCAAGACAGGCTCATGAACTATGGGAGATAATGTTAGTAGGAGCCCAGATACTGAGAAGAATGAAACTTGTAGTCTTCTGTGAGCAGAAGATGACGAAGAGCACCTCAGAAAGTGTATTTTGAGCTACACAGCAAAGCAATTTTTGTCCTTGTGTTTAGTTGTTGAGAGAGAATCGGGCTGAGTTTGCAGGGCAGGAAGAAGCTGAACACTGCCCTCCCTGAGCCAGTGGGAAATGAAAGGATTTGATCTTATGAAGGGCAAGGCAGTCGGCCTCACTCTCCACATGATCAGTGACAACAGACTTGAATTGCACATGCAAACCAGTAGGGAGAAAAAGCCCACCAGTCTCCCTGCTCCCAACCTCAGTGAGCACCAAAAGGACTTGTCTATACCTCTCCTATACTGCAGGGGTACAACATCAGAAACAGAGACCTGAAAGGCTGAATTCAGGGACTATCCTCTCTGAAGAAGCACAGCTACACAACATTTCAGCTAAAGCACTAAAGCAAGGACATGGAGAGGCAGCTCCAAGACCTACCTTGGCTGGATTGAGTGCAGTGATGACCCACACACAGTAGGCGTTGTTATCGTACTGCACAGGGTAGTTGGGAGAAGTTATCACACCACTGGGACCACGAAGGTACATGTCACACATCCGAGCTGTGAAGAGGACAACAAGACAGATGTGGGAGTGAGGTCTCAGCTTTGCGATGTGTGCTGTGCTCTCTGAGGAGGAGGAGAGGAATAGAGATGCAGACATATGGAAGCAGGAGAGAATTACAAATTGCTGCTCTGTGTTGTTCTCACTACCCAAAAGATTCCTTATTCCCATGTAACAGAGATGAAGAACTTATCTGTGATGAACAGATGAGTGGGGTGTTTCCAGGGGCTACATCAAACAGATGGACCACCAGACCAACCCCAGCAACCCACTCTCTAGTACTCGGACTGATTTTATCTTAAAGCCCTTACAGAAATACTTCCATGCCCAGGAGAGTGAAACCAACTACACAGAAGATACCAGGAAGGATGCGGTTCCTTTTCAGCATCCCCAGAAAGCCATTTTCCTTTCTTCATTACAGGCTCCCCAAAACACTGCACAGCAAGTATTTGGCAAGGGCTGACATGGTTCTGACATGAGTGTGGACTCAGAACCAAGAGGGCGGCTCAACTTCGTATCTTAAAAAGGTAAAGTAGAAGCTGGCAAGTCCTTAAAAGCAGGGAAATTTTTGCCTATTGTCTTTTGCTGTAATATCTAAGGATAACAATGAAGAACAGCGCCTTGGTTTTGTGATTGCCCCTGCTGTTACGATGGATCCTCAAAACTGATTTAGCTCAAATCTCAAAGGAGCTACATCTGCACATGCGGCATCTGCAAGGCTGGTTTTTTCCCTCCAAATGGCAGTAAAGCATGGAAAATGATCTCCTGGCCAAACTGTCTGCCTGCATGGGTGGTCCCAAGGGAACATGAGGAATGCTGAGAAACAGCTCAGGAAGGAGCTGAGGGCATCAATCCATGATGCTCAAAACCTCACCCCTCCTGCCTCCTTCCTATGTGATCCCATCCCAGGACCCAGAGGGAATCTGCTGTAGATAGGGAATCTGCTGTAGATAGGGAAGCTGAAAACCAGCCTCCCAGCAGTGGCAAGAGGTTTGATCACTGGGTATTAGAAACTGCTGCTCTCCAGGGGGTTGATGGCTGGCTCAGCAGGACCCTGACTTCTGCAAGTTGAGGGAAACACAACAGCCAACAACAGGACGGAACAAACAGAAAACCAATGACAGAAAGTGGAAATAAAAGGCAAAGGGAAAAGTTTTTAAAAAGAAAAAACCCAAAAGTTAGCATTTAAAAAAAAAGTTGATTCATAGAATCCTCCTAATGCAGGCAAATCCTTCCTTATCTCCTGCAAGAGGCCGTCATGAATTTCCTTTATAGTGTCACACATTTATGCCAAATATCCTCTTACACTGATTCAATTTATTCGGGCTTGTTGCAAGAATTAGATGGGATTCCAAAGCCTTGAAAAAACCTGCGGATGAAACTAAAGAAAAAAGAACTGAAAAAATACCAATTTCTGCCTTTAAGAGCTTTAGAGGGATTTAATTAAAATTATTACAAGTTGTTCATTATTAGCATTACAAATATCATAATTATGCACGTGACTTCTGAGAGAGAGGGATGAAAACAAAATGGCCAAGGGCAAAATAGGCATCAGTGGTTCTCCTGCTGAAAGAAAACTCCATTCACTGTCAGCTCCTGGCTGGGCCACAGGATAACCGGGATGCTGCTAGTGAGGAACCACAGCGCAAGTAATCCTACATGGCTGCCCACCAGCGGCAAGTTCCAGTTAAGAGAATCCCTGTCTTAGCTTTCCCAGACTTTATCTCGGGTTTTCACCTTTTCTCCCCTCTCCTCCTTATCCTATAAAAAGAAATACCTGGAATGAAGAGAGCAGAAGGGGACAGAAAGCACTGCTAAGAGGATGTAGTATACAGCTACGAAGGACACAAATATCTATATGGTGCAGTGCTAAGAGCTTATGAAGCTCCGTAGTTAATGGCAATTGCTTTATGAGTTCCATCATGCACACAAAAAGGTGTTTTTCTCAAAACTTGAATTTCTGGAATCAAGCAAAGGTTCCTCTCTCAGGCTTGTGCTGAAAAGACTGGAAATCTGAACTCGTATTATACTCTCATGCTCAGCCAGAAAACAGGAATGACCATTAGAAAGCAATAAAGATCCCACTGACTTCTGACCACAGAGCTGGCAAGACCAAATTCCCATTTCCAGGAGCACAAACGCACTCAGTGCTGTGCTGAACACAGCGGTGCAGGGCTGAATTTTCCCAACAGGTTGTGAGCATTGAGAGGGGCTCATCCAGCTCTGCACCTTCCATAAGGCAGGGTTTGAAAACAGAGCTGGACCATGGACCCCGCAGAGGACTGAGGTTGAGAACTAAGTGATAACAAGTTGAGGATGGAATGGGTGATGCACGAAGGTGACGTTAAGGAGATGGATTCTCTCATTAGTTCTAACTCAATAAAACTTGTCTCCTCACCTCTGCACACTGGCCTGTGGTCACTCCATGCCACGATTATGTCGC
Organism: Amazona ochrocephala; assembly: GCA_039720435.1. NCBI lineage: Eukaryota > Metazoa > Chordata > Aves > Psittaciformes > Psittacidae > Amazona > Amazona ochrocephala. The sequence continues at coordinate 6,439,038 of CM077886.1, read as the reverse complement.
TCACTCTCTTACAGGTGATGCTTTTGGACCCCTGCAAATCGTAGCCCTCGTTACAGGTGAACTGGATGCTGGAGCCTAACCTAGCAGGCAGAACAAAGCGGGAGGTTAGCAGCTGCCACGCTTCTGCAGCAACAGGTTTGTCACTTACTTTTTGACTATCCCAGGGATTCTCCAAGTTGTGAACAGAGAGCTCACCAGCCCTCCAGGCAACAGCAGGGATGAATGAGGGCAAACCTGTGCCTCGCGCATTTGCTCGCGCTGGGCGCTGTTTGCCTGAGGTGGTGATAGTCCTCGAACAGATTTGAGTCTTTCAATGCAACTTCAGTGGGAATTTTATTCAGTGCGGGAGCACAGACTCAGCCCCAAGAGATGACACATTCAGTGTTCTTACAGAGGAAAAAACATATCTTTATCTGCTTTGTTCTTCAGTCTATCGCTCTGGATTCAGATCCTTTGCTGGTTTAAGCCAATGCTGCCTTGTTCACACTTTACAGCGGCTGAGAATTTATCCTACAGCATTTAGGGACTATTGGGACTTCTCTTTCCTCTGCCCCCACCCCTCCAATCCATTTTCTGGATTTCGGGAAAATTTGGTAGACTCCAGTTACATTGAAAGACACTTTTAGTGAACACAACAGTCATTGACAGCAGAATGAGATTAAGTATTGATTCACCATTGCTAACAGCAGGCTCATTTCTTCCTGCCTGCTTCGAATGAATGCAAGCAACCAGAAGGGAATAACAGCATTGTTTTAAACTCTATGAGAAAACAATTATCTAGCAGCACATATACTTATCGACAAGGAACTGTACCAGTGCTTTGGGAAGTCACCTCAAATTCACCAGGGGCAGGGCCATGCTGTGATTTAAGCTAATTTGAGAAGTGATTTTTTTGCTGTTTAAGACAGTTCTTTCTGCACTTAACCGGAGGAGGGAATGACAACAAACATTGATTACATGAGCCTGGCTAAATGCCCATGGTGTGAAAGAGAAATGCTCTGAAAGAGAGATCATTACAGATCCTCATCTGGGCCACGCTCTCCGAAACACACGTGCACATTCATACACACTCATTCTTCTACATCACAAGTCTCAGCAAGCTTTCGAGAGAGAACACATTTAGGGGTGTGCAGATGGTCTCTAAAAACAGACTACATAATGCCAAGGAGCACACACAACCGTTACAGACAGCAGCTTCGCAGCATGCAGAAACACACACATAAAAGGTTCTTACCTAAAATCGTTGCCTATTCTTTTGCCTCTCTCCGGAATCCCAGGGTCTGGACACATATTATGTCCCTGGGACACACCAACCTGAGTTACTACAAAGCAAAAACAGCACATACAGAGACAGAATAGCAAAAGAAACATTCTTTCATCAACTGTCTTGGTGGATGTGGAGAGAAAATGGCAATTGGTAGCTCGAAAACCTGAACGTGTTCCATTTTGTTTCAGAAAACACACAGCTTTGGAAACAAATGTAACTGGAATCGGTTCAGCTCAGTTTATACACCCAAGTGCTTCGAGGAAATGCCAGCTAGGGACGCAGTTCTCCCTCCGTTCCACTACAGAAGTACCTCTAAAAAGAGGGTTCATTCCCATTCCGCAAAATGACACCAATTAAACAGCCCATTTCCGAAGCCTGTGATGCAAACAGCCACCTGCAGAGGACAAGGTGACAGCTACCACCCTCCAACCCACCCAGCGAGAAGACAGCTCGGTGAAAAGGCAGCTGTACGATACCAGGGCAAAAACCAAGCACAGGACAAAAGGGAGGAAGGAGAAGGGAAATGTAAGTCTGGCGCTTTAAAGCAAGTAATTTAGTCTGAATATGAAAAATTGGATGGAGCAACCTCAATGTAACTGCCAACAGACATGAATTCTATGAAGTGGTGAGCAGCACCCAATAAACACCTTCAAACCTCATCCTTTATCTCCCCATTTCCACCTTCCCCCTGTCATATGGCACAAACAGGAATTCAAGCACTGATTTGACGTGGCTCTGGACAGGATAAGGTGAGATCTGGCAACAGACTGACTTCAATTCTGAATTCCAATAACTGCCAAAACACACAATAATGTGGAACAAAGGGGTGGCTTTGTCACGGAGCTGGAGAAGTTGATGTGACTGAGCTTTTTGCATCACTAAGGTAAGGACACAAAGAAAACGCACTTCTTGGCAATGATGCTGAAGCAATGAAGCACGAATCTTCAATGAGCATGTTTCTGTTTCCCCTGCCTAGCACTAAAGGAAAATCCCAATTATACTCCAGAACACACTGTGTTAGCACGGTGCCCCACAGACCACTGCCAGCTGGAGGATACTTCAGTGACAGGCACGATTCTCACAACAGACGTTGGCTCAACCGCTTGAGATGGGCATGGCACTGTGCAGGGTGGAAGACACAGAGGAACGTGCATGTAAGTATTTGCATGGGAAGGTAAGCACGTGGGGGAGCTACAACAGACACAGGCTGCACAGCGTGAACACACCAAAAAGCAGGACTCGTAATTACACCCTGTGTAGTCAGGCACTCCAGTTGGAAGATCCAGTGCTGCTCTTAAGAGGATGGAAGGATTACGCTTCTGCTCATGCTGGTACAGGGCTTTCATCTGAGCATCTACACCTCGCTGCTGGCTTCCCACGCTGGACACACTGCAGCTCCTCCTCGGCTCGAGGTGCTAACATCTCATCTCACACCCCCCAGCTCTGACAAGGCCTTTGTCTCTCCTGGCCCCCCCTCCCACGCCACCGTGCCCCAGCCAGCACCCTGCCCTGAGCACAGCAGATGGGGTCAGAGCTGTCCCTGCCGCTGCTGCCCGGGGCTCGGCGTTCAGCACCATGCTTTGGCGCTCTTCCATGTGTCTGAGGCCACAAAAGTAACAGAGATGCAGTCTGATGGAGAACCAGGCTCCTGAGAGGTTGTTCTCCCTCTTTTGCATATTCATAACCTCACATTACTCTCAGTCACGAGGACAGAGACACTAGCAAGAGACAGGAGCATGACAGCAGCACACAGCATCTTCTGATAGCTGTGTTTTGTAGGTACAAAGCTTTGCTGCCACCTTCCAGTTTGCAATGATTCCAAATGCACACGAGTCAGGAGGAAGTGAGCCCCTGTCCAGAGAAGGGATTCACCTCCAATGTTTTCAGCAGCAGTGCCCCAGTATCTGAAGCAGCCATGATAAAGTCCTGCTCCAGGAATGTGTCATCTCCAGCAGGTCTGAGATGCAAAGCAATTTGGTAATCCTTCTGCAAAATGAAATCACCAGCTCCCAAGAGCCCTTCTGCAATGATATAACTGCTTCTGAGGAATGAAAGGTCAGCTGAGCAAAGCCCAGAGGGGACACAGCCTTCCTTAGGGGCTCTTAAATCACTGCCTACCTACGCAAGCATGATGACTGCGCATGCACATATCTCCAAACAAAGTAAAGTTAACACACAGAGTGTACAAACAAGGGCTGTATATCACAGGTCCATGAGGTATTGAAGGAAAAGTGCTAGATTTCTCATCTTTGATACCTTCTCCAGAGTAAAGCCTCACTGAACGAGATACGCCTGCAAGGTACACGTGCACGGATACAGCTCCTATAGATACATCTGCATTCAAACACTTGGATGCGCCTCCTCACAGAGTAGATTACCCCATCGCTTTCACATCAGAATCTTTCTCCCATGGCCAAAGACTATGCAGACAGCATCTGTCATGCCCATGTCAGTTACTATGCACTGATACCACCTCCATTCATGTGGCATACCAGATGACAGTGAACCTCCAAGCCTCTGGTTCAAGCTTTGGGAGGAAGCAAGGCTACAGATGACCACCCAAACCCACAGGCAGGCTGTCAGCTGCCAACTGCATCTCCAAAGACTAAAACCAGTTCTCCTCTTGTTAGCTAGCATTATATTAATACCTATATAACAAGTTTAGATTAACCAGAGAACAGTTAAGACAAAACGGAGCAAGGGGGAAAGGAAAGATATCTCCATTATCTAGTTGGGATAGTTGGGACATTTTATTTGTACATGAGAGCAGAAGAAAAGGAGGAGATGGATTAGTCGGTCACTTATTTGTTCTTCTATCTTTTGTTTTAAACACACACACACAAATATAACTAAACCAAAGGTTATAAAAGGTATTTGTTATGCTGAGAACTTGCTGTCAGTACTGTGTTCATCTTCCTGAAGGTTTGACTGATCTATGCCTGGGCTGGAGCACTCCAAAATGAATTCCTCAAGGTTACTAGAAAAAACAATAGCTCTTAAAACAACAGCTCTGTGATGAACTGCTCAATTTCTCCATTATAGGCTCAAGGATTCTCTCCCCCAAACCATAGAACTACTTTTCCACCCCTTCATTCTCCTCCTGAGTTTTTCAACAACCTTTTTCTCATCATGCATTCCCTAACAGCCAGTTATGATTGCAGTGCTTGGCACAGTGATTTACTCCATCTGTTAGAACAGAGAACCTTCTTTAGTTGTCTGCATCTCCCCATGTTAATAAAGAAAGTTCACTTACAGAGTCCCAAGGGGTGATTTTTTATTGCATTTAGGACTGTAAAATATCAGCTACAAAACAAAGCAGCATCTAACAAGGTTTTACAAAGACTCCACATTTCTCAGCATGAGAAATACAGTCAAAGGCAGTGAGCTCTTCTACTGGCATGGGGAGGGGGAGGGAAGGACTGTGGCAGCAGTTAGCTGTTCCAAGTGGTCATTGTTATGGTCACACCAAGGATGGTGGTTATTCCATGCAAACATCAGGTCAAGTTAATGGGTTACAAAATTCGGCCCTAAAAGCAGGAGAGGTGACCTACTGATAGCGTGCTCACCCCAACGACAGGCTTGCTGCCCGTCCAATCCAGGAAGGTCATTCTGCACCCACCAACCAAGCCTTAAACATTTCCAGGCCCCAGTGATACTGATCCAGATGTTAAATACTCATGTGTTTAGTGATAAGTAAGAGTGAAAAGGGGACAGACCTGGGCTGTGAGGCCTTAACGCTATAGAAGACTGTGCCCTGCTGCAAACCCAGCTGCAGTGTTTTTACCCGGGGAATCCCAAGCCCGTATTTGACATCTCGCTGCTATCTCTGCACTGAAGTAGGCACCTTCAAAACATGTACAGACCTTCGGATTTCACAGACCATTTGCAAAGACTGTGTCTGCAGCATTGCCCTACTCAAACCACACACAGCTCCTCCTAAAGCTGTGCTCAGAACCCCAGGCTGGCTCTTCCACAGCTCAGCACTCACTGCTGCAGTGCTGAGCACCTTGAACCTACCATACGCTTCGCTGAGAACTACAACTCATCAACACCTCCAGACTGACTTTGCATTTGTACATTTAAAACAGATATTGATAAACCTGAACAGACACAGATCTTGCCCTGCTTCATTCAATCCCTTCCAGTAACACCCAGCAGCGCATTTTCGAGTATGCCTTCTTCAAAGGTCAGCAAAGCAACATTGATGCTGTTTGGTAAAAGCAAAGTACCCTGTTTTTTCCACTGTGTGACCTGGAATATGCATATTTACACACTGGGTGCAGTGAAAGAAGTGATCTGCTAAACGCAACCTCAAATTAGAACTATTTCTTGTATCTTGTTCTCCAGAGCTGTATTATTTTTCCCCTAAAAATGACTAAAGCAAGATGCCCAAATCATGTTAGCGATGGCGAACAGTGCAAGGCTCTTGATTTCAGTTTCAAATAAACACGTTTGCAACCCAACACAATCAGTGCCCCCCAAAGTCTGTATTTTTATGTATTTTGTGAAATAGTACAACCGCTGATATGTGGCTGCATGTTGCCTCCATTCAGACACATAAAACACACAGGCTTTAACCTGGCCAGGTCCATCCAGCAAAAGAGAAGTCCTTTGAAAGACCTCTATGGGAATGAGCTGCCTTACTGTGGCCACAGACTCTTTCAAGGGATAAGAGCACTGGGAAACGTTGCTGGCAAGAATGCCCTTGAAAACAGAGCATGGCTCAGCTGTGGCCATCACCAAGAGACACAGAAATTCCTGCTTTTCTGGTATTTGAGCCGGATGAAACAGAGCAACACCAGCGAACTTCATAGGTCTTCACTCAGCCTGCCCCTCCTGTGTAATTACCTCTGGTGCACACCCAGACTGCTAAGCTCAAGAAAGTTGAAGACAAGAAGGGGCCTGGCTCGCCATGCAAATCTAAAGAGCAAGGGGAAAGAAGAGAGAACATTTTGGGCTCCATTTGCTGAAACTGAACCATTTCCTGGAGCCATCTTCTCTGGAATCAGCATTTCTGAAGTTGAAAATTGACTGTGGCAGAAGTGTGACAGCAGAAGGCTGCGCAAGATAGAGGTTAATCCGGGTTTCTAACCCAGCCCTTGCTGAGAGCAGTGCACATGGAAGGAGCTGAAGGCACAGGGGCTGTGGCAAGCACCAGGAATTTGGGCCACAGCGCTATCACCATCTCTATTATTACAGCTTAACGGCTTTCAGGCTAAGCTGCCTTCCTATGCTCTGTTTTGCCTTATCAACTATGACAAGATTAGCACTACCCAAGATGCTGAACTGACAGCTTTGAAGACTGGAGCCTGCTCTCCATTGGGTGAGGATAAACTGGGCAGAGACAACATGGACTTCCTACAGTTTTATCCTCAGAAGCAGAGCATGACTGGGACAGAGCAGGATACACCAGAAAGGGAATCTCGGTCTGTCTCTTACTTGGCCTTCAGCACCTTTCCCTAGAGCCCCTTGGAGGGACAGGCATTAAGAATGTTCATCAGCAACACGTAAAACCACCACAGGGACCCAGCTGAGCATTCCCAAGAAGGGAAACCAGGCATTCCCTGTTCTCAATACCAGAATACTTGTATACAGTAAACCAACGACTCCACACCAGGCTAGCATTTCTCACTCAGTGAAGACCCTTCCCCACATCGCCCAGTATCCCAGACAGCGCATATCCCATTCCAAACGCATCCTTTGTCTCCCATGCCCACACAATCAGAGCTAGTCCTATTTCCCAACAGAATCTCATTCTCAGTGAGCTGCAGTGTTTATCACAAGGAGCTGCTTCTTGGCAAGAACACATCATCAACCAGAGCATCTTGCAAATGGGCTTTTCTGTAAAGATGGAATTCATTTCCTCTGAGCACGCCTCTCCCGTTCTCTGCACTGGAGATTTTGGGCCATTTACATCCTGCTCTTCAGCCTCCTCGCTGGGCTCCTAAGTCCCCTTAACAGCCCAGCGGCCTGTCCACAGTCACACACATGACAAAACTCCAAGTCTTGCTTCTGATCTGGAAAGAACCTGAAGTAAAGATGAATGGAACTAATGGATTCACTCCCTGCAAGAGGAACACGCAGCAGTGACCCAGCGGCATTCTGTGCACGCCTCCAACACACCAACCACTAAATACACTGGAAGTAACTGACAGAGAGACCATAACAACTGGCATTATGAGCTCTTGCACAGCAGTGGTATGATTTTCCTGCAGGGACATAAAACGCAAAGAGAAAAAGAGAGAGACTGCTACTGCCTCTAGATTTTCCAACAGGTCTTTGTTGGTGTGGTTCCTTATCCCTACCTGTCATTTTACAACAGTGATGATAATTCACTTTGCAATATTGCTTAGTTTGACACTTTCCACACTAAAAGATAACAGAAGTCATGGACCCCAGCCTGTCCTTGAGCAGGAAGCATACAGTATATATTAAATGCACACACACCAGTCCCCTCCATTCCCACTTCAAGGAGTTAGTATATGCTTGCGAATAGAGCACTGGAAGGAAGTGATGCAGGAATGCAGAGGGAAGAGAGGGAAAAGCATTAAAACTTGTAAGTGATAAAGCTTTAGAGATTACTGGAAAGTAAATGAAATGTTCAAGATCAGTATCCAAGAGACAGCGTAAGGAGGAGCCAAAAAACTTACACACTGACGTCTTCTGGTTGTTGTCCTTGCTGGGCATCAGCTTCACCCCTCTGGACTTCAGCTCCATTTGCTTTTTGACTACAGGGATTTAAAATAAAGACAAGGAAAAGAATTAGCTGAGCTTTAGGAATTATTTAGAAACAAAATGAAGCAACAGTTCCACACGCTGCAGGACACCCTGCATCCACCCTTCACAGCCCCACTGATCCCAGCTCCTCAGAACCACTGGGATTTCCTTTGCATTCACCATCTTAGGTCTGGACTAGCATCTTTGGGGATCTGAGCCAAACTGACTAATCTGAGTAACATAAATGGGACAACCCCCTCATCCCCAGGTCACAATGCCATTTTGCTGAACATGCTAAACCCAGGAAATACAAAAGGGAACTTCCAAGAAACCTCAGGGATCCTGGGAATGAAACGCTGAGTTAGTTTCACCCAGTTCTACTGATGCAGTTATTCCATGAACACATTGTGCTGTAAAGCCATTCTCTATTTCTGTGGAACACAGCGCTCAAACGAGCACCCATCGCCTAAAGACTGCAAACATGATCTGCATAAACAGCACACTCAGAAAGGCAGTAAGATAGCAGGAAAAAGAAGAGCCATATTAAAACCGTATCATTGGCAAAGGATAAATTTACAGAGGCGCTATTAGTAGCCACAGGCACATCAACGATAAAATCTGCATCGTGGCTCTACCAGAGGTCCTGCTGTGACCATCCCCTTTAAACATCATCCAGAAGGCAAGAAAACATGAGAGTAGCAACGAGATTTCCATCCATCCATCACCAGGGGAGCCCTGTCCTTCTTCCCAACATGAAAATTCCCCATGCAACCAAGCAGCTATTTGTTCTTATTATCTGGGTTTGGCTGTTACTGAGGCTCTCTCAACACAAGAGGGTTTTGCACACACCCCACACTGTCAAAACCATCTGGATACCAGCAGAGACAGACAGTGGCTTCCCGCAGCACACGCATGGGTATTTTTTACTAACACACAGGATTTGTACTGGCACGTTTGAAGTTAATGTGGTTAAAGAACAACTTCCCAGCAGAAAGCATGATGTCCAAACCGCTTTAAAGGATCCTTTTTCTGATGAGCCAGTCCTTATCTATGGAGAAAACCAGCCTGTCTTCCACTTCAAACTGTTCTTTTCTTGTTCTTTATCTTGTCATACTTTCATCCCTAAATTAGCACATTTCTAAGACAAAGTTGTCAAGAAAAATTACTGATATAACTAACAAGGGGGTTTTAATCATGCTTTTCTTGCCTTTAAGGAAAAAAAATCTGTTTATAACATCTGTTTGCAGGAACTTCAGACAGGGAGATGTCAAGCATCATTCCTTGAAGCCTACCTAAAGTAGTGATTTCTGGAGCTAGATGCCAGCTTGGAGCTTTTTGTTCATCATTTGGTTACAGCTTTCTGCCTTCTCTTTAAATAAAGCAATTAGAGCTCCAAACTGAGAGCTGGATCAGGACTGAGGGAGGGGGTCCGCCCAGAGCAGAGGGGGAGAATCGGCTCCACTGACTTGCTGCTCATGCTCTGGGGATGCAGCCCAGGGCATGGGGGGGTTCTGGGCTGAAGTGCTCACTGCTGGGTCCTGGGGAGCTTCTCCTCACTCAACAAAATACTAGATTGGGATTGGGAAGAGTTTACAGGGTGCTTCCTACAGACACTCCACAGCACTCAACCCATCATCAGGATGAAGCACCGAAGAGGCCCTGTTCTGCTCGCCCTCCATAATGCTGCAGTTAAAGATTCTCTGGCACTTCCCAAACAAGCACAAGGATAACCTCGCGGGCACAGCCAGTATCCCTCCCAGGCAATAAAATACAGACCAGCCCAAGTATCCAAGGCTGAAATCGAGCTGTTGCAGGATGCACAATGGCTCGTGACTGCGGTATCCAATTCCCTGCGCTGTGAGGTCCTTTGGGGCACAATCGGTGAGACAGCAGCTCTATAAAAATAACCTCCATTTTTTATATTCTCCGCAACTTCCCATCCCAAATTCCATTATCCAATTAGCAGTGATTGTTTCCCCAAGCCACACACCGAGAAGTGCAGGTCTGCTGATTTCTGCATGATTAAGTAACCCTGAGCGTTAAAGGACACTGAAAGCTTTCCTATCACGGGTCTATGCCCTGCACCAGGTACCCATGCTGACCCCATGGATGGGGCAAAGCATCCCTGGGAGGGTCAGCTCCCGTCCTCAGGGAACAGACAGCTCAGTAGGAGCTAAAGCAATGCAGTGATTTCAGAGGGCTGCTCATCATCACACAGCCCAGCAGAAGGCAATGGGCACAGAGTTCACAGCTTCAATACATCTGGATTGCACACTCTTATAAGGACATACTTATAACAAAGTCCATATTCCTTCCTGCCTTCCGGAACCCAGCTAGCAGACAGAGCCCCACTCTGAGTTCATGACTAATGGAAAGCCCAGCTCCAAAACACCCAACAGTAATGAAAACAAGCAGCAGAAACGAGGCATTCATTACTGAGGATCAATCCTAAAATACAGAGACTAAACTGCATTACCCATGAAGTATATACTCCCCTAATTGCATCGTGTCTCTTGGACCAATAATTGATAAAGAGAGATCACTATATACTCTCCACTTAATCCCTCATTTTGTTTGCAACATGGAGACGTAATGATGAAAGTCGAGCTTTACAAATGACTCAATTTAGATTAGAACAAGTCAGAATACAACATCACCTGCTTTCAAACCAAATAAGTAAGAACAATTCTCCTATTCTATGCCCTCAAATTTCTGCTTTATGAAAATCTATTTTGTTTATAAATTTGAATGTGGAACACGACTACAGAGGACTGTGTCAGGATAATTGGATGAACAGAAATTCCTCTGTTTTCTGGAGGGTTTTTGCTGCTCACACGTATCTGATAGATCTAATGGAATACTCAGCGTCCTGCCACATTTGAAAGATGACATTACGAAGCTCTTCCAGCGAGCAGGCAGTCTGCAGTGTTTCTTTTAAACCACTTCATGTTGCTCAAAATGAGGATTTAAGGAGACATTTATTTATTTTTAATTTGGAAAACAGCATTTCAGCAAGAATCCATCCCAGGAACCTCTGCTCCCCTTGCTGGGGGATTGCTATTAAATACAGGTTTGCCTGAATCTCTTTTCCTCCTCCTTGGGGTAATTTAGCACCTCAGTATCAGAGAGTGGTTTGTGTTGGAAGGGACCTTAAAGCCCATCCAGCTCCAACCCCTGCCAAGGGCAGGGACACCTTCCATAGAGCAGCTTGCTCCAAGCCCTGTATCCAACCTGGCCTCGAACACTGCCAGGGATGGGGCAGCCACAGCTTCTCTGGGCACCCTGTGCCAGTGCCTCAGCACCCTCACAGGGAAGAGCTTCTGCCTAAGATCTCATCTCAGTCTCCCCTTTGGCAGGTTAAAGCCATTCCCTTGTCCTGTCCCTACAGGGCCTTACATCATGTAGGACACTATGGGAGGTTGCTTACGGGGATTCTTACTGAAGAAGAAGGTGAACAGAAACACCCTTGAATGCATCTACTTCGAAACTCCCCATTTATGCCTTCCACCAGCTACCCTAAGCAATGGCTTTTTAGGAATCAGAGCCCACAACGAGCACCAGAATTTTCACATCTCTGTCTCTCTCAGGATTGCCAAGAGACCCAACAGGTTGCACAGCATAAGCCATAACCCCTCTGCAGCCCAAGCTGTGATTCAAGATGGATGTTGGCAGATCTGTTAAAGATTAAGCATATACATTTACAGATACATACATATCCTTAAAAGCCATTTAAGTGGTGGGGTATGTGCCACAGATAGTTCATCAGAGCACTCCCTGAGGCGACAGGCCTGTGGGTATCACTGTGCTGCCGGTGACACTCACCCACATTCATCTTCCAGAGTGTGGGAGACAGAAGGGGAAGGGAATGGGTGGGGAGATCAATAACAGATGCAATTACGTGTTGGTAAATCAGCTCCAAAGCAATTTGGGATCCAACTTGTGTCATAAAATACGTGGAGAGATGGACTACAGCAGCCAGAGCATTATTTAGATCTGCTCTGCATCGCTTTAAGTTCAGCAGCATTTTCATTGCCTCATTTACAGCCCCTCATCACTATGTGATGGGGGATGACAGGAGACACCCGGCTGCGCTGTCACCTGGTCCAGTGAGGCACTTTGACCTTATTTTCTTACCACATGCAGGTCTGCTCACCACCCTTGGGGGAAAGCAGGCAGGAGTGGGAGGAAGGAAAAGAGATCGATGCACTGATTTCTCTACAGTCCATTTTATCTGCTTTTACAGGGAATGGGGAAAAAAGTATCTGCAGGAACGCAAGATGATTTTAACTCTCCCTGGAAGGGAACAAATTGACTGTATTGAGCAAAGAAAACCTGTACACAGGCTGATTATATCTAACCTTGCTTTCATGTTCACAAAGAGATTTCCAAATTAGGGGAAGGATTAGGAAGAGCTGAAATAGAACTTACGTTCTGCTAAAGCTAAGATTCAACATTAAACAAGCTGGAAAGGAAACTATTTTCTTACAGATTATCAGCAGAGCCAGATACTGTCGCAGAGGACATAAGATGTTGATAAGTTATGTACATACATGTCTTTGGAAAACAGACAGATTCATCCTAAGCAAAACTTCCTTCTCTTGGACAATGCTGGGGTTTGCTTCAGTGCTACTGCTGAAACACATTTTAGCTGCTCTATTGCCTATGGTATTACATATCCTATTTTGGATGTATTTATCTCCATTAAAATACTTATGCTCAAGCAAGGTCAATGGCTCCTATGAAAAGGACGTCACGTTTTGAAATGGCATTGGCATCCCTAATGCTCTATAGGCACAGCACCCCTGACTGCAAACATCCCGCCTCTATACCCGGTTTGCTTCTTGTTTTAAGTATTGAAATATTCCCTAACACAAAGAACCTGACAAACTCCACAAAAACCAGCACATGTGTGAAGATCTCAGTGTCAGATTCCCTTCAGCAGCGAGGCAGAGGTTATTCAGTGCCATTTCAAGAGCACATTTTCAAGCACATCTTTTCAATGCTCAAAACACAGCAGCACAGTTCATTACTAACAAAACAGTTTCCAAGGAGTGTGCTAGATCAGAACCCTCTGACATTTACCTAATCAGAGGAAATTATAACGTTAATCTTTACTGTTCTATTTCAGAAAAAAGGATGATTCAGACAGGTGTTTTAATAGAAAGCACCAATCATGACAGCAAAGGAAAATGTCACATCAAGAGCTATCGGCTGCACAGAGTCATTTGTTACACAGCAAAACCAACCGGGTTTTCCTTAGAATTTCAAGCAGTTTATATGTTAAAGGAAAGCAAGGAAAGTTAAACAGCAAAGAGTGATTCATAGAGTAAAGCCCATGTTGGGGCCATGACAACACTGCTGAGTCTAAACAAGCAGGGAATGAACACACAGGGCAGGTTTGGAGAGTTAGCAAAGGAAACTCCTCTGTCTTCCACTTTATTCCTTGAACATCCTGATCTATCACTATGGCACTTCTCATCAAACTCCTACTGGTTCCTTCTCGGGAAAGCTGAACTGCACTGACACAAACCCCTGGAGGGTGGATAAGAGCTGGAAGTCATTCCTGCTCCTTCCCTGCTTCATTTTCCCTCTCCTTGATCCTGCCCGAAGCAACACTGCACCCACAATGTCCTTCAGAGTCCTCAGACAGGATGGTGTCAGCTGCTGAAGGAATCCACTAACCCAGACAGGCTGCACCAATGTGCACTTGGCCATGGCTGCCTACAAACCCCAGAACACAACAGGATCTTTTCTCTGTTTGACTCATGTGCCAAAGCATCTTTCTCCTTCAACAGCATCTTAGGATTCTAATCCTGAAATCCATCCTTTGGGGATGACCCGTAAAGGCAGAACAGTTTACATCTCGTTCACAGGCTCAGTGTCCCCTCACCTGAGCAGCATGTAAATGTAGACACAGTCTCTAGGGGTCCCTAGACAGCACCTCGTCTGCCCCGCATGTCCCACACCTCATCACATGTCCCGCACAGAGCCCTCCACAAACCTGCACATAAAGGAACATCTCTGCCAACAAAGTATACAGTGAAAACGAATACTCCTGCAGCTCTCAAGAGTTTGCACTGCCAACAGCAGCTCTCCTCGCAACAAAGCCTGGGTACCCAGCTGGAAAATGAAACCAGTGTACAGAAGGATCATGCAGGAAGTTAGCTGGACATTCCTAGGGAAAAAAAGTTTGGCTAAACGTACCCTGCGACCAGTGAGAGCGGGCAGTGAGCGCTTACCTTGATACTGGGCGCTGAACCCCTTCTGCCTGTGGTTGCCATCGGATGTGAAGTGAAGCCGCAGCCAGTTTTTACTGCTGATAACAGGGGGAGGCAAATTCATCCCAGTAAACCTGCAAGAAAGCACCAACAGCCAAACATTATGATTGAGAATTACACCCCAAGTACATCTCCTTGCAGGTAATCTCCTGCTAATGAATGCAGGAATGCTGAATGAGAACCATGTGCTCAAAGAACACACCCTATGCACCCCAAGGCTGTTTCCTTCCCATTCCTTTGCTTGTCTTCCCATCTGCCAGTTACACATTTGTAATTCATAGAATCATAGAACAGTCAGGGTTGGAAAGGACCTTAAGATCATCCAGTTCCAACCCCCCTGCCACGGGCAGGGACACCTCCCACTAAACCATGCCATCCAAGGCTATGTCCTGGGGTTTCCATTCCTCCCTGCTAAGGCAAAGGAGCCAGAAGCACTGATGTATGATCTATCCCGATGTGGAGAAGATTACCGCCATCAAACATGAGGTGGAAAGCCCCACAGCCCATTAGCAGTCCTTCAGCAACTGTTTCCTTTATACCTCTTTATACCTTCTTTTGAAAGAATGCATTATGCTGTTTGCTTTATTAAACTCCAGCTCATAAGTCTTGGCTGAGCCTTCACATGCCAAGTCTTAGTCCCGAACAATGTTTACCCAAGGCACAGCGCTTCTGAATTGAGGTCTGTAATGGTCACATTAACCACAGTGAGGGGAACAACACTGCCACGACAAAAGCTATTACGGAATCCTATTATTGTTAATGAAAGCCCAGTTCAGGTTTTAATGACAGACTGCCACTTTATTTAAAATCATTGCCTTCCCAATACCTATGCTTCTTTAGATGAAGGTAAAAGGATCCTGGAAATCTATCCCCATTCAAAAGGATACTTCAGATTTTATTACCACACATTTTCAACAGCAGAATGGACAGCAGAGGAAATATTTCACAAGTCCTTGGCTCAACTACCACCTCCAAAGGTGAACTCGCCTTTTGCTAAGGCAATCAGCAGGGAGGCAGGATGGCGCTCAGCAGCACACTGATTAATGTAGATGAACCACAGCGTCATCCTGCTCTGCTTGTTAATGACAGTGGGGATGGTTACAGGGCATAACTAATGCATCTCTGCCACCTACAGTACAGCTTTAAACCTTGTGCTATGATTCTGCAGAATTCAGCCACAAGATGAAACCTGACTGAGAACGTTCTTCACACTATTAGATTGGTGGAGACTTCCTGCTCGTTCCTCTATTGATCATCTTCAGTTCAATTTGGCAGAGCCTCCTGAAATACAAGGTGGTCTAAAAACGGATTCCACGTGGCCTCCCGCCACCCTTGGCTAACTCACAGACAGCGGAACCAATTTCATGTGAAACTTCTCCAAATGACTTACTTCAAACAAACGTATTTTGGGCTGAGATCAAACCTGGGATGCCTAAAACCAATTCCGAGACCGTTACGATGGCTGGTTGTTATGACAACTTCATACTCTTGCCCCCAAAGGCTGTTTTATTATTCAGTCTGAATCAATAGTCAAACTTCTCATATATAATCTTTAGGTATGCAGAGGCAAATTTCACTTTATTAACTGTGGGGACCCAGTAATTCAATTGCCTGATACAAAAACTAGAAAACAATAAAATTAGCTTGCCTGAATAAGGCAGAATTTGACTCTTTGGTCCTCAATTTCACTGCTTGCTTAAAACATACATATCCTTTTCAGAAGGGGATTGAGTAGCCTGCGGTAATCTGCTTACACACACACTTCATTTTAGGTACATGAACAGTCCAATATTAACTTCCACGGATCCTGTACACACAAAGTGCCTGAATCTCACCAGCTGAGGCAATTAACACGTTGAAAATCAATTAGAAAAATTAATGGATTGCACAACTTGCTACCTTTGCAATAGCAAAAATAATTACTAAAGGCAAAAGCAGGAGAGTAAAATAATCAATCATAACCACAGCGCTCTGCACCCACTTTGCACTGTTATAAAGAAACAGAGAAGATTTAGGGTGAAGGAAAATGGTTCCTGAATTTCCTGCATGGAAATCTTCATCAGCACCGTATCTCCTTTGCGTAAGACACTGTCAGCTTTTAGAAAGGACTAAATCAGCCAAGAAATCACTGCCAGGTCCTCGATTCCATATACACCACTGCTCAAGCCCAGCACACAAACCCACCGTAGTCACCGTGGCTCCAGTCTTACAGATTCCCCTCTTTCTCCTTTTTGTCTTCCTATCCCTTTTATTTCTGACGTTAAGCGGCTCGTTGTTGACACCAGGCTGCAGGTTGTGGTACCGGGAGCCAGTTTAGACCCCAGCTCCTGCTGATCATCAGCGCCCAACACAGACTTTTGCACTGAAGGACCGCCCAAGACACACCAACAGTGATGGCAAAGGGAAAGAAGCTGCTTTCTTTTTCACAAGCCCAGGCTAAATCATGAGGTCCCAGCAGCAGAGCAGCTTTGCAAGCGTCAGGAACCCGAACAAAATCACTGGAACAAGCACATGGAAACAGACCATGCAACATGTGGAAGCGGGGGGTTTGAACAGTTTGGGTTTTTAGCTGATTCCAGTTAACTGCATCACTTCAGGGGAACAAAGGCCTGATTGATTAGTTTTATTGCTTGCAAAGCTGTAACTTCAGGCTCTGCCCCTGCACTGAGCCCCAAACCCTCCCATATACCCCAAGAGGGGAAATCTCTATGCAGTGGAAAAGGAATATTTAACCTGTGAACGCCAGGTTGGACGGGGCTTGGAGCAAGCTGCTCTAGTGGAAAGTGTCCCTGCCTGTAGCAAGGGTTGGAACTGGATGAGCTTTAAGGTCCCTTCCAACCCGAACCAGCCTGTGATTCTATGATAAGAAATAACACGGCTGGAGCTAGGCATTTAACGGAAAACATCATGCTCACCTGCAGTAACCACCAGCTTTTCACCATGAGGCTCCCACAGCTTTAAAATAATGATGAGGAAGTATTAATGGTTAATTGATAATGCAATACTTAATTACAGATAAACACAGTCGAACTGAAGCAGCTGCACGGCCTCTGAATGCAAATGCCCCCGGCTGCTATCGATGAATCTCAAATGAAAGGGGATGGATGCTCAGCAGGCAAGAGTCCAACAGCAACCACCAAACCCAGAGGAGCCCCCCAAGTCTCCCCCGCAGGAGCTACCGGCTCTCTGGCGTGGGGATAACGCCAGGCAGCCCCAGGTAGCACTGCCAAACCCCAGCAGCACAAGACAAAGAGGCAGATGATGACAACGGCTGTGACAAGCCCTTGGAGAGGATGCTGACTGTGCCGTGACACAGAGCACACAGCGTCTGCGCTGCCAACTTCTCAAGGTCACAGTATTTTTCTTTATAAGCCCAACGCTGCCTTGCTGGCTTCAAGGAGAAGGAGGAGCCACATTACAGAGACCTAGAAATGCACAGAGCTCATTAGAAGAAGCCGAAACTCCTTTCTGCATTCCCCAGCACACTTTTGTGCCACATTATGTGCCCGGAATTTTCAGCACCCACCATTAGCTCAATAAATGATTGAATTTCTAACAGTCCAGTGAGTCATGTAAACAAAAGCCCTTCTGTTCTGCAGCCCTGCCACTGCAGTCGTCAGCATTCCAGACTTTTCTTCTTCCTTTCTTAAATAAGTCTATTAGTAATTGGAAAAACTCCTCAAGCCTCTGTACGTCCACTTCCCCGCTCCTCCCCTTCCTTGCAGCCATCACCAGGAGATATGAATCACTTGATTAAATATTCAGCTTCCTGAATATGGCAACCCATTATCTGAAATCTGAGGCTGTGGAATGACTAAGTAGCCATGTAAGAACTGTTTCAGAACAATCAATAATCAATGCTCACTGATGGGAATTTGGTACCCGTTTTACACTGAGTGTCTTTTTAGTCCTGGAGTCACTCGGAGAAAGAGATGAATTGAGCTTCCAGCTCAGGATGCTGAGGCAGCAAGGACAGGTGAGAACCAGGCTCCTCACCTGCATCGCTGGCCGTGAGGTCGGGAATTTCCAGAACAGCCTTTCCCTGAACATTACGTCACCCACGTCATCATTCGAGCCCCACAAGGACCTTGTTTTGGAGGCTTTCTCGTGTGCTCTACCCATGAGAGATCCTTGACAGCAGAAGTTACCATTCAACCCACACTGAACACTTTGCATGAGAAAGAACCCGTCAGAGGATGCCCAACAGCGCAGGGTCTGTAAGAAATACAGTAAATTTGATCAAGTTTCAAGTGCCTTTGACACCAATGTCAAGCAACCAGCGCACTGAAATCAGTGCTCAGAGAAGACAGGAACTGCTGTCACTGCTTGAAGAGTCATTGCTTTACCAGCCTCAGAGAAACGCAGTGCTAGTGAGGAGTTAAAAATACTTCTTTTCTTGGTGTCTAAGCCTGACTATCTTCTCCTGCCATTAAAGCTCATTCTATGCACAGTGGATAGAGAACAGATTTTAGCTTTTCACATTTCTCTCTAAAGACATTAGGAACAGCCCTTCTGCGTGCTGGCACCGCTCCGAATCCTCACCCTGTCCCCAGCCCCTCATCCTGAACGCTGTCTCCAAGTTGACATGGCCTGCGAAAAACATGTCTCTGAAGTAACTGATTTTATCCCAAACACTTTCCAATATTGTTTTAACCAGAGCATTAAAGCATCTTTGACTTAACCGAAACCGAAGCCTCCGCATTGAACAGAGCTCCTCCAACTCTGTAATTGCATAACACAGAAAGGTTAATGGTATCAAAACTCCTCTTTTGAGGAAAAGCAATGAAGTGCGGCTTTCAACTAAACTATTTTCTTTATTTCTTTTCTTCCTCTTGTATTTCACATTCGATTCAGGCATTAAATATTTATACCATTCACTCAGCTATTTGTCCCTCGGCACAATTAGTATTACTGTACACGGATGGCACTGATTAATCTGCATTCAAGCACCATTATCTATTTACAATCCCAATTCCTGCGTTAATTTGGATCCACATGGAGAGCAAGAAAGGGGAAAGAAAAAGCAAAAATCAATAAAATGTCAAAGTGAGCCAGAAGCAGGAATAGGGGAGATCTCTGCAGACACAGGATCCCATTTTTAGCAGCCTACCATTTGATGAGCATGAATTTGACCACAGCACTTCTTAAAGACCCCAAGAACAACGCGCAATTCATTGTGTGGGTGCTACAGGAACCGACTGTAGGAGAGTCAAGGGGCACAACTAGAGGTAAGAGCTCCACTTGAAATCACATTATGTCAAGCATGATACTTTGAGATAATGGATTTAAAGCACGATCTTGAAGGCACGTGCATGCTCTGACGCTGTCCAGAACCAGGATGCAGTCAAACACCAGCCTCGGTGAGCCCAAAGAGATGAAAGACAAAGGGGCATCACTGAGGCTGCTTCCTCCCCTGCACTATTCTGATTTTGGTTTATTTTTCACCAGTGAACAAGCTGAGCTGCAGAGAGCAGGTTACAGACCCAGGGTCACACCAGCACCAGCTCAGGGCAGGGAGCTGAGCTCTGGGCTTCTATGGTTCAGCTGCTCAGTGTTACCAGCACTGTTCAGGGCACAGAACTGACACCAGCCCAAGCCCTGGCACCTCAGCCTTGAGGAGATTTCCATTTCCTCATAGGCTTCATTACACTGAAGCTTTCCAGCTATTCAGAGATCCATCCTCCCTTCAGTACAACTGGGGGCCACACTGCAGAAGCTCTTCATATCTCTGTGTTATTATTCACTTCACCTGTATTTTTAACTTTTCATCCAAGCCTCTACTCAAATTATCATGAGAGCTGTACCATTAATTCTGAACATCTTATTTGAGCATGTCTATTCTCTTAAACAAAGTATACTTAAGCACCTCTAGACCTCATTTTCCGGTCGCAAGAGACAACCCATCACAATGGACTTTTACAAGGAAAATGAATAATCAGATCGAGTTATTGTTCCTTGCTAAATGCTGCAGGGATGGGAAGAACACACCTGCATCTTAAGTCTGTTTCAGAAGCACAGATGCTGAGGCAATGCAGCAAGATCAGCTTCCCACATCACCCCATGTCTTCGCAACTGTCAGGCAGTTGACATGTAAATCCCTGGGGATTCCTGACTATGGAGCACCCTGTAACATAGCAGTCTGCAAACAACAAAAACGAACTTCTTAGAGCAGTCAGGCTCGTGTCTTGTCATCAAATGGAGCAGCGACCTCCTTCAAGGCTTCAAAGCCCTTCAGCCGCTTGTTTTTAAGATCCACAGTGGGGCTCCTGGGCCATCCTAACCCCAGGAAAAGGATGACACAAATTGTTGTCTGCAGGAGAGGCAGCACTCTCCTCTTTCCCAAGTGGAACACAGGTCTGCTTAAGAGAACAGGTTCTCCTACAAAGGGAAGTGTGGAAAACTTCCTGGCACGTTCAGACATACCATGACCCTGCAAACTCCAGTGAACCTGCTGATCCCAGGCCAGCTCATGCCATTGGAAATGACAGAACACAAGATGTCTGCTCAAAATCCATCCCATGCAGCAAACACCACTGTTGCTGTCTTAGGGCTGTAGCACTGAAAATGAGAGAATTCCTCCAACTGGGATTTCACCTCAGTCTTGGTTCCTGGATGCAGCTTAAGGGTAAATCCCTCTCCTGATGTAACCGGGTCACAGCACTTCTGGTCTCAAACCCCTGCCACCTTCTCGTTTTGTCTTAATGGACCTACACTGATCTTTAAAGAAAAGAATTCAACTTCAGCTCTAAGAGCAACAAATCAACCCCACAGCCTCGCAGTTACAGCAGTACCTGCCTTTACTGCTTCCAGAAGCCGGTGCTGGAAGGGAAATCTGATTAATTCATCACTTACAGCTTGCTTACCCCTTCTTCCTTCTTTTTCTGCATTCCATCAAAAGATGAAAGTGTTTCCATGCAGCAGCAAAACTTCAGTCATTGACATCAACTTTAATTACTGCTGCTCCCAGATAAATCTGCTGGCTAAACCCAAATCCATACCTGGGGTTTTCGCAGGAGCCTTCACACTGGAGTTCCTGTGCTTCATTTTTTATGTGACATTTTCCTGCTCATACTTCAAGCAGTGTAAACCAAATCCTGGGCTGATTGAAGCAACTTAGCTCCATTGCAGACAAAGCCAAACTAATTGGGGATCTCACAAGACTCCTCTGCTCTCTGCACAATTATTTCAGTCTCTCATTAGTTCGGATTCTCTTGGATCTCTGTTAGATTAATTGAGGTCGCTTGAATGAAAGAAGTGATTCATTAGTCCACACGTGTTTCTGAACTATCACAACACAGCAATTCAACAGGTAAAATGGTCTATGAGGAATTCCTATTGAATGTAGCAGGTTTTTATGCATGTACCCACCCACTACAGAGAATCAGTTTCTTAAACCGACTGCATGCAGACAGGGTATTACATACATACATACACATACGCAATATACATGCACATGTTAGGTACAAATAAAAGCAAAGGTCTTAACTTGCAGGCAAATACTTTGCTTTCAAGGCATGAAAAGAATTTAGATATTCACTTTTTGAGTAAAATCCTCTTCAGCCCAAAGGCAAATCTTTACCTGGCGCTTCCTGCAGCGATGAGCAAAATGCAGACGGTAGATAACTGTAATTGCAAAGCACTGGAGATGGCCATGAACAGGAAGCTGGGCTCAGCCTTTGCTGTAATGCAGCCACAGTTACATTACAGCTTCAACTGCAAAATGTTTCTGGGGTCACAGAGTCACACAGAATCACAGACGGGTTTGGGCTGGAGGGACCTTAAGATCATCCAGCTCCAACCCCTGCCATGGGCAGGGGCACCTTCCACTAGAGCAGCTTGCTCCAAGCCCCGTCCAACCTGGCCTAAACCCTCCACCCCAACCTTCCCCTCACACAACACGCACCAGTGGCTGGAACAGCCCTGCCTATAGGTAGATTCTGTGGACTACCAGCAAATGGGAAGAAAAAGGCTCCCCTCAAAGTAAAAGGGCCTTTAGTGCCTCACTGCAGACTGCTTGAATAGAAGGAAGTTAACTAAGAGAACAAGTGTGTCTATGGCTCAGAGAAGCAAGGCTGCAGGAGCCCATCAGCTGTGGTGTTTGGTACTGAAAAAGGACCATAATGCCGAAGCCATGTGTTTGATTACATGCAAGTACTTTCCATAATACTTCTACTATGGAAATAACATTTGGCTGCAGTCATACACAGAAAAAAAGGTAACAAACATGATTATATTTATTCTATCCAGGAGCAAACGAATACTAATTCAACACAACAGAAGAATGGCTAATGCAATTGAAGCTTACTAATGCTGCAATGCAAATCCCCCAAGAAATCTGCTACAGCTTTATTACAATTTCCTCCAACGCCAGTCTGCTTTACTATCAGAGCTACAGAGACTGTTTTTCCCAGCGCAGGCAGAGCTAGATGTGTTGATAACAAGGCCACTGTATTTATTACTAGATAAATAACAACCATTTCCATTGCTGCATGCACAGATACAACTCCCGTCACTGCCAGTCTAATAATGCACTTAAATTCCATTAAATTTGGACTCTATCCCATAGCAGGGGGCTGGAACTGGAGGATCTCAAGGTCCTTTCCAACCCTATTCTATGATTCTATCGACAGACAGGGCAGGATTGCAAAACATTCAGTGCCCAAAATTTTGCAGACTCAAGACCAAGAAGCTGAAAGACAATTTGAAGTGATACCGCCTTGCGCTGCCTACCTTTACAACGTCACACTCACAGTGGAAGATGCTAAGCTTAAGGGACAACTGGAGTGAAACTGAACCTCAACCACCTTCAAACCACACACAGAAGTTCATGATTGTCCTATTTCTTCTATGGACTCTTCCTTCATAGCCTGGCACTGTTTGCCAGCTTCTGGGCTACTTGTAGGTATGCTTTCATCAAACACGACCTCGGCATTAAAGAACTAAGAAGGGACATACCTGTGCCTGCTCTGATAACCTGTCAGCGTCCTAGAAAAGAGGTGGAAAGGAGACAGTCACCCCTCTGAAGTCCTAAGGGAAGCTTGCCAGGTTGAGCACCGTATCCACAAGTCATCTGTCAGACACTATAGTGAGGCAGGTGATGCTGGCTGCCACCAAACCTGCCCATGTGCCACCTCTGAAGGCAACTTGAAGCCCACTTCCCCGGCTTTTTACATTTGTTTTTGTAGTTTCTACAAAGGCTCTTTCACAGCGTAGCAAAAAGTGCCAGAAACTCGGGAGAAAACAAGATTTGGAAAGGGAAGCTTGGACTGGCGACAGCTCCATGAAGACTTCTTAAAATTACAGCAAAATGCAAAGCAGCCTCAGGAAGAAAGGAACCAGAAACTGCAAGTTCTTTGAAGCCAAGACTTATTTTCTGGCTCCACATTTAGCACAGTGGGATGCGAACGTTCCCAGAGTTTCTACAGGAGACTGCAACTTAATGCTGCTAATAAATAATGGCACACGAATGTACCAAATGCTGAAATGCATCTTTAGAAGCACCGTACTTCAGCCTCCCTTTCAGAGACAAAGGGAACTGATGGGCTGTGTAACAAGGTGAGGTGGTAAAGCCTCCAGAGAAAGGTAAACCAGGTCTAATGGCTGCTGCCTCCAGGCGAAAGTCTGAACCGATCAAGTGATGAATGGCCCCTGGGTGCCAGCGTTCGGCAGCAGCTCGGTCCCCTGCTCTTCCCACCAGCTCCTCCAGAACAGGACACTGACGGATGACAGCAGACCAGAGCTCAGGGAGCAGCATGTCCTGGCCTGCCCCACCATCCACCCACCTCCATCAACGCAGGAGGCTGAAGGCTTTAATTATTCCTATTGTATCTTGATCATTTTCAAGTGTGCATGAGCCTGGAATGATGGCAACATCCCTCCTGGCCCAAAGTTGCAACTCCATAGACTGCTTACATGGTGGCTCAACATATTGTGAGTGCTTGGCTCTTGCTTAGACCCTGAAAAGTGCTGCTTTGTTACAGAAGGCATACGGAAGGATGGAGCTGGGTCCACCACTTCTGTACTTCAGGGTATTTACAGAAACAACCTGTATTTCCCATCTTTTAGCAGACAGAACAATTCCGAAGTATCACAGTCAAGACTGGTTTACTTGGTAACTTCCAGTTGCAGTAGGGTGACAGGGAGACCAGAATCTTTGTTGAAAAGAGCTTAGTGGAACCATCTACTTATTTACTCTAGATAATAATTTAGCATGAAGTCCAAGATATAAGAAAAGCAGCATAATGGCTTTAAGCCAAACCCACAGAAGCCGCTTTGTCCCTAAACTCCAGCCTCAAACCTACCCTAAATTCCTTAAGCAAGGGCCTTCTTGTATCCTCTCTACAGCAAGCACCAAGTGCAGCAGCATCCTGAAGCAGGGCACAGCTCTTGGCCATTTCTAGCATTCAGCATCACCACCATCACCACAGAGCCAGAGCCAATGCTAAACCAGGGATCCTTAGCAAAGTCTAACCCCAAGATCTCTTGCGCAGTAATACCTAGACCCTAGATATAATTTGACCAAATAATACATTCTAAGGCAGGATTTCCATGGGCAGGTTTTTGACCAGACTCTAGGTTTATGCTGCAAGCATGTCTTACAAGAGACAAACCCAAGGGTTTATCACTCCTCATGCAGAGTAGGCCAAGAACAAGCTGCAGGCTGCTCCATCATGTACGCTGGCTGATTTCAAGCGGCAGACCAAAACCTGTCCTCATTTACACTCCACCTCCACAGGATCACACACCCAGGCTAGGAAGTACAGGTTGCATCCTTAGCCTCCCCCAGACAGCACACAATGCTTTCCCCTCCTGAACATCACTACTTGACATTGAAACAACATAGTTGTTTTGCAGCCTCCTACGTTGCTTAAAACTTACTGTGACAGGTATGCAATAGTTTCTTGTCCTAACTATCAGCTACTACCAAGAGAATGCAGTTTCCCTTCCTCCTCGGTATAGCCACGCGTGTTTATACAGCGACGGTATCCGCCTTCATCATCTCCTACACTTATTTCCATGGTAATTTTCTTTTCCAGACCTCATTAGCTGCCTTGCTGGGAATTTGTTTCCAATCTTATATTTATACACAACTGGCATTCCCCCCACACACGACAGCTGCTGGAAAATGATATATATCCCATTAGCAAACAATAACACAATGTCTGAAAAATCTGCCTGTAAAGCTTGAGGAGCTTTGCTGCAAGTTGGGATTATTCCTTATTATTAACATGAAACTCCAATTTCTGAATAGTCTACCTGTAAAGGGAAAAGGTTGTTCTGAAATTTGTCTTTATGAAAGATGCTCTGGTAGATGGGTGAGGCGGACTCCAGGACATCTGCCAAGAGGCTGCTCCATGTTGTCATACCGCCTCATCCAAGCCCTTGCGTCCTTGCTCAAGCTTCCATTCAGAAATAATGAGGAGAACCCTTTCCATTAAGGAAAACTGGTGCTTCCAGTCCCCCTTTCCTAAGCATGCTCTTAGCGTCAGAAGGAGCAGGGACAAGAGAGGAAGAAACCTCCCCAAGAACCACCCCCAGCACCATTCAACAGTCATTTCTGTTGGTCAGTACCTGACTGAACACCGCAGTGCGCACAAACCAAACTCTGCCTCCTCTCTAATAGCAGCACTCAGGTTTGTCCTTAAACATTAGCCTCCTGGAATAGCTTCCTCAATCACAGAAATTACCTCTCTGCTAAACTTCAGCTGCCAAAACTTCAGCTTTAGCAATAATTAACTCCATCTGACAGTTACAAGCGCCCGTGCTCAGATAGGAAAATCTGTAGAAATACCTTCCCCTGAATGCTAGCAGAAAATATTCAGAGTAATGATGCCCTTGAAATGAGGCAGTACAAGGAGGTCAAATGAAAGCAGGTCCATTAGCAGCAGCCAATATTTCAGAGCACAACCTCACCAACTTCAACACAAAGCGCATGGCAGGCTTATTACATGACAGAGGTGCTCTGGCATCTTGGTGAACAGATGTATGAGAGTAACCTTGCTGTGAAAGATGGAATAAACTACAACTTCCTCTGCACACCAGCACGGGCACTGGACTGGATGATCCCTGAGTCTCCCACTCCCATTATGGGGAAACTACAGTACTGGGGAGATGCGGAATAGACAGTTGACATGCCTGGTCTGCCCGAAGCCCCCCACATAAACCATTTTAATTGTTTCAAGGGCTTATCTGTTCAGTATTTAACAGAAATGAGACCTGAGCTTAGCCAAGCACCGTACTGTAAACCATCAATGAACAGAGGAGGACGTTACCTGCTCTGGGTCAGACCTGCCCTGCATTTCACCCTCCTCCGCATGGAGAAATGTAACGTACTGGAAATTGTAATGGAAATTGGAAACGCAATGGAAAAACCCTTCAGCAGCAGTGTACTGTTCCCAGAAGTCCATGCAATGCCACAGCTACATAACTGCAACAGGAGCATGCCACAGGTACGGCAAGAGCCACGATGAACAGCACAGCAACATGCAAACAGAACTACATCCACGTGTAACTGCAGGCACAGCATCAGGGTAACCCACACACCGAAGGCAGTGCGTTCCAGTAAGTCTCCCCTGTCTTACGGGAAGCCCTTCTGCACCTTGCTATGAAAAGTTAAATGTCTGTCTCCAGTATAAACCATTAATATTTTATGCCTGCAAGGTGGCTGCAGGGGCAATGGGAGAAAAAGAAGTTAAATTACTCTCCAAGGTCATTCGAGCAGAGTCATTTACCGAGGCCTCCCTGAGGATTCATAAAGCTGAAATATACATGTCCTGTATATTAAAACTTCAGAGAAAGAGAGAGATCAAATATTACTAAAGCTCTAAGTGAGAGCCATAAAAGGCAGGAAATCCAGCGTTAAGTCAAATGTTGGATCAAATTCAAAGGGAGCAGAACGGGGGAGAGAAAGATACAGATAAGGATTGTTTCACATGTTTACCTTACTCATTTCTGACGCTCCTATGCTCTGATCGAGGTGCTGGAGATTGGGGGAAATTAAACCCAAGCTAGGCACAGTTCCCAGAAAAAGGGCCTGGGAGCACGGATCTTCCCCAGCCAGCCCATCAGTAAATCTCTGTAGTGCACAAAGACAAGGTCAGTGTATGATCTATGGTACCAAAGGGGGAAGTGGCCAAGGTGACACTATGGGCCAATGGCCCAGAGCCCAGGTCCCCAAGCCCAGATCCGGTGCTCTTTTCTCATGTGAGTCTGCTTAGAAGTCCAGACACGCCTGGGGTAGGACCTTGCCCTGGAGAAGTCATATATAAACGTGGATTCATTTGTTCTCCTGTTTCCTGTGGTTTATGTAGTATATAAAATATTTCTGTCCCAAAGTTCTTCTAGGTCCAGAACTGTATCTACCCAGAGGCTGGAGAATTGGAACAGACCAGTTCAGCATATTAATGATGAACACTGCAGGAGCTCCTCTCAATTTACCAATGCCATCAACTGCATCAGCCCTTTCCAGTCATCTGTGACCCAGCTCAGCTCTAGACAGCATCAGGCACGAAGGCTTCTCTCATCCCAGCTCCCCTTGGCCTCTTCCTCCCTTCTCCAGCAAGTACATCAATCCTGTCCTTAGAAAACAAGTCTTTTCCACACTTCCCTCCTTCTCCTCAGAAGGGGAGCGCTGCTGTTGCTCCGTTATGCTAATAAATAAAAGACAAGCAACAAAAAAGATTATCTGTGGCAGGAAGAGAGGAATTTTTATGAGAGAGCAAAGATTCAGTAATGATGATGTTGAAGAAGCAGCCGTTTGTGCAGAGTGGTCCCTCTGGTAATTTCTGCACTGACTACACAAGTATGATGTATAGGATTATTGCAGGGAAATCTCTCATAACGAAGCAGAGCCTTAACTTGGGTTGACACTGTCGTTTTACACCACACTATTTAATGTGAGACCTGCAAAGCAATAAATACTCATTCTGTCAGGATATCAAAGCCCTCCGAGAGGTGCCAGCTACAGCTAAAGCCACAAATTGTTATGTTAGATTCTCAGTCTTGCACTGAATTCCACATTGTCCTCATTGCCTCTCTGGAAAGAAAAGGAATTACGTGCTTAAACCGTACAGGAAGTTCTGAGACTGCATTCAATGATAAAGTAATGCCCCAGCTTTATTGCAATCCAGCAGCAGAGACACGAAAGCCCCTTCAGCAAAATCCAGTCAATGAAGTTGCGGAAGAAATATGACTTGTTTTCCCCCTTTGCTCACCCTAACACTTGCTTTCCCAAGCCAACATTAATGGCTTTAGCTGTTCCTGTCAAGAGAGACGCTCTGGAAAGGTGCTTGCAATATCATGTAGATTTACCCAGCGAGCAGCTGAATAATTGGAGCAGAAGAGCATTAACCAAGGCCGTCCTCACCCTTTTTGGTGCATTACTTAAAACAAATAAAACCCATTTTCAAGGGGCTGCTGTAACAAAATACTTCGTTGTTAAGAGAATTCCAAGCATTTGATCCAAGTAAATAAATTATTGTTCCTGAGGATCAAGTGGCACATTCTCAGCAGCAGAGTGAGGGCTCCTGTGTCTGTCTTAACACGCAAGCACATCCAGTAACTGAGAGCTCACTACTTCAGAGATTCCCTTGCTGAAAGCTTTCAAAAAGGAAACCAAACTCATTTCCCATCCCACCCGCCACTGCTCTCCCAACCTCAGTTGCTAAGGTATCCACAGTTGGGTTCATCAAGTTACTACCAGTGATGCTTGCTGCTTCCTCAGAGAAGGGACTGCACCACCCTGCCCAACCCACGCCAGCCTCTGCACAGTCCTGCAAGGGCTCAGAGCATGAAGGAACCAGAAATCCCAACACATGGACCCCCTCCACGGGGCACCTGCCCATTTCACACCATTTCCCCTCTCTGCACATCACCTCTGCTGACAAACAGGGGCATTTGTTCTTGGGATGTGCCCACCCATAGTTCCCACATGGAACACTTCCATCTTCAGAGAGATCAAAGCTTTTGTACTGCATCATCCTTGCCAAAGACATTGTGGTTAGAAGCCTCATCAAGAGAAGCTTCATCGCTGGCTGCCCAGACAGGCAGTAGATGCTCCATCCCTGGAGACATTCAAGGCCAGGCTTGATGTGGTTCTGCGCAACCTGATCTAGTTGAAGATGTCCCTGCTCATTGCAGGGGGGTTGGACTAGATGACTTGGAAGGTCCCTTCTAACCCAAACTACCCTATGACCCTAAGAGGAAGACAGGTCTGAATGCTACTGCTGCAGTATTAACCACCCCCAAGAACCCAAAGCCATCCACAGGTTTTGAAGAAAGAAAGTCTTGATGGACTTTGGAAAACACCCACAACTGGGGTGATGTTGGTACCATTTTATCAGGCAAACCACAGCACCGAGAACTCAGCCCTTGAAAATTTAATGTCTGCAACAGTCATTTTACTTGTTGAATCAGCTGCACTTCAGATAACACTACAAAATTACCATAGAAAACTCCATAATGTGAACAATTCCTATTACAAGCTCAAAAATCCCTCAGGATGGACCTGTGGCTGCGGGCAGTGACAGTCTGTCACATCCCCAAAGAGCCTGCATCTTCCACAGACAGAACAGGAGAAGTAGGAAGGGAATTAACCAAAGTCACGCGAATGGATTGTAGCAAGCTGTGTAGTAGGAGTAAAGCAATACATTTAGAAGTCAATTAATGCACAGAACATACAGTACAACCGTGCAACAGTCCCCTGCAAAGCATCTGATGTTTATAAAATACTTTGCTCAGTCACAAGTTTGGAGGAGGGAGAAGGATTTGTTAATTTCGGTTGTTTCACGCTGTCTGCTTAGTATCAATGGATTTTGCTTGTGTCTGCTCTAGTGTTGGACCGAGAGCGTAACAGAGATTTAATTGGCAGGGATCCCACAGCAGCCTCTGCCAGGAGCAGCTGCTCCCTGTCTGGGAGAAAAGCCATTCTTCTTCCCAGAGCGCTACAGTCTTGGGATGTAAAGGACTCCGAAACCTGCGCGGTGCGTTTCGTACCTTCCCGTTACTTTGCAATAGCATTTTTTTATGGCAGGGAAGAAAAAACCTACTATTGCAATTACTTCATTTAACACCATGTAATGGCTGAACAAGCTTGTCAGCTACCGGGAAGAGAGAAAAGGCAAAGTATAGTATAATTGCATTAAAGTGAAAAACATGAGTAACTACTCATTTTAAAAAGACCAGAAATAAAAGGCAACATAGTGTGAATTATAGAGAAAATAAGTAAGTTTATGACACGCTGAAGATCTGGCATCTTTTAGCAAAACCTTAGAAGCCAATTCACACAATCACAGCCTGGTTTGGGTGGGAAGGACCTTAAAGCTCATCCAGTTCCAATCCTCTGCTGCGGGCAGGGACACCTTCCACTAGAGCAGCTTGCTCCAAGCCCCATCCAACCTGGCCTTGAACGCTGCCGGGGATGGGGCAGCCACAGCTTCTCTGGGCACCCTGTGCCAGCACCTCAGCACCCTCACAGGGAAGAACTTGTGCCTAAGAGCGCATCTTAGTCTCCCCTCTGGCAGGTTAAAGCCATTCCCCTTGTGCGAAGTCCCTCTCCAGCACATGAGAGCATCCTCCTCTCAGCCACCTTTGCTTGCCACAGTCAGGACAATAACGGGGGAATAAAGAGCAGGGGGAGTTGAAAGCACACACTTCACAGGGCATGTAAAGGGGATAAACTGGGCTCACGTATTGAGTTAGTAGGTCAGGGGCAAGGCCCCTCTGGAGCTGTGACTCCCCTGCAGGGCGCTGGAGAGGCACTGCATTGCAGCACCAATGTTCCCTGCAAGCGCAGCCCCGACGCTTTGCATTTTGACAGCCTGGCAGCCTAAGGTCTTAGAGCTCTTTAAGCACCCATATCCCTGGTCAAACAGCCCTTCTGCCAGCGTGACAGGGGCACGCTGAGCTCCCAGCCTGCGGGCAGGAATAGGGGAACTGGGAAAAAGTAGCGGTAAAGGCTTTGGAGAAGCAGCGGAGATGCCCTCAGCAGTGCAGCCCTTTGTGCGCTCCTCACTCCAGCCTGCAGAAGCCGAAAGTCAAGTCTCAGACTCTGGAATTCAGGCATGATGACGACTGCTGACACCCGCAAAGACCAGAGTGAACGCGCTCCACCTGCACGAAAGAAGACAGCAGAAGCGGCAGGAACGGGCCCTATTCCCATTTGCTTTGCCAACTTCTGGGCACCAGGATGGGCACAAGATTTGCCACCACAGAAAGAGCTTGTGCCCAGTGTTTTGCTTAAAGGACCCACATGCACGTCAGCTAAAAAGGGTGCTATTCCAATTACAATTGATTATTAACCTTAGCTTTATACAACTGAAAATACCGGTATCTCTAATAAATGCAACACATCCACCAAAACACCATCAGATTACGAAAGGTAACACAATACCTCTATTAACCTTGTGGCTTTTAAGATATTATGTGCTGGGACCTTCTGCAATCACAAATCAGACTAAGAGACTCCAAGAGATGAAGCTGTTAGAAGCATCTCCAGATTCACAGCATATAATTACGATACCAAAAGACAGACAGTGCTGAACCTCTTACTTCTGCTCTTACACAAATGTTGAGCTCCAGACATGACACAACTTTTCTTCTCCCTCATCATGCTTTACACAGCTCCTCTACACCTTAGCACGTGTCTGATCTTTTCAGCTGAACTCTCAAATGCCAACATTCATTTACCTGATAATTAACATCATTATGAGCAGTGACATTTTTCTCATCTTCCTTCTTTTCTGTGCCTTGCTGCTTCCTGTCAAGGGGCTGTTTGCACTTCCAGGGTTTGAAAGCAGCAGTAAGAAATTGTTATTTCACACTAACAGCTGATGCACACTGCGGAGATCACTGCTGAGGAGGCAGTAACGTCGAGCGCTGCTGGAAGCGCGCTGACAACGCGTTCACCGTTACATTAATGGCAACTCACGTGGAGTTTCCTACTTGTGTTAATTTTCCTGTGCTGTCCTTTTTTTACACCATTCCTTGCAGCATGTTCTCACCTGCCAGGGCAAACTGGAACCGGTTTCGTACTTTA
Source organism: Amazona ochrocephala (assembly GCA_039720435.1). NCBI lineage: Eukaryota > Metazoa > Chordata > Aves > Psittaciformes > Psittacidae > Amazona > Amazona ochrocephala. The sequence continues at coordinate 6,406,742 of CM077886.1, read as the reverse complement.
ATCAACACTCATTAAGTAACAGGCAGAGAGGCAAGGGCTGAGATGCGCGAGCCATTCCAGGGGCCAAAGCCTGTGAGGGTTTTCTGCCTTTTATTTCTTTTTATTGGAATGTTAAGAAGTACAGGAACAGCATTACAAGTTCAAGACACCCTTCATAGATTCTGCTTTTCACCTGGAAATCCAAACAGGTCCACGACAAAGGTTTTCTTCTGCCAGGACTGGCGGCAAAACCCTTTCTTCATGATTAGCTGCCTGCAGTCTCAGGATGCTTTCCTAACCCTGCACTGACTGCATAACGGCAGTAAGCAGGTACCTCAGAGCAGCCAGGGCCTTGCTCGGGTCCACTGAGGAAAATGGACAAAAATCCACTTCACCAAACTAGTTCAGGAGGCCTTTATGTATATTTCTATTAAAACCCAGCACCACCACCCCAACCACTGCGCAGTCTCCTGACTGATCTAAAAATCACCGTTTCACACAAGGAGGCACAGCAAACACTCAGCACCAATGCACGGGGTTAATTTCCACATCTCCACCACCATGGTGCAGGAACATCAACCCGTCACTTCCAGCACATAAACCGCAGGCAGGAGACCGAACCAGGGATCCTGGAGATGCTGAAACTGCTCTCCAGTATTGCATGGCACCTTTAGCAGCATGTACCAGGTTTGGTGCCCGCCCCCCTTTCCCCCCGACTTTAAAATGTGTGATTCCAATTTCATGTATTAATTGCATTAACAGTTTTCAATGAAGTGTTTTACACACATGAACTCCCTGCTCGGGCTGCGGGTCTGTTGCAGGCACTTCTAGGCTCACATTCATCAGGCACTGCTTCCATTTCTTACCTGGGTAATTCCAATTACTGACACTTGTATGAAACACTATTTTAAACACATTTCACTAATCTGACCTTTGGGCTTAGAATTCATTATCCACATAACCCCAGAGCCAACAGCCTGCTGGTGTAAACACACAGGCGCAGCAGGCTCCTGCGGGGCTGGAACCATGTCCTGATGGCCAAGTTCCTCGGTGCTCAGCAATCCCGGTCTCAAATTCAAGCACATCCCAAGTTGGGTTTTGCTGCCCACAGACGATTTGCTCCTAACAATTACTGTTCCACCTGAAAATCCTCTGGTGTAGAGGAAATTACAGTAATAAAGCTACTTTATTAATAGGGTATTTGCCTGCAGACGCCCCATGGAAGTGGCAGTTCATTAAACCCCCACTACACACTCCATGCTGGAGAAGAAATAAGATAGATGCCCACGTCCCCACCCCACACTGACCTGTGTTTACTCCAGCACTCCAATCCCAGGATTTATCTGGGCAGACCTGGCCTATTTTGATGAATTATGTAGGTAATTCAGGGACATGAGCAAACATTCTACTGAGTTCAGATTAATGGCCTCAATTCAAAGTGAATTTTATAAATGACCTAAACCAAGTGGGACACGCACTGTCTCATGTGCGTCTTAACACAGTGCACTCCTTAAGCCAATTTTACTGAATATCATCAATTCCACATTTAAATGAAATTCCTGAGGAAGAACTGCAAAGAACACAGATAAATGAGGCTAAATAAACCAAATCAGGGAAAGAGCAAAAGAGTTTTATTTGTAGCTCCTGAACTCTGGGAATTGGGGAATCTGAAAAGTCTCTTAGGCTGAATTACTGAGATAATAAAGCACCTGCTGGAGAGATCTCTGAATGCTTTAATGAAATTATTTCATTGCCCCAGAATAATCACAAATGCAGGTTCTCTTTTGAGAGCAGAAGAAACAATGCAAAGGGAAGCAGGAGAGATAAATGGAATGCAAATCAGCCTCTCCACTCAGAGGAAGCAGAAAAGAGCCATGACACGAGAGGAACGTGCCTCATGGCACTGCGAACAGGCTGACTCGGCTCCAGTTTTATTTACTATTGCAGGGTCACTTGAAAACACCCAAGAGTAAACACAGAAGGGGAACAGAGACAAAAGCACCATCACATTGAAGCATTTTGTCTAGGCTTGATTTTGCCACAGGCTTCTATGTGGAAATCAGAGAAGGGTTTGGGTTGAAGGGACCTTAAAGCTCATTCCAGTTCCCCTGCCACAGGCAGGGACACCTTCCACTCGAGCAGATTGCTCCAAGCCCCCTCCAGCCTGGCCTTGAACACTGCCAGGGATGGGGCACAGCCCCACAAATCACCTGCCCCTAATCCAATATCATTAAGTAATTACAGAAATCCTACTAGCTGCAATGGAATTATGCACTCACAAAGTTATCCATGTGGAATACAGGGATGACTGCTGACTTCCAGCCTTCTGCTTCCCCACCTTTACCTTTCAGAAAGACAAGTCCTACAGCAGTAGGATCTCTTTCATAATTTAAGCCTTATGCAATCCACTACATATGAATATTTAACACTACTGGGAACTTCACTAAATCACCTTGTACTTACAACCAATGGTCAAAATCTCTATTTGTTTTATTCATAGTCCTGCTCTCAGTCACAAGCACTGCGAAGCAGACAGAAAAGCTAGCCATTTCCTGGGAATAAGGGATTTAACCTTTTAAAAACAAGCCAACAAAACACAGCAAGTTTCTTTCTTTTATTCCCACCCAAACCCTGCAGAACCTCATTACATTTTCATTTACTGAAATGTAATTAATGAAGGCTTTTAAACCCTCAGAACCTTTCAAATTAATGAAAAGTCCACCCAAATAAATGAGACATGTAGCCCAAGAGCTGCAGAGTTAAATAACAGCAGTTATCCTGACAGGAACCAAGAAACAGCTGTCACATACAATTATTTTTGGGGCTGCTACTGAACCATTTTCACATTATGAGCTGCCACCTCTCAGCAGCTAACAGCAGCTTCACATTTTATCATGACAAAAAATTAGAGGCACCCAGTCATCTCCTTGGGTATTACACACATTTGTAACGCACTGAGCATTAAATGGAGCTAAAGCCCAGCGCCGGGGGAGGAACGCAACCCCAGGCCAGCAAAGAGCTGCTACATCACCCCAGCCATGGCTCCATCCTACCCCTTGGGCCAGCAGTTAGAGGAAGGACATCTGGCTCTACCCTATTGGCTCTGGGAACTTGATGTCATAAGCGCCCAATGAAGACACCACCAGCACCCATCCCAGTGCGCTCCAGAAGCCACTCCACCAGCCGGCAAAGCCACCGTCTCCTCACCATCGTGCCGGGAACGTAATCCACTCCACGTGCCTGCCCACCACAGCATGGCCAACCCTGCTGACGAGCTCCAAGAAGATAAGGAGACAGATCAGCTGCTGTTGCGCATCTCAATCAAGAAGACTGAGACCAGCCAAGAGCCCGAAACTAGCAGAGAGATTTCAGCGAGAAGGTCAGGAAGACGAAAAACCATGTCCAGGAAGAGGGAAAAGAACTCTAAGAAGGCAGCAAAGCACCGCAGGCCAAGGCGCACAAAGAAAAGAGCATCGAGGGCTCTGAGGCGGGTGCAGAAAAGGCAGAGAAGGCGGCAGAAGAAACGAATCTGCTTCAGCACAGACAAGCAGCCGCTCCCTCCCTTCTTCCTCTTCATGGCAAAGAATCGTCGTAAGCTTCAGAGATCAAATCCACAGCTGACAGCGGTAGAAATGGCCAAGATCTTAGGGAAAATGTGGCACCAACAGCCACAAAGCGACAAAGAAATGTACAGAAAGCAGGCTGAGTACCTGAGGAAGGGAAAACGAAGGAGACGAGAATAGGGCAGGGCACGAGCCAGAGACAGCCAGGAAAGGAGCGCACAGTGGAGAAACATCCATACAGAAAGGAGGAAATAAAGACTTTGACGCTCTGCTTTGGTGGTAAGACTTTGACCTTCCGCAATTCCACCTCATCACTTGTGCCACTGCAGCTCCTTGTGTAGCTTTGGTACGTTCATGAGCCTTACTGAACTAACTGCAAACACGAGATAACCACGAGGCTCAAGGCAGGGCAGTCATTCAGAATTAACAGAGCTGGCTCTATATTGATGGCAACAGGGAGGCTTGTGCAGGCTAGAGATGGATGTTTCCTGCTTATCCATAAAGAAAACAGCAATGAGTCTTCTCTGCCTCCTCTTCTCTTCCAAATGATGAGTTAAACACATGCTCCTTCACATGGAATTCTGGTCTAACTTAGGTGATCCTGGAGCCTGAGACATAACAACCAATGCAGCCTTGTCCCAGGGAAACATAAGGTCCACTGCTGCCAGGGCTCTGGGGCTGGTGACCCACTTGCACTGCACGGCAGTACGTAACTTCTAAATGCAGGGGTGGTCCTACATAAACCATCTGAACAATTAAATGGGAATTAGCTTGCTTGCTCTGCCTTTTGTCTGCAACTTTCAACCCTCTGAACAGCAGCATCACTTGGAAAGGAAGGCCGGGAATAACTAACAGCTAACTCTGCCGGTCAGAGAGGAGAGGAAAGCCCTGGGAAGGTGCACAAACTAACCCAAACCAGCCCAGGGACCCACTGAAAGGCTGAAGTACCAAGACTTACACTAGAGAGCTTTCTTCTCTCGACCACAGCCTTTCTACAGGTTCCTAAAGGAAGTATCACAGCCCATTTCACACCAGGGTCAGCACCTATTTCTTTAAGAACTCTGTCTCAACCTTTTTCCTTTGGCTCAGAGGGAAGCCTAAGTTTGATCCAGAAGAATAGATCTGTAACAGAGAGCCTGATGTCCCAAGCTATTTATGAAGTGAGATAACCAGCAAGCATTCCTTGGGCAAGAGGTCATCCAGCTTCAGCGACATATGGGAAAGCCTGCCCTTTAGGGAGCAGGTCAGCTGCTCTCCATGCTCTACAAAGTGTCTCACACAAGCCCAATGCTCCACCAGCTGGTGCAGTCCCTGAGCACAGCCTCTGTCCTCTGCCCCCTGCTCGGGCACTTCCTAAATGCCTCTTTTCTTCCTGTTTTTAACAGGACAGATTAGCAGCAAAGAGCAGGGAAATGGATCTTCTTGTGTACTTTGCTCAAGGCCAGGTTGGACGGAGCTTAGAGCAACCTGCCCTAGTGGAAGGTGCCCCTGCCCATGGCAGCGGGTTAAACTGGGGGTTGCTCCTTTCCAACTTTAACCATTCCACAATTCTGGACTTTGTTAGGGTCTTAGGCACCATCCACTGCAATAGTGGGAGATGGAGTCAGCGGTTGGCAGATCCCACTGCTCAAAACTTAAAACCCCAGGGCACAGCCCTAGTAAGCTAGGAGCACAAATGCAGACAATACTGAGTAAAAACTAATACTCTGCTATGACTTGGCAGCAGTGTTTAAGTAAGCAGGGACAAGAAACATCACTTTAATGGTTCTCATGGCTGCACGGCCGCTAACAGCTTGACAGTATCCATCAATTAAAATCTATTCCCAGCGGCACCAGTGATGGCCACAGCAGACTCCACAGCTATTTTGGGCACATTACAAATATGAAGTGGTTAACAAAGATGCATCAAAAAGGCCCAAGATATCACCCATCCAATTATACTTTTAATGGAATCTTTGTGTCTTCCATCTCTCAACTTGCTAAACAACTGGCATCCAGGCAAAATCATGCTCTGTGAAGCTGGCACACAGGTTCCACTCAATTTAGCACATCACAGTCTGTTCATGAGTACTGTCTTTAAATACCTGCAGCACTGCCTCAAAACATACACTGCCTTGCAAACACACACTCCAGCCAACTCCCAGTACGGCCATTCCCACCAGCCTCTTCAGCTGACACGCAGCCTGTGAGGCTGAGGGATGACCCTGGCTTCCAGCTCAGAATAGACAACAACATTCCAGTTACCTGCACTGGGAAATCTCTTACTGAGAGGAAATAGCAGGGCCTGGAAGAGAGTACACTTGAAACTAGTGAAGGTTTTCACCTGCATCTGTTTCCACATTAATGGCATATAGACTACAGATGAAAATAACTGTTAGAGCTAAGTATTAATAATGATAAATAACACTTCTGGAGATGCCTTACAGTAACAGGGAGGAAGCTATGGACTTTGAAGAGCTTGCGAGCAAGTGATGGAGAAAGAGGGGAAAATGAATAATATGACTATTATGGGGGGAACATACCTTGGAGGCTTCCAGTAGGCTCCTTCGCCTGCTTTCCACACTGCAGTGAGAGCATGCAATGAAACCGTAGATGAAACTCGGTTCCTTTTAGTATTGGAACAATTTAGGCCCACTACAAGTCTTCGCACACTTTTCATGTACTCAAAACTGATGTTAATGATGTTATAACAGACCTGGTAATGTAATTTTTATTGTAATGCTACCTGTGTCGTCACTGCTAAGGGAACAATGAGTCAAGAACACCTTGGAACTCCTATGGGAGGAAATGAGCTAGATTGTCTCCCCCGCAAGAAAGCTGAATGGGCCCATCAACGGATCCATCTGGACAGGGTCTGCTTTCCCTGCCATCTCCATGCAGGGCTCCACAGGGGTTGAGCCAGAATTGTTCAGTCTTTAGCCACAGCCTCCAGAAATCCACTTCCCTGTGCTCAGGCCAGGGGCACACACACACATCTGTCACCACAGCAGCACTCGCTCATGTTGGTCACAGACACTACATGCTTAGGTCAGACTTCAAAGTCTGGATAAACAACCCTGAAAGCCAAAATCCACACACTCCACTCGCCATTTATTTATATATGCAAACAAAAAAGGTGCAAGCTGAGCCCAGGAGCAAAACTATCAGTAAGGAGACGTGGCTGCCACGCTCATACTCCTACTGCCATCAAGGGAAAGCCATCTCTGTAGATATTCCCTCTTGTCAACTGGGAACAATGGCACCTCATCCTCTCTACTCATTTAGCCTCCATTCTCCTATGCTAGCAGTTTTCTTCTGTGTGTGTAGAAGACACAGTCCAAAAGCTCTCAACAGTAGTGGAAGCACTGGAGTGCTTCTCAATAGCAAACTCCTTTAATAGATGTTCTCTGCAGTAACGCTCCTACACCCTGTCTGCTACACGCACCCTATGCCCTGTCTGCTGTGTAACACAGCCACGAGAAGTCCTGTTCACAGCAGCTCACTGACACACTAGGTGTACCACACAGGTTGGGACTAAAAGCAAAACCACTCCAGAAACACAAAGCACTGCGATTCTTTCTAGATGCTTCAGTGAGGAGTTGAGCCTTTCAAAGCCTTTGTTTGGGGCTGTGGGCATTTTTAGTAGAGCAGACACATCACTACAGATTTGGCAGCGCTCGTGTATTTAATAAGTTATTAGCCTTATTCCCATTTCAGAGTTAAAGGAAACAGTAGAAGAACACAGGATTAAGTGATTACAGCAAAGCCACAGCACGTTCAGTAAGGCCTTGGCTGTGGCTGTGTCGCAGAGGATGGGAAGCAAGTCACTCCCGGCCCCTCTTCTGGCTCCCAGCAGCTCCTGGCCACCCAAAAGGGCTTTTGAGAACAACCTGCAGCAGCCTGAGTCAGGCAACGCCTGGCACAGACCTCCCTAAAACTCTGCTTAGTCAGGGGCAGATTAATTCGTGATGACTCTGAGGCTCTGTAGAAGGGCCCTGTCATGAGTTCATTGAGATGTTAAACACTTACAGAAATCAGAAACTGGAAGAGTTCTTTGCTCATCACTGCCTGGCAAGGAACCTTTTTGTTTTAGAGAATCAATAGCTTGCTTCTGTTCACAGCGTGGCTTTAATGCGACCAAAAAGACACCAAGTTACTAGATACTAAAAAGCCACAGGACCACGGTGAAGAGCAGTTTACTGCTGCGAGTCCATCTTGCACCAAAGCACAGACGGAGCGTTACAGAGAACACCCCCATCTGCACGGATCCGAGAGGCAGGCAGTGCATCCTGCCACCCTTATTAACTTTGATGTAGCTCACAAACCACTGCGATAACAAACTCATCCCCTGCATGCCGGTACAGCACGTAGCTGCTGCTCTGTGGATGCTGCTACAGCTTTACAAGCTCCCTCCTTCCCCCTCTTGTCCAAGAAGGAAATGCATTTAGCACAGAGGCTGCCCATTGACCTTGCAGCTCTTGGTGAGAGGGCATCTTCGTTCCAAATTAGAATGGAGATAATGAAACAGGTCTTCAAAAGCGTGCCACTCCCCCCGAACTGCAAACCCATCTGCTTCAGTTGATAACAGCTACCAAAACAAGCAGGTGCTCCGTTATCAAAGTGCAATTAGAGCAGCAGGCTGACAGACACAGTTTTGTCTTTCCCAGAATTCATCATTTAGATGGATAAAATAAGTATCTGCTTATGCTCTTCCCACCCTCAGGTAAAACCGCAGCAGGTACGTTCATTTGGGCAGACAGACCAAGACCGGCAATTCTCTAGGGGGTGATCTTATGCATAGAATACCACAGAACATGAACATGCATAATATGGTTAAAACACTAACTTCTTTTGGAACTTGATGTTCCTTTGGTCCCTTCCAACCCAAATCATTCTGTGATTGTCTACATGATAAATAAAAATTTCATCAGATGACCATTTAGGAGACCACAGCCACCAGTTGAGATAATATTAAACATGCTCGATAAACTGCTTGATTCAAAGTCTGCTTTCCATCACTTTCACTGCAAAAAAGCTTTATGCTTCCTAGAACAGCAAACAATGAGAGCACATACAAGTTTAAGTAAATTAATAATAAACTCCGTGTGTAACTACCTACTCGTGAATCTACAAGACACTGGAGAACCTATCCAACAGCAACTGGAAATGAAGCATCAGCTGCAGTGTCCCAGTGGTTGCTTGTAAACAGGACTTGGCCGAGACAAGGGTGGCAAAGCCATAACCTCACGACTGCCCGTTATTGTTGATTCATTTATTTGGCTGATGCACTGTATTGGCCAGATGAGGAGGGTAAAGATACTAATTCCTCTTCAGGGCACGTGCTCATGGACACCACCATAAGAGGATGCTATGACACATGCGTGAGAAGAACAGCCCTCACAAGTTGGTTCAGCAAAGATTCCATTTTAAGAGGGAGGGAAATCCCAGGATGACCTCGTTCCTTGAGAAATCAATGAAGAGTTCACTGCCTGACTTCACCCTGATGCCAAAAGAAACAGCCATGCATCCCACACAGCAAGACAAAACAGACACATCCATCCTTCCTCGAGAGCAGCTCTGCAAGGGCTTGGCACAGGCTGAGATCAGAACTCCAGACTAAGGTTGAGGTTAGTGGCACGGCCTTGCCAGTCTCTTTCCTTCAGTGACCAGCAAAGGGAGCATCACTCCATGGGCTTTCTTGGGAAGATGAAGGGGCCTGGAAACCTGAGCAGACATATTGAAGTTGCCAAGACAGCAGAATGAGAAATGTACAAGAGCACAACATCCCTTTAAAGAAGCCTGTGGATGACCTTAACACAATGTGAAGTCTTCCAACTGCAGAAACTGTTGACTACTTGAGAGCCTGGCAGTGGGTTTTACTTCATGATCTTTATACCTGCCTTCTGTGTGCTCTTGGCTGCTGTAACAGTTCCTCTTCCAGATTCTCACAGGAGATCAATCTGCATCTCTTCCGCTCAGTCTCCTCAGCTGATGTGAATTGTGCCACTGGGACTGATTGCTCCACGCTTGCCTATCACTCTGTGTCTCCAAGTGCTTGACCAGATAAGGAATCCTGAAACACATGCTTCAGTCTGAAATTAAACTGACTATGACAGCACTCAGAGAAAGGCAAGAGACATGAAGGGTCCACATTCTGCTGAAATCCACCTTTACACAATAGCTAATATGGGGCCAATAGTGGTTCCTACCTTCATTAATGACCTGGATGATGGGACTCGGCAGACAGAGCAATTCTGCAGACAACAGTAACTGACACAGCAGACGGGTGCTACCCTGAGGGACCTCCGTGGGCTGGAGAATTGGGCAGACAGAGCTCCCAGGAGGTTCAAAGGGAAGCACAAAGTTCCAGCCCCGGCGAAGAGGAACTCCTGCATCAGCACAGGCTGGGGCTTGCCGGCTGCAAAGTGGCTTTGCAGAGGAAGGCCAGAGGGTCCCGGAGGCCAAGGCTCAACATGAGCCACCAACGTCACTGTGCAGCACACAGGGCAACACCAGCCTGGGTTGCAGCCAGCCCATGGTTGGGTGAAACCCCCCGTTTCATGAGCGCCCGAGCATCCCCCTTGCAGGAGCTCAAGGCTACCCTGGCATGTCTGTTCTTGAGATGCCGTGGCTCAAGTGGCCCTACAAAGCAGCCTTACAGCTTCACTACTGAAAGCAGCACTGTACATTAATGGGTTTATGAGCATTGCTACTTGTAAGTCAGAGCCTGATGCAGCAATTATAGCTCCACAGCAGTCAAATCTTCAAGGAAATTACCAGAATTATCCACAATTTAGATGAACTTTCTACCCTTTCAATCAATAAAGAGCCATTAACAACCAATTCCAAGCTGTCCATTGTTTATAGCGCTAGAGGCTTGCTGCAGCCATGGATTCTTGGTAAGTTGGCATAAAAAGCAAAAGAGTTACTTTCTTGGCAACTTATTAAAACCAGAACTTGCACAAAGAGGGAGCAGCAGTGCCAAAAGCGAAGCGAGCACTGGCATCCACAGCAAGCGCCAAACCTAGTGCGTCCCTTTGGACTCAATTAGTTCAACATTTACAAGGAACAGCACCCATAAAGATGTTCAACATTAACAAAACCTCTGCTAACTTGCTTCAAAATTAGTTGTAATTGCAAGCTCTGTTTTATACACATTCCAGGCTTACAGAATGGAACGGGTGTTTTATTCTGCCCACAAAAACTCCAACAGATTAACAGATTAACAAAAACTCCAACAGCAAATCTATAGTTCCTTAAGAGGTGTGAGGAAGAAGCCATCAATGCCAGCATGCTCTGAACAGCAGCCACTGCTGTTGTGTTTCTTGTCAAGGGGCACTGGGGACATGGCAGACACTGGGCAGCAAGACAGAGCCTCCTGCTGAAACGTGCTGGTTTAAAGCTGGTTTCAGTCTTAGACAGAACGTGACAATGCAGAGGATTATGAGCTTCCTTCCTTAAACTGGAGATGAGGCTCAAGTCAGAGCACGCGGTATCTGAGTTTAGAGAGACCCAAAGCTTTTCACTGTGAGCTTTCCTCTACCTGCAATGACGCTGCATGCATCCAGCAAAGCAGACGGAGCTGCCCAAGCTTTTTGTCTGGGATGTTTTTCCAGCCAGGAGCCGCTTCCCACAGTACACCTCCGATAGTCCATTAACCGCAACAAGAAATCAGAGAGCCTTTAAAACCCCTGCACTTGGCTTGAAGTAAGAGGCACTTGCACTTCTGGCACCGCTTAAAAGCATAAGATGTAAAACCCATGGATGGCTCGTTGGGCATTAGAGCACCAGTGCCTGGCTTTGCAGTGGGATATGGGCACAGTGACCAGCAGCAGCTCTCATCCCAAGGATCACCCGCTGGCAGCACGGAGCACAGGAAGGTTTAACAACCCCAGGGAGCAGGAGGAGAGCAAAAGGAACACCAGAGCAGAGCCCTGGGATCTGGAGCATCGCCCTGTGCCACCCCCTGCCCGCTCCAGCCTGGGAGATGCTCCCTGCAGTTCTGAAGGCAACACTTGGTCACCCTTTCCATCCTCCTACCATTTCTCAGGGTTCTGAACTGCTCACACCAAGCAGGTCTGCAGCACCCAGTCACCCAACAGTGCCCATTCTGGCTTTGAAACCTCTTTCAAGAGTCTTCCTCTAGTTTTCCCTTCCCTGCGACTTTCTTCCTAGCTCCAGAAATGCCACCATGGCTTTGAACAAGCATCCTTTGGCTCTTAAATCATACAAAGCATCTGTGACTGGGCAAAATTCATCCTCCGCGTGCTCTCCCCCCTGCCCACCTGGCTGTCTCGAGCACAGGGCACTGCTCCAGGATCAATGCTGTTAATCTATTCTCTCACATCAGAGAGAGAACAACCCCAATTTCAAGGTTCCTTCGTGCCAGCTTCCAGCCTGAAGCTCTTTTATTTTGTCCTTTTCAAGAACAGCTGACTTATCAAAACCAGGTTTTTCTAACCGAAACCCACAAGCTAAGCCACATTATTATAACTGAAGCAATTAATTACCTTTATGCCTTTCTTTTTAAGGGAGATCTTTAACGCAGGTAATTCTGACTAAAAGAGCTAATTTGAACTGCTCCATCATTTAAAAGATGATTATAAAAATCAGAGAAGTGCAGAATGAAGACAAAGGGATAAAGGAAAGAACAGAGATGGATATTTCCCCTGTGCTCCAACTGGGAAGCATCAAACCAAGATGCCTATTTGAAAAGCATGGAGAAGGATCATCAAGTTTTCCAGTCACTGCTGACAAAGCAACTCTTAACAGTTCACTGACACATAGCAAATCGTGGGTCACGATAGTGGTAGGGAAGCAGCTGCTTGTGTGCTGCCCTTTTGGACTCTTACAAGGCAGGAATTGCCCTTTACACAAAAGGGCATCAGTGGAGCACCATAATCTACTTTTCCAGTCCTGGAAAATTCCAGCTTACTGTGGATAGAAAGAGCCATCAGCTGCTGACAGCATTTTCTCTATTACTAATCCTCTGATATTTACTGATGCACTGGCATCTTTCTGATCTCCACTATCAATCCAAGAAAGGTCCCTGGGAGGAAGAATCAAAACATCCATATTGTAGAACAGCCGAGACTGTCAAAGCCAACCTCGGCATGAGCTAAAGAGAGCACGACCTGCCCTGACAAAACAAAGTGCTGCCAAGCAGCACCAAAATACACCAGCCATGAGAATCCAAACCCTTGATTCCAGAATCAGAGCCACAGAGTGGCTTTGGGCTGGAATGGACCTTAAAGACCATTTAGTTCCAACCCCCCTACCATGGGCAGATGAATGTCTCTGTATGCTTCTGTACTCCAACATGTTTGTCAGGACACGTCACATATAGAGACATGTCAGGATGTCTTAACAAATACAGTGGCCTAGCTCTGAAAACACGCTGTAATTCTTAATGTGAATAGCTCTTGCATTCCCATGGCTGCAGTGGTGGCCCTGGTTACACTTCACTGAATGTGTCCTGTTGAGAGGAGCTGCAGGGAAACACATCAGTGCTTCTCTAATCTCCGAAACACTGAAGTTTTCCTCCCGATCTTCACATCTGCTCTCCACCTCCCCACCTCTGTCTCTAAGAACACACAGGGAAGGGTGGTGATGCTGTCCAAGTGTGAAGACCAGACCAGCAGCTTCTCCTAAAACAAAGCTCCTAGCTGTGCCTGCATAGAGAGCACACCTGCCTAGATTAGAACCACAGAACCAACTGGGCAGGAAAAGACCTTCAGGATCATCAAGATCGACCATTTCCCAGCACTGCCAAGGCCACCGCTAAACCACAGATTGAAGGAATGCAGCCAACATCAGCCTCGGCTTGCCGAGATGCACGATGTGAGTGCTGTCACAGAACAACACTTCTCAACAGCTTGAGCAAACCATGGTAAAGGCAATTCTTCCTCAACTTCCATGAATTAGGATATAATGCAAATTAGAAGGGAGCTGTAGTTTAATCACAGTACATGAGATACGTTAGCATCAGGCATCCAGACACCAATTTAAACTAGAGAGAGGAGTTCAGCACCAGACTGAGCTTCTCGGTGGTGGCTCCACTGACAGCACACCAAGAGCAGCTCCAGGAGCTGGGCGCAGGCAGGAAGCATCCGCAGGGAGCCTGGGGAAGGACACGCAGCAGGCAGAGATCATTTCAAATACATTTAGTGAAGCAGGTGACATCTGAAGACAAAGCATTCCATTCTTTAACGCAACGCAAATACAAGAGAGCATCCACAGAGCACAGAAACCCCGGCAGAAAGATGTCTTTGAAAGCATGAGAACAGCTGCAGAGGTGGTGCTGCTCCTTCGCTTTGAAGTCGCAGATAAGGGTGAGCAGTGTAGAACACGACTATTATCAGCTCTGGCAGACAGATTTTGACACGCAAATGCAACTCCCTCAACACAGCAAACAGCTCTGCAAAGGGAGGCAGACCCCTCTGCAGCTGCACCTCCTCAGCTGGCTCCAGCAGCAGTGGAGCTGGCACAGCAATAGCAGGAATTGGTTTCTGAACAAGAAGAAACGCAATGGGAAGGCAAAGATGTTCTGGAAGCACCTTTAAGGGAAGCAGATCCTGCCACCAACACGCGTCCAAATCCCTGCTTGAACTGGGAAATCAGTGTCCCGCTGTGTTAAGGACATGGTGCGTTAAAGAGAACCCTGGACGTCCAACTTCTTACAACCTCTGACATCATCTGCACTTCCATGAAGCCCCCTTCCCCTGCCAAAGAGCAGTATTACTCACCAGCTTACGATCAATATGGTCACTTACACACTGGGTCACATCCAGAAGGTACTCTTGAGATGACCACTATTTTCCCAGCTTTCAGCCCATTGTGTTACGCTGATTTGCATGAGGTCTCTTTCAAAAGAACTCCTTTGCCTGCAGGTATTGAGGGTTCTGGCAAACAAGCCTTTTTTTTCTTCTAATATAGAATCACAGAATAGTTAGGGTTGGACATGTGTTTGCATCTAGCACCCAAAACCAGCTAAATACTAATTGCCCACTTAGTAACCTTCAGGGATTCTCCCCCATACTACAGGCATTCCCACACCTCATCCCTTGAGGTGCCATCCACACAGCAGTAGCTTTCACATTGGGTTCACTCTGCTTCCGAGGTGACCAAACAACAAAGAATGACAAATTAGGGTAAAAAAGGATAATTACAACATGGTCAGGGTAATTCTCAGCCTAAAAGCATCTTTTGCCTTGGCTTAAAAAGCCAGTCTGAATATTCATGAAATGCTCTCTGCTATCTAGCAAATAGAATAAATCATATTAATGCATGGAAAAATAAGATTAGCCAGAAAGTGGTATACGAAATCTAATCATGTTTTATTGAATGAAACATGAGTGGGAGAGGTCGTGAGGGCCTTTCATTGTCATTTGTCACAAGAAGCCTCTCTCCCTGCCACACTCCTGGCACTCTCGAGAGCAGCTCGCTCAGGCTCTGGGAAGCACTGGGAGCAGACAGGAGCAGGGGGAAGCAAGACCTACACCCAGTGCTCGGCCACATTGCGGCTTCGGGAAGGAGCTGCGTGGATTGGCACCAGAGCCCTCCTCATCTGGGGACAGCTGCAATCTTCCCTTCCCTGCCAGACACACCTGCTGAATGACAGAGCATCTTTAAATGCCATCTTACCCTCAGCAGCTCTCTCCTCTGGAATTTCCCAGTTACTTCTGCAGTGCAACAGGCTCAGGAGCTCCAAGACAACGTGCAACACTACAGAAACCACGTTGTACAAAGCATCAGTGACCCTTTAAGTCCAAAACAGCCATCAAGATGCTCATGAATTGTTTGCATCCACTAAGGAAACAACCAGCTCCGCCACTCAGCTACCACCAAGAACCAGGCACCCCGTGCCAGGCATCAGCTTCCTGACCTATAAAATCCTTTTCCCCATGTTGCAGATCTGTATTAAAATTAAGGCCTGAGGAGTCAGACAGCAACTACAAAGGCTGGTACATCCCAGGAACACACCAGAGGCAGCAAGGGAGCACCGCAGCCCCGTCAGCAAGGAGAGCTGCAGGCTGCCTCAATGGGGATAGGTCTGGTTTTCAGCAACCTTCTCCCAATGTCCCGGAGAATACACCTTCCAAGAGAAAAGGGGAATATTTCCACTAAAGCAACGTTTCACAGCTTTGAAGCCTATGTAGGATTTGTTTCTAATGAAAAGCATTATAAATGCTTCATGAGTAAAAAAACAGAATTAAACTGCATCAATCAAACAACAAAGTCTATTTTCCAGATCCCAAAGAACATGTAACTGGCATTTACGCAGGGATTTCAAAAGCCATTTCATACACGTTTCTTATCCACCCCCAGTCCTATGCAAAACATTACTATGGAAGAAAACCAGCTGAGTATTACAGATAAAACACCCATTAGTTAAGTAGGTCTTGCAACAAGGAAGCTTAATTCATTGCACAGGAAAACTTTCACACTTGCATTATTGGGGCTTTAACTAGTGATGAAACAAGTTATTTCAGATGCACAATAATGCTTCAGTCCCCAGCCTCGTGCAGCCCAGGCAGGATCACGCTTGTCAGTGCTCAAATAAAAGCAGTTACTGACTGGAAAAGAAATGAGGAAGTGGCAAGGGTGAGATAAAGTGACTTTAAAGCGGCCACCAGGAAACCTGCTTAGAGAAGCCCTGCAAGGAACAGCAGCCGCTGGGGAGCACGCAGAGGGTCCCTGCTCGGCTCCCACCCACGCTGGCTGCTGGTGATTGCAATGCAGAGCCTGCACCCCTCCTGCAAGTGCTGTCCCCTTAACGTGGACCAGCAGCAGATGCAGACCCAGGGCTCCCGAACCGGAATGTGGCAGCACAAGGAACCGCTTCACTAAGTGACGGTTCACTAAAGCCCAATTCACCGGCCCTTTGGAGCCAAAGTCCTTCCATTGACTTCAGTAGAAATCAATGGAGGTCTGAGATGAAAATGCATGCTGAAAGCTCCAAGACTGCTATCTAAGGATCAGAAGCTGCTTTGATACGAAGAGAATAGGTTGGCTCATTAGAAGCACACACAGAGGAGTTTTTGCCAACTGACGATCATCATCTGAAACAGGGACCTTCAAGACAACAGCGACTCTAATCTCTTAGAGGAGAGCACAAGACATGTGAACAGATTAGCCTGGCCAGTGGTACCAACTACCTGGCATCAAGAGGGAAGCACAAAGCAGATCTCATATAGAAGAGCCTTAATGAGTATTAGAAACCACTTGGCAGACAGGCAAAGGTGGTGGGGAGGGAAGGGTCAACTGCAGATAATGACAAGGAAAGAAATGAAGTCAGCAGCAGTGAAGAGGAGCAGCTGAAGCACAGGTGATTCCTCCACCAGCTCCTTCCCCAACTCAGCTCTGCAGGAACACAGCAATGAGAGAGAACTTCTCAAGCGCTTTTCCATAAAGGTGAAAGGAGTTTCCTGTGCTCAGCTCCAGATAGGAAGATATTCTACAATTAACCAGAGGAACCTTAAATGCAAAGGTCCTCAGCCCAGAGAAGCTGTGGCTGCCCCATCCCTGGCAGTGTTCAAGGCCAGGCTGGACACAGGGGCTTGGAGCAAGCTGCTCTAGTGGAAGGTGTCCCTGCCTGTGGCAGGGGTTGGAGCTGGAGGAGCTTTGAGGCCCCTTCCAACACAAACCACGTTATTTTTCCCCTCCGAGGCTCACCCCGGCACATGGTCCCTTACATCCACTGCTCAACACCTGTACCATAGTAAAGCAGAACAAGATGCCTGCGTTGCCTTCACACCAGACATCACCGGGCTAGAAAAGTCATGCAAAATACGCATGCATGTGTTGAGCCACACTCACTTCTAGGAAATTAGGAGACAAACTGAAACCAAAGTCTACCCAAATTAACTGCAAAAATAGTCCTAAGGAGAAGGAAAGCATTTGTGCGAGACAAAATATGGCTCCAAGGCTGCAAAGTCAAAATGAAGATGAGAGACCGAAGAGGAGGAACAGGATTCAGACAGGAATAAACTCCACCGCTTGGCAGCTACCCGCGTGCAGCCCTGCTTCTCCCACCGCATTCACTTAGCATGGGAGTAGTTACAGAAAACCAAGGAAAACGTGTTTCCCAGGGAAATGACAAGGAAAAGCTCAAGGAGTGGGAGGGTGGCAGAGGGGCAACATGAGAGATGCTGCAACCCCCCTAAAATTAGACTTGCAATCCATCAGGTAGAATAACTCAGTCAAGAGGAGGATCATAGGGAAACAAGAGACATCTCCCTTGCTTCAGCTCCACGGGAATGACTGTAAAAACCTTCTTTGCTAAATACCTGCATTATACCCAGCAAAACACACACTTGATCTTACTCAACTCCTGTAAACACACGTAAATTGGATTATTAGTCACTTCCTACCCACCACCTTCTCTGGCAATAGCAGCACAATGCTTTAATAATCATAATGCAAGTCATTATGCCTAATATTAGATACAGGTCCCAGATCAGCCACATGAGATCTGAATGGATGACAGAAGTGCAAGAGACAGACAAGCACATTTTCATTGTTTGCATATACTTAAACTGCAGCAAATATGCACAAACAGAGGAAATGCACACCTCTGCCTCCACAGAAAGCAAGAACTTACCCTCTATAAGTGCACTCACAACGCAGCCAAGCAATTGCTCCGCAGCACAATCCTAATTTCTCTACAAGAACAGTCTTTTAAATCAAATCAAACCTACCCAAAGCTCCAGAGCAATCACTGAGCGATTAAAGGGAAGATGAGGCTGGAACACACCTGCCACAGAGGGGGTTCAGCGCTATCCCGGACGAGCTTGGAGAGCTCCTCGTCATCAGACACAGTCTTGGCACATTTTGGGTGCTCAGCTTGAAACCCTTTGCTATCCTCAGTGGAGCTGAGCCCCCAACAGGGACGCTTCCATGGAAGAAAGCTTTAAACGGGTACCACAAACAGCCGTAATCCACAGATATTCCTGAGAAGCATCCGCCCAAGATTTAGTGAGCTCTGAACAGATACTGACAGAGCACACCATCACCAGAGCTCAGTCCCTCAAGGACTGGAGCCCAAGCTTCTCTGAGGGACTTGCTTCTTTTACATGTATTTATAGAGAAGAATGTCACCGATCCTTCCTGGTTTCCCAGATAGTAGAAAATGAGGGAGAAGAGAACCCCAACTCTTGAAGACAAGAGAAAGTCAGGAATAACAACATGGCATATATACCACATACCCCTCTTCAAGCACATTCTTGCCCTGGTAGAGAAGGGCTGGGATTGAAAGGCCACTCCAGCCAACCTCTAAGGAGAAGAGGGCAGCTACTTCCATCCTTCCAGTTTCTCCTTCTGGCCTGGAGGCCCCCCCAATGTCCTTTCTATTCTGACAGGCTCTTTTTCACATTGCCATTTTCCTCCCCTCCTGCTCCCTGCTCAGTAGAATTCCATTTCTCACCTGCCAAGGAAACCCGGGCCCAAGGTCCCACGACAGAAGCTGCAACAGCAGTTAAAAGAGCTGTAAATGGGTTATTTTATTAATACGTCTCAAATAGCTATTCAACCTCTACTGCTCTGCTTGACATACGGATGCTTAGACCTGCAATGCCCTTACTCTTTCAAGACTTACTGCAGGATTTGACACAGCTGTGGTGACTGCTGAAGGCAAGAGGGTTAAGGGAAGCTGGCTCATCAAAAACCAAGAAAGCATCTGCTTTTAAAGAGGGGAGGACGAACGACAACGCAGGAGATTTTCAGTAAGCACCGGCCAAGTCAAGCTTACTTAATGCGCCGAGTTACTGGTCTCATAAATACCCCATTAGATGATATTCCACAGCTTGGGAATACATAGGAGCTATACCCCAGCTGAAATTGCATTTTATTTGTGTACATCTCAGGCAAGATTAAAACTATTTATGCTGCTTCGGAAATGAAATATTTAGCTACAAGATGCTTCAATAGAACGCTTTATTTGGCTGCAAATCTTTCTGCCGTATTACCAATAATTAAAACTAGGTTCTCATAGACAGAGGGGAAAAAAGGGTTTTCGCTATATGTTCAAGCTGAATCATATCACAACATGTTTAAAGAGCAGATAGGAGCTCCAGTTTTCTTCTCCCCTATGGGCAAAAATTATTGAAAACTGAGTAATGTGAATTTAATTATCAGGCTCTGAGCCAAAGGCTGGCTCTGAAAACTGGAATTCAAAACAAGACTCTGTAATTCTGCTTATGGGACTGAAAAGTTTCCTCCTCAAGAATACTAAATGAGAACCCTTTGAACTGACTGGTATGTTTATCTTGCCTGTGTTTCATGGTGGTAGAAAGATGCAGGATGAGCCTCAAAGCAGGAACGGCTGCATCTGGGAGCCCTGCATGAAACTGGTGTTTGTGTGACCTGGGTTTTGCTCCCTGACCCAGCACATCTCACCAGGGCCACTCCACCAGCCCATCAAACAGGAGCCTGCTGCTGCTGCAGCAACCAGAGCTCATCCAGCTCCCACCAAAAACACATCCGGAGGAAAGGCATCATTACAGATGCAGGACAGGGGCGCTTGGTGGGGAATAAGGAAAGAAAATACATCATTATCCCCTCCGACACGGCCCCTAAACTGCTGTCCATAGAACACACTACCCTTACAATAGCTACTAGATCTCTCCAAAGGACTGCGTGTGCACATGCAAGCACTACTGAGAGTCAAAGGGCTTATTTTTCCAAGTTGCCACTTTCAAAGTTCCACCATGCTGTATTTATGGGTAGTTTATTAATTTCTTTGCAGCAGGTTCCCTCTGACAGGCATTGTTTTATTTTGGGTATGACAAGACACAGTGCTGCACTGGCAACACCTCCAGGCTGAATAATGTTTCTTAACTAGCTACATTCATCTTTACCGCATACCACAGATGACTGAGCCTTGCTGCTGTACATAATGGCTAAAAACCAACAGTGCCCTAAAATATTAATACATGCTAATAAACCGAGGGTTTTTTCCATGAAACAGCAACATCTAATTTTCAGAGGGGTCCTGAGAACAGTAAATAATGGGTACATGGTAAATGGTGACTTCTCTCCCATCAATACATCCTAAACATTCAAACCCTATTCCCCATAATTGCCAGGCCCGCATAAATTACTTAAATGAACATTATTTGTGGTTGCGACAGAATCCGCATAAATAATCGTAATTTAGCTTCCTGCTGAGATCCCAGGCAACACCTCAATATTTCACACGCTTAATTCTTCCCTTCCAGAGGGATGTCAGGTTTAAGGCTACTCCCTTCATTTGCTGCTCGTTAGGGATTTTTGCTGCTCGTTGAGTGCGCTCACAGTGCAGGAGATCACCGTGTCTACACCAACCAGAGGCAGAGTTGTCCTTTGCTATAAAAGCAACACGAGCAATACATCAGACTCCCGCAAGCCCTCCCTTCAGACTTCATAGCCCTGACCACTGGGTAGCTCTTGTATACCAGAAAAAAAGTGTGGCATTCATTATACATAAAAGCACTATTTCTGAAAGCATTGCTCAGACAAAGGGAGGAGGCATTGAAATTCTGTGCACAGCCTCTGCCTGAAGGACAAAACCATCTGTAGAAACGTCTGCCAGGAGTTCATTAACAGTAAAGTCAACTTGTCAGCATCAGATTTAGTCACAATCACAAAACAATTTAGCAAAAGCAAGGTTTGGGCACGCCGATGTCTGAGGGGGTTTTCCTGGGCTTTGAAGTGTTGGGCGGTTGCTTTGGTTGCGTGATTTTAAGCTCCTAACTCCTTCCCACCAGCTACATTATGACATCTCACTGCAGAGAACATGATTTAAGGTAGGTAATTGTCACTGCAAAGTTTACCAAGGAAACAAAAAGCATCCCAGGGAGTTTCATTAGAAGGAAGCAGCTACAACCCCTGACTGCAAATAACAGGGAACTGCCCTCCTTCAGGCACAAACTCTCTTCACTCTGAACATGCTATAGCATTTGTACCTGCACACACAAAACATCAGTAGGTACTACATGACTGTACGGACCACAGTGAATTGTGGGCAGTAGTAACTTACCAGAGCGAAGAGCCCTCTGTTCCAGCAACTTCTAAAACATCGTATCCATCTTCCAGCTGAAAATCCATGAAAACCAGCGCAATAGTGTCTCCAGGTTCAGCAAGAATAGTCCACGTGCAGTCTGCGTTATTGCCGTACTCCAAGGGAAAATGAGGGCTCGAGATAATCCCGCTCTGTCCCCGCAAAGTCCCTCCGCAGGCATCATCAGCTGGAAACAGAGTGTGAGCTGATCAGATATTGCAGAAGTGCATGAAGCAGAACATCAAAAAAGAATAAGCCCAAATCAAATCAAGGCTTTAAAAGCCCCATCGTTTTTGTCGGGACGTGTTTTACTACACACTATTAAGAGACAACGATGCTGGGAATCCAAAATCCAACCAGGTCAACCAGTGTCTCTTGGCAAGTGCCAGCCTATTCCCCAGCACACACTCACTAGGGATTTGTTTAGGCTAATTTTAACCCCCCAACTGACAGAGTATCTGGTGGTTCTCAGCCAAACGCGTCTCACTGCCAGGATGCTACTTCCTCCCATGGTTTCGCCCAAGTTTCCTGTTCCATCCCTTATTCCTGATGAGGATCCTCCGCGGTGATTTCCATTTTCCCTCCTATCTGTGTAGCCAGAGAAGCAGGAGGAAAACCACCGGGACTTCAGTGACCAAGAAAGGATTCACAGGTATGTGGAAACTGTCACAGTGGGGAAAGAGGCTGGGTTCCAACCCAGATAGACCTCAGTACCTTCACCAGCAACAGGAACAGCCCAAGGCCTGGGACAACAGGACTGAGTACAAGCATGGTATTTAACAGAAATCCAATAGGAACGGAGCGGAGTATCCCACACCCCTGCCTTATGGGTCTTTATCTGCTCTGATTTCTTTCCATGTTCTTACCAAAATCAGCGGTAAAAGCGTAACTCCTTGCTCAGCAATACAGCAGTGACGCTTCCCGGTCACATATGGGATCTCCCGTTTGCTGCAGGCTCTTTCATTTTTATAACCTGAATTTTATCAGCAGGAGCAATTAACAGAGGAGCATCTCAAGAAAACATGGGCAGGAAGAGAAAGGAAACCCAGGGATTCATTGGGAGCTCACTCCTCTCATACATAACAGCATCAGCTCCGCACTTCTCTGGAATGCTGCTAGGAAAAGCCTGTTAACTTTACAACATGCTACAGAGCAGCATTTCAGATGCTTTAGTCAAGGAGCTTGGGGCTTTACATCACATTTATTTTCATTACAACCTGTTTTTAAAACAACCCCTTCCAAACTGAAATTAACACGGGAGAGCATTCGTTAACCGCAATGGGGTCACTGGCACCTAGGGAAAGGGCAGGACAATTCTGCAGGGGGGTCCTTCAGGTTTTAGACCTTCCCTGGCATTAGTGCCCTGTGCTGCCAGTGGGGTTTATCAATAGAGCTGAAACGTGCAGCCTCAAACTCATGAACTCGACAAATCAAACATACACACCAGCATCTCCTTCCCCTGGCCATCTGCCCTCCCAGGGCATCCAGCCAGCCGAACCAGCAGAATGAGAAGGCTCAGAGGTGAAGGCACCTCCAAGTCCCAGTGGACACCGCGGCCCTTTGCGACTGCTTCTGTGCTGATGACACACGTAGAGCACACAGCAAGCAGGAAAAAATACCATTAAAACACCCCAAATACGCAGGCAGCTACAAAACTGCTTCTGGGCCATCCCGGCAGCCAAAACCAGCGCTGAAAAAGGCCGCTGAAATCCCAATCAATGCTCTACTACAAAGTTATCTATTTGCTGCAATTGTATTGCAGTGAATTAAAGTTATTCACAGACACTGAAGTCCAGTTAGAATCATCAATTTAGGTGGAAATCTCTCACCAAGACTGAGCACCGGAAAACCCTTCAAACTTCGATGCATCATACACCAGACTGATAGCAGGACCTTCAAAGAAGGTCTATGCAAGAAGTGAAAGGGCTTCTTCCAAATGCCTCCCCCCACAGGCAGAAAGAAAATGCTTTTTGGAGGATGAATGGATCCCGGCCAAAGGAGATAAGCACAATTCACCCATTTACTGGAATGTTCAAATCTAATTTCTCATGAATAAATGCCCCTGCAGATGCTAGAAAGAAAGAGATGCAGAAAAGATTCTTTGCCAGGCGCATCCCCAGACCACGTGCCCAGCAGCAAGACAGGCAAAGCAGGAGCAAGGTCATTACTTGCTTCAGCAAGGCACAGGTATAATAAAATAAGCAATTTATTCTGAAGACACGCTTTCCTCCAGAGGGGCAGTTATCTCCTACAGAACACATCCAACATCACTGTTGCCTGCCTGGCCCTAGGCAACCATTCAAAGAATCTCTGCAGCAAGGTCCTGCTAACCTACCATGAAACATGTGCAAGAACCCAGCCTCTGCAGACAGACACC
This sequence comes from Amazona ochrocephala, assembly GCA_039720435.1. Lineage (NCBI taxonomy): Eukaryota > Metazoa > Chordata > Aves > Psittaciformes > Psittacidae > Amazona > Amazona ochrocephala. The sequence goes on along the minus strand of CM077886.1, from coordinate 6,382,807 downwards.
ATGTTCAAGGGCACGGATGCTCTGGGTCAAACACTTGCTTTTTCACTGTGATCACGGATTCCTGCAGCTCAGGTCTACAGAGAACCCTTAAACACAACACCCCCAAGAGCAAAGGCAATGAGGAGTTGGAAGCAGCAACTCCTATCACAAAGTTCTCAGCCACATTTACTCTGGGGGTCTGGGAAGTCTGGGGCTGGCTCTGGTAACTTAGAGTTGTTCTTGTACTAGAGGGATACAGGAGAGGATGGAAAACATGCTCCAGGATGCAGACCCAGTACAGACATTTTAAACACGGGGACTTTTCACACGACTAACCTAACTCACCGTGTGGAGGACGCAGCAGCAGTCTGCCGGGCTGGGCCTTAACGCTTTCATTATTGAAAGGAAAGGTTTTAATTTAAATTCCTTGAAAACTTCTCATTGCAAAAGGTATTCTATGGGAAGCGCATTCCCTTCCCGCCCGCTTCTAAACAGACGCTCCCTAATTCTGTAGAGGCTTTTACTGTTAAACAGCCTCTAAAATCTTGTACAATCTTCCTGCACAGCCCTTTAATTACTCTGGGCTCAGTGCGGTCTAAGCAGCTGTTTCAGTTCTAGCAAGACAGACCCCTTTTAATGAGATTATACATATTTGATATGCTTCAAAAGCAGCTTAGCAAGCGCTCAACTGTTCCGCGGGGTTATGGGCTCTGCACTCAGCTGCCTGCCGCAATCACAAACCTATCGGTTCTAGTCAAAATCAGCAAAGAACCTGGGCAAGGTTTCCCTCCACACGTGTGAAGGTCCATTACAAAACGGCTCCGGAGGTTTCCAGGTGTTCTTTGGCTGCTTCAGATGCACCATTTTGCTTTATTTGAAATAAACAGACCCAGGTGAGGGCTGTTCCTTCTGTGGGCACAGCAGAACAGAAGCAGCATTCCAAGAGGGCTGGGGTTTTGCCGCCAGCATGCCAACTGTCAAGATGAAAATACAGCTAGACTTGTAGGACTCTGCTTAGAGCCCCGTTTAGATGAAGTCTGAGGCCTCATTTCACTCTGCATACAGAACAGCCGGGCACGAAGCGTGTAAAACAGCACACAATGCAATGAAGAAACCATTCCAGACATTTCTGACACGGGCAGGCATCACCTTAGTCCAGATTCTGCAGCCTGACCCAGACCTGCTGAGGACTTTCAGTCCTTGAGGCAAATGTGAGTTACACATGGTCTACCAGGCACAGCCAAGCTTCTCCTCTGGCAGCCCCAGCTGAGGCACCCGGTTCCTGCGCCACAGACCAGCATGGAGATGGCATTTGCTGCTGCTTGGGTGCTCCCTGAATGAGATCACTGCCGATTAATCCTTCCTGCCACGTAAGCAAGAAGCATAACTCACCAGAGCAGAGGCTGCGCAGGCTGAATTTACCGTCCCTTTTAGCTCAGAGTACAAGAATCAATTTTGACGTAACTGTGCTGTCAAAGCCACTGGCGAGCTGCAGCACCAGCTCCCTCACCGCCTCTGCACAGGCACATCGCACCAAGCCCTTCCTTCTGCATCTGGAATTCCTTCCTACTTCCCTTTCTCACTGAGGTTACACTTGTCCTTTATAAAAACCCAACTGCATTAACTGAGCATTGAGTAAAGGGAGTGCAGACCAATCCTGTGCAGAAACAGCAGCTGAGCCACAGCACTTCTTCAAAGAGTCGCTGTCATGGCACATCCTCAAAGCATATTAGAACACGCACAAAGACATTTAACAAACTTCCAGGTGACAATCACCAGTAAGCCAATATTAGTACTCACTTATAATATTACATTAGTAATTAATACTATTATCAATTATAAGCTACAAAGGCCTTTTCGCAGGGAAATGCACATCTTTCTTCAGGCAAGATCTCTGAAACCCTTATTTTCCTGCAGAAGGTGGCACAGAGCTGTCTGTATGCAAATCCTTTTGCCCCCTGCAACAACTGAAGTGTTTATCAGCCAAGCGCAAGCGGCTGACTGCTGGTGGAAGCAGCTCAGCTGCTTTTCTAATTCAGCAAGTTGGGCTGCAGACTGCCTCTGCTTTCCTGGAACCAGATATAAATGTTACATGAGACGATTTCTGGCTCCTGCTGCCAAAAACATGCCCTGCAAGTTTCACCTGAGGTAAAGTCCTGAAGGACCAGGACCGGATCGATGAGAAAGGAGCAGCAACCTCCAGGAACCTGCAGGCACTTTGCCACACCGTGCGCCTGAACAGGCACGTGTTCTGCTGCCATCAGGGCAGTTCCCACAGCACTGATGGGGGCACCATGGAACTGAGCATTCCTCTATTCTGAAGTGTATCAGAACCTGCCATCGCTGGGGCTCTGGGGCATCGGTTTTGACAAGGGCCTGTAGGGACAGGAGAAGGGGAATGGCTTTAACCTGCCAGAGGGGAGACTGAGATGAGCTCTTAGGCAGAAGCTCTTCCTGTGAGGGTGCTGAGGCGCTGGCACAGGGTGCCCAGAGAAGCTGTGGCTGCCCCATCCCTGGCAGTGTTCAAGGTCAGGTTGGACGCCGGGGCTTGGAGCACCCTGCTCCAGTGGAAGGTGTCCCTGCCCATGGCAGGGGTTGGAGCTGGATGAGCTTTGAGGTCCCTTCCAACCCAGAATCACAGACTGGTTTATGGTTACTGCTGTGTAACCAATTCAAGCAAGCATTAAAAACACACCAAGCAAACAATATTTGCTCACTTTAAATTCAAGATTTATGCCACAGATTAGAACTGCTGATTGATTGCACAAGCAGAGTCAATAAAAAGAATCAATGTAAGATGCTTTGCTGAAGTACACAAGGAATTGAGGCAAAAAGACTTCAAACAGCAGCAACTGTTTTGGTATAACACTTTCATGTTCACAGACTCTCCAGTTCCTTGTCACCCCAGAGGATTAGCAAGAAGGTCTCCATCCTGGTCAAGGAACCTAAGTTTTCCTACTTAAAAGGGCTTGTAGGGAAGCTGGCAACCCCTTCAACCACAGCCAGATTTCACCTCCATATAGCATCCCATGTCCAAGGCTGCCACTGCAACCCACCGGTGCTCTGCACAGGCAAAGCACCGTAATCACTGTGGAACATGCCACGAGGGAAACCAGCCTGCCACTGTAGAAAGCAGAAAACCCAGTTCATTTTCTAGTATTTGAGCTAGGAAACCTGCACGATCTTGGGTGGGTGCCTTATCTTACAGGCGCTACTTCTGCTTCCCCCCCCCGCATGGACTTGAGACAAAGAATCCCAGACTGGTTTGGGTTAAAGGCACCTTAAAGCTCCTCCAGCTAAACCCCTGCCACGGGCAGGGACACCTTCCACTACAGCAGGATGCTCCAAGCCCTGTGTCCAACCTGGCCTTGAGCACTGCCAGGGATGGGCCAATTCTGAAAAAGGATGAGAACAGAACTAAAGACACTGAAGTTACAGCAGCTGTGCAGCACTCTGAACACACCAAGCACTTCACAGCCTCCCTGTTATTTACACAAACCCTGGCAGCTTTAAGGAATCCAGTAAAATGGAAGCTCAATTTTAACTACACCATGTTTAGTTTTCAAGTCTTTTACATCAAGCTTACAGTCCGTGAAGGTTTTCCCACCCCAAAGAGCTCATTAAATCCAGGTTCCAGACTAAGAATTCCCTTTACCTCTGCAGAAGGGGAGAGGAAAATCCCAGGAGGCACTGTTTTCCGAATTGGCCTGGCACGTGAGCAGGGCATGTCCTTCCAAGAAGAAGCCTGGATTACAGCTGTATCTCACTTTGTCCCCGATGCTGAACGTTGTCCCTTGCTGAATCCCGTTTTGCAGCCTTCCTGGATTTCCGCACGTATGACTTGGTAGAACTGCCAAAGAAAGTTGTTTCTGGTTAGAGACAGTGCGTTGGAACCGAGCTGTCAGGTGAAGAATCCCAAGGGAAGGCTCATCCACAGCAAATACACCACTTCAAACACAAAGAGCAATTAACCACAAAACTCACCCCACTGGATTGCACCCGCATTCATTAGGCCAGTTACCATTGACATTGAAGTCCCGTTTCTACCAAGGAAGCAGAAATCACTCCCTAAGCTATTCAGTCAGAAGCATGATCCAATTTCCCGACCAAAGTTCCTAAACCAAAGGCTCCCTCTTCCCCCTGTTCCCAAGCTTGTTCTATTTAACACAACTGCAGGTGACTGGGATTTCTGTTTCTCACTCAACCTTTGTGGGGCACCTCAATGTGCAATGCAAGCAGAGCTGGTTATACCTTAGAACCACACAGAAGACAGTTGCTAATTACAGGTTCTGCTATTGCCTAGACAAAGGGCAGCATTACAGCCCACCAGGATTTATACTCCATTGCACTGTGGGTTTAATCCACATTTCATGCATATGCATCAAACCGGACTCTGAAGAATGGACCCAGCTCTACTGAAGGCAAAACACAGTCCAACAACAGGCTGCATTGGAAAGAATATAGGATACTCGAATATAAGGTGGTGAAGTTGCAGCTAAAGTGCAGGTAAATCCTTAACCAATGCCTTTTACAGCAGCTTCAGAGAATTTAAAGAAAACTCTATAGGCTTCCATAAGCCACTTCCGAAAGACTCACTCAAATCACAGTTTTGGAGCCCAATATAAAACCCAATGAGGACAACCAAGCCTGCGAATGACACAATCAAATTTCAATCAGGCCCATCTGCAGCATCTTGTATTGTAGTTCTTTTTCATTAAGGCTGAAACATCAGAGGAAGGAAAACATGGACATTCAAAGCTGAGTGATGGGTTCTCATTGGGAGCAATTTTGTCAGGGGCACGAACAAAACCAGATGAATTCCTACGAGCAAAGGGAGGTTCAGCCTGCAGCTCTGCAAGGGAAAGAGGAAGATTAAAAGGAAAATGATATGCTAGTGTAGACAGCATGCAGCAGAATAAAATACAACCAGAACTGTGTGTAAGTATGTGAAGTGAAGCATAAATCCCTAACGTTAAGCGATGCAGAGACGCTACCTTTTACTTTTCGTCCTGCCGGGGTACAGTGCTTTAGGATTATGGGATCGAGACTGGAACATTCCCTAGTGTATCTCCCTCCACCAGCAGCCCCAGCTGCCTCCTCAGGGTGAGCCCCAGTGCCAGAGAGTGCTCTCTAAGGCAGGCACACTGACAGCATCCCTCACAGCAAGGCAAATTACAGTCTAATCTGTAGTGAATACAGGATTAGGCTGCATCCAACCAGACCACCTTGTTTTCTGGTTAACCCACTGCCAGATTAAATGCAACCCTACCACCTTAAACTTCATTAATTTTAATGGCACATTCATCTTGACTCCTGCACTGCTTCAGCTGCTTTTCATTTCTGCTGTAACCTCAGGCTCTCAGCACCCATCTGTGTGCAGAGGAGCAGCACAGGAGAGCACAGCCAGCACCCCAGGCCATAGCCCTGGTCTCCTGTCTCCCCAGGTACAAGGCTCCAACAGACAAGGCTCTTTCCCCTGCTCCCTGCCCCAGAACACTACTTAGATCCTTGCATAAAGCCCCTGGAGCTGGGAAGTTCAGCAGCAACTTTCACGTGGTCGTTCCTATTTCTGTGCAGGTTTCATGAGGGGGGGATGCTATCAAACACATCAGATGGGTTGAAAAGCAGTGCAGAAATAACGTTTCGTTTTCGGTAACGAGACTTCAAACCCCAATTTAATTAAATTACCCATGTCAGGTTTTTTTAAATGAACCCATTCCTGCTTTATGCTTCCATCCTTTAAAACGAATGACTAGAGCTTCGCTATAAATAAAAACCTATCGTTTTCAAAAGTCAATCTCGAACACTCGCTGCTCTCTACTTAACGAACTGTGAGCAATCAGACAACCCTGACCTGCAATGGTATCCTCCAATCACACTCAAGAAACAGGCTCTCATTTAAAAATTCTGCTTCATTTGGCTGCCTTAACTAATATCTTGTTACAGGAGAGCCGATGCACACGTGCTTCTAGGGGGAGCAACGTTAACTCCTGCATTGCTTTGCATTTGGTGGGGCTACATCCAGAGCTGGGTTCAGCACGAGCGCTGCAGAGCTGCCCGGAGGAGGATGCGCCGTCAGTCATGCCCCTGAGGCACTTGAGCAGAAGATGGATTTGGTCAGCCCTGACCATGAGCTGATGGAGTTCACCTTCCCTGTGGTGGGATGACAGAACATCATCTGAAGAGTCGAAGGACAGAACATAGAATCATAGAATCATAGAATAGTAGGGGTTGGAAAGGACCTCAAGATCATCGAGTTCCAACCCCCCCGCCATGGGCAGGGACACCTCCCACTAAGCCATGCCATCCAAGGCTATGTCCAACCCCACCTTGAACGCCACCAGGGATGAAGCATTCACAACTTCCCTGGGCAACCCATTCCAGGGCCCCAACACCCTCACAGTAAAGAATTTCTTCCTCAGATCCAATCTAAACCTCCCCTGTTTAAGTTTAAACCCATTACCCCTTGTCCTCTCACCACAGTCCCTAATGAAGAGTCCCTCCCCAACATCCGCGCTTCCAAAGAATCCAGAGCTTCCCAAAACCCCTCCCACAGACTGGCTGCAAGGTGGAGTCCAAAGAGACTCCAGAGAGGTCCTCCTGAACCCCAACCCAGCATGGGGAGCCGGGCCCTGCTTCACACTGCTGAGTGTGACTCCCTGGGCTGGTGCAGCCGCTGCTTTCACAGCAATGGATCCGTGACTCTGCTCCAACGTTCCTGAGAAGAGATAATACTGTTGCTCATACTTGGCTGCCTCACAGCCAGCCTCTGATTGCTTGAGAGATTAATAGAACTGTATTATTTACGTCAGATGTCACACAGAATAATATTATTAAAGCTTTGTCTTACCCATTTACCAATTGCATTGTAGATTAGTAGCATGGATTTTTTTTCCTCCCCATAAAAGATCTGTTCCCAACAATCAACATAATATTTTCCAGTGATTGTATGGAAATGAATGCAGCCACACACCAGATTTGTACAGATGAATAGAAGGTCCTGTTAGTCATTTTGTAGCTAGGTCTGTTTCTTTCCATGATGAATTTAGAGCAGTTTATTTCATTTGTCTTGATCTGAGCAGCTGCCAAACTGTTATCTTATTTTCTGACAGAGGAAATAGGATTATTCTACTGCAGTTGCACCTGGAGAGGTCTTCAACATACCTCAAACATCGCTGCCCCAAGTGCTGGTCAGATACACTGCCCTGGAGACCTCACTTCAAGACGACACAGTGAAAGAACCATAATCACGGTGTTAATTGTCAGCGCAGGCACAAACAGAACCAGACCAGAGAACTCTGGAGAGGAGACTGGTGAGAACTACAACTGCCTCAAGAGGTAATGTGAAACACGATGATCTGAGAGCAAGGCACCAGCGGCACCTTTTCAGTAAGGAACTATGAAGTGCCAGGGCATGGAAAACCAACCAAAACCCAGAGCTTTCCCACCTTCTGCAGTTTGCAGCCTATCCTTCAAATCCACTTACTAGTCAAAAAGAAACCTGTGGGGCACAAGAGCAACCTCTGCCCAGCTCAACTCCCTCCTCCTCCAAATTCACTCTGCTTTTTTTACCCCTTGCCTTTCAGTTTGGGCCCCTTTTGTCCCGTCCTTTCAAACCCAACATGCTCCACTGATTTATCTCTTACCCTTCATCTCACCCTGACTGCATCATCCAAGACTTGCATGCTGCAGAGCTTTTATAGAGCAATGAAGATGTGTTTCCCTCATGGAGCCTGATCTGTTAATACAAGACCAGAGGTGTCTCACAGATTTCAGTGCATTGCTTGAAAATGAACTGAACAAACTGGAAATGGACACAACAGATGTGAGGAGTTTCCACCATCCATTCCTGTGAGCTGCTAACAAGTAGCTCAGAGCTCCCAGAACTGATCTGCACCAGAAGCTTCATCCACTGGCTGATTTTTTGCCCCATTTCTTTCTGCCCTGCTCACCAGGCTCTTCCCCTCTTTTCCCATCCCCTTGCCCAGGATCATACACTGGCAGTTTCCAACATGAGCTTTCAAACCCCAGTTCTTGTCAAGCCGCGTCTCCTCGTTCCAGTTCATTCGAAATTAATTAGAAGTTTTGAAGTCATTAGATGTGACTCAACGCACCCTTGGACAGCATCCCACCATCGCCACGCATCCAGCCTAATTACATCAGCCTCTCCCCAAACCCCATCGCTCTTTTTGTCAGGAGAAGAGGGAAAGAGGCAGAGAAACAGTTCTCATCTGGCTCATCACACTCACAGCTTCCTGCTACCTTCAGCAGCTCAGGGGCTTTTGAACAACGCAGACTCCAACCCATCCCTCGCTGGCTCACCATTCCAAAGAGGAATCTTCCCCGTTTCCCATTCAAATTAATTTTCAGCTCCATTTTCTCTGTTTATATTGTTCGAATATAAAATAACCCCAACAGTTAATACATCCAGATCTTGCATTCCAGTCTATTACCCTATTTACATAGCTAAAAGAAGCTTTTTTATTGCTTGAATTATCTATGGTAGTTTACGACAGATATTTCAGAGCTATCATTGTTCTAACCTTGAAATCTTATCAAGAAGTGCAACTTTTACGATAAGAGGCCATACATTATCTCCTCATTCCCAACTGATTTTCATTCCTAATAAAAAACCAGTGAGGAAAGCAAGCAAGCCATGCCAGAGCAGGCACTTCCAGCTCCTCAGTGCTGTTATTACAGCAGGAATAATTTATAAATCCCAATGAAAGGATGCTACATAGACCAAGCAAAATAACAAAACCATTGACTTAAACTACCTGGCTCAGCCATCACTGCACACTCGCATCTCCAAATCAGCCTCTGCTATGCTTTGTTTAACCCTTCTCTCAGTTTTCTTGCCTCTCCTGAAACTACAGTGGTGGGAAGTCCAGATATCCAAGGGAAACAAAGGTCCCTTCTGCCACAGATCCCAGCTGGGCTGAGCAGGGTGGAATGTCACTGCACTGCATTTGTTACCTCCCTAGAAATCAAAGGAGAGAAACAGATTCTTGAAGGAGAATCTATTTCCATCACTGCTTCAAAACTCACTCAGGCTCCCATGCACAATGTGGACAGAGCACCTCTGGCCAGCACAATGTGAGCTCCAGTGCTAGGGGGAGATCCACATGGACCAATTTCCCCTCCTTCTTCATCCGTAACTGTTGGGGCAAGTACCACAGGGACATGCCATGACTCCCTAATAGCTTTCACCAGGGTTTTAGTGCAATCTGCTTTAGTTCAGAAGATTTTTAACCTTCAGAATAAGCAAGTTTCCAGTGTGTGCTACAGAAAATGAAATAAATGCTATCTTTTTCATTTAATTTTATCCTTTTTTATGTCGTGATTTGTTTCCAGTACAGCCAACGGAGATAAAGCTGGATGGAAACCTATTTTTTCCCCTCTAATATTTCTTTGTTCACTAAAAAGCAGCTAGACAGTTACTTCTGGATAATAACAGGCCAGAATGGTTCATCATCCATCTTTTTTGTGGTGGTATTCTAAGGCTCTTTTGGAAATTCATGTTCAGTTTTCAATTTACCTTCCCGGAATGTGCTACAGCAGCTTCAGTGCAACTGCCCCGGTACCAGGCAAGCGAGAGAGGATTCATTTACATTTGATTTACTCATCCCACTACAGGGGAGATTTAACACACAAAAGCAGTAAGATCCTGGGAACACAGCAACAATCCCGTGTACCTTCAGAGACGCGCTGAGCAGTGATCCTTCACGTTTGGGACTTCATGCCACTCACTATTTGTACTTTCAAATGAATGTCATTCCTTGGTGAGTGCAGTAGAGGAAGCCTGGCTGGAACAAAGATCCGGATACTGGCCCTGGCTGCAGAGATCTTCTGCTGGGCCCTAAAGAACATGGTTGTGCTGGCAGACATTGGCAGATGCTTCGTTTCCAGACCCAGTGGTCCTCACATACCATCCCAACCTGGGATGCTCTCCTGTATCAGGAGCCTAATCAGCAAGGCACTTGAGAATGTGCTTATCTTTGTGAACATGCTCCAGTCCTGCTGCTTTCCAGTGCCACAACACTTGAACGCAAGCTTAAAGTAGGTGGCTAAGTGTTCTGCTTAGCAGGAATGGATTTAAGTGTATGTTTAAAGGCTTCACTGAACTGGCATTTAACAGCTGCAGAGGAACTTGATAAACTTCCCCCGAGAGGAGGCTGGTTTTACATTCCTTTTCCCTTCCTCCCTGAGCTTGGGTTAACCACTCCATGGGAAACAAAGACCTGCACCTCGCTGTAACACAAAAGACAAGCCAAGAAAAGCAATCCTGCAGCGGTTATCAGCGCCAGAAGACAACTGCAGGAACCAAATGAAAGCAGAATTAAAACCGCAGCCCTGGAGAGCTCAGCTGCCATAGCAGATTAAGCACCTCACTCTGCTGTACACATCAAGACTGAAAGCCAAAGCATCAGCGTGAAAAAAGGGTGTCAGATTTGGGAACCCAGCTTTGAACTGATTCTATCTAGACACTGGGTGCCAGTGTTGATCCGCTATGCGTTGTGCTGGAGAGTGTCCCTGGACAGGGAATGCTCTTTGTTCTGGCTATAAGAGAAAGCCACTTCCAACTTTAGAGACCACGTTGTTTATCTGCCTATTGATCTCCTCCAGCTACAGAGAGCCAGAAACAGAAACCGCAGCCAACTACATCTGTTTCGATAAGTATTCCACAGCAGAGGAAGGGCATTCATCACAAGATCACCCTGGTTGCTCCAGCCACTTCTTGGGCGGCAGCAGCCCCTCCTGGGGCCAGAGCAGGCTGGGAACCCAGGGTGCCGGTGCTCCGCAGGTCTCACCTACAGCACTGCTACCCCTGCACCTGAGCACAAGGCCCTGCAGAGCCCACACCAGCACCAAGCAGCTCCACCTTCCTCTAACAGCTTCCAGACACCTTTCCCACCCCTCACTCCTGGCTTTCAGGAGCCCTTGGAGGGGCAGCTACTAATTTATTCCCTCTTACAGTTCTGTTCTATGCCTTCTTTTTACAAGGGCATGTAGTGACAGGACAAGTGGGAATGGCTTTAAACTGAAAGAGATTTAGATTAGATATTCACAGAATCACAGAACAGTTTGTGTTGAAGGGACCTTAAAACTCATCCAGTCCCAACCCCTGCCACAGGCAGGGACACCTTCCACTAGAGCAGCTTGCTCCAAGCCCCGGTGTCCAACCTGACCTTGAACACTGCCAGGGATGGGGCAGCCACAGCTTCTCTGGGCACCCTGTGCCAGCGCCTCAGCACCCTCACAGGGAAGAGCTTCTGCCTAAGAGCTCATCTCAGCCTCCCCTCTGGCAGGTTAAAGCCATTCCCCTTCTCCCGTCCCTACAGGCCCTTGTCAAAACCGATGCCCCAGAGTCCCAGCGATGGCGGGCTCTGATACACTTCAGAATAGAGGAATGCTCAGTTCCATGGTGCCCCCATCAGTGCTGTGGGAACTGCCCTGATGGCAGCAGAACACGTGCCTGTTCAGGCACACGGTGTGGCAAAGTGCCTGCAGGTTCCTGGAGGTTGCTGCTCCTTTCTCATCGATCCGGTCCTGGTCCTTCAGGACTTTACCTCAGGTGAAACTTGCAGGGCATCTCAATAACCTTATCTAAACATTGCCATTGAACAGGGCTGGCTGGGGGTGATCTCTAAGGTCCCTTCAAACCCAAACCATTCTGTGATGTGTTAAGGAAGCTTGGTACTCAACACCAGTAACTGCCAATGCTGCAGGCACAATGAACAGGAACATCAACCTACAGAGCAGCACATTAACTCATCAGTGATATCCCACGGTTTGTGGGGAAACGCCCTCGAGAACAGGAAGGGTGAAATATTATGCCACTGAGTAGGTCAATAGTCAAAGCACCCAGGAATGCTGAGCTCACAGTGCTGACACCTCCTGTCAACAACCAGAAAGCAAATACACTTCAAGGACGGTGCCATGGAAGGGTGCGCGAGCAGCCGCGGCAATGGGGGGGGCTCTGCTTCCAGCACCACAGATTCATTGTTAACCTGCGGTCATAACGGATTAAAGAAGCCCCTGGGAGGGAACTTTATTCTCCTCCACTGAAAACAAGGCTCAAGTGATCCAATTATGTCACAGAAACAGGCCCAGGGCTCAGGCCTGTTTCCTACACTCACAGGTGCCTATCTTGCAAAATCTGCCACAAGCATAATCTTGCAAGCTCTGCAGTAACATGCACTCATATCAGAGAACAAGGTTTCAGCCCACCTGGGATCTCCCCAGTGCCTGAACACATTCAAAAGCAAGAGCCTGCTCTGATTTCAAGGACCTTAGTCTGATTTCAGCTCCTTGTCTGGTACCCAAAGGTGGATGCTGCGGATCACCACCTGTATGCAGAACTGAAGCACGTCAAATAACCATACACAGCACCCCTCCAGTGAGGCTTCCTCTGATACAAACACTGGTCACTTGAAGCAAACATCTTGAATCTAAACGGGAAGGCGACCTCCCCATCACTCCGAGCATGCGGCTCGAAGGACGCGGCTGTGATTTCATGCACTCTCTAGACAAGACATGGCTGAGCTGCCCCAGATGCTGCCAGGCCCCACGGGGACGCACGCAGCCCTGCCAGGTCACATCACCAGTGGTCCCTGTTGAGACCTCTGCACTGACACGGGTGCTTGAGAGGGAGTGAGAAATGCCCAACACTTCCTCAACTCGAGTGGCTGCTGGCCACCCTTCAGAGATGGAAAACTCTTACTGCCAGCAGCAGCATGAGCACACAGCTCCGGTTCTCCCAGACAGAACCCACCTCTAGCCGGGGACTGCAGGAAAACCTGGAGAAACCACCTATTCCACAATGAACATCCCTGTCCTTCCATTTTCCTCCTCAGTGAGATGGCAGGAATTCACCTTGTTTAACCGCTCCCCAGACAAGACACTGGGAAGCTCTACTCGAAGGCTGGGCCTGTATACCCACAAATGCTCATTTAAGTTCCATGTAGTATCATGGTCCAAATACCTCAGGGAGACCTTAAATACACAAGGAATTGATGCAAAGACATGTTACAAACGAAAAAATATCCATCCATACATGCTACAAGAGGCATCTATTGTATAAATGTTGCCATGGCAACAGGATACAGGTTTGCCTCACAGGACACTCGGAGCCCCTTTGTGGGAAAGGAAGGAACTGGGACTGAACCTTGAGAAGGAAGATGCCTCAAGATCTCGCAACTGGCCTGAATCCTGTTCCACTCCATGCAGCAAACCTATGCCTTGCTTAAATCTCACATTACCAGTATTAAAGGTGAATGGCTTTGATAATACAACTCCGCAGTGAGAAAGAACCGAGTGAGGGTTCAATTGTAGCCACACAAACACTATGTTAGGTTTGCACATGGAAATAACGCAGCAGGAAAAGCACTGAACATGAAATAGCTCAGAAGTACTTCTGTCTACTTCCACTCTTCCTTGTTTCTTTAATTACACTCTTCATACGGAACACAAGTCCACCCTCTCTAAGGGCAAAGATGCAAACCCTACTTTAACTTCAGGTGGGGGGCAAGGGAAGCAGAGGTTCACCCACCCAAGATTGCATTCTCCACTGCAGATGCTATTTAACAGAAAACACTAAATCTTAATCTAAACAGCCCTCAGCTCCTGAACCCTTCAAGCAGCCAAAGCACATGCAGGCAAGCATAGAAATCCAACCCCTTCAAATGCCCACATTGGGAAGAAGGATTCGTACAGCACCTATTTGACATGCAATTCAACCAGCAAAAAGTAAACCCTTTCCTCTGGAGTTATGCATCAGGCACTCCAAGGGAAAACACCTGAGTGAGGAAAAAAAATGGGGCCCTTTATAAAAGATGAAGTAGCAGAGGTGACATGTAATCCTCACACTCAGCAACAGCCCACTAAAGCTTGCAAGAGATTCATGCAGAGGGCTTCTCTGTGACTGTCACCACAGCCGGCCCTACACTAGCTGAGCCGAAACGGGTATTTTTAGACTAAAACCCTTTATGAGCTGTTCATCTTATTACTGCTCCATTCCATTCATTATACTTTTAATCATGTCCAAACAACCGAGCTATTAAATAGATTCCAAAGTGGCACAGCAGGCTGTGTCTTATGCAAGCTAAAGATCAGAGCAGTCGGAGAGAAAGGCTACTTTGGCTGCAGATTAAACCTCCCCATCCTTACAAAGCACAAAGTAACTGCTGGACTCAACTGCTGCACATTCAGGATTATGGCTATTTCTCAGCTCCGTCTCCTGCCGACATCATAAAAAGCATTTAGGACCCAATTTACTTTATAGAACTTGCACAAAGAAGGGAGAAAGTTATATAAGGAGCCTTTCAGTAACGAACTCCCCACTGCCACTGCCTTTGTTCCCCTCCACAAGAGCATCTTTTAAGCGCAGATTTCTGCACTGCAACACTTGAAGCTTTCCCAGACAGCTTCAGCATCTCGTAAACTGTCTTGAAAGGAGAAGCTCTCCCGTGTGTTGTGACCACGAGAGATGCTGCACTGCACACCTTTCCTCCTTACAGCAGAGCCACTGCTAAACCTGCTCCTCTAAATGCTGCAAGGTTTTACTGACATCAGGGATGTTCTGCTACAAGTAACGAAACCAGCACCACACGTTACAAGACCAGAAAGAAACTGCTGTTGTTCTACAGCACGTTCCAGTTTCATCAAGCAATTCCCACAGAGACAAAAGATGCATCTCCCTTCTTACCAACCCTGGTATTTGGGAAGGGCAGTCCCCGAGCAAGGTCTACAGCCTGTGCCAGCACCAATACAGCACACGTTGTCTTGTTCCCTGTTTTGTTACCAACAGAGGCCTAGACATGGATTAAACAACTGAAGAACACAAATGAAAATGCATTTCATAAGCAAGGATAAAGATACTATCTCAGCCATGGAATTACACCTGCCATTCACCCCATCCCACCTCAGTTCCTCATCTTTCAAAGGCAAGTAAACTCACACTATTCATTCTTACAGATTATTTGCTCCACAGGCGAGCCAAGCGCTTTCACCCATAACTCCCATGCTCCTTTCCAAATCACTGCACCCAAATTCTTCCATAAAGGTAACTAAGTTCCACCAGATCTTCGCCTCCAACAAGAAGATCAATTCTCCCGACCAAAGGCTTCAAATCTTGCTTGACTCCCAGTTATTCCTCTGTTCCTTTTGCCCCCAACTCCTCCGCTAACAAAGCGGCTCCCGCTGAGGAGCTCTCCCAGGAGATCTGGACCTGGAATACAGAGCCTGAGCTGGGCTCATCCCAACAGCCCCACGGGGTGGCCCAGGCAGGCAACGGCTCCATTCTGCTTTCGCTAGGATTACAGACAGCCGCTGCTGCAATTCCAGCCATGACAGTCTCCTAGCACTGGAAAGCTACCGGGGGCTCTTGTGAAACTGGATATATTCCACCGTACAGAAGCAGAAAACAACATGTGCCATTTATGCAATATTTCATACCTTCAAAGCATCATTCAGGCATTACCTGCAGCTCAGGGGACTGGTCAGCCAGGCTGGGAGTCTATTTAGCATTAGTTCTCATGGGACTCCTGAGAATGGATTCTTCTCTTGTGCCAGAAATGCCATAAAGCAGATCTGTTTAGAGGCAGCACAGTCCATAAGCTTTCATTGCAACAGTCTCTAAAGACTACCACCACACTTTTTCAAGCCCTAAGTCTTCATTTTAATTTGATTTCTAAACAAAAACTTGGGATAGTCTTTTCTTTTATCAAGACACCCATCCACGTTCAGCACTACAGCCCGAAACAAACGTTTCCAGGCAGAATTAATGGCTATCATTTCTGTACACACAAGCCGCTCCAGGCTTTGCTGTGCTTTGGTCCAATGCACTTTCAGCTACACAGATTTTTCCATGAAATATCAAACTTACGGCTGGTTTCCCACTGAGAATCTGCTCATACATAATTACGGACCTGGAACAAGAAAACTTCCATTAAGTTTTGTTTCCACTGACTTTATCTATGAGCCACTCAAGGCTATCAGCTCCGGAGGACCCCAACCCGCACGTGGCATCAAACAGCAGCAGATGAAGGTGCTGGAAGATAGTTTGGATAGAGGCATCAAGAAAGCACGTACAGACAACTCAGTCATGTACTCACAACAGAGCACAACTGCTAATGAGATTACTATGTGAAATATGCTAGCACAAACTCATTTTCCTCCCACTGGATGTTCCTGCCAGGCTGGTCTAATTTTATAGGATGAGAGGTTGCATGGGAGGAACAGGATAAAAGCAACATCAATGACTGTAAGAAACTGTAATCAGCACAAATGTTCCTCTGTGTTAGTTTACAGAATTAAAGGAATAATAATGTCTGGAAGATGCATTTAGGGAGAGTCCAGGACCTGGATCTCTATCCAGGACACTCTGGAAAATGTACATGCAGTGATTTCTGACGCAGCATGCAGAACGAACTGCTCTTTCTAGAGACTCACAGGGTAACTTTGGCATCACCTTTATGTCACTTCCATTAGGACTCGAGAAAATCTTGTGCTTCAAATACAGCCTGTTTGCCTCGCGGTGAGGGGCTTATGTGATTTTTAATATCAAACGAGTACTCACTTGACGCCAAACTACAGCATCCACTCTTAAAATACAGCATCACTCCAAACGCTCGGGCTCAGGCATTTCTGAGCTCTCGCCAAGTACGAAGCACGGGCACTGAAGTGATTAGTCTGCAGGAGGTGAAAATCCATGGAATGTAATGACACAGCACTGAAAGGAAAGCTCCAACAGCGAGCGCTCAGCTGAGTGAAAGGAGGGAATGGTCTAAAAAGGATAGAGGGGTTGGAGGAGAACCACGAGCTGAGTTCAGAGAGAAACGGACAGACGTTTGCATCTTCAGCTACGGATGGTCTGCAACTGAACAAGCAGTCACTGAAACCTATCACCCCGGCTTCCAGAGCACAGAACCAAGTACAAATAGAAAGACAAGCAACAGTGGAAGAAAAGCCCAAATCAAACCCTGCGAATTCTGCTCCTCCATAAGGCCAGCGAAAAACAACCATGGAATTAATGCGTTCCTCGCCAAAGAAGCGGGAGATACCATTGTCACACATGCATCTCAAAACAGGGCACAGGGAAAGTCACCAGTCCTGCAAGAGAAGCACCCTAGTTACATCTCGGCTGTTAACTGCTACATAAATAAGCATGTGAAAGACTCAAACACCATCAGACAGAAATAACAAGGAAAAAGTGCACAGCAACTGGCCGCTTCTTCCAGCAATGAGCTCTAATGGATTAGTTGGAACCCATGTTTCCATGCTTTTTATACCCACCCTCTTTCTTTCTTCAGCTTTGTGTGAAGCCGAAAATATCCGTCCATCCCATCCCTGCTGCTTATGGAGGCAACAACAGAACTGCCAAATTCCCCACCCTCCATTCTCAATTGCTTATTATCAAGAATGGAGGCCACAAGATTGAAGAACCAATGCGTATTTATATCTCTTTGGCAGAAAGATCTGCATTGAATGAATGAGCTCATATTTCTCCCAGTCTGAAAGTACCAATGGCATGTGATTTGTCATCTGGACGCAGTATTCCCAACACAGAAATACCTGGATGTGAAAATATAACCCAGAGGAGGAACAGCTGGATTCACACCAATATTATAATGCACTTCTAATAGCTAAAATCACAAATCCCTTTATTAATCTTAGTGCAAGTTGTGCATTAAACTGTTGTAGCCTTAAAACTAGTTGAAAGATTAGGAAGAAATAGAACCTTTAGGAAATACACCAAACCAGCACTGAAAATGAACAGAAATGGAGTTCAGGGCATCTCCTCAACATGCGCTCAGCAGCTAACCCCAACAACCCAGGCCAAAGACCATGTAGATGGTACCTTTCCACTGCAAAAGCAGACCAGCTCTGTGGCTGTGAGACACTCTTAGGTAGGAAAACCTCAAAGTCAAATGAGAACAACTGCACTCAACGTGTATAAAACCAGAAGCAGTTAATCCTTTGAGTGAAAGGGATTTGAAAGACCTGGTCTGTCAATCAACTATGACCAGGGAGGATGGGGGACGACTCCAGTGAGAGACAAAGAGGGCTAAGCCCAACTGTTTTGTTCTATGCTCAGAGGAGATCTCGCACTGTGAAGCTGCAGAGCTACAGCAGAGCACAGCATCCCCATGGGGCAGGAGGCGGCCGCCGCGCCTTTATCAAGTAACTGGTTATAATTGTCATGCAAATAACAAGAATAATCAAATGACTATCGCAGCTGCATCAGCCTGCGGAAAGCAGCAGCCAGGAGCTGATCAAAGCAAGCAGGTGACCTCTCAGGGAGCACGTTCACGTTGTTATCTCCTGCTTGCAACTCGGCCGCTTGGTGCGAGCTAAACGTAAAATCAAAATACCTCTCAGTGCTGAGAACTGCAGGGGTGAGACAGCCCCAGCCTGCCCAGCAGCAGCCTGCCAGCCACGCGAGATCATGGATCCTGACCACTCGTAGAATCCCAGCCTGGTTTGGGTTGGAAGGGACCTCAAAGCTCCTCCAGCTCCAACCCCTGCCATGGGCAGGGACACCCTGCATAGAGCCACTTGCTCCAAGCCCCTGTGTCCAACCTGGCCTTGAGCACTGCCAGGGATGGGGCAGCCACAGCTTCTCTGGGCACCCTGTGCCAGAGCCTCAGCACCCTCACAGGGAAGAGCTTCTGCCCAAGAGCTCATCTCAGTCTCCCCTCCGGCAGGGTAAAGCTATTCCCCTTGTCCTGTCCCTACAGGCCCTTGTACAGGGCAAATTAGAAAGAGACTGAATAATCAGAAATCACTTCTCAGTGGGTTTGTTTGGGGCTGTGGTTTCCCAGTTATTTTCCTTCCAAAGCTGGTTTCTTTTCTCCTCCGGTTGTCCAACCTCAGGATAGCAGCACATGAAGCTGAGCTTTCAGACACTGGCAGGTCTATTTTACTACTGGTTCTGTTAGAAAAGCTTCATCTTTCCAAACTGGCCATGGCTGTGGCATTGCTGTTTTCAATGTGAAACTCCCAGGACATGACTTACTTTTACATCACTTAATCTTTACTAATCTTAGTTGAAGTACTGGGTTAAAAAATTGTCAGTCTACACACAGGGCATAGCTGCATTCCTCGTGTCTTTTGGAAACCAAGCTAAGAGAACATGGGGAATTTAATGATGGCGATCCCAGACAGCTAATAAAAATTTACACTTAAGGAAATAAATGCCACAAATAACACATTTTGCTTGCCATCTATTGCATAAAATAAAGGTCATACACTTAATCCTTACAAACTAAGTGATTTCTCCTACAGTGACATTTACACAGCATGTTACAGCACCGGGCTGGGCTGCAGCGATGGGAGCCTCAACTGAGACAATCCATTTTGACCTGCGACAGTCAGTCTGGACAAAATATGCACAATCCTTTATATCAGAACCTGAACTAATTCTAAGAGATGCTCGGTTTCATTCCTTCCAAGTGGGCATTGGCCATATCATACAAACATACCTGATAATTAAGCACCATTAAGTAATTAAAGTTTTTGCAGTAGGAACACAGAACGAGTAGACAATCATTAGGGATTAAATACTCCCAGTGCAAAAGTGAATGCGTAACAGCCAATTTTCAGGAACAAATTGGAACCTGGTACAGTTTTCCATACAGACTTGGGGAGGGCAGACTGCTCACGTCAAATTGCACTACCTCCTGTGAGTTTTCTCCACCAAAACTATTTCTCACTGACCAGATCTACCTGGCACGGGAAGCAGGTTGAATGACTTTCCCTAAACATTTTAATCTGTAGGATGCTCAGGTCAGCTTTTCCATTTCATTTTAATTGATGGATCGCCTGTTATTCTATCTCAGGCTGTGCTGTTACCCAGAGAAAGAGCACACTTCCCAGGCTCAGTACAGCCTAGCTACAGAGAATCACGGGTCAGACCCATCAGTACTCCCACAAGGCGAACACAAGCCACGTCCTATTTATTTTGCTCTACATTTCAGGGATTACTGATTGACAGGCTCTATTCTTATGAATAATAATAACAATATCACTGACCCTTTCTGTGCCTGAAGAATCGTCTTTCCTCTCTAATAGCATGATAGGGCTTCTATGGAAGACTCGAGCATCGAGCCATAGTGACCTTCCCCGCTCGAGCTGCTGCTGAAGCAATAGCTGATAAAAACCAGTGGATAATGCTCCAGCCATTTCATCTCCAGACGCATCAGCCTGTAATAATCAGAGTGATAACAACCACCTCAGACCAGTGACACCCCCTCCTCCCCCCGGTTCTCCCCTGCTCTTTAAGCAGCATTTCATCTTGCTGTCCCTAATACTTGGAGAAAGAACCAATTCAAGCTTTCTGCTCTGGTTCCGTGCCCCGAGGCTCCCCAAGAGCAATGCCAGCCACCCTGAGCGCTGTATCACCTCTGATCTGGGCAGCAAAGCAGGTAACCATGTGAAAGCACATTTTCACCTGGACACTGACAGTGTCACACAGGCGCTGCTTCCTGCCACCTCCCTGAAACCATCACCAGTCTCCTCACACAGCAGCCGCTCACACTCGGAATGAGGCATCGCGGCTTTTGCTCGGCCTCACAGATCTGTCTGCGGCACCTTCCAGGCACATGAGCTGTGAGCACACTCAAGTGAATGCCTTTTCCCCTCCCCAGATTTTAGAGATGGTAACGAACAGCAGGGATCGGAAAGGCAGCTGATACTAAGGACATTAATATTAAATCAGGAGGAAAAAAACGTTCTTCCCCATGCACACATCCACGTGCATCCTTTCTGGTTCTATACCGGAGCTGAACCAGTTCAGCATCGCCTGTATCCGCATGCTTCTGTACAGTGCAATACAAGACACATCGGTTTCAGTCAGCGACCAGGAAAATGAGTACAACAGAAGACAGAGGAGAACCCACGAACCGCTGCAGCTGCTGGAGAGCCCTCACAGGGCTGGGAAACAGCATTTACAGGCAAACCCCAAAACAATTGCCCAGCATCCTTCAATCCAAGTAGTTTTGCCTGCGTCAGCCACATCGGCCTGTGGCCGACTGTGCTTTGGGCTCTCATTAATAAAACCTAACCTGTGGAAGTCAGAGATTAAAGCAGAGCAGTACAGCAAAGGGCTTTTTGCCACGTTGATGCTTTATGTGCACCATGGACACAACAGCTTTATTTCCTTTAATCTATATCCAGTTTTCCAGACTGAATCCTGAGTGCCTCAACTGCAGTAACCAACACGCTCAGTGAAGAGCAACTTCCACCCTTCCAGCCCTCTAACGCTGTGAGCAGTCCCATGGTTTGAAATCACTGATTTCAGTGGAACACAGCTTGCAAGAAGGGGCATGTTTTAAAGGAGGGGCTTGCTTTGGTTCTTTACAGCTTAAATGCCTGACAGCTAATCATACTGCTCTCTTCATTAAAACATTATTCAAGGTGAGAATGCGTGGTAATCAGAAACACAGATCACCACATACCATGTGCAGTTGCTTCTGGAAGCAGAGATAAAGTTAATTAAACACTTGTTTAATTTGAATGAAGATAAATTCGCTCTACTTGAGCTGATCAACCCCTAACCCAAAAGGTGTGCGGCACAGAGAAGTAGCCTTTTGTTCTTCAAGCTTTCCTGAGGATGCATTAATTGTGTAGCCTAATAGATACATACAGGCCTTTTTCGGATCACCTGCTTCAGCTCTCAACAACTCCTCTGCTTTCCAAAGAGTAACGGAGGTGACCCAGCACTAGGAGAATCCTGCCCTGCTCCTCAGGGGACAGGACCAGCGTTTAAAGAGCTCTTCAGATGCAGGGACACACCAGGATGACACCGCAGAGCCCACAAGTTCCGTGCGCACAAGAGATATGGAAAGACTGAAGAAAATGAACGTAAAGAAGGAGATCAGAGGGCAAAGCAGAGAAGTACAAAGCGCACAAACATCCCATTCATACTCAGTGTCAGCATAAGAGTGACCCGGACACCAATCTCCTTGCCTCGGACCAATCCCTTATCCAAAACGCGATGCTTTGTGCTTAAGGTAGCTCAGGTCTATGCACACCCAGAAACAGAGAACACTCTGTCCTTCACCACCATGAAATCCCTCCTGGGCCTCCATCTCCATGGCCTGAAGAGGAGCCCAGAGTCCTTCCACTTCTCCTTCTCTCCCAAGGAACCACCAGCAGTTCAAAGCTGAAGCAAGACTCTTCCAGTAAGGTGAGCCCCAGCAAATGGCTTGGAAGTTACCTACTTATAGTCAGGTTTTAACTGGACAGATGACATTTTAATCTCAAAAGTGGAAAGAAATACCATGGGGTAAAGAAAGGGGAAGGAATTACCACCCAGGCTAGGTGGGTTTGAACAGAGAGAGAGGAGATGTCACACAGGAGCCTGGATCCAATCAGCACATGTCAGAGGACTTCAGGGCATAGGTTCTGTTTAACAGCCAGAAGCTCCCTTTCGGTGCCTTTGTAAACTGCTTTCTATTTCCCAGCCAGCACTGCTACGAGCAGCAAGTCCAGTTCACAGCAAGCCACTAAAAGCAATGCTGGCCAGGCAAACCACCTCCTCTTTTCCTGCAGTAACTGCTTTGCCTACAGGAAACTCAACTTGCCTCCTGCTGATAGGGAAAACTGGAGCTTAAAGCTAATTCTTCCCACCTAAACTGCTGCACATATACAGCTCTAGTCTGTATTTCTGGCAATCCGCACACACAACTTCCTCTAAAGCATCTCTGATCTGTCTATCAGGTGGAAGAGTTATCCATGTGCCTAAATTACGATGCAGACACTCAAACACACATCCCACTAAAGAAAGAAATCTGGCCCATGGAAAGCAGCCTAAGATGACGAAGATCCTCGCAAGAGCCCCAGCTGGTGCCAAACAGGCACAAGCTGATCTCTCCAGCTGAGCACCAGCCCGTTCCTTTCTCTACACACAGAAACCAAATGATGAGTTCTATAACCACTACATGGTGACTTCTAAAACTGCATTTGTGAATCCTGTGGAGCAAGGAACGTTTTCCAGGCTGGTGGATTTCTACCGCGGCTCCAGGAATGAAGCAGTATTCAAACCTCTGGTCACTCCAGAAGCCGAAATAATAAAACCTGTAGTTATAAATAGCTCCCTCCCTTGTCAAGGTGCACAGAGCTCTGTACATCATCCTGAAAGCAAATTAAAGCACAGCAAAAACTGTTAAACCTAACAACCGTTTGGAATGCAAATGGACAGAGTACAGTCAGGAGCCCTGACACCAGGAATGCAGAAAGTGGCTCAGTTGGTGACTGGGGACCCTTGGAAACGTCAATCTACAGAGAAAACACAGGATGGGCCAATGGCTGAGATCAGAGACCAGGGCTCAGGTCCGATCACTCGCCACACCTTCCAAAGAGGGAAAGGAGAGCCCAGGATTCGGATATTCAAAGTCAACAGAACTTCAGTGGCAATCAAAATGGGACAAACTGCCCCAAAACCTCCTTAACACTGCCCATAATGAGAAGCCGTAGGAGCCAATTCCAACTACTAAAAGCTTCTGCACGGCTCTGGAGATCTTTCTTATTTCTCACATCCTTACTGCACTGAGGAGATGCAATGGGGAAACCAACATAAGCAGACAAAAAACTAAACCAGGGAGCAGCAGCTACATTAGCAGCAGCAAGGGGTTTTCAGAGCCGTCGCACCATCCTCAGCATCTCACCTTCCTGATCAGAGCTGCCGTGGTTGTACCTGCTCTGGACCATTGTGATGGGTAAGGATCACACGGCACTGGAGGATGGACTGAAGCCTTTTAACCAAATTGGCTTGGCAGCAAGCTGCAATTTTCACACAGCTCATTAGCGGTGACTTTTTATGGAAATGTATGCTGAAACGGGCCCAAACGCAGCTAACAACTATATGTGCTGCAAATAGACTCCTTGATTGAAAAGAAAAGTGTCTCTATTATATGTGAAAGATAAAAAGGGGCGAGAAGGGAGGAAAATGAAGGTTTTTGGACAGAAGAACCACAATGAGAGTCCTTCATAAAGTACCCTCAGAGCGCTGAGACTGCCACATACTGATTTTTATCACCTTTCTCCTGTCCAGTCACATCCAGCGACCCATCTCAAGCACAAAGACCACAAAAGCAGAGGCAATATTCGAGTCTCATCAGTTCTTTACTGGTTCCCGCAGTACTTCACATGCTCTTCCCTAAACCAGGCTGATCAACAGAGCTGCACTGTGAGGGGAGTAGCTGTAGGACCTCCACTACTGCAGCTGAGCGAGTGGCACTTGATGTTTAAATGCTTAACGCTGGATCCTATTTGCAAAGCATTAGCATTCCTGCTCTCCTGCGTCTGCACTGATTGATCTCATTTGCATATGCAAATCAAAAGCCAGGATGAGACACTTAATATTCCCTCAACTTCATTTAGTGCCGCAGAAACATGGGTCAATATCTCACTCCATCCCCTCCTATGAGGGGAGGGTTCAGCTGAGTCAGCAAATGCTAATAAAGCTTTGCTGCTTTCAAGTCTTAAAATCAATTAGTGGTATTAAAAGCAAACTTGCTGGGAGCTCATTTAAGCAATAAAAATCCTTTGTATAGCTAAAAAGAACAAGAATAGGAAGGTTGACTCTGCCCCTTCCCCAGGGAGTTGTTTTAATCTGAAGCTGTAATGGGAATGGTGGCATCTGCCCCCTGCTTTGGGGAAGCAGGGCGCTTCTCCTCGGCCAATTCTGCTGGCTTCAGAGGGATAAGGACATCCCAAACCAACACAGCCTTTAGTACAAGCTTTTCCCCTCCCTTGTCTGAAGAACATTACCATGCACAGGCAGCAAGAGGATTTCAGAGCAGCCACTAACCCTGTGCCCTTGTATGCAGGACATCAATCCAACACTGCCACAGCACCTCACTTGCACTGACATTCACAGTGCAGTGGCTCCAGGCTGTCACAGTAAGGGATGGAGCAGCACAGGCTCCAGGATCACCACCACAAGCCGCTGGGAAGATACACTGCCACGAGAAGCTGCATGATCAGCTTCGGCACAGATCCCAGTGAAACCCCAGCCTGCAGCCTCCCTATGGACATCACCCACCTACAGCGGATCCCCCCAAACCCCCCCACTCTGTGGGTGCTCAGCATCAGCAACACCCTGAAATCAGTGACTGCCCCAGGAAGACCCATCCAAATCAGAGCAGACATAGTTCAAACCAGATGAGAGTCAGTCATGCAACAGTTTGGGTTGGAAGGGACCTTAAAGCCCCTCCAATTCCAACCCCTGCCACTGGCAGGGACACCTTCCACTATAGAGCAGCTTGCTCCAAGCCCCGTCCAACCTGTCCCTGTTGACAGGGTCTGGCTGTGCACTGCTGTCAGTCACAGCCCACAGCCCTCGCTCAGCAGATGAGGCGCAGATAACCCTTGTGATCCAAGGGGAGCTTTCCGCCCATTCCCCCTCACTTGGGCCCCGCTTCTGCAAGCCACCAGGGCCCAGAGCTTGCAACTTTAAGCCAGCGCTGCGAACAGCCACACAAGTACTTGACCTTGAGCGCTCAGCAGTGGCTCTCATCATTCAGAGCTGAATCGCACCTTGGCTGGCAGCAGAGCCAGTTCCAGCTTCATGCTCCAGGAGGTATTTGCACCTCCACGCTCCCCACCTCCGGAACCCTGCTCACAAACAAGCACAAGCATCCCCGGCCACGCCGGGATTTCTGTTTCTTTCTTCATCTTCTCACCAAGACGCTTGCTTTACGACACCCGATGTAGCACCAAGCTCGTAAACACTGTGAGGGGCAAACACCTGGCTATCGGCTTGATTTTACTTAAGCAGATTTATTGGCCATCATCTGCAGGATCAGCCTGAGCAGCACTTACACCAGCTCCTGCCAGGGCTGTAAAGAATAACTGCGTCACCACTGCCATGCCAATTTGCCATTCATTTCCCTTCCTAGGCTGCAACGCCACTGATGACTGGAATATGCTTCTGACCATGACAACGGCTTCCCGTATGGAACAATAAGGAGTAAACAGATGCAGAGAACTGGAAACAAACAGCAGAACAGGGTTTACAAGCCAACACCAGTCCTTCCAGCGCTAGCACAGGCCAGTAGCAATGGGTAGCAAGAAGCACTGGCAGCAACTCAGGCTAATTTGGGATATAAAGCCCAGCTGACCAACTTCTCACAGATACTTCACGATTTCTCTCATCAGGTTCGCATCCACAACTCCAAACACGCGCCTGAACAGAACAGTTGACTGTGCAAAATCACTCCTTTCCAATATGCATATGGTTCATTAAATGAAACAGTAGCTGCACACTGCAAACAGCTGATGACAAACAGGGACACAGCTACAGAGCTGAGATATTGTGGAAACATTCCAACGAGCAGCCATAAGAAAAACTCTGAAGCTCTATGATGGGCAAACCGACTGCCAACCAGATTTTCTACATTAGGTAGAAACCACTTAATGGGAAGCAGAATCAATCCAAAGAATTGCTTTAAATCTAATTATAAAACTACTTCTTTTCCAGATGCTACACTGTGTAAAGCAATCCTGTCACTCAATATTATTGACACTGCACTGCCTTACTGCTCATTTGGTAGCTTAAGTTTTTCAGGTAATCCAAGGAGCAATACCTTGCAAACAAGAAGCAAATTAAAACAGGCCGTGCTGCCTGAACAGCTGCGTGGTTTGGCACACACATTTGGAAGCTCCGTGTTAGGAACCCTAACAGGAGAGCAGTGAACACAGCAGGGCACAGCATCCTCCTCCTCCCCACGTTCCATTACAGCAAATCACAGCAGCACAGAGGGGCAGGAGCGGAGCCTCTGCAGGGCTCTGGTACCCATGAGCTATTCATCATCACACGGTGTCACTGCGTCGCTGCATCCCTCCCCAGCGAGACTCCAGCTCGCTCTGCTTCCCTCCAGGTTTGCTGCTCCTTGACAGGCAGCAGTGACAACAAGAGGGATAACACCTAGTTTTTGTTCCTATCCTTTCTTTCGGGCCTGATGTTCATTGTGATCAATCACGCTCTTCGTAATCCTCGGGTATTAAAATGGATGGGGACATTGCAGACATCGGAATATCAACATTCAAACACAATCTGCGGAGTTGTTGCTTTGTTTCTACAACAATCGGTTCTTCTACAGCCATTGGGAAACAGCAATGTGACTCAAAACCCACCAACTCATTCATAAATCCCCTAAGAATCACAAGCTGGTTTGGGTGGAAGGGGCCTTAAAGCTCACCCGGTTCCAACCCCCTGCCACAGGCAGGGACACCGTCCACTAGACAAGGATTTGAAACGTTAAGGATAAGATCCAGCACCCATTAAGTATTAATAATAAGTGCATGAGGCCAGCACAGCCAATTTAGGATCTCTCTGGCTGCTTTGAATGCTCCAAGCAAGTTACTGCAGCAAAGTAATAAACCCATTTTTGGTACACAGGATTAGATAAAAACTCCGGGGTCATCTGCTACTCTCCTCTGACATTTCATTGCTTACTTACTTTTTCCTTCCCAATGGAAACACGCAATGCCATTTCATTCACCACTAACTCGGCGCTCTCTGCTGACTCAGCATCCTGCCTCCCACCAGCATTCCGGGATTTCCCAGGGACTCCATGACTCCAGCATGACCCCAAATCTTGTGAGATACAGGAGAAGGAAGGAGAGATGAGCCTGAAGGAGACAAAGCTACATCCTTCCCAGGTCACAGCTGATACTAAAATTAGGAGGCATAGTAAACAAAGAACAAAAAGCCACTAAAACAAGGTACATTAAGCACAGCAGATAAGGATGAAATGGCAAAAACTGCAGGAGCAGTTGACTGAATGGGAGGTAAAGAGCTATAGCTATTAAAGTCCTAAAAGGAACTGCACAGTCCTTGAAGGCTTTATAGTACCCACTCAACATACCCAATGCTAAGCAGACCAAAGTAAAAGTAGCTGCTGAAGAGTCAATACTCTCCGGCATCCAGAGTTTTGTACTCGGGTCTCATTTTCAAAAGACAAAGGATTTGTGCTTCCAAATTCCTCCGCTTTGCTCTTGGAAAAATGGGAGCGCTATTTCCCAGTTCATCAGAGGATTTCCAAAAAACGCACACTGCCAAAGGCCTTGGAAATGCCCATTTCCCCCTCCCAAGGACAACGTCAGTCTTCGTCATCATTAGAAGCTGATGTGGACAGTTATTATCTGCTTTTACAACAATCTTGACTATTCTGTTTCCAAAGACAGAGACAACTCCAAGTGACCAGTGTGGCTTCCATCAATGGGGCAACTGCTACTGTGAAGTCAAGTGTCAGATGGGAAAACAGAAGTGAAGCAGTTTCACAGCTCCAGCTGCTCCGGGGATGTCTTGCAGTCAGGAAACCTCATCTGGGTTTGGCAAAGTGAATGGTCAAAAAGGGACAGGAACCAGTTTTTAATTGTATTTTCTAAATAGATGTATGCCCAACTCCGCAAACCACCCTCTAAAGAATGAGATTTGTGCTTGAGAAGGAGCAGCGTATTTATTATGAAGGAAAACAGCACCATTTACTTGGGGCTGTTTCCCTCTGTATTTAAACGCTTCTAATTTCTTAAAATAAGCAGTGTTCTTCTAGGCATAATTGTTTCTTTTCAATCAGGCACTCAGTGTTTGCAGCTATCAAATTTGCTGCAGCTGTAATCAAACACCATGTCTTGGGGAGGAAAATCTTCACCTACTGCTCGATTCTGCTGCAGAAGCGCTGCTGGGTACTGCAACAACGGAGTCCAGAGGCCAAAACGCCCCAGTTCTCTCCAGGGGTTTCTGACTGAACTCTGCTTTTGGAGGAAAGAAAACGAACATTAAAACTCAAACAGGTACATAGATGAGGGCTCCTGAAGTATTCAACATTACCACATCCCTCTGCCTTCATACAGCACTTTGTTAGAACCCTAACACCAGAAATGAAAACAATCCCATTTGAGAAAGAGAACCTGAGGCACAGTGCAAAACTCACTGAGAACCCTGGCAGTGCTCAGGCCCAGGTTGGACACAGGGGCTTGGAGCAAGCTGCTCTAGTGGAAGGTGTCCCCGCCAGTGGCAGCGGTTGGAACTGGGTGAGCTTTAAGATCCCTTCCTACCCAAACCAGCCTGCGATACTATGATAATATAACAGGACAGGGACAAAGCTAAAGCGAGAATCCAATTCCTTCCCGCTCCTACCAGAAATCCACTGGACAACACTGGTCTGACCATAGCAGGACCAGTCTCATGTGAAAGCCCTGTGCCTTCTCCAGACTTCAGCACTGCTTAAAGAAAACACCTGGATAGCAAACAAAGGAAATATCACCTCTCCCCTTGGATACACGAAAACTCCAGCCCTGGCTGCTCGCTTAGTGTTTGCTGAATGCACCGAGAGTCTCTGCAAGAAGGAGCTGAGCAGCCTGGAAAAGCATAAAGCTTCATTAGGCTCACGAGCCTCAAGTGCTTTATAGCACTGCTCTCTAGTCATGTATGATAAAGAGCAGGTTCAGGGATCCTTCCTTAAATCCCTTTCCATTTTTCCTACCCTCAGGGCTAATAAGGCAGCCGGGAGGTAAGGGTTTATAAGCAGTAATGTAATTTGATATCTAAATTAGTAAACTAAAACCCCCACCCGCTATTCATCAGGAGCACTTATTAACATTATTGAGGAAATGATGTGGAATTTATATCAATTTTCCTCTTATTGTAAAAGACTTGCCCAATTTGTTTTAAATGTCAACTCGCGATGCATTCATCAGGTGTGCGGCAGCAGTGATTGCAATTAATTCCACACTGCAGCCTGGGCATGTGCCTTCGCCCATCTTCCAGGGAAGCAATAAATGGGAGCATTGGTCATGTCTGGCCATTAAATCTTCAGGAATGTTTTTCAACAAGATGAAACTGTCGAGATTCACATCCCAGTAAAATTCTAATTTGGGTTATTTGTAGCTGCCTCTCCTGCGGTGCAAATGAAACACTTCAGAGCAGCGGGTTCGGGGTTCAGGGTTCTGGAGAACACCATTTAGCTATAACAGAAGGAAGAAATCCCAGAGTCTGAGGGTGAACGGGGCTAATTGTGACATCAGGTTGAATTCAAATGACACTTTAACAGGAAAAAACACAAATTTAACCATGCTAAAAGCATGAAAGCACTTCATTTCAGTACTTCCCAAATGATACACGCTGAAATTGAGCTTGGTAAGAACTGCTTCTCTTTAGTAGAAGAATCTCTTAAGTAAAACCATCACCTCCAGATCAAAGCACTGTATTCAAATGGAAAGGAAATTTTCTGGTCTTAATTCAGCAAAAGCTGACCATTTCTCATTCCCAGTCATACTGAAACGGTCATCCCCATTTCTCTTCCCAAATCACGCACTTAATGACATGGTTTTGTGCTGATCTCATCGCGTCTCCTCTCAAACTGTGACATCACCGCAGGTTTTCCCATGTTCCCAATGCCACAGGGCAGCTCCTGACTGCAGGACATGCATTCATGAATAGACCCATTCTGCCCTTGTCTTGCAACCTGGAAGCTGGGAACCCAGACTACACAACCAAGGCGAGATCACACAGAACATCTGCGCCACAGCTGGGAAGAGAAACCAGATCTGAAGCTGTCACCCTGTGATCTGATGCCTTAAACCCAGAGATTCAGCACCTCCAGCCTTTCTGTCTGCTCTCAACACTCTCTTCCACAGCAGAAAAGTGACTTCTAAATCCCTGCTGTTTACTGAGCTCCGAAACAATATTTGGAATCTAGAGAAAAATCACAACAAACAGTAAGACACTGGAGAAGATAAAGCAACAGACAATGAAAACAGACAGAAACAAGCTGGCAACACACTAAAAACTAAATGAAGAAAGATGAGGAAATCAGACAACAAGGAAAAGAGGATTAAGGAAGATCTAGCAGCCAGGCACAATAACACACAATGGAGCTGGAAAACCATGAGGTCAAGAAGGAAGCAACACAGCCCTGAGCCGGCTGCTCCTCAAATTCCACTGCTGGCACTTGCCTCACCTGGGGCTTGAGAAAAGGCTCTGCAGACTCCACAAGCCCCACTCTGCCCCTGGCTGCTCTTAAAGCATCTCTAACCTCTCAGAGTGGAGCTGTTATTTAACAGATCCCACCAGCAACGCGCTTGAGCTCTCCCTGGTCCAGCCAGTGAATGCAGAGCTCAACTGCAACTCCTGAATGAACCAGAGATGAAGAAACACATCACAGGTATGAGCAGAGACATCTGTGTTGTTTTCCAGCAACTGCTTGTAAGAGATCTTATCACCCAGGCATCATACCAACGAGATAAGCCAGCAAGATATTAACCGAGATAAAGGCAACCTCCATTTCTGTACTTCCCAGCGGGGCAGGGTAGAGCAGACAGCGCGAGCACAACGGGTTTGTGCCACTTTGATGCCTCCAACTCCGCACGTTCTTCCTGTCCTCCTGTAAAAAAGTTCCTGACATCTTTTGTTCCAATCTTCAAATTCTGTTCCTTTCGGTGCATTTCCCAACGATTGCTTAAAGGGAGGAGAAGAATAATGAACATGCTTTGATAGCAGATCATAAAGGAGCCATTTACTGCAAGGGCTCTGATGCATTGTTCTGTCTTTAAACATGAATTATCGAATCACAAGCTATTCGCCGAGTCGGAGATTGCCAATGAACTGAAACAGCATTACAGGAGCAGCACGACCCTTGGATCAAAACCATCCTTATCTCCTCCTTTAGTCTTAGCTAACGATCCAAAGAGCAAGGGGCTTGTTTTGAGGCTGGTTCAGGGCAGCACTTTCAGCAAAGTGCCCCTCTCCCTCCCTCAGGATGAGGCTTTCATTTACAGGTGTGCTCTGTGACACTCAGCGCCCCACGTTATGTTTTAAGTCCATTTCTTCCCCCCCCGGAGATGCACTCGTTACCTGCTCTAAAGCCTCCAAATCACCAGTCAAATAAACTTCACATAATTTAAGATACCTGTGACTAAAGGGCAGCTCTGGAACAAGCCTGTGTACAAGATTACCTGCTGCATCAAGATAATACAGAAAAACATGAAAAAGTGTACAAGCAACTGTGTGTAAATGCCAAAAAATGAACTCTAAATGTCAAGGAAGAATAAAACCAACTACATGGAATTGTAAACTCACATAACGGTGAGCACTGGAAGGACCTTAAAGATCAAGTGTCCTCTATCACACTATTTGAGAGCAACAGCAGACAGAAGTTGATGTGTGTTCTAGCAGAGATTCTGCAAATGGACAACAGGACCCACACTGCTGCGCTCCCCTGGCCTGACACCCCACACACCACCAGCAGCCCCAGCCAGCTCTTACCCTGGGAACACAGAACATAGACTTGAGCACCCATAACACACTCATCACTTCCAGCCTAACAAACACATCTGAGGTTTTAATCGGGAATTAGAGGGGATTTAAACACAACCACGCTGAACAATTGTCAAGTGCAGAGGCTGCAACAGCATCTGAACAGACACATCTGCTTGGTTTCATGTGCTGGGTAATTGACCAGTAGGACCCGTCACAAGGAAGCATCACTGAGACTGAGAACCTCTAAGGATTCCAAAGGAAAACAATTCTGAAGACACAAACAACATTCTAGGTTCAATAATCAACACAAGCATGGCCGAATTTTAACATGGTTATTCTGTCATTCACGCAGCAGTACCAGGTCATGGCACAACCACAGCCTGCCTCCTGCGAACAGAACAGGTTTTTCAGTATCTAATGACTCCACTATCCAAGACCCTCAGAAGCTACGAAGCCTTCGCATTACCCCCAAAACCACCAAGCATTGGACTTCATTTATGACAAACACAGGAGATGAATTGAAGTTCTTGGGGCGGAAGGTGCAGGGACAAGAATGACAACAACTACACGAAGAGAATGGAAAGAGAAAATGCACCAATCTGAGCATCCTCTGCACTGCTCCACACCTCCAATGTCTCAGCTGTGAACCTCAGTGGCTACCCAGGGCACCATGCCTGTTATTAACAGATTTCACTATCAAATCCCACATTCCCCTCCCTTCCCAGGCATCCTAGCTTTGGTGGGAGAGTAAGCTTTGAAAGATGTTTGGACAGCAGATGCTGAGAGGAAAGAACACATTACACTGGGAAGGAATCAGCAACTTGAATGCTGAAAAAATGGATCCAATTATACAAGAACCAGGCACTCCTCTCTTGGATTGAGTGTCTGCATGTGTATATATCCTGCTATAAACTCTGCGCCTCAGTTTTCCATCCCACCACAAGCCGAGTGCAGGTAAAACTCAAGACAAGCACTGAACGGGGCAGACTTACCTTCATAGTTTGCCTGGAAGCCTTGAGCACTGACCGCGTAATCACTCACAAGCCACAAGGACAGCACAACCCCTGTACTCACAATGGGAGCAGGCAGCTGGAAACCCGTTAACCTGCAAGAAACCAAGAGGAAGTTTACACTCACCACTGTGCCCTTAGGCTAACAGATCCGCCACTGGCCAAGGCACTACAGCCTGCACAGGGAGGTTCAGAGATACAGAGCACTGGTGCAGCTTCAATTCAGGAGGTGCTCAGCAAGTGATGGGAAACTCACCCTGGGCTTTTAACACCTTCTGGTTTACTGGAGTAATGACTGTTGTATGCCCCACACCCCAGCCCTTCAGAGAAACACTCCCCATCCATGAAATGGGAGCAATATTTAAGGTCGCCGAGCAAGCCCAAGAGATAATTCCGTAATGCTTTTAACACACTCAGAGAACCTCGGAGTAGAAATATCAGATAAGTGTCCAAAGCATTACAGAAGACACATTAAACTGAACACAAACTGAAATAGCATAAAAGAACAGGTGAAAAACTGACACTATCAGTTAACTAAAGCCCATCAGGGTGCTGCCCCCAGAGTACTTGCTCTGCAGTTTTACATGGGTAAGGCTTGAAGTTTCCAGGAATCCTCCCGCCCGCACCCAACTGCCCCTGCAAGAACAATCCCAAGGACAGCACTTTTCATCCTACATGCTAATATCTAATACATATCACAGGGAAGATTGTGTGATAACACCTCTTTACTCAGTGAGGAAATCAAAGCCCACAGACACAAAATCATTTGCACAAGATGATCTTAGAGAGGAGCTGCAGGAACCGCCTGGAACAGAGACCGGAGTAGAGAGAGCTGGATGAAAAGGGACAAGGGAGGTGAACAGACCAAAGACAGCACTGCAGAAACCCACAGCCATGGGCTCTCCCCTCCCACCCGCATTCCTTGCAGGCTTAGAGCTAAATGACAACTGCATTTGATTGCAGAGGTCTGTTTAGCAGCGATTTTAAGCTGGCATTATTAGGTCTCAAACACTACGTCCCCAAGCGCTGCAGTGACACAGCTCAGGAGCAGCTGATGTACTTTTCTCAGGCAATTACATTTTTATAACTGAGAAGCCTTCTCCGCACACTTGGCTGAGGTGACTTAGATAATAGATTTACATAAGGAACATTTGCTTTAAAGCAATCTCATCATAGATTCTTGCCTGCCATTACCAAGGACACAAATCCCGACAATCCCTAAAAACCAGACTTCCACAAAACCTCAGGAGCAGCACTAACGGAAGGAGCTCCCTGCAGCATGCTAGCATTCAAGATCAGGAGTATTCAAGCTGGATCCCAGGGACACAAGTACCATAAGACAAACAGGCTACGCCAAGTTTAGAGCTTCACACACACAGGGGTTTATCCCACATCTCTCTATAGTAGCTCGTCTGTCTTAGGGAGAGGGCAAAAGATCACCGTGATACAAAGCACTCTGACCCCTTAAGTACCTGTATTTGATTCAGAGTATTTCCTCCTCACGTACTATATGGAATGAAAGAAGCACCACAGAACTAAACGAGATCTTCCGTTCTAGGGGTCACCATCCTCTCTCCGACCATGCAGTAAGGCACCAGTACACTGCAGTTTCCAGCCCAAGCAAGTTCTCCTTTCAAGTTGCCACCAGCCTCCAGCAACTTCCAGCAACAGTGAGTAAACTTCCCCACTGTTCTCACTCTGGCCCTAATTTACTAAAGCTAACTATGATCCTGTGATTTCAAACAGAGTGAGCTAATGAAAGCTGACGTGCGCTGCCCAAGAGCCTTCGTACAGCAAAGCCTCCAGTTATTGGCAAAGGTCAGGCAGTTGCTCACCAGTGATGCTTTAATGTCAGCAGAGAAGCACAGACCAGCTCTCAGCATAAACCCATTGTACAAGCTGGAGGAACAATTGCGCCTCTTTATTAAACATAAAAGTTCCAGGACTTGTAAGGATTCGAAACCAAGACAAGTATCACCATCCCTGGAGGTGCTCACAAACTGCAGATGAAGCCTTTAGTGCCATGGGTTCATGGTGGCCTTGGCAGTGCTGGGGACTGGTTGGACTTGATGACCTTGAAGGTCTTCTCCAACCTGGTTGATTCTATGATTCCATAAGGTAGTTTTACCCTGCGCAGGACCGAGGAGGAGTTCCATAGCTCTCCTGTATTCTGCAGTTCAGGTGAAGAGGCTGACTGCCCCCTTCACGCACTCCAAAACCCAGGACACACATGGCCCAGGCGTGATAAGAACAGCAGAACCTGTCTTGCCACCACACTGTGCTTCAGCGTTTCCTAGGAATGAGTTAGCAGCAGAGTGCGTTTCTGCCATCCCAAGCGGGTCTGTTCTCTCAGCCCCAAGCATTCTGTTCGCAGCCCATGCATGAGGAGGACCCCACTTTGCAGACGCTGCCTTGAATTCAGGGCAACATTTACACTTCTGCTGACCAATGAGCAGGTACACGTGTCCCACAGGAGTCAGTGGGAACCAAGTGCCACCTGAAACCATGCCACCCTTAAGCAGGCAGTTGTATTTCCTAGTTACAGGGCCTTATAAGAGAAAGAGCTGCTGTGCATAAGGGCCTGAAACTGCAGCTGAGGCTTTGTTCTGTCCTCCCGCAGGCTCCACACTGACTGAAGAGGCAATTTTCATGGAAACCCCTGGGCTTCCTGCACCTCTGCAGATTAATAAACCCAACCACCTCTGCAGGCCCAGAGCTCCAGAGGTTCACTTGTCCATCCAGTGTCCCTGGGCAAGCAGAGGAGGACGGGCTGCCCGACAGCACAAACGTGACCACACGCTGCCCTCCCCTTCAGATCAGCCATCCTCTCTGCCCGCAGACGATGAAAAGTGCCCCCATCAGTGCTAAAACTCAACTTAGTGAGGAGGAAGCAGGAAATACCGCTTCAGTAAGAAAAAGTCGAGGCAGCAACTCCTACCCTCCCCTTCCTGCAGTGAAAACCTGCCCGAGACACCGGATGAGATTCCTCCTGCTCCTCACTGCGAGCACCTGCAGTCAAAATAAACATTATTCTTCCTCTTAAGCCTTCAAGCAACGCACACAATTGAAATCTTTTCCTTTTTCTGATGTTCTCATCTTCTCCAAGCAAGAGCACAGGCAAAATCCTCTTGAGAAGCAGGAATTTAACAGGACTGATGCTCAAATCACCCTGTAAAGCCTCAGCACTCCTGTTCCAAAGCCCCGGAACAGCCAAGCTTGGCAGGACACCAGGCCTGGTTACCACATCCTCATGCCTTCCTCCCTACATCTGCAGTCCAGGCAGATTTAAAGCGTGGGGATCAGGAGGATGGCAGAGACAACACAAAATCATTCCCGCACGGCCTCCCGCATGAACCGTAGTTCTGACATCACCGGTATCTGGTGTAGCAATAAAGAAATCTCTACACTAATGAGAAAGAAAAGGCACAAATTCTGCTCCTGGCTTTTGTTAAGAGCCATAGCAAGGAGAGGGTGGTGGGAACAGCACAAATAATCACCTTCAATTTCTTCTGTACCTCTGGCCAAATGGACTGAGTGATTATCCCTTAAGTTGCTTGGAGCCAACACCGATTGTGCGAGATTTTCAGTGTGTTTTTCATTGG
This sequence comes from Amazona ochrocephala, assembly GCA_039720435.1. Classification (NCBI taxonomy): domain Eukaryota; kingdom Metazoa; phylum Chordata; class Aves; order Psittaciformes; family Psittacidae; genus Amazona; species Amazona ochrocephala. Next base: position 6,345,947 of record CM077886.1, on the reverse strand, counting down.
CTTAATTCTGCTCCTACTGTGAGGAACCAAACTAAACCAGTGCCAGAACCACCACTTCATAAGCAAAAATCAATACACCAAAACAAATCAACGCCGAAATCCTCTACTCTGTCTGCATCCTTCTTCATTCCTTGCCTCAGGTTTGCCACCAACATGCAAACATCCCCGCTGCACGGCTCCCCCTTACAGCACTACAGCAGAACCTGCTCCACAGCACAGCTTTGCTGGAACTGAGGGCAGTAAAGCACAGCTGCTGCTGTGACCACGTCCTCACAGGTTCTCTGGAGCGCCACGAGCACACCGTAGCTGCCCAGGCTGGGGCTGAGATGAGTTCTGAGGCAGAAGCTCTTCCCTGTGAGGGTGCTGAGGCGCTGGCACAGGGTGCTCAGAGAAGCTGTGGCTGCCCCATCCCTGGCAGTGCTCAAGGCCAGGTTGGACACAGGGGCTTGGAGCAAGCTGCTCCAGCAGAAGGTGTCCCTGTCCGTGGCAGGGGCTGAAGCTGGATGAGCTTTAAGGTCCTTTCCAACACAATCCAACCCATGATCTATGACATCCCACATCTCAGCTCCTTTACAAACACTCTCACCTCCATCTGTTGCATATGACACTGCTCCACTGTATCAAGTACAACTGTACTGTGCTCTGTGACGCAGGCTCCCACTTTGGAGTGCAGGTGCCATAATTAAAACAGAGCACATTATTTTTCTGGTAGGATGCCCACCATCAGCTCAGGCTGCAATCAAAATAGTTATTGCAGCTGGCAATCCAACAGCCTTTAAAGCATAAATGCTGGAGAAGTGTCTCAGAACATCTAATGAAAATGCATTGGATTGCATCGTTTAACCCAGCATTAAATTACACTACACCATACTTCAGTGATTTTCTTCCTGCACGTAATTTAAAGGCACCTATTAAAGATATTTTCCCACCAAATGATCCACTCTCTTCACTATATAGTTTAAATGACATGGCTCTGCAAGTGCCAGTCTGACACTCCTGTGCTGTCCCAGGACAACAGTCAAGCTAAGTGCTGGGAAAACAACAGCTCGGAGTGAGAGCTGCCCTTCGGAGTCTTTGGGAAACAGTCCGGAATGAGCACGACAGTCCCCTTGCCCACTGCCCCAGCTAACAGGGCAGCAGCCAACCCCAAGTCATTTAAGAGGTGCATTCACGAACTAACTATTCAACTGAGCCATTACCAACTGGGGCCAACACAAAGAGGACAGTAACTTCAAAGTGAGTGTGAATCAAGCTTTATAAGCCTTATTCAGCCTGACAGCTGAATGTGCACACAGAAACAAGGAAATTCACTGGTTTCAGTGAAATGCTATCTTCACGTTCACCCTTCCCTCTTAAATATGGGCATGAGATGAGTGCTTGTAACCATATTAACAGAGTAACTGGTACCAGGAGTGTTCTTATTAATCATCAATAAAACAAGCAGAGCATAATGTGAGAACGCTTCCAGCCCATGCATGCTACAGACACTTAAAAGCCAGCTCTGTCTGCAAGGCAGAACTCACTGGTGTTACTTAGACAGTTGTCCTTTCCGTTTGATCCCCGCGAGGCTGAAATGATGCTCTGGACCAAAAAAAAAAAACCAATCTCAGCTAGCCTAAAACGATCCTGTAATGATACAAGAGAAACAGTATCAGTTCCCACTTGGGTTTAACATTTTGGAATGATTTACGCTCAAACTCAACCTCCTTTTGAGTCAAGCTATGAACGGATCCTGAACAAGTATCTTCAGAGGCACACTGCAAGCAGCAGTAACTCCCCGTGTATCCTCTGTTCATATCTCACCAAACAACTCCAAGCTTCTTTGCTGCCAACCAACGCCACGTGTCCCATTTTATTCCATATGGCTTTCCAACCATCCCCTCTGCCCAGCTGCCTGTTAATGAAGTTGCTTTTAAGATAACATAATCTGCTGGCTCCGACATACATGACTGTGTTTTTGTTATCAAGGCAGCAGCAAGCACCAAGGAAGAAGCTTTCTTCGTCCCTTAGAACTCGCTCACAATGACATACACTGCACCTCTGCAGAAAGCTCATCTGGCAGTTTGCAAACAGGTCCCTGTCTAACATCACACAGCCCAACCCCATGTGCCAGCCTGGCTTAGGAATCAACTGCACTTTCCTCCCTTCCCCAAGCCAAGAATAATTCATCACACCACAAGAGTCCTTTGCCTACCTCTGACACTGACAAAGGCTTCATTAACTAACACAGTCCCTGGGGACAGCCACAGGGCTCATAAATTCCAGCCTGGATGGACTTCTTCACTCATTTAAAATGGGGTTTGGGTCAATTCCCACTAGAAGAGTGTTATTTATAGAGCCTCGAGCCAGCACAGCCATCTCAAATGTACGAGGCCTTCACGCCTCACACTGGGAACAGGTACTAAGCATCAAATCTCAATAAATTTCATTTTCCATACAATGCAATGGAGCAGGAAGACTTGGATTTATTTCGGTATTTTTATCATGTCTCTTCCATGCTCATTTTTCCTGCACTCGCGCAGACAGCGGGGAGACGCGAGCAGTATTTGACACGCTTCGGCATCTGCACTCTCAGTCTTGCTGCTCGGAACAGAAAAAGGAGGACACAGATTCACAGCAAAGTTCCCCAAATTTCGGTAACCCCTCAGCAAATCCAAGCGGATATTCTGAGCAAACTGAGACAAGTTTGGATGGAGCCCAAGTGCGGCTCAGCAGAGTCAGTGCAAACCTTGGCGGGTTTGGGTTATTTCTGGCTGTCTTCGAGGAAAAAGAAACCCAAAAAAACCATCAGGGGTGTGAAATCCAATAAATGGGAAGAGTTCACAGGAGCCCTGGAAATCACACAGGGCTTATTGCTAAATGCACCGCAACTGGGGCACAAAAAGGCATCACCATAGCAAAGGTGTGGCAAACACCAAGATTCACACAAGCCCACCAGTACCAGGAGGCGCTTTCTCTAGCTAAAGCTATACAGCAGTAAGAGCCAAAGCTGATGTGGGAGTGAATCCAGGCCTCATCTGCCAAGTCTGCACATCCCTTTTACTCTTTATGCAGACAAAATCAGGGTTTGAACCAGACTTTAGTCATCAGTCTTAAGACAATCTTCAGTACACGCAAGCGAATATTAAGCCACAGCATCAGGCAAGCACTGTTCTGCCTACGCAACCCTGGGACAATAGCAGAGATCCATGCTGGGGACTTCAGGTGAACTGCACTCTCACTTCCCAGCACAACACAGGTCTGCCTGCACTCGCTCCTTAAGTTCTTCATTTGTAATAATATATAATGAAATTTAACGGCAACAAGAAAGAAGGAAACAGCAGAAATTTACCTCCTATAAGGCTGAGAGTTCCCAAGAAGCATCCAAGTGGAACAACTAAACCATGCGAGTTGTCTTCCACAGCCAGCACAGGCAAAAAAGGAGGTTAATAAGAAATTTCATTTTTAGATGTGTTGTATGATGAGAAAAGTGAAACAAGTCCCATTGTTCTTGCCCATGAAGACTTACCCAAGAAGACTGTAATACTGATTCATGTTATATCTAATTCTCTATTCACTTGCATCTTGTGCTGAATACTGAGCAGAAGCAGATAAAAACACTGCTCACTGCTGATGCTTGCAGGAGAGCCCAGGAATGCACAGTGCAGAAAGCCCTGGCTTCAAATCCCGCACAGCAGAGCTTCTGCCTGCCCTGGAATTTGGCACTTCCTTCTGTTTCCACACTCCTCCTTTGCCACACGTACATAAGCTGGGAGCAACTTCAGTGAGAGGATGCCTTGCCATCCCTGGATAGCTGAAGGGCCTGATTTCAATAGCTAAAAATATACTATGGAAAAATGCTACAACTACAGCATTTTGCACTTCAGTTTACACACGGCTCAGCGACAACATAAGCTACTGAACCCTTCAAAGGGAAATACAGATCTCTTTCCTAAACCCTTTATTCCACTATAGCAGCTCTAATCGGCTGCAAACCTAAATATTATACAGAATGCTAAAGAGGAGAGGACAATCACTGCATTCTGGGCCAGCAGAAGTCTTTATGTGTTCCAAACAGCAGCAATTACATTCCTTATGAGGAAGGACCAGATATCAGCAGTTGCTTTTACAGCGCACTCAAATCCAATTCCCAACAGGCCAAGAGGAGCCAGACCACCCTCTGCTGCCCAACTATAGAGTCAATGGGCACCAAAGACTCGGCAAGTTTCTGTTTGAGCCTGCAAGTAACAGCACTCCACAGTCCCGCTGTACCTGCAGTGATCTAGTAAGATCCTATCATCCCCTGTGGGCTTCCATTAATTCTGATAAGAGGGAAACACACAGTCTGAAGAGGAGCTTTGCCCGAGAAGCTCAAGGTCAGACCTGAGAGATACAAAAACTTCTTGATCTGAAGATTCACCGCATGCAAAGATAACACGAGCACGTATCCATTTTTCCTGCCTCAGGACAATGGATTAGAAGGCACGGCTGGGAGCCTTCCCTGCGCTGCACTGGGATTCTCCCCCCGCCCCAGCACACAGCCCCTCCAACTGGGGCCTTTTCAGCATTTTACCAATCCAACTTGCAGAAATCCCACCTGATGTGCTTCCACAGGCTGGAAAACCCGGGATCTGTGACCCGGGATCCCCATGCCACTGAGCAGAGGAGCAGCAGGGCTCAGAACAGGACCCAAACCTGGGTCTGACTCCGGCCAGGTGAGGGACCACCCGCACACCCCAGTGCTCTGCCGGGGCTGCTTCTGTCACCACCTCTGCACATCCGCCACTCCAATGCTCACGGCAGCCTCTTCATGGGAGACTGATGCTAATTATAAGAGACCAAAGTGGCCAGCTTGATGCTAAAGGTGTCAATAGCTATTGACTGAGAGTGAAATCCTTTTTGAAGACCCAATTCCGTACCACTGAAGCCAAGAGACATTCTGCACAGGTTCGTACGCAAGCAGGATCAGACCATATCCACCTTCTCACCACTCAGCTCAGCAGCGACACAGCAATAACAGCTATCACCTAACAACTCCCTGTGCTGAGGCAACTCGCTGAACTTCCCTGGGTTGCTTTCTCCCTTCTGTAACAATAGCAGACCTGCTCCTTCTCAAAGCACTGTAATCTAAAACATGAGAAGCCCCATGCGAGGGCTATGGGTTACTTCAATTCCTCTCCCTCCACTGCTAATAAAAAACCCCAAAAATAAATCTAATCTCACCCTCTGACCCCAGAAGCTCACCCAGTGCTTTTGTAAAGTGCCACTCCTGCTAGGAGAATAAAGCAGCTCTGCCTAAAAGAACCGACTCAAGATGCCTGTGACTTCAGCTTAAACACCACATACATACATGCACAAAAACATGATAAACTTTCTCTATATACAACAGTTATTAGTAGAGTGCCAGCAGCTACCGTCTCCATCATTACCAGCAATGTCCTACAGCAGGGTACATCATGGGCACCCTCCCGTTCTGGCCCTCCATAGCTTATCAAAGAGCACGAGGCTTCATAGAATCATAGAATAGTAAGGGTTGGAAAGGACCTTAAGATCATCGAGTTCCAACCCCCCTGCCATGGGCAGGGACACCTCCCACTAAACCATGCCATCCAAGGCTATGTCCAGCCCCACCTTGAACGCCAACTTTCATGGGCTGCATCAACTTGGGCATGGAAGACGGAGGACACCGGGATCCTCCCCACGATTTCTACATATTACTTCAACCCACCCATTGGAAAGGCATCTATCTCACTGACTAATGGCATTCCGTGCTCACAACAGACTGCGCAGAGCAGAGGCTTAATTAAAATCTCCTAGATGGTGCCCAATTACAAAGCAATCTTTCCACATTTAATCCCCTTCGCACACCTTAATATGAAGCAAGAGGCACTGCCGAGGTTTGCCAGCAGGTTTTACCTGTGAACACAGCTAGACAGCAGCTTAGAGGGGAAAAAAGTGATTGAAAACACAAAACACGATTTGAGTGACAGCAGCACCTTAAGGCCCAGCAACAGACAACCCCTGCACTCAGTGCAGACAAGTTATGCTCCTACAGGGTAATGTCATGAGAGAGCAGATGCTTTAACCCGCAAACCAGGGCTGAAGCTCCTCCATCACCCCACCTCCCCAGGATCAGGCCTCCTCCAAGCCTGCTGCAGTCCGCATGGTGACAGAGGAACAGCTCCCACCCCCATCTCCTCAGCAGCTTTTATCACTCATCCTGATGCACGCTCTCCTAATAAATATGGAAGACCTGAACACAGCCTCTCAAATCTGAGCAGCCACAGATGCAGCTGCATTAACTCCATTAGCTTTCCTGGACCAGCAGATCTAGTTCCATCAATCATCTCCCAGATGAAGTTTAAATACTCAGCATTCCCCCAGAACAGAAGAGCAGGACCTGTTGAAAGGCTCTAACGCCACTGCAGCAGCTCGAACACCGCTCTTCTCAGGAGAAGAAAAAAAAGTGTATTTTATTGTACAAAGCAGAGAACATAAATTTAAGTGTTTTGGTTCTTTCTTCTTGTGGGCTTTTTTTCCCCCCATGGAGTTAACATGAAGTGACAAAAGGCTGCTAAGGGGAAAAGGGATGTAGGATCCTGAGGTCACTGAAGATGACAAAAGGGTTTAGCTGCCTCTCCATTTTATTTATCCTTATCCTTAGCAAAAAGCACTGCAGTCACCTTGGAGACACGAGGCAGCTACAAAGGAATATGTCACAGGTCCAAAGGTGGTTCAACACAAATTGTATTAAGTTCTATGTATCACCAGATGGCAAATGCCATTTCCCCAGGAATTCCTGTAACCGTATTGAACCCCAGCATGCCCAGTACCTGTGAAGCCAGACGCCTGGAATGTCATTTTAAACCAAGTTTGTGTCTCTGCAAGCAAGAGCACATGGCACACGGGGGGAATTCTTCTTCCCTGCTCCCTTTGTCTCTTCCTCTCCTCCTCCCTTCTGTTGTGTTTAAGAATAAAAGCTTTGTTCTCTTGTTGGTAATTAAGTACAAGTCACCCAGTCCCACCTTTCAAAGAGTAATTAAAAGGTTATCTAGGAGAAACAGGCGAGATACAGGTATTGCTGCTGTACCCGCAAATAGGGCATTCCGGTAGATAATTCACTCATCGCTAGTCTCACCTCATTTCAAGTTCAAACAAAATACCTAACCTTTCAGCCGATTAAATATGGCCAAAGAGATCCTATGGTTTTTAGCTGCACACACAGCACGTTGATGGCAATCCTCCCCTTAACTCGCCAGCCACTTGTCACGGAAGAAGGATGAGGATCTGTAATAACCAACAGCAGCTTCCACAGGAGACACTGCGCATAACGCGAGATGTGAGCCAGAAGCTCAGTTACTCACGGTGCCAGGGAGCCAACAGCGGTGCAGATTTCCCCTTTGCTTTAAGCATGAAGCTACTGCAGTAATGATTTGCAAACATTTTCTCTACACACTCCACAGATACCAGAATGGGACCGCTCCTCACAGCTGCGGAAATACACATCCTAGTAACTTCTGTGGAGACGCAAACTGCCCCACTGGGGTTCTACCCCTATGAACAGACCAGCCCCAGTCCCCTTCAGGGAAACAGAGCAGGCACATGAAATGACTGTTACCAGGTAGATCATACAACATGTATTTTCCCTGAGTGCAGGCCTAAGACTTCAAATAAGGAAACGAGCAACTAATTAAAGATTCTTACATTCAAAGTGTCCTGCAAGTTATCAGCAGATCCAAAAGCGCGAAGCTGTCACATGGCTGCCTTGGTCACTGCTGTCTGCTTAAGTCACGGAACAAAATCTAACACAAAAGGGTGCAAAGAGTCTCCCAAGCCCCACAGCAATCACAGATCCATAAATAACTCCCGATATTCAAATTTTAGTCAGGTCTCCGCTGAGCTCTGAGCCCAGCACAGTGGGAACCCAATCAGGAAACCAACCTGATTGGAGCAGCCTCTTGACAATGCCACAATCAGCAAGGTACAATGGGAACTCGCAGGAAGACCATTCTGGAGCAACTGCGGTTTCAGGTCTCCACACGCATCCCTCTGATCCCAGTTCAGAACAGTTCGGAACTCGAAGGATGAGCAGCTGGGAGAGGTTGGTCAGGGGTAACGAGCACAAACACTGCTTAGGAGAAGGGAAAGCCATGTAGAGGCATAGAAGGGAAGTTGCAAATCTCATCCGACCTCGTGAAAACACATAACTCCTACACAAGGGAGAGAGAAAACTGTAGCCATTGCTGTTCTCCGCTTTCAAGCGGATCCTGTGCCCATGGTCCTGCTGAAAGCCAGTGTACGGTGATGGGAACAAAGGGAATTATTTGGGAGAAGCTGAAGGAGCAAGGACTCAGAAGCAAGCTCCAATTTTAGCAAACAAAGCAAAGTCATGGCACTGAAAGATGACAATAGCCCTGGATGTCTAAATTAAGACATTGAAATGCATTTAATATTCACATACTCATCACAAATGCACAACGCAAATTCCCTAATATACAGTAAAGCAGTTTATTAGCAAATGTCTCATTGGATTAAATCTGCTCTTATTCTATTAGAGAACTTTCACACAACATTACATTGCAAGACAACAGGATGTTTGCCAGCACAGAAACACAACCCCTTCCCTGAAACACGCATAGACATGACACTGACATATCAGTCCAAGGAAGCTCTTAGGAATATATGGCTTAAATGGAAGTGCAGGGCATAGAAACAACTAACCATTCTCCATCCATCAGCGTAAGAACACGTCAAGAGCACTTGCTTCTCCCAGCCAAGCAGGCAGAACCCACTGAAATCCATCAGTGATGCTCAACAGTGGGAGAAGCAGAGATCAGTTTCTCTGTTAACCATTTATCAGCCTTGAACACGCTGAACTAAACAGTCACCTCCTCCTCTACAAGGGTATGCTTGGGGTTGGGCTTTTTTCTTCTTTTACACTTGCTTACAGCTTATTTTGGCCTGCCTCCTGGTAGCATGAGCTTTGATGAATGACAAACAGTCATCCATCTTCCAGCCCTGCACTTCGATGATGAATTGAGTACATTGGGAAAGCAGTCTGAGGAAAAGCAAAATTGATAGCCACAGGAAAGAGGAAAAATGGAGAAAGAAGAAATAAAGGGAAAAAAAACCAATGTTGGGCAACAGCTACAGGGTTTAATGAGCTGAGACTGATGGACACAAAGAAACCACAGCTGAACAAAGAAGTGAGACACCAAACAGCACAGCAGAGCAAGTGGAGGTTTTGAAGTCACTAATGTAGAAACATCCAGGAGAAGAATCCAAGCACCCATCATACAAGAGTCCATCTCTCATTTACTTTTGTAAGTCCTCTGTAAGCACTTTCAGCCCTCCAGAAAGCCTCCTCAATACCTTTCCTTGTTCCACTTACTTCACCTTCCTCCACTGTACTAAACACCATTTCCTGAACAGCTCACCCCCTCATCAGAGGTGGAACGTTCTCACACTGCTTTGTGCTCCTGGCTTCATCACATAACTTACATTTGTCTACCCAAGTTGCACGTGAGGTTCACATCGGCGATGCAGAACAGGAAACCTTATTTATCTCCTCCCCTTTCCCCAGTGCACAAATTCTCAGGACAGGATTCACCTCCATCTCATGCTGTACCGGTCAACCGGCAGAAGATGCCCTATTACATCTATCTGTAGGCTTCTCATGCCCACAAGTACTGGAGCAATACCTGGATGTAACTCGCACACAAGTGCCTTACTCATTTACTCCACCATGACCCTACTTCTGAAATAACTCCATTCATGGGTTTTGCTTCCTCAGCAGAACCTCCCTCTGACATCTAGAGGGCAAAAGGAAACATCTGGCACTGCTGATGAACACAGCAATTTGCCAAGGAGCTTCTCGGCCCAAGAGCAGCATTGACTACTCACCATACAAGGTTTCCTGAGCAGAATTTGCCATCAGATGTAGGCATCCTTTACATAATACGCAAAGCAAAGCACTATGCTACCTCCTGATTAAATGATGAGGTCCCATAATTAAGATGATTCTCAAGCACAGATGCACGATGAAGGTATGATTTATTTGCATAACTGAAATCATCCACATAAAGAGCTGATTTTCAACAGTGCTTCTTTAACTCAGATTTTCCCGTTGGGCTAGACAAGGCGCTGAGGTCAAAAGGACCCATCCTAAACTGACGTGACTTAAAGTAAAGCTGATTTCCAGGACTGCCCATGACTACAGCGTTCTTACTAGGGATTCTAACTCTGGATGCTGCCACTGTTTCTATTACTTTTTGAATATATTACTGTCAGACTTCAGCTGCAATCAGACACTACATCAGACAATGGCAGTCATGGCACAAGTCACCAAGCTGATTTCATTTATGCCTCAGATCTGGAGGTCTGAGACCACCAACTGCTTCAAATGCTGACACAGCATCACAGAGCAGGTAGTGTTGGGAGAATTCAGTCAGATGTAAGAGTACCTCCCCTGTCCAGCTGGTGAACAAACTGTAAGATAGGGAATCACCCAAATGCACCCACAACACCCACAAAGCATTTAGCAGAGCTATAAACTGAAACCCATTATCCATCCTCCCACTCAAAGAATCTCTTCTGGATTGAGGGAAGCTCCTCTGCACATTAGCTCTGCTTCCCTCTTGCTCCATTTTCTAATTAACTTCTCTGGATGTCTAGAATGACTCTTGATAAATCATTACTGTCAGGCATTCACAGAAACATTTCAAACCTTATCAGAGATAAGAAATCAAAACAACTACAAAAGAGCCGCTCATGAAGAAGCACTCCCAGTTTATTGCAGCATGAATGTCCAACCTAGATTTAATCCCAGTGGCAGAAATGGGGACATGCTTATAAACAACATCCCTGTTATTAAGAGCAACGTACCTTGTTCTCAGATTCCCCTGCTGAGGCAGTCCATCGTAGATAGATAATACATCAAAATCTTCCTCTAATGCAAAGGACTGGAAAACAAGCTGTATCCTGTTCTGCTCCTCAGCAGTGATTGTCCACGTGCAGTTTGCATAATTTGGATATCCATATGGAAAGCCTGGACTCTGTATTGTCCCATTTGGGCCCTGCAAAACGTGACTGCAGTTCTGGGCTGGCAAGAGAAAAGACAAAAGTACAAGTCAAATGGCGTAGGATGCACATTTAATACATTCACTATCAAAACACATCATACAGGATTCTTTCCACTGAATTTCTTCTCGGAGACCCAGAGAACAGATAAAGGGAAAATCTAAAGATGCATCTTTGTCCTCCCTGCAGGAACTTGGACCCCGGATACCCATCTCCTGCACACTGCTCCCTCTAGCTGGAAACATAATGGGCTAGTAACAGCTGGATTACAGCAGCTGCTGACTGTAACTGGGAGAGAGATGCTTGCTCAGACACCCTTTCACTGCCCACCACAGACTCCAATCTGCTCATAACACTGTGCATGTGTGGATTTAACATGCTCCAAGGGGGCCTGTCCATGCCGGGGGCCTCAAGCACGAGGGGCTCAGAGGCCACAAACCAGCAGAATGACAAGGCCAAAGTGGACCCTCTTTTTTAGCCTTAGCACACTTGAATAAGAGACAAGACCAGGTCCCAACTGTGCAGACAAACAGACAGACAACCCCCCTCACCTTGAAAGACTGAAAACTGTAATGGACGTAATACACAATGAGGAACTGAGTCACCAAATGAGTAGTACGTCTGGACAAGACTGCATGAAAACTGAATGGCAAAAGATCAGGAATGGAAGTTGTCCTGACTCCAGAATGAGCAGGACACAGTCAAAGGCTTGAACAAACCAGACCTGAGTAGTGATTTGCAATAAAAGAAAACACAACATGCCTTTGCAAGTGCTTGGCTTTCCCTGAGCCAGGTCTACAAGCTCTCTGCTCCTCACCAGGCTCACCGCATAGCAGCTCCCTGCACTCAGTATTCCTAAGGAGCTGCTCTAGAGCTACAGCTTCTGAGAACAAAAGCCTGGTCCCGTACCCACCAGCTCAACACTTCACACCTCCCTCAAATCTCTTTTCCTTCCCTCAGGTGGTACCTGCAAACACTCCATCCCAAAGATACAGATCAACTGCCATGATGTACAGTTGCTGGGTATATGAGATTTTCTTCTCTCTGGGGAAACAGGTACATAAATATGGGTTTGGGAACAGCCTAAATGACAACTTCTCCTTAGTATTCTCCTCTCCCATCACTGCCGCTTTACCTGGATGTCTTCTGAGGCACAAAAAACCCATTCCAAACATACTGGTGTAAAAACCCCACTGGTTTTAATGGAATAAATCCACACCAAAGCTAAACTCCAGACAGTTTGCAAACTGCTGCGAGGCCAAAAGCAGAATTTCTCCTTTACCCTGTGGCCAGCACCAGAGCTGCTGATCCCTGCTGCCTGCGTGTGCTCTGCCTTCAGCACTGGTCCTGGATTGTTTGCCCCTGCTTACGTAGGTAACTGAGGCTTCCAAGTTGAAATGAGTTAAAAGTTACTACTTTGATTTCTCATTGCCTCTGCACAAAGGCAGCGATGGCATCTGCACTGCTGAGTACCCACCAGCTCCAGGTAGAGAACAGCAGCACAGTGCTCATTACAGCCAATCATAATCACATTGACCTACTTCGATGCAAAAATGCTTAGTGGAACTTCTCTCTGCAAGACAAAGTTCACAGCTCTATGAATCTAAAACGGCCAATCAGATTTACTACCCGGGGAATCTCTCCGTATCACGTTTATTCTATCAATGAGAGTTAGGCCAGGCCTATAATCCACCAGGGATTAAAACTGAGCTGGGCACGGACATTTTAACAAGGGCAGACTAAGACCCTTTGCATTCCCATAGCACCTGGCATATGCCCCCCTCAGTGCACTCTCCCAACTCATAATACATACATGAGTGAGATCTACCTCCCTCCTCTTCAGCTCCATTTATTTATGGAGTTCACTGAGAGGATGTATTAGCTCTGTGCCAGAAAGCTGCACAGGACTGGGAATATTATTTATCAGAGAGGTAAAATTAGGCCTAGTTTGGCTTAATAACTTGGAGACTGCCAAAGACCCATAAGCTTCAGTTCTCTAAAATTCAATCAAATCCTCTTTTCTTCAACCAGACAGGCACTCGATCGGCAATGTGGGGATATTGAATCTGTCTCCACTGCACATTTTTTAATCATAAGTAAATGTCATCAGAACAATTTAAGAAAATTGGGAAATTAAAGAGGCTGTATCTCTCCATTTCCTGACGGTATAAAAGCTACTGGTGCTGCATGAAGCTCAGAAAATAAACTCAAGGTCAGAAACATCATGTTCCAAACACTTCCAAGGTCATGTGAATGGCAGAAAGCTTTAAGATCAATAGAAATCCACCTCATCCTTGCAAAATTAGCGAGTAGAGCAGAGAACAAGAAAGGCCAGCAAGATGTACATCATTCACACCTAGCTGGAGAACAGCTAATAACCAGCAGAACACAGGACACTGCTTCACGACATAGCAAATCGATCCACTGAAACATTTGTGTGTTGATGACTGTGACCAAGGCGCGCTTTGGACACAGCTAAAAGAAAATTGCTCATTGCAAGCAAAAATTAGTCCTTCAGAAGCTGGCAAATGGGAAGGCAAACCACTGTTCACCAGCTGGGACAGCAGGAGCTGCCTTTATACCGGACACTGCTGGGAAGCCAGCAGGCACGGGAGAGGTCCAGGGAGCCCAAGAGAATATACACATCCTGTACTTAGCTGTCAGGCTCGAGTCACTTCAGCTCAGGCTTGACTGACAAAACCACCTAAAATGTAAAGTAAATGACATGGAAACATCCCGTTTCTCCTCTGAAGAGTTGCAAAAACAGTTCTCTTTATCTCTTTGCCTTGGGAGCACAAGCAGGAAGCTAGGAAGGGACAACGCCAGTGCCTGTGCCATGAAATTCCAGGTGAATTCATACGTAAGGACAACGCTCATGCAAAACCCCTGATGTGTTCTCTCCAACCCAGTCAGACATGAAGCACCTCCTCACACCTCACTTAAGCCATGGCAATGCAGTGCATCCCACATGGATCGAGCACTTGCCTGCCCTGCCCTTCATCCCAGCCCTGCTGGGGCCACGCCAGGTGACCACGAGGAATGGCAGCAATGGCAGGACAAGCTGCACCCAGGGACCACCTTCCTTCCCCCTCTGCAGCTTAACCACAGCCCTGGCAGCAGAGGAACGGCCGCACTTCCCTGTCTCAGTTTGCCACTCTTTATTCAGGAGCTACAACAGTGAATGAGAAAGGTAAATACACAAAGCTGAGGGATCAGATGTCATTCCCCAGAAGGCTGAATAAGGCAGTGTAAATATTTATGTGGTTATTCCAGCTTCTAATGCTATTATTCATGGACTCATACTTTCTGCAGGTGTAATGCCAATGAGAAACTCATCAGTGGATATGCATTTGTGGGCACGTGTCCTGGTTTGTGATGGAGATGACCAGCCTGAGACTGGAGTGAATTCTAACTTGTCCTCTGCCAACGCAACCTGCTATTTTCAATTCTGGAAAGTGGTTTATTATGAGAGTATATCTTTTTAATGAATGCATCAGTGTAATTTCATTGCAGTAGCACTTAAAGTTTCCAGACAAGGACGAAGGCATTATCATACTTGGCACTGCTCAGTGGACAGAGCCTTTCTCCAAAGGGATCAGTCTAAGGGAGAGAGAAAAAGCACAACCTAAGGAAACCCACACTTGTGGTTATGGGGCTTTGCAGAAAGACATCTTTATCCAGGGAACAACCATTTCCTCAATGAGAGAGCTTAAAAGTCAGTATCACCGCTCTCCTCTCACAAGAGATGTTCAGTGGGATATCTGCTGGAGCAACGCAGACTGATCACCTTCACCGCTGGCTCCTACACACAAGGAACACGATGAAGGATTTACTTTGCAATATGCTCCCACAAGAACTGCATTTCTAACAGAAATAAGGGCTGCCTGCGGCATTTTACAATACACAACCACTCCACACGCCTCAGAGCTTAACAGGACCGGACACTTACACCAGAAAACAAATACCAGCTGAACAGAGCTCTGGCTGCCTCCTGCTTAAGCAGGGAAGCTGCAAGCCCTCAAGCATCACCCTGGGTAAGGATCAGCCTCTTGCCATGAGGAGGGCAGGAAGAACATCCCTGTGCTGTAGCACCAGGACTCCTCACAGTACAAGCTACATGGTCAGAGACAGGAGCTGATGGGAGGTTTATTCACACTGTGTGTCTGGAGTTGTTTTGACACACAAGCATGGGACTGTGCTTGTGACCGTCACTGCAGCTCTGGAGGGGCCCACGTCCAACACAGTGAGCCAGGAGCAGAACCCATTCAAACCACTATGGCTACAGTGTGGGGAACGCTAACTGGCTCTCACATCTTTGCAGTCTCAAGACTGGCAGTCGTGATGGTCACGGCTCATTGATCAAACCAGGTTACATTCACACAAGAGGAGACTCAATCATTCAAGCACATTCACAGCAACAGGATTTTGTTACTTGCACCAAGTAATCACCACTTACAGACAGGAGCAAGCTCCCTTGGCTGCTGAACCCATCAAGCCCCTGGCTGGAACTGGGTTTCATCCCTTCACATCGAATTCCAGCAGCTCCACGGATTCAGATAAAACCCTACATTCAAATCCTGTCACTACAAATCTTCACCAAGTCGTCAGAAGCTGAATAACAAAGGCTTTGTCTGACACTACAAGCGCAAAGAAAACAGGTACAAAACATTATCTCCCATCTACTTCCAATTCCTTAAACTTACCAGGCCAGATCCACAGTGGTGCAAATCAAGGAAGGGTTTTAACAACGGTGATTTACACCATATGAATATCTAAAGAAGCAATACTTTAGAGAGAGGAAAACGGAATTTACTTCCGAAGTGCCTCCTAAAGCATTGGTTGATGTACTTTGTTTCTCAGCAGAAATCTAATTTAGCAAGCATTGATGTATGGTCAGTGTACAATTCAAAAGGAACATATCAAATCACGTACAGCTCTCACCAGCATCATCTGTTGGTGATACATGGCTGCCTTCTCCCTAATGCAGTAGTTTTCGGTATTGTCATCTTCTTTAGTTATTGTTACTCAGGCGCAATTGTTTTTATTTTGTGTTGCTCCAGCCCATTCAATGAAATGGATGAACATAAAAGTCTTTCCCCAAGAAAACTGAAATCCATATCCTGCAGATCACACATACACACACACACATTCCATCCTGGCCTAAAATCCCAGGGACAAACCCTGCAATAGGTTTCTAATGCGACTTCTCAATCATTCCTATTCACGGTACCATCCAGAACTTCCAACTGTCACTGCCCCATGCTCATGCCTTGCCACACTGCTCTGTGACCATGGAACATTCCCCACATAGCTTCAAAATGACACTTACGTATTTCAGATTAGGAAAAATCCAAACAAAGGCATTGTAGCTCTCCATCTCCTCAACATCTGGCCCAGATTCACCCTGTTATTACTTCAGACCATGGCACTTTCTCCTACCTACACTGGACTCAAAGAACAGCCAGCTCTCCCTAGGCATCTCCTCCTGAGACAGGTGATTTTCAACCCACAGTTCATAATGCCTCTGGGCATCTCTGCAAGGCAAGAAAGGAGCACAGCCTCCTGTCTGTTCTTTTCAATTCTCTGGGAGTGCAATAAGCACCCATAGAGAAACAAAGGCACCTAACACTGGAACTGTCGAGGTGAACAGATCCAGCAATAACAGGAAGCACCACTTGAGATAAAGGAACCCAACCTGTCCAATGCTTCCTTGTTTGATGATGTTTCTGAACCCCCAGTGGGCTCTCCCCAGCTCTTCTGTATCTGCCCCAAAGTGTGAAGCCAAGAACTGGGCAGTGCTGCACCTAAACCCAATCCCCAGTTGAACGTGGACTCACACACATGGTTGGGATGCCAACGGCCACACCTACCAGCCCAATCCTCCTCTACACCAAGCTAACCTCCTTCTCTGAGGAAGGAAGCGCTTCTTTATTGTACTTTGGGATTGTACTTCATGCTTGAGCCTTGAAAGGCCAAAGGCGTTCTGACATGCTGTAGAGAAGAAAGGAAACATCCAATTTCAGGTAACATCAAAAGCCATTGCAGGACTAAACTTGATATCACAAGAACATGACACTGCACATATGTCCTGTCTTACAGCTGCACTGCAGTCCCCTGACATGCTGAGAGGCCAGAGACTTCAGCTGGAGAGTAATGCCTCATTTGGCTAAGCTAGAAATTGCCTAAGTGAGCACAATGGGCACAACAAGCTGCCAGATCTTCCCTTGAGGCTGAAGTCCTCTGTCCTTAACAGCACAGCACGCTGACCTGACACAGGCTGTCTCCTGCCAGCCTGCTTCAGCCCTACCCTGGAACAGCCTGGAAACAGAAGGCACTTGAGTCTTCAAGACCCCCACCAGATTTATCATTCGCTTTCACTAAAAGATTGCTGTCAATCTTATTAATCTTCTTAAAGATCAACTCCACGTTACCTGTTGTGTAGCTGTAAGAACTCGAGCTGCTCTGCAGTGAGTACCAGGACACGTAGCCTGTTGGGTTATCAAACAGACATCACGGTGTCATGCTGGCTTTCCCCAGGTGCATCCCGTATCCTTCTCAATCACTCCTGCAGATTTATATACCACTTTACCATCTGCAAAGCTTACAATCCACACGGAATCAAAGCGAGCTACAAGACAGGACAAGTATTTAGGAGAAAAGGCTTGCACATAGTGAGGGGAAGGGGGATGGATTCCTTCCAGTTTCACTGTCAGAAAGGGAGGCAGGAGGGCCTAACGACTAAGAATAGAAGATACTAAAGAATTACACTGGTGTTGTTTTAATAAGTATCTAGAAACCCCCTGGTAACACATTCTTTTGACTATAAGCAGTACCAGAGTAAATATTAATATAGTCTGTGTTCATCAAGAGATGTTACTGAACACACATTTTCACAGCAGTTCCCTTAAAAAACACTGCCTTTCATTTGCCCTAACTCGGTTTAAGTACTTGGAGAGGCGCGGGCCCCACACCACCAGGTCCACATCCAGCGGACAGCAACAGATGAAACGTTGGAAAACGTTTCAAGCACACATAAAGGAACCGCTGCCTGGCCAATACCGAGGGGGAACGTCAATGACCACATTACTAGCTGCTCCCCAGCACAAACGCCTCGCTACCTTCTCACCACATCTCAGTTTCCACCATCGTCCGTGAAACCCCCAGTGACAAAGGCCACACTGACCCCTTCATCCGGAAGGCTCCGGAACCATGCCCCTTGAGCAGAGGAGTGACATGGGCTCTGCCAGCTCCGGCTGGATCACAAAAGCAGAGACTGTTTGCATGCTCTACTGACCTACAGAGAGCCAGGCGAGCAGTTTGTTGATGCAAGGAACATACACAGAGAGAAAGAACCCCCTGAACCTTTTAACAGGGAACAAAGCACAGGAATGCTGTCAGCAAGGCCAAACACAGCCCAGCTCACCCCGCTTTAAGCAGAGTTGAGCTTTATCAGCATAAAGATTTGCCATGTTGGCAGCTCTTTGTACTTGCTTCAAACCACAGCCGAGGACTCAAGAGTAAGATTCCTCATGTAAGCTGAAGACCCGCGCTTCTTCCCACTCTATCCCATACAATGAACATCTCGCAAACCCAAAGGCAGGGCTCTATGGCCACACGAATGAAGCATCTGCAGTGAGCACTGAACACAATCACCAGGCACTTCTCACACCTCCAGGCTGTGCTCCTCTGCAAGAGCATGGTGACACTCCCCTCCAGCCCTTTGGGAACCAGCCTGTTTTTCACTTCCTCAGATCTGGAAAAGAAGCTGTGCCTTTGCTGGGCTCCACTTACAAGTCTTCACATAGCCATTCACAGGGAATCCAGGGGGATCTGGAGCACACGTGGAGCCAAGACTAAAGAGCCTCCTCTCCTGTGACTCACGCTAAGCTCCTGCAACCGAAGTGCCACGGAATCAGTCATCAGACACTACCAAGACACATATCCAGAGCTACTGCTGAGCTGCCGAGCCTGCCATGGAACAAGCCTAAGCCTGGCCAGGGTACCCAGAGCCCCATCCCGACCGCAGCCTGGGCACACCGCAGTGCTGGCACAGCTGTCCCCCGATGCCATTCCAGCTGCCCGCTCCAGAGCACTGTGCCACTGAGTGCCGGAGGCAGCACTCTCACACTTTACTGCTCTACACAGTGCGAACGCGCCTGCTGACTGCAAATCCATCCCGGAGACAAGCAGGGTCACCAAGATCCGCACTCCTCTGGCTCTGCCATCAGCATTCTTCTGCATGAACCAACCACCCCATCTCACAGGAGCATCAACAGCCTGGTGACTTGCTTCAGAGGTGACAAGAAGGGAACACACAGCTTTGTGAGGGAGCAGGCAGGAGTCTTGCACTAACAATGCCACCAGCAAGGGAGAGGCTCTTTCATCTGTGCAGTGTGTATACACATATAAACCTCCAGACATTTTCAGGATTCACACATCTGCTACAGAGCCCAACACCCAGTGCTGCAAGCTCTGGCTCATGTCTCAGGTTCAGCATGAAGCACACTCTGAGGCTGACATCCCAGAGCTGCTTCTCTTAGAAGCAGCTCCACTTCCTAGGGCAGATGCTACCTGTTTTAGTCTTGCCCCTCTGCTAATGCAGAAGGGCACTGCACACAGCAGCTTCAGATGCACTTGACGTGATGGTGCACTGGCTGTGCCACAGGACCTGTTCACGTGTATGTAGTTTATCCCACCCCAAGTGCAAGGCATCATGCCTTGGCTGAAAGACCATTACAAAAGGTTTCCAAACACACCATCCAAAGGTTTAGCTACCAGGCAGCTCTAGCTTGCCTCATTTCTGCAAGGCAGCAGCAGAAAGCTGCCTGGAGGTACTCAAGAAAGCCTGAAGGTCAAGAAATTAAGAACAAGGCTTTGGAAGCCTCATGAAAAGGGGCTCCAGCATCTCTCATCACATATTACCATTCTGACCAGCTCCTGACAGCCAGCGGCTCGGTCCCACTCGCTGACGTTGCTAGGGACAGTTGCTAGGCACAGGCACACATGGAACAGCTCAACCACGGCTTAAAGCAGGGCAGCCTTGGCAGAAAGAGAAAGGGGAGGGGGAAAGCCCCGTGGCTTTATATATACAGGCATTTCTTTGAATGCTGAACAACTAGGTAATAGAGTTTGGCAACACTGCAGACAAACTAGCTTGCTACTCTCTGGCTTCACTAAGAGCCACCATTCAATTCCTCTCTCCCTTCACAACAGTCATGCCTCTGGCATGCAGCAACACCAATTGTCTGGGGGTTTAGCTCAATACCAGGCACTGCGGGAAGCCAAGAGCAGCAGGAGACAAGGGGAAAGAGAAGTGACATCCCCACAAGCAAGCAGCAGGGGCTGTTCTCAGCCATGAGCCTCGCACAGTTTGGACCTGAATTTCGGCCTAGGGCTTCTTCTCAATAGCAGTGATTTAAGCAAAGTCAGAGGCTGCAGGCGCCCCCACACACCTGCAGGACACGGGATGTGGCCTCTTCTCTCCAGCATCAGGCACAGGACAGGAGAAGCTCTCATCCATCTGCTGGAACCCAGCATTTGATCTAGATGACACAGTATTAGCCACCTCCAGGACCACAAGTATGGGATGCCTTTAAACAGCAGTAACTGAAAACCTGCAATCGCCCACAGATGAGGCATCAAACTAGCCATGATGCGACCTTCACACCCTGAACATGGCAGTGCTGATGGCTGCACAGTCCCACCCCTCGCAGCAGCCACTCAACAGCCTCAAGAACAATAATTACCTGAAGCTCACAGCTGCATTAATTCCCAATTAAACCCGGAACCTTGTACAGACCATCCATTACTTGAAATCATTTGCTCAGCTCAGAGAAGCAACGGTTATCCCAGTGCTCAGCCAGAACGGCCTCTTCTCAAGGGATGTAATTTTCTCCCTTCAAAACTTTCTCTTTCAGAATTGTCTCTTAATCAATTTTGACTGCTCCCCGAGCACCGCAGCTCCTCGACACAGCCATTGTCAGCATAATAATAATACCAAGCACTTATATAGCTATTTCCAGCTTCAAAGCAATTCACAAGCATTAACCAATTAATGCATGGCCTCTCCAAGCTGTCTCCAGTGCGAGGAACAGCCCCACTGCCTCTCCCTGGCACTTCCCTTCATGGCTTTCCAATTACCCCAATATCTTTTCATCTAATCCCACCATCAGTCTCCTTTCAAGCGCTTATGCTTCATGGTTCAAAGTGACCCGGAGAGTGGTGCCCCATGCTCCAGTAACAAGAGAATGGCTGTGCAGCACCATGCAAGCTTGCACGCTTTGTTTGATACCAAGCCTAAAACAATGCAGTTTAGCACATGGTTAAGGCTCTGAGATGGAGCCTGGGAGGCCCCGATTTGACCCTGGCCTCACGGCAAGGTATCAATGAGATTAGGTAACTCCTTTGTGCAAGACTTCTCACAACCAAAATGAGCTCACCCAAGGACCACAGGTCCCTTTTCAACAGGGATTAAAGTGGACCAGGTTTACAAACACCTTTTTATAACCAAAGAATTGCACACAGATGCCCTGTAGCCTTTACAAACACACCTGAGTTTCGCTGCTAACATATCCTCTTACAGAAGCCCACTGGGCAACTACACACTTACTCAGGCATCTGAACAGCCCTGCAAATCTTGCCCTGGGAGTTCAAGCCTCAGTGAAAACGTTCAGCATGATTCAAAGGCTTCTTAGAAGTTGACTCTTATTTTCCCTCTGCATCCGTAAAATGAAGGCAGATTTAGCTGCTCCTCAACTTCAGTCCCGCCATCGCTGCACGTGGCGCAGGGCAGGCAGGGTTTTCTGCTGGGTATGCAATTCCCGATATGGGAGTTCCGTGAATCTCACATTTTACCCATGTCCCACAAGCCTGGGGCTTCTCCCAGCAGTAACCTCAACACACAGCTGAAATGAGAACTCAGAGAAGGGAACTTCAGTTGACGGAAAACTTGCGTACGAACCCCTGCAAAGGGACTCCTCTCACACGCAGCATTTTCACTCACCCTCATTTATACGGTGCTAATTATGACCCCCAAACCAAATTTCTCAATTTGTATCTCACTTGTTTTCCAGATGGAGAATATTCACATTTAAATGGCTTATCTGTTGTGCCCAAACAAACCCATTTTCATCTCAGGTGCTAGGACTCCTTTATCTCAAGGAATGGAAGAAAGGTGAACCAAGGTTTGAGGTGAAATCCATCTCACAAACCACATTGAAGGCCCCATTTAAAGGCTTCCTCCTGATAAATTTTCATCATTAGTCTCTATTCCACCTGGATTCTACCAAACCCATGCTATCATGAAAAGACTTAAAAGTAGCTGCAATTTCATTTGCCATTAGTTATGAAGCTGTATCCCCATCGATAAAGCCCAATGCTCCCTCAAGGCCAGCGAGGATGGAACTTGCCCCAAGAGAGATCTTTGACCCAGCTACAAATCCCATCTCATAATAATTTAGCAGACCTCAGTCCTTGAAACTCTCACAATATTACTAATTTCATCAGTACACTGATAGAGAACTGCCAGTTTAAAGAGGATAATACATTGGATATAGAAATGAGTCTGCCCTAAGCTCAGAGGGAGTTGCAAGCATTTTCTCTCCTCCCCACCATGTTTCAGTTTCTAGCTTATATCTTTAAACATCAGTAGATCAATGTGGGTATGTTTTCATGCATTTATAACTACATGGAAAGGATAGAAGTGACACAAGTCTACTATATATATACTATGGGAGTTGCAGTGAAGCCACAGTGCCTTTATTAGCATGCAGGACCCAGAACAGAGAAGATAGAGAAGTTCTATAGATGATGACACAGAAAAACTGACTTGCAATATATAGCTAATGCCATAAGCAGCAAAGTAGCTGTCACTAATGTTCAGAATCTCATATCTTCAGCTACTAAAGAAATAGAAGAATCCTGAGTAAGCAGAGCCTGCACTTATTAAAAGCTCTCCACTTCTACCACAAATCTCATTTCCCTACAGTCTCCACAGAGAAAGGTTCTATACATTTTACAAGTGCTTTGAGATCTTCCACCAAAACACTCTGCCAGGCATTTGTGCTACAACAGCTTGCACTTGTATTATCGCATCTGAATTACAAAAAGAGGCAAACAGAAGGCAATTTCTCCAGGGAATTTTTGTAGGGATATAAATCCAAGTTTTACTTGATTCCGTTAGCAGCACTTTCCCATTCACTTCCTTCAAGTACTGCTGCACTTGATATTTATTACCTAATGCCTACTTGTCACCTTGAGCAATCAATGGAAGTCACAAGTTGACAGTACACAGGAAAGTTAATTCAGTTCACCCAATGGGACAATAAATAGCTACAAAAGGGTTTGAATAGATTATCCATAGAAAAAGGGAAACATTCTAATTACACTGAAGTTTTCAATGCCTTTACACATGAATGTCCCACGTACCACAGCTGAAACTCTCAGCTCTGTTCCGAGGATACCTGCCCCTCTGTCCAAACACGAGCATGGCAACTGCCGGATGCTCTAACTCTGCATCACCACACTGACTGACGCAAGACAGAACAACTCTCACACTAGGTACCAACGTACCACAGCTTGGACACAAACATCCCCCCCAGCTCCAGGGGCTCAACCTACTCGTATGCAAAGTCCAAGTCATTTCCATACAACTCCAGCATCCTGTCAACTCCACCTATGTATAACTAACAAGGAAAATAAGAACTTACTTCCACTGGCACTAACATTATGTTGTACTATGTTAATTTTCTTTCACCTCCTCCATTTAAAACCTCATTTTCACTCATAGACATATTCTATTTAATCTCAGTTTATAGCCCAAAAGCAGATCAATAGCTTTCTTTTTCAATCTACAAAGCTCTCAGTCAAAGACTTAACAAGGGGTGAACAGAACTGACCTGTAGGTTCAAATTGGGCATTTCTTGTCTCATTTGCTAACTGCACTCATGATAGAAAGCAGGAAACTCCCCAAAACATCCCTCAGTGCCAGATTCCTGGGCACAAAAGGTCATAATTTGTTCTCTAATTTAAGACTGTCACAGCACCTAGTAGCAACAAATGACAGACCCTCCCATAAAGCATTTTCTGGAGCACTTCAAACCCAATACAGCTGCTTTACCATCCTTTGAAGAGCTACATGATTCGCACAACACCCTTTGATCATTCCAGGGCTGCTGCCTTTGGAGGTTGAGAGTTAAACCCAACGTTAGAAATAAAGCCCCAAGTCTTTATTTCGGGACCAACTCCCTGCCCCTCCAGTCCTCATTATTTCAGCAGGTGGATGTTATTTCAATATTAACAGTGAGTCCTTCTCCAAGTGGTGCTTAACTTTAATGAAAACACCCCAGGACAGTCGCTGACAGATGTCCAGCGTCCACAATCAGTGCCTAACCTTTCTCTAATGGAGACAAAACAACTATAGAGGGATATAAACAATATGCTGCATGATGCAAGTAGCATCTTTAAAAATGGCATTGACTTTGGACAAGCACCAAGCTTCATTATCCTTCTGAAGAAAATTTCCCTTCTAGGAGGAAATACATTTTTCTTGATACTATTATTTGATGCATCAAATGGGAAAGGAACATTGAATTGTGCCTTTGTCACAGAAAAAATGAGCCTCCATTTTCTGTACCTCCAACCTGGCTTTAACTGTTCCCCAGCATCCGAGCAAGCCCCCAACAAATGACCAGATCCTCCTCTGCTCTGCAGCAATGAGGGAGGAATCCTGCTGACCATAATAGAGTTGCAGGGTTGGGACTGGGCAACCTTTAAGGTCCCTTCCAACCCCAAGCACTCTATGGCTCTGTGATTCTATCATTTTCCACTCTATAGACAAGAAGCTGAAGCTCACCCAATTTCAGCAACTGCTTCAAAGCCAAAGAGCCTGTGGCAGGTTAAAATCTGAAGATCCAGACAATCCCTTCTGCCAATGCCCCACACTCCTGAAGACCCATATCCAGTTCCCTGACGCTTCCAGCAAATTCTTCACCTGCTCAAGTCTATTTCTGACTTTTAGTTTTCTACCTGAATACTTCTTGAAGTTCAGTAGCAGACAGACAGCTCCCACCTCAATGTCATTCACAATTAATCCCAAATTGTACATTAAATGGTTGAATTCACTCCAAGCAATCAAGGGAGAGAACCAAGAGCATAAAACTTGCATAGCTAATCAACCTAGAGCAATTTGTATCTGCTGAAAGCTTCTCACAAACATCCCCAGATCTCTCTGCAGAATAAATCTGTGAACTGTCGTAGGATTTTGCGAGTTCTCCTTAGCCCCATTTTACAGATGGGGAAGTGAAAGGGAATGACTAAGGCTCACCTCCTCAAGGATTTGTAAGCGCCAACAAGCCATGGCAAACAGCAAGAACTGGGCTGTAATGACTTCTGCGAGTCAAGAGAGAGAGTGTGCAAATAAGAGCGCACTGAACCACAGAATCCCCAGTTGTGGCTAATTCTCTAGCCGTGATTAACTCATCTTTCTTGTCTATTTTAGTACTCCCTGCACCTGTTAATGCAACCAGCTCCGGGCACCGGCAGCGCCAGGATTACCACGCTGTGACCCAGGCTTGGTGAAACATCCTGCCGACACCTGAGAAGCAGCTAAATTCTTCTCCCTAAAAGAGATGGAGGAGGCACTGTATGACTACAGTGGGGATGTTTGTATCTCGTAAGGACAGAAAGTACCTGCAACCACTGCTGCAAGGGGCTGAGCCCAGGCATGCACCTCACGCTGGGAAGGAAGGATGAACACTATACTGTTCATTGCAAAGCCACATTAAATAAACAGGGGGACACCAATCCCAAACCCCTCTTTTCCACTTTCATGCAAGGGAGACATAAAGAAGTGTTACATCCAAGCTCCCTGCAGCACAGCGTCTTCATTCTGGCCAGCTGTGTTCATGGCAGCAGCAAAGAGACAAACAGAGTTAATTTGATTTCTTTAATCAATGGGATTTTCCCAATTACACATTAACCACCATCACATCAGCCTGCCACTGCATAGCATGGCAAACGCACATCTATTTTACAGGTTACTGCACTGCATCCTGTTTATTGCAAGCAAAGTACATTGATTCCCATAACTGCACTCCTCCAGAGCCAGTGTGTAAACACACAAACTTGGGTGCTACTATCACTGTGCTGAATCACTGTGTCTCGATCCCTCTGAAAGCCATGCAAGTGCCTGCTCCTCAGAGCAGGCTCTCACCCCCACAGGAGGCCTCAGAAACAACCTGATCCTTGCACTGAAGTCACCTCACAACAAGTAGCTTCACACTCCTCTGGGGAGAATTAAGGAACAAAACACGAAAAGGGACCTTGCGTTTAAGGCTGGGACTGACACCTCTACTGCTCTGCCACCAGCTCCCCAGCGCCCTTGTGTAAGCCACTCTGTGTGTAAAGCAAAGTGCTGCCCACGGAAGGGATGGCTCCTGGGGCTGCCCCAAGCACTCAGGGTGAAAGTACCTAAAATGACCAACTCAAGGAATACAAAGAACAGGCAGACAGAAGTGCAATGGTTTGCCTACGATGCCACAGCATGGATGACTTGGCAGCGCTGGGTTAATGGTAGGACTCCAGGATCTTAAAGGCCTTTTCCAACCTAAATGACTCTGTGACTCTATGAACTGACCCAAATATCCAAGGCTTGAAACAGAGTCCACGCTACCTCCCCACAGTTCTCTATGTATCATTATGGGCACACACTTCCATGGAAGAAAACACACTGGATTTGGGTGTTTTTCACTGAGAACTCACAGTGTACACACCAGTGTCAAGAGACGAGAGAGCGTATTAACTATGGTTCAGCCAACACAGCGGTGGCCCAGCCTCATACCTACAGGCACATGCAAACACAAGGATTGGGCCCTATTCCCATCCACCAGAGGATCATCTATGTTACACCAGTGTGAAGTGCTGAAAACTTCTGGCCCAGATGACACATCTTCTTCCAGCACCAAGGACAAGGTACATCAACCTGACACCGCGCTCCCAATCCCGGGACCCAGAAGCCAGCCTGATCCCAAGAGCTGCACCCTCTGAACGTTTTCCATAAGTGACTCCTTCCCAGTAACAAAAGACAAGAGCAAGACATGAATGAGTACATGGAAATCATTCATGCAACTTAGCTCCAATATCCTCGCTGCTTCAGCAACAGTAGGACTTGGATCAAAACGATATACTCAGCTACTGTCACAAAATGTTGTTCCATCATGTGCCACAACCAAATGTAATCAGGCTGGCGACTATTCCCTTCCTTCCCTCCTACAAAAACACACCTACCCACCACTTCAGAGAGTTCATGGCTCGTGCCCGTACCCCTTGAAAGGAAAAATGTACTCAAATCACCGAGTACTGCACCCTGAAGCTCCCTCCCTGGAAGAGAAAGCGCCCCTGAACGGCTCTTCGTCCTGTGGAGATTCCAGGTACCAGAACAAACTAAAAGGAGGATTTACAACACAAATACATACAGCAGAATCCGTGCACACCTTCCTGCTCCTTCCCCCTTCAGAGGAAGAGGCTGTCCCAAACTATTTTCCACCCAGAAAACCACAAAACTACAATGGGTTTAAATTGATGGGACCCTATTTCAACCCGGTGCATCTTTCTGTAACACAGTGCAAAACCAGATGCTGACCAGCAAGGCAAAGCAAGTAAATAATGGTATTGAGACCCCCTTTATAATCGGCCTTCCAAAACCATTCCATATGTGCATATTCATGCAAACATGGCCAATACATACCCTAAATGCACCTCCTGCCCATGCATAGCTAATTACTAAGGAGAGAACAGAAAGGAAAACCATTCCTGATCCCACCCGTTCCGACAACCAAGAAACACCATTTCAGAATCATCACACACTGCACGATCACTATCAGCTCGCAGCCACAGACAAATTCAGTGCCCTCTGCAAATCATTACTGCGCCCTTAAACCCTTCAGTATAAAAGGAGAAACGATACAAGCCACTTCCTCTCCCCTGCTCCCCACACACACAATGAACTTCAGCATTCACAAACCACCACCTCCCTACAGCTTGGTGGGCTCTCGGCACAAACAGAAGCTCCATTTCTTGCCTTCAGACATAGTGGCAGCTGAAGAAGGTACATGCTTGTGGGCCATGTTTTAGAAGGACATTACTGGGCAACAGGACGACTGTCACAGCACAGCTGATGCGCTGCGAGCAGGGGTTCTCTCCCTTCTTATTCCCAAAACAACCAGAACTACGAATGGGGAGTTTCACATATACAGCTCTACTGCCACACTATGGGTACTCTTGGTTATTACTACCTACATCCACCCCAAGAGCAAGCGAGGTGAGAACTGAAGCATCTCAGGAACTTTGCTCCACAGAGGTTCAGCATCTGCTCAGCGAAGGTACTAGAAGTCCAAGCCCAGACTAAAGCTACCTTCTGGGATTAAACCCTAAAACCACCGAGGACGCTGTAAAAGGCGGGTGCATTCACTCTGCATTCACTGTGATCTGGGTACCAAGCACTAAGCCACTGATCTCAAAGCCAGTTTCTTGTTTTGATGAGAAGATCAGGACAGGATTTCAGAATTTGTTTAAAAAGAGGAGCTATTGATCAGTGCCTCCAGCTCTGATGCAAATAAACATCTGAGGTCTAAAAGGCTGTTACAGATGATCATCTGCTCACAAAGGAAAACACTGAGCACCAAGCTCCCGGTGAAGGATCCAGAATAGACAGCACTCTAAATGCAGAGAGAACGGAGCTAGGGGCCTGGGAAGAAAGGATCATATCCTCAGCAAGCACACAGAAGCAGCCTGCAAGACATAGTACAAACAAGCTACAGACAGCTTACAAGAGAAGCTGCAAACCCCTAATATAGTGAATCACGTATTGATTCTGTACATCAGTCTACTTGTACCAGAAGAGCACAACAGAAACTGCTGGAACGGTTCTCTCTGGTGCAAAGGGTAAATGTTCCTGCTGAAGGAAAAGCATTCACCAACATTCATCCTTAACTGGGACCTGCAGGTTTTTAGGAGGTTTTATACTCCTTCCTAACAGAAGTCCAGTCAGCAAAACTCTTCGGGTCCACCGCAAGAGCCCCTGGGAGGAGCAGTTAATGCTTATTCCGGATCAGCCTTACATCATAATATCAGTTACAGTCCAGATAAAGTTCTCCCACAAACCCCAGCCCGGGAAGCCTTCACGCGCATCAACACAAACACATTCCTCCAGCCTAGAGACAGCACACAAGACAAACGTTACTTAGAAACTCTCGGAACCGGGGCACTGCACAGTGCTGAAAGCAGACCCTGACAACATGCAGCTCTCCCACTCTTCCCCCTCCTACACACAGGACAGCCCCTAAATATTTGCTGTTTACACCAGAAAAACTTCAGTCTTAAGATATGCTTTTGCTACAAGGGCAATTGCAGAAACCAGGGAGGAGCTGTAAGCAAAGCCCCCCCAAATTCAAGTCTTCTCTTGCTGTCTTTCCAGTCAATATATGCCTATTTCACAAAAAACGTGATGTTGAGACCAAAGAGCTCATATAAGAGATAACCAACATAAGGGCAGGAGGAATAAGAGAGAAGTGTTCGCATCTTCATGCAAGGCGTTCTACATCTATTTAATCAGCTATGGACAGACACTGAATTAAGATGCAAGGAAAAGACGGAGGGAGAAGCCGTGATGGCATTTTTCACAGTCATCTTCCATATCAGACAGCAACTGTGCACAAGTGATCTGACCCACCAGAGCAGGGGAATGCGATCAAATAAAGCCACCATCTATTACCCCATTGCTTGAAATTGCTGCTCCCAAGGGCTACAGAAGGAAACTATCTTGTACAGAGCTACAAAGGTCTGAAGAAAACATACTGCTTATTGAACACCACAGGGAAGCATGTGCTGCCACACAAGTGTATGCACACACACACAGTGTCACCCCCCTCCAAAGAGGATTAACAGTGCTCCTTTGATATAAGGAGCAGGAAGAAAAATGCCCCTAAAGTTGCCAGCTTTCTGCGTTCCACTTACCAGTGACCGAGACCGTCAGCAGCCCCACGGAGAGCAGCAGCACCCGGCTCCAGGAGCTCAGCTCCACCGTCATGACAGCAAAGATCCCCAATTTCCCCCAGTTCTCTCCGAAGCTGCAGCTGCATCCCGGCTTGTCCCATCCCAAGGAAGGTTGCATGTCAAAGGGCAGCAGGAATGGGGTGTGCTGGCGGTTGGCTGCTGTTGGGTTTTCCCCCCTTTTTCTTCCCCTTGGCTCTGGGCTAGTCCTCACCTCGGCTGGATGGAGAGGAGAAAGGGAAAAGGGGGAAAAACCAGGTCAGGCTCGGGAAAATTCTGGTTTTGATTTTTTTCAGCCCAGAAAAAAAATCCCACCGCATGGAAGGCTGAGAGCCGCTGCAGCTGGAATGAACCAAGTGTGGCAGCAGCTCGGGGAGAGGAGAGGAAAGGAGAGGCAAGGCGAGGAGAGGAGGGCTGGCTCGTCCCTCCCGGCGGCTGTCTCCAAGCCAGCTCCTCAGCGCTCGCAGCACACAGTCCCCAGGGATTTATACTTTTTTATTAGCCAGTTGATTAATCATTCCCGTATCTTTGCTCTCCTCTTCATTAAATGCTGGGGAGGGGAGAGGGCACGGGCGCAGCGAGGGGCTGCTCCGCAGCCACCCAGCAGATCTGCCTCCGTTTTGCCTCCCCAAACCCAGCACAATCCTCCCACCAGCACCCTCCCCACCCAAATCAACAAGCCCCACATTAGGCTTTAGCACTGTGTTTATCTGGATTGCACACTACAGGTTTCTCATGTAGGAAGCAGTCCCAGAGCCCCCCATTTTGCCTGGATCAGAGCGTGGTGTGCATATGTACACACGCAGACACGCAGCATCGCCGCTATTAAGACATCTGCGAGAGCAACGCAGGCTCCCGGCACCCCGCACCCCTCCTCCGTGCTCCGTAAACAACTTGATGGTATTGACACTATTTCTGTGATGAAGCAAATTTTGCTACAAACACAAGAGACATCATGAAAGAGCCATTTTAAACACCCCCCCAACCTGCCACTGGTCCTCGCAGCATGGATCCAGCAATGCACTGGCAATGGTGGGAGTGGGTCAGGAGGTGCTCTGGAGGTGAAAAGGGCTGTGCTGGCCCCTGAGCCAACAAGCATGCTTGGCCGTGGTCCTGCTGCCCCTACAGAAGGGGCGAGAGGGGTATTTCCCCGCCACTCCCCTTTTATTTAAGCATCTCTTAGTGCATTTGTCTCTGTAGCTACATGCAAGATGGGGAAAAATGCTGTCTGTTAAAGGCACATTCAGGAACTTAATTATCTTGGTAATGATGCTCAGTTCTATGGATGAGAAAAATCAGTCAAATGTGACAGCAAAGCTTTAACAGAAAAATAAACGTGAAAGATACCCTCGAATATCCTCCCCCCATCTCAGCAAGAAGCTGCTCCTGTGCTTCCCCTCTGGTTCCGAGGCAAGGAGCAGGCCCTCTCCCAAAACCAGCCGTCCTGCCGGCAGACAAGGGGGGGGGGGGGTCCAGACTGAGACCCCCCCCTCCATCCCTACCCCTCCTCTTCCCCCTTTCCTTGCCCAGGGAGGCTGCCGAGGCAGGGCACCAGAGGAGCCCAGCAGCAGGAGACGGGAGCAGGACCTGGTGCTGAGCCCCCAGCACCCGGCTCGCCCTGCGCTCACCACCCATCCCCCTGCCTCAGCGCTTCGCATTTGCTGCAGTTTCTTGCTGCAAAAGCCCCTCTCCAGTCTTGTTCCGGTTGCCTTGAATGAGCTTATTTGACAGCTAAAACCCAAATTATATCGAGGGCTTGCAAATCTGTCCCTCCACCCTCAAATCAATCCTTTCTCACTCACTTTCCCTGGGTCCCCTCTGCATTTCAATCCTTCCACTGCCTACATTGTGAACCGATGCCAAGAGCCAAGGCAACCAGGGCTGTTACATGAAAGAGTTGCTTTATGTCTGTTTAAACTGCAGTATCCTATTCAAATAGACCTTATTGTTCAAAGGCACAGATTCAAACACAAAAGGATCAGAGAACAGGGTACCACACTTCACAGCTCCATACACTGGTTTTCCCTTATACAGCTCTTCTCCTTAAAGAATCCCCCCATCCCAATATTGCATTCAGCTGAAGATGTGACTTGGTTGCTGCGCACCCGCAGGGTACGGGCTGAGCCAAACTCAGCTAGCCCTGCATCAGGAACAATCCACGGGCATAATACCATCATTGAGGAGACACAATCCCACTTTATGCCCAGTTAATAAAATCATACCTATTTCAAATCCAGTTTCCTCCCAAGTAAGTTCCCTTCTCAAAACCACTATGGTTTAGGGTCTAACTCCCTCCCAAAAATACTGTATTTGCTGAATGGACAAGAGTGATGAATACAGCAGAAACCAATCACCAACTCCTTTGATTACAACTCACCTCTAATGAGGAGGCCCCTGCACATTCTGCTTCACAGCCCATTTCTAGCCCCTACCACTCCCTCAGCTTCTCACCTTGCAGAATCAACCATACTAAAAGGGAAATCAAATCCTGCCTCCAGTGCAAGCACCGAGGTCTGCTCTGCACTGCCACCCGCAGTCACAGCTGGGCCAAAGGGTCTCTGGTCCCTCACTGCTGCCCTCCACATCCTCTGCAGGTATTTAGCCAACTTCTTTCTATTCCATGTCTCCCACAGTACCTCACCCTCCCTGCCAAACCAGCCCGAGCTGGTTCATGACTCCTCCAAAGGAAATAAACCACAGCAACATGCCCGAGTTTCAGGTTAATCCACAGAGCATTCCTACATGCATCATGCCCTAAAGACTACAGACAAGTGCCCTGGCTCATCACCACAACTGCTCTGGCGACAGGGGGAACCGTAGAAGGCACTGGGACCATGACCCTGCTCCCTAAAACGTTAAGTACCACAATTAGTAATCTGGTACTGGGGGGACCATCCAAAAGCCATCTTGCCAAATGCCACACAGTGAATTTCATTTCCTCTCCCTTAACCACATATTATCACTATTAGGGGGAAAAGAACATTTATCCAGGCATAACTATGAGTTAAGGGATAGCTATGAATAATATCTTTATAGCAAGGAACTCCAGTCACCATTTAACTTACATGACAGGAGAGTCCAGTTCCGGATTATCTGGAAAGAGTTGAGCACAGAGCCAAGACCTCAGTGTACAGTGTAATGCTTTTGGTAACAAAAAACACAGTGCTGCATCTGAAGGTGTGCATGTATCTTTTATGTTTAAAAAGATACTTTGCCTTCTATTTTCATACTGAGTTCAAGTTTTTCAGCCCAGCACCCAAAATGCCGTGGAAGATGTCAAGAAGAATCTGTACACAAAGCAAAATCCCATATCCAAGATGCGGAAAAAGAAGCAAGCTCCAATATGGAGAAGAAGTTCTTTTTCCATGGCAGTGGAAAGAAGAGCTTACATGGTGGCTGAAGGGTTGGAATATGGTGCTAGAAGGGCCCCACACAAGGATGCTGCTGCTCCTCTTTGAGCTATGGTAAAGTAAGAGTAAATACTAAGGGAAACACCCCTTCCATCTGCACCTCTTCCCTCGCACAAGGCCTCTGCTCATCACCTCTGGTCGGGGGAAAGATACTGGACTGAGGGCAAAAGAACGGAAAAGAGCAGAGGAACAGCCCTTGGTTCTGAGCTCCACGAGGCTCAAGCCACCTGCAGACACAGCAGGAACAATGGGGAGCTCAGGGGCAGCTGCATGCTGAAGACTGGAGCCTATTCCTGCCAGCAAAGGCTCTCAGCCATGCCCAAGGACAGGGCCCTGTCCCAGGGCTGGAAGGGCAGCGGCTGCTTCCAGCTGCAGAGCTCCTCCAGCTGCCCAGCCCCAAGGTTCCGCGGTTGCCATGGCTCGGCAGAACCAACACAAAGCACCTCCTCCGGAACGGCCTTTGTGGATGCAAGAGGCTGAAGGATGCTCCCTGGCAGGAACAGCTTTTCAGCTTCAGAAGCAGCATTGGAGGGTCTGTTCCCGCTGGGACCCTTCCCTAGGCACATCTGGATCCACAACAACACTCCCCAGGATGGCTTGGATGAGACTTGCCATGAGATCTGGAAACGGGTCCAACGACCGTCTGAGGAGCTGCAGGCGCCATTGCTGGTGGCCCCGCTGCAGCACAGGCTCTGCCCAGAGCTGCTGGAGAGCCTGCAGACAGACACCCCCAGGTCCCAGAGCAAGTAAGTGACCTCCAAGCGCTGCCCAAGCTCCAGCGGAAGAATCTGCTCCTCTGCGAAGCAGACTGCTGTAACCTGGTGACACGCAAGCCTGGGGCACAGGGCACATCGCTGCTGCCTGACTGCCTCCTCACCAGGCAAATTAGTCCCATTTTTGCCACTATAACAAATACTCCTTGGGAAAAGAAAAGCGTGTCCCATGAAATCTGACTACTTCAAATTCTGAAGCACCATAAAGCAGCTGCTGCATTCGCTTCCCCACCACAGTTAAAGAAAAACAACCACACACATCAAAATATTTACAGGAAGAAGTGAAAGCAGCATTCAAAGGAGCAAAATCGAAAATTAAAGTGTTATAAGGAAGCTACTGTAAACAGCTGATCTGTACAAAGAAAAGCTGAATTTAGCACGGAAAAATTTATGCCAAATCATGTTTCACAGGACAAATAATGGTAAGAGGGAAGCGTGCTCTTCACAGCAGTGGCATAATATTTACTGTGGGCTCCCAAAACAGAAACAGCAATCTTTATAAACCCAGCAAGGCTTTAGCACATGGCCAGCTCTTAACATCCACACAAAACCCCGTGTGAGCCTGACCTGCCTTGCCTGGTACATGGAGGAGTGTAAATGGTCATTTCATCTTTAACACCACTAACTTCACTGCTGGGGAATAGATCCTTTCATAGAGGAGACAAGGAGACACGGCAAGGGAAGTACCTATAGTGATGGCAGGCAGAAACCAGGAATTACAGCTTGGAGTACTGGCTCCTTCCCTTTCTCCTCCATATCCCAAATAAGCTGAGACCTTAAGAGTCTCCAGAATAAATACAGGAAAAGGGAAAACAGGCAACTGCAGAACCACCAAGAAGCCCACAGAGTTGCCTATAGTGGCAGGTTAAATTACACAGCTGAAGTACCTTTACAATTAGCGCATGCTCATCAGCCACAGACTTTGGTCCTGTCAGTCGCAAAGAAGTCTTAGGAAAGACACCACCATACAGAGCAGTGAAGGCCTATCAAATACCAACATCCTTCATTGTATTTTGTAGAACATTCTACTCTTACAGCAATACAGGTCTGGTCTTTAGCAGTGAGTCTACTGGCCGGCTTCACCAACGCAACTTGTAGCCCACTCAACATGCTATTGCAAGCAATGGCACTGGGCAGACAGCAGGTCAAAACAGGCTCTGTTTTACCACTTTAATGTCAGTTGTGAGCTCTGGGATCCCTGCAGTGAAGGCAGGGACTAAGACAAGCACAAGGACCAGAGACAAACTCAGCCTCTTCGGTTTAGATGAAATTAAAAAGACAGCAAAGTCCATGGCTGAAGTACCACCCCTGAGCTCAGAATAACGATCCTCGACTCATCCACTGAGTTGAGTTACCTTTGGCAGCTCATGAGGGCACTTCTCTCAGCAGTGTTTTCCTGTCATTAGCCAGCAGAAGTGCTCTCTGCACACACACTCCTACAGCAGGGCATGATGATCATCACTTGCTCACAGACCCCTGAGTCACTGCATCTTCCAACAACAGCCAAGCTGGAATACTAAAAATGTACCAAATGACTGCACCAAGCTGAAGGAAATGCTTTAAAATGAAAGCAATTCAAGTGAGACAGCCATAAGGTCAGTTTTGCACCTTTGAGTAGTACCCTGACTACCTCTACTACTGAAAAACTTAGAGAAAGACAGATTAAGAAGAATCTTTCAGTATATAGCAACTGTCAGTAAAGCTGGTACCCAACTCATTAGCTGCAATAGCATCAGTGGCCAAAGGGAGACAAGCATAGTTGCTACCTCAACTCTCTCCAACTACAGCCAGGGCATAGTGGGAAAGGTGAACTTTTATTCTAGTTGAGAAGGAACACCTGAATCTTACACATAACACTTAAGAAATGCAAGGCTTAGGAGTCTTAATCAGACCCAGTTTTAAGTCAAACCTCCTTTAACAACAGCCATATTCCACTTTCTTACAGCAACTACTTGCTAAATGAACCAGAGGGACTTGAAAGCATATACAGAGCAATGATTGGAAACAGAGAACGGGAGATGAAATTAAGAGCTCTCTGTGATGCTCAGCTTTCTGCTAAACCTGTTACCACCAGCCTTCAGAGCTCAGCAAAGTCCCACAAGAACTCCAAGGGGCTGGAGGATCACAATGTGACAGGCACCAGCAGCACAGAGAGCAGCAAGCTGGAAGCACCACTGGTACTGAAGGACACAGACACAGCCAAAGGCACAGGCACTCAGGTAGGGGCTGAGGAAACAAAGGTGGTGAAGGAAGTCAGCTCTGCCAAGAGCCCTACAGCTGTGTCATCAACAGCTACAGCAGGAGGTGAAGCCACAGGACAGGAGCAGCTCCCACCACATGCCAAGACTTGCTCCAAAACCAATGTCGATGCAGCCACTAAGAACGCAGGTATGAATCTGGGCATGGTCCCTGAACATCACCTGGGAGTCATGGGAAAACTAAGGCATGAACCAGAAGCTGCCCTACGGCGATGCCTTTCCCAAGCCTCATGCAAGAGACTGAAAACCGCCCAACTGATCATTCCATCTGAGAATTCTCATGCTACACCAGGATGCTGGTATCTCCCTGCCCTCTAACCAGCACCTATCCAGCCTCCTCACATGCTGAAACAGAGTAGAAATAGGAAGGTCGTGATTATAGAGATAAAGGTATTTGCTCATTCTAGAGGCCTGGTTTAGGGCTTGTAGCACAGTTTTGGAGGTCAGTGTTATTTGGGGGGGGAGGTGCTGTTTCTGACTTGCTGTTTCAGGGGGCATGTTAGGGTTTGTTTTGTTTGGGGTTCCTTTGTTATGTCATGACCTCTGGGTTTCCATTGTGAGACATTTAAAAGATCCTGATTTCTACCGAGTATCAATAACTACACTCCTCCAAGCATCTTAGAACAGGCAAAAACAGTGGTCCATGCCCAGATCTCCTGTTTAAGTTTCTTGGCTACAGTAATGAGACAAAAATCAAACCTATTCTCTGTTGCAATATTCTTATCTACGAGTTTTGAACTTTAGGCAAATGTTCCTGTCCTGTTCTCACAATGTGATTTGTTGTCATGGCTCAGGCAATTGCCTTTATTCCAGGTCCTGCAGGTCACAGTATAACAGCCCCAACAAGTGAATTTGAACCACTAATAGCTGAGTTTGGGGCGCCGTGTTGCAGAACTACAGCCTGCAAAGCAACAGACAGCTTAGACGTTGCTTAGAGGCAAACCACGTCCTTGTAACTGCAAATGTTCTACAGATGCATGAAGAGAACACACATTTATTAATAGCTTTAACCTTGTTTTGTTTTACAGTAACTACCGGAACATTGGATAAGAAAAGTGTTAAATACAATGCAAGTACTTCAGGCTTTACTACTGCTTCAGCGATCACAGGATTGAACCAACCACTGTGGCAGAGTCTGAGGTTCCCTCTGTTTCCCATCCTTCCCACCCACTTTCCACAGTTTCAGGTAATACAAAATAGACCCACATTTTGTTAGAATAGTACAGCCCCTGACCCCTCCGCCTTCAGCAGTTCCCTTTTGCATTTTTTAACTGACAAATACTTGCACCTTTTATGTTTTTGATCCCTTTACTTACAAATACTTTGCCCCTTGATTCACAAATACTTTAACATGATTTATTGCACACGTTTGCCTGGTAATAACCACGTAGCCACAGCTTTCTCTGGGCTGTGCTCCCCTTGCTCCCTTTGATACCCTCTGCTCATCCCACAGCTCTCAGAAGCTGTCACCAGCCTGTTATAAGAGACAGAGAGTGAGCACACATGACTCAGAGCACACGTTTTGCCCGACTGAGGTCCCTTGAATCCAAGGGAGTCCAAGAACCTTCCTTTCTCCATTAAGCCAATGAGCAGTTGGCACAGCAGATACCTCTCAGCAGAGGATGTGCACCCAACCCATCCACCTCTCAGCAGTCACCAGAGAACTGGATACGTCCAAAGGCAGAAGAGAGAGTAGGACGCAAACTCTTACTCCGGAGGGCTCAGACTTAGGGAGACTTTTGCCCAAAGAAATACACGTACCTCTGAGCATAATGCTCCCATGAAAACCTCACACAAAAGTCATTACTGGACCCACTCAGACTGGTTTAGAAATCGCATCTCATATCTGCTTAACAGGGTCCGTATCAGAGAGTGAGGATCCCATTCCAGCAAGCTCTGCACCCCTCCTTCGCATGGCACTCGGGACAGGTACGTCTCAGAGGTTATGAATATGCTTTACTCTGCAGAGCACAGATGCTGAGCACAAGAGAAGTCAGAGCAGTTTCTCACGTGCCAGGGCTGACACGGCTACCACCACAAAACCAGATCTGGGGACAAGAAGCTGAAGTGAGAGATGTTAATACAGTTTGCTGGAGCACCGTGTGCTGCAAACTGCTCAAGAGAAGGCCTTGAGCCTCTCACTGAAAACACTACTGCTTACGCTCCAGTTCTGTATAGAACTGAGAGACACCACAGCGTGCGCCTGAAAAACTTGTTTTGACAACTCCAGTCTGCGCTTGTGGCCCTCCTGCCTCATCAGTATTCCCGCCCCGCTCCTTGCCTTTAACTGCAAACTATTCCTCTTGCCTCCCCAGGTACCTCCATACAGCCCACAGCAGATTTTCCCCCCACCTCATGCTCCCATAGTGAACCACATCACCCTGGTTGCGCCGGCATATCTGTACCAGATCAGCCCAGCCACGCTGCACAGCAACATCCAGGACCTGCCACTGATGGCCAGCAGTGGGATCCAACTCCCGTTTTCCCCTTCCCAAGGGTATGGTCATGCAGATTTGCTTCCTGGTTTTTAGGAGTATGTGTTAGCTGCTGTAAACCTGCACAGAGCTAAAGATTCATTCAGCAGTTGGGTTTCATAATTACATTCCCAAATTCCAAATCCAAACCAAAGACAAGACTTACTAGAAAGTCTAAATTGTAAGGTAATTGATGCAAAACCACAGTAACTAAAGTGGGGTGAAGGAATCTGCAGCACTGTGCTATAGGAGATGCCACCTACAACTTCTAATCAATATTATGGATTAAAAGTATAAACACTTTAACTTAAAAAGAGAAATGCTTCAGCATGACAGGAACCAAAATATTTTGACACTGTCAGAATGAAATTAAAGGATTCATTTTGCTGCCTTTCTATAAAAACTGCAGTTAAAAATCAACACATTCCAAAGGTCTGGGAGAATAATCTCTGGAAATTCGAGCTGTGTAAATCATCTTCTGTTAATGCTTATGGGATAGACAGGAACAGCACACACTACATACCTCCCCCTCAGAGCGCCTTTCCAGTAATGACATCACACATCCAAGAAAAGGATCTCCAAGAGTTCCATTACTAGGAGGGAAAAGCGGTAATTTGGGAGTTAGACGCAATCGCTGAAGCTTGACTGAGTTCTGTGTTCCAGGCTCGGCTCTGTACCTGGAGGAGCTGTGACACCTCACCTCAACTATGTCACCAGCAACAGCCCTGGCAGATTTTAAGTTAAGCCTGTTTCTCTACCCAGTATCCAGAGAACACTCTTATCTGCCTGGGTCCTATAAGGATTCCATGTTTTTCCCGAAGTGAGCATTTCCATCTCGAATAAGCCCCTGTGATTTACACAGTATGGAACAGCTGCACAACAATCCATCTGACATGGATTTTCTTTAGGATGGCAGAATAAGAAGGGACTTTTTTGTTGTTTGGAAGATGAATACAAATAATAAAAATGTTTTATTTATATCAAATGCCTGAGCTGTTTAGAACTGAGTGTTGGTGCAATAAAGAGAGTTGATAGAAATCAGTCTTGGTGGCAGATTTCAGAGGAGTAACTCCAGCTGTATATTCAAAGAGAGATTAACACAAATACATTCAGTAGCTGGGTGGTGCTGCTCCATGTACAACACATTCCTGCTATTACCTCAAACACTAATCCAGATGGGAATCTGGATTTTACTATCAAAGAAGAGCAAGCCATAAACCTTGTATGGAGAATCCTGATTAACTATATTCCATGGTTATTTAATTGAGGAATTTCCAGGCTCGAACTTTTGACAATGAGCCCTTGCCCCTGCAAAATAGCTTCTGGAGCCTGACACTGGCTGTGTGTCTGCTGGATTTCAGCCACAGTCTGCTGGGTCAGAAGCAGAAGAGTGATTAGATGGGATCCTACAGCCTGCATGATACACGTCAGAACAAATTACCACAGCAGCCTCTCCCGGCCTTAAAACTAGTGAATGAGGTCTCTGTCACCGAGATCTGACAGCTTGCACCCACCCAGCCCTACTCCCAGCAGCAGGCAAATCAGTCTGCTCTTAAATTCAGAGACTTACACTTTGCTTAAGATTACCGCACCCATAGGAATCAAGAGGCGCAATTCACTCTTCACACTGCAAAACAGAAGCCTGGGCATGTCATGGATAGTCACAGGTCCTACAGGACGTAGAGCACCGTTCATTCCTGGAGGAGCTGATGGGACCAAACACGCTCAACCGCTGCACGCATACAGAGCTCGACCCTTTTTGCAACTCCCTTCTAGCACCTCCATTACCACTTGATGCCATGCGCTGCTCCCTGGCCAAATCTTGTCTCTTTTGTAACTCGTCCATATCCTCCATTGTTCTGTTGCGGGCTTCCTTTCAAAAAGAATTTCACAGAACAAAATAATTATTTACTTATGTTTTTCAAAACCTAAACTTGGATCGGAATTTGCTTTGGCTCAATTCAGATACATTCTGCCCCAGTAAACTCCCATCTTCTTGAAGTAGAATAGAAGATTGGATTTTTCTTCTGTTAAATCCACTGGCTGTTTTTCTCCAATATTCCTAATGCAATTAGCATAACAAGATAAAGGAATCATCAAGCCCTTTTCCATTTTTCTTCCTTTATAAAAGGACTGATGACAAACTGGAAATCAGAATCTGTATTGAATTACATTTGCCACAAAAGAGTTCATTAAGTAATAGTACATAATAAAAATCGTCTGTCAACTTGAAGGATAGACCAAATCCACTTAACGGAACAGCTGGTTATTTTCTAGAGCACTCTGTAGCTCACACAGTCAATACGAGCAGGGAGAAAGCCTGGGACAAAGGGAAATAAGAAACACTTCAGATATTAACATGCTGAGCCACAGTGTCACGGCTTCTGTCTTCTGCTCAGACGCAGATCACTGTAGGTAAGACTTTGCCTGTGGTACACTGATTTCTCCCTCATTCTATCAGTGGCAATAGGTCTTTTTACCAGGAAAAGGATTATGAGGCTGAGGGCATGACAAACCTTGAGATGCTTCAAGAGCTGGAACATCACGAGGGGACCTGAATTTGAATCTCACTCCAACACATCAAATGCGCCACGATGATGACAGGGGCAGGGGCAGATTTCCTCACCCCAGCTTCCCTGCACAAGGCTGGAGCTGCACTGCCACATCCGAGTGGAGGAGCACCACTGCTCCCCCCGCCTCCCCAGGCAGGAAACTCAAGTGTGAAGATGCTTCTGACTTGCAAAGTTTGTGCTCTCAGCAGCAAATCTGGGAAGAGAAAGCAGAAGAATCAGTGATAGTCACAGAATCACAGAATAGTAAGGGCTGGAAAGGACCTCAAGATC
Organism: Amazona ochrocephala; assembly: GCA_039720435.1. Classification (NCBI taxonomy): domain Eukaryota; kingdom Metazoa; phylum Chordata; class Aves; order Psittaciformes; family Psittacidae; genus Amazona; species Amazona ochrocephala. Next base: position 6,304,084 of record CM077886.1, on the reverse strand, counting down.
ATCGAGTTCCAACCCCCCCGCCATGGGCAGGGACACCTCCCACTAAACCATGCCATAGTCCTTCACTCTAACAAGCTACAATGGCTCCCGAGAGGAAATGTGCTTCCCTTGCCATATTCAGCTCTCTCACCAAATAACCCAAATCCATGGAAACCACCTGGACTGCTTTGGCTCAAGGGATTTGTTACAAAAAGTCCCTGAACTCCTGTAACATGCCACATACCATGAGAGTACTACAGGTAACATCCAGCACCATAGGACAGCATGTTGGGAGTAAAGGGCAGCCAAGACACAGCATCACTGTAACATGCACTGCCCATCCTGCATGCATTTCACAAGTCTCACAAAAGCAGCTCTTCTTAAAAGGGATCATTTCCATTTTACTCCTGTTGACTCTTCACCATTCACAAATTTATTACAAAGACACTTTCAGCGGTCCTATTCTTCCACATATGGATGGAGGTTTTAGGGAGCAGATTTATACAGTCCTATAATAAAGTCTCAGAAGAGCCTGGATGTAGAAGTCTAAACTTGGCTGCACACTAGATCTTTCTTGGTCAAAGCTAAAACCAAAACTAGTTATGAATGCTAAAAGTAATCTGTTATGCTCCTCTGTCTTTAAGTCTCATATGGAAACAGGATAGAACTCCAGGCCCGGCAGGGTGATGATCGCAGTGGAGCCGGCCAAGGGGCACCTCTGATCCAGGCAGAGCTTTAGAGCTTTACAAAACCTGAATGTACGATGAGCATGGACACACCACCGCACCAACCTCCATCTCAGATTCTCTAGAACTGCTGTGCTCATCACCTGCTGGAATGGGCCACAAGACACTGCGGTTTCCAGCTTTAGACACAAGGTTTTCCCCTTTCAAACATGCCCTTGTATTGCCCTGCTGTTGAGAACTCCAGAACTCCTCACTGAGGAGCAGTAAGTCTTGCTGAAGACCTCTCCTCATTCTCTTTATTGGAGCAGCAAACTGGAAGAATGCAACCGGCACTTGTCAGAGCTGCAGATCCCTGGGTTATTCTGGAGACGGAGCCACCCTCATGGGCAGGCACTGAGCAGCGTTTCTCTCGCGTTGCTTCCACTGCAGTGTTTCCAGAGTCAGCCCAGCTACCCAAACCAAACTTGCACAAACCTTGCTTGTGTGGTTCCCGAGCCCATTACACTTCAGATAATGTGGGGAGGGGGGATTGATGGAATAGCTATTAATCAAAGGATGGGGTTTATTCTCATGATGTCACACAGTGCAGAAACAGAGCTCAAGCAGTTTATTAAATTACAGGAATGCCAAGAAAAATAGATGGCTTTAATAACACATTTTTGCCTATCTGTTACATTTGATATGTAGCTTGAACAAGAATTAAAAACTTTTCCATGATCTAAAATTGCCATTTAAAAGGAAGAAAAAAAATCCCAAAATAGATTCTGTCACCGACAGAGAACACAATTACTCCAGGCAATAAAGTTCATTCTTCTGCTCACATGCAAGCCTACGGCAGCTCAGAGCTTAGGGGAGAGAAGAGGGGATGGCTCAAAGATCAGAAATGGTCTCTGAGCTTAAAAGCACAAGTGCATCAGGTAAGAGAGAACAGCAGCCATAGGCGCATCATCCAAGCAGGCCTGGCTCTGAGGGAGAAAGCTCTCTGGCTGGCTTACCTGGGCAATGCTCTACCATCACCCTCACAGGCTGGACACACCAAGCACCCAAGTCGAGCAGATGCTACAGGAGCAATGGAGTTCTGGGATGCCTACATACTGCAGCAGCAGCCACAGGTCAGCAGAGGCATCTAAAGGAGGAAGAGGCCTGGCCAGAAACCTTGACTCTTCACCAAGATCCAGCCCATCCCAAGAACTAGGAAACGTGTTACCGAGCAGCTCCAAGGCCAGACCACTTTTGTAAAACTGTCTGCATGAAGAACATCTGCCCATTATCCACAGCCCCCTTCAGCAGCGGCAGCCTCTTAACTAACAGTTCAAAGAGCATCCCTCTCTATACTCGCAGGCCCACTAAAAGCCAGTGCTACCTCATTCTTTTATTATCCTCCCACAACCCTACCTCCTCTCAATCTCCAAGACTCCGCTGTGACTGAGCGTACACGCACCCATCCCAACTCTGGCAAGCTGCAAAGTGAGTCACATTATCTGGATGGAAGGTTTCCAAAGCAAACGCCCAAATAGTGTTGACGAACTGAGTTTCTTTCCCCTGGGAACAGCACTCAGGAACGCTACCAGGGGACATTGTGCTGTGATTCAGGATGTGGTATGTCTAGCATAACAAGTAAACATGAAATTGTGAACCCATACCCTTCAGAACTGACACTCAAATGCTACAAGCAGCAAGTCTGGCATGTTTGAGATGGCTCAGTTATGTTGACGAACCAGGAGCCAGTTTCCACATCTTAAATTCCTTCTGTCTCTCAGCTGCACTTTATATATTGCCCTCCAAGCCCTGCCTTGCAAAGACAGACTCTGATAAGTGTGTTGTACTATTAGGACCTCTTAGTAGGGAGCAGACTACATGAAGTCTATATTTATCAATCTAACTGCAATTGTATGGGGGTGTCTATGCTATTTAAGGAGTAAATCCATCTGACAGAACACTATGGTTAGGGATAGCCCAAGGTTAGGAGAAACGCACTTCAGAAGACATCCAACATGCTGGTATGTGAATTTAATCTCCTTTTCATACTCACCTCTCAAACGTGCCCCTGTTAATCTTCCACAGATGCTTCGACAAAAGCAGGACCCATCAGAAATGAAGTGTCTTATTGAGCATGCACTCCCCTCACCTCTGAGAGCAGACTGTGTCTCCTGGGATAGGGGAAGGATCCAGCTGAGGAAGTGAGCAGCAGGAAGCAGTCTATACACATTTTCATGTTTCACTCCATGCTCTCCTGTTCCTTTGGGGCATGATCTATGGAGCTCTCTGCCTTGGCATTCACACACACACACAGAATACAAGGCTAGAAGGAGATTACAGAGGTCACTTAGTCCAACTCCTACCCTAAGGCAGGATCAACATTACATGAAACATCTGCCTAGATGACGTGAATATGGCTGACACAGGTAGAGCTGATCCTGCCTTGGGCAAAGAGATGGTTTATTGTGCATCCGAGTTAATCATGTTTACACAGCATGTCTTCTTAACAAAAAGGAGACCAACTGTTCACCAAAACGCCCCTTTCCAAGCATTCACTGCCAACACACCTTGTCCCTACACAGTGACTACTAAAACCAACTTCTGCCTTACCTGCACAATTGCTCCATAGGAGCTGTAATGGGCCCGACTGGGGAACAGTTACCCAAACTGGGCACGTGTTCTCCCCAGGCATTTCACCAAACGCAATCCACTAGGGACCACTGGCTTGGGTTTAGTGTGTTGGGGGGGGGGGGTTCATTAAAAAGACTGGCTCATTTTCTTAATAGACACATCAGCTCAGGATTAATAGCTCAGCGCTTTGCCCACCCACTTCCTACAGTATCTTCTCTAGTAGAAATAGTTTGTTTCTAAAACAAGCCCTATTTTTCATGCAGAACTTGGTGCTGCCGATGCAACTCTAATGCTATTTTCTCTAGTTCATTTGTTCAGAATAAAGTAGCTGGATTTCTGTTGAAAGCTCACGACCAGCTTCACTTCCTAACTCCTGACCCAGAAAGAAAGATTCTGATGCCGGCTTCCTGCATTAACTGCTAGAAGTTTGTTGCCATTAGTTATGAAGACTCTGACACGGATTCCAGAAATGGAAGAGGGGAAGGAATACTTTCCATCCTGGTCCCTTCAGCATTCCCGCTCTCCGCACATCCCCACAGACACAGCTCAGGGATGCGGAGACACACTGCCATTTTCCTGAATTTGTTCTGGCAGAAGCCGCTTCGTTGCGCTTCCCAAACCAGGGAAGTGCCTTTGTCACAAAGCCTGTTCCAGGAGCTCAGCAAGTGCCCAACGCTAATTCAAACACACAACTCTGTGAAGCAGCACAAGCCTATGGAGGCTGCAAAGACTCTTTTGACCCTTCTCTGCTCTTTAGGTTTCTCTCCAGAGCTCTTTCCCTGCTAACACTGCTCACACGCGGGTTTCCTCCAGCAGCTCAGTAACACCCAGGAGCTCTAACGCACTGCAAACAGATGGCAACAGACGGCATCACGCCTTATGTAGCAGGAGGGGGCTGAAGAGCTGCGTGTCTCAGCCTCTCCCCACCACAGTGCTCAGCACAGGATCCATGCCCACTCCAAGACCTCCCTTCACAAAGGCTGGCCCAGAGCTCTCATAATTCTTAATGCACACAACCAGCAGTAAAATATTAACTTTACATCAAAGCACATCTGGACAGGCACAAGCCTAGAGGAGTAGAAAAGCTTCACAAGGCAGGATAACATCACTGCAGGCAATGGTGAGTACAGAAACACAGATCACTGCTCTGGCCACTTGAGCTCTGTAGGGTTTCTTTAAAGTCTGTACAATTTGTTATCCAGTCATTCTTTTCCAATGGGTTTGCCCTGCAACTCATCTGTATGCATTGAAAATTGGGATCCATGGGGTGGACACAGACAGTTACTTCCCTCCCTCAGTAAGCTCTCCTGTACATCACACAAGTCACTGGCAAATGCCCACTTGCTGCTGTGGCAGCACCATTTGTACGCTACTGAATTAATCTTATTAGGAAGCATAAGATGCAGAGCATCTATTCCTAACTTCCTTTCATTTGTATAAATATGTTGCTCTGCCATGTTCCCTAATTGCTTAACATCTGCTAGAAGGAAGAGAAAATAAACACATGATGGCAAGAACAAACTGTAACACCCTTCTAAAAAGTGGAAACGTAGAAGTGTTTCATAGGAAGGGTTGAGAAAACCAGGAATACCAAAGCCAAGAAAAGTAAAAGCCATCCAACCCATAGAGTGAGAAAACTGCTTCGTCAAGATTCCTGCACTAAGACAATCAAGTTCACCCAGTTCAATTTTAGCTTTGGATTAAAGTGTTCATCTACCGCAAGTGGTGGCTGGCCAAAACTCGGTTCACATGAAAATAGGGAAGCCTGAGAGCCACAAAACCCATGGACAAACGAGCGACAAACCCCCAAGTGCCTTCCACAGCACAGCTCTCAGGGCACCAGGACACTTCTGAATCTGGGGTTTGTGCCAGCTTTGGTTTCCCATTTCTGGGCTTGCTAAAACAACTCTCTAGTGAACCCACTGAGAGAGACATAACTGAAACCAGAGAGAAGAAACCACCATTAACTGGCTAGATCCTCGCGCTGGCAGGAACAGAACAGCTGAAAAAGCCTGAACTCATCCAATTCTGCTCGCTCCAGACACGCGGCTCCAATCCCTCCTTCGCCCCAGACTGTACTTCAGCCCCTGCTTAAAAGAGGAAAACAAAGCCTAATCTCCTCTGAAACACATGAAGTCCCACGGTGCAGCCGGAACCTGCTGCACATCACTCGCACGTTTCCACATCATCCTGACGGAGCCGACAGCGCAGGCAGATTTTACTGCACAATTCCATGAATGACTCCTAACCACAGGCACAGAGGCCTGGGGACAGCACTCCATTCTTGTAAGCTTTTTTTAATAGCTTCTCTCCTATTGCCATTCTTTGCCTCACTCAGCAGCTTGCCAGGTACAACCATGGACTAAATCATGTACAAATGAAGAACTTACTGGTTTTAGTATTTTCCCTTCCATATTTTATAAGCTGAAGTCAAACCATTCACTGATAGAAGCAGCTTGTAAAAAGGGGAAAAAATACTTCACTTCCAAAAGATATTTCATCCAAAACAGTATTCATGGAGCCTGATACTCTGCGACAAAGCTAGAACAGCAACAGGAAAAACAGGGTACGATATAAGTCAGCTCACATGCTGGCAGTTTTAGACCCTGCACCTCCCTCCATCTTCTCAAGCCATACATGAAACACTTGCAGGCCCAACTTGCAGGAATTAAGGATAAGAAATGAAGACGTTTTAAAAGCCAATAGATCTTCTGGCCGGCTACTTTCAAAGATGTCTTATTCTTATATCACAAAACCAAGGCCCATGTCCACGGGAAAAGGTGGCAAGACACACAGCAGTGGATGAAGATAATCACATTTTTCAGTGCCATTGTTTTGCATATAACTCAGTTGCAAATCCACAGGAAACAAAATAGGTTATTAGAGTGTAGCGAGCAATTGACCATATCCAGGAGAGTCAACCTGGTGGTGAGAAAGTCAATGCACAGCAAACTGTCATTCCTGATGCACTTACAATTCCCACAGCAAGGAGAAAGCCACAACCCCCAAACATTTACCAGTGTCCACAGCCATATGCAGAGAGGCGCCAAATTCCAACCAGTGCCACGTAGCGTCCCTCAGAAGGAAAGGGCACAGGAGCTGTGAGAAGGGCCGAGGCATCACACATTGAGAGAATTCATGTCTCATGACCAGGCTGGGCCCATTCTGCATGGCCTCCCATGGATGACACTCACTTTGCATGTCTGACCAAGCATAGGCTGCAGTCCAGACTAAATAAACCTCTGCAGCAGAAGTTTATTGGACTGAAGGCACACTAACCACACAAAGGTTATAACAGTAAGCATGACCCGCAGCGCAGGCTGCACTAACAAGAGCTACCTGGGTTAAAAGGAAGGGGGAGAATCACTCATTTCAGTTTTTCCCGTTGTATTTCCACGTGAGTAAATATCTCCCGTTAGTTACTAGAAGTAGGTGAACAAACCGGAGGGTGCACAGTGAACGGCAATGGCCCCTCAGGTCCTGCTCACAGCCACTGTGCAAATAACTGAAACTGTTCTTCACTTGTTCGACCTTCACTCGCAGCATGCTCAGGTCACAACCACCCCTAAGCCTGGCTGATGGACACCATTTCAGTTCTCCACCCTCACTGGAGAGACACCAAGATAACCAACACAACACATGCTGGGATTTCTCCGGATCAAATTGACCATTCGTCTCCCGTGGCTATTTGAAGCTTTCAGGCTGCTCTTTACCTGCCATTTGATCTAACACACGAACACTTGAATTTTCATCAAAAAGCAAACTCAAGAGACGCTTGCTGCTTGATGAAGACAAGGCTGAGGAAGAACGAGGTCTAGATGAAAGCAATCTGTTCTACTTTCTGGCCAATCCATCAGTGTGTAATAACACCGCTTAAAGATGATGGAACACTATTCTGGCATCAAGTAAAGGGCAGAGACTGAGCTTGCAAGAGCTCACCTTTCATAGGCTGTGGAGGCAACTTACATCCCTGCTCCTATAGCAGGGAAAAGCCAACTCACTAAGTGCTTATTTGGTTGAAGTCACACAAGCTCTTCACAGCACAGATTTACAGGCACCCTGAGCCACTGCCACAGAGGAGAGAGCAGGGTGGCCACAAGACCTAAGTGTGTTCTTTCTCCATGTTGGACACACCATCTGAGCAGAGAGGATGGAGCGAGGATTCCAAACGCTTGGTTTTATATGAGCAAAATTATTCTGCCTCTGCTTTGCGGGCACAGCTACAGCAGAAGACGCAGCCTGGCCTGGCTGGTTAAAGGCTTTTGTCAGGACAAGTGAATACATTCCAAGAACACGCGGAATTATCACAGCACCTATGAGGAGCACATGCCTCGAGACTTCTGGATTCCAGGGCAAGGGAGGGTACTGCAGGCTCTTGGTCCACTGAAGAACGGTGGCTGGTGGGTGAAGCAGCATTAAGCCAGGACCCACACAGCTCTGCAGTGCCTTCCTGGGACACTGCCAGGCTGGAGACTTCCTGGCCTTTCTGGAAAGGCTCCCCAGGAACCGGGAGCCCTCAACCAGCACCGACTGTCCCCACGCTCATCAGACACACTGCAACTTGGCCGCACTGTGTCACTCCAGACGGTCTTTTTCTTGCCAAAGGACAAACTGATTCACACATGGATTTATGGCTGCAATCATCTCCCTTTTCAAGCCCAATCCTTCACCAGGGGGATACCTCTCTGGGAACACGTGAAACTTGCCACTCAGGGATGCCTGTCCTGGAGCACAGGGCCACAGCTCCCCAAACCCTCTTCCATAGGCAGCAAGATGAACTGCAAAAAGTGGCAGACAGCAATCTGTAGAAGTCACTCAAACATGAATGCATCAAACAGGGCAAACAAGCTTCGAACTGTGCTCAGTATGTGCCCTCTTTGCACGCCTGGGAGGAACACATCCTGCACCTCACCTTCACTTTACCAATAGCCACACAACAGGGAAGGAAAAAATAGTGAAGCAGGAAAGCCAAACCGCGCATCTGAACTGTGAAACAGTGACGGCAGCACAGCTGGATCCAGGTGAGTGCTCTCATCCACACTCAGAGTACAGAAACCCAGTTCAGTAGCAAGAGCCAAAGCACCTCCTTACCCCCAGAAAACCACCCTTCAGAAAGGGAGAAGGACTTAGTGTAGCAACACACACGGGTTCGGGGTAGGAAGAGCTGTGCTGAAGGCACAGGGTGGAAAGCACTCAACAGTAGCAATCTATACAGGATTAGAAGTTCACTCTTGGCAGCAGCAGAGCAGCAATTACAGGCAGGAATCTGGAGCCAGCTTTGGCTCTCCTTTGTTCCTGGGGAAACAGAGCAACTTTAGCGAAGTTACTGGGCTAATGCTGAGGAAAAATGCTAACAGCAGACTGCAGTGTTCTTCTGAGCCTCATCAAACATAGAGCCTGATATTTCACTGCTGCTCTTTTACAGTCATTTGCTAACTGGCACGGGCTCCCAGGAAAACACCAATACTGCTGCTCAAGATCTGCATCTTGGCTCTCCTTTGTACACCTCCAACGAACAGGAGCCAGTACATCCCCAACGACGCAAGCCAGGCAGCTCACAGTGCCCCTGCTGCCTGAGTTTCTGTGCAAGCAGCAGAGCTTTACCATTGTGAAGACAGAGGAACATCTGAACCACTCTCAGCCAGGAAAGGATCTGAAGTCTCGGGACAGCTCTGTCCTAGCCAGGAAGTGTTACCAAGCAACCACAACTTCAGGGAAGCCTTGTTGATACCAGCAAACCCAGAAATGCCGCTGCAGGGCTGCGGACCAGGCCAATTCAGGGCAGTTAAAGTGAGGTTCCTGCCCCTGCCCCAGAGGGGTAGGGGCCTTTTTCAGATGCTGTGGTCAAACATGGGCCAGAAAGAGCAGGTGTTTCTTCAGAGCCATTGCTATTTACTACAGCAGACACTGATTCAGTATGAAGGGAGGCTGGTGATGCTATTTGGATCAAACCTGGTGGGAAGGCAATTGGCTCAGCCACCTGGCACACTGGGAACAGGAGCAACCTCAGGCAGGCAGCCAAGCTCGCAGCGCAACAGAAGGGGGGGTTGCTTGTTTCTTTATTGCTCGCACGGATGGGACTGGGTTGGCAGATGGAGACAGCAAGGTTTACACTGGTACATAACCCGCATGCTATGGACATCAGTAGCCTGCAGAGATTTTTGGACGGTGCAGAGCTTAGCACTTCATCTGTGTCACTGCGCTTCGGGCACCCGCACCACTTCTGCACCTGCACTGGAGCTGTACAACGCCTGGCATCACTCAGAGAAAGCTCTCCCTGGGATTAGGACACCTTCCATCTCTGACTGCTAGCTGGAAGCACAGCGGTTCTGGGCAACATGGCAATGCCGTCACTGTGCCCTGCTCCTGTGGCTAGGAACAGGCTTGGCCCAGAGCCATCCTGCTGGAAAGAAGCAAGCCCAAGGTGAGACAATCCTGGAGAGCTGCTGAGCCCAGAGCCATCTTCCAGGACTGCAGTACCTAAATAAAATGGGTATAATGACCTGAAGAAGCAGGTGCATGTTTTTATAAAAGCATATTGCTCATCTGAATTGGATCCAAAACTCTCCAACCACTTTGTATTTAAGAATGCAGCTTCCCATTGCTGTAGCAAAGCATCACCTGCCTTTCTGTACTGCCTGTTCTTGAAGGAGATCTGCTATCAGCTATCAATTGCCGTAGCAAGCATCTAATTTGACTTTGGCAGCGAGATGACAGTGTCTTGAATGCTAAATTACATCTGCAAAAAGGTCAAACCCATGGATACCTGAGCATTTACATAATTCAAGCAGCTCATCATCAGTTGCCTCCTTTTTTTTCAAGCTACTCTAAGGCAACAATTTGACATGACTTTTGGGAAAGTGACTTTTAGTGGGTAATGTGCTTGGGTTTGACCTTGCTTCCATAGTGTTAATCACTGCCCGTAGTAACTGCTTGCATCTTCAGAAGGAAAAAAAAGGCAATTAGTGGTAGGAATCAGCCCTCCCCTGCAATCACTGTAATAAAGCAGGAACCCCTGCCCTGGAATGAGCAGCATTCTGTTGCCTACCATAACCTCCCAGACCCTCCTCCCTTCATAAAACAACATGGAGCTATTCAATAGGCTGTTACATTGAACTGGCAGCTCCTCTGCCAGTGTAAACCAATGCACAGTGCTGAAAGCAGTGATGGAGCAGGCTGCTGAGCAGGCACACACAGGAGTCCAGCAGACACATTCATTTCTCAGCGCTGCCACTGATTTCCTGAGCAACTTTTAAAAGCCCTAACGCAGAAAACACTCAGTGTAATGAAAAAGGATTTCTGTGCCCTGCTCAGAGCAAGGCGCAGAGTCAGGTCTTTCAGGTCCCATTCCCATCTGCCTTATCTTCTGGCTAACAGACCAGGCACTTTCCCTCCCAGTGCCTCAGTTTCCTTCCTTTTCCCCAAGAGGCTCAGGCTGGGCAGCAGCACAGGCTGATTACTTGGGTGTGCAGTTCTAAGCGCACCTCACTGCTGCTAACCTATTCAAGCTTTCCTCATGGTTTGTATTTTGCAGACGAATTGCATCTTTGCAATTAATCTTCCTCCTTATAACTCTGTATGTTAATTACCATGATTATTTCTGGTAATTCCATTTTATAAATGTTCCTAAAAGTGTGAAGTGCTGGCTGCACTATCTGAAATGAAATCTCCGTTCAGGAAATGCAATGAGAGAGCAGAGAGGGCAGGGCAGTCTTTAGAAACTGAAATGAAATGACAGTGAGTGACCAGCATTTGGTTCCCTACTGAAGTCCTCCTGCCTCATGGCTCCTCAGCCTAATGACCATCAATCAGAGCAGGAGCATGCTGACCTTGCTTGCGCACAGGCAGAGATCAGTCCCTCACAGACCATTCCCTCCCCATCATGTCTATGGAAAACAAATCAAAAATAAACCAAAAGAACATTTCCTCTGAGCACGTACATTCCCTGCTTGCTTGGGAAGGGACAGATTCCAAACACACTGAACACCTGTGCCAGCAGCAATAGAAACCCATCACCCAGGCGTCAATCACCCTGCCTCCTGCAGCATCACAGCTTGTCATGTTACACAGCACTTGCTCCAGTGCTGCCCAGCCAGCTATAGTGGTCTGCCCCATCAGCCTGCCTGCTACTTCCCTCCCAGCTCATTTCCACACTTGAATTCTCCCTCCATCTGAATTTCAAGGGGTTTCTTTCTTGTTTGAGACCTGAAAGCCATGTTTAGGGTTAATAAGTATCTCTATCAATAGAATATTCAATCAGTATGAATAACCATCACATCTCTCCCCACCCTTCTGACTGATGATAGCTAAATTACTTCTATATATAGCCCTTAAAAATCTGCATTAATCCTGTCTGCTCAAATGCATTGGGGTTATTGACAGCATGAAGATACAAACCAAGCACCTGCATAGAACACAAGCTTATGGAACAGGAAATAAGAGCAATCCAGATTAAATGCACCTTCTATTAACCTTGTCTTCTGGGTTTTACTTCTCTGAAAGCCAAGACTACCACCAAATAATCATTTCATTTCCAGTCATTCTGGACTTCAGCCTAACTAGAAAGCTGTACAACAGTACCGCTTCCATTCATATTATATTACTCTCCAGCTTGGAGAAACGCAACCAGAATGAGAGCTTACTCAGAATACTAAGAGGTTAAGAACAGTAACAGGAAATGGAATCTGAGAGTTCTGTCCAATTAAAAAGCACTAACAGTTCCAGTGCACCCCAACACCGCAGCCACCACAAGCAGCTCAAATCACAGCAGAAAACGGTCCAATTTAACAAGCTTTGGGGAGATCCTGGAGACATAGCAGGCAACAGCAGTCAACTGTCAATGACCACATCCGTTTATGTCTGACTACACCCAGGGAAAGCAGCCCCCCATCAAGAGCACAGTCTCACAGCTCTTTCCATGTGTATACAAGTGCAGAACACGCAGCTATGGGCAGTTCTCTCCATTTACAGTGCAGCAAAAAGCAAGGGATCTCCCATGGTAAACTGACTTGTCTGGAGGAAGCCTTTCAAGAAGGACAATTCAGGAGCAGGTAAGAGTGGAGTCTTCAGCTACTGGCCTCAGCACCATTTAGCTGGTACACTGTGCTTTCAGAAGTTCACCATAAGCCTATAGATACATATCTGAAGTCAGTCCTGGTTTGCTCCGGTGTAAATTACAAATAACTCCATTAACTGCCAGAGTTACATCAAAGCAAGAGGTAAATAAGGCCCTGATCATGTTCCCTCTATGGATAGCCTGTCCATCACAGTTTGGGTTAATGCACTTTGCTGCTAGTTCTGGGCTGTTCGCCATCAGTAGTAATTGGATTGCAAGAAAGGCAGGTATCTGGTTCCAAATGACATTTTTATCAATATCTGTCTGTTTACAGGTGTCTGTCATAACCTTCAAATACACTTAAATAACTCATTCATCCAAGCACTGCACATATGCTGGGAAGAAGATTCATCAAGCAAATGCACAACTGCTGCTCAAGTTTTTGCCTTCTAAAAAACACCACCTTAACGGAAAACCTTCCCTTGCCTGAAACTGAGTGGCAGCGTGGAGCACATGGCCAAGAAACACAGTACATGGGGCTGGTGAAGCAAATATTCACCCCAAGAGGAGTTTGAATTCCTTATTTTCAGCAGGAATTATTATTCAAGGGTTTCAGAAGAAAAAACCCAACTTCCTGGAGAGTTTCTTTCCAAAACAGTGTTATTTTGGATTCACACACACTACAGCACTACACTGTGAACACTGTAGCCCAGCTCCACCACACGCTCACTGCAACGTAAGGACAAATAATGACCTCTACTCAATGTAAAACCTTGGTACTTCATCCCTTCTGGATTCTGACACGGAAAGATAAACCTATTAAAACTCAGAGCCAAACCTTTTAGCCTCTCCTGAACCAGGGAGAATCAGACCTCCTGGTGCCCAGCCTGTTTAACTATCTAGTGACCCCAGACACACCTGAAACAGAACTTCTACTCCAGCTTCACGTCTGCCAACACAGCCCCCAGGCCAGCACAAGCTATACAGCAAGGCCTTAGTTTGCAAATTCAGATATGCATTAGAGGAAAGTCCCATGATGCTGGAAGGAGAACAGGGGATCCCAGCTCTTGGATTGGCACTGCAAACTCCCGGAGCACAAACAAGTACAACTGCCACATTTGGCACCACTACATGCGATGCTGTTCAAACGCCAGGTTTAGACAAAATGCTGCCAAGCCCACTCAGCAGACAACGTGCTCACTTAAGGAACAGCCCCATCCTTGAAATGCCGATTCCTTAAACATTCCAGCCTCCACAAACTCATTTCATTTATTATGTCTTGCTAATGACCTCACAAATTAGAAGGCGGCTTATGTGCATCAGATTAAACCTCTATGACAATGTCTTCCATGTTCTAGTTTCATATTAAATTTAATTAGGACAGCAAGGAGGTGGTGAGGGAGGAGGACTGAAACCTGGAAAGTGTCACCAGCAGCTCCTTTTCAACATCTGAATTGGAGTGGCTTTTAGCCAGATGAGCAATTACTCCAACAACAGACAGGGACAACCCATGCATGCGAGGCCCATATGCTCCTGCCTAGCCCCAGCGAGGAGCACTAGGAAGTTCTGTCACTTCCCACTGTTGTCCAAGAAGCACCCCATGCTCCCATCACTAACCTCTCCACTTCCAAATCTTTGTTCCTCTAGCTTCCAAAGAAGCTGCCAGCTGCCAAGTGTCACTTGCAGGAGGCAGCAGGGATGGAAAACCTGAGGTTTGTGTCACCTCTCTCTGCTCTGGCTCAGTGGGTAGGATGTGCTTAGAGCCAGCTTCCTCCATAGCCAGGCAGCATAGCAGCCAGCCTCAGCTGGGACAAATGGGCCAGCACACTGGGGTGAAGTGACCTGACTTAATGCCCCCCTTAGTAACCACACAGGATAAGAAGCAGCCCTTACAATAAGCAGCACAAGAGCCCCTTGCAGCAGCAAAGACGTTAACAATGATGGCACAGCAGAAGAGCTCCTCTCCAGAGAGGTCCCAAGCCCTTGCATTGTTTACACCAGCACTGACAGACACGTCCTGGTGACCCCAGTCACTGTGCCTCAGTGCAGACAGGTAGCTGCCCTGGGAGAAAGGCAGCTTCCCAGCCAGGCCAGCAGCAGCCCATGTCCTTCACACTTGTTCAACACAAGGTTATGCAGCTTTAAGTCTCTATGACATCCTTGCTGTTCTGAGGTACCACAAGATCCTGTCCTGCAGGGCACATACAGCCAGCCACACAAGAGCTATAACTCAAACCCTGTCACTGTCATCAGGGCAGCAGATGACAAATCTGTATGCGGACAATCATGGATGAGGTAGTGCTTGATCAGCTGAAGTTAACTGTGCACATGCTGCTAGCACGTGGCACTAGCGTAGTCACTCTCTCACGGATTAAACTAATACTACTTAGTAACTGATGCACATCAAGCAACTGGCAGTTACTGACGGGCTGTGGTCCCTGCAGTTAACATAACTGCTTAAGATGCAGACACACTGACAGCTGGAGTGATCTGACTGCTCCCAAGCAGCAGGGAAAGAGGCTCAGAAGCCCAAGTCTCACATCCACCCCAGGAGGCAGAGGTCTTCAAGTCTTCTGCCTCATGTGACCACATCATGAGCCAGGCTCCCAATCTCTCCTTCAGAAAGAAGTGTCACCACGGTGATTCTTTTAAAGCACCCCATGTCCCCAGTCCACATGAAGTTAGAACAGCTTGCATTAATAGTAGCTGATGCATATTACATTTACACAGAGCCCTTTGTCCAAGGATTAGACTCTTCAAAAGTTAATTAAGCTGTATCTCCCCCCATAAGGTGCATTAAGTACTCTGTCAGCATTTTTAGACCAAAGCACTATTTTACAGCAGTTATTAATCGGCTGTAGGCTTCACGTTCCTCATCCAGGGAAAGATTCAACTCCTGCCTTTCAAGCACAAAGCTTAAAATCGGGATTCTTGGGGCTTCCAGTTCTAGGTTCTGCCACGGGTGTGCTTTCCTGACATCAGGCAGCAGATACCCAAGGGATTAAAACAGGCACCTGAGAACAACTGGCTACCTGCTAGAGCCTCAAGGCTGAAATTAGTTGTTCGGGGCTAACTCTTCCTCTGGATGCTGACACTGCATCACAACTGGTTTGTTTCTCACTGCGCTAGAAAGCTTCATCGCAGCCTTCTAGTTTTGATTTGTCTGCATGGCTACCATGTAACCAGAATGATGTCTGTCCTGATGCTCTGGGCATCGCAGATACCACAAAGCCTCCTGGGTGACTCTGATCCAGTCCCCCAATGCCATTCGATAAGTCAGGCTTGACTCTTGCTGAACACCACTCAGCACAGCAAGAGCCCAACTAAGATCAGACTCTCCAAAGCCACTACCATAACAACACTGAACTGTCCCACTTTGTCTCTGACTCCCACCTGAACCTTCTGCGGCTTTTGCTCCTTCCCACATCAAGAGCCTTCTTACCCATTCATATTCCTAAATTTGAGCAGAAAGTCAAGGTAGGCAGAACACACAAGGCCAAATCAACCTCCTTATCGCAGTGCTCTGACCTCCCATCAAAGAGGAAGAGAGAAAAATCCACTTCATTAGAGTAGCTACACAAAATCCTTTACCTTGTGCAGAGCTGTGACTATGGCCTCACATCTGCAGCTGAGGTCAAAGGGATTTACCCACACACAGCTGAGACCTCACATGCCTCAATTCCCCCAAGCCCGATGATCCGTGGATTATGCTGACTAACCTTTCCACATGTTGTCACATCCTGAGATCTGACAAGGTTGTGTCTATGTGACCCCTGTCACAGTGAAAGTATTCTTTATCCTCTGTGGAGAGCAGTGGGATTTTGAGAGGATACGCTATGGAAAACAGACACCTCTTTTTCTACTGCAAGAGAAGCAAACAGATCATGTTCAGGCCCACTAGTGAAGTCAAGTGAAGTGGAATCCACAGATCTCCCAGGGATCTGCCTATGCTAAAATGACTGCAAAAGGAGTTGTGAATGCAGGGAGCACGTCTACTGTCATCTCGACATAACATGGTCAGGGAAAAAGTCTACCAAGCAGCTGGGAAAGGGACTGCCTAGAGAAAGAGCAAAACACACCAACCGAGATAAAGGGTACCCTGGGCAGAATAAGCCTCCTTCGACTCTCAATCTAACCTGTGTTGCCATGGGCTCCACATAGTAAATGGCTTCATGTCAGAGCATTGCCACTGGGCTCAGCACCAAGGGTACAGGCTGATGTGCAAAAGCAGAGTCCCTGCTTTCCTTTGACCCAGCCAAACAGGCCTCCTACTTGCAGAGCCTTGTGCTCAGCCCTCAGTGGCTCACTGCCATGGTGAAGAGATGCTGTGCCGCTGGGAAGAAAAGGGTTATGAGGACAGGGTTTAAAAATAAATCAACTTTTGTGTTGTTTTGGAAGTAATACATGAAAAAGATTCGGCTGTAAAAGGCATTGTATAAATGGAGGCACTATTATTGTTTGACAATAAAAAACCCAAAGAGTTTTCTTATATTTGCTTGGAATAAAACCATTTTGCAGATGTCTTCAGACAGGCTTTTTAACTGCTTTCCACAGCTTAATTTTCCCTTTTAGGTTTTTATTACATTTAAATTAAAATGATGCCTGTAAGCAGTCAAGGGCAACTTTTAACAAGTTTATCACTGCTGAACTTTTCATTGCTCCTATCTGTCACCTTTGCTCAGGAGCCTGTGAACAAAGCTCACCCCTTTCCCCATACCCCTCCTCTTCTCTGCTTAAGCAGGAGTGATTCTCCCACCCTTTGCACTCCCCAAGAAACTCCTTCTCACGGCATGTTATCGCTCTAATTGCAAGAGCCCTTCTGTATTGTCAGCCAGAACAATGCTTTTTAGGAAAAAAAACCTCTATCCCAAGAGTTAGAATGTAAGGAAAACTTGGAGCAGAGAAAGAAAAGTACCCATTCCACTGATAACAGACATGGTCTGGAAGAGCAAAACCAAACATACCACCTCTTCCCATGCAAAATTTTAGCCTAAATAAGTTATCTTGGAACAGGAAAAGGCTTCCTAAAATCCCTGAAGTGACCTGCATCCTTGGGTTTCAACAAGAACTTGGCCAGCAGGGCTGGTTACTACCGAAAGACACTATCCTCCCTTACCCTTTTGCCTGCAAGCCCAACAGATGCCGCTTCCCTCCACACCAGCACTTCAGCCCCTCTGGAGTCTGCTACTGATATAGACTTTCTGAAAGTCAGAACCAAGGGCTACAATGTTGGACCACATCCTCATAAGAGTCAATCAACGGGACTGCCCCACAACAGAGGTTATGGGTGGACTGAGGCTTCCTAAGATGAATTTGCTCAGATGCCCAACATTGAATAGAAACCATCCTGTACCACAGCAGCGCCCAACGGCAGACAAGGGAGGAGACATTCAGCTGCAGATTGTGTTCTCCACCTGAACAGCCTCTCCTCTGCCTCTTCTGGGACACAAGAAGAAAGCAGCTTTCTTTTCAGAGTATTGCTTTGAAGTAGCCCGAGTACAACGGTTTGGCAGCCCCTTTAAAATGAAAGCTGCATCTAAATAACCAAAGCACACTCCGCAATGCCAATGGGAAATACCTCCACAGAGACTGCCTTCCTGCTCGTGTACCTTTATTTTCAAGGTTCTCCACTTCAGTGGGGGCAGCTGCAACTGCTGCAGGCCAAATTAATGTGGCATGTTAAAGAGGAGATCAGCACACCTGCTCTCTAATGAAGATTTTGCTTCTGTTGCTATATTTATTCATGTTTCACTCAAACTAAATTAAATGCTATGCAGGCTCAAAGCTGCTCTTTGCTTATGGGGAAACAGCGAGAGCCCCCAGGTACATCTAAAGCACAGAGTTAGGTAAATAATTAAGCTACCTCATATACTCTCATTTAATTCCCATGTCTGGATTTAGTTCCTGTTTTCTGGGTTGCCTATGTCTTGTTACATTAGCTATAACTATCCCATTAAAATACTCTTCAGACTGTTCGGGGGCTCTCTGGATTAATGAAGCTTCCTTGGATGGATTCTCCCGGGACCAACACATGCCAGAAAGAAAAGACACTTTAGTGTATTTCACATTTTGCTGCCAACAGATGCACTGCCAGGTCTGTAAAGCCACAAACACCTCAGTCACAAGGACAGACTACATCCAGAGGAGGTTCAAGCAGCCCCGGTACAGGAAGCACAGTCTCATCACCTGAAAATTCAGGAGAGGCGCTTCACCGTGTGTGCAAGCTGTCAAACGTACCACAGTCAGAACTAGACAGCACTTCCCTGCCATGAGCAGGAAGTGCACTGTGCAGTTTGGGGCTCACCTACACAGGCAAACTAACCAAACCAATACCCAGCTATTCTGAAAGCCCACAGAGCTCTTCTCATACATGCAGTCTAGAGTACCTCGCTTTGCAATACCCATAAGAGTCTTGCTTCCATACCCAGCCAAATGCTGACCACAGGTCAAACTGTAGCACAGAGCTAGTTCAACGCTTATCAGCATGTTGCATAAGTAAAATTCAGTTTTCCTGTCCCAAAGACTAAGGGCCAGCCAAGGACAAAATCCTCCTGCAAGGAACCATTCCACAAGCTCCAGCAATTGCTTACTTTGCTTACAGCCCAGTTCAGCTTTGCAACAGGGACCACTTCAGGATAAGAGCTTCGTCCCTCACCACTCACCTTAACCATTCCATCCTTAAGCACCTCTGAAACGTGCCTGTGCTTCCCCCAAGCCTGACTTCTGTTCACAGATTAATCCGGCATCCCAGCTTTCTCTAAAGATGCCATTACAATCTTTATTGACATGTGTTTCTACCTTACACCAGTTCTATTGGAAACTTTCACACAGATCTGTAATGCTACATCCAATGCACCACAGTCATCCCTGGAATAAAAACAGGTTTCAAAATAAACTGAAAAAACATAATGCTGGTAATCTCTGATTTCAGCCATAGGAGGTAACCAGCAGATACTAAAATGCAGCTTGAACAAGGTGAGATTCTCCATATGGCTTCAAAACTCACCTTATTTGCATGTTTCTATGCAAACTGAGATGCTCATCAGGGATTCTTTCAGATGCTCACACCTTTCCCCCAAGCCTCCACCAGAGTAAGCCAAACGGCACTGCTAGCTTTATTTCCCACTTAAAGTGGAACAAGCTTCCTTCTCTCTCAGGTCTCCAGCCTGAACTGGAATTCAGGCAAGCAATATCTTAATGCAGAAAACCATACATGCAGACTTCACACTAGGTGGTTAATTCAAATCCAACCCCAATTTAAAGCTCATTACCAAATAATACCTGCACAGCCACTTCTGTCCTGTGCCCCTTGCACTGCCAAGGAGCACTTCACAGAGCTAAGAGGAGGTTACTGTTGTGTTTGCTCAGCACTGATGTAGAGCCCAGGTCAATACTCACACCTCTCACTAATTTTAATGGTGAATGATTGTGGTTCCCATTCAGGGCTCAGAAAAGATGTTCTCAGTAAAACTGAACAACCCCATTATGCCCCCAGGGGATGTTTAGAAGGCCTGTCTTCACTTCCCCCAAGAGATGGGTCAAACCTATTGCTCTTCCTCGTTAACACTTTGTTAACTTTTGCCACCAACAGACAGCCCTTTGTCCTGTAAGCTGAGAAGAAGCCCACAGTATAAATGAATGGATATGGTATTTCTGAAGTTAAACTAAGCATGATGAATGAGCAGTGCTGGAATATTAGCTGGAAGTAAAGAACAGTATCACTGCCTCATCAGTTGGGGGACAGAGAAGAATAGGAGCCACACTCAGCAGATTGTTTAGATAGCAAACATTAACTCTGACAGGTTTTGGCTATTAAGAGCTGCAGCAGCTCAGCGTGGAGGCTTGTGCTGTTTACTTTGCTTATTAACACTTGGGGTGCATGTTTGGAGAGGCTGCCATGGTGCATGCATACTAACAACCCTGCGATTGACTCCAATGAGGCATCCCTGGATGCCGTTCCAGAATCGCAGAGATAGAAATACCTCCCAGCAGACTTGCCAGGGATGTGTGCCTGGTAAACCCAACAACACCCCCTCCACAGCAGCCACCCACGGCTCCAAAATCATCGAATCCTAGACTGGTTTGGGCTGAAGGGACCTCAAAGCTCATCCAGCTCCAACCCCTGCCAAGGGCAGGGACACCTTCCACTGGAGCAGCTTGCTCCAAGCCCCAGTGTCCAACCTGGCCTTGAACGCTGCCAGGGATGGGGCAGCCACAGCTTCTCTGGGCATCCTGTGCCAGCGCCTCAGCACCCTCACAGGGAAGAGCTTCTGCCTCAGAGCTCATCACCATCTCCCCTCAGGCAGGTGAACACACACCATGTAAAGTACTTCTGTCCTCCCCAGAGGAGCCTCAGCCTCGAAGAAGCCAGCAGCCAGCTCACATGAGCCACCGTGGGAAATCATGGGTACCGCAACCCGCTCACTGCAGCAACCAGCACCACCCAGGGCCCGGCAGCGGCTCCCTCAAAACGAAAGCAAAGCTTAACCCGTACCTTTAAGCTTCAGATGTGCTCCCCCAGACGTCTCTGCACAGGTTCCAGCACCCCTCGATGCCTCCTCACCCCGACGAACATTCCAGGCCCAGCTCCTCCTCTTCCTGCCCGGCCCTTTGCTTCTTTCTCTCCCCCCGCAGAAGGCCGAGCAGCGGCTGCAGTTAGTTTGGCGGCCCCTCCATCAGCTTCCCACCTTTCCTTAAAAGCAATCACTAATCACCTCCTTAATGGTCCCCGCCGGCGCCTGTGTCTGCTTACAAAGCGGTTGCACCTGAATGCACCCAAATTTAACCCCAGCCCCCACCAGCCTGCTCTTACCTTGTTTGCACTGAAGTTTCTATGGCTGGAGACGGGGTCGGAGGTGTCTCTGAGCTGGCAGCCTCGCAGCTCTACCGCAGCTCCTTGTGCTCGTTGTCTGCGGGTACCAGGGTCCTGGCTCTGCTCTCTTGAGTCAACTGAATCCCCATCAGGAATGCCCTTCACATGGAGACAGGGGTAAGTCTGTGTGCCTTCTGCTACCTGCTTCTGGGGTTCAGGTGAACGCTGCGCTCTCTGCTGTGCCTACCTGTGGTCTGTACATAGAAACTTATCCTAGAGTGGGCCTTGTGTAGCCTTTAGGCTGCAAAAACACTCATTCATAAGCAGCTGGTGTTCAGCCCACAGATACAAAGCTGTGAATCATGTCTTAATTCTCAGTGCAGAGCTGAATGAGCATGCTTATTGCTTTTGAACTTCGCTGTGTGTGTAATGTTAGGTGCTTCTAAGTGCTTGTCTAACTCATGGAGTTTTGTTGAGCACGAGTGTCCAGGCCCTGGTGAGAGCGGGTTCCTGGCGTCCCTGCCTCTGCTGTGCTTCTGCTGGGCAGGGCTGTGCAGTCTCCTCTAGGATGCTTGCCCAAAGCCCGGGCTCACCTAGGGAGTGTGGGGCTGCCCCCCTTGGCTTTTCACAAGCAGAGAGGAGAGAGGCATCGCATAAAATACAAACGCTCTGTGGAGTTTCTGCCCGCTCCTCGGGGGGTGGTGGTGAGGCGCTGTGTGAGGGCTTGGTGCCCATTGCTGAACACAGCAAGGTCTCTGGTCTGGCCTGCACGGGAGATGCTCTGCAGTGAGAGTGCCTTAGTCCCAGCCTGTGGCACTGTGACCTGAGGCTGCTGGTTCAGGTGGTGGCTAGCACGCGGCAGCAGCTGAAGCAGGTTAGTGCTTCAGGAGTGTTGTCCAGCTGTGGGATACTGAATTATCACCCTCTGTACATGAGTAGCAATAGTGACCTAGTGCAGAAGTGCAATGTAATCAAGTCTTTAACAGTTCCCAGGTGTTTCTCCTGGCTGTACTGCTTCTTGTCATGCTTCCAGGCATGAGCCCCCTTTCTGTCTGCCCCCCTAAACCCGCTTCAGCTTTATAAACCCAGTGCCCTGGCCCCACCGGGGACTTGCTGCTCTGAGTTTTTCTCCTTATACAGAATTTCTGTAACTTCTCTCTTGAGTTTAACATGAATGAAAACATGAACAATCTTGTGAATAGGAAATGTGATGCTGCATGGTACGTTTTTAGCACTCTGCGTCGGGGATTAGATGCACAGCTCCTGTTGCCATAGCTTTCATCCCTCTGAGGCTTAAATGTGTCACATAAGCTGAATGAGGTACGCAACCGAGGCAGGAGGAAAGAGGTATGCCACAAAGGAGGGAGCCACAAGCAAAGCAGGGATCTTTCCTTTCAATTTCAGCCTAATGAGTCAACATTTATGATGTCAATCATTGTAAGCTGTAAACAGCAAGCTCACAAAAGCCATGTGGGGGAGGAAGTTGGAGCTGAGCTTTGGAGTCACTGCAGTCACTAGGCAAGACCTCCTCAAAGACCCGCACGTCCATTACAGACTCTTAGGAGCACAGACATCTTCCCAAAGGAGATGCCAATACCAGAACAGAGCTACTGTCCCATTTGGCCTCTCATGCAGTGGCCAGGGCCTGCGTTTGGGTAGCAAAGGTAGGAGGTTCTTCCTGATTCACAGCAGTCCCCAGTGCACGCTGCTAGAGGAGGGGATAATAAATGGGAAGGTCTCTGTAGGAGTTGTTTGCTTTTTGTTCCTCTGTGGAAGGTAAATGGGGGAAAGTTACATTTCAGGCAAGGAAGCTTCCCTGGGACCCTTACAGATGAGTAACAAATGGTTCTCTTTGACAGTGTTTCCGAGAGGTGCCAATCCACACTTGTGCTGTTAAGTAAGCGAGTTCTGGTATTCCAGGTGGCTTTGCTTTTGCTTGGAATGAGAAGTGAGTCACAGGAAAAGCCAAGCTGGGAGGGAACCTGAAAGGAAAATCCCAGTGACTTGGGGTAGGTGGAGTAGCAAAAAGGAAGAGTAATGAAAGGAAGGGGCAGGATTTATTTTTCATCTGCCGCTTGTGTCAGTCTTTCTAGCTTTTAAATGGAGAACTTTTGCAGCTTGGAGATCATTGCAAGGTGAAGCTCTTGCTGTTTGCATCAGATGCTTGCATGCGTTCTGCTTAAGAAGCAATGTTCACGTAGTCACGTTTACCCAGTCAGGTCTCTGGGTAGCAGTGATGCTGGGCTTCACTTGACTGAACCTCTGAGACATTTCAGTTGTGTTTTTTCATGTAATTGCCAAGTTTGGCAATTTTCATGCAATTGCCTTTGGCTGGTCCCCTTGTTACAGTGTGTGATGGAAATGAAGTATGTGCCATTCCCGTTACATTTGGACTCTGAGGTCTCTGCCACAATACAAATAATAATGGCTTCAAGTTATGGTTTTGGATGCTTTGCGCTCCTGTAGCACTGCATAATTGAGCAGGGGTAGACATGCTGTTATTCTGGTTCGGGGAATGGCAGTTGCTCGCGGTAATTCAGTTTTTAGTGAGATGATGGAAGACTGTGTGAAGGACGTGTGAGAATGTTAACCTGTGTGTTCAGGCACTTGTATGTCTTGAGCAAATGGTCTCTGCTTTAGTACTGTGGCTCAGGATCAGGTTTTGACCTGGGAAGGAATAGCAAGACCCCTGTGCAGCCCAAGCCTGTGCTCTGATTTCTTGTTACCATCTTCTGAGTGTGCCAACACGTTTGCAGCTATGGGCTGGGTACCATGCGTCGGGCTCTGAGGATCAACATGTAGTAGTGCATTTTGGCTCTCCTTAGGAGTTCCCAATCGCAGGTAGAGGTGCCCCTTGCGCATCCATCTTCCCTGCTGCTCCTGCCTTTCTAAACGAAGCTCTGACTTACACAAGGAGGCTGTGAACTAGGGAGAGGGAGCATGTAACTCATTCCAGCCCTCCCCTGCTCAGGCAAGCAGTCACCATCCACTGTTCTAACTGAATATTTTGTGTTCCCTTTGCTGCCCCTTCATTGTCACATGGCAGTGACAAACAAGGAACTACAGCACGTGCCTATTTACACCTTGCTCTCATTTCGGATTCCTTCCTGGTGGCTCTTGTGCCCAAAGTAAATGCAGGAAAGGAAAGTGGTAATAGAGCTACTGATTAACCAGCCCTGTGTGGTTGACTGAGGTACAAGCTGGGTAGAACAGCCATGCTGGGGGAAAGCTTCCATTACCCCCTTCTTCCATATCATATATTTTTCAAGTTCACATCAATTACTTCGGTTTCCAGCTGGATAAACCTGAATGAGAAAGCTTTCTGTCACTGTGCTGACACGACCGTGAAGCATTTTGTTAGTGCCTCCTGATGCAATCCAAATTGGGTGTTTGCAGGAGAGAAATATAGCATGGACCTAGGGAAGATTAAACAACAGGGAAAGAAACAATGGGCAGATCTGAAGTCAGAGCCTGTGTTCCTGTTCTGGTTCTGGTCTGTCGTGCAAGGAGCACATGCCTGTTTGAGGCTACAACTGAATGAGCTGTAAAGATGCTTGTGAAACAAAAGGTGCCTGTGTGCTCGTATGGCTGCTTCTGGTGGCATCCCTCTGCAGATTGGAATTACCAGACAACAGCAGTTACCAGCTGTACTTTACAAGCTTCTGCAGGCCTTGACTGCCCAACAGAGACCTCAGTGAGACCTGCCCAAGTCCTCTGTTGATCTCGTGATGGCTTTAAGCAGCAGCAAACATCTGTACTTCTGAACGTGTTGCATGGCTCCGTAGCAAATAACATTTCCTACCGTAAGGAGATTAGTATTAAGATGGATGGGAATTTAATTCGGTTTTGGAAACTAGAGAGCTCTGTTTCTCATTTCCCTGTGCGTTCCATAGTGGGCTGCTCCTGTTGCCACTCCAGCAGTACCAAACTCTGTGGGAGGTTTTCTGTGCAGAACCGTTTCTGTTTTCTTTGTGCTGGGGGTTTTGGCTTGTGGACTGGTGCAGAGTAAAGTCTGGCTGTAGGGGGTAAATATTGTCTGGTTTGTAGTTAGATGTACAACAGAGCTACCATTTCACTGTATCATGCGTGTGTGTTGTGTTATAGCTACACGAGAAAACAGACTGATCTTTCACTGTAGATATGGTCTTAAAACATGATTGCTTTAAAATACAGCTAGGGATGGGTGCCTGGGAAGGCCGGAGATACTGCTGCTAAAGCGCTAAGCCGGGCAGAACAGAACTGAGATTCAATTTCCCGATCTGCTGCCATTTTCCTGGGAAGCACTATTTGGATTGTTTAATGCCTGATCCCGGCTTGCTTCCCTCTGAATCACACTGAGACTTTGCACCTTTCACGTGTTGAATCCAGTGAATGACAGTCCATGCAGTTCCATGGAAAATGGTTCTTGTCAGAGTGACCTGATTTAGTTATTTGAGGTTATAAATTTGGTTGACAGTGGTAACAGCAGAGCTATAAAAATCTCAAGCTATTTTAAGGTGCTCGGCTGCCAGCTGTATGATATTGTGATTAAAAGTTGGTTGAACATACAATAAATGGCCGAGAACTGTGGAACAGGGGTTTCCTTCCTAGTGCAATTCCACAGAAAGAGTATGGTAAGGGTAAAACTTAAGGAAGGACCACAAGATAATTTTGTACTAGTGCAGTCTTTGTGGGCTCCTTTCATGCTCTGGACAGGGCAAGGAGCTGGCACGTCAGAAGCCAGATGGACAATGAATAGTGGGTTGAGAAAATGCTAGAGTGGGGTTGCAGCGAACCTCCTGCTTCTGGGCTTTCACCTAAACAAGTCTGCAGTGTTAGGAAACTTGGCATTAGCTTCTTCCTTGGCATAAAGCCTCCCATAGTTAATACCTGTGTGAATTGCTAGCAAAGCAGGAGACTGTTACTCTGTTGTCAACAAGGTCTGTAGCAAAGAAAGTCTTTCTGACCTTGGATTTAGATGATTTCTCTTTGCTGTCATTCCCTGTTTGTAATTTTCCCGAGGTGCTTGTGCTGAAATAAGGTCCTGTGAGAAAGGGGAGCAGGTGATAGTGTGAAGATCACCTGTTCCTTGTGAAAGTAATGAAGCAGTTTATCTGGGATTGAGAACCATGGAGTCCTTCCCCCAGGGAGGAAAATGGAGGGAAACTCCATGAGAAATTTGCTGCAGTCTTTAAACAAAGACAATTGTAGAAGAAACAGATATGGTGAGGGCAAGGCAATAGCATTTGTTTGACTTTGTGCTTGATGCTGAGCTCTTCCTTGCATAAGAACAACTGGGGGTAAGGGGGCTGAAATGTGTGTGCATTTGTTGACTGGGTTTTTGGGTTTAATGCTGCATGGTTTCCACCTCAGCAATGTAGTAATGTGTTTTTAGAGGCAATAAAACTAATGCCTTAAACCTGAACCTTTCACCGAGTCCAAGGCAGGAAATACTGCAAAGGTGCTACCTCTCAGATGTGAAAATAATGAAGACAAGAGAAAACTGGCAGTGAAGTGCCTGACGTTAGGGGGCAAAGCCAGGTTTGAATCTATTCAGAATAGTCATTTTAATGGTACTGCCTGAATGGGATCTTGGTTTGTACGAGTGGATTCCTTACTGCGTGGTAAGCTGAAAAATCTTTGGGGAAGGGATTGTTGGAGCGTGTGTTTGGGAAGTGGTGCATCTCCTTTGTCTCCTACTGTCTCCATCAATGCGAGATGAGAGGGTATGGTCTGCGACAAGGTCACTTGCGCTGCTAAAACAGCGGTGATGTCAGTAGCACTTCAGAATTGGACGAATTGCTGTGGTTCCTATGGCTCACGCAGCAGCCTTGGCTTCAAGTGTTACTTTGGACTGTTAACCTCTCTGTTGGAGCCTTAAAAAGATTTGAGTGCTTCAGATTTGTCAGTGCTTGGTGTAGTGCAATGTCTCTATAGTACTTCAAGCTCAGTTCATGGGGATAGAGCAGGTCCGCCAAAGGCAAGATGTTTCTAGTGCCTTTTTTGCATGGCAAAATGGATAAAGTGGATGGGAAGGTGCGTAGCTTTGCCATTTTAGCATGAGTAACTGATCCTAGCTAGGAACTCCCCATCATCTGGATATGTTATATTCCTGGGATGTTTGTGGATTGCCTGAGTCATAACCTCTTTGTGTCAGTTGCTTGTAAGTACATGACCACTGCCTACTGTGGTGCTGCCTTTGGGTACCAGAGGATGAATAATCATCATAAATGTGGTGCAGTCAAAATGCACCTGCATTTTGGCAGGTGTACAAGAATATTTTTCTTCTGAAACTAAATTCATCATGGATAAGAAAAAGAAAGCTTGATCAGACTGTTGAAGACTGCATCCTAACTCCTGCCAAGGAGAGACACGCCACACTTAGTCTGTGGCACAGACTGTGGAGTTTGTTTGGCAGTGGGCTTGTTTGTGCAATGTTGTCAGTTCCTTTTAAAATAAGATGCAAAACTGTCTGCAGTGAATGACTAATGCTGGAGGGAAGCAGGCTGGGGGCTTGAAGGGAGCAGGACAGGGAGGCTGGTGCATTATTGGAGCTCTGGAAATAACCTTGGTGAAGGCCTCTTGCCCCGACATCTCACTGAGCAGCTCCGTGATGGGAGGTGACACATCTGGGGGTAGGAGAATATGGAACTTGTGAAGTTAAAAGCTTGACAGACTGTTGCTACAACAACTTACCTTTGCACACGAGATTTGCCATAACTGAACTTTTAACAAGTGGGATTTAGGGACTGGTAACGCCTATCGGACTGGTGTGTGTTTGCTGCATGAGGCTTTGGGGAATGGGAGAAATTCAGTGGAAATTCAGGAAGCCCTTTAAAAAGCTTGTGTGTCTTTTGCTTTGCTTTTCCTGTGGTCTCCCTGAACAGAACTTTCCACCTTTTTTGCATATTGAATTTGAAAATCAGCGATCTATAGGAGCTGCCTCTGCAGGAAGGATTAAGTCAGCAGACGGCCGCTGAAAGGATGGATTCCACAGCTGGTATCAGCTGAAATCAGTTGTATGAACTTAAGCTACAAAGGTGCAATGTCTTAAAGGTCAGAGGAAGATGAACTTGGGGGTTCAGGGAAGGGAGAAGTAGGAGAAGCTGCAGACATCTCTGCTTTTCCTGGGGCTCTGTGTTGCATGAGGCAGTTGTGCTGCTGCTGAGTGCAGACGGTGATTGTGCTCATACGCACAGCCCAGCTGGATCACTGCACCAGCATCATTTGCTGCCTCCTACACTCCTTGTGTGCTGTGTAGAGGATGCCCTGAGGAGGAAAACATAAGATGAAAACCACATGAAAAATTCAAGGATTTTTTTTATAATAGCAATAATATCCCCATATGTTTGCATTGTTATTAGAACCGAGCAGTTGCCTCGGCTCCAAGATGTGAAGGAAAAGTAGAAATGGAGTGTTTCTGTGTTAGACACTAAATTGAAGTCCCTCTCCAAAGCAGCGCCTGTAGTGCAAGGGGAAAGAAGAGTATGATGCAATGTCTTAGAGGCTTGGGACTGCGTATGTTGGATGTGAAAGTCTCTTCCTATGTGTGAGGTACAGTGGCTCTGCCTTCTGTGAGCTCCTATAATAACTTTCTGTTCTGAAGTGGGTGAATTGGCCCTCGAGGAGTTGAGATGTGAAGCAGGCTGTGTACCCTCAGTAGCAGCTTTCTTCTTGGTGTTGAGCCCAATTCTGTCTCACTCTTCAGACCTTCCTGCATTAGTTTCTAGCACTTCCTCATTACTGCTGGACCTATTTGGACTTTGGGATCCTCGAGTTGTTAGTGCCACTGGACCTCTGTTGTCCTTGTTAGCTAGAAGACTGGTTTGTTGTGGTGGGGGGGGTTTGTATATTGGGCCTTTAAATATCATTTTTATATCCTCTCCCAATTTCTTTTTTCCTCTTTGTAAAAGAAATGTGAGGCTGAGACAAAGACAAAGAAACACCATGTTCAAAATGTAATTTTGCCTCTGCTGAGCATCCTTGTCAAAGGCAAATCCGTGGCTGGGGGCTGCTTGAAATAGTTTCCTGTCTAATATAGAGCAGAGTGATGTGTAACTTGGACTCCTGATGTGAAGGGCTGAGGAGATTGAAAGGCAAGCAGAGCACCATGGAGATGCTTGAGTCTGCCCTAATAATACTGGGATGCTTTTAGTCCAGCCTTACAAAACAAACGTTTGTTGCCCCTTCACGTGAGATGCCTTGTCCATGGGGGAGGGAATTCCTACATTAAACTGTGGGAGATGTGGAAGGTCAGAGCACTTGGACATTTGTCCCTGAAATGGAGTGATGGGCAAAAGTTGCCACAAAATCCTCAGGAGTTCCTTTACCTCGGTGTGGGAATCAGTGTTCTGCAAGGAGCCAGATCCCCTGCTTATAAATCAGTTCAGCTTGTAATATCTGTCAAGTGTTTGGGGACACCTGGGTATCTGCTGCTGTATAAATGTCAGTTGTTATTACAGTTTCTTGCCTGGGTTATTGATTTCTCCCCTGCTGTGCTCACTGGGATGGAGTGAGCTGAGGGTTCTGGTAGCTCGGTTCTTCCTCCTCCAGCTTCTTGCCTACACCATACCTTGAACCCCCTTCCCCTGGACCATACCGTAGGTACCATGTCTCATAACCAGCTACAGCCTTCCCTGCTGTAGCTTTTTGTTTCCCTTCAGCCCAGCAGGTTAAACAGTGCCCAGCTCCTGAGTACATCTCACTGGGGCACAGAATATCTTCTGTGATTCTTGTAGTGATGTTCTGTGGACTTTGTATTCTGCTTCTCCTCCAATGCACACATCCGCACCCACTTACCCTTTATCCTACGAATTCTGCTCTTGTTTGAATGGAAATATGTTCAGCCCTGTTGTTTTAGTCTGAAGGACAACGCTGTCATTCTCTCTCCTGGCAAATGCGCTGCCCTAACCTTTGAAAGCTCAGCTGAGAAATATGAACCTTTGGCAGGATCTGATCCCCCTGGAATCCTTGCAGTGTTTTAGCTTTGCACTCAAAGCTGCTTCAGTTGAGGGGAAAACATTGTTCTTCCCTCCTTCACCTCCAGCCCCAAGAAGTCGTCCTGCCTCCCTCTTCCCTACTGTCATCGTGCGAAGAAAGTTTCTTCGCTACTCTAGAAAATGTTGAGCTTATAAGGGTGAAAGTGCCCAGTTTTGATTATTTAGGTGTTCTTTATTGAAAGCACTGATGTACAAGTCCTGTTTTCCTAAATCAGCCATGGCAAAGGCAGAAAGACGCTGGAACTCACTGGATGGAGATGAATGGGAATTGAATCAGGGCAGGTAGTATGTTGAGACACATGTTCTCTGAACCTCTGGTGCTTCTAAAGCCTTTCCTGCCTTTCCCAGGTTACATGGGTGCTTTGCAAGTGCCACTAATACAGCACTAGTGCCAGTAGTCCCAGGAGCGCTTGGTCTGCTCTCCAGCAGCCATGCCAGCAGAACTAGGTTTAAAGGGTACAGTGGGGGGGGGTTGGGTTACCTGTGAGCTGGTCAGCCTGGTGTTAGAAGAGTCACGAGGCATAGTGAGGAATAGATGCTCAGCTGGTGTAAATGACTGTGTAGCAGTAGCAGGGGATGTTGATTTATTGACCTGAAGGTCTGGTGTGCTCATCTTTTTAATTAGCATCTGATGTGCCTGGAAACCCTCCCTGGATCAACATGTAATGACATTCCAGGTGCTCTGGAAACACAGCACAAGGCTTCAGGTCCCAGAGCACTTGCAGTCTGCAGGGCAGTTGCTGGAACTGGAAAACCCGCTGCTGGAATCTCATCTGCTCACAGTTGCTCTGCTAACATGGAGTGCAGCTTGGATGACTGCCCTCAATATCGCTCAGGTAAATCTTAAGACCCAGTACTTCCAAACACTAACCTGCCAGCTGTGCTCACCTAAACGTAAGTTTAAAGCCTCTGTGCTGTATCAGCTCCAGTTGTCATGTAGGGCTATGTTGTGCTCAGAATCACAAAGAGTTTTGTTACTTGACCAGGACAAAGAGCAGGTTGGTGTCAGACACGGGAGCAGAAATAACATTTCAGGCTTGCATCCTGCCTGCTGCATCTGTGCTGGGTCTGTACTTCATCTGTGCTTCCTGGCACAGCATTCCAAACTAGAAACCATTCTAACAGAGAAGGAAGGGTTTGTGGTTCCTCTGCTTGGCAGGCAACTTGATAGAAACGCAGGGAGGACAAGGAAGAGGAGTCATGTTCACCTAAATGTGAATGAGATGCTTTTATGGGCTTCTTTCCCTTTGCATGCACTGGAAGCAAGGGGTAATAAATCGGAGGGTTTTTATATCTCGCTGACATTGCTAAAACATTATCACGGACTGCCATAAATGAGCTCTTCCAAGCGACACGGCTGGACTCTGGGAATATGGAAGCAAAATGCTTACTGGAAGCCATCAGCTGGTACTGGAAGGACTGTAGCAAAGTCAATAACTTATTAGCACTAGTTTCTGGGTTATCTGGTTTCCTAAAGAGATGCCCTTCCCACTGTTCAAGTAAATGGTTTTGTTATGCAAAGCCGCAGGTTGTCGTCCTGTTCCCTGCTCGAAGTGCTGGTGTTGGTAGCAGGGTGAGAATAGGTCTAAGAAATGCCAAAGGCAACACAGTCACCGCTCAGGGTTTGTTTGAAAGTTGCTGCTTTTTGCCCTCTCTGCTGCTTGGAAATTAGATCTTGTTCCAGAGGTACCAGGGGAGACCAAGAGCACTGCTTAAAGGAGCCGCCGGCAGAGCTGTCCTCTTCAGTGCCTCTGAATTTCTCTCACAATGGTCCTTGTGAGAGTGAAGGGGTACCTAAAATACAGCAGTAGCCCGTCTTCATGCTGCTCCGAACAGAGCCAGGTGTTGCCGTACCTGTGGCAAAGAGGCTTTGGCACTGCTCCTGAGGAGTCTTACACTGATGCCATGCTTCAGGTTTAAGAATGAGTGATGCTGTCCACAAGAATATGTGGATAATCAGAGGGGGTCTTAGGAGGTGATGCCCAAGGCAAGGGGAAACTCAAACCCATGCTTGGACTTCACGTCTTCCATGGTTTGGATTGCAATCCGCAGATGTTCTTTCTGGCTTGGGGCTGTTGAAGCACCACTTCTGACAGCTGTTGGATAAAGGTTCTTGGTGTCTAAATGTGCTTTGAAGATAGTGAGAAATAGTTGGAGGAAGTGAGCAGTCTCCAAAATGAAGATCCAAGGCAGATAGATATAATCCCTGTGTGCTTAGAGCCTGAGAAGAAAGAAACCATGTGTTCTGATGGCAAAGCAGCAGGGAGGAATGTAACATTTGTTTCTTTGGGCTGAAGTCTCTGCATTTAATCATGTTGGGGTGGGTACCAGATGTGCAAGGAAGAAAAGCTATTTAACCATTCAGACTTGAGGGAGAAGAGATGCTGTCCCATCCTTCCCAAAGCCTTCTGACGTGTCGTGTAGATGGTTTGGGTGCTCTGGAAAACTCTTAGAAGCTGTACAGTGGTAGTAGGTAAGAAAAGAGGAGCTTGATGCTGGGATACTGAGTTTCACAAGGGCAATTCTCCTTTCCTTCTGTCTTCCTTCACATGCAC
The DNA here is from genome assembly GCA_039720435.1 of Amazona ochrocephala. Taxonomy (NCBI): domain Eukaryota; kingdom Metazoa; phylum Chordata; class Aves; order Psittaciformes; family Psittacidae; genus Amazona; species Amazona ochrocephala. Next base: position 6,271,409 of record CM077886.1, on the reverse strand, counting down.
TAAATTAATTTACTTACTTAATGGACCATAATATCTCTATCACCAGTGAAGCAGAATGTATACAGCTTTTCATATACATTTCTTGCACCATTAAACTAGTCTCCCTATGACAGAACCTGTGAATAAGTTCCAATGGGTAACCTGGGATGTTTTAGGGCACAGCTTCTGTAATAAATGTCTATCTGCACTTGGGAACTTCTTAATATGCAACCCACTAAAAGAATGCAGACTTAGACTGCAGTGGTGGTGAAGAGGTGCTTGTATTTAACACTCTTCCTTTGTGATGGGGTGGGAGAACGTGTTGCTCAGAACCCTTTGGTCCTGTGGGTCAGTGTGACTTGTGAGATCAATGAGGTTGTGTAGTGAGGGAGGCTTGTATGAGCAGCTCTGCTGCATTGCCAACTGCTTTGAAACCTCTGAATGATCCTGGCCAGGTCTGACACAGGGCTTCCCACTGCCTTTGAAACTTGCATGTGCCCAGGCTGTGTCCCCTGTGGCTGGGGTGAGCTCCCAACAACATCGTCCTCCCTTCTCCTCCCTATCCCGCAGCAGCAGAGTAAACAGTAGGGGCAGGAGGCTGGAGAGGAAAAGCTGGCTAACAAAATTTGTTTGAGCACTGAACATCTCTGCTGCTGTTCCTCTGTACTGAGTACTCATGACAGGGTAATTTATGTCCTGAAACTACAGTCCGTATGAGTTAGCCTGGCACGAATACATCACTTCACAATACTACACACAAGATGCTTCAAGGAGTGATAGCAGCAGCCCTGTCCTATATGTTCTGCTTTACCTGCTCACTAATTATCTAATTATTTTCTTGTAATGATATAAAAGGATTTTTATTCTCCCTTCCCTCCACTCCTATAATGGAACAAGTGCTGCTTGGGAGCTGTGGTGTAAAACCAAGCACAGAAATAGCTCTAGTAGATTGACTTCTGTGCTGACATGAGTGTGCATCCTGGGGAGGGTACCCTACCCAAGGTGAGGCTTTAAAGGGTTGTGCATGTGGGGAAATGGGGTGTCAGCTGCTGTGGTGTGTAGTTTGGGATAACTTCCTTCTCCTTCATATTGGGAGCGAGAAGCTTTCCATGTATTGCAAGGTGAGATCTTAAATGTGAGTGGTTACTGAGGGACCATTCGTGTTTCACATGCTCACACATCTCACTTTGGTTATGGCTTGTGCTCCTCTACCTGTACTTTAAATAGGTGACCTTTGTTGCTATGTGGTACATTTGCAGTCAAAATTCCTTATCAAAGCTGCCTTCTCCCCTGTGTTTTGCATTAGCAGTGGAGCTGCTAATGAGTGGGGAAAGCCCTTGGCTGGATCACCTCTGTTCACCTCCCCGGGCTTACTGACCAGCCTCTTCGGCTCTGAGGCACGTGGTGGTAGGAGCTCTCTCCCCAGCCCATGTGCAGGACCTTGCTTGGTCCTGTTTCTGTGCCTGATGTTACCATAGTAATAAGTAATGATTAAGAAACCTTTGAATTCTGTTTAATAAGGCAGAGTCCTTGCAGAGCTAATGATGGGAAGGGGCTGGGTGAGCACACCAGTGCTTGGGTTCTTTCCTTTGCCCACAACACGTAGGGGGCAAAAATCCAGCCAGACTCCTTGGAGGAGCTGCTGTTAGGAAGTGTCAGTGCTGCTCCAGGCCGTACCTGCTGTTTGCTTGGCTTGAGGTGAGCTGTTTATGAGCATTTTTGAAGTGTTTCGGAGATGGATGGTGGAGAGGGGCGCAGCTCTTCCCTCTGCAAATACAATGGAGCCTCTTTTCCCAGGGATGTGACTTGGTCCAGTGCCTTCAGGAGCCATAGTTGTATACAGTGAAGGTGTGCTTAAATGCTTTCCAGTATTGGAGCCTCCTTGTACTCTAATTCTATTTAGAGATGAATTGCAGTATGATTTCACCAGGTTTCTTTGCTTAGTGGCTCTTCCACATAAGTTATCAGTAGCTTTCTTACTCCAGTTCTCCCTCCTTCATAGCTGTCATGAGAGAGCTGCGGTCATGCTGATGCATCTTGTATGATGCTGCCAATTTATTACCTCCCCAGGATGTAATAAACATCAGCCAAATGCTGCCCAGTTCGAGGACGAAGAATTCACCAATGCACGAGGGGCTGCAAGGGAAAGGGGAAAACAACTCGCACAGGTTTTCATCAATTGTTTAACCTTGTGGCCTTACAGCAATAATGGAGTGAGAAATGAGTTCTGTTCTCCTTGTGCTCCATGGTGCAGTGACCTTGCTGGATAATTACCTTCAGGTTGTCACAGCCACCTCAAGTACACTAAGGGTGGGAAGGAAAAACTATGTTAGATGCCACTTAGGTGTGCTGGGAGACAAAGCATGAGCAGTGAAATCATGTCTGAATAACCTGCTGACACCATTAATAAAACCTCATAAATAAGTGGAACAAGGCGATCAGTTTGCTCTGTCCTTACCCCCTTTACTTGTGGTATTAGTGGTTTCTGCTGCTAAGAGCTTTTTGCTGTGCTTGGATATGAGGGTCCCATTTTCATGGCAGCCTTACATTCCGAGAAGTCTGGCAGACAAAAGGAAAACTGAGGGCTGGAGGCACAGCAGGGCCTTTCCAAAGCTGTAGGGAAGGGGCTGAGCACAACTGGGAACTTCAGGCTGATAACCCAGGGTGTGAGATTGTGATGATGTGAGAGTTCATTCAGGCAGTAACTGATTCCCATTTAGCCCACTCGCTGCTCTGGACTGGCTTGATGAATTTGATGCTTTTACAGCAGTTTTGCAGGGTTCATCCATCCACAGTGATGAAGAAAAGCCCATGGGAGAGGTGCTGATGGGCCAACTCTGATTTAATTTTGCTTGATTTTGCCGTAAGGTCCTGGGCAACTTTGTGTGATTGAAATACAGAATCCATAACAACAGTAAAAAGCAGTCAGCCTATCAAGTAATGTGCATAAACTTAACCAGCCACTCTGAAGCCTTTCAGTGACACAAAATTAATAAGCAAATACATTGTCATGAGATGAGTTGCCTTTCATTGTGAATCTAAGTACATTAACACAGGTACAGCCTCAAATCAATTGTGTATCTCCTGGCTGTGCGGGTTCCTAATTGAGATTTGAACTCCTACATACTATTAGCATCCAAATCAGAATAGTGGGAAGAATAATAGGAGTGATCGTAACCTACTGAACTACAGTAACAATGCTGCAGCCAGAAAGGGCTGATCCTGTAAGAAAGATGGCAGTTTAGTAGAGAACAGAAGAACATGGTTGGCCTGCCTGGGTGTTGGTGCTATATTATAAGCTATGTGAACACCTCTTGTTGTACCCCATTGATGCTCTGTGCAAATAGCTCAGCACTGAAACAAGTGTGAAAGAAGATGACTTTGAACTGAGACTGAGTAACCCTCACCGGTTTCATTTCAATGGCACTGCTGCTAAGCTGGGGTTCTCTGCTCTTTTCTATTTCATTATGTACAGTTTTAATTAGAAAGACAACCACTCCAGCTAATAATTTGCTTGATAATGTATCAAAGCCTCTAGTACAACAGGGATGAATTACACTCCCCCAGTAGTCATGAATTACTAATGAAATCACTTCAGCCCAACTTATTGAACTGAATGTCAGGGTCAGGCCCTCTGTTTTCTCCACTGATGTGCTGAGTGGGGAACTGTGTCTTTCTGAAACCTTCATTTTAAGTGCCAGATTCTTCCAACCCTCACTGCTACTCCTGCCCATGAGGGATGGAGGGAGATAATGTAAAAGAAGCTCCTTATTGCGTGTTCAAGGGTTGACAGCTCTTAAGAGCTTATTGTGTTTAGCTGTTGCTTTCAAATGAGGCTGCAAGACTGAGCTGGCTCCAGCCAGGATTTTCCCATCAGCCTTACACCATTATCTTGGATTTCTAATGACATGTCCATTCCTTTGCTCCTGATGGTCCACTTTAGCCAGGGAAGAGCATTATCATTCTTATTTTATTACTGTTGACAGCATGAGATTTTTCAGCCCCCTGAAAACACTGTTTGGCTGATCACTTGGTAAGTTATTGGGTTATTGTGAATTATGGGGTTCTTTCCTTCTGCTCCTAGCAGGTGAGAGTGCGTTTCCTTGAAGCTAATCTCAATGTATAAATCAAATCCTGTCTGCAGCTATAATGTGTGATGTGATGTGATGTAAGCCCAGGCTGACATGGAGGAGCCTTCATGAGAACAGCAGCCATCAGTGCCAGGTTTCGGGTCTGATTCTTTTATCTTTGGGGGTTGAACTCAGCAGTCACAACTTGCCAGTGAATTTGATGGGCCCAGTTAGAGAGGCTTTTATAGAGGAGTTGAATTACCGGAGTCACCTGTGGAATATTGGTTTGGCAATCTCAATGCCAGCTTTTGTAACAGTGACAGCCCAGTAGAGAACTTCTGCTCCACACAAGTGTTTGTCCATAATCCCTCTCTGTAGGGCTGAGGTACAATTGGACATAATTATTTACAAGGGTATAAAACCCACTTGTGGTGCTTAACGCAATACCTCTGCCATCATCTCTTGCTTTGTTTTCTTATCAGGGTTGACTATTAGGACTGGCAAATAAACTTGCTCTCTCTTCCCCTTATTTGTTGCCGCAGTTGGATTAAGGTGGGATGGTTTTTTGAAATAAATAAGTTTAAATTGCATTTTATTTTCTTCCAGCTGCTCGCTCGGAGGCAGATTGGGAGATCACTTATCACAGCAGTGACGGAATCGCAGTTTTCAGTATAACTTAGGGTAATTCCATGTTCTCTGCCCAAGAAGCAAACAGTGCTGGCTGCTTTCCAGAGGTGAGCTTAGAAAGAGCAGCAGAAGAAACCTCCCAAACCAGCCACACGGGTGTAGTACAGCAGCAAGGCCTCCTAGCCTTGCAGGGATGCCAAAGGTGGGAGTGCAGCGCTTGTGTGCTCTCAGAGGAAAGTCCTGTGGCAAATTCTGGGATTGACTTTGGGCAGGGAAATAACCACAACTGAATCCTGACTGTTCGTGTCTGTCTTTTATGGAGGAATGCAGCTCTTGGGGTTATGTTGCCTGGGGTCTACCCAGCTCCAGTGCAACGGCAGCTTTGCATTGGGCTTCATTGACCATAGTCTAAATGTCAGATTCATCCCTGTGTCTATCGCCGCTTTTGTTTCCTAAATGTGGTGCTGACAGGGACTGTTGCAGGCTCTGTGGCACGCACTGGGGTCCACGTGCACCTCTCAAATGCCATGTAGTCATTTGTAATCATGAGCAGTTTATTGACTCACTCAGTGGAGGGAATTGGGGCAACTGTTCCATGTGCCCGGTGCTCATCTCCTCCCTCCCACCCCTTCTGGCACTGGGGGCAGCTCCTGGAAATGCAGGAAAACACCTTAATATACCTGCTCAGATTATGTGGTACCAGTAGGGCCTCTTAGATCGCAGTCAGGGCAGCGCCATTTGGCAGGGGAGGCCAACATCCTGAGCACTTCCTGATGTCGTTTACTGAGTGTGGTGTTCCGTGAGCACTTCCAGGTGTTTAAATAGTTAGAATAGATGGCATGGCTGAGTTAGGCAGTGGGGGGAGGAACCAGAAGAGGCTGCACCACTTGTTCTCTTCATTTAAAAACTCAAATCTCACTTCAGATCTACCAGCAATGCAAATAGTGCAATTAATTGGCAATAATTTAGAAGTCCTCCGTTTCAAAGGCCCCAGGACATGCAGATTGGCAACAGTGCATCTCTAGATGTCAGCAACAGTTCTGCGCACGGCCCGAGATGCAAACAAGTGGAGAAAGGGCTTTGCTTCCTTTTCCCAGGTTATTTATGGCTTGTTGTCCCACCGTGACAGCACATCATTGTATGTGGCATTAAAAATTCCTTCCCAAAGCAGGTCCGATTGATTTCTTCCCTTTCCATTAATGCACAAAACAAGAAGTGATTGTAGTGTTTTCAGTGCAAAGTGGACCCTGGATCCAGTGACTCTTTAAGCCATAGCACAAACACTTGAAGCTCTCGGGGAACACAATAGCATGAAAGAGGCCACTTGGCAGGTCGCAGCTGCTTCTTTCTTGTTTGTTCACGGAGTAACTGCAATTTGTCTTTTTCCCCCCCTATGTTTCTACAATCGCTGTGGTCCTTTGCAGTGTCCATGATTTTCCATATTGGAGTTGAGACCCCTATTCTCCAAATGACAAGTTCCAATAAAGTAAAGGCCACATCCTGCAGTTCTGTGCAGTTTGGGCTGTGCTGTTCTAGTCCTGTGCTAGCTGGAAGGAGCAATACCTCCTGACTCCACAGTGCTCTTCCTGCAGAAGCAGCAAGTGCCTTCGAACATGCATGGGTTGCAGAGGGTAATGCATAACAGGAGATACAGAGCAATATTTCAGTAGCAGAAGTTCAGCGATCGATGTGGTAGCTGATGCGTTACCAAATCTGTTTAAATGTGAGTATGTAAAACACTGTGATTGAGACAAAGAGCGGGTACAAGGCTCTGCATGGCTCTGGCTGTGTGACTTGCCTTGTTGGCAAACGGAGCAATACCACCCTTTTTGTCTGTTTAGTTTGCAAGCTTCTTGGGGCAGACTTGCCTGTTGTGTGTATGCGCTGCACAGTGGGGTCGTGGAATTGCTCATCCTTGTTTGGAGCCGCTGTGTTATAAGTAACAGTGGTAGGTGAATTGGCCAAGGGCCTGTGAGAGCCTATTGCTTTGATGTTTGGAGTGGGAGCTTGTTCCGTGCAAGATGCTTTCCTGGAGGCTATGAAAGTCAGTGCAGTTAATGTTCTTTCTTTGTGTTAGCAAAGGCAGGATCTGCCCACGCTGTTGGGTACTGCTCAGGGATCTGCATAGACTCTACCACATTCTGTGACATTTGCAAAAGACTTGATTGTTTGCACCTCTGAGCATTTAGGCCTATAAATATTTATTAACCTTCTCTCAGGCATGTATCGCAGCTAAGGCAGAAATGACCTTCCCCATGGCTGTGGCTGGGGAAGAGGGAGCCCCTTCCATGAAGGAGCTGGGAGGGCACAGGACTCAGCCCTGGTACTTCAGCACCATGCTGTGGAGCAGAAGAGAGCCAGAGGAAACAGCGAGGGTCAGGAGACGGGAGCTGAGGGACCGCTGAGAGCAGGAACAGTTCTGAGCTCAGAGAGCAGCGCACCCAGGCTGAGAGGCGCTTACAGAGCTCTGCCGCTTCAGGGCTGTGTGGGCTTTGAATTGCTTTCCAGTGCCTCTTCATTAGGGTAGATTGTCTTCACAGCTATTAGAGGAAGGGATAAACTCTGTTCACTTCACCTGTATGAGAAGTGGTTTAGTTAGCTGCTGGTACTAACTAATGCTGTTGCTTCTTTAGTTTCAGCTACTGAAAATCCTTATTTTAAGCCTCCTGGATGGCTGCAAGGCATTATTTCCTTTGCCTGAAGTAAGCAGTTATTGATGGTAAAATGGAAGGTTGGTGCATGTTTCCACTAGTGTTGGAACATGTGGACTATCAAGACACGGATGGCCATGTAAAGCATTTGCACAAAGAATGATGTCCTGGCTGCTGGTGGCCCTGGTGGTGGGCAGGAGGTAGAAAGGGAGCCCAGAGCCCCTGAGGAGCTGTGTTTAAACCTGTCCTGTGAGGATCTCAGTGGGTCAGTGGATTGACTGGGGAAGTGGTGGACAGGACAGAAGAAATGTTCTTATTTGTAGAGAAAAGATGAATTAACCCAGGTGCTGGAGGGAAATATTTATTAACTTCTCAGCATAGCAGACAGCATCCTTCCTTCTGGTGTGCCCTGAGTTAAAACATCATATGTGCCATATTAGGGTAAAAGAAGTATTCCCCTTTGCTTTAGAGGAGCAAAGATCGTGCAGAATGACATATGCAGGGGAAACAGGAAGCCCTCTCACAAGGTAACTATCGATTGTTTAATAAGATGACAAGCAACAGGCTGCAGAACAGTTGCACATCTGGGCTGCTTCAGCCTGAGCTGGCTGCTCTTTCTCAAAGCAGGCTCAGGACTGCAGCCACGGGCAGTCCCCAGCCGCCCACCCTCGAAGCCCGGTCCCAGGAGAGCACGCACCTTTGGATCAGGCACACTGCAATAGCAGTCACGTGTTCCATGGCTGGAAAACCCTGCTGAGCTGTTAAGAGGTTTCAGTGGGAGCAGCTATTTCTCAACGCTGTGTTGAGGTATGGCTCTGTTTCTGTTGACACCATTTCTTGGGCTCTATAGTTACACATTTATTTGCCTCTCCCTGTTCTAACCATGCGCTGTGCTCCAGGGTTTCCAGTGGTACTAAATCACACAGACCCAGTTCTTTGTACCTTCACAACAGCTCCCACATAACCTGCTTATGGAGTACACAAGCAGGAACTTGGGAATAATACTGCTTTAGAAGACCTGAATACGTGAAGAATAGTGTATACCATAGAGCTGAGGTTGTTGCAATGTCCTTGTTATTGCTGTGACTGGGATTGCATTGCCAGGGATGGATCCAGATGTCTGTGTGATGTTCATGTTCTGCCCATTTAACCAAAATGCTGCAGTTATCAGTGCTCAGTGTCAGTGGTTTGTCCTGACATGAATTGTGGCTGCAGGCTGAAGGCAAGAGGAGGATCATTTTGAACCTGGACCCAACAAGAAGTGCATTTGGCTTTGGTGGCACTGCAGTGGTGGCCAGTAACTCCCATGTATAATCCAGTGTGAGCTTGTGCTGCTTGGGGCTGCTCCCTTGAACGAGTTTCCTGCTGTTGGTTATCTGAACCTTGAACTTCAGTTGAGGGGAAGGAACTGGAACAGAATTGCACCAAAAAACCAAGACGAATCTCAAAAGATCCAGACAACACGCAGCTAATGGAGATTGCAGAAACATTCTGATGCTCATATGCTGATTGCATCCCACTCCCTTACAAACTGCAATCACCTCATTGTTTCTGTGCTGTGTTTTTGAAAAGGTTTTATTGAAGCTTCTTTAATGAGGCAGAAGCAGAATGAAAGAGGTATGCTATGGATGGAAATTTCTTGTGGGTGCTCCATGTTAATTCTTCTTTGGTTTCATCTTAGCAAACTTGTTCACTTTACAGGCAGAAACCAAAATTGGTTTAATTGAGAGACCAGCCGCTTCCAAACTGGCATCCTCGAGACAAGCTGAGCTCCTTCTGTTGTATGCTGGGCTGAGCCATCGGTCTGGAGCCTCGGTGGGTACCACTGTGTTCTGAGCTGCTCCTCTCCCTCCTGGGATGCAGAAGGAGAGTTCCTCTCTCTCAGAACTGCTTAAGGGCGATGCCCTGGTAAACCCATAGCCTCTAGGAGATGCTGCTTGTCCTGTAGCAAGTACTGTGCAGATGTTGCTGCTGGATAGTGAAGCTTCGCATCACCGCACAGAGTCCAAGCCAGGCTTATGGGTTGTTGGTATATTCCTTCTGTGCTTTGGTTTTGTGGGGGCTGCTGGAGCACAGAGCGCTGCTGTGAGAGCTGGTGTGACTGCACATGTGCCTTAGGGAGTCCTTAGTGCCATTAATTATGATGTCTATAGGCTCTTTCTCAATTCTTTGCATATGCAGACAGAAACCCTGTGGGCAGCAGCAGAACTCAGCAGCAGCATAAACATCTTTTCTTTTTGGCTTCTTAATGTGGTGCTGCAATTAAAGAAATTAATAAATGAGAAGAGGATGAGGCTGTTGCCAGGGAGGGATTCGCTGCGGAGGTTTCTGGTTTGTCTGGTTTGGTTTTATTTCCTCTGTTTTGTTGCTATCAGGAGAGAATTCACATATGAACTGTGGAATGTGTAAGTGTAGCTTGGTGTAACGATGGTTTAGCTGGAATAGGAGTGGCCCTAATTCTCTAGCAGGGGCATGATGAGAGCCCCAACGCTCCCAGAACTGCAGCAGAGTTGGAACAGCTCTCACCATTCTCTGTTGTTTGTGACATCAGCTGATGCAATTGAAAGGACAAGTCTTAGAGCAATGAAATGTAGAAGACACCTGGAATCCCGTCAGGTTTCCAGACCCAAATGTTTTCCCAGTCAGTAGCTGCAGTTTCTGCCTTGAGGATGGATTCACATCAGAACAAGGTTTTTCCTAATTTTAGCACATGCATCTTGGGAAATGATGCCACAGGGTCTGTGGGAGTCTGAGATTTTTAGGGCCAGGATGAGCTACGAGATCATCTCATCTGACAGCAGCATAATGCAGCATTCAGCAGTTACTGCACCAGATTTGGTGTCTGGAGCTCTGGCCAGCAAATCCTTCGCTGTGCAGGCAGTGATTGAGACTTCACATGAGCACAGGTCAGCCGTGTTTTGAGCTGAGGGGTCCAGGAGTCCAGTCCTCGCTCTTTCCCAAAGCCTTTGGGATGCAGTTATCTGTTGGGAATGAATGTAACGCTACTGCTGTGTAACAGATGGGTAGAAAGGTGACAAGAAGTCAAGGGGAAACTGCAGTAGCCATATGAGAGTGTGGCTGCAACTCCTGGCTCACAAGAATGGCCTGTTTGAAGAAAAAACCACCCTTGACAACATTCTGTTGTTCCCACGTGAAGACAATACAGTTGAGTGTGAGAAATCACATCCCACTCAGCCAAGTGAAAGCCTTCAGATTCATCAGCTGTCTGCTTGCTTCACTCCTTTTGACGCTCCTAGATCCCTCCCCCACTAACAAGCTCCCTGTTTTCCCTTTGGAATCATCAAAGACAGGCGCTGCTGTGTTTAAAGAACGTGAACTTGTGATTTGATGGCATTATGATCAGCTGAAGACAGGGTCCTTTTGTTCCTGTTTCTTTGCTTAGACACGTGCCAAGACAAATTGAAATGTAAGAATAGGTGTCCTTGTTTAAGCACTTCTATTTAATAAGGCTTGGCTGGAAGTGTGTTCTAGGGAATACAAAAGGGTGAAAATTGAAGGACTCCCGTGACTTCTGGCCTGGCTTTGTGTCTGGTTTGTCATTTGGGAATTCATCGCTGGTGTAGGCGTGTTCATACTCTCTATGAGCCCCTTCAGCCCAGCAGAGAAGACCCTGAAGATCACTTGATGTCTTCTTTGTGACTCCTCCAATGCATGGACACATCCAAGAGTGCTGAGCTCTTAGGTTTGAAATAGGTGTTTTATGAAGTTACAAAGACAACAGCTCTTACTTCTAACAGCCTGTTTGAACCATAGCAGTTGCAGTCTCTAGTCTTTTCTGTAATACACATCTTAGGAGAGGGTCTTGAGCCATCCAAGAGAATACTAGTGCAGTGGTAAGGGAGAGTCAGACCTTGGCTGGGGCTTTAAGCGCCTCTTGGCCAAATAACATCCCATGAAGTAAATTGAAGCGCATGGCCTCATTCCTTACAGTGCTGAGATTTCTCAGTGGTGTTTCAGATCAAGTCCTCAGTTACTACCAAAGCTCCTCCAGCACTTAACATCCTACAAACCTGTCTGTGTTCCCGGAGGTGATGAAGGAAGTGGCTGCTGTTTGCTGCTTGTGCAACCAAAAAAAGCCATTTCCAGTTTAACTGAGCTAAAACAACAGCAGTGGCTCTGTCACCAACAGGCACAAACAGCAGCACCAGCCGACTGACGCTGATCCTTCCAGAAGGACGGCAAATAAACCCCCGTGTTCTCTCGGCTCTCTGCACAAAGCTCATTGTGGTGTCATGTGAAATATTTATGCCAAATTCATTTGGAAGCTTTAACTTAACATTATCCATAAATGAGTGCAAAGAAAGCTTTTCAAACTGCATTTTAGTTTTGAGCAGGGAAGTGTTTTACTATCCCCAGTGTTCCAGGGTTGGATGCACACCCCTCCAGGAGCAATTCACATTGCAGGGCATGGTGTTTCCCGTTTTTATCCTTTGTCTGTTTGGGAAGCTGGTGTCATTTTGGTTTGTTTTCCATGTGAATCTTCAGCCTGGTAAAAGGGGAAGAAAATGAACATTCCATTTGAATTCAGGGAATCAGCTTTGACTTTCCAGTTCTTCTGCCATGGGCTCCCTGGGTTTCCCTGGGCAGAGCTAGCTGCTTACCGGGTCTCTGCTGGACTTCAGCAGCAGCAGATGTTCACATCTGTTAGAGTTCAGTTAACTGATGCCCGCTGGATGTGCCTCCTGTAGCTGAGAACTACCGTTATCTGTGTTTTATAGGTAGAGGAGCTGAGAGGCTCCAGGCCCACCTACACAAGGATATTAAAGAAGCCATATAGCAAAGATGAGGATTCAGCATTAGCTGCAGCCTTGCTGACACAGGTGATCAGGCTGTGCCGGGTGATGTTTGGTTGGGTTTCATTGAATAAGATGTTAACCTTTCTGCTGATTTTTAAGCTATTCTGTGTTGACTTTTTGCTACACCCTGTTCTCTGCTGCTGAGTTAGATGAGCTGTTGTGGGATGACAGCCCATGGTGTTGGATCTCCGAGGCTGCTCCAGCCTAACCGGGCCCTGGCCTTTGCTTGCTCGGGTGTAACTGAGAATGAGTTGTGATGGCTGCAGTGGGAAGATCAAGGGAAATGAGACCTACAAGGAACCAGGTCGTGCTTTTCCCCTGCTTATGGGAACAGCTCGCTTTGAGGGGAGCTCTCCTGCCAGCCGTGGGTGTGCAGCTGGGTAACTCAGGTAGCACTAGCTGTCCTCTGTGGTGCTTTACCCTCACACAGACCGTTTTCAGGGACACAAAGGGATGGCAGGTATCTCCATCCGTGTTCGTGTGTTCCAGCTTCTGTTGCTTTCTGGAAAGGCCTCGGTGGTGGTGGTTGGTGCTAGAATGGGCCCTTTAGTGCCCTGACTCAGCCTTAGGACACCTCTTTAAACTGCACAGAATAATGAGCTGATTCACCGATGGCATTTCCTTCCTTTCGATGAAAAACCTCACCTCCATCAAAGAGGAAATCAAGTTGGACCTAAACTGGCCCTTTGCTGCATCCCCCAGCACGTCCTTGTGGTGAGAGGATGCTGCTGCAGTGATAAATATGCTGCTTTCATGACTTTAATAATTAAAAATGCACTTTAAAAAAACCCTTCTGCACACACTATAGAAGGTCTATTGCATTTATTGTAGCCTCTCATGGATCCTTAAGGCTTTATGGGCACTTTAAAGCAGAAATAAAGATCTTTTTTATATTCAAAAAACAGATGTCTTTCAAAGTGCCATCCTATTCCACACAAGTGTAGCTGTTTTCTCTTTAAGATGTTGCATCTGGACCACAGTCTTTTGCCTTTCCTTTTCTAGAGATGTGCAGGTTTAAGGCAGAAGAAATATCACTGAAATCAGAGTGGATCCTCAAGTGGCGCTGTGTGCTTGTTGTCACAGTCACAATACAGATGCTGCAGATAGCCCTTTGCTCCCACTTTCCGCCTGTAAAATGAGGATAGTGCTGTTCCCAAATGGCAGCTCCTAATGAAGCTCATGGGTCCTGCAGGGTGTCCAGATCACTGGGGGTTGATTCTGGAATTATCCTGGCACTGCAGGGAGAGGAGGTACCTGAGAGTGTTGAAGCAGCAGACACTGCACAGCTTTGTCTCTAACTGCTTGGTTGGACCGCAGAATACCAAAGAATAAGAAAACCCAATGAATTAAACGAAGATCCTGTTCCTGTAGCAGGATAATGTATATGCAGTTATTTGAGATTCATCCAGGACATCTCCCAGAGAAATAGAACTCGTGCATCTGGGCTGGGATATATATTTGTTTTCATTATGACTTTGTGGCAGAAAATGTCTTCCAGAGGCAATAGAGGAAGACAGTAGATGAGAAGAATGGGTGATTTTGGGGAAATGGCTTCCTCGCACCTTGCTGCTTGTATGTGTGTGCTATCTTCTGTGAGCTGTTTCATTTATAATGAAGTTTCTTGAAGTTTGGCAGCTGAGGACAGTTTGCAACACATCAGCTGCGGCACAGAGGCACTGTGGTGAATGCTCCAGGAAAGCACGAGGAAAGAAAAGCACCGGTTTCACTGATGGGATGGGTTTGCTGACAGACTTTGGTTGCATTCCCTCTACTATGAACAGGTTTGGTGCAAGGGGTTTGCAATGCCGCAATCACCAGCGCGTGGCACCACTGTCAGTGTGCTGGGTGGTGGTGACCTGCAGCCATCTTCTGGCCTTGAGCTTCTTCATCCCACCCACCCAGTCCAGTTCTCCTTCCGTGCACGTTGAACTGGTTTTCAAGCACGTGGCACGTACTTATGTGGCTTCTCTTAAACTGCTTCTGCCTTTGACTTCCAAAGTAGGATGGAAAGATCCCTTCAGCCCACTACTGCGATAGTGGGAGTGCAGAGAGGATCATAAGCTGGATTGCTGGAGGAATCAATAAATCAAAGCAGGTAGTTAAAAAGATGGAGAAATTAAAAGAGACTTCTTTATTACTAGGAACCCTTAAGTTTTCAGCAAGCGAATTGGGAATAAGGAATGCAACGTGCTATACCACAGTCCTTAAGAAAAGGATGTAGATGAATTCCCTCCTGAGCAAAATAATGAGGTTAATAAGGATAGCTGTGCCTCCCCAGTTAGGGGACAGGAGGGGCCAGCCTGTTACAGTCTTGGTAGAAGACACTGTGATGTCCGGTTGGGATGTTCTAATGGCTTGAAAGTCTAATAAATAGCAGATCACAATGTCTGTAATAAATACATGCTAATGCGTGGAGAGGGTTTTGCAGCAAACTCATGTGCAAAGCTACATGTAAAGGAATCCATTGCCTAGAAAGAGCCAAATCTCTGGTCTACAGTGTGGTTATAGTTGTGGAGTAGTGTGTTCTTTCCTTCCTCAAATTAGATGTATTTTTTTGTCTTAATGTTCACTAATATATTCAAAGCCAACATTGTTTTGCCAAACTGATGTGCCACTGCTGCCTTCAGTCACTGAGGAGCGGGGGGAGGTTTATTTTTATAACTGCCAGCAGGATACGATAGTGAGATTTGTATTTATTTCACCTGAAGAGGCATTGCAGAATGACGAGGCACAGCTCAGTGAAGAGCTGAGCTGACCTTGATTTCCCTGCAGCCCAGAGTGGAGGTTCTGTTATCACTGTACTGTCTACAGGACAGAAAGAGTCTTGCTGTGCTAATTGCCTCCAATCCCATTAAGAAATGACTCCTACTGAAGTCGTGCCTGGTTTGAGTGGTTCTGGGAAGCGTTAAAAGGTTTCAGTGGCAGCAGTTTATTATTCCTATCACCCTCTTGGAAAAGGACCCTTGACGGTTTGCTGGTTGGGGACCTCTCCTTCTGGGCCACACTCCAAAGTGGGTGACCCTGGCACAGCCCCATCCCCTGCAGCCCTGACACCCTGCACAGCCAAAGCCAGTGTTTGCTGTCCTAATACTGGAGACCATCACTGTCCCATACCAAGCTTTAGAAACGCTCCAGCCTCCATTTCTGGTGCACTTTAATGGTGATGAGCCTGTTAAAATTGCCACTTCAGCTTCCTCAAGATACATGATGATGGTTATATCCTTTGAATGTAAGTAGCTTTGTTCCTCATGTCACTGTCACAATCTCTGTGCTAGATGCGTAGATGAAAACAGCAATATAGCCAAAAGCTACAATCACTTTCTGCAGATATTTCCTCTTCTTTCTTGCACTTCTGATGTATCAGATTACCTTATCAGAGCAACTGGTTGAATTATAATATCACTTATTATAGCCTATCAATCAGATTCCATCGTGTGCAATCCCTGTTATGCATAACGTGCCTTTCCTTCAGCAAATGCTATAAAAAAGGGGGGGGAAATAAAGGCAGGAGAATTGCTTTTGGCAGGGGAGAGGGTTTGTCAACCACGAGGTTTGTCCAGAACTTGACAGAAACAGCGGTGTTTTGCAGTCTGCAGGAACTGTCTTGATATCTAAGGGGAAAAAATGAAAAACCACAACCCCAAAGAAATCTGCTCTTCAGAAGACAGATGATGAAGTGATTTATCCCCTTGGGCTGCTCTCATAAAGATTGTAGCCTCTACAATTCAACAGCTGTTTGCAGTATATGTAGGAACAGGATGGTTTGTATTGCAGTATGATCAGACATCACCATGTCATTCTGTGTTTGACACAGCTCTGGAGGTATCGTGGCATTCCACATCAGAGAGCAGGTTTAAGTTGTCCAGTTGTGTGTTACAAGTCCAATGCAATCGGTGCGTTTTGAACAGCGCAGTTCAAGCTGGGTGATGAAGTGGCTGGGGAATGGTAAGCAGATCTGTGGTGGTGGTGGAGGCAATGTGAGCTGAGTGTGGTTAATGTACAGCTGGCATAGGCTGAGTTGAGCCTATCAAAGAGGTTCTGCAATTGGTAAATTAGTTTTACTGGCTCTGTCTGCGCCTTTGAAAGCAATGTGTAACTGTAACCTGCTCTAGATAGCCGGTTTAAGCGATGTGCAGAGTATCACAGCTCTCTTGGTCTGTTTGCTGTCAGATTCCTTTAATGAAAGGGGGTTCAGCGCTTCATTTGTAATGGATGTGCTCAAAATCTCCTGCAGAGCACAGACAGCTCTTCGTTTTGTGGGAGCTGTGCCACGTTGCATCCTGCAGCAGCTCGTTGCAGGAGGCAGAAGCAGGGGCCAGGAAAGTTCGGTGTCAGAGCTGAGAAGGGGGTGAGCAGTGGAGGGGTTTGTCTCCGCAGTGAGACGCTCCCTTGCAGTGCAAGAAATGCAAATGCAATCATCCAGCTTCACCCTCCCCTCAAAACAGTCAGTCAGCAAAGTGGCTCTTAGAGGCTGACATGGAGCAGAAATGAACCTGACCCGGGCAGTAACCAATCCGAATCACATGCAGAATGACCCCCAGCCCTCAAACCAGCCAAAACTGCTTCCCCACGGCCGACAATGTGCTACCGAACGAGAGAATTGCAGTTTGATTTAGGCTGGATGGTTTTGGCATCTTGGTGTGAATCTCAGCAGTGTTTTTAACAGCGGCCTCTCCTTGTGTTCAGTGTGACAATGATAGAGAGAAACTTCAGAGCAGTTGTGAGGAAAAAGGAGTCATTATTTTTGATAAATTATGTTCCATGGTCAGGGTAATGAGTAGCTCAATCCATCCTTCCTCTCCTAGGACTTAAGCACAAAAGGAAAACAAGATTTCAAGCTTTTGAACATTGAATCGGTGACAGAGATAGTGCCCATACATTTTAAAGTGACATTAAGGTCGCTGAACATTCATTCTTAGAGACAGGATTATACTGACATGGCAATTATTGATTTATTTATATTGTTTTATTTAACCCTGTCTCTTCTTGTGAGTGTTTGTTCACCTCTTATTCTGGTTTTCCCTTTTCCTTGTGCTCAACCTGGTGCCATTTTCAGGTGATTAAGTTGTGTGCCCATAGAATGACCAAAAGTGTGTGGAATGTTTCACAGCGCAGCCCTTAGTGCCAGGGATGCCCTTTCCCAAACTGCAGCCTTACCTGCAGCATGTGGGGCTCTTCAGTAAGTGTGTCTGCAGGTTTGTGTGGTCATGGCTAATCTCAGGGAGGGATTTGTAATTAACAATGTCTGAGTCTTGAGGCTAGACTTAAACTGATACAAATCACTAAATCCTCCTTTAAATCAGCTGGAACAGAAAGGTTTGGAATAACAGCTCCAAACAGGATGTGAAAGGCAAGAATGACTCTGGGGGCTGGAGAAAGCGAAGGATGGGGCTGTGAGGATCAGCCAGGGAACGTTAAGCACAGTTATGGCGGTAGATGAGCTTTGGGCTGAGAACTAGACTCCATGCCTGATGCTACTGAGCTGTCGGTGGGTACAGCAACAACCATCGCTGGTTGGCTGCTCTGAGCTCTGTGGACAGGCAGTGGTTAGAGGGTTGGCTGGTGGGAAGAAGTGGGTCTGTGCTGGGGGTCTATGCAGACCCATGTGTCGTGCTGCCTCTGTGTGCTCCCTGATGGGTGAGGGGCTCCAGCCTGGTGCTGCTTTCACATCGGCTTCTGCTTTGAAAGTGCCAGTGTAGCACTTCATCTCCTCCTGCTGAGGCACCCAGGGTGTCTATTAGCTCGATAATTGCTCACCAAAGTTCCTGTTTTCAGAGCAGTGATAACAGTTGTTAATCACATGCTGTGTTAGGATTATACCTCCTCTGCCAATCCCATGCATTATGCTGGAAGCTCTACACAGACCAACTCAGGAAGTTTATTAATGCAACTGCAGCAAGTCATTGAGCTTTACTTATGGTGGGCGTTAAGTGCCTGAAGATGGAAGTCACATTCAAAGACATCTAATGAGGAATCACAACAGTTTTGTGGGCAGCGAGTTCATTCTTCAGCTTTTCATCTGGGGAAGAGGATCGCAGCTGGCAGAGAAACGGGATGAAAGTGGCAGTAAAGAAGAGAGCAGCAGAGTAGCACAAAGACAATGCTGGGTTGTTGATGAATTCCTGAAGCTGCAGGGACTACTGGTGTTGGGCTGTGAGGAAAACTATTAACACTACACGGACTGGACAGGGTTTTCTGGAGCAGGGGACTAAACTGATGTCATTAGTGAAGCAGCAAGTGAGCTGATGCTGCAGAGACCAGGAATTGTGAGGACATGCTCTAAAAATAGGATTTAAATCGGTTTGTGTCAAGCGAAGTAACAATAGAGTAACTGCAGCCTGTCCATCTGCTACCAGGTGAGAAAAGAAAGCTACACAGACAAATAGCTAGCCTGTTTTTTAATAGGAAAGGAAGATTCACAGTAAATCTCCTTGCGCTTGTAGTGAAGCATCTCTCTGTTTCACCAGCAGAAGATGGAGGGCTCGTTTCTGCCTTGCATCTGCCTAACCATAAAAGCAACTTAAAATACGTGTCAGCAAAGTGATGGCGTTGTGTACCTCATACATGTACATGTGCCATGGGATGGGCATGAGATGTTGAGGTGTTGCCATTATTGCTCAGTATTGCTTATTTCAAAGTCAAATGTAGGGGGAAAGGGGCTGAAGGGTCTGTAAAGCTCAGATGATGAATGGGAAGGGAAACTTGCAAAAGTCTTGCATAAAAGGTGTCAACAAAATCTAAGCCACGGGGAAAAGAGATTTCAGTTCTTATCGACTTGCTCCCAACGGTCGTCCCTGTTGACAGGCCTTTCAGTGCCCAGTCCTGAACAGCTTTGCCTGGTGGGCAGGGAAATGATAAGCAGGAATATGGTAGCCAAAATGTAATGTCGGGTCTGAAGTCTCCCGCTGGGAATACAAAGCTAATTTCGGAGTGGGATATGTTCACTAGACCTGCCCTGCTTATGGACCTAGTCAATGTATATCTGTATCTGATCTACATGTAGGTCTCTGCAATTTGGTTCATTCTGGTCCTCAACCTCAAATTCCCTGAAGGATTTCCCTGCAGCCTGATGTTGTGTTCAGGTAGCTGGAACGTGCTATGGCGGGGATAGAATCTCTTGCTAAGCTTTCAGATGTGGATGGTTTGGAGACGCCAAAGAAGAGCAGGTGATTCGGGTGAGCTTAAGCCATTAGGCAAAGTTGCTGCTGAGGAAAACGAGGGGTTTCTTTCTTCATTCTGAACCCTGAAAGTAAATCCTGAGTCGAGGAGATCCGGCTCTGACAGGAAATGGGGGCGTCAGTTCAGTGGTTAAACTCAGCAGCAGTGAGTTTTCCCCTTCAGTTTCCTGTGTTTGATGTCCTTTAATCATCAACAGCACAACTCCAGTGCTGCAGAGCATCTTCCCCTCACAGAGCAGCAGGGAGGCAAGCCCAGGGAAGACTTTTGTCCAGTGCACAGCAGAGCAAGGCTTCCTTCCCGTCGGCAGCCCATGAGCTGCCCCAGCGAGCAGCAGGATGTGTGAATGGGGCCCTGTGCTCAAGGTTGCTGGCTGAACTTTCTTTTGTAAGTGTTGATCCAAAGCAAAATGCAGAGGGGAGAGGAGGGGAAGAGACAAAACACAGTTCAACAGCAAAATGACTGCTGCAGGGAAGGAGAAAGCAGCTTTTAGTGGATGATGCTGGCACAAACAAACAGTTTTCTCTCCCTTTTGACTTAATTTTTCTCTGCTGACTTAATTCTTCTCTGCTTGTGTTTTGCATAATGAGGCTGCAGATCCGCTGCTGTTTCAGGCCAAACTGTGAGGCAATTTCTCCTTTTCCTTCTCCTGCTTTTGTCTATCAAGAGGGTTGTTCAAGCCAGTTCAGATGGGGCTGGTTATGACATGGTGGACCCAGCCAGCACATCCTGGCCGCATGAGCTGATAGGCTTTGAATGTGGTTTGGCAGCACTTGTAACAGATAATGTCTCAGGTTGGTTCTTTGGCTCTGCAACACGCAAATACAGATTTGTTCACTGTCCCTGGGTTAGGAAAATCTCCTTAAGGCTGCTCTCCAAACAGAAGGGATCATTCTGAGAGACCCCTTTGCACTGTGTCTGCCTCCCTTGGATGAGTGGGGATGCACCCTGCATTGTTCTTCTTTGTTATGGCGTGGGTGAGATGAGGAAAGGACTGCTGGGAGTACTCTGCAGCTCCAAGTGCAATATTGTCAAGACTCCTGCTGGTTTGCCCTTTATTTCTGTGGTCACAAAGCCTTGCTGCCAGCAGTGACCGCCTGCCTGACTGCTGCCTCCCAGGCTGCGTTGTTCGGAAAAGCAGGAGGATGCTCACATATCTTTCATGTCCTTTGTCTCAGCATGAAGCCTTCTACAGCCAGACCTGAACAGGTCCTACTTTGAGGGGTAGCTGTGATTCTTGGTGAAAAAGCCTATCAAAATGCTTCAGGAAGTCACAGCTGGAGATGGGAGAGCTCTTTTTCTACAGAGAGGATTCTTGTGTTTAGTAAACCCAATGGAGGGGCCGGGTTCTATGCTGGAGTCAGGGAAACCAGGACCTAATGTTTTGTCTTATGCTCTGCAGCAACAGTCATCTGGAAGAAGAGTAATGAGGTCAGGTGTAAACAGGCAGCGAGTCCACAGCTGTGCCCAGCCGGCTCAGAATCCTCAGTTCTGGAATGAAGCATCAGACAGCTGATGAGTGGGACTGCGGTTGTCATAACATGAGGGTGTCATCTCAGCAGCCTTGCTGAAGGCATCAGACCCTTGTCCACCCAGGGGAGCCCTGTCCTACAGCTTCAGAGTACAGAAATCAAGTAGGTACAGCAGCAGATCAGAAGCAAGGGAAGGGCTCTTGGCAGAGGCAGTGTGACTCGGTGCTGTTGACAGTGTTGGGTAGTGGCTGTCACTCACAGCACAAGGGTGCCTCTTCCTCTCTCCCCTAACCTTATTGCCTGGCATCCACAAAGCAGTGGTGGTTTGCCAAATGCAATGTTGGGGATAAACAAATTTGTTATGTAAGTTTTCAGTTGCCAGGAAATGTGATGATTTTTGACTGCTGCTGCCTGAGTTGAGTAATGGATTCAGGATGGGGAAGGTGCCTACAGAAATGAGAGCCTTTCATTTATTTCAGGCCACAGTTGACATTGTAAATAAACTTACAAGGCCAAAAGCTGCAGTTAGGGGTAAATAACTGTGACTCTCTGATCTGGCCTGTAACATTGCTGGTGTTTATTTACCATTAGAACTTAAATTGTTACCACAAACCGCTTAATAATTGCTATGTGTGATGCCCTGAGCGATCTGGCTGCGGTGGACAGAAGCCACCATGCATTAGTCACTGGTGTCCTTTAGGACCTGTCTTAGAAACCTCCCACCCTGATGCATTCATTAGCACAGGCGATCATTCTGAGCAGTGTTACTAGTTACCTCCTTTCTTCTGCATCCTCTGGCTGAATTTCTAGGTACAGACACCCTGAACACAGCATTTCTCTTCAGCCCATGCTGGGACCACATTTACCGATGGGCTCTGTCCAGGTCTCTGTGAAACATCCCTAGGTGGGAATGAAGAACTGGAAAGACTCTTTCCCTGCCTGGCTGTGCTGCAGTTGTCAGCCAGTCCCAGTGCCTCAGTGTCTGGTGGCCGTTACAAACTGCTCTTCCTTGACTTTGCAATCTAAAGGAGCATTGCAGATTCGAGTTTCTGAAGCGCAGGGAGAGCAAAAAGTTGCTATCTAGATGCAAAATGATTTTATTTGTCAAAGCTCTTTTTGTTTAACTTGCGCCTCATCTCAGAGGTAGTTTAAAGTGTGTAACAGTCCATAGAGCAGTTGTGCAGACTTGATGCATTATATTTTTATGTACTATTTGAAAAACTACAAATGGAAGGGTTTACTTTCCACTTAACCGGCAATACGGCTCCATCCGAAACAGAGGATTTTGTTATGAGTAATAGAAAATGAGTGAATAGTATGATGTGACCTCTCCATGAGCTTTTGAAGCTCCCCTAGCCCAAAGCACTTATCAAAGCTGTTAGGAAGTAGTTTGAGTTAATGGCTAAACTCACTGGTAATGCAATGATTGTTAAGCACAAGCTCAGGTGTGACGAGGCTTATCCTTGGCTGGTTGGTCTATGTTGTACTGAAGTAAGAGAGGGATCAGCTGAAATGGAAGCGTTGAGAAGGACTCCAGTGCTGGTACGAAATACACTGGCATAACCCTGAGAAGGCACCTGTGGAGTGCAGCAGCATATGGGCTTGCAGGTCAGGACAAAGCGGATCGGTCAAGCAGCAAAAGGGGAATTGCCAGGCTGCCTGACCAAGTCAACTGATGATGTTCTGGGCTTATTCTGCAAGGTGCGGAATACTTTGGATTGCTGCCTGCCACCCACAGGAGCCAAGGGCAGACAGCAGCCCTCCAGGCTCAGGCGCTTCTTCATTGCGGCCCATCCAAATAATAGTTGAGAGACTCTTTAGAAACACCTTTCCTAAAGTCAAACTCTGGCTATTAATTGTAATTTCTGTCAGGGAAGCTGAGCAGGCTCTTTGCTTTTCCAGTGTGTAATCAGTCATGTTTTGATGTATACAAACAAAATAGGGAAAATCGGAAGGTAAAAACCAATGACTAATGATCCTGTGCTCAGGCTGTGGATGCTGGTGTTCTAATTCATTCCCTGCCACTCCAAGGTAACCTTCTTTCCTTTAAAGACCACTACATCAGGAAGCTTCTTTTCGGAGGGATAAGAAGATGTTACAACTTAGCAATGGTGTGTGTCTCCCTTGGTCTGCCTTGGTGGGAGCTGGGGCAAAACGCAGTGTAAACTGTCTGAGTTCTGCAGAACTTGGATCTTCGCTACTGCGCTTGGCTGGGTTCCCAGGAATTGAGATTGGAGACAGCCACGAGATTACGGCTCATGCCAGCTGAGGATCTAGGCCTTCACCTGCAGTGTTCCAGCTCTTCCATGGACCGACCGTCACGGAGCCAGCCTTCAGCCTTTGGTCCACCTCATTCACACATATAGAAATACAGGCAACATACACCATGCGCAGAATCCCTGTGTAAGCTGTGAGAGGCTCGGTAGGAATTAATGGAGCTGTGTTGCTCTTGGTGTAAACTAAGATCAGCATCAGAGTCTTGCAAAGAGCTGGTTTTGCAGTGGCCTCACAGGGCAGCCTGTGTAACAGCTCTCTGCTGTCAGGGTGTTTTCTATGGCCCACTATGGGCATCCAGTTAGCTCTGTGCGGGCGTAAACCTCCAGTGCAGAAGCTGGAGACAGCCCCGTGCCGATGCAGCACCCATTTTAACACCAGCATGGTTTGCCTCAGCAGCTTTCTGGCCTGGTCTCCGAGTCTGATTTTACTTACGAGCGTGCATACGATCAGTACTGACTGATGCCTCTGGCTGTAAGGTTGATCTCCTGCTCTTGGTGTGGATCCCAGTGACAGCTCTCATGTGCTCTCTGCTTTCACCACTATCCCTACAGAAAACCTCAGATCTTGACAAGCTCAAAGAGCATCCACTCTGAGCTCTGTGGGCAAATACTTGTGTGTGATGTGTACACGCGTGTTTGCACATGCGATAGGTGATTTGCGAAGCAAGATGCTGGGAGACACAGCCAACTCTGAGCATCATCTGCTGGGGAGCCCTAAACAGCTCGTGTTTGTTTTGGAGTGAAAATCCTCTAACTGCTCGTGTCAGCCCTGTAACACATCCCAGGATGCTGTGCTGCTGGAAACCAAGGCTTGCAGTGGAAGGTGCTCAGCACAGGGCTAATGTGATTGCTGAGATAAAATGCCACGTTCATAAACTCACCATGTGCGGAATAACTGCTGAAGGCCTGGGCCGGATGCTGGCGTCAGCTCCTCCGGTGCATTTCCGCTCCTTCCAATGGATTATTCTAGCTGTGCACTGGAGGCTGGCTTCTGGCCAAAGAGCTTTGCCTTTGGTCACATCAGACAAGTTGATTCTCGAGGACAGAGGGGACCTTGCAGACAGCAAAGCACTGCTGTAACCTGCTGCTTTTTCCACCACGTGGGAAGGCAGTGCGGTGCTGTGGCTACTGTGTCCTGACCAGAAGGTGAAGCTGTGGGGAGATGAGTCCTGTCCCACGGAGGACCTGATGCTTCATTTTCGGTTTAACGGGGACACCTGTTCCTTCCCCGAGGGTTTTTGTGTTCCATTCCTGTCACCTCCTGAAGTGACGAGTATCTGTGTTTGCATAAAGGCCTGTGCAGGCAAGCAGATGGGTAGGCAATGCTTTCACAGGCTGAGCATCCTGGGAAGCTCTGCCCTTAGCTGAGGTGTCAGGACCGAATGGGGCTTTCTTGAAAGCGTCTGTGCATGCCATGACTGGCCGTGATGCTCCAACCTGTCAGGCTTAGACTCTTTGGGCAGAGGGAAGTGTTGGATCTCAGGAGGTACAAAGTCCTCGCAGAGATACTTCTGCCGTGTGGGTGACAGGCAAACTGAGTGCCGCGTTATAAATCAGAGCGAGTACATGGTTGTCCCTCACCATCGAGAGCTGGGTCGTTCATTCTGCGCTTCTGATGCTTCTCCAACTTCTCGGCATTAATGAGGAGCAGAAGGGTTCCTCATCAAGGATGCAGTTCCTGTTGTCACGCTGGAGAGGTAGGGATGTGATACAATACAGGGCAAAAGTGTAAGGACACTTGAAAGAATACATGCAGTCTGAGGGAGCTGTGTGGAGCCTGATAATAACACTGGGATCGTCATAGAATGGTTTGGGTTGAAAAAGACCTTAAGATCATCTGGTTCCAACCCCCGGCCATGGGGGGTTGTCTCTTTTCTGCTTTTATTTAGAGCTACCTTGACAAGACCTACCACACTTCCGGCACTGCATTAGGGAGCACTTGTCTTCCAGGCTTCTTTCTCTGACTGTACTGGACCTGCACAGTGTCACCTCTTACGATGACAAGTCCAGGACCAGCAGTGACAGCAGCAGATCTTTTCCACCCTAATGGGTTCCTGCCATTTTTCCCTTCCTGCTGCCACTCTGGGTCGCTGGGAGAAGGCTGAGCTAGGCAGCAATGCTGAAGCAGAGGAGGATGGTGAAGGTGGAAATGGGAAGGAGCTGGGGAAGAATTCCCAGACTGCTTTGGCCCCTGTAAATTCTTGTGTTGCCAGAATGAAATCGTTTGTCAAAGAAGACCCTATCAGTAAACTGTGTGTGGGTCTTTGAGGATGTGTACTTGTAGGAAGGTTTAAGTAGTAGTTTCCTGTACACAGCATGAGCAAACATGGTACAATGGAGTCACAGGGCTGGGCAGGAAGATGTTTGTACTTCCAGCCAGATGTACGCAGAAGAGACCAAACAGACGATGCCCTGTGATATTTGTGCAGCCGAAGATGGTATTTGTCCACCCAAAGCCAGTCGTTACGTACTCAGAGGACAGCCAATGTGTATAAACTTGCTCTTTAAAAGTAAGTTTTTAATTTCGGAGGTTCTTTGAAAATCTGGCCTGTGTTTTCTGCTCTGAGTGGCTTCTAAATCTCCACTGAGCAGCCATACATTACAATTCATCCCCTCTAAGCTCTGCTTTGGGGAGCTGAACAAGTTGAATCTCTACCCTTTAATGCATATTACTGGCTGGGTAGGGTTTTCACAGTCAAGCTGCTTGAAAATAGTAAATCTGAAAGGAAAATCCATTTTTAAATCATTAAAAGTATTAAAAATGAACTTTACCTGCTGCAAGCGTAATCCGTTAATAAAGTGCCTTGTACTGGACAGATAATGGGGATCTTCCACTCGGGGATTAAGGGATTGTGCAAACTCAGAGCTGCTCATTTGCTGGGAAAATATGTAATTTCCTAAACTCAGAGGTGGACCATGCAGGTACCAACACCTTTAGTGGGACACACATCCATCTTCGCAACTGCCTCCTAGAATAGGTGTGCTGAGCACTTGGCATCCCTGAGCAAGGGATGATACAACTTTTAGTTATTATGAGTATTTGCATCAGGATAGTATCCGTGGCCCTTAAACATAGATTAGGCTCCCTGTGTTGTTGGGACATATTTAAGGTGGCTTAAATTTGGGTTGCTGTTTTGTCTTATCTTGCTCTCCTATGTTCTAAAGGAATTCAACAAATGCATTATATAAGCATGAGTTACAGTTATGAGCTGTAACTCATGGTGTGTGCAGTGTGTAAAGCTTGGCAGCCTTTACAGTCAATCTCTTTAGTACTTTTCTACTGTTCATTTTCACACAGGACACGAGTAGTCACCTTGTAGCTCTTGCCCAAAATAGGAGCAAAGAGGCTGTGATTAGGGTTAGAGTTAGGATTTCAGAGTGTGCTTCTGGTGTGATAGCACAGGCAGGATGGCTTTCCGTGCTGTAAGTGAATGTGGAGAAGGCTGGGGATGTTGGTGTTGTCACCCTCATCAATCTCAGCTCGCTCAAGTCGCTATTGCAAATAGAAGTTAAATGTTGAGAAGGTACCAAGCGGTGCAGACAGAACCTTGCGCACCACTTCCTACAGCTGAGGAGGCTTCGTGGGGGCTGGGATGTGTCAGGTTGATTTATCACACAGCTTCTGGAGAAAATCAACAGTTCTGGTGGCAGGACACAGCTTTCCCCATTGAAGAGCCATCACATTTGCCAGGACAGTAATGGGCTGGGAGACAGCCCTGGGGGGAGCAGGTAGGGCCGGGGCTGAGAGCTGCCTGAAGAAAGAGGAGAAAACAGATGTGCTGTTCTCTGCTGTGGCCGCCTGCCGTCTCCTGTATGTCAAAACAGACCAGCTACTCTGAATAAAACCTCATGTTGGAGGGCCGAGAGCATTGGCTTTGGGCAACGGGGGGCAAAGTCCAAATGACATCTGCCCATCATGTGTCAGCCCCATAAGAAGCCTGCTTGGAATCCCTTGGAAGTCCTCACCCTCATTACGTAGGTGGCAGCATGGCTTGTTCCTTCTGATACACCTGGAGTCCAGCCTTGTGCTTAGGGCTGTTGATCCAGCACCCAATGACCTCTGTGCTCTTCCAGCTCTATCCCAGATGGCTCCCAAGCTGATGCAGTGCCGGTGCTGTGTAGCTGCCAGCGCAGCCCCAGTCTGGGGTCTCCAAGCACTGTTGCCTTTCTATAGCGGTACAGGAAACGTGTGTCCAGCTCTTCTGTCGAGCCTCACCAGGGAATCATCCTGATGGTACTCATTAGACTTCTGAGATGAATCTCCTCCCATTTATTTCCTGTTTCTTCGCTAGACTCATTCCGAAGACAAGCCTTGCCATAATCTCCTCCCAAAGCAAAAGGAATAGTAAGGGCTGCTCTATGAAATGTGGCGGTGACAAACTCTGCGGCCTCTTCAGAGGAAGCTTTATGTAAGCAATTAACACAGGGTTAACTCTTGAGCGTGGCTGTGTAATTGTGTGTGTCAGTTCTCTTGGTGTTTGCCTGGATTCATTATGTCTGAGTGTGGCTGAATGGAGTCCTCCCAGTGCTGCACAAAGGGCAACCTCTTCACCCTGGGGAAAGACTCCAAACTGAGACAAGGAGGACCTTCCCCCTGGGTGTGATGAGTGGAGCATGGGATGGTGGGATGATTGGCTTCCAGAACTGATGAATACGGAGCAGGCTTTGTGGAGACTGGAGTAGAGTGTCCTGGAGGAGGATGCCACATCCTTTTAGGATGAGCGGAAGAATATAATCCTCTGTAGCAGCAGTTTTGTCTACAGGATGTAAATACTGTGTCATGTCGGTATGTGTCATGTTTTGAATGTGTTTTTAACTGTGATCAAAGGAGCCTGGACTAACAGGGAGGGTACCTGGTCTCTTGTATTTCTGTCTGACTCTTGCATGCTGTTAAGTGAATTGTTTTGTCTTTTCTCCTTTTATCTTCATCTCTACACAGACTGACATCTTCCAAGCAAGGGCTAGTTTTTGCTGTACTCTTAAGTACTGCCTAACACAGTATCCTCAGCTGGTGACTGTCTGTGGACCTGGCTAAGATGTAATTGTATCCAAACTGTACTGATTCACCTAAGGATCAGGCCTGTGTTTTCTTCCCTTGGAAACCAACAGTGTTTAGGTTATCAGCTACTTAGAGACCAGGGATCTGCA
The DNA here is from genome assembly GCA_039720435.1 of Amazona ochrocephala. Classification (NCBI taxonomy): domain Eukaryota; kingdom Metazoa; phylum Chordata; class Aves; order Psittaciformes; family Psittacidae; genus Amazona; species Amazona ochrocephala. The sequence continues at coordinate 6,243,193 of CM077886.1, read as the reverse complement.
GCCACCAGTAATAGACAGTACTGTACTATGGAATTGTGCTTCCAGAGCCTGGACTGTTATCCTCATGGGAAAAATGGATTAGATTGGTGAAAACAGTTCCATTGGATCTCTGGTGAGCTGGCAACAGAGTAGAAGGTAAATCCAAGAGATGTGGGGGGGACTTGGGAGCTTTCTGTTGCACTCAGCAAGTCAGCAGGCTCTTTGGAAGAATGCAGACTGTGGTGGGGTGGGAGAGACAAGAGCATCTATTCAGCCAGAGCAGCCTGCTGCGTTTTCTGGTTTCCAGCTACCCATGCTCCTGGGCCCATATGAAACCCATGGTGCATTTATTGTCAGTAGGGATTTCCTGAGCAGCTTAAGTACTTAAGTCTCATTAAAATCTAGCAGGAATTGGGCTTTGCCAATCTCATTTATGTCTTTGAAAAAGCCAAACCTTACCTTCTTTCTGGGTAAGGAGTTTTTACTCCTCCTCTGGATGGCATGTGCTGAGCAGGCTGCAGCACCTAGGACTCTGTGTGCTTGCTACTTGGCTCTGCAGTTTCAGAGCTGCTCACAGGGTACAGCTGGGCTGGTAAGTGATGCTCTTGCCCATTACTGAGGAAGGATGGTGCAAGGGCTGAGTCAGTTAAGTGATTATCCCAGGAATGTATGGGGGGATAAATGTCTCCCTTGCTCATAACCCAGCAGCTAATGTGAAGAGATACTGCCAGGCTGCTCTGCTGCTGCTGGGCTCTACTGCATTTAGATTGCAATTAGGTTGTATATTAAAAAAAAAGGCAGAAAAAGCGCAGTTCAGCCATGCTGTAACTCATGGAAGGTGAAACTCACCCCTGTTCAGCAGTGCAAACAGAAGCCTATGCATTATTGATGGTCTTGATAACATTGACACTCTCCTTTAGGCTCCATGGCCATCAGTTGTCTCAAGGTGAACACCTCAAACACCAGGTTTGACTTCAGAGGCTGCTTTTCAACCAGACCTCTTCTGTTTGGAGGCAGTGGAGTGTTGTGGTGCTATTTGTACTGCTGGAAGCATCAGAAGAGCTGGATGCCTTGTGTGGTTGTGGAGCAGATGGAGGGTATGTCTGTACTGCGAGGCTACCCTTTGGATCCAGATGTCCTGAACTGCAGTCTAGACTTGATATCAAGTTGACAAGTTCCTTAGACCCCAGATGCTTGGGATGCATTTAAATTCAGGTCTCCTATGCAGTGTGACTGGAGCAGTCCCTAGATTCCAAGTTTGCCTCAGCCAGCCAGCACCCTTTAAAACGCAGGTCATCCTGCTTCCAGGGGTGCCCTCTCCTCTTTAGCTCCCGAACTTTGGACACTTGCACGAGAGCCACGTTTACAAGACTCTCTTGAAAGGCCTGAGGATGGGAAACTCCCTTTTTGTTCTGTTCTGAAGGCTCTTTCTCATCAGATAATGTTATACCAGGAACTGGAAGTAAAAAATTCGTGTGTGATCAAACCTGGCATGGTCTGTTAGATTTGGGAAATCAGCTGCTGGTTTTCGTCTATAGCAGTGATCGCAGAGCTGTGTCCTTCGAATCACACGCATCTGAGAGCTTTGCTTTGCTTGACTTTGGGTAATGTATGCCTGCAGGTTATTGTAAAAGTCAGCAAAAAAACCCTGGAACTCCATCTTGAACACTTTAAATGTCTCTTTTCCTGAGTGCTGTTCCCGATGAGCAGTATGAGCACGTACCAAGCTGGGCTGATGCAAATAGCTGTCTTTCAGTGAGTGCTTTATGCTGCTTCAGCCTGCTCTGAATGTACAGGCTCCCTGGTGCAGTCAGAGGGTTTGCACCTCTGAGGTCAGTGGGACTTGCTCTCCTCTTCTGGTGCAAAGCACCTGTGATCACTCTGCAGTTGAGCAGGGCTCATTTTCCTCCTGGATCACTGTGGTACAACCACTTGGGCTGAGTTCCTTGCTAAGGAAGGAGTTAGGATGGACTAAAATGAACTAGGGCCTCTTTAAGTCTGAAGAGGAAGGTTTGTGTCATGGTCTAACACAGTTTAATCTACTTTAAAATTAATTTGGTTTAATTTTCCTTAGGGCCCTCATGTGGATATACCCTTTAATGCCTAGAATAAATAACAGGTAACTTGGTTGTAAATCACCAGAAGTAATTGTGTACCTGCTTGCCCATTGTAGATCAGCAGTGACTCCAGTGGGGCTGGTTCCTTTTGTGTGTACCTGGAATAAGGAAGAGTAACTTGCTGGAAGTCAATAAAGCTAATTTTCTTTGTACTTCCCTGGGATAAACCAAGGGTCAGTCCAGGGGTAAGGAGCTCAGCTGAGAGAAATTCAAACCAAGAAGGTGCGTAGTTTTGCTTCTGGAGATAATTAACCCCCAGAACAGCTGCATGGGACTGCAGTGGGCTCTGAATGCAAATGTTCCCTATCAAGTTCAGCTCACTTTCTAAAACTGCTCTGGTTCAAGCAGGCATTAGTATGGAGGAGGGTCTCTGGTCAGGCTAGGCAGAGTATCATGCTAAATGAGCGTTTTTACTCCTTGCATGCAAACCTCTTGGCTTATTAACCCTGGAAGGCCCTGGGAAGGTCAGAAGCACTTACTGGGTTTTGGAAATGCCAGCCAAGGCGCATTGTGGTGGCTGAGGAGACAGTAAATGGGCCACGAAAGGCTGAGATAGGATTATCACATTTCTCTTGGCTCCTGCAGTCGCAATAGCCATGCTCTTGCTCAGAGGGAAGAATTAGTGGGGAAACACAAGGAATTAATTCATGCCTACCACTCCTGCATGCAAGTAACTTGCAATAACCCATTGAGGGCTCCTTAATGGCTGATTGATACAATAAACTCATTCCTTGCTTTCTGCTGTTTGTCCGTCTCCATATGCCCCAAGTAGGAAAAAGAAGCTACTACGAAAAGTAACTGCTTACAGGAATGGTGGTATATCATGTGTTACTTTTTCTCCTTCTGACAATACAGCCTCTGGCGAATTTTCCACTCAAGTCTATAAATTCCATCTTGCAGAGCCTTGGGCTACGGATGCAGTTTGCACCAATGTAAAATATGACATAAAGAGCAAACCAGCAGAGAACGTAATTAGCCAAGTGATTAGAAGCCCCATCTGATGGGGTGGCATTTCACACCCTATTTACACAGGAATTAACACCTTCCCTGGCATGCCTGGGGCACTGCATTGCAGCTGAAGAAGGATTTGTCTTGACTAGGACACTGGTTTCAAATCTCCTTCTGCTGCTCCTCCTTGATGTGTCTGTGGGGTTTTGTTGTCCTCTTCCCTTGGGGCTCGCAGCTCCTGTGCAGGGACCTCCAGCCCCAAAATCACTATTTTCTTAGTAATTTGGTTCAGCCTCCATTAGTTGGCTGGATTGATGGCTGTGACTCAGAACTGAACTGCAAACTCTCTGGGGGTTTGTCTTATTTGTGTGGATAAACCCAGCGCTGCTCTCATTTGCAAGACTACAATACCAGCTGCTCTCCAGCCTGTACCCTTCAGGAGAGTGTTTTGAAGCCTTTCCCTTTGTAGCATAGTAATGGGAAGGCCCAAAATTAAGCTGAAGAGTGAAAAAGGGCTGGTTATTGTCAGACACTGTTGATCAGAGATGGACTGGCCTCTGCTTGCATCATGTTCATCATCTGGCCTTAACATTGTTAAATCAGAGGCAAGAAGGGGAGCAAGGGAAAGAGCTGCTTCAGAAGTGGCTTTTCTGCTGGGGATCTTTCACCTCCATGATGAGTCACAGTGGAAGATGGATGGAGGGAGGTGAGAATGACTTCACATGCATGACTAGATCTCCCTTAGATGAGTACCTCATCTGTAAAGTGTATTTGCAGATAAGGAAGTTCTAGAGACAGTGTACGTGTATTTGTGTGCATTGACATCACACATCTATACATGTGCATGCAAAGAAAACAACTTGGTGTGGAATGGAAGGAAAGCTGCATCAACGCGTGTATGAGCAGAGGCTGTGTGCATGCAGAAGTGTGGGGAAGCTCTCTGCTTTTATGCAGACTGTGCTTTTGGTGGTTGGCATAGATAAGCCCCAGGGAAAGCTCACCCAAAGCCAGCAAGCACAGTCACAGTGGCTGAGGATGGACTCAGGTCCAGATGAACCTTTTCTCTGTGTGATACATACAGGATGCTTTCACTTCTTTAGTTCAGTTTTCTTGGCATTTCCCTTCCCTTAAGGCTACGCTTTCCCTTCTCCCCTATATATTTCTTGAATCTCTATTTCCTTGTACTTTCCCTACTCTATTTGCCTGTCCTCTTGCTCCCCCAGGGTGCATTTCTGTACCTAAGAGGGATTTTGCAGCATGCTCTGTGTTAGGCACTGCAAATAAGAGCACAGCTAAAGCTCCCATGGAAGAAGTGGCTGGAATGTTACTCGGCATGCTTGGGATTGGCTACAGCGGTATTCCTGCTGAGGCCACCTCCTTAGCTGGAGACCCCTCCAGCCGTATTACCTTCCCTAATATAAGAGATGCTGTTTGACAGGTCTGATCCTCGGAGTTAAAAGTCTATTCCTCCATCAGCACATTAATGGAATGAGAAATGTGGCTCGGGGAGGAAGGCTTATGAAAAGAAAATCAAACTAAATCTATCAATTCCCTGTCCTGAATAAATGAATCTATTAGCTTGTATGTGGGGTTAGGTGCCTGGCAGATAACACGTGTTCCACATAAAATCAGGGGGGAAAAGCCCAGACAGCCCTTTTCAAAGCAGCACTGGGCACTGGGCTCGTGTGTCTCCCGTGGGCTGTGGCTTTCCCATCTGAGCCACAGTTTTCCAGTTACCGCCTGTAAAGAGAGCGCTCCTTGTCCGTGCGGTTCACGGGAAGTCAACAGAAGCAATGCCGATAGATGGCGCTTAGGAATCCATGGAGGCGCGATAGGCCGGGAGGGAGCCATGGGCTCCGTTGTCTTCGTGCGCTGCAGATGGGTTCCTTTAGGAGCTCCTTTTCCTAACGGGAAGCGCAGGGGCTGTGCTTGCACCTCCCCAGGCCCCGGCCCGCCTGCCCGCCGCTTGCTCTCACTCTGGTTTTAAACAAGACGAAGTCTGCGGAGATAAGCGGGGCAGGTAAAGCCAGGTCACCGAGGAGCCGGCCCGGGTCCATCGTGGGTAAATAGCTCTGTGCTGCCTGCTGTGACAGGAGTCATTTGTCTCAGGCTGAAAAAAGGTGCCGCTTCCCATCCTGCGCAGTGAGGGGCATTCATCACTTCTTGTTGCAGCAGAAGAGAGCGTGCTGCTCCCCCCTCGGCCCCTCCAGCCAGCCCCTGCGGACGAATGAGCTGCTGTGGGAAGGGATGAGCTCGGGGGTTATTTCCACTTGTATTTCGAGCAGTGTGGCTGAAGCCCTCCGTTCTGCAGCGCTGCCTCCAGCGGGGCTGGCTGGAGGAAGGCTCAAAACCGGCACCGGCAGAGGACGTGGCCGTCGTCTTCTGCTGCTGGCTTGGTAGGTGGCTGCACGTGAAAGCATCCTAGCGCATCTGAATCCAGCGCAGCATCCAGCATCCTGCAGAGCGTGTATGGTGAGAAAGCTTTTGGGGGTTCTCAGAGCAGAGACCTCACTGCTAGAAACAAGGGAGAGTCAGGTCCTGCGCCAGTCAAAGCTCTCCATTCATTTCTCATGGAACACACAGTTCTGTCTCATTGTGATGCTGAGCTCTGTGTAACCGGTTACACTCTGCGTATGTATATGTGCAAACATCACCATGTTTTGTCTCTTGGTTTAGTTTCATGTAGGAATGCACATTCATACAGTAGATTGGTTTTGAGGGACATCCACTGAGCAGATGCATGTTTCCATTGCTCTGCAGCCCTGCTGGGGTCTGCCATGCTGGGAGAGCTGTTGTGTTCCCGCTGTGCCATGAGGTGTTGGGGTTTTGCTCTTCACTTGTCTTCAGAGTTGAATTATTTGGGTGCTGAAGAGCTGTGTTCAGACAGCAAGAGAGAAGAGTGGCTAGCAGAGACCTTCAGCATGATACAGATGCTACATGATCCCTTCATCACCGAAGGGACGTTGCTGCAATTACTCTGCCAATCACCTGTCTCTCAGCCTGTCTGTCAGTTATTGTACAGTGAGGATTCACTGCACAGAGTAGCCGAAAGTGGCAGATACCTAAATCTTGAAGAGGCCATTTTGCATAAATCTGTGCACAAGGGAACAGAGCTGGGAGGCTGGATCCCATTTCCATGGGAGATTTCAAGCAAGCAGGTGAGGCCTTTGATGTATTAAGTTACTGGGACATTGCAGATTGGGAACATTTTATTAGTAATGGTTGAAATTGCTTTTGTCCCACACGTCACTCCAGTGAGTTTGTTCAGAGAAAGGACAATGAGGAGAAAGGGATGCTCCTTTCCTCTGCCTTCCCCCCCAGTTCAGAGGTTTGGAGCTGCAGTGCATGCAATGACAGAGATGCAGCTGCAGGCAGTTATTGTGCTGCTGGAATATGAGTTATTGCTGTCTGGTCCTGGTCACTGCATGGTGAAGACTGGAGGGTGTAGGTTAGGGCAACTGGCCTTAGCACTGCCTTGCAAGGTAGGAGTGGATTCTGTTTTGGGGGGGTTTCAGTTCATCATACAACACCAAGCAAACCATCCAACCTCGGTTGCCTTGTCAGTGATAGAGTGGTGATTCCTTATTGCAATTTATAATGACCTGGGGACAAGCAAAGACCATGTACAGCTGCTGAAGGCTTTTTGAAAAGCAAGAAAGGGGCTAGGTCTTCTGGGGAAGCAAACTGGCACCGTTCCCTCAGCTTCAGGGAGCTCCATTGCTTTGTACTCACTGTGGCCATGGTTCAGGGCTTCTCCGATAGCCTCAGTAATAGAGTCATTTGTCTCCCAAAACACTCATTGGCTTTGCTGAAGATTTGTGGGTTCTCTTCATTATTAGTATCATTAATTCTTATTTAGACAGAATTTATGATCCTGTCCAATGAAGCTTATCCAAAGTGGCATCCCGAAAATGCACTGAGAAGCTTGTGGAGGACAGTCCTGTGATGAGTGTGTGCCCTGCCCCAGGCTGCCTCTGACCTGGGCTGAAGCTGGAGCTCCATGGCCAGGTTCCTTTGGGGATGGCACTAGTGAAAACCGGAGGCAGCTGACACAACACATGGTGTGAGCATGTAGGTGGGATGTAACCTGCCTGAATATCACTCCAAGTGGTACAAGGCTTTGAGTATCAGTTTCCTATTGCCTTCTTCCTTTGAGGGTATGTGGACAAATGCTGTGCAGGTACAGATTGGTCAGATCTAACATGAAAGAACAGTGTCGCTGTCCTGGATGATGTTTTCGCCCTCTTAAACACAGCTTTTTCCCTATAGACCTAAATCGCGTTGCTCTTGTAGCAGCTCTTAGCCCAAGAGAGGCCCTCTCCCTGCTGAGCCCAGCTGGGGCAAGAGGCTGTGGGCAGTAGGCTTGAGGGCAGGCACCTGCATGTGCTCATACCTCGCCCTGCCTTTGCCAAAATTAATACTTCTGTCTCCTTGCAAAGCTGGGGTCTGCTGGAGGCGAGGAGCTGGACGTAGCTCTGGTCTTTGCTGGGACCGCAGCCCCGGAGGATGGGCATTCAAAGCCTGCGGTTGTGTGGAGCTGGCTCTATTGCTGGGAACCCTCCTGCCGCTTTGGGGTTTTCTTACATTCATTCTTCACTTGGGCTCTTCGTTATCCCTGCCACTTGCTGGGACTGACAGCTGCTAACAAACACCAAGGGATTCCACACAGCTTTGCAGACTCTCTTTGAGTGCCTCAGGCAAAGCCTGGAACGCACACAACATGAAAACAGTCTGTGCTGTTCTCTGCCAGGCTCGTACCCTGCTTCCTCCCTGGGGTGGGCAGCAATAGGTGAAGCGCACATCCAACAGGTAGGGGTGGTTGTGTGTTGCAAGGGCCTGGGATTTAACTTGGGGCTGTATTTTTAGTCCTGCTGTGCTTGTTCATTAGAGAGCCTTGTGGGTCCTGGTTTGGGAGAGTAGCCTGCTGCACAAGGCATGGTGCAGGCTGGCAGTGCCCTCCTGTTCTCAGCTTGACTTCCAAAGGAAGCAGAGCTGATGGGATCCTGGGCTACTCTGTGTGTTCCACTTGTGAATCATCGCACACGATAAAGAGCTGAGGTGTGCACAATACACAAGCCTTGTGCTGTCACGCAGCTCAAAAGTGTGAGACCCTGACTGATGGCATTTCTTTGTGGCACGGTGTTTTTGTTTAGCTGTGTATAGCACTGAACGCAGGTTTCATTTCTGGCACCTCCCAGGGATGCAGGAAGGCAGATCCTGTCTCCTTCCATCCTCAGCCTGGGAGCAGGGATCCCAGGCTTTGATGGCGCAGCTCTTGCCTGGAGCTCACTCAGACTCTTCATACTGGTTTCTGGCTCTGAGGTTGTTAAAATGTGCTGGTCAGGTTTATCCTTCCTAAGCCTGCATTATTCAAATGGGCTGCTCTGTCTATCATGTTAAACAGACAAACAAAAGCCTTAGGAAGCAAAGTCCTGATTTGCTGATTAGACCCAGCGCTGCTGGAATCTCATCCTAAACCCCGTCTGAGTGCATCTGGTAGGCTCCCCTGGAGAACTGCGTTATTTTGAGACTTGAAGGGCTGACTTGAAAAACATTTGTCATCAAGGACGGATCAAAATGACCTGAAAAACCCAAGCGCAGGTCAGCCGTCTGCAGCATGACTTTGCTGAGCGGTTGTAAAAGAGCCTGTCAAGAGTGTTAGTGGAGGGAAGCAAAAAGAGCAGATATGCCAGGATATAGTTTTGTCTTTCTGTTTCTTAGCAGTTAAAACACCGGTGCATTCCTAACGCTTCTCGGTGTTTAGCCAGGAATGAAAAGGAGTGATTTGGCCTGAAGGAAAAAAAAGTGGTCAGGAAAAAGAAAGATTTCTTTCTTCCACACATGATCTGGAGAACATGGAAGAGATGTCAATGGGCATGCACTGCGTGCGCTCCTTGTGGTGGGTAAACAAGAAGGGTTCCTTGGTGCTTTCAGTTTTTCCTCCTCTCTCTTCGGTGAAAGGTGTGTCCCAATGTTAGGTCCTGTAAGAGATCAATAAGAGCTATGACACCTGAGGGACATTGTTCACTTACTGCTGCTGAGTCTTGTCCAGTTTAAAATGATCCCTTTCCTGTTTCTCATCAGGCACCACCTAATGCGTATGCATCCCTGCTAGGAGCTTTTGCCTGGTGCTCAGCTTAATATATTCTGTGCACAGTTTTGTCCCATTATTCCTAGTTAAACTCTCTTGGATCACCCAAAACATGAGGAATGTGCAGCAGCTTCCCACAGCACAGCATAATTAGCTACTTCAAAAGCTACCTGCAAAGAGTGATGCCCTTATTATGCCGAGCAGAGGTGAATCTGGTGGGGCAAGATGTCTCCAGGAAGAAGATGCATGTCACTGCTGAGAAAGAACAAGAGGCACCATTGCCCTCCTGCAGCGAGCTTTATCACTGATTGCCTTGGGAGCTGGACGGCACAAGGCAGTGCCCCATGAGGAAAGCAAACACCTTCAAGCATCCATTAGCTTATGGTCGTTAAAATAAAGCTTTGTGGCTCATAGGCTGCTCTGTTCCTAGGAAGTAACTGCAAATGTTGGTTTAAAAATGCTTGCTTTGCTGTTTTGCTAGTCCTCCTCCAAAACACACGTGGGCACCAGTTTAATCAGCCTTGGTGCTGCAGTGGGATAAGTAACCCATCACACTGGTGCTGGGGGAATCCTTCTCTGCCGCCATAGCTAAAGCGTGGTTCACCAGTTCCTTCACTGACAGAGCACAGAGAGCTTGGAGAAGCCAGCCCCAGATTGAGAGCTGGCCCTTCATTTTTCCCACTTTATTCATGGATTTTGGAGCTGGCCAAGCAGTTTCTAGTGTGTGCCTCTCTAATAACAGCAACACTCACTGTTTCTGCAGCATCTTTCATCTAGGATGTCTGTGTGCTTTGCAGACAACAAATAAATAAGCTTACTGTCATCCCTCTGGGGTAGGTATTATGGTATTCACTTAACGCATGTGTAAACAGAGGCAGAGAAGCTCCAGATTTTCATGTTCAAAGCCCTTTGAAAAAGTACCTAATAAATCCTCACGCTGCCCTGTGCAGTGTGTATTGGTCTCCTGCAAGGGCAGAGCAGTGTCACTGGCAGGACTAAGGAGTCCTGCATGCCAGTCTTGAGGTGCCACCCTAAGCAATGGGGTCCCGGTTGGACCCAGCTCCAGACAGCCCCTGGAGCCTGCTCAGAGCCCTGCCAGGCTCGCTCTTCGAAGCTCCTTAGAAGCCCAGGTGTGGAGCCTGGAATAGTTCTCAACAAGGTTTGGAGTCAGGCTCAGATGCTGTAACTCATTGCAATGGTTATTTCTGACCAACTTGAATCGCTTGCCAGCAACTCCAGTCAGTAAGTGGGGAGTTCCATAACTTTAATGCGTGTATTTCCAGGGTATGTTACAGCTCATAAGGTGTGCAAAAGACTGTCTGGATCAAACTGTACTCTGAGAACAAAGGGCTATGTATATGTCCAGCGTGTGTGTGCCTATCTGTGCTCACGTGTGAAATGTGGTCAGGATATACTATGGGGTGACAAAGCAGCATCTCCCTGCTGAAGTCGGTAGATTTGCATCGCTGGATGCTCCAGTCCCATGAGCTTTTAAAGCTCACATCCTGGAGAGCACTCAAACATTTTATTAGCCTTTAACAAGGCAGAGTTATGCTGAGTTTGTTCAGCATTAATTATACTTTCTGCAGTGTTCTACCTCCACCATCAATTATTAATTAATCTCACTCTATATTTTCAGCTGTTACCTGTCCCTAATCACTTTGCTGTTAGAACTTTCTGGTCTCATGCCAGCGTGTGTTGCCAGACCAGTTGAAGACATTAGTATGAATGTAATTACCTCTTTATTGCTTGTGTAATTTTGAGTCTCCTATGTAGATTACATTAGACATACTTCGTGGAGAAGGTGAATGTATTTTTCCTGTGCACGTAGCTGTGTTTCTTTCACACCGACAGTTGTCCTTGCTCTGAGACCCACGTGTCGCAGTCATGAACCCCCTTGAGCAGTGAGCTGGATGCTGTGAGCCAGCTTGAAACAGCCATCATGCAGTTGTGCTACTGCAAAGCTTACTTCATTGTGTAAGCACTGAGTAAGCTCTCCCGCAAGCAGAGTGTACGAGCTCTCCAGTGCTGCTGTGTGTCTTCCGGATGGGAGCCGCTCGCCTCCAAAGGCAGGTACTGGTGCCTGCAGCTCTTGGAGCTCTGGAGAGAAGCTTTTGCCACTTCTGGCCTTGGACATTTCTCTTCAGCCTCGGCTCTGGTTAATCAGTGATCCAGAGACAGTTTTCATCAGGAATTCCTGCCCGTGAGCTCTCTTTCTGCCTGCCGGTTTGGGAAGCTGTCACATAATGTGGACGTGACAATGTCAAAATGAGAGCACAAGGGGGACAGAAGCTCCGTGCAAGCAGCTCCCTGGTCCCTGTGTTGAGGGGTTCAGCTTTATCCTGTTTCCATACTAAATTCCTCCTGCCCCTTTCATCACAATCATCACGTTGAGATGCTGCCACAAGCTTCTCTCAAAGCTTATTTGTGCATGTTAAATCTTCCCTCCCAACTGCGCCGCTCGCAGCTGTGGCTGCACTCGTGTGCTCAGGCATGTCCAGGACTGCAGGTTTCCAGGCACAGAATTAAACCCTGCCAGGGAGCAGGCTTCCCAGCCAGGGCTGCCTTTCTCCTGCTTTCCGACGGCTGCTTCCCCACTGCTCAGCTACTTGTTTGTGTGGCTGAACAAATGACTCCACAGCTGGTTGCGGTGGTCATTGCGAGGAAGGAGACAGTTACAGAAGAGGCTGATGCTGAAGTTCCTTCCTCTCTGCAGCTGAGCACAGCTGTGTTTGTCAGATGGTGCGGGTGTGCTGAGGGTTGCAGAGCCAGCTTCAGCCTGATGGAGCTCTGCGAAGGTCAGGCCCTGGGCTGTGATACCAAGTCCTTTCTTCATTCCCTCCTGAGAAACACAAAGGGCTGTGGTTGAAGCTAATCAACCGCTGGCTTGTGGCAGTGTGTGTGGAGGGGGACAGGGTGGGTTTCCTGGGGTAGAGCTGCAAGGGGAAGTGGGAAGGAGAGCACAAGTAATCCAGAGCAGTTTTATTACACAAGCAGTCACGCATCCATAGCTGAGGGCTCTGGTTTAACTTTGGAGAGATTTAGGTTACCTATAAGGAAGAAATTCTTACCTGTGAGGGTGCTGAGGCGCTGGCACAGGGTGCCCAGAGAAGCTGTGGCTGCCCCATCCCTGGCAGTGTTCAAGGCCAGGTTGGACAGGGTTTGGAGCAAGCTGCTCCAGTGGAAGGTGTCCCTGCCCATGGCAGGGGCTGGGACTGGGTGGGCTTCTGTGATTCAGTGACTACTTTGCAAACTAAAATCTATGCAGAGGAAATGGAAGATGTCAAGGGGAAAACATGGGGAACATCCCCACTAAGATGCAATGAGTGTGGCCCATCAAATCCCATGCCAGGATCATCCAGGCGGGTGTGCCATGGTCACGCTGGCAGTTCCCCTTCCCAGTCATCGCTGCTCGCAGGCAGGTGCTGGCAGGAAAGCTGGGGAGGGAAAGGCAAAATAACATGCGGAAGGAATGCAAACTGCATGGAGCTGGGTCTGGCTGGCACAGATCATGTTGTGGGTTTGGCATCAGTGGAATTATACCTTTCACTGAATAAAACCTGGCCTGCTGCTTCTGCACTGGCTTTGACGGCTAATTTGGCTTTGGCATTTCAGTGGTGCCGATGTGTTCCGCTCACTATGGGAGATGGATTTGGGACTGACAAGAGCTTCGCGGTGACTTTTTTACGGAGTGATCCGGTTCTGTTTTCCCTCAGAATTTGCCAATTTGTCAAATTTGTTTGCAGAAACAGTGTTTGATTTGGAGGACTCAGGGCAGCTGCTGAATGCAGCCTGCGTCGTGGTTCTATCCTGCCTGCATGTGCTTTAGAGCTGGAGCGCCTGCCCGGCAGCCCAACCTGCTGAAAGCCTGCAAGCACGTGAGTCCTGGCTCCTGGCTCTGGTTTCCATACGGTGCTCCTCAGGATGGCAGTGCCCACGGCATTTCACACAGAAGTAAAAACATTCTTTCTGCCAAATGCAGTGGTTGTTCTCCATCAGCTCCAATGTGAATTGCTTGGTGCTGCGTAGGGTTCCTACTGCTGATTCTTGTGTGGCTCCAGCACAGCAGTATCCAGAGCAGCTGCAGTATTTATATGCTCAAGAGATGTGTGAGAGTGATGTTGAACTAAGTGACCAGCTCTGAGAAACCCGTGAGGATGCAGGGTTTGAATTCTTCCAGGCTTACATCTGCATGTGCCACATCCCAAAATACCAAAATCCCTCTTGGGTTTTTGGTAGTTCCCGCCTGGAGCTGGGGACTTTGCAGGGAGAGGACATTGCCACCCATCTCCAGTGCTTGTCAAGTGTGCCATGGAACATCGGGATCTCTGAAGTCCCAGCAGCGGCTCTGCTGTCTCTGTATTTTTCCTTGCTGTAAGGAGTTAAACTGGGAGGCCATGAAGCTCTCCTGTACATGTGAAATGGTGCAGAGGGCTTGAAGAGTAAAGGAGAGCAAGGACAGACTCTGATGCTCTCTTTCCCCTACTCGGAGCTTTCAGTTGGCAAAGCCTGGCCCCTCCTTGCCTGGTTCATCATTTGAACACTTGCACTCTCATTTCAGAAGGATCCAAGGGAAACAAGTAAAGAGCAACCAGATTAAAAACCCCTTTTGCTTTCAGTGGAGCACTAGCGGGCAGTATGGATCTGTTATCCTCTACAGACATCCACACAAACTGATAGAATTTGGGCAGGTACATTCTGTGCCTTTGATGCTTTCACTGGGCTTAACTGCTGAGTTTGATGGCAAAACCATGTGGCAATGCATATGTTAAAATCAATTAAGAAGTCGGCAAAGATTTACTGCCAGGCTGCAGACGAAATGAAGAAGGAAGAGAAGGGATGTGGTTGCACTGCTTGGCCTTGTGAAGTGACGGTGATACATAGCAGCGTGATGCCTGGGCTGGAAAATGACAGTTGGACCTCGTGGGCTTACTCTCCCCTTTGGCTGAAGCGGTTGTTAATGGTAAAGTGAGTTTGAAAGTCACCCTGTTGACAGAGCTGAGAGGCTCCATCCAAAATCTGTAAGGAAAATAGGAAAATTGCATTTGAAGCTCCAGGAATGAAGAGGATGAGACAGCCTTAAACCCCTGAGAACAGAGCGGAAAGACTTGAGAGATGCAGATTTCCAAACTCAGCTCTAAATAACCTTTTCGTCTCTTCAGTCAAGCTTACTTCTGGTCTGACCCTGACAGTTGTAAATCTCAGAGCTGATTCTGAAGAGATGGGAACAATGAGGATAATTGCCCTGTAATGCAGAGCCTTGGCGTGGGGATGGAGGTATGTGAGCACAGGAGGGACAGGAATAACTCCTGTTATTCTAGTGAGAAGCAGAAGCTCTACTTGTTATTAAAGCTGAGTGACAGCCCTGCTTGAACTTCTTCATGCCTCTGCCAAAGCGTAGATATATGAACCGATACACAGTCCTTCAATAGAAAAACATATTCTAGCAAGTGATAACAAAGCGGAATTCCGATGGTTCTGTTTCAACACTGCAGTTTCTTAAGTTCCGAGTGCTCATTTTCTTGAACCTGTCCTTTACATATAGTTTTGGATGGGGGTTTTTGTTGTTTTTCTTTTGCTGAACCTCCCATGGATCCACTGCTTGTAACAGCAGAGCTTGTGACAGCAGTGGGCCCCATGGGATAAACCACCCCGTGGTCAATAAACCCTCATTCTTTCTTTAGCACAGAACAACGCAAATGTAATAATTTATTGTCTGCTCCAGTTGTCTCAATCCCTGATTAATTCAGAAGTGGGCCAGTAGTGAATATACACTTGCAAGTGCTAGCACAGTGTAATGTGAAGTTTGGGTTATTGTCAGATTGCTATTAACAATGCTTGTGATTAGGTGCCGGCTTTCCCTGAGCTGTTTAAACGTCACTGCCAGAATCAGAGGGTGAAAGGAATCTAATCTCTTTTCCCCAACCCTCAACCTCTGTATCACAGGAACTTGGAAATGTGCAGGTTTTCCTATTGTTCTTCAGTCTATTGTAGAAGTGCTGCAGTGACTAATTCCTGCATAAATCATTGCCATGACAACACCTGTAATACATACTGTCAAATAGTGCTGAAGTGCTGAGATTACTTCAACCCAGCCGAAAGGCTGCACAGATACAAGTGTGGGCTCTTTTGCTGGACTGCATTAATGATAAAGGATTGATTCTCATCCACTGGGAAACAGGCAAAGTTGGGCATTGTGTTTAATTAAGGACTTTGAAACAAGCACTTGTGAGGTGATCAATATTTATTAGGACAGGGTAATCTTGTTTTGACTTTTCAATGTGGTGGATTTGATATACGTCATCACCAGGGCTGTAAATGTGTAGCAGTGAGGTGTGTTGTTCACTTGTTTATGATAACCCAAAGCCTAGCTCCAGTTTAATAGCAAATATATCAACCCCTTTTTCTGCTGTTCCAACGAGCTTTCCTTTATTCATCCTAAAGAGAAGGCCTGTGAAGGAATTGAGCAGAGAGGTTACAGATTGCTTTCTACAGCCTTGCACAAAGGAAAATTTAGTAACACGGGGTAACGTAGGAACAACTCACATTTAACAGATCTCATCAGAAGTACTTAACAGGTAGGACTGGATGAAAAACGAGGTGTGACTTTTAATGCCAATATAGAATCCATCTGTTTAGGTCCATCTACTTTTTTCTTATGCTTTATTCATCCCTGTTGCATGTGAAGTCTCTGGTGATATGTGAAGATCTCAGCTTCACCTCAGATTAAAGGCAAGACTTCTCTTTGGGCAGTGTTTCCTACTAACATACAAAAGGAAGAAGGAACAGGTACCATGTATAGAACAGCTGGTCCCTGCCGTGACAGCACACTAGGGGTTTATTTGAAGTATGCTCCTATGGAGTGACTTTATTTATCCCGAGTCCTGGCTCTTGACCTGATTTTCTACTCCACAGTATCTCCTGTGGTCACTGACATCTGAGCGTGTGAAAACGTTGCTATTCTAGTTTCTCTGAGTGAGTATAATGAACACTGCAGAGTAGTGGGGAATAGAGGTTCAGAATTGGACCTTCAG
The DNA here is from genome assembly GCA_039720435.1 of Amazona ochrocephala. Lineage (NCBI taxonomy): Eukaryota > Metazoa > Chordata > Aves > Psittaciformes > Psittacidae > Amazona > Amazona ochrocephala. The sequence continues at coordinate 6,227,024 of CM077886.1, read as the reverse complement.
TTAACGTAAATGCTCCAGAGACCATGGGTCACTTTGGATGGTTCCTTGGCTCACCCATTCCTAAAAAGCTCCTGTTATGGAAAGCATAAGACCTCCCTATATAAAGATGAAGTGATGAATAAAATCCAGGCATGCTTGATGGGGAGAGAGTTCATACGATATTGCCCAAGAAGGAAGTGGATAGACTTTGTTACCCAAATGATTCTCAACATCTGGGCTGTTTCTCAGTTGTTTCTGTGCTTGAGTATTCCGAGAGTTGCAGAGCTTTACCTCCAGCCTAACTGTGAATGTCCCAGCTGTGATAGTGCACACGGGTTCACCCTGGGGCAGCAGTCAGGACATGCACTGAAACGTAGACTGAGCCTCCTCTTTCCATTCAACATCTGGATTTTTGTTTGGATTCATCCCCTTAGAGGGCCGGAGGGAGAAGAACGCTTCTGGTGTGAGGCACTGGCTTAGCCACGGGCGGCGATCCGCAGGGAAGGAGAACAAGAGCAAACCTACGCTGCTAGCAGCAGACAGACCTGTGCCTAACAAGCAGTGCCTGGAACCGCTTCCTTCCTCCCCTCTTTAGCAGCCAGAGAATTCATCCCAACCGAAAGCCCTTGTTTTGGCTAGCGGGAGCGGGCAGGCTGTCTGCAGTGTCACCAGCAGACCTGGGGAATTTGTGTAACAAAGACTTCACTCACGACAAATCCAGTTTCTGAGTGGGAGGAGGCGAAGCTGTTTGTGAATTTGGGCCAGACTCAGCGAACAGTTTCTGCCAAAAAAAGATAAACCGACTCTTTCCCTCTGTTGCGTTTCCAAATAATCAGAATATTTCATTTTCTATTTCCCAAGCAGCAGCAGAGTGAAAATACAATTCAGAATTAACATTTTCTTTTCACTTGGGAGTATCCCGCACTGAAAGCTACAGATGAGCAGTGACATTTGCTCGTGTATAATTTCTTACTTAACAAACCCCATTGTTTTTCACAGGAAGATACCTGCATGGCTGTGCTGGAGGTGGGCACACGTGTTCCTCCCCCCTCAGAGTGGGCTGCCGGGTGCAAGGGCGTCTGTTTCATGCGTCGTTTGCTTGTTAATAGAAGAAGAGCCAGCAGATGGTGCTCGAGAGTGTACACCCTGGCTCCTGGAGGTGTCTGATGGGAGCCGAGTGCGCACCCGGAGGGGTCCTGGGGCTGGAGGTACAGACTTGGGTCCCCGGCTGAGCCGTAACTGTGTGAAGACACGCGGAGGGGAGAACAGAGGAGAACAGACCTGGGCATCTCCAGACCTTAGTGGGTTGGTTGCTTTGTGTCATTTCTGGGTTGTAAATGACCAAGGAGACAAACAAGTGATGGAGGCAGATGTCTATAGGCCTTGTCTTCATAGACAGCTAGGTTTAGGTTGGAGGGACCTTAAAGCTCATCCAGTTCTAGCTCCCTGCCATGGGCAGGGACACCTTCCACTAGAGCAGGGTGCTCCAAGCCCCATCCAACCTGGCCTTGCACACTGCCAGGGATGGGGCAGCCACAGCTTCTCTGGGCATCCACAACGTCTCATCCAGTGGGGCTGAGAAGGTTGGTTTTGTCTGTAGCAGAAATAGAAGTGCTCACAGACTCGCCTTATTCTCCCCTGCTCCGTCCACTCCCTCAATGTGTGAATTAAGCAGAGAGGAAACAAAGATGTACAGACATCTGTCCTGTTCCTCCGCCTTTGTGGAGATGCTGTATTGATGCCGTTGCATTCTGTGCGCATTTGGAACACATGGGGCTGAAATTTCTGTGGCTGCAAATAAAGCCTCTGATGTCATATTCGAGGATGAAGCAATTACTTTCTCCCCATGCTCATTCACTCTTCAGACTGTCAGCGCTCACAGTTTCTGAAGATGGTTTGGGAAGGCGAAGGCAGTGCTGGCTGGTGCTGGCGTGGTGTGATAACATCTGACTTGTGCAGTAAAGTCACACTGCTGGTGCAGGGCAAAAGGAGCTGCGTGTCTGGTTTTGCACCCCTGAAACACACACGTATGTGCGTACCTACATATCTGTACTGAAAAAACCATAAGGTCTGCGGGCTTGGTACCGAGCTGTGCTCATTGGTGCACAGCGAGGCTTTGAGCTTTGTGCGTGCTTGTGATGTGCAAAGGAATCTGTGAGAGCACTTACCCTCCAGGCAGTGCCCCAGAAGAACTGGGAAGAGTCTAAGCCCCTCTGAGACAGGGTGCAGCACAACGAGACCTGAGCGAGGGCTCTCCGAAGCTGTTCCTGGTATTTTGTGCTTGGGTTCGCTGCCTCAGTGGAGACCAAATCATTTAACTGGGGTAGTCTTCCAGGCAGCGAGTTTGCTTGGTCCTGCTGTCTTTGTTCATGCCTTTCTAAACCATATCCTCTGAGGGGGAATTCTAGCTTGTCCGGACCAAGGTACAGGATACAGGCTGGTTCGTCTCCCAGGAAGGTTTGTGTTTTCCACAGGCAGTGCTCAGATGGCCATAGTGCGTGTGGAGTTCGGGAGGCTGTTAAAATTCATCTACTTGGTTTCGTGCAGTCAGTGCCTTCAGCAATGAGCTGAAGAGGCAGGGAGTTGGAAATACCTGCTCTGCCCAATTTCGTCTCCTCTAGGCTGTGATTACCCACCCTGCATTTCCCATGCATGCACTGAAATACGTTTAAAGCTGCCTTCTGACGCTCCGGGTAACTTACAGCTATTGCAGGCTGAGGATATTCTACAAGGTGGAAGCTGTTTGTACCTCTTTGCTCACCTGAAGTGCTTTCTCCCTTCCCTCTTTATGGAATTCATGTTCCCCTCCATCACTCCGCAGCCCAAGAGCTTGGTGTGGTCCCCTTCCTCTCACTAAAGCACAGTCCTTTGCAGTGGTAGCCTGCAACAGCTATCTAAATAGCCTTGCCAACTAGCTGTACATTTAAGTGGGGGTGAGGTGGGAGAGAAGACAATTCTCATTCAGGAAGGGGGTAAGATCGATGCACTTTGTTTCAGGATATTTTTATTTTATTTTATTTTATTTTATTTTGATTTGTTTTATTTTATTTTATTTTATTTTATTTTATTTTATTTTATTTTATTTTATTTTATTTTATTTTATCTTATTTTTGCAAGAAAAACCATCAAAATCAAATTCCTATCACTGTGTATCAGTTTTAAGGAAACCACTTTTTCCACTGCACCGGGTGAGTACAGAGCTTCCAGTCAGTGCAGAGGCAACTTCTTTATGTCTCTTCAGGAAAGAGCAGGGAGCACATCCTCAGGGGCTGCGCTGCCTTCTGCAGGGAAGCCCTGCTCTGAAAGGAAAGGCCCTTGACAAGTGTATGAGCAGTAACTGGCTGGCAGGTCCCTGCATGCTCCCCACTTCCCGTGTTGTGCTCCCACCTCTCTCCCTCCCAGCCAGTGGTTCCTTTTGACCATGTCACCACATCTGGGACCTGATCTCTTGTTAGATCTCTCTTTCTCTTACAGAGCAGAGCAGTGCCCAGCAAATGCAGGGGAGAGCCTCAGCCACGTAACCCACAGCATTTCCCTCTCTGCTGGTACATTCTGCTGCAGCAAAGCCTCTGCTTGTTGCTTTTATAGGGAGCTTTCAGTGCCCTCATGTTATTCATCTACATCTGTTTCACCAGAGCCTGTCATTAACCTCCTGGTAGATTTAAGTTTTCTCTCTTACATTTGCTGCATGTCCAGTCTTCAGGGAGACAACTAAATGCTGTACAGAACAAACAGCAGGTTCCAGGGTTACCTGATAATTGGGGTTTTGCCAACATATATACGGTGCATCTTTCAGTTAAGGGAAATAACAGCTTGGGCGTGTGGATAGGTCCCTCCGGCCCTATCGGAGGGCAAAGCTTGGAGACAAGCACAGTTATGAACCCCATGTCCTCCTTCATGTCAAGAAGTGAGGTAGGCTGTGCTTTGGAGGAACAGGCTGCCTGGCTTTGCCACCTGTAGTGGTGGCTGTTCCAGTTCCTGTTACATCCTGAAGCACTGTACTTGTCTTCTAGAAATGGGGTGGCTGTTAGCCAGGGCTGGTGAGGCTGTAAACGCTCTGCTGGGACAAAGCTTATGGGTAAAAAGCGGCATCTTTAAGGGTCTTCCTGAAGGGAGATGGAAATCAAAAAGGTGTTTTTGTCATGAGGCCAGACCCTGAGCAAGCGTAGCCTGGCTCTGAAGCCTTCAGAGGGATGGTGCCAGTTTATACCGCTGAAGACCCATCCATGATATTAAGAAAAACCAAACCTCATTTATCCTGTGTCCCTGTTGGCATCACAATCCAACTGTTAATCCATGCAGTCCCAAAGCCAGGGTACCGCAAGGCCATTAAGACAGACAAAAGGGATTCTGCGTGCCCGGGGTTTTTGACCTGGAGGAGTTCCGTTCCCGGGTTTCCTCTGTAAACACAGGCTGAGAATGCTTCCCCGCCGCAGGAGCCCAGAAGTAGGTGGAAAGCTTCTGGAAAAGGCATCACACTGGGAGATGCAGAGTACTGTTCTCATAGGGAACAAGGCAGAAACAAACCTACCCCAGCAGCCCCTTCTCCTGTTTCCCCCTGTCTGCCACATCCCAATCCCAAACTTGCGCTCCTGGGGTTCTGTTGGTGTAGAACAGCTCGCAGCAGGCAGTGGTACCTCCCCAACGTCTCACAGGTGTTTTGAACAGCAGTGTTTTGTCTTGGCATTGTTGTTTGTCAAGTGCTGTAATAGTGTCAGATGGAACCTGCTGGAACGTTCCTGTCTGTGTGCTTTTCCTCACCCACTTCAGCAGGAGGAGGCTGACTCAGATGCTGTCAGGCTCCAAGTGAGAATGCAGAGCTCAGCTGGACGGCATCTGAGCAGCACCGAGAGGAAAGCCATGCACATGCACATGAAATTTGCTTTTCCCCTGTCTGCTCAGTAGCAGTTAATTTACAGCTCGCTCCTAAATGGTGAATTTTAATACCATTTTCTTTCAGAAGTGTTACATATGAATTTGCTGCATGCGTGTGAAAGTGTCTGCAGGCACAGGAATCAGTATTGCTGGGCTGACTGTGAAGGAGCGGTGCGTTTAGAGAGAAAATGCATATTCTCTCCAGCATGGGAACTGGGATCGTGAATTCAGTTTGTCAATAAATATGGAAATGGTTTCCAGTTCCCTCTCCTACCCCGTGCTGCTGAGAATTGGATGTTCCGGTGCCACGTCACTTGTGTGGGAAGAGAATTGACCAGTTCCTGGCCACGGCGACAGGCTCCCGGTGTTGAGAGCTATTGTCACAGCCTTAGGTCAGCAGGTTAACCGTGCATTCATCAGCGGCAGCAACGGCACGGAAGGAACGGAGTGTGGAAGAAGGTAATTGGATTTAAGGATCTCAGAGGCATTGTGGGCAGCTCACCTTCCTAGAAATGGGCGGATGATGGAGTCAGCAGCACAGAAATGTCAGGCTTTGCTCCACGCTGTGCTCAGGCACGAAATGAGCCTCAGTGAAACTTCGTATTCTGGTGCCTAGTGAGAAAGTTCCTAATGGTCTCTGAGCTCCGCTCTTGTGCTCTGTCCCTAAGGAGCACTCTGTGTAGGCAATGTTACTCTACCTTTGTGTTGTAAGGGTACAATTTGAGAGAAAGAATTGTGATGGGGTTGGATTTTCCTGCCTGCAGGCAGACATTTGTCCCTGCATGGTTCATCTACCCCTGGAGAACCAGTTCCTTGCTTAGGCTAAACCAGTGCAGTGACACTGGTATCCCTGGATCTATCCTACATTCTTCAAGCTTGTGGGTTTGGCCTTCAATGTCTCTTGGATGGAAGGGCCTGCATGTGAGTGTTTGCAGAGCAGTCTGTCCAGATGCAGCCTGCTGCTATTGGAAGTTAGATTTAAGAGAAGTAGCTTCTGGAGAGAAAGACAGGAAGAAGGCATGCTCTGAAGACATAAAACTGAGTAATAAGGTAAGTTTTAGACCCTCGGGTCCTCCCAGGGGGACCGAACAAACTCAAAACTATCAGAAATGTAATGAAAGCCCATCACCTTGATAAATGGAAAAATCACCCCAGCATCAGGCTAGAAATGATTCCATTTTCTCACCCTTGGTCATTAGCTGGGAGAGCAGAGAGCCGAGCTTGGGATGCCATTGCCTGGGAACTCGCTGCAATCCCATCGGCACAGCGGTGCTTTCGTTTTATGTTTTAGCAGATTTTGGGGGCTTTTTGATTTCTTGGTTTGTTCAAACGCTCCTTTGCCTTCCTGCCAGAGTTGTCCTCCCACCTGATACACAGCTGTGCTTTGTAGGGTGAGCGGTGGGGCTGCGCCACTTGATTACGTGATATTTGCGTGGTCGGTCTGTAAGTGGAAGGGCCTCAGGAGGTTGTGCTCTTCCCTCTCCAGGTCACCTCAGATCTTGTTCTGGGGGCTTGTGCTGCCTTACCTGCAGGTCAATGGGGCAGGACAGGGCAGGATGGAGCCTGGGGCAGGGAGGGTGGTGGCGACAGCTCTCCAACGTGGATGCGGTGTTAATGATCCTAAAGGTCTTTTCCATCCTAGTTCATCCTATGAGAAGGCACAGAATAAGGATAGCGAGGGCTGGTTCGCAGTGAGCTGCCCATCTGTCAGTACCAGGCTGGCAGTTGACGTGGTGACAGACACACTTCCTTCACTGTTGCTGTGCTGCTTTGCAGTGTTTCCGAGAGACGGAGGAGCAGTGAGTGCTGAGTCACTTCAGCACCATCACTGCCTTTGGTTTTGTGGCTCCCCGCTCTGCCGTGTCCCTCTCCAGATGTCTCGGTGTCCCCCGGCTGTTGTTCACCACTGCTGCAGCCTTGGTCAGACTGCTTTTACAGCTCCCCCCAGATGCTCTCCAGTCCTCCCGCAGTCCCCAAAGCCTTCCGTGCCTCCTGCCCGCAGCCCATCTCTGCCTCGGCTCCAGCCCTTTTTCCAATGTGTCTACAGTTCATCCATCTTCTCGCGGGTAAGGACGATGGTTTTACTTAGGAGTAGAGCCAAACCTGTCTCAAGCCTCTGCAAGTCCCCTCGTGACGCCGGTGAGGCTGAGTCCAGCCTGATGTAAGTTCTTGGATTGGTGGCGAGTCTCCAGCCCTTGCAGGGCTTAGCAGGACGAGTGCTCTGTGTCAGGAAGCTCCATCGGGAAAGAAAACAGGTTCCTTGGGAAAACAGCGTTAATTCCTTTTCCCCGCCGTGCTGCTGCTACCAGCCAGGATCCCAGGGTGTAAGCTGGCCTCCCTCTGCCCGCTTGAAAAGGTCTGGGGGTTTTTTCCCTTCTCTCTGTGCTTTCAGATACAGTTAGTTGTAAGGAGCTGTGTGCCAAAGTCCAGGCTTTGGCTGAGAGTTCAACACCGAGAGTTAAACCCAAACCGTGGAGTCGTGGAAGGCTCTGCTTTATCAGAGGAGTGTCAGGCTTCCCCTCGCTGTGACTGCTATCAGTAATTAGCACACCCTACAGAGCCTGCTGCTCAACAGTCCACATGCTAAATGCTGCTTTGGCATCAAAGTACAGTAGCTTGTAACTAATTACATCCCAGCTTTATCTGGACCAGTTCTTCCTTTTAAATACACTTAATAACTGCCTTTGAATGTTCTAGGCATAAAAATAACCACTTCAAATAATCTCCTGAAGACACATGCCACATTAGGTGTAGAGCTGAAGTAGGCACCTTGGATTATCAGAGCACAACAAGAGCTCTGGGCCCCTGCTAGGACACCGATGGGGAGCTGCAGTTCTGGTGTGCTGCTTGTGTGTTGGAGAGGAAGGCTGGAGAGCCAAAGTCCATGTTTTACAAGAGTCCTGTGCGTTCATTGTCACTAAAGATGTGAGGAAGGACAAGTGGACTGTGCCAAAAAAGAGCTGTGATTTGTCTCAGCAGTGGCTGACCTGAACGGAAAGACCCACAATGTCAGGGCTAAAATGCAGCATTAGTCCCAAGGCCTCCTCCATGGCCCGCAGACCATCCGTTTCTCTTCCTAAATCACCTTTAAATGTTTCCAGTTGCCCTGGACCCATGACTCTTGTCTTCTGGCACACTCCCCCTGACCCTGTCAAAAGAAAGACCAAAGAAAACATTCTATTTTCCTGATCTTGGAAGTTCCTGTGGGATGGGAAACACCTTTGCAGGAGGAAGGGCTGCTCGGTGTGATGTGGAAACTGGGTTGGAAGTCAGTGCTGGGATGAGGGCGCGTAGACCTGGCATCTGTAAGAGTGAGTCACCACAGGTTTGTTGCAGGACTATGTGCCAGTCATTGAGGCCAGTGCTGTGGAGTCTGGGTACCGTGATAAGGCATATCCCATAGGGCAGGATCACTTTCTGCTATACCTGAGTATTTTTGTCGTGTAATTTTTAGCATCACTTAATTTTCTGTTGTGCGGTGAGACCATAAAGCCCAGCGATGCCTGGGATGGGTGGGAATGTGCCAGTCTATAACAGCAGTTTCTGTGTCTGTGCATTAGGGAAAGGCAGAAAATTCCAAAGTAATCCATGTAAGTGCCTTGTGAGAAGGGAGGAGCAGAGCAGGACCCTGGGCTGTGGCCCCTCATCCGAAAGCAGCAGCTACTGCAGTGAAAATGTCATGAGTGCAAAGCACCAAGCAGGAAATCAGCTTGAAGAGGTAGCAGAAGGGGAATAGATTATGGCACTTTTAAATTAAAGGTGTCTGGGGGATTCCTGGAGGGAAGAGGCTGGGAGTTCGAAAGGAATTCATTATGGAGAGACTGCCTGTGCTGGTGCATCACCTCTGTAGTCTAGGTCCATTAAACTCCTGTCTTTCCATGCCCTCAGCATGCAGAGGGGATCACTCGGTGTCAGTGACAGCCTGTTTGTCTAATCTCAAATGACCTTTAGCAAAGGAGGCTCTGGAGGCAAGATGAATATTCACAGCTCCAGCATTTCCCCTGCCGCCCCTCTGATTGCAGATGAAGGTGGTGCTCGTGGTCCTGGCTGGTGTTCTGGCTGGCCGCTGTGATTGAGTGGTAGGGGTTTAATGGTGTTACCGGTTGTCAGATTCAGCGGTGTTTGCTTTCGTTTGAAACCAAAATGTAAAGGAAGGGAGAGCTTTGTGCATGATACAGAGAGACAGTGGGCAAAGGCTTCGGAGGACTTTGATCCAAGGGGCCCTGTTTCTGTTTAGCTGGGATAAATTCAGGATCAGCTCCAGGGCTGAAGCAAGTCTCCGTGTCTGTGCTCTGAACTGGGAGCACCTTTAATAGAGCTATCGTGGATTTATGTCTGGCCTAACCCCAGCAGAGTCACTCTGCATTTGCATTGTAACTCAGCTCTGCCAGCCTGGGCTGTCTCCAAGTGGTTTCCTTGGCTTCGATGTGTAATATTATTTTCGGCCATTTCAAGTGCGATTGTTAATGGGTATCAATACAGAAAATGGAATGAGTAAACTCAGTGCTTGTGACCAGTCAGAAAGCCAGCACAAGGCAGGACTGCGCATTCCCCTGTGCAGCTGGGCTGCTGCTCCCCTCTCCTTACTGCAGCTCCTGCTCTGCCAGGTTTGTGCCAGGCCGCCAGCAGAGACCAGTCCCAGGGATGCTTTGCTGTGATCCTTCAGGACTGTTCATCCATGGCCATTCTGCCAGCTCCTCCTTGGCTGTGCGGGTGACAAAGCCATTGCTACAGCCTCATGTGAAGGAGCAAGAGGGAGGTGACCGCTCTCATGGGCTTCCCACAGCAGCTTCCTCTCAAGTGCCTCTTTGGTCGTGTGAGTTCTCACCTACCTCGAACCCTGAGTTCCATAAAGAATGATTTTCAGTGGCTGCAGACCCAAGCTGTTGTCGGATCTGCCCCCCCTCAGTAACCTTATGCCTCGCAGATTGTCCTGCTCTATTACTAAAGGCAGTAAAACGTGTCAGTTTTCAGCTTTAGGTAGAGCTGACAGTTTGCAACTTGCCACAAAAGAAGAAGAGATTGTTTTGTCAGCACACACATATGGGGCTCATTTGGGTGTACCGGGCCACAGTTAATTATGTGAGTTGGCTGTCTATCTGTCAGAGCACTGGAAAGAAAAGCTTCGGGAGGCATTGTTTGTTTAATCTATGGTGTCTTTTGTTTGCTTCAGAATGTGAATATCTTTTCCATTTAGTTCCTTTTTCTTATCTTCCCCCTTGGTACAGCTTTAATTCCTATAATCGGAACGGTCTCTTTTCTCTCATTGCTGCTGATCAGTTATCTGCCGGAGATTAAATGATCTCAGAGGGAAGGGCAGCAATAAATGCAGAGCTGTGACAAACCTGGCAGAGCAGGAGCATCCCCACCAGGGAGAGGGCTGCATCCTCCCGGGGTGCACGCTCCCAGCTCTGAGGGTGTGAGGGACAGTGGAGCTGAGGGGCACAGCTAGGTCAGAGAATCATGGAATGGGTTGAAAGGGACCTTAAACCATGGCAGGGTGGTGGGACTAGATGATCTGCGGTGATCTCTATAGATGATCTATAAGGTCCCTTAAAGGGGGCTCTGCAGTGTTGGCAAAGCATTTGAGCCAATGCCCTTCTGGCTGGTCTTGGAAACGCCGTGGCTCGCACAGGCAGGTAACGTTCCAGTCAGGAATGCTCTGGCTTAGGCTCTCTTGTCCAGGTGGCAGCTGCTCCAGAGGAAACAGATGTTTTGTTCCTGTTTCTAAGGACCTCTAATAGTTGTGTTTGATGGTGGGGAGCCGAGGGCCGAGGTCAGCAGCGAGGTGCCCCAGCCAGTGCTGCAGCACTGATTTATGGCGAGGAACGGGACTGTTTGTTAGTGCAGGGGAGAGCTGGGCAAAACATTTCCGCGGGGAGGGGAAGCATTTGTGAGTGTTGGCTTGCTCTGAAAGCCCTCACGGGCTTGGCTGGGGCTGTAGCTGCTGTTATCAGCTGCCCGTGGAGCCTGAAAGCAGCGAATGGCTGTTTCCAGAAGTTTCTTAGAAAGAGATTCACTTGCGCTTGTCAGAATGCGGACGGAGGCTTCTTTTGGGTCCCTGAGATTGTGTTCGGAGCGTGTCACTGGGTGCCAGGCTCATCGCATCCGGTCCCTGGGCTCTGTAAGTGCGCCAGGAAAAAGAGGGTTGGGGGATTTGCACCTTCTCCATCAAGAGTAGGTCCCCCCCCTTTGTTTCTGGGGCTAGCTCAAGGACAGGTCACCCCGCAGTTACACATAGGGGCCTGCGGTAAAATGGTGCTTTTAACATCGTAATAAACCAACCCCACATAAGGTGTGTTTTCCCAGCCTTTGCCTGGATTCAGAGTCAGGCTCTACGCGATTCCCAGATGTTTTGCTTCCAAAACCTTAATGTCAAGTCTTCGAAGTTTAAGTACTCATCTGCATGCAGGTTTTGCTTAGCTCAGGTCTTTGTTTTCTCCTTTGATTCAGTTTGCAATGCAGCCTTCCATGCAGGGTATTAATTCTGGTTTTTAACCAGCTTCTTTTATCCTTGAGACTTGACTGCCAGGCACCTTGGGGCAAAGTGGGTGGCCACAGGCTGGGAATAGTCAGTGAGTGAGTTCAAAGGCACTAAAAGCATTTCGTGTGTTCAAAGACTGCTGCAGTCCCAGCTGCTGATGGTTTTAGGGGTTCTCGTAGAAACTAATACTATTTCATTAATAAAAGTTTAAAAATAGCTCTTCTATAAGCAGCATTTGAAGGGGGTTGATTCAAGCTGCTGAGGAGGTAAATGCCTCTGTGCTCCCTCCCATAGCACAGCATAGGGGAAAACATCATGGATGCGGTATTTCTGTATGGACTCGGAGCAGTGCTCAGGGTGCTTTCTGTCTCTGTGGGCCACTTGGTATCATGGCTCCAGAGGTAAAAAGTGGGACGTTATGGGGAGAAGCTTGCTCATCTGATTCAGTGTCCCACTTACCCTGGCTTGGATCCCCGGAGGGGCTATGGGAGTCAAGGAGGCCTTGCTTTAGGCTTTGTAATTAGAGCATCTTTATAGCACTGAAACATGAAGTTTGCTCTCCTGTCCCAAACTTGTATTGTTACTAATCATAGCTCTGGTTCTTCTTGCTCTCTGTACAAATATTCCCAGCCCTTTCAGTCTGTTTATGCCTGGAAAGGTGGCACTGTACCTGGAGGCAGGGCTTTGCATTGCAGAGCAGGCTGCTGCACGGGCTGGCTGATGTCTGCCGGGATGCCATGACAACTGGAGTGGGGAGAGATGGATTTCAGCAGAGTTTCACAGCTGTTTAAAGGGCTTGGATTTTATTCCGATTCAGGTATCTTGCTCTGAACATCTGAATTCCAGCACAGCTTTGCAAGTCTGTGTCCTTGGCAAGCTCTGTTCCACAGAGTTTTACAAGTTGTTTTACCAGACCACGAGAACTTTGCATCCGTGACATCCTATGGCTTGGAGAACCCCGGTTCTGCATCTTTCCATTTGAAAAGGCATCTCCTTTGCTTGGTTTGAATCTAGGTGGGCCTGAGCAGTGGGGTGGAACCACCATCTGCTCCCTTTGTGTTTGCAGGCTGCACAAACCAGGTAACAGCCCGTGAGGCCTCAGTGCTCCCTCCCAAGGCGCATGGGAAGGTGCAGCAGCCTCCAGAGCCTCTCTGTGCTGTTCCACCATCTCAGCCTGGAGCTGCAGCTCTCTGTGGGACTGATGCAGCAGTGAGCAAGTGACCCCACTGAGAAAAGCAGTGTATTTGCAGGGGGGCAGACAGCACCCACCAGCTACAGTCACAGCCAGCCTGATCTCTAAGGTAAATGTTATTTAAATTGCTGTATTTCAGGTGCTGTGGGAGCCGCACACCCCGGCTTGGCATGCTAAATATACCTTATTAATTGCCTTGCTCTTTACATACGCCGGAGGCTGGTGCATCATTAAATACACCAAGAACATTTATTCCTTGAGGTTTTGTTTCTTACTGAAGTATTCCAGTTCTTAGTGGCTCCCGTGGTTGGGATCAGGCCGGACCTGGGCTACTGCAACTTGTCCTGGTTTTTTCTCCCTCACCAAAGCACGACAGTGCACTGTCCCAGTATGTGTATTTAAGTACTTCATGCTTGTACAAAGCAGCATAAATAGACTGCAGGAGCAAATACCTTCCAAGAGTGTTTAGTTCTGCTATTTCTCGTATTGCTGCAATATCTAAAGGCTGCAGCTGAGACTATGCAAGGAAAGAGACAGCCTCCCAAAACGTGGCTTGCAGTCCAAGTAGGCGGTTGGACAAGTGTCAGGGTATGGCCCGACTGCAGGTCAGGAGCTGAGACCCTTTCATTCAAGGCAGTTCACAGCATGACTCACTTCAGAAAGCACAAGGAACAGAACCCAGGTCCAGTTTCTTGCTTATTGCCTTGGCTGGAAGTCTGGAGCTGCTGCTTTCAGAGCAGCATGTCATTGGCCCAAGAAGAGAATTAAAGAGCGGTGATGAGCTGCTCCAGAGCCCCACACTGCACTGGGTTGGGATGGAGTGTGTGTCTGGATACTTCCACGCACTGTCTCTGGGCCTGGGAGCACCCATGGGAAAGGACTCCAAGGGGTGGTAGGAGCTGCTTCTGCAGCTCTGTTATCCCGAGTGCTGCGGGGAAGTAAAAGCTGGAAGAGCTTCTCTTCCTGATGGAAGCAGACCTGTCCTCAAAGATAACCTTGACTCCATATCACCTAGAAGCATTTGGAGGGATGGGATTGCTTCACTTAAGGTAGGAAAAAAGCCTCCATAAAGCATGTTCTTTATCGAGAGCCTCTTCCTTTTTTACAGCCCTATTTGTTTTTGCTGTAAAAGATGGTGAAGCACCTTACACTGCAGTGCTAGTCACGCACACCAGGTTGAGCCAAGCCCTCTGTTCCCTTCCAGTGCTGCAGGACATCGGGTTGTAAGGAGTGCTCTGCCATGGGACAGAAGCTCCAAGGGCCCCTCACAGATACATTCCTAGGACAGGCCGCAGTCAGCCTCTGGAGCATCTCCCATTTGCAGAACCTCAGCCCCTCAGTAGGCTTCTTCAAACAACTGATTCCTTCAGGCAGTTTCTGGTCTGCTTCCATCCCTGACTGCATTGGTAAAGGAAAACACAACAGCAATCACCAGGCAACACATTATTGTATTATTCATGCCCTGTACTTGAGAGTGATTGAGGTGGGGAAAAGGAGTAGAAAAACCCTGCAAAATTCATTAGAACTTCAACACCACAGACCCTCATGGGATTTGGGATATTGTGGCTTTAATCGGAGCTAATGGGTCCCTGCTGCACGAGCCACGTCTGTGAGCAGATGTGCTGCATGGCTGCTGGAGTGGTGGTGGATCAGAAGCAGAGGTGCCTGGTGCAGGTCTCCATAGGAGAAGCCCTGGGAGTGAGCTACAGCAGTGACCCACACCATGGCCCACTGCTGCTGCTCTCCTGGCCTCTGCATCACTTAACACCTGATCCGTCTTCTGTGCTGAGGCTACGGGCTGTGGGGCAGAGGCTTCCTACCCATTGCCTCCTGCAGCGCCCAGCATGTTCCGTCTCGGATGTCAACACTTGCTGCAGTATTTGGGTGGAAATACAAAGGAATTCCTGTAATCCTGTTTTAGCATGGACATGTTGTGAGCACAAGCGCAACTTCTCAATTCAGGGCAATAATTTAATTGCTGAATGCTATCTGGAACGTTCTTTTTTTCAAAGCACACAGCTTTCGTATTTCCCTGGTCTTTAGATCGGGAAGGCGATGCCTATCTATGCAAGATATTTATAGACCTCATTATCTCAGTACCTGGTATCTTACGTGTTTATCCGTGCACTGCCTGTTGGTTATTTGGCATAGTTGTTTTCCCACTTTGCAGGCTTTGAGGAGAGAGGAAAGTAAATGTTGAGTGCTGTAGTGGCTTCTTCAATGAGGAACTTAAGGTGGAGCAACAGTCCTGGGTCTTCTAGAGCTCTCTGGTTACTGGGTCATCGTCCTTCTGTACAGCAATCACTGAAGCTTCAGTCCTGCCACTGAACCTTTGGTGCAAGTCAAATGGCCACAAAGAACAAAACCATTTTTACTGGGGCTTGAGTCCTGCCCTTTAGCAGAAGGACACCTCTATGGCTTCCATGTTATTTCCCATTCACCATCGGATCTACTTCCTGGCTGTGTCCAGCCATGCTGCTGAATGCTGCCAGTGTCAGAGTGACTTCCCCCCGATGCAGAAGGTGGCCATGGGTGGATGTGTTTGCTGAAGAGGGGTCTGCAGTTTCCCATCAAGTGATGGTGGATGGCTGTGTCGGGCAGTGCAGAAGGTGGGCAGCCATCAGCACAATGCTGGTTACTGCTTCTGTCCTTGGAGCATGGCTGTCAGTGAGCTCTGCCTGACAGAGCCCGTGAAGCTGGAGGGTCAGCAGGAGAGGCTGAGTGGGATTGGTGACCGGCATCCCTTCCAGGGTGCGTTGCTTCTTAGGCTCAAGCGCGGTTTCCCCTAGGTTTAACTTGACTGCGGACATGAGCGCAATGACAAAACGCTGCTTTTGAGATCAGACTTCTCTCAGTAAATGGTTATTTGTTTTTCTGCACGAAAATATTGGCTTATCGGGGGCGATACAGTTCTCTCCTCTTCCACCTTCACCGCTGCCTGATTTGTGTGTGTAGTTTAATTAAAATCATACAGTATTTCCACAACTTGGTTCGTCTCTGCTGCTAGCCTTGGGTTTGATTTATAGACAGCATTCCAGTGAAACTGCCTGGAAAAATTAAATAGACATGAATCAACTTGCCACAGGCTTTAGAAATCAAACATTTCACAGCTAACTCCCTGCGGACATTTCCTTTCAGCCTGACGCAGGATAAATGTTACTGTAAGCTACTAAGCACAGGGCTGCGTTAAAATGCAGTCATTAGGTTTGGGTTTTGTAATTGTAGCTGTTTGCCAAATCATAGCTTAGGAGGCAGGGAGCACTTTGATTCATTACTTATGATTGTATGATTATTAAAAAGAAGAAACCCCAAACTACTTAGGCTATTAGACTTCAATTTGTCTTGGCCTTTGGAATGATTCTAAACCGGTGGCAAACAGCAGATGTAAAAACAGTTTCAGCATAAGTGTGTTTGATGAAGCTATTGCAAATGCTCTTCCTGTCTGTGTTTTATCTGGAGGGTGAGCTGTGAGCTCTTAGATACTTTTTGCAGGCTTAGTACATCATAAACAAAGTTAACTCATGAGAATCTCAGCATTAATGTTCATCAGCATGCCTTAAAGTAGATCAAAACAAGGTATCACGCAGAAGACAGCCCAGAGCACTGGTGCTGGCTTTCCATGTGCACACACGTGCCTCTCTCAGGACAAAGACTGACTGTCCCAAAGTGAGAGCCAGTTCTCTGCCCTACAGCACAGAGCCTCTGAGCGTGGAGCCCACTGGCCCTGTACGTCCTCCATCAGCAGTGCTGTGGGGGCTGGCCCTGGCCTGGCAGCAGCCTCAAGTCCTGTGTTGAATTTCCAAAAGGATAAGCGGAAAGAGACCTCCTTTGTGCCTCCTGGATTGTCTGCTGGGAGCCCATCGGTCCCCATGCACAGCCAAGCACTGAAGGGCACATTTCATTCAGAGCTAAACTACTCTGGTGTTAGGCACCGCGGAGCTTCTAAGGTGTCTCTCATCCTTTCCTTCCTCGTGGTAGATTGGAGTTAATCGGGAATTGCCAGCATTGTGGAGAGCCCACTGTGGGATGTGGGCTCAGCTGTGTCCTTGCAATGATTTATAGTAAGTCTTGGGCTTTAATAATCTAATCACAAGGATCTGGGGAAGGAGGGGACGAATTTGTTTGTTTCCTCCCAGCTGCAGGTGGTATTACAGTGAATAAAGAAAAATTAATCCCCTTTTCTGATTTGTCTTGTGAAAGATATGCAAATAATAGTCAGGGCTGATCAAAATGCCAGTGATTACTGACGGCTGAAAGCGGATGCTGGAGCAGGCCCTCTGGAAAGCAGCGCTGTTGTGGCTCCGGAGTGCCAGTTGTGAAGATGTCTTCTGCTGTTAGATAGCAAAATGCTTAGTTTGGAGTTACCTGTCAGGTCGTCCATGGAAGTACATTGGTCCCATCAGGAGACCTTGGTGGAGGGATGCAGGGAGTGGCCTTGGTTAGGACAGTTTGGGCAGACTGGGATGCTAAACACGGTGGGCAAGAGGTGAGCTGAGCTCCTTCAGAGAAGTGCAGAGCGATGCTTGAAGGAGCAGGGGGTGCGATATCAGACCATAGGCGGTAACGGCTTCGTGGTGTGAGCTAAGCTGTGGGAATTCCTCCTCTGTGCTGTCGGCTGTCGCAAGCAGGAGGTGGGAGAGCATCCATTGCCTGTGTCTCGGTGGTGTTTCGCAGGTAGAAGGCAGTGGTCTGAGCTGGCCAGATGTGAGGCAGCTCTCAGCGAGCCCAAACTGGGGGTCCAGTGGAAGGGAAGAGCATGTGGTGAGCGCGTGAAGAGCACATTGAATGAGGCTCCTTGTGCTGTGTGGGAGCTGGCGGGGTCTGAGAGGAGGCTGTCAGCCCTGCCTGCCCTGCTGACCCCCGAAGTCCTGCTGTGGAGCACAGAAGCCGTCATCTCATGTTTGCAAGTGCTTCTCAATTTCATACGTTTTAATCAGAAAATTAATCAGGAAACACCAGTTCAGCAAGATAATTGAACAATGAAGAGACACGATAATTACTGTTTAGTCTAATTAACTTTGTTAAGTCTTTATTGGGAACAGAGACTTCCTGAGTGAAACTTATTAAATGGTTCTCCCTGGAAAACAGAATCCCCATCGGAAAGCCTTTGTTCCTCACAGTGTTCGTTAGGAATTGGGTGCCTGTGTTTAAATCCTGATTAGGGAAATCAGTAAGATGCCTTTCAGTCCGGTCTTCAATTCGTTTACATCTCTTTAATCCATTGCTGTCCTCCTTGCTTCTTCCCGGGTAGGCAGGATTGGATTGCCAACAAAGCCTACAGGGTTGTGCAGCCCTATGATGCTGCGTCCATGTTCAGCTTCATTCCCTTCTCTTATCTTGAGGTGTGTGGAAAATGGACAAGCGATTGGGGATTGACAGCAAAGGAGGCTGAGGGGCTTTTCTTTGCTGCAGTAAATACATACATATAAAAGCACCAAAGCCTTTGGTAGGGCTCTGACAGGATGGAGCTGCTGGGGAGCCTCTAGCACTTGACAGGTACATCAAGGGGGTCAGGATCACAGGGTCTGCGGCGGGCCAGGTCTGAGACAGAGAGGCACCGGTGTAATGGGCATTGTCAGAGCCATGCTGTTACTGCTGAATACGTGTCCAGGGCCAGAAGGTGTAACCTCGGTGCAAAGCCTTCAGGAACGAAACCCACCTTCGTGTCTGTTCTGTGCCCCTCGGCTCTGACCTCTGTCCTTGCAGGCTTTTGGAGGACGTCAATAAATAACCTGTGTTCATGGGAGAATATTAACGGGCATAAGGAGCCGCGTGTGCATGGGCACAAATTAGCGTGAAAGAGTGGGTCTGTCTGGTCCGGTCTCTCCTCTGGCTTCGCTTTGCTTTGCTTTCCTGGGAAGGATGTGGCATTAAATATTTATCATTTCAGAATGGAGGATTAGAAATAAATATTGATATGAACTTGATTGGCTTTTGATCTGCTGAGAGAGCCCTGTGGCTGGCCACAGTCCAGCGAGCAACTGACCCACCGGTAGCTTGTGCATTATTCATATTAGGTTAGGTCAGGAAGATGAGAGAGACTCAGGATATGAGCCCTTTAGGAGAAGCATGAAGGAATGTGATTTAATAATCTGTGGCTCTTGGGGTTATTTTCCTGAGGCAATGAGCTATGAACCAGGGGGAACTCGGGACTTAGATCCTGCTCTTAGTTTCAGTTGTATCAAACCCGAGACATCTTTTTATAGCCAAGGGATTCACATCCACGCGACTGGGCAGAATCCAGCCTCCCTGGGGGCAGGAGTGCCTAAACCAAGCTGTAATCCTTGTCAATTGTAGGTGAAGCTGTTTTGTTTTCCATCGGTAGTAATTGCAAACACTTTTGCAATAGAGCACGTCTGCCTTCTCCAAAATCCAGGTATTTGAATGAGAAAAATGCTCTGACAGAATGTTTTGCAACTTCTGCTTCTCACAAGCTTGGAGAGCACGGGAATATCTCAGACTGTACCCAATGCACTCTGCCTCGCTCCAGCCCTTGCTGTTTTCATTACTAAGGTACAGGACTGCTCCCTCCAAATCCTGTTATCTTCTCCAGTTAATCTGTGCGACTGATACCCTGAGTGGTTTGAATTTCTTGGTGGGTGCCACTGGAATTGACTTCAGAACTTACTTGGTCCGGTTTGTAATTAAAACAAGTCCTCTCACGCTTAATCTTTGCACGTTGCTCTTGGGTTTTCCCACCCATGCCATGCTTTGAGGCTGTGTCATACCCAGCCTGGAGCACAAGGGGGACAACTTCATCGCTCCTCGTGTTTTCTGGTCCCCCGGTCGTGGCTGTGTTACATCTTCACACCGCAAGCCGTGGGTCTGTCGGGAGGGAGCGTTCCTGGGCAGAGCAGCCTAACAGCCTTGCCTGCTTGGTTGTTGCCTTCCCTCCCCTCTCTTGCAGTTAATTACTGTGCAGGCCCCGCTGGTTGCTGTAGGATCGCTCTGCAGATCCGGCAGCAGCAGTTGCCTTGCACCAGGGAGAGGCAATTAATGGGTTTTCTAGAGGGGCAACTCTTGAGAAACCTCCTGCTTTAATTCCTCCTCCCCGTCGTCTCCTGTGGCGTCGCAGCAAATAAAATTGCTGGAGCTTTAAAGCGCTGAAGTGAACAGGGGAGTTAATTATTGTTGAAGAGGGACAATTGGGCAAGGTTAAAAGCTGTGAAACAGAGGAGGAAATAAAAAGGTGAAATTGCAAAGGGAGGGGGAAGGAGAGAGGTGCTGCTTTTCTGTAGCGCGGTAGTTACATGGAGCACTATTTGCAGTTTCGAGGTGGAAGAACAGGAAGATGATCCCTGGGTTTATTCCCTTTTCCCGCAACCCTTCCAGAACAAGTGAATTGGGGTTTTCTCCTTCAGAAGGACAGACAGGAACTGGTGAGAGCACTTGGTTTGTTTCAGCCCAGTTTGGTGTCTCTGCAAATGACTCCTTACACCTTGAATACACATGCCATTAACCTTTGTGAAGCCAGCTGTGGTGTTCTGCAAATCACACCTCGAAACTGCTCTTTGCTGTGCTGCCCTAGGAGTAAAATCGCTGTGGCAGCAACTCCCATTTGTCTTGTGTCTTCACAGCAAAGAGCGCAGCAGGAAGGATTCGAGAGCGGGATGGAAAGGGCACGGGATTCCCTCGGCACCAACACAAAGCAAGTAATTAAGAATATCATAAAGCCTTCGTAGGGGCTTGAGTCTGTTCTTCGAGGTGGTTGTGTCCCTGGTCACAGGCATCGTTTGGCTGTGCTTAGGACACCCCAGACACAAAGGTGGTTGTGCTGTGTTCGATTTGCTCCGTGGATCTTGGTCCGCACCTTCCTTCTGTTACTCAACACCGACCCAGAGCTGGCGTTGTCTATAGGTACACAGGCCTTGCTCTAGCGAAGAGCTTGGGAATATTTTTACCAACAAAGGCTATTGCTTCTGAACCCCCAAAGCCTTTGTGTTTATGCTGTGACAGATGAGACTTTACCTCACCTCCCTGTTCAGAGCCACAAACACTTTTACTGCTCAATAGGCAGCGAGTCACAGTCTGCTGAAGAGCTTGCACCACGCTGCTCGGTTCCATCCTGCGCCCTGCAGAACAGCTTTTTCACAGCTCCTTGTGCAGCCCATTTCTTTTGTCATAAAACCTCCAGTGCTGTGCCTGCAGCACTCACCTGCGTGTCTGATTTCACATCACTGTAACAGGCAGGCTACAGAATGTTAAATAAATGCCTGTGGTCATTAAAGCCGTATTTACAGAGACTTAACAGCTTTCTAATAGGCATAGAGCTTGCTCTGCAGAACTGCTACTGCATAAATATACCAGGAGAAGCAGCTGGTAGTTGAAAGCTTTGTAATGTATGGAAAGCTGTAATTTGCTGATTAACAATGGTTGATTGCTGTTGTATTGCAATACCTATTTCCTGGCATCACCAGGAGCCTGACCCATCTCCAAAAGGGCAAAATGAAAGGAAAACACTGTTAGAGCTGCAGGAGAGTGGCCAGTGGCAGGAGGTTTGAGCCTAGTGTTGGGTTGGTGGTGGTAGAGATGGGTCCTTGCAGCGCTGTGAGCTGGCTGTGCCAGGAGCTGGTAGAGGTCCATGTGCGTCTCCTGTCACCATGGCTTTGCACCAGCTGAAGATCTGCTTCTTTGTTGCTGAAGCCCAAATCCATGGAAAGCCAATAAAGGCCGTTATTTCTTTTCTATTCTCACTGGTTTTCCACTGCTGATTTGTTGGAGCTCCTCAGCCAGTCACTGCACCCCCATCTGTCCCTTCCTTCTGGGCTTTCCCTTTCCAGGTTGCTGGCATTTCAGGACGCTGTTAGCTCAGACCCTGGTCTGTGAAACTCTGTTTTTTCTGAAGCCTCCGTGTACCTCTGCAGTGTAGACGAGTATACCGACACCATCTTTGTCACTGGCAGGCTTTCAGCAGGATGTGGGTTTACCTTTCGCATGAACATTCTGTTCACCCAAAGGTGTCTTCAGAGTCTTTTTGTCCTTATTCTAAATGGTGGTATGTCTTTGTTTGAAAAAAGAGAAGGGGAAAAAAACAGAAAGAGAAAAAAGAGGCGTCAGGAACATAAATTAAGCCTTCAAATGCATGTGCAGTTCTCTGTGACACAAACTTTGCTCTTGGGGTTTATGGTGCTAATAAAATACTATTCACTGCTAACAGCTCTTTCCTTCCTTGCCTCTCCGAGTGAGACAAATAAGTGCATGTATTGAAGGAGTTCACATTTAATGTCTCTTTGCATCAATATGGCCCTGCTTTATTGACATTTTTAGGTAGAAACTGGCTAGTCATGCCCGGACTACATTAACTATTATTTATTCTTTGGACTGAGGACCCAAGCCCTCATTGTTCTAGGTGGTTGTGCATACAAATCCAAACTGTTGTGTCCCAGGAGGCCGCTAAATATTATGAGAGACACGAAGTTGAACAGGCCGAGGAGCAGTGAGCCAGTTTGTGTGATGTGTGATGGGGAGCGGCATGCACAGCCGCCATGAGTGCGGCCCCAGCCTGCGGTGAGGAAACATCAGGCAAGGGTTCAAGGAGGTGGCACAGAGGTTCCTCCAGGAGAACCTTGCCCACATGCACAAAGAGCAAACCACAGTGAATGGTTCACTGTGTCCCAGACTTGCCGAAAGGGCTTTGTACTTCTGCTGAGGACCTGTCCAGGCAGGCCAGGTTAGAGCTTGGAACAACCTGGTCTAGGGGAAGGTGTCCCTGCCTGTGGCAGGGGGTTGGAACTGATCCCTTCCAGCCCAGACCGTTCTTTGACTCTCCTTGCTATGCTCTTAGATTTGAACTGTCAGGTACCTGCAGTTATTTGGAGTGATAAGCAAGAATAATTTTATCATCTTAGAAATAGATCACGTTAGGAGGTGAGCAGGACAGCACTGTACTGAGAGTCAGAATGTGGACACGTGCCCTCACTGGCTCCGTGGAGTGATTCATGTATGGAGCCCTGTGGGGGAACCACAGTGGCAACCCAATGCAGAAATCACCCCTCCAAACGGGATTAGCTTCAGGAAGATCGAGAAAGGGG
The DNA here is from genome assembly GCA_039720435.1 of Amazona ochrocephala. Classification (NCBI taxonomy): domain Eukaryota; kingdom Metazoa; phylum Chordata; class Aves; order Psittaciformes; family Psittacidae; genus Amazona; species Amazona ochrocephala. The sequence continues at coordinate 6,204,463 of CM077886.1, read as the reverse complement.
TTTGTACCCTTCAAGGTATCCTGTGAATCGCTGACAGTACAACCAGGTTAAATCTCTGTGCTGAATTTTCTGTCTTTTTAGGACCCAGACTTTTCTATTTCTGAAAATAGAGCTTTATTCTTCGTGATCACTTCCTGAAGGACATTAACAGGAGGGGGAGAAATTGCCATAAACTGGGATCTTTTGTTACCGTATTCACTGCACATCTGGGAGCTCTTTTAGTGCATAATTGCTGCATAATGCTGTTCACAAGGTACAGCCTCATACACGTCCCCTCGGAAGCTGCTGTTGCAATGTGTATAGCCCCTGCTTTGGAAATGGAGCGTGAACTGTTGGCCACGTACGCAGCTCCCAGAGCTGAAAACTCTTGGTTCCTTCTCTTTGCTCTGCGAGGTCGTGGCCAGGCTGCTGTTGTACGAGTGTTTGAGGCTCTAAAAGCCTCATTGCTCCCAAATCCACTGCTCAGCAGAGGGAAGCGCATTGTTCAAGTCCTAAAGGTAGTTCTATGGTGGGACTGAATGTGTAGCTCTCTGCAAGGCTGTGGCACTGGGAGTTGGGGGGGGGGATATGATACCTTCATGCAGCCTTTGCTCCCCTTGCTAGTGACAGGGAGACACAACGTATATTGGACATCAGTGTCTGGCGATGGATGAGTACAAGTTTAGAGCAGCAGTGATTGGGTAAACGTCTACCATGTTAACTTGGAAGCGGTGTCCACATGGCAACAAGGATAAATTGCAGTGAGTCTGTGATCTGGAGCCATCAGATTTCCTTCCTGTCTCTCTCAACCTTGGGACAAATTGAATCAAATTCTGCTGTGAGGCCCGAAGTCCTAAAATGTGTGTGCTGTAACAGTATATTCTGCCGAGCAGTCAGAGCTCCCTGGTAGCAATTAACTTCATTCCGTAAGTTAAACAGATGATGTGATATCCTGATTCAGGGGGAAGCCACCCAGGGGTTGATAAAGGATGCAGAGATGTTCATGTCAGTGAGCACCTAAACTCTCCATGCTAATTTGCTGTGGAGAGCAATAATCTGTTCTGAAGCTGCCTCTATTCCTGAGCAATATCATCCCAAGTATGAGCATCATTAATAGGACTGCTTGAACAATGCATCCAGACAATAACCACTTGTGTGCTGAGTGGGGTGGCTGCTCCAGGTCCTTCTTTCCATTAGCTCTCCTCTTCTGGAGTGAAAGTGCCTTTCCACGAGAGCCAGGCTTAGGCTGGGAGCAGCAGCTGCTGGAGGCTGCCACTCCCAGGTTGTTCCAATGATCCATTATCCCATTTAGAGAAAAAAATGCAAGCATTATTTGGAATTCAAATCTGGTTTCCTTTAATGCCCACTCAAAGGTTCTCTGCTCAGCCCTGCGTGATGAAAGAGCTCTCGGTATCTGATGGTTTCTTCCTGTGAAAGTGCTTGTGCACGACGATCAAATTATATTTTGAGTTCCTTGCTGATAAGTTGAAGACATTAATCTTTTCATGGTGCGCATGCTGAGGCGTTGGGCTCCACGCGTCTGAGGCACTCGTGTGCCTTCTCAGGTTCCCATCTCCGCGTTTGTGTCTTCCAGCAATGCACAGATGCTGCAAACAGGGGCAGTGCTGTTAAGCTGAGGTCAGGAATAGCCCGGGGTGCTGGTTTGGGTGCTCATGCTGGTCAGGAGCAAGCCCAGGACATCACAGCAGGATGTCAGAGAACGCAGCTGCTGGGCGTAAAACCTGTGAGAAGCAGTTGTAGTGTTTGAAATGAAGTTGCATTTACAGCATCACCTTTCTAATGCAAAGCTGTCATTAATGGATCTGGGGGAAACCAGACAGAGAGCTCCTCATATGTCTTGATTTGAAAGGCTTTTTCACTGTTCCTATGTCTCAGCTTCAGTCTGTCATTTTATTTTCCCCTCTGCTGTTTCTTTCCTTTCAGGTGGAAGATGGAGAGCAGGTACTGTGAGCAAGGTGCTAAATAGGCACCTGATTTATTGTCTTCATTATTTTACTGAAGCGGCTGTGTTTAGTTTTACCCTCTAGGCAGCTGCGGCATGTCTATATTCAGTCCAGTGCTCTCAGGTGGGTCCTGCACCAGGAGCAGGGTGCTCCTCAGCCTGGTTGCTGGAATGACCGTTTTGTCCAGCTTACTAAGTCCAAAGCAAAGCTTTCAAAGACCTTGAAGAGCTCGTTTTTATGAAGACCATAAAAGGGCCAAGAATTGGGGCTGGTTTTAGAGAAGATCAAATCCTAAAATGCAAAGCAGGAAAGAGAGGCGAGGTGGCCAGGGAAGCTGCTCTTGCAGTGCGATGCTCAGCTCATTAGTGCTCTGTGCCTCCGCAGCGTTGCAGACTTGCTCTGGTATTGAACTTAATTTATACTGTAAAAAACCAGGGGGAGGGGGTACAAAAAGAGAGCAAAAGCTCCATCCTGCCAGATGCTGAGTGCTTGTGAAGTGCTGAGTTGGCAGAAGTCAGAACTGCTCAGCACCTCTCAACCCTCCTCCTCTTGCTTTATTGTCCGTCAGTCTGCAGAGCTGGCTGTAAAACAGCACAGGAGGTTTCCAGTGAAATGGAAGTCATGTCCAAGTGTTAAGACGCAGATACTTCACTGTACAGAGTCATTCCAGAAGGTGAAATGCTGATTTGTCATCAGTCCTATGGAGAAGGGGATAAAGGATGTTATTGTAGATGAATATGAAGCTCCTACACCAGGAGGATGGAGGTGGTGGAGGGAATAGCCCAAGAGGTACATCCACAAAGCATCCCTTTGTGCTGCCCCAGCTCTGTTTCCACTCAGTGCTCCATGGGTTGTGTCAGCATCGCTCTAGGAGTGAACAGGCTTTTCAAGGAGCATTCAGACCTTAAAGGTGTCACTCAGAATTACTGCCATGCATCTGGCCCAGCACTTGCTGCCCGTATTTATAGTGCAGAGCAGCAGCCAGCATCTCCTGGGAGGTTTTAAAGCTGAAAGTAGACTGTGGGTACATAATGCTGCAGCATATATAGGGCAATGAAAAGTGAGGGGGGTGATCACTGCCAGCTCCCTCTGTACCTGCATGGGAAGAGTTAATCTTCTTCCAAAGGGTTACGTGTGTCTCGGTTGGTCTTGGGGATGACAGCACGTGGTAGGTGATGTCCAGATCTCCTGGGAATGGTACCTGGGAGATGAAAATGCTTCTGGACAAAAGCTGCCTCGTACTTTGAATATGATCCTTTAAAACCAGAAAGTTAAGCAGCAAGGTGGGTTTTACAGTCTCACAGTGCTCCAGAAGGCGCCTGGTGCTTACAAACAAGCCCCCCCATCTCTCCAGTACACCATCGAATCCTTCAGTAATGATCATCATGACAACTATTAATCTGTTGTTTCCGTTCTCTGTGATTTATTGAGCTGGTGGAAGAGGTGGGGCTGCTCTTTCCATTGGGATGATCAAATGTTTACAGGGGCAGAATACAATCTGCATTCCTCCAAGGCTACTTTTATACACTGAATCATGAATACTTTCCCATTAGCAGTTTAGCATTGTGGGACCCAGAAACACTTCTTCACCGTGAATTTGGTTTGAAGTGAAGTCCTGGCTCTATGGGAGCGAATGCGGGAGCCCTGCAGCCATGGGAAAGCTGACTGGAGCCTTCCCCCTGGGTTTCAGTTTTCCTAGTTTTGAAAGTTGAGGGTTTTATTCCTAATTGGGACGAAGCCTCCATGAAGCAGCAGTTTCCTTCTCTAGACAGCTCTGATAGAGATAATCAACTGTCCTGCCCTCCTGAGCTGCTGACCACGTGCCTCGGATGATGGGGAACAGGGGGAGTCGAGCAGCCACGGTGTGTATGGGACAGCTGAGGACAGAGGGCTCTGCTCCAGAGAGAAAAGAGGATGAAGGAAAACACATCCTTTGTGTCTGTCATGTGCTGGATGAGCCAGGCACACGCAGAGAGGAGATAAGCGATGCATGAGGCAAGCGTGGATTTTAGCCTTGCACTATCTGGCCATTTCTCTGTGTTAAATAATTGTTGTTTTCCGCTGAGCTAACAGTCTGCACAGGTACTCTGGAGAATCTGTGTTTAATAGTTGCAAATGTGTAATCGAATGCAATTAATACTAGTAATTGTAGGAACCAGCACGCTGTTGTAATTGACCCGAATGTGTCTTACTAATTAGAACAACTGCAGTTCAGAAATCGTTCTCAGGCTAGAAGCAGGACTTCATATTGGGAATCCCCATCTGTGACACAGCTCAGTGTTAACAGTGCAATGTCCCAGAGCGGGTTTTATTTTAGCATTACATTTCTTTGCATTTTCTGGCAGTATTAGAGCTGGATGGACCTAAGGAACCGTTCCCAAACGTTGTAGGTTTATCTCTTGCATTTGAACGTTTGCCTCTGTCCGTTCACAAGGGATGTCACCTGGTCACGCTTCCAGCACAGGCAACGTGTCTGGATTCGTTTGCTTAAACGAGCCAGGATCTTTCCCCTAAGGACAGTCATGAAACTTCCTCCATCTTACGTCCCTGTTGTCCTTTATACTCCTGCAGAATGAGTATGAAACACGTCAGGAAAGTGAAGTTAAATGAGAGTTTCTTCTCGAGGGTTTATTTCTGATTTATGCAGTGAGAGAAATTGTTGGGGATTGTGCAAAGCAGAATCAACCCAGGCCCAAGGTGTTTGTGCCTGGGAATCCCCCTGTTCCAGAAGCTCCTCTGTGACACCTCAGTCCACCATATGGGAGGCGTGAGCAGGGCGCTCGCATAAGGACTGTGGGGTTTGTGACTGATGGCAGCTCTGATGGGGTTTGGTGTTGAACACTGTTCAAGTGCTTTGCTGGACCAGGGCCAGGGCACTGACTCCTGCAGCCTTGCTCCTGTGCAGTGTCCTCAGCCCCACGGACCTGCCCAGGTAACCACTGGAGAAAGCAGTGCTTCACCAGCGTGGGTCACACATCACAGCCTCTGTGCTCATCTCAGCAGTGCTCTCACGTACATCGGGTCAGGAGGTGCTGTGGGCTGGATCCCAATGGTGTTACTCAGGAGCGTTCCACAGCTGGAAGTGGAACTGATGGGGCAGAGCCAGCTGGGGGTGGCTGTTTGCCAAAGAGATTCACTGTGCTGCAGGACAGCAGGTCCCCAGCAGAGCGATGCCACCGCAGCCGTCCCTCACCCAGCATCTCTGTGCAGCACTTCGCGGCTCCCCCAGCAGAAAATCACAGCCCCTTCCCTTCAAGGACTGGCCGAGGTGGGAGCAGCCCACGCTCACACACAGGACCCTGGGAGCTCTGGGTGATGTGACTCCAGTTGCCAGGGAGGCAGAGATTGACTTTGTAGGCGAATCAAAAGAGAGCAGTTAAAGGCCTTGACAGTTGGTTGCCCAAAGCGACCACAAGCATGTGTCTTGCCCTGGTAGGTCTCATCAACACAACTCAAATGGCATCTGATCCTGACAAGTGAGAGAGGGAAAAAGAAGACTGGAAAATAATGAGCGTGCTGCAGGGAGGGAGGGAGCAGAGACCAGTCCCAGCGGGTTGTGTCCGGTTTGTGTTCCTGCTCTCCCACTGTTTGTCCAAAGATACTGATTTGGAGGGTTAAAAACCATGCCAGTGTTGCAGCAGCACTGATACTCCCCTGTGCCCGGCTCTGTAATTTATATATGGGAGGAGAAAGCAGCAGCCCCTAAAGTAGCTGCTGTGCAACCAGCAAAGGCTCGACACAAGCCACTAAGCACTGATCCAGACAGGCTTTAGGAGATAAAAGTTCAATTCCCAAATTTAACATGCACTCCTCTGTGTGATCTCTGGGCAGTTCTTTTAATCCCTTTGTGCCTTAGTTCTCCAGCTTAAAGTGTATTAGAGGTGGTTTAGCTAGAGCTGATCCTGCACTGGGAGGATGGAGCTGTGTACCGGACGGAGTGGGAACAGCCACATCGGAGGGGCAGCAGCCTGCATGGACTCGTACCCAGCTAGAAATCCAGAGAGATGCCAGAGCCAATGCCTTGCGTGCAGCATTCAGCACAGTGGATGCCATCTCCCTGCTGGCACTGCCTGGAGCTGATCATTAGCAGTGCCCCTGCATCATCTCTCACTGGCCAGGTTTGCTCCAGCCTGTAGGGTTCAGCAGCAGGTCCGGCTCGGGGTGGCTGCGCTGGGCTCGCTCCGTGTTTCCTCTCATCACACACCCTCACCTATCTTTTTCACTTCTAATATCAGGCTGAAGCTGAAGCACAAGCATAAAGGAACGTGCGTACAGGACAAAGCATGGGGCATCCTCTCTCTTCCAGCTCAGGGCTTTGTTAAACCCTTTTCACATCTCTGCACACAGCTGAATAGTGGTGCTCTCTCCCATAGAAATATGTACTGCTTCCTCACTGCATTAAGCATTGGCTTCAAGTGAATTTCTTTCACAAGCAGAACTAATAAAAGGACTAAAATCTGCCAGATTCCACTTGACAAATGGCTCAAAAGAGGACATCTTCGGAATGCTTTGAGCATTTGCAGCGATTGATCAGGGTGGGCTTAGAAGCAGTTGACCTGTCGAGGGTTTTCAGAGGGGGGATGATGGAGGGATGATAATGCTCCTTTCTTCGTGATCACTATCATTTCTGCTTTTCTGCAGATGACATAGGCAGTGTCCAGAAATCACCACCTGCGTTTTGGAACTAGCCCAGGAACACAATTTAAATCCATGCATACTGACTGTGCATCTATCTGTCAATTCACTATTCATCTTAGTCACATGCTGGGAGTCAGATGACACGTGCTGTGATTGCTGCTGTAGACGTGGAGAGAGAGAGTCCTGCCTCAAAGTGCTTTATGGTCCGGAGTGAAGGTCACACAACAGCTCGGATCAGAGCCTGGCATCCGTCGCTACAGCCAGCTCCAGCACGGGGCTGTCTGCAGCCTGGCACTTGCTCTTCATTTAAACTGTGTCAGTCTCTCCTGCAAAAGCTCAGGAAGCCCATGCTCAGAGGTGGAGGAAGTTTTGCTTAGCTGGAGCAGGCAGGAGAGCACTGGAGCAGGGAGCTGCTCCGGCTTGGCACACCCAGCACCCAGCTGTAGGCAATGCAAGCTGGCAAAGCTGCCAGAGCCAAACTGGGTGTCATAACTGGAACACTGGAGAGGCCTAAGGATGAGGGGACAGACCCTGCATCTGATCTCGGAGAAGTCACCTCCTCCTGAGAGAACCATATTTCTCTCTGTCAATAAAACCCAGAGTATTGCTCCTCCCACAGTGCTGAGTGCTCTGAAATCCCTGAACATCCAGGGATCTGTGCCAGCTCCTCTCAGCCGGACAGATGAGGCAGGGATAGAGACTCAGGGTCCTATCAGGGCTGTTAACTGCTGGAGCCATCCCATAGATTTATCTCGCCAAACGCCTTTTCAAGCCCCAGTGACAGTTGTTTTCAGCTAGATGAAACAATTAATTCATTAAAGGAGCCACACCGTGACCACGTCAGGAACCCGTCCTTTTCCTGCTGGGCATTTCAGACACTTCATCTCCCTGGGGATCACAGGAAACCAGGCGTGTGCTGAGTCCAGGCTGTCAGGTGGAAGAATCGGGGGCTCCTCCTTGCGCTGTTTGTGCAGGTGAATGCTCTCATCTTTAATTGATGTCCTGTTTATTGTTGAAGTGTTGCCCCTTTTTTCCTCTCTGTTTCTCACTTCTCTGCCCAGGAGCCCAGACTTGGTTCAAGGATTGGTCATGGGAGATTAGCAAACAAGCTGAGAACAGTTGCTCTGGAACATGTTTGCAATCAGGCAGCTCTTCCTGACCCTGGTCTTGCCTCCCTCCCTCCCAGCAGCTTTCCCTGAGTGCATTAGGAGACTTAGTGGAGACGTGGTGGAGGTGGATTCTCCCAGAGCGCCGGGAGCGCAGCTGCCTAATTTATCATGTGTGCAGTAGATAAAAGCAATTTCATGTTATACTCTGAAACCCCGTGTTCATTTTATGAATAACTGCTGTAAGTATCACTTCAGAAGCTTATTCAGCAAAGTGAAGGAGAAGGGATACACATGGGATGTCCAGGAAAAAAAGGCAGACCAAATTCTGTCTGCAAGTTGGATGCCTGGGGGTCCTTTTGTAGCTCATCCTGGTGGGCTGGTGCTCAGGGAGAGCAGAGCAGGAGCTGGAGCTGTACCTGGCACAAAGCCACTTTTGCACCTTCTCTGTGATGCTTTAAGGCACAGGGCTGTGGAAGCAGGGCAGCTGGAGCATGTTCGCCACTGCCAGCTGTTCTACATCCTTGCAAAGCCCTGCAGGAGCTGTTAAGGTGAGATGTAACTGGAGTTCATTTAGCCTTCTGCAAGCTTTGAGTGGCTCCTTTCAGCCTCCTTTCCTCTCTGCAGGACACTGGCCCTGAGATCTGGAGGCTTTAGATCCACGCAGAGCATCTGGAAGATGGGCAAGAGGAAGCTCACCCATGCCATCACCAAGGACAAGTGCCAAGAGAACTGGCCACATTTAAAGGCTCTAAAGGAAAACCAGGAGTAAGGTTCTACGTTTATGACTTCCCTGGAGGAACTTGAGGTGACTTTTCAGGGAGTTCTGACCCAAAATGGCACATGAAGTGTTTGCTCCTTGAGGAGCTGCGTAACGCACTGAGTGCAAGACAGCTCCTGCTGCTTCCCGTCCGAGGGGAATTAATCGTGCTTGCGTTGGAACAGACCCAGGCTGAGGGCGGGCTGACTTCTCATACATTGATTAGGGCTTAAGTTTCAAGAACATACAATCGAACTGAACGTCTCAGTAAAGTCTGAGCCAGGAATGATGTATTGGTCAGGGAGAGCTGCACCAAGATCTGTCCCTTGAACAAGAACTGAGCTAGGGCTGAGCTGTTACACCTGGAACAGTATTGGTGCTGCAGTGCTCCCACTGATGCAAATGGAGATACATGGGGTAGCATGGAGACGTAGTGAACCTGGCATTCACAGCCTAATTTACCTCAGATCAATGCCAAAGTGTTTATCGCTGATGAACCACATTGGCTTAGCGCTGGGACTTGGCAGCACACAGGGTTTGGGTCAGTAAAATGTCTTCCCAAGGTTGTCCTTCCTCAACATTCTGCTCTGGGCTCTGGGTAAGGAGCAGGGGCTGTCGGACCCCAGAGCCACAGCATCACCCCTGCACACGGGACCTGCCCCTCTGTGCGCAGAGCTGCATGTCTGCAGATGCTGTGAAAGGGAAACCGGCACTACAGCTGCCTGAAGGGCCCTCCTTGGGTTGCTCTTGTCGTTGGCACATGCTAAAAGAGATGCATTTAATTTAAGAGAATGACCCTTTAAAGCCAAGAGCCACCCCAGTGCCTGCTGCTCTTGCCCTGAGGAGCCCTGATGGCAAAGCTCCTGCTGCACAGGCAGGAGAAGCCAACTGAACATTCCATAGAGCTGAGCTGGACCCGTCCCTCGTCTTCTCACAGAGCATTGATCACATCCCTGCTTCAGCAGTGCAGACCTGCCCACAGCCCCATTACTTATTGCTTAACAAGTGCATTAGTGTAAATCAAGAGGCATGTTTCAATTATCTAATAGAAGAATTATTGATCCACGCTCTCATTCTGAATGTTCAAATGTTCCAGCAGGAGAAACAATATTTGTATTCGCTAGAAAAATGTCCGAAGTGGGTTTTTATGTTTCAATTTGATTGTACTACTTAGAAAGCCATTGCAAGGTGCTTTTGTGGAAGCAGCTGTGGCCCGAATTGGGTCCACAGCCTGGGTTCTGCTGCTGGGATGCTGGTTCTGCTTGTGGTCAGTGGACTGTGCAGCAATGAGAGCACTAGATGACATTCCATCCTTTAGGATGTTGTGCAGGGAAGCCCAGGGCTTCACCTTTAACTCGTTGTCCACTGAAAAGAGTTGCTGTTCTTCAAAGTGCCGAGTTTATCGTAAGTATGGTCAATCATAACCATTTTCTTCCCTTCTCTGCACTGCGGATCTGAAAGTTGGGGGAAGGACTTGTGTTTCTTGAAGCCATGACGTGAGTGTGAGGAGCCTTAGGCATGTGGCTGATAAAGCAAGCATCCTGCAGGAGAGTTAATACAGTAGTGGAGTTATCCTAAACCTTCTGGCTTTTAGTCCATTGTCCTTTGGTAACTGTGTAAAATGCAATTGAAGGATGTTCCTATTTCCCTTTGATATAGTACATGGGGCTATTTTAGAAACTTAAAACCCATTCCAGGCTCTTCTCAGCACTTCTTTTTAAAGCAGCTCAGCTCAGCTGTCAGTGCCTAGCTCCACTTCAATTAAAATAGCTTTGTAGCCTTCACTGACAAGCAAACATCTACGGTAAGTTGCAAACTGTAGAGCAGTTCTTCTCAGCTGAAGAAAGATGCCAAATAAAATGCCACTTGCCGCCTCTCTGCAAGAGCTCTCTATACTTAAGAATAAACACCCAAATAAAGTTGTCACCTGGGAAGCTGCTGATAACCTTTTTGTGGGACAAGAAGCTTGGACGAGCCATAACAGCAGTTGTCAGTGCACTTCATGCAGTCCCAAAATGTCGCCAGAGACTCCGTGGCCCTGATGGTTTTGTCTTGCAGTGGGACTGTTTGAGCATTCTATCATCAGACCAGGATTTTGCTGCTGGTACGAGGCACCTGATGAACCTGTCACTGCTTTCATGTTCCGTTTATTGAATACCTGAAAGCACCCTCAGAAAGCAAATAAGATAAACCCAGAACAAACATGTGCGGAGCAGCAAAATCATGCTGCAGGTTTATTACTGTCACCACTATTAATAAGTTTCTTTCCTTAGGCTGGCTGTTTCCTGTTGTGTTCTTCAGTGTTTAAAGCTTTTAAAGTCCCCTGAAGGTCTTAAGTTAGGGGAGGTAAATCTCTTCTCACCCTGTTTTGGGGTCTTTAAGGAAACCTGTGCAGCTCCAGCCAGTACCAAACCTGCTGCCTCCCGGGTGATGCTCGCAGTCTTCTTGCACAGAAGGTTTAATACTTGCGAGGGCTCCAGCAGTAATTTCCCAGCTCCTTCCTTCCCCACCCCTGGTTCATGCTGCTCCAGTTCATAACCCTGCAGGAGCTTATTCTACACCCCTTTATTGAGCACAGCATCCTCTCCTGAGCTGAGCAGCGTTGTTGATCTCTCCAGGTGGGAAGCACAAAGAGAGGACAGCGGTTGTATTTTCCCTCTCCTGTTTATACACTGGTGTAATTGGGAGGGTGCTTTTGAAGAGCTGAAGGAAAGAAAGCTCTGTCAGAACTAATTTCTCTCTCGAAATTTGCTCTGTGCAAAGTTTGGGTGGTTCGTTCGGAGCTGGAATGTGGGCAGTGGAGTGAGAGAAATCAATTTTCCTACCAGGTCTAATCATGACCAGTGTGAAATTAAGTTGTCTCACAGTACCCCTAATATGCATGTCTAAGTGCATGTTCAACTGTTTGCTGAGGCAATTTGCAGGAACCGGGTTCTTCTCCATGCCTTGCACTTGAACCAGACTCCCTTGTTATAAAACACTTACGGGCAAACCACGACGTGACATGTTGACACTAGGGAGGTACTGAAGTTTCAGAGGAGAGGAGCAGGGCATGTAATAGCAATATAAACTGTTATGAATCAAGAAGCTATTTATGAGCCATTTACTTACTTAGCCCTAAAAATAGCTGGGGCTGTATGTGAAGATAAGTCTGTGATTGAAATCAAGCCCTAGACATGATGTAATGGGGAAGGGGGGGCACAAAGACAGATGTAATCAGTTATTCTATGAATAGACCTGCTGTCCTCTCTGTGGATGGGGCAAGAGGCTCTTGCTGCCAGGTAATGCATGGGTGAGTGTGGCTGGAGGACCTGCCTTGGGGTGGACCAGAGTTTGCTGCCAAGCTGAAGGCAACAGGAACACTTCAAGTCCCCAGCCGTTGCCACCGGGCTGGAGTCTCCTGGCTGGTGCTGTCCTCAGGGATGCAGCACTTCTGCCACAATAAGATGCTTTGCTTCCGAGTGCCATATCTCTCCCAGCTGTAAGCCCAGGAGTTCATCCTGGGGATGTGTGGATGGATGTGCTGTACTGTCAGTAGCATGTGGGTTTCCACGGGGCATCCAAGAGAGTCAAGCTGAGCTGCCCTGACAACACATTGGTGTAGATACCTGCGAAGCAGGGCTGTACTCCAGAGGGCCACTGGGCTTTCAGTGAAGTTACAAGCCTCTCCTTACCCGCACTTAACTGCTGAGTTGTGCTTGCCGGAAAGAGCTTTCTGCAGTGTAGCCCGTTTGATCTCCTGCTTCCATCCGCAATTGTATTACTCTTGCAATGTTTAACTGTGTAACTCAAGAGGTGGCATCCTCCCTGTGACCCACCGTGGTCCTTTGGGTCCCTCACTGTCAGTACAAACGTGTATAAAGTCACCATCTCTGCCTATGGACTGGGGGATTTGCCCAGTGGCACTTGGACAGTTTTCTTAGAGAGGTGAGAAACACAACCGTGCTCTTGCCACAGCACCATTAAATAAATGCACTGCTACAGTAAGTCTTAAACCCTATAAAATACAGCTCTTCTGTCCTGCTGCCTTTACAAAGAAGTGGTTCACACAAAAGGGCCCAGGTGTGTGTTTGTGCCGGAATGGCTCGTGAGAACTTGTTGGAAGTGCTGTTGAAACACTTTGGCAGATGTTCCTCCTGATCTGGGGGATCTTGCTGCAGGGAATGCGGTCTCTGAACGGGGTGATGCAGAGTAGTGTGGGCTGAGAGCGCAGGCGCTTTGGGTAGCGGAGGGACCGTCTGGTTCGTGACTCAGCTGGCAAGAGCATCCCCTGGGTGGTGCGTGCAGTGGCCTCACTGGTGCTGGAGCAGATCCTTTGCATGGGCTACAGAGGCAGCCCTGGCCCATCTGCTTTTCCTGTCTCAAGCACAGCAAAAGCAGGGTGCTGCATGCTGGTTTCCTTTGAAATCAGGGGAGCTCACACCCCTGTGGCTGGGGAGAGGGAGCGGGAGTGGAGGCTGAGCCGTGGTGCTGTGGTGTGAGATGGGATTTATGGCTTGTGACTGTTTTTCAAGTTAGAAGCATTGATTTTTGTATTTTTGCCCAGTTTTTCTCTTTGAAATGCAATAAATCCCCCGAAGCACCTGGTTTCCCAGGGATCCAGGGCCATTCCCCTCTCGTGCTGTGGAGCTGTGCTGGATGCTTTGCAGCCAGAAGTGCTGGAGGTGGCTGAACACTGGAGCTGCAGGGAGGACACGGGTTCTCCAGAGAGTCTTTAGATTTAGTTTTAATTCTCGTGGCCCTCCCTGTCTCCCTGCAGCAATTCATGATCCACCAGGAAGGAAACCCATCCTTTGTTTCTGAGCTTTCTTTGTTAATGCCAAAACAGTTCTGTTTGTGCTGCCTATTCCGATACAAAAGGGAATAAATTCTTTCTTTGTCAACCTGCAGATATTTGCCCTGAAAGAGCTGTTTTGATGCTATTTGAAAGGTTGCAGAAAGTTCTGTCGGTAGGTGCTAAAGCCAAGAAGTGCATTTAGGCTGCAAAAGGCTACTTCTGATCAATTCTGCTTCCTCCTGCCTTTGTAAAGTTAATATGCCAGGCACAGCATTGAATTGGGGGAGAGAGCTTTGACACTGCATATCTCTTACCCTCTCTGAATAATGGATGGTTGGGAGACCTGGTTCAGTTGTTAGCTCTCCTGCTAAGTCACATACCATCTGTGATACTAGATATAAATGGGAATAGCTACATTTTGCTCTCCAAAACGGGAGCTGAAGATTGATTAATACTTGTGAGCTGATCAGAGAGCTGATGAAATGCGCTGCGGGCAAACAGGTACAGACAGACAGAAACTGGATGTCTACCTGGGGATGACAGGATAGTTGTGGACCTCCCAAGCTTATCCCTGATCCCTGTCCAGCGTGAGAGCATACATCAGAGAACCTTGCTGGGCAGTGCGTGGGGGCAAAAGAAGATGGTGAATGCATACATATTTTAAGAGCACAATTGCCAGTTTAAAATCAGAATGAGATGAATTAAGCCCTTCATATGGGAAGGAATGTGGGCTATTACTGCTCCTTAAGGAAAGAAGAAGTATTCTGAACTGAACAGTGACTTCAGATCTCTTGGTGAATATTCTCCTGCAATTACTCAACTCTGTTATAGTTTTTCAAACGTTTTTAGATCCTGAAAGAGAAATGCTGTTTATCACCTCTAATTTCCACAACTGGGTCTGAAAACTAATTAGTAAAGTAGACTGTGCCATATGCTTCCTTGCTATGTGCTCCTGCTAGAACTAGTTCTATTTTAAGTTGGGTTTTTTATTTGTAGAATTGCTGTTGCTTCTAAAATGACTTGATTCTACCTGTTGTTGGGTTATTGTGAGTCGTATTCCGCTCCTTATGTATCTGCCTCTCTTCTTGGCATAAGGAGTACCTGAGAGGAAGGAAACATGAACCAAAACTTACTCCTTGCCATTCTCCCTGCACAAACGTGTCTGGGTTTTATTCCTGGGGGCAACTGTTACAGCAAACATTGCAGAGTTTGCAGGTAAGAAAGCAGCTCCTCACCCAAGGAAGCTTCCTCCATGGAGAGGGAGCAGGGAGACGGGACTCAGTCCCTCTGTCCCCTCAGCCCTGAAAACAGGGATGTTACAGGCTGAACCCTGGGCTGGGGAGGTTGTGGAGCTGCTGTAAGTCAGCCAGGGCTGTGTTCATGGCTAGTGGATTGACCCAAAATGCTGGCTTTTGGTGAGTCTTGGTCCTCCTCGGAGCAGGACAGGATGGATGCTTTTGCCATGTCAAAGAATATTTTGACAGAGCCTGCAGTGTTCAGCGATGCTCCATGGTAGATATTTCCCCTAATACTCTGCTTAAATTTTCCACTACTCATTTTAATATTGTTATTCCTGTTTCTATGCTAAACAACTCCTCTTCCCTGCTGGTTCATGTCCTCATTGCGTCTGCTTTCCAAAAGAAAGCCTCTACTTGAGAGCAAAATACTATCCTGAAAGTAAACTCAGTGCTGAAAACTTTCCAGTTTCCATCTGCAGCATGGGTGATGCTTCCCGGAGTTTCACTCCCAGCTGCATTGAGGTTTGTTTTCCAGCCCATGGGGAAGGAATTGCAATGCTGTGGATGAGTAAGTGCTGACTTTTCAGCAGTGGAGTGAGCAGCGCTTCCCTTCTGAAATGGGGACCTGCAACGAACCTGCCAGCTCTTCCAGGGGTGGGACAGGGAGGTCAAAGCCAATAACTCAAGAGTGGCCATGTCAAACCCAGCAATCTGAAGGCAGACATCCTGATGTGCCCTGTGCTGGCTTCTCCTTGCAGGCAGAAGTGTCAACTCTGAACAAGAAAGATGGTTGTGGGCTAGCTAAAAATCCATACAGCTGATGGATGCTGTTCCCACTCCCAGATGCCAGACATCTTCAGGGCCCAGGTTTCTTTCAAGCTCATCAAGCCGCAGCAATTGTGCTTGCCAAATAGCACACCTCAGGTGTGAGGCGCAGGATTCTTACTCTGCATGAGCTGAGCTGGTTAGATCATGCCCTGCTTTTATCCTTGCCTTTGAGATCAGCTGGGCCGGTGGCAGGAGAGCCATTATCAGGTGGCTGTTCCTTTGCCCTGGCTGTGTGGATATAAATCCTGATTCCTTGTTCCATTTTTCATGCATTATTTCTTTTGCTGTCCCATTCAAAAGAACAAAAAGGAGTTGTGAGCCGTCTGAGCTTGGAATTTAAGAGGTTTTGCTTGGTGATGGCATTGCTGATTTCTTCCCCTTCCTTTGCATCAAAAATAGCTTTTCCTTTTACCTATGGACATGAAGGGGAGGAGCGAAGAGGGGAAGGACTGAAATGATGGTGAAAGCTGGAGGAGGTTTGACTCGAAGTAGTGATTGAAGTGATTTTATTGTTTGAGCTTTCTGAGGGTCATCCCAACTCCTCAATAAGCTCTTGCTTGTCTCTCTGCTTGGCCTTCCCCACCAGCTGAAGATGCAGTGGAGCACTGGGTTCTGTAGTGGCTGTACAGTCACTGCCTACCCGGTTCATTCCCCTCTCCCTGCCTCTCCAGCTGCTCTCATTTCCATTGGGAATATATATGGGATGAGAGGTATACAAGGGAGCAGGCAGGAGTTATGGCCAGCAGACAGCATTTAGTACAGATGTGCAGAGCAGCAAGTATCAGTTGCCAACAAACCCTCAGGAGATATACATCACAGGGGAAAGTTGTCAGCAATTCATTTTGAGAGGGCCGAACATCACCCATTTTTTAATAGAAGGGGAGTCTGAGGGACCACAGAGAGAATAAATCAGTTGGGCTCATGGGAGGTTTACAGCTGCTTTCCAGAGCATTCTTTCTGTCGCTTTCTGATCACTTTCTATGATTCTGTGATTCTTCTCCTTTGCAGCACGTGAAACATTGACCACTGAGACAAATCTTAAACAGGCAAGACTTACGAAGATACATTACATTTAACATGGCTTTTCTTCGTGAGGTTCCTTCGGTCCTTCCCCAGAGATACCAAACACGCAGACACAGGTCTGGTTGATCTTGTAGGTGATGTTTGGGTGCCACAGTGAGGGTGGGCTGCATGGAGAAGAACCTTTTTCCTTTCTTGCCCGTGGCTATAATGGGTGGACATGGGGAGTTTGCTGGCAGGGTTGAGACTCTTCTCAAACCAGCTTATGGGTTGGTTTCATTTCTTTGCAGCTTGCTCTAACAAGGTGGCCACAGCGCAGTGAGGGGATCCAGTCTCTTCACTGGAGAGGCGCATAACTACAGCACTGATTTAATGGGGGTTTGTGGTTGTAGTTGAATCACTAATGTTTGAATGGGTCTGTGTTAGGGAAGGGCAGGTTATACTCTTTCTGCAGAGCCTCAGTTTCAGCATTTGGTTAAACATATTGAAGTCCAGCACTACTGTGCTGTGTGTTAATGGCACGTGAGTGTGTAACACCAGATCAGCGCTGCCAAGCCAAAACTGGCTCTCAGTGTGGTGGCTTTTCACGCTGGTAGTTTTCCTTCGCCATTAACTTGATCATTCTCTTTCTGCGTTAAAAACCCTTCCTCCAGTGAAGCACAAATCCTCACGTATTCAGGACGGTGTGGGCAGCTCCCACCATTTCTCCCCACTTTGTGTTGCTCTGCTTCTGCAGAGCAAAATGTGATGGGTGATGGGTGGTAAAAGCTCCTGCAAGGCAGCCCTCTCCCTGCCATCAGCAGAACTGCCTTCCTCCAGGTGAGGCAGTGATCTGGAAAGCTCAGGAGATAAAGAACTTGAGCAGAGTCATTGCCAAAGCCCCACTCTGTCATATTTCTCTTTATTACCCTTTCCTCTCGGCCGTGATGGGATTAGTGATATTTCCATTTGTCTGTTTTATGTATTTTGTTTTCCCTTCCTCTGACAAATGATTCCAGAATGAGAAGTTTGTCAGGCCTTGGAGTTCAGCAGGAGTCTCTCTGGGATTCATTTCATGGCGTGGGGAGGGAGCAGGCATCTGAAAAAGCACTATTTGATTAAACTTTGCTTTCATATACGAAAACGGTTATTTTAGCTTGTTGGTGGGTGTAGGACACAGCGCTGTGTGGGAAAGGCAGTCTATTGGGCAGATGCCTGAGGACTGAAACACCAAAGCAGCAGCCATAAGCTGAGGAAACAGAAGGTTTACGACACCTGCTTACTTTCTAAAGGTTAGAATTCCAGGACAGAAGCAACAGCAACAAGTGCATTGACCTCGAGTGAAAGACAGGGATGAGCTGAGGTCTGTCAGGGCTTGAGGCCCAGCAGAGGCAGCCTCAAACGGGGCTGGTGTGAAACGGCGTCTTGATTTTATCATCCTCTGTAGTCTCCCAAGGCCTTGATCTGATTGAAGGGGTTTGTTCTGACACCTGCTGCAACCATAGCTAAATACCTTCCATGCAAAATCAATGCCAGTAATGAAGCCTTTGCTGTGCTCTTGTCTCCACACTGTGTCTTTAACACTGCTTTCCACTTGCTCCCGGTTGCGAGAGACCCTCTGCTCCACTACTGTTTCCACTTGCAGTTCCTTCCTGTAGCCACCTCCCGGTGGTTTTTAGCCTGAAGACTTGTGGCTCTTTCCTGCTCCCACAGTTTAGCCTCCCTCTTCTCCTGCTCACTTGTCTCACGATGTCCGTGATCATATCAAAATACCTGCGGTGATTTCTGGCTCAGCAACAAGAGGAGGGATCCCATCCGGTCTTGCTGCCTGGCACCATCGTGGTTTCCTGCTGGAGCGTCCAGAGGCGGAGGCACAATGTGCTGATGAATGTGGGATCCTCTTCCTTGGGGCTGTGGAGGTCCATGACAAGCAAAGGTAAATAGTTTTGCCTCCCTCCATAGTAGTGATTACTGATGGATGATGCACTCTTTAAATTAAGTAACCTCTGCAAGGACTGATCTTGCAAGTGCTGTCGGTGTGGTTGGAGCTGTGTCAGAGAAGAAGCCACACAATTGTTTGCAAGTTCTTCCTGACGTTCTGGAATCCGTAGGTAAACCCCAGCATCTTCCCTCTGGTTATAGCAAAGTGAATATTCATCAGCTGGTTTCTTAGGAAAGTACCATCATGTTAACTGGCTGAGCTATCTGGGGGTCTTTTCTGCCTGTTCCAAGGTGTGATAGGTGGATCATAAGGTAATCCTGAGTGGCTCCTCTGAGACCATCACCGTGTGATGGCAGGCAGGTTCCGTGCTGTGCTCCTCATTCTGCCTCTTTCAAGCTTCCTACTTTGGGGACAGTGTGGGAGAACTGCTTCCTCCTGGGCAAGGAGCAAGGAGCAGGTATTGGATCATCAGTCCCCTGAGACTGCTGAGCCCATCCCCAGCCCTGCCTGTGACCACTGTCAGCAAACAGACCAGGGAGAAGGGGAAGAGTGGCATCCTTCAGCTTTGGTTGCACAAGATAAATGAAGCAACCACAAATGATCACTGATACTTGCTGCCACTTTTAACTTGCGTCTCACCAAGGAGCAGAACCAGCGTTCGAGCTGAGAACCAGGACCCCATCCATGGAAAATCAGGTCTCTCCTTCCATGTTCAGGAGGGACTGTGGGTGTCTGCTGCCAAAGGGGTTATTATCTTGTTTTCTGTAATAGCTTTGGGACCCTCCAATGGAGGGTTCCCACAGTCGTCTGCCATTCCTGCTTAGCATAACCCGCCTGGGCTTAAAGGGGGGGAATTGCACTTGAATACAGAGCTCTTACTTCTAATCAGCTGGAAAGGCCACACACAAGAGCTGCGACGTCTGGGTGTGGATTATAGGGCTTTACAATTTGCACGATTGTGGCAATCATTCTATAGGGCTTAATGAAGCCAATACTTGTAAATTAGGATATTTTTAATTTATGGAGGTGAAACTCCCCCGGGAAGAGTGCGTTTGCTGTTGTGAGGCTTAGAGGTAATTATAATCTCCTTTTTGACACTGCACTGTTGGGAATCAACGCCAGCGGTTCCATTTGAGGGTTTATTTGATTATTTTTCTCATTTTGCCAAACATTATTGCATTAACCCGCCACTCCTGACTCCTCATCCTACCGTGGCATTTATGCATGACAAGGGCTGTGTTCTGAAAGGAACATCAAACTGAAGAATGCTCCATGATGATGGAAAGGCTCCTGTTTATCCTGTGCTTTTGGAATAAGAGCTGATTTTTGGCTTTAGAAGCAAATGCGACCTTGTTTGGATCCAAAATGTAATCTGGTCCTTTATCTACACAGCTCAGTATTGAGCTCATTGAGGGCTGAAAGTACTCGACTGGGGTTCTGGGGGTTACTTCATTTGTTTCTGTAGCAGTGCTTTTATGGCATATACACACACACAAACAGAATATGGGGGGGGGGGCTTATTTCTTCCTGCATGTGCACATGCTTTGTGATACAGCCTTTAAGTGCAGGAGCATGTGCTGGGGCTGGAACTCATCACTTCTGAGCAGAAACATGGGCTGTGCTCCACCAGGTGATGTCCATACCCTCTGGGTGATGTGGTGGCTTACTGCAGGTGTGTGAGCAGGGAGAACAGCCCCCACTGCTGCCCAAGCACAGCGAGGGCACCGTGATGCTGGGAGCCCTTTTCTTGCTGTGTCCCAGCCCTCGTCCCCTCTCCAGCCCAGTTAAACCAGAGGGGCAGGGGGAAGCTGCTCCAGTATGAACCTGAGGGTTCTGAGGCGCTGGCACAGGGTGCCCAGAGAAGCTGTGGCTGCCCCATCCCTGGCAGTGTTCAAGGCCAGGTTGGACACAGGGGCTTGGAGCAAGCTGCTCTGGTGGAAGGTGTCCCTGCCTGTGGCAGGGGGTGGAGCTGGAGGAGCTTTAAGGTCCCTTCATCCCAAACCAGGCTGGGGTTCTGTGATTCCATTCTGACCAGGCTTGCAGGTGATGCCATCAGGCCATAAGAGAGATCTCACCCCATTGGGGCACGCTGCTCCTGGTTTTCCTTCCGGTCTCTGCACACTGACTCGAATGCGGTTCAGTTTCTGGGTCATTCTCCTAGTCCATATGGTGCTACATGCCTCCTTTTTTACTTGCTTACTTTTAATTAAATCTCATTACTTGAAAGACCCCAAGGAAGAACTTACAGATCTTTAATTTGATTTTTATTTTCATTAAGCTAAAGCTTCTATGACAAGTTCCCAAGAGCTTTTGCTAAATGCACTTTGTTTTCCTGCAGAGCTGTTCTGAATCAAAGTCCTATTCCTGCCGCAGGGACGTGGGCAGGAAGGGGATGTTCACCTGGTTTTTATGACCCTGGTGACCTGTCTTTGTTATTAAGATAGTGACAAGCAGGGAAAGCAATGAAATACTGCGTTAGGTGGAGTCTGCGTAGCGTGGTTTTAACCTTTGGTTGTCACATATCATGTTGGCATGAAAAGCCGGGGGAAGAAGATTCTTCACGGAGAGCAAGCGATGCTTCTTGGGCCTTATGAAATTGATTATTTTGTATTCCATAACCGAAACTTGTAACTCAGTGTAATTGGCAGGAGAAGTCCCACAGTAACAATCACAGAGCCTGTTATTGTTTCCTCTAGTACTCCACTGTGGGAATGCTGGAAAAACAGCCTCCCATTCTGGTGTTTATTGGCAAACGTTTAAATAAATCATGCCAAGCTGTACAATAAGCTCAGCCATGAGCGATTTCTTCTCTTGAAAAGTGAAGTGTTACAGGAGGGAGAAGGGGGGGCAGGCAGGTTTTGTGGGACCCATTTAGCTCGGGCCCTGGTTTATGGCCTAGGAGAGCTGGCAGGATTTGGAGAACTTTGTTCTCTTCCCAGTCTGCCAATACGTTGCTTTGTGACCGTAGCAGGGCATGGATTCATCTCGTCTTGCCTCCATGCTCTATTAAAATAAACCCATAACGGGTTAAAATAACCATTAATGGGTTATTTTTATCTCAGTGGACTTTGGTCCATCCTCGTGCGGAGCAGTTGGTGTCGAGGTGCCTCTGCCAGCTGAGCCAAGCCCACGCAGGCTCTTTGCCATGCAGGAGCTGAGTGTTTACCCCGGGGCTGCTGCTGAGGTTCTGTCTCCATGGCGTGGGGATCCCCCGGTTGTCTTCTCTGGTGGCAGTGACTGGGGAGAGGGAAGCAGCTCTGGGAATGACTGATCAGCGGGTGCAGGTTCAGCTCTGCCTCTGCTCTTTCTCAATCCCAGCTATTGCTGGTGATAGGAGGGGAAAGGAGCCTGTGTGCTGCTCATCCGGGCTGGCACCGGAGCGGGGGTGACACCAGCCTGTGATGATGGCATGAGGCTATGTAGGTGCTCGGAAGGATGCAGAGCGCCTGTGGGAGGCTGGTGATGGAGCAGATGTGTCTGGTTGCGCAGCCAGCTGCATCCCTGCGCACAGATGTGCTCAGTGCTTCAACAAGGGTCAAGGTTGCAGGCTGCTGACAGGAGATGCTGGTTAGGCCACAGAGCCTGGAAGCATCCCCAGACAGTGCTGCAAAATCGTATATGTGGGGATCTGTGGAGGGGAGTATTCAGACGCAGCACTTTTGGCCAGCTTTGGGTCGGAAGTGTCCATCCTCACCAGAAGCACCATGCCTGTATCTCCCTCCTGTTACCCCCCCCATCTGCTGGGATTGAACAAAACTCAGGTTTGAAGCAGAACATCCTGCTCTGGAATCTGTTTGCACTTTGTTAAAGCCAGCACCAGGGGATTCTTCCTCCCTTTGCTTTCAAAGACCTTGTTTCACCTTCCCCTTGACTCTGGGATGCCAATTAAGTAGCTTGAAGCAGGGAGGGCTGTGGATATTATTGATTAGGGCTCTAATTGCTTATCTCTCCATGCTGTCCAAGTGAAATGGACTGTATGGAGATGCACTAAGTGAGATAGGGATGTGGCTGCCTTCCACTTGCATTGAAACGTGCATGGCTCCTTGACACAGCGATATTTTCGAGCTATTGTTTCTGTGGTGCTGCCTTTGTCTTGCCGCTGTTGTCTCTTCCAACCTCACTGCTTCCACATTGTGATCAGCCAAGGGGCAGCGGAAGGGGAAGGCAGCCCACTGCAGGCACATCCCATTTGCTGCTGTGAGCACTTCCCCATGAGCCAGTGCTGCAGCAGGGAGGCCACGTAGCATCAATCGATGGGTAATTAATTTCCTTCCAGCTCAGAACCAGTGCTGGGCATTTTCCAGGCATCGTTGCAAGGCAGCAAGGGGCAAGTTCACAAACATCTCCAGACACAGAGCAGAGCCAGTGTTTAAAAGCCCCATCTCTTAGGTTACAGATTTGGGGTGTATGTTTTCAAACTAAGAGGTTTGTTTACTCAGTGGCCCTGAAGAGGAGAGGAAGCCTCACCAGAGACTGACGCAGTCGGTCACAGTGAGAAGTGGACAGCACCAAGAGCCGGGGCTTTCAGAAAGAGCAGCCCTCTGCCCATAACCCTGGGCTGTTCTTGGCTTGGGAGGCATCAGGCCATTAACGGGCAGCAGAAAACAAGGTTTGCTGTTTGTCAGTCGCTGCAGGAATCTTTGCCCCCCCTCTGAGCAGGGGGATGACTCCAGAGTTGTCTAATTGAGCAGGCAGATGTTCACTGATGTTCACAAAAGGGTTTCTCATCCATATCTGAAAGAGCTCAAATTGACCGGTGAAGTCAAGGAGAGGCTGAATCTCATTCACAGCCTCTGCACAAACGGAACCACCTGGCTGTGGATGAGAAGCTTCACACTGGCTCTCTGCTTGGGGGGCATTTCATTAGAATGGGCTGATAATTGCATTGTAAAGGCAGAATTGAGCAGGGTGAATTTACCTTTGAGGCCCACGAAGGACAAGATCAAACCGACTGCGCAAGTGTATCAGACTTTGCAAGACAAAGCATAAACACTGAGAGGACTTTGTGAACTGAAGACATCAGCCTTGTGGGTGTTCAAGGCCGCTAGCAAGACAGGAAGGTCCGGGCAGGGTAGGGGATGCGCTTTCATCACCGTAATGTCAGGACATTTTCATTAGGTTCATCAAGTCCTTCTCTTCTCCAGGGGAAAATTGGGTGCAATCAATGGAGTATGTCTTGATGTGGTTTGGGCTGTTCTCTGGAAACTGCTCTGTGTTAGAGGAGATCAGGGAGAGGGCTTGACCCTGCAGGTAAGGCACAAAACGCTTTGCTCCCAAGGAAGCCCTTTTCCCTGCCTGAGCAGCTCCCACAGGATAACAGTGCTTCTTTCCAGATGTGCTGCGCCTTTGGGGCATAAGAAAACACTGCAGTGCTGAAGAAGCCAATGGTGACAGTGGTGCCTTTCCTCCTCAGAGGATTCTTATGTACGCGGGGTAGAAACCAACAAGGACCTTGCAGAGAAGAGCAGATACATTCCGCAGTGCAATTGAAGTGCAAGAATTGAAGACACTGAAACTGTCTTTAGGTAAAGTTTTGATTTTCAGATCAGATCTGCATATTTATCCCCTATCCACACGCACATTTAATCCCCGGTTGCAATGGGACATGAGAAGTGCCTATTATTTCAAGCTCTTTCTCTGTGCAATTTCCTGTTGTTAATGCAGCTCAGTCCCTTGTTTCTATTCCAGTCAAATCGTGCCCGTTGTCTTTTCCGAGGTCATTGTGCTGCTTTAAACCCCCCCACCTCTGTATTCACAGAATAAAGAGCTCTCTCTAAGGAGCTGCTGAGCCAAGTTGCTGCAGCCAAGTGAGCACGGACCTGAAGGGGCATCTCCATCACTTGATTAGCTGCCAGTCCTGCTGCTCCAAGCACAAACATGCTTGGCTCCAGATGCATGTGGATGTGTGGTTTGACTTTATTTATGTACTCTTCATATCTAGATAGTCCTCAGACTGTCAATTTGTATAATGCAGGCCTGGGAACAAAACCTCTGGCTCCCTTTGCCTCTCTCCTGCCTATTTAGGCAAGGAGGGAGATGGTCGAGGGGCGGGTAGAAGGGGTGAGGAGTGCAGCCTTGCTCAGGAGCTGCTGTTTCATAAAGGTGCAAGCACTGATGCTCGAGGGAGGGAGAGCAAGGCTCGGAATTCCACAAAATGGGCTGGATGGCAGTAACAGAAAAAACTTTCTGCTTTTCTTATAAGCAAGCAAAATCTGGAGTGGCAAAGGTGGCTCATTTCTGCAGAGCTGCCTCTGACAATAAACACATTGAAGTGTCGGTGCCAGGAGCAGCAAGTTGTATTCTTGAATCTCTCTTGTGAGTAACAATACATTGTGCTTCATCCGTGTTCAAAAGAAACCTGCTGTTCTTCTGAAGATCTTGTTCCACTTTGCGAAGTCTCTTTATTCTACTTTCTGTGAGTCACAAACTGAGAGGGGAGGCCAGGGGCTGGGCTGGTGGTGCAGTGGATCCAGAGCATCCCTGGCCAGCTTAACCCAGGGGTTGTGTTTGTGTTTGGATTTGCTGTAATAAATCCTCTGATGAGGCCCCATCCGTGAAATGAACAGAATGGACACATCATTAAGTGAAAACCAGATGCAGTCACAAAGCATGTGTTACCTGGCAGTACATTGGGTGCTGGCCCTTCCCCAAGCCGCCAGCTTCTGCTCTGCCTGCATGGCTGGAAGGGGAGACCCTGCGCTGTGTTTGCAGCCCCTGGAGCCTGGCTCTGTTGGTGAGGTGGCTTTGTCCCTCTGCTAGAAGATTACTCTAGAGGCACATTTTATCCTGTGCACACTGCTGGCAAATGCACACGCGTGCAGCAGGCATTTACTGGAGCTGGCAAGCTGGAGAAATCAGTGTGCAGGGAAAATACATACTCCCTGTTGGTACCTTCCTCCCCTCTGCTGGCAGTTTCTCTGCACATCTCAGAGCTTTCAGCTGCTGCCCCTGAGAGCCAGAGAGAAAAACGAAACATTCCCATCACAGCAGTGGCGTTTTTCTCTCATGTTTTGCTACATGGTTGTTGATATCGAGAGCTATGGATGTCACACACTGGGATGTATGGATGGACTTACAGCTGAGCGGGACGGCTGCGTGCCTGACTTTTCCATTGCAAAATCTGACCCCTCTTCTCTGCCATCCCTTTGATTTCATGCCCCTTCTGACACCGTCTTCTGTGGGGCCGGGAGCTGTGTGGAATTTGAGGCCTCATTTCCAATGAGCTCATCGGGTCTCAGCCCACAGCAGTGAACTCAGTGCCAGAATCACCCCTGGTGACCACCCCTCGATTCCAGAAGATGTCAGCACGTGGTGTGTCGGGGAACTGAGCTGCCCTCCTGCTGCAAAGGCTTTTCTCCTCAGTAATGCAGGCTTGGACTTGATCATCTTAAAGGGCTTTTCCAACCCGGTTGATTCTGTGTGGGCTCAAACGTTGGGTTTCTCATGGTGACACCGCATGGCAGTGGGGAGTCCTGCAGCAGTGAGAAATCCCTGCTGGGATCCAGCTCAGGTCATGAGCAGTCCTCTTAACACGGAAGGCAGCTCAGTGTTCACCCGTTGTACTAGTGCAGATCGGGAGTGGTGGGGCTCAGTTGGATCACTGGGATTGTGCTCTTAGTGTGGTGCAACCAGAAATCACAGCACCAAAGCCAGCAGGAGGGGTCCTCAGCTTGGCCTCACGGAAGGACAGCACAGCAGAGCAGTTGCCTCTTGCATGGCTGCAGACAAGGACATGCTTTGGGGTCTGTGGGCCTCTCTCTGGACCGTGCTGCGGTTGTCTCTGCGGCACCATCAGCACCGAAGTATTTCCTGCTGCAGGGCTGAAGCAGCAGAATTACTGCACGTACAGTTGGAGCTGATGAGGCTCAGCACCCCCTCTTCTTGTTTCATGTTTAATTAGCTGGTGTGTGAAGGATGGAGTGGATAGAACAAGGAAGCAGGAGGGAGAAGGAAGGTTAATCTATCCTGTAGCCTTGCTATTCCTTCTTCCTTGTGATCTTGTGAAGCAAGGAGATGATGTGTCCTTTGAAGTGCAAACTACTCTCCATCCTTCTCCCCGAAGTGGTCTCCTCCTCCTCCTCCCCTCCTCCTCCTCCTCCTCCTCCTCCTCCCAGACTCAGTCCAGCTGCTTCCTGCAAAGTGCTGCTGATGGCTGAGGTGCTGCAAGGGAGGCTTAGAAGCAGGATTTTGGGGCTGGCTTTTCTCAGCACCCTCAAAGCCATGTGCTTGTTCAACAGGCCTGAAACATCAGGGTGCTGCCGAGATTTGGTGCAAGGGGTTTGGGGTCACTGAACAGGAGGAAGAGTTTGGGCTGCTCAGGGCAGGATGCTGGGAAGCTCCAGCGCTACCTGGGGTCCCACCAGGTCCTCAGGTCTTAGAGAGCCATAGCCCGAGCTGGTGTTTGTGAGGAGGGGGAGCTGAGCTCCCTCCCCCAGCGCTCTGCAATAGCTCTGTTCAATTTTTCAGTAAACTCCTTCAGAGCAGCAACTTGGGACCTTCCGGACAGAAGGAGAGGGCTGTAACGAGCAGCCCTTTCCCCAGGACCCGTGTTCTCTCCAAGTCATCATAATTGAACTGCTTTAATATTAATATCTTCTCTGAGCCCTGCTGATGCCAAGGAGAGAGGGATGTTTCTTCCAAAATAGTCTTAAGCTAATGCAGAGAAGTATGAATAAATCTCTCAGAGATTAGAGTCCCTAGAAAGCTCCAGTGAATATCAGAAAGACATCCTTCTGCTATGGGAGGTTTGATTGAATTACAAATTCGAGGCAACTCCAGAGCAAACCTGATTAAGTCTTTTCTTTTTACCTCTCTTGTTGTAGCTTTTTAAAGCGCTAAAGCTTTTTAATCACCAGAAATCCCCCCGTCCTGTCTGTAAATGGTTCTCATTGGCATTGTGTCCGCACAGTTACGCACCGAAGCAGAATACTTGCAAAGCACAAGGCCGTTATGAGCAGCATTATCACTCTTTATCTCCCAGGGAGGGTTTGCGTTAGGGCAGGATCACCCTGGGGTTTGGAGAAGGCAGTGGGAAAGCGGGGTGATGTCCAAGAGGTGAGCCCATGGGTGCTGCAGGGGGTGATGAGGAGAGATGGGGATGGGGCTCCAGCGCATCTCCCAGCCCCGTGATGCAGGGAACTGGGGTGGCATTGGGTCCGTAGCTCTTGGAAACGAGGTTTTAATTGGGGAAACCAGCAAATCCCCAATTCCCCAGGCACTAAGTGCTTGCAGGGGGGAAGGGGAGGGTCCTGCCCAGCAGGGCTGGCTCAGCTCTTCCCATGGGATGCACATGAGCCGTACCTGCGCCCACAGCGACTGCCGTGTTTGGGTAACGTTGTCACTGCGCCGCCGGTGTCATGCACTGCTGTGTAAAACACTGTGGTGTAAAGACACTGTAGAAATCCCCTCATTCAGTTCTCCTGTTCTACCAGAGATGAAAAAACCAGACAAAGCATTGTCCCACAGAAGCTTCACATCTCTTGCAGGGCTGTCTATACGGAGCAGACAGCTGTGGTCTTTACCCGCTTTTGACAAGTGAGTTTTCCAACAATCAGATGGGAGAACGTGCTCCGTTAGGCTTCTAATTGATAATGCATGACTGCTGAAATACGCCTGTCAGTTCTGCAGGTAGGTAAAATCATGTCATTGATATTTCATACCGGTTTTCACAGGCAGCATCTGAAACCACGTCCTCCCCTGGCAGATAAAAGGTTAGACAGGAAGCTGTGTCAGCAGGATCTGGCCCTCTGCCCCGCGTGGGAGAGAGGATTGGAGCCCACCACAGACCTCCAGCCCGGGCTCTGTGTGTATGGCAAATCACAGACACGTTTGAAGCCTTTCCTAGGGCCCAGCAGATGCTCTGCACTGAGGGGTGCAGCTGGCTCTAAACCATCTGTACCGCAGAGGGGTTAAAGTCATGAATTCAAATGACCTAACCCAAGTCATAAAGCCAGCTTTACACACGGAAAAGGCAATTAACTACTGAGCACTTGAGAAAGTGAATGGAGATGTTACTCCTGGAGTCTGGAGGCAGGGAGGGGAGATGGCCCAATGCGTGCACTGATTCGGGTCCTGCGGCTGAAAACAAGAAGGGGAAAAGCAGATCTGGAGGGAAGAGGAACGAATGATTCCCGTTGTGCTCCTGCGCAGGTGGAAAGCAGCAGGTGAGGCACGAGGTGGGGACCTGGCAGGGCTCACAGCTCCTCTTTGCCAGCCTTGGCTTGGGGGAAGGATGCAGCAGCCTCTGCTTTCTCAGTCCTCCCTTCTCTTTCTTTCCTTCCTTCTTTCCTTTCTTCTTCCCCTCTCTTTTTCCTTGCTTTATTTCCTTCCTGCCATAGAACTTGAATGGGTCGATGGCAAGAGCAGTTCATGACATTTCCAGCACCCCTTTTGTTGTGCCCCTCTGGTGGGTGCTCAGCCACCGGCCCCTCGCTACAGCCCAATGAAACCAGCCCTCACAGTGGCTTGGTCGGAGGTTGTTCATCCACAGCCTCAGCCATTTAGGGCCCCAATTAGCACCTTGCACCAAGACACCAGGCTCTGCCTGGCATTAGCTGTTTGGGCTGCAACTTCTTCCCATTCATTAGTGTTACGAACATTTGGAGTCAAATTAAAGGGATGTAGCTAATAGTGAGCTCAGAAATTCTCTTCAGGGTTGGCTGCACTGAGTGAAATTAGAGTTCCCGACTTCCCCGTGCTCCTCCCCCTTCCTGATTAGCCCTCTCCTGCTCTTAGAGGCTGACATTTAAAATGAACTCAGCTGAAATGAGTATTTTTGTAACCAGGCTTTTTGGTACTGATAAGAGGAACGCAGAGGGAAAAGAAAGTCCTGACCTAGAGGGCAGCTGTGGAGGGAAGGTGCCCTGGAGAAGCCACAAGGTCCCTTGGGTTGATCCATTCCGGGGATGTTTGGTTCCTGATGGAGGTCCCCTCGTCTCCCTTTGAGACACAGAAGTCAGAAAATTCTGGGCTAAGTCTGCAAATCCCCGCCTGCCATTGGCGACTGAGCGAAATGCAGAGCACAAAGGCATGAGTTGCAGCAGCGCTGTGTGACCAAGCTGCCAGGCTCTTAAACCCCCAATTTCCTGGCTTTTGATGGGTTTAAATCAGGATGGGTATAATAATAATGATAGCTGGTACTTATATGCCACTTTAACTTAAAAGCACTGTACAAACATTAATTACAGACACAGGCAGTGCACATGTATAGCTGCAGATGCGCCCGGCCTCAGAGCCACGCACAGCTTTTAGCCAGGAGCCTCCCAGCATGAGAGCGCACAGAGGACATCTGCTGCAGCCCCTCTGCGGGCAGAGCGCCTTTGGTCTGGCGTTACCTGCTGCGGGTGGCAGCTGCAAGGAGGTGGCCCCAAAGGGTGACAAGAGACAACCTGTGCCCATGTGTGCCTGTAAGCGCATCCCTGGGACCGCGGGGCTGGGGCCAGGGCCCCTCTCATGCTGGGGCACGGGCTGTCTTCACACCAGCTTACTGGTAGCTCTGCAGGTAAGATGAAGCTGGTGGTGGGTGATGCTGCCGCGTCCCAGGCGTGTCCCTTTGTGCCTCAGCCTCTGCCTGCCAAAGCGGTGAGTGTGAAATCATTCTACGTCTGGACCAGTGAAAGGCATTTTTACAGCTGCCTATTCCTGGCTAGAGAGGGGTTAAGCTTTGGGGGTAAGCTCCTGGTTCGGGGCAGTTTGCCCTGGATGGGCAAGACAGAGAATGAGTAACCAAGTCCTGCCTGCTTTATCAGCCTCCTTATGGTTGTAGGTGTTGCTCTTCTGGGGGATGCTGTGGTCCCTAAAATTTACAGGTGATGCAGAGTTGAAAACTGCCCATCTCCTGCTTCTCCAAAGTAAACCTAGCACCCCAGTACTGCATGGAAGCTCACTGTTAGCAATTAGAAACTGCAGCTGCACCAACCCTGTTCTCCAAACGGATGCTGCCCAACCGGGATGTGATGTTGTCTTGGGGATGCTCCATCCCCGCCAACGAGGGAGGGAGGGCGGCAGCAGCCATGTAGGAAGGCAGGCTCTGTCTTCACAACCTTTCTCCATCTCTGACCACATGGTGGACATGCAAAAGCTCCCTGTTTCCTTGGAAACTGGTTCTTTCTGCATGTGCTGCAGTGAGTCGGGAAAGTTTGCCTTCATCAAACCCCCACGGTGAAGAGAATAAGCTCCAGAGATGCTGTCCTAGGGACAGCAGCCTGATTGCTGCTGCTTTCGTTATTTACATCCCTTTCAGAAAAGGAAAGGGAAGATGGAACCCTCCTGCCCCTTACAGAGGAGTTCTCTCCTGATTCCTTGCTGGAAATCAGAGGAAATTACTTCAATCACAGACACATCACTGAGCACCTCCAACCTGTACATCCCCTCTGCAAAGCTTGGGCTGCAGAAGCTGCTCCTCTGTGCAATGGCAACCTGGGGGCAGCGTACGGATGTGTCTCTGACCTGCTCAGCATTAAGGGCTTGCAGGGAGATGCCCTTGACTGCAGCATGCAGCAGGTTTGCATTTACCTCCTACTTGGAGGTTTCATAGAATCACACAATGGTTTGGGCTAGAAAGGACCTTAAAGCTCATCTCATTGCAACCTCCTGGGTCCTGCCATGATGCAGGTCCTGAGCATGCCAACCGTAGCTGCAGCCAGAGTTGGGGCAGTGCTGCAGTGAAGTATCAATGGTTAAAGGGGCTTTTTATTGCAGAAACACACAAAAAAGCCAAAGCTCGAACCCAGTTTATTCATTGTCTGAGTATTTCCAGAGGGAGAACCAAGAAATAAGGTCAAATGTTTCTAATAATGGGGGCTTTGCTCCTATTACTCAACCAGGATTTGCCAAGCTAAACCAAAACCTCAGAGTTTCAAGTCTTGATCCAGAGTGGGTGGGCAAATGTCATGAGCATCTTTGCCATTCTCTTGTGCTTGTTTTGACTGCCTGTACCTCTAAAGGCTTGTTTGAATTTGAGCAAATTTTAATTTGATTATTTTTACAGCTGGAAAGCAACGAAGAATGAATAAATTCTCTTTGCTGAGCATTTAATTGGAAAAATAGCTAAAAAAGCCCTGAATCGGTGATTGAGTGATTGGGGTTGGAATTTGGTTAATCATTGTTTTAAAAGCTACTCTGGTATCATTCTGCAAGCTGAGGAATCTCATGAAATGCTTCAGTTGTTTTCTGTTGTATCATTTGAGGCAGACACTGTGCAGATGCAGCGGTTCTGGGGCACGGTGCAAACTGCTGCGGTTCCCAGTGCAGAGCAGTGCCGGTGTAGGAATGTCTGTCCCATAGGAGGGAGCATCCACTACTGCAGTAGATGCGTGGCCAGGGGTGGTTTGCGTGGAGCTGTCACAGTTTTGACCAGGGAGGTAGTTAAGATCTCAGCCCGCGTTTGCACAGGAAGGAATTACCTGGATGGGTTTGGAACCCGCTCTATAAATGGGACAAAATGCGACATTCACCAAAACCTTGTGATTCTTGGACATCCTGACCGTGCTCCCTACGAGTGGCTGTGGATTTGCTGAAGTCACTGGCAGGTTTCCCAATGATCCCCTTGGTTCTTTGGCTGCCCGGTGCTCATGGGTTTATTTTGAAGAGAATCTGCTCCCTTTGAGCAAATAGGGATGCAGGTTATGGAACTGATGCTCAGCTGATTCCTTTGGTCTCATCAATCCCAGGAGGGATCAGCGTGTTGCTTTAAAATCTTCGAGCAGCTCAAAGAGAGGGACGGATAAAGAGAAATGTTTGCACAATCTCTTTGCAAATCGAATCTTCAACGTTGTGCATTGCTCTGAGGAGGTGGAGGGGAAAGATAATCCCAGATTTTGACTATTGAGCTTGCAAGGCAGAGACGTCCTTCAGTGTAAAATCAGTGGGAGTTTGTCCCGCGATGGAGCCGGAGGATCCAGCGTCCTGCGACATCAAAACAAATCACACCCCGATCTTTTTCTCAGCCTGGCTCCAGGAGGTTTTGTCTTGTGCCAAGCACACGCCGAGTGTGAGCGTTTTAACGTGTTCTCCTAATCCTGGGATTTAGAGAGCGCTTAGCGACACACACAGAAGTGATTCATTACTGCAGCAGCACTGTGGCCTCAGATGCAAAGCAGGGAGAGCCACCATCGGCTGCCCGCCATGGCCCCTCACCTCACACACCCCAGTGCTGATGCTCGTGCACAGCCAGTGCCTTTTGGGGTTGTTTCTGGGGGGCTCCTCAGGGTATTGCCCAATGCAGAAGCTTCCTGACCGTCGGTGCTTCCAGGTCTGGGCTCGCTGCATCTCCATGCTCTCTCTTGCTGTGTGGAAAAGGGAAGGATGTGCCAAGGGATGGAGCCAGGAGCAGCCCTGGGGTCCCAGCCTCATCCATAGCATGTAGGTCCCGGGGTGCTGTAGGTGCTGCATGGACGCCAGAGCGGCTTTTCACATTTTCCTCTTTGCAAAACTTATTCCTCAACATCTTGAAATTCCCAAAATGTCTGTAAATCTGAAATACTGTCCCCTTCCTAACGCTGCTGTCCTGATTCCATAGGCAGTGAATAAATCCTGGGGGTTTATGGCTTTGGGCTGAGCTTCGGAGGGATGGAGGTGGTGCTCAGGGTCTTTACGACCTTAAAATGCCTCCACAAAGCTGGTGCTTGGTGACCAGCCAGGGAGCATCACCCAGCGTGGTAGCCAGCCCGTGGTGCGGGGAGCCAGTGTAACACACGCTCATTATCTCTGCCTTGCTCAGAAAGGATATTGTGATTTTAATAACTTCTTGGATCCGTTTTCTCCCTGGTAGCTCTTGTTGCCTTGGATACAGGCTCCGGAGAGGCTCAGCCCTGCTAAAGATGGTAGATCATTTAAATGGAATAGGAGATGAGGTGCGGATTTGCAAAGTGCTTTCTGCTCTCGCAGAGCGGGCTGGGAGCGCTCCAGCAAAGCCGCGCTTCCGCGGGACATGCCAGCCTGCAGGAAGGGTGTTGCTCATGGAACGTGGTGCCAGAACTCCTTTAGCACGAGGTTAGATGCAGCGTCTGATGTGTCTGTGTGACAGGGCCAGGCTGGAACAAACAGAGCCCACGGCTTTGGGAAGTGGCGTTGCCCGATTCCGCGGGCATCGTGACCAGGAGCAGAGCAGGATCTTGGCATCTTTTCTAAAGGGCTTCAAGGAGCTGCTGCCATCCTCTTCCTCCTTAGCCACTGCCTCTGTGTTCACTTGGGAATTCCCACAGGACGTGCAGGGTGGGTTGGAGGCATCAGCTTTGTCAGCGTGTGTCCACAGCACTCCAGTGCTCCTGGATGTGCTGATTCAAAGTGGGATTCCCACACACCCTCATTCCCTTTCTCCCAGCCCATCTACACATGCAGCTTGTCTGTAGATAAGCCATGCAAATCAGAGAAATCCTCGTTTCAGAGGTTACCCACCCCTAAAGGTCACCAAACTAACAAAGAACCCCCCCTCACACCATGCCCAGGGCTTCAGGCACCTCATTTGCTTTGCTTTGGTCAGATTTCGTGCTGCTGTAGTTTTTGATGTATGCACTTTGAAAGTCTTCTGCTGTGCTGGAGAAAGCTTGTTCATGGTGCCTGTTGTAATCAAATAGCTGTAGATCTTCCGAGATGCCTTTCCTTCTTTTAATGACTCTGGGGTGTCCAAGCCCATCCTGATGGTAAGCAAACTAAATGAATTGCTTTTGCTTCCTGGCCCTCATCATAAACAGATTTGGCTATGACGCCTGCCTGACAAAGCATTAGGATCATTTGATCACTGTCAGAATAAATCAGCCTGACTTGAGACAATGCCCTGAGCCCGCTCTGCTGCCCGGTTAGCACAAGATGCTGATGACACTGCTCCTGGAAGTGATTTCTTAATTGCTGTGTAGTGGCTGGTGGAGATCAAAGCCTGTGTTAGGTGACATGGCAGAACTGCACCCTCACAACACAGCTCTGCCCATGCCCAGGGGCAGCAGGAGGGAGGCCAAACCCATGGGGCAGCTCTGGCTGATGGCCCTCTCCCTGCACAGCTGAGGATACAGATGGGCAGGACCGGGAGAGATTCTTTCTTGTGGGCTAACCTGGGAGTTTCAGCTCATTTGCCCCTCTGGCAGGGTAAAGCCATTCCCCTTGTTCTGTCCCTACGGGCCCTTGTCCAAAGCCCCTCTCCAGGTTTCCTGTAGCCCCTTTAGGCACTGGAGCTGCTCTGAGGTCTCCCTGGAGCCAAACGAACCCAGCTCCTGCCATTGCCTCCCAGTTTCTGCCCATGGATGCCCCTGTGCTGGATGAAGCCTCACCTATGTCTGTGCCAGCCTTGCTATGACCTGCTGCCAGTGGGAAGGACTCCCAGACCCCTCTGGAGTTTCACCCTTGGTGCTGCCCCAGCGACAGGGCAGTGGGGCCAGGAGGGGAAGGAGAACTCGGTCAGGAAGAAGCAGCAGAACAGAGAAGAAGAAAAAGCAAACTCTTTTTTCTTTGCTTAAAAAGAAATCTCGTCCTTCCTGGAGAGGAGAAGAGAAGAGAAGGGAGGGAGAGGCACCACACAAAGAGAAGAAATGTGCTGAGAAACCACAAGGCGTTTAAAAGCTCACACAGGAAAGCAAACCCACTTTGATATCCCCTCTCATTGGAAATGTTTGAGGGCAGAATAATGCTGCCATGATTTATCACACAAAGGGATGAGAAAGTGAGTGGATCCGAGAGCTCCTTTCTGGTTCTTAGGACAAAAAAACCCACTTTGTATTAAATTACAATGTGTAAGCAGAAGCCCCTTAATAAGATGTCTATTTGCAGGCATGTATTTGTTGAGCAGTGACATGCGTGCCCTTCCAGGAACAGGCACCTGATGAGGGGATGGCTGTTGTGCAGGAGAGGAGCCACCTTCCGCAGCGTGAGAGCATCTCTGCACTGCTTAACACGGTTACACAGCCCTGGGCTGAGCACCGGCGGTCACTCTGGGAGGGGTCACTCCTTCAGCCCTTGGGAAAGGGTTGGCAGTCGCTGGGGTCCATGGCCAAGGGGAAGCTGAGGCACAAACAGGGAAATTTCCCACGCCAGAGCCTGTGAGTACAAAGGAATCCATGTTCCAGGCCAGAGCTCGTGCCCCAAAGCATTGGCCGTGCCTCAATGTCATCTCTCCTATTTCATAGGGTCCCAGCCTGGTTTGGGTTGGAAGGGACCTTAAAGCTCATCCAGTTCCAACCCCTGCCACGGGCAGGGACACCTTCCATAGAGCAGCTTGCTCCAAGCCCCTGTGTCCACCCTGGCCTTGAACGCTGCCAGGGATGGGGCAGCCGCAGCTGCCACAGTTTATCCAACAGTTCTGCTCTACTTTAGGCTGGTTTAAGGTAATTTTATGCTCAGTGGACAGAAGAGGCACTTTTTGGGTGTTCATTTCCAGGTGGGTGCCTGGTTCCAAGCTCCAGGCAGACGCAGCAGTGCCCGTGGTAAGTGCATGGAGCTGAGTTGGTTTTGCTTCTTCCCTCAGTGCTGAGTGGATGGGACCCGAGTCCTTCACAGGAGGAGGAAACCTCAGCCAACTATTTTTCCTCCAACATTCATCCAAACACAGAGGAGCAGCTACTGCTGAGCACGTGAAATGTGGAGCTGCAGCAAACCCAACTTCTTTAACAGGGAAATGTTTATTGTATACTGTGCTCTTTTTATTATTTCTTTCCCTGATGGAAAAAAAAGTGTCCAAAAAGAACATTTTTTTAAACTGATGAAAAAATCAATGTTAGAAAAAGAAACACTTAATTTTTCATTGAACATGTCCTCATTTTTTAACTTCCTGATTACATTCGCAGTGATTTCTGGCCATCACGAAGAAGCTGCACGGACGTCTTCCTGGCTGGGAAGCCCATGTTGGTCTCTCTGTGCTTGGGAGGGATGTAGCAGCTCCAGAGCGGGATACTTCCCAGCTTGACCAGGAGGCAGAGAATGAGGAGACCTCAGCCGCAGCTGTTGGAGCCCCATTTCTTCTCCCCATAAGGGAGGCAGCATTTTTCACAGCCAATATCTGAGTGTCCACATGGGACTGGTTTGTGTCTCTGTCTGAAGCTGGGAAGGGGAAGCAGAGCTTCACAGACACCATGCTCTTTAGGTTATTCCAAATCTGTCTGAAACTGAGGAAAGCTGAATTACAGCTCGCAGGAGAGGGATGTGGCTCAGATACAGGCACAGAAAGTGAGGGGAGGGTTGGAATAACCCTTTTAATAACTGGGGGGGGCAGGAATGCTGTGGCAAAGCCATGCAGAACACCCCAAGGACGGCTGGAGAAGGCAGTGGGGCACCTCAAGCCAAGGCTCCTATTCCCACTGGTGACTTCAGGGGCAGGCAGCTGGCGAGAGACCCCACTTAAAGTCCAGCTGATCCCACAAAACCCTCTCCAAAGTAATTACATGGGAAGGCACAGGAGGCAAAGGCCAATTTGCATTTTGAACAGTGCTGCTCTCAGGTCTCCCGGTGGCCTTTGAAGGTTAATGGGTTCCCAGTATGTCTTGTAGCAACCATTTGGTCCTCAGCAAGGTCAGCCTCAGCACGCAGAGCTCTGGAGAGGAGGCAGCTGCTGCTCCAGTTGGTATCGGTGCGGGAAGCAGGGTTTAAGCGGGCAGGATGCAGGATGCAGTTTGCTTTTAGGAGTCAGTGGAGTCGAGCTCTCGCAGAGGGCGAGCTGCCGGGCACTCGAGTGCTGAGCGAGGCACTGCAGAGCCAGCATCCGCTCCCTCGCCGGCAGCTGGGGCTGTGCGGAGCCTCCTGGCCGAGACAGGAGATGCAGGTGACATCCTCTGCCACCTACACAGGTCCAGCGCAGGACCGCGAACGTTGCCCATGTGGGATGCTTGGGGCTCGTCAGGTCCACATTAGGCACTGATTTTCTTCTGGGTCTAACGTGCCTCCAGAGCAAACCTCTTCTAGTGAAGAGCAGTCACTGCCTCTTCCCAGTCCCCACTCTCACGTGGTGATACGGTGGTGGCCAAACACACACACTGCGATCTCTATTCAATGGATGCATTAATCCTGCTACGGCAGCTTCAGCCAAGGCTGTGCTATCTGCAACCAGAGCCTAATTCTGCTCCCAGCTCCTGTGATTTATCTTCATTCCCTGCATATGAAGTGAGGTGTAAAGCAGCCCCTGCCACCATCAGCATCACCTGGGCTTGATTTGTTTCAGCAACAGAGCGCTATTTTTTCTCTTTATCCTAAGCAAAATGCACATTTGAATGGGATTAAATCTAAACCCCTTCAAATGCTTAATTTTGACTGGAATGCAAATGGTCCCTGTCGACTGCAGCAGTGGTTCCAGGCAGCAGGGTGAGGATGGCAGTTGTGTTATTCCTCCAAGATATTTTCAATCGCAAAACAAAAGTGGGAAGAGAGGCCTTAAATGATGTGAAAATAACACTGTTTGAATTAATGTGTCAGCCCTGATGGATGCTTGTGCTGCCCACAGTTTTGAAAGGGCTCTGACGGGTAAGATATTACCAGGTGAGATTTACCTACAGCCCTCGACTTCTAGTCAGCAAAATCTTCGACGAAAGCCTATCCTTCACCCTACACTGACTTCCAAAGAATATTGAATCAAGATAAAGTCCTGGAGGGCCGCATACAGAACGGCGTTTTGACATCTAAATCCCATTAATTTTGACGCAGGTTTTGGCATTTTCAGATATTATCTTTAATTTAGTCAAGTAAAGGAGGGCCGGTGCTGATCCGCAGCTCACTCAGTGTGTGAGCGCGGGTGAAGGGGTAGGCTGTGGGTGAAGCTGCCAGCCCTGCAGCGCTCCTGGGGACGGTGGCTGCGGGGGTCCGGGACCTGCACCAAGTGTGTTGTTTCCCTGTTGTCATTTCAAAGCTGCACACTGTGTACATGTTTTGTTCCACATTTGTCTTCCTCCCAGAGTGAGAGAATGATCTGCACACGTAGGTGTGAAAGCCTGGAAGGTGCTGGACTTCGTAAAATGGATGGTGTAAGGATTTGAATCAGCAGCACCCTGCTTCTTTCCAGACAGGCACATGCATTCCTGGATGGGGACTGTGCTTGTGGGCACATCTTTCCTTCTTCCCCACTCTCTCCTCTTCCTCTCTGTGCCTGGGTTGGGTGCTGATTCATGGCACTAACCCACAGAGCAGCCCAGTGCCTGGGGCCAAAGAAGGGAGTGAAGGAAGAGAAAGCAGAAGGCAAGGATCACAGGGCACCCGCTGGACAGTGTCCTGTCCCTGACTTCAGAAAGATGCCCGGGAAGGTGAGGAGGGATTTCTGCCTTCAGGCCAGGCAAGAGATGACAGAGCTGCATCCAGAGCCGCTCCGGACTGGCAGCGCTGGAGGAGAAACAGCTTTTGGTGTCCTGAAGAGCTGCCTCCAAGCAAACAGAGCTTCTGTTTATCTCCCCTTTGACTCTCAACGCAAGATGAACTTTCTTTCTCTTCCTCCCTGGCACAGGTAGGGATGCGCACTGAAGAGAGGGTAAAAATAGAATGCGCCGAGTGTTCTTCAAGGAGGAAAGTGGCTGCAGATGTGTAGTGAGGTGGGACCAGCTCGCGGAGGTGCAGGCTTTGTTCCCCCCTCTGCAAAAGTGCATTCTCCCCCTCAGCTTTTCCCAGCCATTAGTGACTGGGTTCTCCTTGTACTGAGTGGCAGAGCTGGGAAGGAAATTGGCTTCTTAACGCCGATGATTTCACAGCAGTGTCCGTTCGCTCTCCCCTGAGCTCTTTGTGAAAGCCCTGCTGAGGCTTTCCAGTTCCTTTCAGGAGAGAAATCCTGGATCATTCCCAGCACAGTGACTCCAGCCCCTGCCATGTCCCACAGCGGTGCCAGCCCTGCACCAGGGCAAAGGCAGCAAGAGGAGCTGGGGGGTCCCAGCCTTGGGGCTGAGCCCTGTTCCACAGCCAGGGCCTGGGACAGCAGCACTCCAGAATGGGAAATTCCCCCTCCATCCCATATGCAGGTCCTCGTGCAGGTGGAGGGGGGGGATTTGCTGCTTGGGGTCTCACCAGTCCATGTGGGATCAAGGCCTCAACCTCCCCGTGCCTTAGAAAATGCCATCTCAGTGTGTTCATAGTTCATGCTTTGCTGGTTCATCCACCGGCTCCTCTCTCAGCACTGAATCTTGGCTGCATTTATAGCTTCCGGCTTTTCCAGGCAACCAGTCTTTGGGCTGTAAGAAACCTGGGCCCTGATTGCTGATGAGATGTAACCACTGCCAAAATATTGGAAAACACGAACAAAAGTGAGAGGGAAAAAGTTATTTCAGGGAAGTGGGAGCCACAAAGCAAACCACTAATAATGTATTATTAATACATTAATGCCAGCATTAATAGTAACGCAATGCTTTGCAGCTGCTTTAGTAATAATGCTACAGCTTTATGTATTAGGAAGTGTAGCAGTATCAGTGCCACTTTCTGCAATAAATAGCATGGATAATAGCATTGCTTCTCAGGGCTGTGTAAAACTTCTGCTTGCATTTCCTGCCCAGGCAGCATCACTGATGGGAAGAGTACACCCAGTGCAGCATCCCACTGCTCACAGGACCGAGGCATCTCTGAGATGCTGCTGCTGTGTTTCCTGTCTGATTCCCATGCCACCAACCAGGATCGACAGTTCTCTGGTTTTACAGCCTGGAGTTCTTTATTCCGTACTCCTGTGCGGGGGACTGGCTGCCTACTCAAGGACAGGAAGAAAGAGGCACCTGTATCCTACTTATAACTTTCTAGTCTTCTTTTGAGGCTATCGGTGGGTTTCAGACTAGTCAGGAGAAGAGGTTGTGATTAAATCAGCTGGTTCAAGGCTCTGATAACAAGCAAATGAGTCCTTCCACCCTGTACTTAATGAGAGTGCTGGTGGGGGGGTAGTTTCTTCGTAAGGTTGGTGGGCAGGAGGGTGTTTGCTGAGGAGCAGCTTGGGTGATGCTGCTGGGAAAAGGGGAGAGTGCAACTGACCAAACCCCAGATGGGGGGTTAAATGGACCTGTTGCAGTTCTAAGTTAGAAAGAAG
This sequence comes from Amazona ochrocephala, assembly GCA_039720435.1. Taxonomy (NCBI): domain Eukaryota; kingdom Metazoa; phylum Chordata; class Aves; order Psittaciformes; family Psittacidae; genus Amazona; species Amazona ochrocephala. The sequence continues at coordinate 6,164,274 of CM077886.1, read as the reverse complement.
TGGATGGAGAATGTGTGACATAGTGCCCCATGGCACAGAAGCTGGGCTCCCAGCCCCAGGTAAGGTGATGGCTGGGTGTGCTGGTGAGAGGAGCTGGCTCCATGGCAGCTTTGCTGTGGTCCTGTGCTGGTTCTCTGTGACTTGGGCAGGAATGGTGCCAGTCACAGGGTCTGGAGTTCAGTGATGCAGGCCTGCAAGGGGTGGGCTGTGGTGTCTTTGGGGTGCTTTGCATCAGAGGTGGAGAATGTTGCAGGCATCCTCTGAGAACTGTGGGTTGCAGAGGCAGGATTTTACTCATCAAAGGCATCTGTCCTAGGTCATGGTTCCTGGTCCCTGCTGGGTGGAATACCCAGTGCATGATACTGTTGGGTACCATGATGCTATTAGCTAAAAACTAAGCTTTGTCACTTGGCTGATGGCTTGAATCCTCTCCTGCCTTGTGCAAAGCTTCCAGGTCCTCACTGCTGGGATTTAGCCACCAGAAGTCTTCTGGCTTGTTTGTGGTTGCTCTGATTTACAGCAAGGGGTAGACCAGCTCCGACCTGTATTTTTGTGAAGAGCTTGGGAGCCTGCAGGCTCCTTGTTGCTGTTTTTCTTTCTTAATTGGCTTTGAGTGTGGATGTGTGGATGTGCATGTGCCTGCCTCCCTCATCAGCAGCACCCCTGGTATTCAGCACAGTAATTAGAACATCTAAATCTTCCCTATATGTCATCCAGACTTTGTAAAATTAACTGTGATTACTGGCACCAGCCTGCAGACGTGCCGGATCCCACCCCAGCTCCAGATAAGCATAATTGCTCCTCATTGTTCTGCTGGAAAGTCTGGAGCTCGCTGCCATGCGCGGAGTTAAATGACTTTGGCTTTTGTTGGCTCCGAGAGGATTTATGAGGAGCTGCACGCAACTGAAATCAGAAGTGCTGCTTGATTGCTGAGCAAACAAAAGCCCTGGGTCTGGTGATGGCTCTTGAAATGATTCTTTCCCCTTCTCCTCCTTCCCTGACCCCTCATAGGATTCGGCAGTAGGTTGAGCTGCCTGGGGTATGGTGGGAGACCTGCTTCTGCCCCAGTACAGCCCAAGGTGGAGCCCTGCCCTCTACCAAAGAGCCCTGGGCCTCCCCAAGGGCACATATACATATATATAGGTATGTGTGTGTAGATATATATGTATATGTTCACTACATCTAAACCCCAAAGTCTCTAGATCTGAACCCAGAAGTCTCTACATCTAAACCCAGTGTAAACATGCAGGCTGTTTGGAGGACCCAGCTCGATGCCTTTCCCTACAGGATTGCATCTTCCAACACAAATGGCCATTCATCCATTAGGAATATCACCAGGTGTTAATGATCTTGATTGGAAGGTGCCACTTTTGAGTGGTGCTGGCTAAGGAGTGGCTTCGGATCATTGTGAGGCTCTTGTTAAACGGGGTAGGACATTGACCTCTTACCCATTCCCTTACAGCACAGGTTCAGTGGTGTGTAGAAATACAGAACCTCCTTTCCTGAAGTTTTCTTTCCCTCCTTTTCCCTGTCCCAGCCCCACTGGCACCTAGAGGTCACCACACTTTATCTTCCCAGCTCAATGGCTTTCCCGTTTCTCCATATTTCCGTAAGGAAGCTGGACTTGATGATCTTAAAGGTCTTTTCCAACGTAGTTGATTCTATGCTGGGTGTCCCATGCCATTCCCAATTAAAAGTAAAAGCCAGGGAATTGACTTTGCTAATGACTTTGCTGACAGGAATCATTAAGGACATCTCAGCATCATGGCAGCTCTTCTCTGCTTTCAGGAGCAAAATTGATTGCTGTTTTAATTTAAGTCTTGGACAAAATCCGTCATTTTCCTCCGGTGTGGCTCGTCAGGAGAGCTGATCGCTGTTCCTTGGGGTGATGGGATAGAGGCGGGAGGGATGAGGAGCCTTGGGCAGCGCTCCTGGAGCGGAGAGGGGGAGCTGAGGGGTGTCAAGGACCTACCTCCGGAGCACTGAGAAACCTCAGAACTGGGGGGGGACTGCTTCAGAACTCAACCACGAGGAGCAGGGGTGGCATTTCCAGCAGGGAAGTCTCGTGCTCTGGTGTCTCCCTGCTCTCATTATATACTCTCCAATTGCTCTTATCTATGCTTCAAAGGTTAATAAATGTTTGTGCCGAGTGCACTTGGTGGAAATGTTAATGAACGCGGGTACAGTTCAAGGAATCCTTCCCTCAGTGACAAATGCTGCTTCTGCAGTTTTAGCCACTGACTTCGGTAGTGTTTGCTCCCCAGTTCACCCAGGAGGTGCCCCGAGACAAGAGGCTGGTGGGGGCTCGGGTGTTTGGGGAAGGCCGGTTTAGGGGCTGCTGCTCTCCGAGGGAGCCACCCTGAGACTGGGATCCACGCTTCCCAAAAGCTTGTGGATCCGAGGTCCTTCCATCGCTAAGCAATGCAATGTCCAAACTTCCCTCTGGCTCCATGTGGGATTAGGATGCACCCGAAGTGCTTGTGGACGGGGAAGCTCAAGCCACAGGCTCCATCTCTGATTTTCATGAGTTACCAAGTGAATGCCCTTCCATTTGCAGCACGTGGGGACAAAGTGGGATTTCGGTTGGTGGGAAGGGAGAGGCGATTTCCCAGCTCACATTAGCTGGTAATAATTGCTTTGAGAGCAGAGGTTTAATCTCAGGATTTCATAAGGAAGTGTCACTCAAGCAGCTTTGCAGTGATGTCTGTTCTTGACGTGGTGGCTGACCCCTTCCCCAGGTGCTGCATCTGAAGTCTCCTTAAAGATTCCTGAAATCCGGAGTGGGGCTGGAGCTCCCACAGCTCCAAAGGCATCTCCTGCAGCCAGGCCCACTGCTCAGGGTGGGATTGCAGCCTGGAATCAGCAGGCAGGCACCCACAGGGATACCAGTGTCCTAGAGCAGGCTGCCCCTTTGCCTCAATCACTGTATCTTTGCAACACAAAGGTCGAGTGAATTCATTACAGTGTAAAAATGAAGTTCTCTGATTGAAGGTTCCTCTTTCACACTTCAAATGAATGTGTTGGTTTACTTGATGGAATGCTTTAAGGGTCCATTATAAAGGTCCTTTTATGTGATAAGTAATTTCTTTACATCATTTTCTTCTCCTTAATTTTTGTGGAACATAATTATCCTTTCCCCCTCACCTCCTTTTCTTTTTAATCGATTTTTTTTCTTTTCCCTCCCCAGTGGGAAGCAAGCAGCATCATTTAAAGGGACACAGTTAAAATACAGTGGTATGATGGATGCAGTGGGTGGAAGATGAGCTGGATCCATCCATCTCAGACTTTGAATGGTTTCCATCACTCACTTGATTTCAGTCTCCTGTTTTCAGGATGAGCAAAGCCGGAGGCAGTGGAATGCTCAGGTTCAAAGCACCTTCCCATGCTTGTGCTGGGAAGGGGAGAGATGGGGCAGGGGGGTCCTTGGGGCTGAAAGCCCCCATTTCCCAGCCACTGTTTAGCAGGTTGTGTCCTGCTAAAGGGCAATGGAATAATTCCTCAGGGCACAGTTGTGGCACCCACTGGAAAATCTTCACGATTAATTCCTCTGCCCTCATTTGCCTTGCAGAAAATCCTGAGCACACTGAAAAGAGATTTGCTGCCCATTTGTACAGTGCTGCTGAGCAGGGAAAATGGGGACAAAAGGGAGAATGATCCCATTTGAGGCTGGGTGAGGAACAGCTCCGGGGGAGGCTGCAGCAGCCCCTATAATTCATGCCAAAGTCATTATAATGAATGACTACATCCAGCTAAATGGAGACTAAATAGGAGTGAATTACTGGCATGAGCTAATGCAGGCCCAGGAGTAAACAGGAGCTGGGCGCTGGAAGGGTGGCTCTCGCCTCTCGGAGCCGGTTGTGTTGATGTTGTTCACATCTAGGAGCATCTTGTTGCTGATTCCCAGGTGATGGCCAGCGATGAGGCAGGGATCTGTTTGCAGACCCCTGACCTGGGCAGCAGGCAGCAACTTTGGCTGGGTTTGGCTTGAGCTTACCCACACCATGGAGAGTTTGACACCAGAGCCCTGCCTCACTCTTTTGCATTGCAGTTTCCTCTCTGGTAGTTGGGTTGCAGTAACCCTTGAAGCAGGAGTTTGGAGAGACTGTCACTGCACGGGGCTGAAATGCACCCAAGGCCTCCCCTCCTTTGTACAGTCAACAACAGCTTCAGCTAACAGCCAAATGGGGATGAAGCTGATGGACCACAAATTGTCTGCAGAGGAAAAGCAGGTTAACATGTGCTGGTGACTCAGCTTAAGCGATGCTCTTTAAAGCAGGGCTTAAGAAAGCAAACTCTTCAAGCTCAATTAGTTCATTGAATATGACCTTAATCAACAGGAGTTGCACAGCCCTGGCCGAAAGGTAGCAGCCAAGCAGAGGGTGCAGAACGTGCCTCTGTCAGTGGGAACACGCTGTGTCTGGGCAGAAGATGGAGGAACACAGCACCCCCCGTGCTTGGCTTGTATGTGGGGATGGGACATCGCTCCTTTTGGCAGATGGGTGCAGCCTCAGCTGTTGCATGGGGGGAGCCTTGTTGATGCGGCCATAGAAAATAATGGGAGAGGAGATCCTGGAATTCATTGCCCTTTCCCCAAAACGGGATCAGGCTGCGGTGACAGGCTCTGCCTCCTCCTGGGTGCTGTAGCCTGGTGCATTGTTATACTCAGTGTTAGAAAACCTTGCTCTTTGTGAAGGTCACTTGTCTCTCCTCTCTCCTGGAGCAGAGCTGGGTCCAGCAGCAGCACTCCTGCTCTGGGGCTGGATGGAGGATGCTGTGCAGGGCTGGGCTCTCTGCTCAGCAGGGCTGAGGGAACTGAACAGGACAATGTGCTTAATTCCCATGTTAAGGAAAAGAATTCCCAGTGTCTGCTGGTGCCCCAGGGGTGGTCACCGCGGACCTGGGTGTCTGACGAGGTGCTGGTGCTTGTGCAGCCTGAGTAATGCTCCTCGTCAGCTCCCATAAAACCTGGAATCTATCACCCAGCCCTTTCCTCCAAAGGTTTTCTTCCTGAGAAAAGTAATTACGGTTTGTCCTTAATTCCGCAAGTGTGCCTAGGAAACGGCCTGGGAGGAGATGGGGAGGAGGGGGCTGGTCCAGGGCAGGGCCATGGCAGAGCTGCAGCCGCCTGCCACCTCCAGAGCGGCTTCCTTGGTGGCTCCTGTAGCTGCCATGGTGTAGGGATGGAAATGTGGGGAGGTGGCTGCCCTCGAGCAGGCCCTGCAGTGCTGGTCCTTCCGCACCTCCTGGCCTTGTTGGGGAGATGAGTTGTGCCCCATGAGCATCTCTACAAAGCCCCTGCCCCAGGCAGGATGTTCCTCTCTGTTGATGGGATTATGCAGTTTGTTTTTCAACCCCAGTTGTTCAGTGGAAGGGGAAAAGCCTTTTCTCTGCCTCTGGATCTGATGCAATGAGACATCTGACACAGAAGATGAATTGAGGGCTGCATCTAAAGTGCCAGATACATAATCCATCCTAAATAGGCTTCATTAGTGGTAACAATTAAAGTTACCATTGTGGATTGGATATGTTTTCTATTAACTTTGCCCTTGTCTGCAACTTGGACTCGCTTCGTAATAATGAGCAGTGTCACTTCTGATCTATTTCTCAGAAGAGCTCCTTTCTCTTCTAAATCTGGGCAAAATATGATTTATAAGCAGGACCATCATCTCTGAAGCAGCCCTGAGCCCCAAACCTCCTTCAGCAGTGATCTACCTGCCTCTGACTGAATATGCCTATGGTCCCTGTCCCCTTGAGGGGCTCAATCCTGGATGCTCCAGCATCCAAGTGAAGTTCTTCCCGGGGCAGGTGTTTTCCAGATATTTCTTTGTCTTTCCCTCACCTTTCTGGCTTCAACTGAGCATGTAAGTGATGGCTTTCTTATGGCCATGTCACACATGTGCCCAGCCACTGCTCCCAGGTCCCAGTTCTTGATGTAGCTCAAGGGATTGAGGCTGGAGCCACCCTCTCTGCGCTGGCCAGGACTGTGGGCAAGAGGATGGTTGGAAACCGGCCCCTGTGAACCTGCTCCAGTCCCCTCCACATCTGAATCCCCCCTCAGAAGAGCTCCTAAACTTCTGCCAACTGGAGCGTGAGCCACAGTAGTGCCAAAAGCCCTCCTGACAAATATCCCCCCCCTTGTGAAGCTGGCTGTCATCTCATTATATCAACAGTGATTAAGAGAGGAAGCTGGCAGTTAATCCCCTGCAAGGTATTTTGATGATTAAATTGTGTCTGGTATAAAGCTGTAGCATATTAAATGTGACTCTGGGTGGGTAAGAGGGGAGGCAGCAGCGATGCGACTCCCTTCTCCATGTTTCAGGGGAGCACTCTCAGCCCGGGCGCCTCCGAGTTGGAATAATTCTCTCTTATTTTTCACTGTGGCTCCCACGTTTCATGCAGGCAGAGCCAGGAGAGGTTCCCACATGGTGCTGTTGTCATGTTCCCCAGCCTGGAGCCTGCTTAGTCCTGGCCCGGCAGTGGGACATGATGGGCAGAGCTGTAGGTTGCTTGTCCAGGGTTAGCACACCCTGCCCATGTGTGGGTTTGTGCTGAGAAACAACATGCAGGAGCTAGAAAGAAGAGGATTATGACAAACATGCTTCTGCCAGCCCAAGCTAAGCAGACTGCGAGGCTTCAGGACCTTTTCTGACAATTAAACAACGTGGTGGCTCATTGCTGGTGAGAATTGATTCTGTCACTTGGCCTTAAAGAAGCTTCCTTGCCAGGCAGGGTCGCAGGTTGGCATTGGGGTGGTGCTGGAGTGCTCTGGTGAGGCTGTTTGTGGTCACCTCCTCTGCACTATGTGTACACAGGCAGCCAGGGCTCGCTCCTGCCCCTGTCACCCTCTCCCTGCTGCTGGCTTTTCCCCAAGCAGCACCCGTGAGCAGGGCAGCATCACTGCCAGCAGTTGCCATGGCAACGCGGCTCTAACGGCCCCGGCACATCATGATTGTTGTTTATTATGTCAGTCGTGCCCCTGTCCACTGGGCATGGAGCAGGATGAGACCCCCTGTGGTCCTGTGTTCAGCTCTGGGACACCAACACAAGAGGGATGTGGAGGTGCTGGAGCAAGGCCAGAGGAAGACACGGAGATGCTGCAAGGGCTGGAGCAGCTCTGCTCTGGAGCCAGGCTGAGAGAGCTGGGCTGGGTCAGCCTGGAGAAGAGAAGGCTCCTTAAGGGGAGACCTCAGAGCAGCCCCAGTGCCTGAAGGGGCTGCAGGAAACCTGGAGAGGGGCTTTGGACAAGGGCCTGTAGAGACAGGACAAGGGCAATGGCTTTAACCTGCCAGAGGGGAGACTGAGATGAGCTCTTAGGCACAAGTTCTTCCCTATGTGGGTGCTGATGCCCTAACTAATTGGGGCTTGATTTTGCTTGGCTGGGGCTGAAGTCACAGCATCACATCAGCTCAGGCAGAGCCCTACTCAGAGCTCTGCTGAGCTCGGTCCATGGCTGAGCAGAGCCACCCCATATAGCTGTGTTTCTGTGTTCCCCCTCAAGCTCCAGCACCCCATATTAGCTGAGCGTATTGCCCCAGGTTTGCCCTTGCTCTTGGGCCTGCTGAGCAGCAGGGAAGGGGGTTGTAAGGCTCCATCAGCACTCGCCCCTCGCAGCGGGCTGTTCCCTCTGTAGGCCATGCATGCAGTGAGGCTTTCTCAATGCCCGCACACTGCTGTCCTGCTGAAAGCACATCCTGCACTGCTCGGGTACCTCGGTGGCAGCCCAAGGTCACCAGGATGTCACAGCAGACCTTGGAATTGAGATTTCATCTTCTTGAGCTGTTCAGTGCTTTGCTCTCAAAGCCATCCTTCATCCTTCCTAAGGGAAGGGACTGCCTCGCCAGAGGCACAGGGAGCTTTTCATGTACGCGGTATCAATCTCCGTAAGGGAAGCACTTTTCTATTGAAGATCTGATGGAGGAATAAATTCCCATAGAAGTAGAAAGCAGAAGCTAATAGGCTTTTTCACAATGAAAGAATAGATCTGCTGACAAAGGCATTTCCAGGGCATCAAAATAAACTGTTTTCTGTGAAGACCCAGGCTCTTCCAGAACTCCTTTGCTGGCAGCTCGGCTGAGAGCAGCCATCCCGGGACACTCAGACCTGGCTCCTGAGCCCTGGGGGGGGGTCATGCCATCTGTTGCCCACATGGAGCAGTTCTGTGCATGGTGCCTTTTGGGTCAGTTATGTCCCCCTTTGCTCCTGGTCCCTCTGCGCATCCCCTGCTCGCCTGGACATCAGCCTCCTGCACCCGACCTGCCTTGTCACAGCCCATCTGCTCTTGTTCCTCTCCAATGCAGGATCCCTGAGCCTTGGTCTGGTTTACTTCCCTTGTTTTATCCCACTGCATTCCTCTGATTCCTTTTGCTGGCTCAGGCTTTGCTTTCTGTGAGAGTGCATCCCTGCCCTGACAATCATCTCCTGTGCAGCCCCTGCCTCTGCCCCAGCTCCTGCTGTGGCCCTGCTCACTGGGCTGTCTCAGGTAGGGTTGTTTGGATCTTCTTTCCCTAGGGAATGCCGTGGTTCCCAGTACCACTGGGTCTTGCCAATGTTGTGTTCAGCAGCCGTTGCAGGATGGGGAAGATCATGCTGCCCAGATAATCCTTCTGCTTAAGCCTCTTATCTGAAAGCAGCTCTTAGGAAGCGATAGGTAGAATGAGCCTTCAACCTGCATCTTCTGCGCGCTGCAGGCGGATTTCCCAGCTGGGATAGCCCTGCACATCAATGTGTCTGCACTGTCCCGCATCCAGTGCTGTGTGTGCACGGATTCTGGGACAGGATCGTGCTGCCACATCCATGCTCAGCTCCAGCCCCCCTTTTTCTGGCGAGCCTTCACCCATGGCCCTTCCTCTCCCTCTTCCCCATCACTGCTCTTGGTGCAGCTCCGGCACCACAATGGGAAGCTGGGACCCCCTGCAGGTCACTCCAAGCTTCCCACCATCCTAGTGCTTCCAAGATTTAGGAATGGTTATCCCGAGTGGTCACAGTGGTTCCCCAGAGCTGCAGCGAAGAGGAAGGCAGGCTCCAAGCTCTGTTTCATTTCCCCTTGTGAAAAAATACACGTTAATTTGTCTTTCCTATCAATTGATTTTCCAGTTAGAACTGCTCTCTGCCCGCCCTTCATTCCCACCCTGCAGGAAGAAAGCCCTGTAAAACAAATGGATACCCCCGTTGCTTAAGAGGCTAAAATTTACTGAAGACTTATGCGCTGTGGTCCCCAAAGGGGGCGAAAGGAAATGATTTGTTCAATTAATTATAAATGTTTTAATTTAAATGGCTAATGTAGAAGATAGTCAGATATAAACCAGCAAACTACTGAAGTGGTTTATGGGTCCTTAAAGACCACTAAAAGCTTGTTCTGATTCTGCTAAGATCGCTCAAATGACTTTTCCTCTCGCATTCGCTGGGTGCAGTGGGATGCCGAGGGGGGAGATTTCCTGTTGTATTTTACGTACCTCCAGGCAAGTGGTGATAAATGTTGAGCAATTCCTTTCTCGGGAGCTGGGATTTGCCTTTGAGAAACGGAAAACGTTTCCTGTGCAGTGGAGAGGTGAAAAGAAGAAACGGAGAAGAAGAAATCTCCTGGGTCAAGGTCACCTCTTGCTGTAGGATCACTTGGTCACTTAATAACTGCATTGTCTCCATTCCTTTTTCCCCTCCTCTCTCCACACTGTCCTGCCTTGAGAAGCATTGTCCTGGAGCTCTTGGTCTCACTCTGGAGCTCCGGAGCTGTTGCCCAAACTAAATGGCTTTTCTTTTCATGCTTCAGCAAAATCTCTTTCTTCCGGCACAACCCATCTCTTCCCAGGCCATACAGAAACCGTTACAGCAGCAAAACACATTCGCTCTCCTCAAGTAAATGGGGCTTATCCCTCAAAACCTGAAACCCCATTGATATGAAGCAAATTATTTCCTTACTCTCCATTACTGCAGGGAGCAATGTAGAGCAGAAACATTTGGGGAGGCCACAAATGCTGTCGGATGCTCTGGTCCAAGAACATCCATGAGGAGTCCTTGCTCTTGGACTGCAAACTTGTTGGTTGATGTGAGCCTGTTTTGCTGAGCTTGGGGCAAGTCCTTGCCAAGGAATTTGGGTCTTGTGATTGTAGAGGATTGCTTTTACTTTTGTCTTGAGTTTTCTTAACCTTTACTGAAGAGGAGGATATGAGACTGTAGGCTTCAAAGTGGGTTTCTCATTGAATGGGTTTGTTTTAATTGGTGTGGCAGTGCCAGACCCCACATCGCAGCAGGGGGAGGTGGAGGGAAGTGGCTGCTGGGTGCGGAGGAGGAGCGTGTGGTGGCTGCGAGCTGAGCTCTGACCTGCCTTGTTAGAAAGCACAAAGTCTCTCACAAATGGATTTCCAATTTCCCGTCTGCCTGCTTAGCTGCGACAGATCTCTTGCTTTCTAATTGCTTTCTGGTACTCACAGGATCTGGTATCCAGGCAACTTGATGCCTCTTAAATCCTCTTGTAAATCTCTGTTTTCCTGTTGATTTTTAGGTGTTGGAGAAACATCAGCCAAGCTCTTCAGGCACAGACCGCTTTCTTCATGGCTGTTTCTCCTTCCCAGAGCCTGCTGGGTAGGCAGGATGCTGTGGCAGTGGTTTGGGGGTGTCATGGAGCAGCTCCTGCAGCTGCTGCCTGCTGAAGCTGGCAGGGCACTGGTGCCTTGCACAGCCTCTCTGTCTACATGGCAGCTCTTGGTCTTGTTCCTGATAAGACACTGGCCAAAGCCAGCTCCTGTTAGCAATGCATCTTGTCCCCAATAGCATCCTGAGGCAGTGATGTCTTCCTGTGGTTTAAGTCTGTCCCTGCTCCATGAGCCACTCAGGCATACGCTCAGGACCTATGGACCTGTCTGGGTCAGGGCCAGGTTGAAGATGCTTTTATTAAAGCAGAGCCATAGTTAATCATGCTGGTGCGCTCTCTGTGGATGGCACATCATGGGGATGGTGCAGGAGCAGAGTCCAAGCTCTGACTTTCCCCCCCTCCCATTTATTTACATTTCATGGACAGCCAAAGGAGGGAGGAAGGAAGGATATGGCATATGCTGCTGTTACAGGCCCCAGCAGTCTCCTCATTACTATGCAAAGAGCACCAGCAAGTCGAGGCACCCTGCAAGAGGTTGCACATCAACACGCACTCAGGGGTTTGACCTCTGTTGGGTGAAGTATAATTTAATTAACTGTAGCTTGGCTGTTCCCGTGCTGGAATAATGTGGAAGTCTGCGCCTGGGTCACATCAAGGGTGCCGGTCCACTCGCCTGGCTCCCAGCATTGTCCCCTTCTCCCTCTCCTCCCAGGCTGGGCTCAGCACAGAGCAGTTGGGCTTAAAGCTATTGCTTGTGGTCCTGGTGGCAACAATTAGGCCATGAATCAATAAACTAATACTCTCATTTACAGTCATTAGGGACTGCAGATCTAAGCAGCTGCTTTTGCTAATGAGTTTAGAAGTTGGCTAAATATGGCAGACCTGCTCTCGTGGAGAAGGGAGAAGCAGGAGTTCAATGCGGAATTGGACTCTGGTGAAGATGACATCAATTTTAATTTGCAGCTTCCACAGTTTCCCTGCTAACCCAAGATAAATAGGGGATGGGATGGTGCCACCAGGGTAAGAGCACTGCTGGGGCTCCCTGAGGCTTCTTATGGGAGCTCAGCTTCCCATTCCCTCACTGAGGGCATGGAGGAGCCACCCACAGGTACCTTCCCTTCCCAGCACCAGCTGTCTATGGCCCAGCTCATGCTCAGCACTCTCTCGGATGTGGCTCAGCTGCAGCACTTCTCTGCTGTCACATGTGTCTTTTAATCTGACAAGGAGTCATTTATTTGCACCTGCAGGCCTAACACAGTGGCTACCCTGGGGATGCTGAAGTTTAAATAGCCCTATCATAGATCTGTTGTAACCTAGGGGGAAGGCAAAAAGCTTTTCCTGTCGCTAAATGACTATAAATGATTTTTTCTTGGCGATTGTGGCTCACAGGGGACCAGCAATTGATGAGTTGGTGTTTGCCTTTATAGATGGAGACCTCCATCACCTTCCTGAGGCTCCTCCCTCCCTGCAGTCATGGCCTTCAGCAGAGCTCAGAATCTGCATCCTGCACAGGAGGCCCCTGGGTACCAACCACCCAATGTGCATCCTCACAGCACCACTGCTTGCTGTTGTGCTGGAGAAAGAGCATCCTGACCCCAGCCCTGCAGCCCAACCAGTGCTCCAGGGGCAGTGCTGCTGCCTCGGGGCAGAGGCTCTTTAAGGGAGAGGAAGAAGTAAAAGATGCATGGAGCCATACATAGAATCATGGAATGGTTTGTGTTGAGGGGACCTTAAAGCTCCTCCAGTTCCAGCCCCTACCATGGGCAGGGACACCTTCCACTGGAGCAGGTTGCTCCAAGCCCTGTCCAACCTGGCCTTGAGCACTGCCAGGGATGGGGCAGCCACAGCTTCTCTGGGCACTGTGATTTTTCCTGTCAGCCTTGCTCAGGAAGAGCTGGAAGGCAAAGCTGGAACAACATCTGCAGCACAGTTCCCCAAAATGCCTTGAATCCGAAGCAGCAGCCCTTGGTTTTTACCTGTTTTGTAAGGCTGGCTGGCTGCTGACATGCCCCCAGCAGCGCAGCTGGAATTTCACCAATGCATACAGCAGAATGCTTCAGTAGAGCCCTGTTAGCTCCGTGCTGTGCAGCTGAGCAACATCTGGTCCTGCTGCAGCCATGGGCTTGATCCTGGACTACATGAATGTGTTGAATCTAAAGAGAGTCAATCCTATTTGCCTAAATCAATATCCCCTTTTTTTAAGTAGGCAGGTTAACAGAATTGGTGATGAAAATGAAGATGTCATTTGGGAAGGGAATTATGCAAAGACAAATGTATTTTTAAGACAATCCAGACCATTTTGAGCAGCGAGCCTGCCACATCACTGGTTTATATCCATCATCTCGCTAAGGTTTGATGCAGGAGTTGCCCCATGGACCACCATAGGCAGGTGCCCCCTGGCATGTTGTCCGATGTCTCGCTGGGCAGGGGATGGAACACTCCTCACCTCGCACAGCCCAACCCCATCCTCTCAAAGCAGCACCATCATTTTCCTGATGGATCTATTTCTGCAGAGCATCAGCCATCCTGTTTTTTCAGGGAGCTCACATTTCTCAGCGCAGGTTAAAACAGCAGATAAAAGAAACCATTTGAAAAGTCCTTTCTGCTTTTCTTGTGTGCTCTTCAGTGAGTCAGATTGAGGCATTAGCAGCTGTCAGGGATGTTTTAAGGCATGGCTTTCTCTGGATAAAAGCAAAGTCCAGACACAGGATTTGGCTTTCAGTGAAGGTTTCTCTTCCTGAGCCGTTACTCCTGGGCTGCCCCAGCATGTACCCACGTCCCTGCTGCATGTTGCTCCCACTCACAGCCTCTGATCAGAACAAGGTTATGGACAGCTCAGCTTGCAGGGTGTTTTTATTGTAGCTCCTATGGGGAAGTTCTGATGAGTTTACAAAAGAGAAAATCAGTCTTATTCTATAAGGTGATTTTTTTTGCAGTACCTATAGGCATCTGCAGATCCAGAAAGGTCCCTGTGTGGCTGAGGAGAATCACTGCTCACACAGTGTGCCTTTCGGTGGCTGTGCCGTGCCAGATGTGTGCAGCTGGTGGGTATAGCACAGTGTAGGAGTTTGCTTGGAAAGGTCAGGTTTGGTGGGTTCCTGGGGCTTTCCAGAGAGGGACCCCTGAGAGCATCCTTGAAGGGGTGAATGACCAAGAACCGGCTTAGGGAGGCTGGAACAGGGGAAAACCTTTCTCTGAAATAAAACCTGTCAGCTACAGAGCAGGGGAGAGTTTGGCAGCGTTTTGAATGGAGGGAGGTGACCCAGAGGCTTCTTAGTGTCTGCTTGGAGGGACACACTGAGATCTGCACCAAGACTCTGACTGCCAGAGGATGGATGTGCATGAAGGCACGTCTGCTCCAACCGGTGTGCTCACCAAGGGCTGGGCTTTAGGGGGACCCCCAGCCAGGGCGGATGAACCAGCAGCAGTCAGAGCCGGGGAGCAGCAGCCTGGGTGCTGCAGCATGCTGGGGGAAGGCTGAGCGCTGGGCAGAGCTGCTGCAAGCCTCCATAGCTGAAGCTCTTGATGCTCTTTTTAATACATATATTAAAAGGGTGATAATAAGCAAATCCGTCAGTTATGCAAATGAGTGGCAATTGCATCTTGAAGAGCATCCCACAGTTTAATTACATCGTAATTGCAATGTAACACTTTAATTACCATATGCATCGCAAAATCATGAGCACTGTTTCTAATCTCTTCACTAATATTTCAAATCAAACAGATTGCACAGAGCTCGGGATTGCACTGCAGTGCTGCAAGGGAAAACATGGGATACATCCTCACACAGGTCTGGAGGTCGGGAAGCTGCTCTCGGCATCCTCACGAGATGCTGTTAGCTGGCTGGATGAGTGGCCTTGGCTGGTGTCTCAAACCACATCCAGTGTTGGGGATTCACAGGGACAGCACCGTGGAGGCTGTTGTGCATTGGGGTGGTCGGTGAGAAGGGGGAAGTGGCTGCTTCGGAAAGCGGCTTGAGCCAGCGGGGCCATGTCACTGACTGCCTGGGCTGGGGATGACCTCAGCAGCCAGATAAAGGGATGAAGATTTGTAACCAGCTGTTCTGGGAGAAGCAGTTTGATGCTGCTCTTGATCCTCCCAGCACAGGAGAATGAATTTCACATTCTCCTGATCACCCCCGAGAGGGAAACAATAACGCTTTCTGGGACACAGCTTTAGCTGGAGACCTGTGGATTTGATTTAAACCCATTTATTTTGTAAATCATCCCACTTTGCATGCTTTATTTTACCTCTCATCCCGCTTCTTTCTTTCTTTCCCCCATAAAGGGACATCTAATAAGTGACTTAAGAAGAATAACAGATGGGCTTAGCGATGGTCTAAAATTCATGACTGGGGACTCAGAGAGGGGCATTCTCGAGCAGTGACATGTGTGATGGTGATGGATCAGGAGGCAAATGTGCTGGGGAGATGAAATGGCTCCAACCTGCAGCAGTGCCTGTGTGTTGGGATGGGGCTCAGTGTGCTCAGCAGGTCCCCGTGCCCGTGATCCCAGTGGTCCCCCTGATCCCACTCCCCAAGGAGCAGTGGGACCGGCCCTTCACGTCACCGGTGCTTTTGCTGCAGGTTGCAGGTTGCTGCTCCGCTTTGCCATGAGCTGTCAGTGATTTAAAATCATCCTGTGCTAATCCATATAAATTCTTTTAATCGTGGATTTAATCTTTTAGGCATGTGGTAATTAAATTACACGCCAGTCAGAGGCACATCAGTGTAACATGGGATGTTGGCAGCCCCATGGGCAGTGGGGGAGAGCTTCAGGACAGACGGCCCCATGGCTGGGACGTTCAGCCCCTTGCTCCCTCCACTGTTCCCTTGTCTTTAGTTTTCCTCCCCAACATCCCGGGAGGGGATTTGCTTTTGGAGAGTCAAAGGTGGGTATCTCTGAGGGTATCATCTCAGCAGAGCATGCTGAGGAGCATCCCAAGAGAAGATATTTCCTCCTAAGCCCTTTCAACCTGTCCCAAATCCTCCCTGCATCCGTCGGGAGCTGAGAGCATCACCTTGGGCGGGAGCCGGGGCTGGCTGAGCCCCAGCAGTGGAGGCACATCTGCTTCTCTGCTTGCAGGTGCCAGGATAAGGAAGAGGAGGAACAGGGGAGGAAAAGATAAAGCCCCAGGCCAGAAACTCCTCTATGTGCTGGGATACCCTTGGAGAGTGGGAGGAGGCCCAGAGAAGAGAGCTCCAGAGCTCCCTGGGCAGGACACTCTGATGGGCTGGTGGTAATGGAGGGAAACACCGAGATACAAGAAGCGATAGATTAAACTTTGTGGTGAGAAGGGGAAAGTAGAGCTGAACTGCTCAGTAGAGAGATGCCTGGCTTTGGGAATGTGACAATTACTGTACTTAATATCTTTCTAACATTAAGAGCCAAATAGCAGCATATATTTAATTCATTAAACCAGTATGAAGTAGCTCCCTCCATGCCAATGCAGTTAATCGGTGCTCAGTGTCTCCTAATGAAAGGGTCCCTGTAAGGTCAGCCTGGCACTTGTTAGCTAATCGGAGATGTATTTGTTTTGCAAATTGCTCTCCCGTTTTGAACACTGTGCAGTAATTTCCATGGCGGGGAAGCAGGAGAGGGTTCACGGCGATGGTTTGTGAAGCCCTCAGTCTGTCACTGGGAGGAGGATGAAAATAGCCTGGGAAAGAGAAGGAGCAGGGTGCTGGGTTTGGTCCAGGCGATCCAGCCCCGTCTCACCTCGCCTGGCCGGGCATAGGGCACCACCATCCTGCCCCTTCCAGCTCTGCTGTCAGCCTCCCAAGGGAATTGTGTGGTCCCTGGAGGTCCTGCTGCTGCTGCCCGTGTTCTCTGTCCAAACACCCGCATTGGGCACACAGAAATAGGGTACCTATCTGCGCACAGAACCACGTTGCCTGGCTCTCTGGTGACCAACCTGGGATGCAGCTCTTTGACCATGAACTTCTGGCAGTGGTTTTCCCTTGGTTTCAAAGCAGGAGCACTGGGAGCAGACCATGCGTGTCCTGCCTGCTCCTTGTGCTTGGCAGTTGCTTGCACATACAGCAGTGTACTGATGGGGTGGGAGAAAGCACCTCTATTTCCCAGTGTCATAGACAAAAATGAATAGCCTTTATTTTGATTTCACCCTACAGTAATAAAGTCTATGGTGTACAGGAAGCATTCCAGTGAGGCAGAATCTTTTCCAAAATGTCATGAAAATGGAGGCATTTCAGCATCTGATTTTGTGTGCAAAAGAGAAGAGAAAGTAGGTTCGTTTTCCAAGGTTTATGGATGGCAGTGAGGTGTGAACCTGCAGCAGGGCCCTGTGCAGCTCCCCAGCCCGTGCTGTGCAGATGGGGAGCTGCCCTCCTCTCCATGGGAGCATTTCAGTTCAGCATCTCCCCATGCTGAGCATCTCCAGTGCAACATGGCAAATCCTGAACCTTCCTCCAGTTCTGCTCTTGGAGACCTTCCCAGTGCTCCTCTTCCAGCATCTGCAGAAACCTTGGATTTGGTTAATTCCTGGAGCCGCTTGCAAGAAGCAGAGACAGCAGAGTAAGAGACAAGTGGCAAAGGCAGCCTGGAAGCATCAGCAGTGCCTGTCTTCTGCACAAGAAAGTCTTCCTGTAGCAGATGGGAGCTGTGGGCATCACCAGGTGAGTTGGTGTCTCCATGGTTCCTCCCCAAACGTTCTTGGTCCCTGGGGTAGCTTTGCTGATCTGACTTCACATTAGCACAGATGGACCCAGTTACCTTCTTCAAGCCCTTGCTGAGCTTGTGTTATGGTGTCTGGCCTGGACATCAGCTTGTGCTATGGGGGCCAAAGAGACAGGCTCATGGGGAGTCTTTTCTTGCCATCAAGGCAACTCCGCTTTCCACTCATGGACTGTGCTGGTAGCAGGTTTCATCTTCTTCCAGGGCAGTGGGGCCCAGCCCCCAGTGACTGCTTGCCATCATAACGCATGGGATCTTCTTTCCCTCACAAGGACCAGAATTTGGGGCAAAGCTGCCCAAGCAGAAAACAAGAGTCAGAGTCTCTCTCATGAGAACATAGAATGACAGAATCCCAGCCTGGTTTGTGTTGGAAGCGACCTTAAAGCTCATCCAGTTCCAGCCCCTTCCAGGGGCAGGACACCTTCCACTAGAGCAGCTTGCTCCAAGACACATCCAACGTGAAGGCATTTTTAAATCCCAATGACCAGAGTTTCCTCCTAGAGCCCCTTTTCTCCTCCTCCCTAAGGCACAACCTGTGTTTGGCACCAGCGCAGTTGCATGAACGCTGCCCGCCGTCATCAGAGCTACATCAAGCGTGATCCAAGGCTGACCTTCCTCGGCGTGCGAGAGGCGGTGGAGCTGTACGTGTAACGCATACACATACTCTGTCTCCAGGAGGCAGGCTCTGAGCTTGAAAGCCATCTTCCCCGGGTCATGCCCCGCAGCGTGGGGCCGGGAGCAGCTCCATCCCTCGGCCGGTGCAACCGGATGGTTCCCTGCGCCGCCCGAGCGATGCCAGGGCTCCGGGCTTCAATTGCAGGAGGAGGGAACACTTCGCCTTGATCAGGAGGAATAAGAATAGCGAGCGGCAGGCGGCAGCCGGTGGGGTGCAGATGAAAGGCGACTGCCTCTCATCCTGCCCCTTCTTTCTTCGAGCCATAATTGCAGGCCATGCCGCAGATGAGTGTCACACTCCACCAAAGCCAGAGCACCGCGAGGCCGGGGCTTCCAGGCTCTCCGTCAATGAGCAGGGAGGCAGGGAGGATGCTTTTGATCCCACTTTTCTTCCTCTGCCATGCTGAAGGATTATTAGACTCTGAGGAAGGTATTTCTCTAGCGTGAGCTTTCCCTTGCCCTGCAAAGGAGACCAACTGCTGCTCTGCCGTGTCGAGAGGGCTGTTCCGGTGGCCTGTACGGCATCAGCCGATCTCACAGAAGATGCTCGTTGGGCTTCAGGCCAAGCTCAGACCCAAACCCAGCATTCCTGAGCCCTCCACAGCGCCCAGCCATTGGGATGGTGGCCTGTCCTTTTGGTGGGTTCCGCTCTTGGGCGTCGTGCTGGAGACAGCCTTGTCTGAGGTACCGCAGCCCTTTGAGGAGTTGTGCCACCTCGGCACTGAGATTTCCAAGCCAGCAGCTCTGGTTGGACACCGTGGCCTCAGCCTTCCTGTGTTTTCTCAGGTGCTTCCTCTGCCTTTGCTTTCATTAGTTCAACATGCATGCACTGAGCGTAAGTGGGCTCCAGCCTCCACATCCAGCACCTGCTATCCAGGAATTACCCAGCACAACCCACCTGGAGAAGCAAGTTGTGAAGAAGTTCACTGTATCCTTCAGAGCAAGAAATTATCCTGGAGGACAAAATACGGCTCCAGCAGCCTTACGGCTACAGAAGGTAAAGTGAATGAGATGGAGATTTAAGTGATGCGCTAGAAAACTGTGGGCAGGTGGCACTTTGATCTGAGGGAACTCCAACTGGGGGTTTCCTTTTGGATGAAGGACCTGGAAGCAGTGCTGGAAGGAGATGGAAGGCAAAACCCTGACACTGGTGGTAACAAATGGGGATGGAGGTAGAAGAACAGCGGGGAAGCCAGCACTGCCTTAGGAGGTTGCCCTGCAGCTCCATCCGCTTCTGCACATCATCCCTACAGCTGGCTGGTGTTTTGGGGCTGTTTTGCCCTGGTTGTAGGAAATGCCAACATGGATTGGGAACTTTTTCAGGGTCTGGGAGGGTAAAGTTCAGCCTGACGTATATCTCAGCCTGAACTGAAACCAGAAAGGGGCAGACCGGTTTGTGAGCTGCTTTCCGGGCAAACCCACTCCAGCCTTAGATGGCAGCTAATTAACGTGCTGACATTTTAAGACACGATGATGCAAAATCTGCTTTGAGCCAAGTCTGGGCCGTTTACAGAGTTCAGTTCATGGATTTGCTGCCCAGAATCCCTGGGAGCGGTGCAAGCGAATTAAGAGGGACAATGGGTTGTTGTTAAAGTGGTATTTTCTTAGGGTCTGAGCAAGTTTCTAGCCTTTGGCAGAACGATGTGATGTCAGGCTGCAGCATTCTGGAGATTCGGAGATCTCCAGAAAAAGCTGAGCTCCTGGGGTATTGGTTGGACGTGATGACCTTAAAGGTCTTTTCAGCCTCGTTGATTCTATGATTCTCTCTGGCTGAGGTGCCTGGGAGAGTGCTTGAGTTTTGGCTCTGCTGTTTGGTACCCAGCTCGGGCAGGGAGAACAGGGGAGGGGGAGTCCCAGCACCATGGGATGGGTCAAGGGCAGGAGAGCAGCCCCAGAAACTGTAGCATCAGCCCAGCAGCTCTCCCCTGCAAGAGCAGAGTGATATGAAGCCCAGCTTTGCTGTTTTCCAGAGGACTGGAAGCTTTTGGGGTACCCCTGGAAGGGAAGTCTGCAGCGGTGCCATTCCATGTGCCATCAGCACAGAGCAGAGATGTGGTGTTGAGCTGGGGCTGGCTGGAAGGGAGCAAGCTGCAATCAGATGTATTGTGGCTGTTGAACTGCCTGCACAATGCAGCATTTAGGAGACAAAGAGCAAAAGTCGCCTCGGCATGGTGGGGATGCAGGAGGTGAATTGGGGGAAGGCGATGCTGGCCCTGCAGTGCAGGAGCACGCTGGAGGTGATGGGGAGCGGGCAGAAGGGGAAAGAGCACAACGGATTGTGGCTGCTGCACACAGTTCCTGGCTCTGCAGGTCTGCAGGGTGAGCATGTCCATGCCACCCCATGAGGAATATCCCTAGGCTTGTTCCCGGGTGGCCTCGGAACACCAGCCCCAGGGATACTGATGAACCCAGGCGAGGGGGGGAGCAGAGTTCAGCTTTGAACTCATTTTAAAGCCCTGCTCCACCCTTGTGGGGGCAACCGGGTGCCTGTTACCCCATCCGGGCATGCACCCATGGAGCCCCTGCATGGCCGTGCTGGTGCCAACGGTGGCAACGGGGCTCTGGGGAGCAGCGAGCAGCTCTGGGAGGTCCGGACCCCAACTCCTCATTGGAAACAAAGCAAAAAGCGCTGGGAGAAAGCATTGGCTCAGCAAAGCAGCCGAGCACCGGCACTCAGCCCCCGTGCTCGCCATGGGGCGCCGCAGCCCGCTGGGTGCGGGTCGGTGTGGGGGTGAGCTCGGCATCCTCCCCACCCAGCAGAGACATTTTCTGCTCCGTCATCCTGAGTTTTCTGCTCTGCTTTGCCAGACTGTTCCAGGGAAGGCGGCGGCGATGCCGCGTTCTCCCAATGCCACCTAGCGTCTGCTCCGGCGGCCCCAGGCCCTTGGTCTAAGGCATCAGAGCTTATTTATTGCAGGGTGATCTCTGAGGGCCAACAAGCTGCTGGGGCTGGTTATTAACAGCGGTACCTGCCGCAGGGGTGGCTGACTGGTGGGTGCACAGGCTGGGCTTGGTTGGTTTCTCTGTCACTCCCGTTTCGCACTCGAAGCCCACCCGGCAAGATGGAGCGAGGATGCAGTGACATGTCTGGGGTGATTAAAGTCTTTCAGCCTTCAGCCACTTGTCTTTAGCCCCGGCATCACCTGAGGCTTAATCACTCAGAAGAGTGCTGTCATGTCCCATTGTCACCGTATTGGGAGCATGACCTCTTTCCCGTTTAGCTGCCATTTCAGAAGAATATAACTTGCCAGGGGACAGGCGTGACTCAGGAGACTGGTAATAGCATATAAAGACTTTGACCCGGGGGTCGCCCATTCGAATGCTGCCAAGGTCAGTGGCAAGAGCAAAGATGTCATTTGCGCGTTGATTATTTGGCCAAGCAACCCAATACAGACGTAACTGGGCCCCTTTGTGGCAGTCAGCAGGGGCTGAGGGCTGGGTTGGACTCTGCTCCCGCTTCAAGAGCATCCAGGGACCCCAGACCCTCCCTGCCTGGGTTTCAGGACCATGGGACTGCCCTCGGTGCCCTCCAGCTTATGCGTTTGTCCTCCACATTCTCTCCTCACCATCACTGGAGGGGCAGGGTCTGTACAGACTGGGAGCACTCTCATTTCTCCCTCACAAAGCGCCACAGCAGCATCTCCCCTCTGTGCCCTGGTGATTTGCTTCCCACCGCAGAGAAAGGCTTTGCAGGACAGACATCCCCTTCTCTTCTCCCCACCATCATCTGCCATGGTTTAGATCCCTGTAACCTCATCCCCATCCTCAGCCACCGCTGGCCATGTGAGTTTTTCTCATCGAGTCAGTTTGATTCCATGATTAATTAAGCCCTCCCTAGAAATGAGGTTACTCCCTGCAGTCTCACTCATAAATGTGAGCAGATTAACGGGTGCTGGCCATGTTACATGGTCATTACCAGGCTGGGCTATGGAGGGTTTGCCTGATTTCATCCAGACAGTCCTTGAATACAAGTTTGCCATAGGAGAGCTTCTAAACAGACCCAGTTTATCTGCAAACCACCATCCTGGCCACATGAAGGAAACCTATGCCAGGGGAAGCATCAATATCAGCAGCTCTTATGGCATCTTGGGGTTGGTGCTGACATAAAGCAGCAGAAGGTCCTATCAGCATCGCTGTGCTGGTGGGTGCAGTGGGGTACAGCATGTTGCTGCTCAGGGCTGCAGTTCCCCTTGTCTCCTGATACTAACAGGTCCAGCTGCATCTCATCTCAGTGATGCTGGATGCAGATGCCTTTGCCAGCAGACCCCATCATTAGCACTCTGCCCTCAGCTGTTGCTGTGCCAGGGCGGTTTCATTGCTGTCAGCCTCATCAGCAGCTCCTCCTTCTCACTGCCCTCCTGTAATTGCAGCCTCCCTCCTTCCCCAGCAGCACTGGGTGAAGTGCTTTGGGTCGGAGCCTCCCAGGGCCCTGTGGGACTTGTTAAAAACAGGGTTTGCAGCCCTGGTTCCCCCTCTCCCTTCCTGCTGAGCCCCTGGCTGTGATGCTGGGGCGGCACTGGCTTTTCCCATGGGTGCTGCAGATGTGAGCTCAGTCCCATGGCTCATGTCCCTGAGTAGGGCCTTTTACTGCTCTTTGCTGACACCCCTGCTAGAGGTGGAGGCTAAAAAGGTGTGGGAGCCCCTCTAGGAAATCCTGGGGGTCTTTGTAACAGCACTGGCAGCTTGGGGAGGTGGTGAAAGCCCCTGTGAGCTCTGGGATGGAGGATGCAGGGGGCAGCAGCTGGGAGGCACAGGCTGGTGGATGGAAGGGGCTGACCCAGGCATGGAGCACTCCATTCTGCTGCAGCAGTTGAGCCACCATCCAGCCTCTGCGTGTTCATTTTCACTGATCTCTGGGGGGTTTTAATTATCTGCAAACAAGGTGCCACCTTCTTTGTGTAATAATGGTGCTGGGCACAGGGAGCCGGGGCAGCGCTTCCCTGCTCACCACCCGCCCTCCACCTTCACCCAGGACCTGGTTTTCTCTATTTATTCAGCATCAATAATGGGATTCCGCCCCGCTAAAAAGCATCTGCATGCAACATCACCGGCAGCAGAAGCGATTCCTGCTGAGTTAGTGTATAAAAGCCTTTGCAATCATCTTGTGCTACACATCTGAAGGAGGATTTAAATATAAGGCTCTTTAATAAGATGAAAACAGCCCTTTCCCCACTGCTTTCCTGCCTGCTCGCTCTTGCCGCAGCAGCCCTCGGGTTGTGTCAGGGCTTGTCTGGCTGTGGGCTGACAGGTTTCCAAACCGCTCCGAGCTTCTCCCCTCCCTGCACCATCAGCACAGGATCAGTAACGTGGCGCTGGCTCGTGCTGCTCGTCCCCGCGTGTGTTTGCTCCTAAAACTCCCTCGCTCTTCACAGCACAAATGTAAACCACGTCTCCTGTTTCTGAACCTGCAGGAGCCATAAGGTTTGCTGTGCTTCACACCTGCAAAGCCTCTCAAGGCAGAGACCAAAAGGACAAAGGCAGCCGTTATTGTCATCATTACTGTTGTTGGGTTTACTGTTATTTTATGAAGTGAACAAACTTTTCTTGCCATTCCAAAGCCTTCAAGGAAAAAGGCACATGCCAGCGGCCCGAGGAAGTGGTTTGCTTTTCTACAGCAACTTTTGCCTGATGACAGCAAAACCCCGCAGAGCACATGGGCCAGATGGAGATGCCCCATGCAGGGCAGGTGTCCCCATGGCTTTAGAGTGGTGGCATCCTCTGACAGAGAGCAGAAAAGTGCGGATGGTCTCACCCATGACAGGCATTGCGGAAACCCTGCGCCTTGGTGTGTTCTGCAGGAAAAGGGGTATAATCCCATTTACCTGCCTCCTCCAGAGCAGGCTGTGGTGTTTGATTCATGTCAGGAGCTTGGCTGGTGACTCCTGGATGAATGACGCTATATAAATGCAAAGCGTTGTTAATATTTCATGTTGTAGTGAAAATGTACTAATGGGGCTTGTTCCTGGAAGATAAAGTGCTGCCATTAATACACCTCCATGTCCCCACTGCCGTGGACTCACATGGGCTGGCTGGGTTTGCCTGGTGGAGGGTGCAGCCTTCAGCACCCCTCTTCTGCCTCTGCCAAACCGAAATCCCCTGCCAATGTGAGCGGTGGGATGGCAGCTTTGGCTGCAGGAGCTCAGTGCCCATCAGCCCAAGGGCAGAGGATGCTCCATGAGCTGCTCCTGTTGGGCTCTCACTGGCTGGTATCAGCCCTGTCTGCACCAGAGGAGCTCCTGCCTCTTCCTTCTCCTCACCCTGTTGATTTGGTTCGTGCCTCCACCAGGTATTGCCTGGTAGATGGGGGTTGATCTCCACATCGGCTCAGCTGGACCAGCAGGACATGGAGGAAAGCTGTGTGGCCGCTCACCTTCCCGTCCTGCCATCAGAGCGGGGCAGGGGGACCAGGGATGCCCGTGGCTGTGCCCACACTCACCGGAGGGCTGTGCTCTACCTGCAGCCCAACGCCAGCAGACCCTGCCCATCACATCTGGCAGCTCCCCAAAAGAGGGGATTCTAACCCAGAAATCAAGAAGCCACAAGACCCCCTTTGGACACCCACAAGCCAGAACATCCCCCCCACCCAGCGCTGGGTGCTGCTCTGCGTGTCCCCCCCTCCATGCCTGCCCCATGGGGGGCACAGCTCTCAGCCGAGCCACTGCACAGGCATGTTATAATAACTAAACCCAGGCTTGTTTGATTTCAAACTGCAGAGCTCTCCCCTGGAGCCATCCGCAAACAGTGGTAATTTACTTTACAGCTGTTTAGATTTGTTTCTCTCCATCACTTGTTTCCAAACCCGGCAGAACTGCAGATGAAGCACATGTTTGCTCCTCAGATGACTCCTGATGTCCCTGAGCTCCTGCACCCCCCACAGCAGCACCCACTCCTTGGCCCCTGCTCCCTGCTGCACCCCAGAGCTGTGAGCTGGGGGTCAGGCCTCAAAGAGGGGGTTCTCTGAGCTGGGGGCGGGCTCCCGGGCCCAGTGACAGGGATGGAGTGATGGGGAAGAGACTCACCCCATCTTGCAGGGGAGGGGAGCAGAGGAAAAGTGATTAATGAATTTCCACTGCAATAATCAACTGCCAACCCCTCGGCAGGAGGTGGGGAGGGATAAAGGCTCTTTGTAAGTCACTGCCATGGTGCAAAGTTTGTGTAAAATGGGATTATGAAGGGAGGTGTTCGGCTGAGCAGCTTCCAGTGCTTCCGGGAGGGGCCCCCAAGGCTTTGGCCACATCATCCCTGAAGGTCCGAGCAAGGGAAGATGGGTGCAGGAAAGGGCTGGGGGACCCCAGGCAGCACAGGGCAGCAGATGCAGCCACTCCATGCACAGCAGCAGGATTGGACCCTGCGCACTGCGGGGCAGCCCTTCACCTCCGGGGTTCTGACAGCCTACAGGACATGTGGGGATCTGCCTTGAGCCTCGTCCCTTCCCCCTGGGGAATCTCCTCCTCGCTCAGGAGCCCAGGGGTGACTCACGTGGCGCTGGCACCGCTCACAGGCACCGCGCGATGCGATCCTGCTGTGGGCAAGCACCGACAGCACCAGCCTCAGTGGAGGACACCCTGCAGGTAAGCGGCATCAAGGCCCCCCACTGCTGCAGCCCCCGGCCCTGGTGAGGTGCGTGCTGCAGAGCCCGACCCGACGGTGATGGGCACATCTGGAAGTGTGTGTGGGGAAGGAGAAATCTGGGCTTTGCATGTGTGTGTCCCGGGATCCGACCAGTGGGACAGGAGCTATGTGCTTGGGGAGCATGTGGCTGCACGGGTGGGTTGTGCAGAGCAGTGGGGTGGTTTCACCGCAGCAGCCCTGCCAGAGAGGGGAAGTCTCGTTTTACTGATGGGTAAAATGTTTAAGGAGAGCCAATGCCGAATCCAGCCCTGGGAATCCCACTTGGCTGCGGCCCCACACCGCCTGAGGTGCACTGATCCAGCATAATGCAGTCCAGGGTCAGCTCAGCTGCCTGGGGTCCTGGAAGCGGCTGAGATGGGTCTGAGCTGATGAAACGTGGTCATCGTGCATCCCGCATTGCTGTGCCCGGCGCAGGTCGGCACCGGGATCCTCCCGCGCTGCCGGGCGGGAGCGGAGGCGACGGCAGATTCCAGCGATGGGAGAGGAGCCGCTGAGCTCCGGGTGCGTCACGCCCCGGCTGCTCCCACTTGTGTCTGCCGGGGCCAGGCCTGGCAACGGAGGAGAATTCATAACAAATACCTGTGCTGTGAGGCGAGGGACGGGGCGGGCGCAGGACAGAGAGCCACAGAGCAGTGGGAGCCGGGAGGGAGCTTTAAAGGTCACCTTTGAAGGATGGCAGAGGGCTGAGCCATGGATCGGTGGTTGAAGGATGCTCTTGCCACTGGAGACCCATCAAACTTTGCCAGGCCTCCGTGACCAGTGACCATGCAGAAGGGGATGTGCTCTGCAGAGATCAGGTCTGAGCTGGGGCACATGTCTGTGTGTGCAAGCAAAGGACAGAGAGGGCCCCAAGGCCACCCAGGCAGGAGTGTGGCTCAGTGCTTTGGGGCACGCGTGTTCTGATTGGGACTTCTTGCTGCTTCTTTGGTGTCACTGTACCATGGAATGGTTAGGGTTCGAAGGGATGTTAAAGACCATCTTTCACCTATCTTCTCTCTCCCCGCAGGCTAGCTAACAGGACCGGGGGACCATGAACTGGGATCTGTTCGAAGGGCTCCTCAGTGGGGTCAACAAGTACTCCACAGCCTTCGGCCGCATCTGGCTCTCCCTCGTCTTCATCTTCCGCCTGCTGGTCTACGTGGTGGCAGCCGAGCGGGTCTGGAGCGATGACCACAAGGACTTTGACTGCAACACGCGGCAGCCGGGCTGCACCAACGTCTGCTTCGACCACTTCTTCCCTGTTTCCCACATCCGCCTCTGGGCTCTGCAGCTCATCCTGGTGACCTGTCCATCCCTCCTCGTCATCATGCACGTGGCATACCGGGAGGCCAAGGAGCAGAGGCACCGCGCTGCCGGCGGGGATGATGGCCGCTGCCTCTACCCCAACCCCGGCAAGAAGCACGGTGGGCTGTGGTGGACGTACATGCTCAGCCTGGTCTTCAAGGCCGGCGTGGACATGGTCTTCCTCTACATCTTCTACCACTTGTACAGGAACTACACCCTGCCCCGGCTGGTGAAGTGCGAGCTGTCCCCCTGCCCCAACATGGTGGACTGCTTCATCTCCCGGCCCACCGAGAAGAACATCTTCACCCTCTTCATGGTGGTCACCACCTGCATCTGTATCTTGCTGAGCCTCATCGAGGCCACCTACCTCATCGGCAAGCGGTGCCGCGAGCGCGTCCTGGCTGGCAGCAGGGACAGCCAGGACTGCTCACTGCCCAGCTCCGAGCCCGTGGGCATGGAGGGGCAGGTTTTCCATGGGGTGGACTACAAACCCCCCACAGCATCCATCCCTCCCACGGCCTCCAGCCCTGATGCACCGCCCGAGGAGGAGACTCTTCCCTAGAGCATCCCTTGGGCAGCTCCAGGAGCCGTGTGCCTTCATCCCCCTTCTCCTCTTCCTCCTCCTCCTCTGTCCCACTGGTGCAGGAGCACTGGGGTGGCAGCACTCAGGTTCAGGCTGTGCTCGAGGCCTCTCTGCCTCTTCCGTCCTGGGGAAGGCATGTTGTGTTGTTCTGCTGAACTTGGGGTACAGCCAGGGCCTGTAGGACATGTGCAGTCCCCAAGAGCCCACAGGGACAAGCAGCTCTGTGACCGGCAGCGGTACCCAGAGGTTCAGTTGGTCCTGGGGATATCCTTGCGATGAATAGAAATTCCTACCCCTTAGAAGTGATGGCCTGAGCAGTTGTTCTCCTGCTCCTTGGGCACAACAGTGCCAAGAGCTTTCACCCCTGGAAAGGCATTGCTGCCACGGGCAGCTCCAGGCTGGGTTTGGAGCAGCGGTGACAAACCAAGGCTTGTCCTTGCACCCAGCGGTGGCCAAAGCCTTGCTGCGGTCAGCAGGCACTGGCTGCAGGCGAGCAGAGGGCAGCGCCGTTGCCTCCCGGTACCCCAGGCTTTACAATAACAGTGTGAATTCTCAGTTCAAAGGGGCTGCTGGGCGCAGGCAGGCACACCCAGAGGTGTGAGCGGCCCCGGGGACCCATGGGTGGCAGAGCCCTTTGCGGCTGTGGGACAGTTCAGTCATGGCACAAGCCTTCAAACCAGGTCGGAGGTGGTGGAGAGGGAAGAGGGGCCAGTGAGGGCTCGAGCTCCCCAGGGAGCCCCCGTCCCCATCCTTCACCCTACACCAGCCCCACCACAGGACCATTTCAGACTGATGTGATCCTCGTTAATAACACTCATTAACTGAATGGGGACGAGCACGTGTTCATTGTGGCACCATTGTGGTGCAGGGTGAGGCTTGCCGTGGGCTGCTGGCTCTTCCTGCCTGGCCAGAGGAAAACACCTGAGCAAAACAGCCATATAATGGAGAGGAAAACCACCCCAACCATTGATTAAACAATCACATTAAATGGCAGAATATGATCTTGTTTATTGCTGTAATATGTCGCGTTCTGCCATGACTCAGGCAGCGCTGCAATTTAAGGCCATCAGCGGTAACTGAGCATTAGCTGGGATGAATAATTAACAATAATTTCATGGCAAATGCACTCGTAAGTAACATGAACATTGAACATGCAGCCCAAGCTGTTGCTGGATTCGCTTTATTTAGAAGGGGTGATTATTATTTTCTTCCATGAGCACTTGCTGTCTCTGCTGGGAAGGACGTGGGATGGGGATGCCATCACCGTGTCCTTTTGGACCAGGGTGCTCTCAGTCATTGCCACTTTGCAGCACGCCTGAAGCAATGAACCAGCTCCCCCTGGGAAGGCTCACGGGGCAGAGCTGAGCTCCTTCCCGCAGCCCACCCTGGGAAAAGGAACCAGCCTGGATGTGCTGAAGGGGGATGCTGAGGGCAGGCAGGGCTGCAGCATCCGGATGGGGGCACAGGGACCGGACCAGCTGCCCCACAAGGGTGGGGATGGCTGAGGAGCCCCGGTAGGATCCCTGGGACTCTCGGGCACACTGACACCAGTGAGGCTGGAGACATGAAATCCAGGTGGATTCCTTCCATCTCTTTTTAAGTGAAGCTGTGCTGATCTCTGCCTTCCTTGTGTCCACTCTCACTGCTGTGCTTGCTGGTTTGGGTTGAGAGGGACCTTAAAGCTCACCCAGTTCCAACCCCTGCCACGGGCAGGGCCACCTTCCACTAGAGCAGCTTGCTCCAAGCCCCATCCAACCTGGCCTTGAGCAGTGCCACATGAAAACTTTCTTTATTAAAGCCTTTAACATCTGAGGGTAGAAGCTGTTCTCTGTGTGCAAGCCATTGCCTCTGGTTTAAAGAGCCAGGGCTGGGCTGCTTGTTTTCAAGCAGGGTTGCCTGCTCTTGATCAAGCCTGTCCTCAATTAGCCAAACCCCGAGGTGTTCCCCAGCTGCGAGCCCTGATCACAGCAGAGGTGAGACCAGAGCAGCCACCCTGCCCGCCTGCCCTGCTTCTGCACATCAAAGAGGCAGCAGGAGCTGCTGCCCGTTGCGAGAGACCTGATGATCCAGTTGCATTTGTTGTTGTGCTGCTTTATCGCTCGGAGCGAGCATTGCGGCTGCCCCGCAAGGCTCCGGGTGTCTTGCACCATCCAGGCTTGGGATCAGCAGCGGCTGGCGGGACAAACAGGGGGATTTGGCTTCCTTTTGATGTGTTTCTGTGCTCGGCACCAAGGGGAGATGAGGTTGTCCCTCTTGGTGCTGCGGAGGTGTGGGGCTGGAGGATGCACAACACTAGGTTAAGAGGCAGGATTGGTGCTGGTGGTAAAGCAAATCAGCTGGGGATGTCGTGATAAAGGCTCTGTATTTCCCAGACTTTGCATCATTACACAGACGGAACGTGCTTGTGGGGTGCCCAGAAAGGCCCTGAATTTGGGGAGAGGGGATTTAAATCAAAACCTTCCCTAACTGCAGCCCAGCCAGGGATGTGGAGCAGTTCACGTGTGCAGCAGCACAGGTCAGGGGTAGCCCATCCTTCCAAGCAGCACCCTTCCTTGTTTGTTCGCTGCCTGAAAGCTTCCTGCCTGTTTGCTGGGAATTCCGAAAACCCTCTTTGCTGGGAACTGAAGAGAAACTCTCTGATTCGTGTCCAGGGTGCCGGCTCCCAGGCTCCCGTGACTCCCATGACCCAGCACTTGCTGGGGAGGTCTCCTTCCTGGGGACGTGGCCCTGGAGCGGGATGGATGGGATGCTGCTGGCAGGCGCAGCTGGAGATGAAGGCAGGGCTGGCTCCTGGGGTGCCCCGTTTAAGACCCTTTTAAAGAGGCTCTGAGGTTTTCCTGCTGGTTTGGCAGCCGCCTGCTCCACTGCTTGGGATTTTCCTTTATGGAGGACCCACGGTCAGGCCGCTGGAAGACACCGGGTGTTTTAGGGATCACATCCAGCACCGAAGCCTCTCACCCGTCACCCACCGGGTTGGAGCAGGGTGCCATACCCTGGTCATGGACCCAAAGCTCCTCCAAGGGCTCCCCGGTGCCAAGAGCTGCTGAACCACGTTGGCACCTTGCCCCTGTGCCCACGCCGGATCACTCATTAGAGGGGTGGTGGAGGAGGCACCGGGACTTGTCCTTTGCTGGGACGCCCAAATCCCCTGCTCAGCACTGCAAAGCACTGTAAAACACCGGCTGTTTCCATTTCCCACCCAGCTGCCGGAGGGAAAATCTGCCCATGCCCAAAGACTCCTGAACTTTCTCCCCATGGCCCAGAGGCCTCTCCTGAAATTCCAGAACTGGAGACCAGAGGTTGCTGGAGGCACCCGGCCCCGCTCTTCACCTGATCCTCACAGGGGCAGGGAGCTGCTGCCTCTGCAAGCGGTCAGACCTGCGATGGTTCTCCATGTCCTCCCCCTCTCCTGGGTTTTCAACTCGAAAGCCGCAGCCCCCAGATTCCTGCCGCCCGCTCCGGTTCTCTGCAGCATAGCTCGAATTCCTGATCCTGCCGATAGGAACCTGCAGAGGCACTCGGGGTCAGGGGAGGTTCCTGGCTCCCGGCTCCGGAGCTTTGCCTTGCTCTCACCCGGGATGGGGGTCCCTGTCTGCCCCCCCCCCCCCCCCGCGGGCTCACCCTGCTCCGCACCCCACGTTCCCATGAGTGTTTGCTTTGGGTCTCTGGGGCTCCCATTGCTGCAGCCTCTCCCTGCTGCCGTTCCCAGCCCAGCAAACCCTCACACGCGTTATGTGACCTCCTGGAGCCCGGGAGCTGCTGGGAAAGTGGCTCCTTGTGTGCCACGAGTGCGGGAGCAAAGCTCTCAGGGCACCGAGCACGCAGCGGGGCCCTTCAAGCGCGTCCCCATGGGATGGGTGGCCCCGGTGCGGCGCCGCATGGAAGCGCCGGGGAAAGCCCCGCATGTGCTTGGCCGGGTGAACCGGGCAGGGGAAGCACATTCCTGGCCGGGCCACGGGGGTAGGAGATGGGGCTGCCACAGGGGGAGGCTCTGGGGAGAGGGATGGGGTCTCCCTTGCAGGGACACATCCCAGGTCCCATGAGGATGTGGCAGGAGGCAGGGTCCTGCTGGGTGGGAACGCTGCTTCCATGGGCTGGCACCCGTTCTGTGCCACGGTTTGGCAGAGGTCTGATCCAGGACACCCCTGTGCCAGCAGGGCGGTGGCTGCAGGTCGCCGTAGGTTGGAGATACCGATGAGCTGTTGCAAAACTATTACTAAGGCAAAAGTAATGTCTAAAGTGGGTTGGGATTGCGTAATCTGTGGTTCTTAGCGATGGGTGCTGGCTGAGCCGGGGCTGGGGGATTGCTGTGAGCCCGGTGTCAGCCCCCGGCTGCCCTGCTCCTGCCCAGGGTTTGCTGTACCCAGAGCCAGCCGTGCAGGGGACTGAGCATCACCTGGGCAGGAGCTGCTGGTGTTGCTTGCGGAGGAATCCGGCTCCGTCGCTCTCACTGCAGGATTTGACCCGCCTTTATTGTTCAACCTGAGCGTGTGTGTGCATGTGCGCAGACAAGAGCCTCTACGGGAGCTGTTTGCCAGACTCACCCAGTTACTGGGAACAGAACAAACCACCCTTCCCTCCAGGCGGACACAACCTGGGCACGCAGGAGGGCTGCAGGCAACGCAGACGAGAAGGAGCTTCCCTACTCGGATCCCAGATCAGACCACCTCCCTCTGGCCCTTTACCGGCCGGGCAGGTACCTCCCGGGTGCTCACAGGGACCGCAGGGTGTGGGGTGCAGGGAGACAGATCCCATGGTGCTAACGGGGTGCTGGTGGGAGCTATGTTATGGCTGGGGCTGCTGTGCCTGCAGGGACCCCAGTATTGCACAGTGCCACGTTGGGACTCTACAGACAGTGCTGGAGCCACTGCTCTGTGGGGCTGCACACTTGGGTGAGGGGGGTGATACAGGGGGATGGCATGGCCCAAGGAGCAGGAATGGCCACCCCAGGCCTCGCTCCTCTGTCGCACGGTTGTCCCCAGGGACTGAAAAAGGCTGAGCCCCCACTAAAGGTGCTGCACTCCCCCCCCCAGGCAGGAGCTGGGCGCTTTCAGCCCCACACCCTGCACCCACACGGGGAGGACCCAGCACCCAGTTCTGACGCAGGGGGCTGGCACGCCAGGGGCTGGTGAGGGTGCTGGGCTCCCCGGGAGGCAAATCAGTGCTGCCCACAGAGCCCAGCACACCAGGAGTGCTGTCCCTGCTCCGTGTGCTCCGTGGGGCACACAGCACGCACCGGCATGGGGCTGGGCATGGAGCTCCCAACCCCTTCTTGTCCTGCTGCAGGTCCATGGCTGGAGCTGGTGCTGGACTGAGCCAGACACGTGGGTACCAGGCAGATGGGTGCTGGTATCATAGGTGGCACTAGGAATGGGCATGGGGGAATTGGCTGGCGAAGGGGCACTCACCCCGGGGCTGTGCAGGGGCTCAGCTTCAGCCATGAGCACCAGCTTATGGCTGAGCAGGGAAAAGCAGGGGCTCCCGGGCAGCCCCACAGGCTCCGGGCAGTGCTCCAGGCTCTGTTCCTTCCCTGCAGCCCCAGGACTCCCTGGACCAGAGGACCGTGATTACCCGTGTGCCATCGCACCCCTGGCCATGCCCTGCGCTGGGCACTTTCCATCCCACAGCCCCCGGTGAGCCGGGAAGGAGCCTGAGCCCTCTCCAGGTACGACTCGAGGGGCACCGGGTGGGCAATGGGCAGCGGCTCCTTGGGAGTGGGACTTCTACTGTGAGGGTGCTGAGGCGCTGGCACAGGGTGCCCAGAGAAGCTGTGGCTGCCCCATCCCTGGCAGTGCTCAAGGCCAGGTTGGACACAGGGGCTTGGAGCAAGCTGCTCCTGTGGAAAGTGTCCCTGCCCTTGGCAGGGGTTGGAGCTGAGCGTTAAGGTCCCTTCCAACCCAAACCATTCCATGGTTCTATGATTCTATGTGAGCACACGGTGCTGCTTGACCTGAGTAGCTGGGAAGGAAGGAATTAGTGCTTGGGGTTGAATGAAGCTTTTGATCTGGTGGTATCTGGGACGTGTTCCCACTGGAAGCATTTGGCAGCCGCGGTGCCACTTTCCAGGCCCTGGCCTCACCTTGCTCTGCTCTGCTCTTCACTCCTACACTGCAAACCCTCCTGCGCTCATGTCAGTGGCAGCGGGCGTTCTTCAGCTCCTCAAAAGCAGGGTCAGACCCAGCCTGGCTCTGAAGCCCTGTGCCAGGGGAGGCACCTTTACAGCACAGGGAGGAGCTCCCAGATCACCCCGGGGTGAAGCCCACCGGGGTTCATCAGTCCAGGCAGCAGCACCGCTCGGGGTGCGGGTTAAAGCCTTGCACCGAGGCAGCCCCAGGCTGAGCTGTGGAGCTGGTTTGGCCGGCGCAGGGCCCCGGGGCCGCTGGCAGTGCTGCCGGAGCAGGGACGTGCTGGTGACACACATGGACTCTCGCTTTCAGCAGCCCCACTCTCATCCATGCATGGCTGCATCACCTCCGAGAGCAAACACCGGTCCCTGGTGTCTCCCAGCATCCCCACCCTGCAGCAGCCACTGCCCCTTCGGCTCTTGGCGTTAGCAAAGCGTGGCGGCTGGTTTGTCCCATTTCACCCGTGGAGAAGCTGAGGCTCAGGGAAGGCTGGGACCAGCTGGGATCCCATGGGATCTCCATAATGGTAAAGGGCCGCATCCATCCCAAAATGTGCTGGTGCCGGGTGTGCAGAGGAGTGTGCTGGGGTGCATTGCCGGTCTGGTGCTGCACCCATGGGGAGCCAGCTCAGCCCTGCCCCTGCCAGGGTGGGTTTCCAGGGGGATCGCACTGCCCCCAGTCCTTCCCACCATGGAAGGGGAACATGAAGCAACCGCTGACCCTGTGCCTCAGTGCTGGGAAGCCGAAGGGGGCTGGCAAGGTGCTGAGGGTCCATCCTGCACATCCTGCGGGCAGTGGGGGAGAAGGAAGATGCGGCTGAGGGTAGAAATGTGCTGCAGGGTCCCCTCCCACCCTGTCCCGAGGGACCTGGTGCACACACAGACCTTTGCTTTGCTGGAATACCAGGCTCCCCCGCCTGCTGCCTGTGCACGGCCTCTCCCTGTTGACCCTGGCCTGCTCCAGTGGAGCACGCTGCCAGTTTACACCATCATGCGCAATCAGGCTGCATTTGGTGACAGGCACTTGGCCGCGTGGCTCATCCCTTACGGCAAAGGCTCTGTCAGAAGGAAGTGCAGAGAGGCTGAGTCACCTCCATCACCAGAGCAGTGTGGGGGTGAGTTTTATTGTCTGCAAGTGGGATTGTCCCCACATCCCAAACCCAGGACAGAACCCGGGGGGGGCAGAATGAAGTGTAGCAAACAATGAGGTGCCCCCATTGCTCTTCACCCACTGCTTCTGCTGGTGTTTCTCCAGGTTGGGTGACTCTGATCTCCACCAGCCACCATGGATTGGAAGACGCTGCAGGCGCTGCTCAGCGGGGTCAACAAGTACTCCACAGCCTTCGGCCGCATCTGGCTCTCCGTGGTCTTTGTTTTCCGTGTGCTGGTCTATGTGGTGGCGGCCGAGCGCGTGTGGGGCGACGAGCAGAAGGACTTTGACTGCAACACGCGGCAGCCGGGCTGCACCAACGTCTGCTATGACCACTTCTTCCCCATCTCCCACATCCGCCTCTGGGCCCTGCAGCTCATCTTTGTCACTTGTCCTTCCCTCCTGGTCATCATGCACGTGGCTTACAGGGAGGACCGCGAGAAGAAGAACAGGGAGAAGAATGGGGAGGGTTGCCCCAAGCTCTACAGCAACACGGGCAAGAAGCACGGCGGGCTGTGGTGGACCTACCTGCTCAGCCTCTTCTTCAAGCTTATCATAGAGATCCTGTTCCTCTACCTCCTCCACAAGATGTGGGACAGCTTCGACTTGCCACGGCTGGTCAAGTGCTCCAATGTGGACCCCTGCCCCAACATTGTAGACTGCTACATCGCTCGGCCAACCGAGAAGAGAGTCTTCACTTATTTCATGGTCGGAGCTTCCTCCATCTGCATCGTCCTCACCGTCTGTGAGATCTTCTACCTCATCTTCAAGAGGGTCGTCCGGCATGCGCGGAGGTGGAAGAAGTCCACCAAGCGCTCTGTGAGCTACAGCAAGGCCTCCACGTGCCGGTGCCACCTCAAGAATGAGGAGAAGGACAACAAATCCCAGACGAGGTGAGTGACAGCCCTGTGGGCCTCAGCTCCCGGTCTCACTGCTGTCTGATGGGTGCTGGGAGGGCAGGAGGGAGGGAGAAGTGCGCAGGGATGGCAGGACCTCAGTGGCTGTAAGGGGAAGGGGACACATCCAAGGGAAAGCTCCTGTTTGGGACTATGGGCACGTTCCTGGCTGTGCCAGCAGCACAGGCAGGTTGGTGCTGGCTGCCCGTGGGCGAGCCTGAGGGTGTCTGTTCTTCCTGCAGAGGAGAGGAGCTGTGAGCGAGCCCATCCCAGCCCCTTCGCCTCCCCGTGGCCCAGACGCTTTTCAAGCCTCCAAGTCCCTGAACCCTCAAGGTGCAAGAAATGACTGAACCCAACAACTGAAGTCCCCCAAGAGAGGCCCGTGTGTGTGTGGCCGAGCAGACGCAGGTAAGGCGAGGGCAGCCCTGGAGCTGGGCTGGCTGCTCGTGGTGGTGCCACAGGGCTTGGACATCACAGCAATGCCCTAAAGAGATGCTGAGCTCGGCACCGTGGCCAGAGCCCTCTTCATGCACCAGAGGAGTCACGGAGGAGCAGGGCTTGGTTGGCCCCATTTGCCCAGTTGGCCAGTACCGGGGCAGGACACCAGGCTCCTTTGCTCATGCAAGCACCATGCTGATGTCCTACCCAGATGCCCTCGCTGGCCCTGCTGCTTCCCTCACTGCCTTTACATCCCCTTCACCTCAGATAGATGTCACACACAGCATGAGCTATGGATCCAAAAGGCCAATAAATGTGTTGTCTGTGGACACTGGGATCTGCTTCGTGAGCTGTTAACTGGGGGACTGGTGAGGGCAGAAGAAATGGATTTGCAGAGGTTCCCCCCCAGCTGGGTCCCCCCTGACTCCCACCCATGCCATTGTGGGTTGAGCCCTGGCACCAGTGTGCCTGGTGTCCATCCTTGCCTCCTCCCAGCTTGTCACACACCATTAAACTCCAATTCACCCAGAACCGCACGCTGGTCCCCAAGGAAATCAAGGAGGGATCAGCATCAATTATTTACTAAACCTTGATAAATATTACAGTAAATAGCAAAGCTTTCCGTTTAATCTCTCCTTAAGCAGCAGGGTCTGCTGGCTGCCCGGTCAGCCGTGTTTCCAGCTCTGCTCATGGCCCCAGTCCCATGAGTGTGTCATGGTGTGGTGCCACCACAGCCAGGGCTTGTGCTGGCTGGCACAGTGATGCTGGCACTGCTGGGACGGTGACATGCCTGTGCCGGGACACAGAGCAAGTGCTTCCAGCATGGGCTGCTCCTATGGGCACCCTGCCACCACGGCACTGTAGTGCCAGCCCTGGTCTTGTGGCACCCTGAGGAAAGATGCTCCAGGAGGTTGGACAGCACAAAGTGCCCTATCAGAAAGCGGCTCTGGCACCTATGTGGGTCTGCTCTGGGACACTGGCACAGCCCACTGGGGGCCTATGGCTGGTACAAGTGAAGCCTGTGCTGGGCACTGTCCTCCTGGTGGGTAAAGCAACGTGGGAGCCGTCACATCTATGGCGAGGGCAGCTCCGGTTCCTT
This sequence comes from Amazona ochrocephala, assembly GCA_039720435.1. NCBI lineage: Eukaryota > Metazoa > Chordata > Aves > Psittaciformes > Psittacidae > Amazona > Amazona ochrocephala. Next base: position 6,127,113 of record CM077886.1, on the reverse strand, counting down.
TGTGATTTTGGAACAGCCCCTCAGAGGCGAACATTTCCACCCGTCGAGGACTTGTGGGGCACAGAGCATCACTGAGGACAGGCACCAAGAGGGTACTGCCACTTGGGCAGCCACAGCCCAGGGGTGCGGAGGGGAAGCGGCATTGGCAGTGGGATGGCTGGATTCTGCAGCACCATGGTGTGCACATGGGCATTCCTGAAGGGTGGCAATTATTTTCTATTAAGTACCAGGATGCTGCTCCAGCCCTGACACTGCCTGAGGAGGAAATGCCACGTCCTGGTGTGGGAGAGGTGGCAGCTCCCGCTTGTGTGTGCAGGCTGGCCTAGTTTCTGGTTCTACTAGCCCAAGCCCAGGCTCCCCACAGCCCATGCCAAGCCCTCTGCAGCTCTGCAGGACACCGAGTGGGGGCATACACAGGGGTTTTGCACCCCCGGAGCCAGCAGGGCTTAAGCCTGTGTGTTAAAGAGCAGCACTTGCCCCCTCGCTGCCCCCCCTCCGTGTTACGGGGCCTCCGCACCCCTGCAGCGCCCCGTCTGAGCTCCGCGACAGCAGAGCCCCGCTCCAGATCCGGGGCTCGGCCCGGTGGGGGCACGAGGCCGGGCAGTGCCGGGCTCCGGTGGGGCTCCAGCACCACCCAGCGCCCGTCGCGCCGCACGGACCCGCCGCCGGAGCGGGCAGGGAGCGGAGCATCGCGGGGACACCCCGCCGCATCCCCCCCGGGGCTGCCTCCCCCCGAGCGGGGAGCAGTGGGGTGACTCGCTCAGGGTCCGAGCAGCGCGATGGGTCCTCTCCCGATGAGCGGTGGCGGAGCAGCAGCCGGGGACGAGCGGTCAGGGACACGCGCGCTCCCCGCCGACCCCAACGGCTTCGGCCCCGACGGTCCCCGCTGTGCCGGGGGTCCGGAGCTCCGCGGACCCGCCCCGTGGGGGCCGCCCCCGGGGGTAGCGGGACGGGGAGGCCCCGCTCACCTGCGGCCCAGCGCTAAGCCCCGGCCCCCTGTTTCCTGCCCGCGCTCCTCCCCCGGCTCCCCCGGGCCCCGCACGGTCAGAGCCGCCCCGCAAACGCCCAGCGCGGCCCGAGCCAGGCGGGACGTGCCCGGAGCGGCGCAGGTGAGTGACCGGCGCCGGGGACCCCCTCGGGGCACCGGGCACCGCTTGGGAGCCCTGTGCCGGGGGTACCCGCGGCTGCCGGGAGTCCCTTTAAAGGAGCAGCTGGAACCTCTGCCTGCTTAATTGGCAGAGGTTAATTAGGAGCGAGGGCTGCCGCCGCTTTCCCAGCTCCCCCAGCCGGGCTGGGCTCGCTGCAGCCCGGGGGAGGCTGAGGCACCCCAGGGGCCCATGAGCAGCAGCGGATCTGTGCGGTGAATGTGCTCTTGGGGGGGTCCCTGGGCAAGGAGTGCTCTGGGGCTGGGGTGTCATCACCCCATGGAAAGGGAGCTGTGTAGGGACTGACCCTTCAGTTTGGGGTGAGCCCCGAATAGGTATTGGGGTGGCTGCTGTAGCCGGGGGTTTGTGGTTCCCTTCCTGCACCCCTGCTGCTTTCTGCCCTTTGGTAAAGCTGGGCTGTAAGAGAGGCAAATCTGCCCCTGCTGTGCCCGCTCTCTGGCTGCTGCGGGCACCTGGGGCAGCCCCAAACCGAAAAGGCGCTGAGCCCTTTGCTGTGGGAGGTCCCCTGGGAGGCGAGGATGGCCACAAACCATGGGTGCTGCGGGTTGGGTGCTACTGAAGGAGGTAGGTCCCTGTGCTGCCTCTCCTCCCCCAGCCCCATGTTATCCCCATTGGGCAGTGGGTGTAGGAGGAGCACTCCTGAGCTCAGAAATGCTGCCCAGCTCCATCCCTCAGGTGTGGGATGTTCCTCAGTGGGTTTGCAGCATGGAAACAGAGCATTGACTTGGCTCCTCTCCCTCCTCCATCGGCAGAGGCACGAGGCTCCATAGAAGATGGGTGACTGGGGTTTCCTGGAGAAATTGCTGGACCAAGTCCAGGAGCACTCGACCGTGATCGGGAAGATCTGGCTCACCGTGCTCTTCATCTTCCGCATCCTCATCCTGGGCTTGGCAGGGGAGTCTGTGTGGGGGGACGAGCAGTCGGATTTCGTGTGCAACACCAAGCAGCCTGGCTGCACCAACGTCTGCTATGACAAAGCCTTCCCCATCTCCCATATCCGCTACTGGGTGCTCCAGTTCCTCTTTGTCAGCACCCCAACCCTGGTTTACCTGGGCCACATTGTCTATCTCTCACGGAAGGAGGAGAAGCTGAAGCAACAGGAGAGTGAGCTCCGGGCTATCCACAGCAAGGACCCAAAGATCGAGCAGGCGCTGGCAGCCATAGAGAAGAAGATGTCCAAGATCTACGTGTCAGAGGATGGGAGGCTCAAGATCCGAGGGGCACTGATGTGGACGTACATCATCAGTGTGATCTGCAAGAGCATCTTTGAGGCTGGCTTCCTGGTTGGTCAGTGGTACCTGTACGGCTTCTCCATGGTGCCCCGCTATGTGTGCAAGAGGGACCCTTGCCCCCATCAGGTGGACTGCTTCATCTCTCGCCCTACCGAGAAGAGCATCTTCATCATCTTCATGCTGGTGATGGGCCTCATCTCCTTAATCCTGAACCTCCTGGAGCTCTTCCACCTCTGCTGCAAGAACCTGCTTAGCAACATCAAGAAGGTGTCGGAACCAGCCATCCCAAGCCGGGATGCCTTTGCCAGTGACATGGTCTCAGGTGCCTACCCACACAAGCACTACCCCTTCCTGCCCATGGCCGAGAGCCACACACCGTCCTACCAGGCCTTCAACAAGCTCTCCAGCGAACAGAACTGGGCCAACTTCCACAATGAGGAGAACCTGGTGCTGGGCAGCAGCAGCAGACCCCTGTCAGACCCCTATGCCCCCAGGGCTGCTGAAGCCCCCACCCCAGAGGAGAAGCTGTGCAGCCGGCCCGGGAGCTCAGCCTCCAAGAAGCAGTACGTCTAGAGCCAGGCTGGTCCTGGCCGGCCAGGGGGACGTTCCTTGGCTCCTTGTGCCTTGAAGGTGCTGGCCATGGGCAGGCAGCTGCCTCCTGCCTGGTGCTGTGCTGTAGCCAGGCCCCTCGGTGGCTGTGCCCACACTGACCTCCCTGCCATGGGACGTGGTGCTCAGGCTTGGGGCTGAGCGCTGCCCTGGAGCGGAGCCTCTGCCCTCTCCTGTTTTCCCCACTAGACCCTGCAAGGAAGGAAACTGCACTCAGTTCCCCGGGACACCGTGTCCCACATGCCGCGCCGTGGGAAAGGGAGAAATCCCTGGAGCCAGGCGGCTGGGAACAGGCTGTCCCCGGGGCCATGGCGGGAGGATGCTGCCCTTGAGGAGCTGCAGCTTGGCCGGACCCCGGGGCTCTCTGGAGCCGCCGCCAGCACCAGGAGACCCAAGCGTGTGGCCGTGGGAAGCCACTCGCCTCCAGCCTCCGCACAGAGCCTGTCAGGGCTGGGGCAGCGCTGCCTGAGGGCTCCTGGCCACCAGCCCCTTCCTGCCACCCTGGAGGTGGGACCAGTGGCTCCCGACCAGGGTTTGCTGCAGGAGCTGCCCCTTCCCTACGGGACACGGGGGGTTAAGCCAGCAGCAGGGCTCCGCAGTGACCGGTTGATCCCAATGGCTGCAGGGTCACCACTCGGGTGCCTTGGGAGCGCGATACCCCCCCGCGCTGCCTGGCCCTGGATCCTTTCCCATGTGATGCGTGTGTCTAAGTTATTTTTAACCTGCCGGCCTGAGCTTGGAGTTTTCTGCCTTAAAGGCGCAGTTGTGCAGGGGCCTGGGGAGCTGCGTCCAGCCTGGCTGTGTGGCCCTGAGCCCTGGGGGAGTTTGATGAGGGAGGAATGAGCCTCACAACTACTGGTTTGGTGTTACTGGTTTTATTGCTTTGCACTGGTCGTCTCCTGCTGCGGGCTGAGGTGCTGGGGAGGGATGGAAGAACCAACTGCTGCCACATGAGCAGCTGCCCTGACTCTGCATCCCACCAATGCTGTGAAAGGGGAAGGTCCTGCGTGACCCAGGCATGAGGGTGGGATGCGGGCACTGCCCTCCGTGCTGTTTCCTTTCCCCCAGCCGACTCAGTGTTGTAGCTTGTTGAATAAAGTTGGATGGATGAACAGAAGTGATGTGTGGTGTGACTGCTTCCTACGGCTGCCTCTGGGATGGTGGATAAGGGTTTGGGGATGGGGATGGGTGAAAGGGAGATTTGCTGCCGATGCCATGCACCCACTGAAAGCACAATCCTCACTCCTGTCCCCTCGAGCCCAGCAGCAGCCCAGGCTCTGTCTGGGGCCATGGGGCTCCTGGTGACCCAAAGCAGAGCTCAGCCCTTCTCACCCTGCCCCAGCTCAGCTGCAGATAAACCCAGTGGAGGCCCTGGAGCCGCTTGTGGCTGCATAATAGGTGGAAATGAGCCACAGATAAAGGCACACAATGCGGCTGGGGCTGTTGTTTAGGTTCTCTGGCCAAGCCAGCCCAGGGCAGAGTCTGCTCTCTGCCGAGGGCCTCTTCAGTAAGGGTGGGACGGCCTAAAAATACCCTGGAGAGAATGAAATATGGGTGATAGGGGTAATATCGCTGCCATCAGCTGCTAAAGGAAGTGCAGAGGGAGGCACCCACGGTGCAGAGCCTGGGCTGGCGGATGAGCCTGCCCTTGGCTCCTCTCCCTGCAGGGAATGAGGGGGGTGACATCCCCTGGGTGGGGGTCTGGGGTGCATGCACAGCCCTCACCCTCCTCTGTGCCCTGCGTGAGGATGCTGGGGCAGCTCCACTCTGCGGGGACCCAGCCCTGCTCCTGCCGGTGCGTGGGGGGGATGCCCTGGGGCACCCCAAAGCAAGAGGGGACCGCAGCCCCCTGCTCCCCCGGCAGCAGCAGAGCCGCAGCTCTCGGGGAGCAGCCCCGCGTCCTCAGCCGGCAGGAAATGCCCGTGTGAAAGGTAACGGCGCAGCCCTGCCGTGTGTTCCCCCCTCCCCTCCCCTCTGCGGGGCTGATATTTGTGTTGGCACCAGGGGAGCATCACGCTTGGGAAGCTGCAAAACAAGAGGGACGAGAGCCCCTTTGCTTGGCTACGATGCCCGGCCCCGGCGCTGCGCAAACACGGCTCCGCGTCCCGCTATTGTTCCCGTGTTGTGACAAGGCGGCTCGGGGTGGCTGCGCTGACCCGGTGCCCGTGGCACAGGCCAACAACAACAGTGAGGGTCTCACCTGCGGGAGGGGGCTGCACTGGCGCTGGTGTTGGCAGCAGCCCCCCCAAAGGCAGGCGGCCCTTAGGCAAATAGAAGTTTGCTGCTGATAAGGGCACAGGTTGGCCTTTGGCACAGCCTGAGGACAGATAGCGACTGACCGGACACGCTCGGCCTTTCTCACACCTCCGAGGTCCGTCCTGAGTAAACAGGCTCCTCCGGTCCTCTTCTGGGAATGACACTCGTGATCCCAGTGCTGGGCCACGAGCTGTGATGCTGAGCCCTGCCACAGCACAGGCAGCCTGGGCGCTGCGGTGAGGGGCTCTCCACGGACACCCTGAGACCCAGCCCTGGGTCTGGCTCTGGGATAACGGGCAGGCCACAATGGGAGGTTCCTGCCCTTCTCCCAGTTAGGACCAGTCCATGCTGGGCTCCCCCTGCCCTCAGCCCTGACGTGGTCTGGGGGACAGAAGCCGCAGCAAGGCTCTGCCCGAGGCGCTGGCTGAGCACCAAGAGGTTATTTGTAAGCTTTCCCAGCATACAGAAAGCAACCGGTGTCTAAATGCAACCCGCCATAGGAAGAGCCATGGGGGAGCAAAGCTGCATCTGAGAGGGAGGCAGGGCACAGGGCTGGGCAGGGGATGCCAGCCAGGGCCACAGCATGTCCCCACACACACAATGCTGGACCCCCCAGGCATGCCCAGGGCTCTGCCACAGCTTCCCAGCACCCCATTTCCTGCAGCCCCTCAGGGTGGTTGGGCAGGAGCTGGGCACAGACCCCAGAGCCCCAGCACCCCATGCCAGCAGCACCCACTATTGAGGCAACACCAAAGCAAGTACAGCCCTGCCCCTGTCAGTGCCACTGCCAGCAGTGCAGAGCGAGGGAAAAGCAAACCCTGAAGGGTTCCCTTCCTCCCTGGGCCCGGGGTTATATTTAGTCCTCCACGCGCGGGCACAGCAGACAATGAATGTGGCCCTGTGTGAGAACCACGGGCGGGAGGAAACGCGCTCAATAGCCCCTATGACTTCCCGCATCCTGACATTGTCGCTCCCCTCCAGCCGCTTCCTTGTGCTGAAGCAACGGGACCGTGGTGCCCGGCATCCCCTGCCCACCCCGGGGTGGGAATGGCCCCTGCCAGTGGCATCGTCCCACTGCAGCACTGCGAGAGCAGGAGCTGCTGCAGCGGCTTTTTCTGGCATTGGAGGATGATGTGGCCTGAAAGCAAAGAGCTGAGATGAGGGAGTCAGCCCTGAGCTCTGGCTGCAAGAGGCGATGCCAAGTGGGAAGGGGCCATGTCCCACTGTAGCTGTCCCCAGCCAGGACCCAGAGATGTGTCTCAGTGTAGAGCAAAGCTGCTCCTCTCCCCCAGCAGTTCAGCACTTTGCTGGCTGCAGAAAGGAGCCATCAGGCAGGGCACGGTGCACATGCAGAGGGAGCGATGAGCGAGACTGGGAGGCTGGGAAAGGACTCAGCTGCCTTCATGGAAAGGGCAGAACTGGAGCCTGGGAAAACAGCCTCGGCTTTGGGAGGGAGGGAGCAGATATCCCCAGGGGCTGCGGGGGATGCACCATTTGGTCTCCAGTGGAGCTGGGGTGAGCACCCCCCATGTCCCGGGGCTGCAGGGACACCGACTGCCTGCACGTCCTGGGTGCTCCAGGGTGACTGCGCTGCTCCGGGTGGGACATGGAAGCGTGAAGCCCTGCAGGCCCCAGAACCCTCCCAGAGCAACATCACTGCAGGCGTTGCTGGCTCTGAGCAGCCCTCGTGCCAGCACAGGGTCACCGTGTCCCAGCCCACACGGCTGGTGCATCCCTGCTCTGACCTAACCGGACATCCGCTGCGGTTGCCCTGGTGTGCCGCGCTGTGCCAGGTGGCTCCCGCTGCTCCTGCCTGCACAGCAGCACTCCCGGTCCCCTGAGCTGATCCCAATGAGCTGAGGCACAGCTCACCCCTGCACAGCTCCAGTTTGCCCCATCCTGCCTTGGAAACCGCCACCTCTCCCAAGCTGTTTGTGATAGAACCCCAGGAGCAAACCCAGCACCAGGAAGGGCAGAGGCTCAGCCTGGATGCTGCAGCAAGGCAGCAGGGCCATGACAAGAGCTAAAGAGCTGGCTTGCTGCTCCTGAGCCTAGGGCACGGCCACCACGGGCTGGGCAAGGACAAGCAGCACTTCTGCAGCTGCCGGCTTCCATGCCTGCTCTATGGCACCATGCAGCCGGCCCCAGAAAGCTGGACCAGCCCTGGGAGGATGCTCTCCCACAAAACACAGGCTTGGGGACAATGCAGTCCCGCTGCAGCACCAGCTGTGCCATGCTGTGAACAGCTGGATTACGAAGTGGATTACCAGACTTGCACTTGAGGGGTTGTGTGCAGTTTCTTGCCATAATGGCTTATTCAACAAAGCTTCCTCTCACTCTCCATGATCCACTGTGGCTGCTCACCCCAGCCCTGAGCGCTTGCCGGCTCCTATTCTTGTCCAGCCGGCGCTTCCCAGGCAGCACATTGTTGGGATTCAATGGGAGGAAGGGTGGGTTTACGGCACCAAGGCCTTAGGAGAAAGGCAACTGGTCTCTGGGAAGCAGCTTCACCCCAGCGCCTGCAGGGACTCCACAGCCAGCGGGGATGGACGGGAGACACATGAAAACCAGCGGGAAAGGCAGCAGGACCGGCAGGGCAGCAGCGCTGGGCGCAGGGCAGAGGCTGTCCAGTGAGATGCCATCGGTGCCCATGCAGCCACATCGGGACTCAGCCCTTCCCAAGGGCACTGCACCGGAGCAGCCCCCCCGAACCAACACCGCGTGGGCCCAGGGGAGGAAACGGAGCCGCGAGGCCCCGACAAAGCCCGATTGTGCCCGGCCGGGCCTGGGAACAGGCAAATCAATGGGCTATAAACAGCGGAGGGAGCCGCTCCGGCGCGCGGAACAAAGGCATTTCGGAAGACGTTTCCGAGCTGGGTCCAGCTGGTCCCAGCTTGGGGGAAGGGACAGGACCATTCCCACCCCAGAGCACAATAGGGAACCCTCAACCAGGCTGGGGAAGCAAGAGGCCAAGGGCAGGGGCTACCTCAGGGCAGTGCCAGGGGGACCGTGGTGGTGGCACAAGAGGTGCTGTGAGCCCCGGTGCAGGAGGCAGCAGCGGGGCAGAGCTGGGACAGCCTTTGTGCTGTCCCCAACCTCCTGCACCTTCCAGCCCGGCCCCACATGCCGTGACAGCAGAGGCCTGCGGCTTCCCGGCGGTGCCGGGCTCCGGGCCCGGCTGGAGGGCAGCGATCCAGCTGAGGACAGCAGGTCGGGAGGTAAACACAGCCGGGCAAGGCCGGCATAAAGCTGTCAGCGAGGCCCTGAGGAAGCGGGACGGAACGGTGTGAAACACGGAACCGGCTGCTGACCTCGGGGCTTTGCATCAGACACGGCAGATTTATCGTCCCTGCGAGGGGAAGGCCCCGGGGCAGAGCGAGGCCTTGCTCAGGCACCAGGGACAAAAACAAGGCAGGAGGCAGTGATAACCACCCTGTCCCCAGCGACCTCACCCAGCGCTGGCACAGCCCTTCTTGTCTAGATAAGGAGTTGAGGGAAAGCAGCTGATGTGGCTGCGGAGCAGGGAGGCACAGCCACAGCACGGGCTGGGATCTCAGTGCCTTCCCCTCCTTCCTGCTGCCACGCCATTGCCAGGCCCCGAGGTCAGTGCCCGTCAGGGACAAGGATGGCATTTCTGCCAGGGTAGAAGGGGTTGAAAACACAGGGAGCAGAAGCACACCGTGAGCCAGGGCTGGGGTCAGGGGCTGGTGCAGAACACACAGAGGCCCAAGGACAGACAGAAGTTTATTCTGGCTGTTTCCATACAGGGCAGAGATGTCCCTGTTCTCAACACACCAGCCCAGAGCCACCGCCACAGTCAGAGCTCCACCACAGAAGCAGGGCCAGGACTTCCACCTCCCCTGTCCCTCTTCCTCACTTTGAAGCCTGGGATGATGCAGAGAGGGGCTTCCTGGAGATGCCCATTGCTGCTCAGGCTCCTGTGGGTGTGATGCAGTAGCGTGGTGCTGTGGTTGGGGTTCCAAAGAGCCATGGCAGAGCTGTAAGCAGGGCAGCAGGTCCTCCTGAAGCCTGGCCCCAACCCCATATCACTCAGGGCCTTGCTTCTTCTGTCCTCACACCATGGAAGAAACCAAACCTAAAGAGACGGGGGTGAAACCAGGCCAAGCGGGTTTTGTGCTTCAGGGGCTGGGACAAGCTGAGAGCTGGCGAGCTGCAGATCCGTTCTGCTTCCAAAGCACAGCTCCCTGCCCACCCTGCCCCACAGGAGGGCTGGGTGCTGTGTCTGGAGGGCAAATCCCGACCCTCTGGAGGGTTGGGGGGGGGTCAGAGCAGCAATGGGCACAGTGCACTGCCCAGGCACGGTGCAGGCCAGGGGTGTGTGGAAGCCGTGCAGGCGATGGGGGAGCCCCCAGCATGGCGCTGTGGGACACAGCCCTTCCTCAGCCAGCCCCAGCCCCGGGGACAGTCACCGCAGGGCTCCCGTTTGTCCACACAATTCCGCATCAACTCTTTTCGGGGCGGTTCCTGTTGAGCACGGCGCGGGGGGCGAACTCCAGCTTGTCCTTCAGGCTCACCACCTTGGTCAGGTCCTTGCCCGCGATCTCCTGCAGCTTGCGCTCCTCCCGCTGCTCCGAGATGCTCCTCTCCTCCTCGGCCTCCGGCGGCGGGTCCCCGCGGAGGAGCCACTCCAGGTGGTAGCCCACCAGCCCCACCACGAAGGCCACCGGGAAGGTGACGTACGGCGCCTTGGAGCGCACGGCCGCCCACAGCACGGACCACATGGCGCCGGGGCCGCGCCTGCCACGGGGGCCGGAACGCGGCGCTCACAAACCGGGCCCGGGCCCTCCCGCGGCCTGCGAGGCTCCGGCGGGACAAGGCCGCAGCGTGCGGGCCGCACCGGTACCTGCGCACTGACCCGCACGGGCTCGGGCCCGCCTGGGCCCCGCCGGGACCCCGCGGGGCTCCCGCAGCCGCCGCCGAAGCGCGCCCCGGGAGGCCCCGCTCACCTCGGCACAGCCACGGCCGCCGCCCGCCTCTTCCGGCCAGAGACAACAACGGCCCAGCTGGGCCCCCCGCGGGGCGGTGCTGCCCCCTGGCGGACAGCGGGGTGCTGGAGGAACGGCCTCGGCTGAGGCTGCCCAGTGGGAAGAGTGAGAGGGAGAACCGGGGGAGATCCATGGGGAAATCCATGGGGAGAGACACATGCAAAAGACCCATGGGAGAGCCATAGGGAGACCCACATGGAGAGACACACGGGAAGAGACCCATGGGGAGAGACACACAGTGGAGAAAGCCACTGGAAGACCCATGGGGTGATCTACAGGGAAAGACCCTCAGGGATAATCATTGGGAGACACCCATGGGGAGAGCCACTGGGATACACTCATAAGGGGAGAAACCCATGGGGAGATCCATGCAAGTACCCACAGGGAGACCCATGGGGAACCCACAGGGAGAGCCCCATGGGATGCCCTGCAGACACCCCCTAGCTGCCCCACGGCGAGATCCAGTCCCATCCCACAGACACGAAGGGGCAGCAGACGGGGGAAAGGCGAGCCCGGTGCCGGCCGTGTCCCCGCGGGGAGGTGGCCGCTGGCCCGGAGTAACCAAAGTCATCTTTATTAACTGCGGCGCTCGTTACAATAAAAAGGGAGCCACATGTCACGGTCACTGCACGGCGCTGGCCGGGGCGGGAGGGCCCTTCCCGGGCACATCCCTAAATCCAGGGCGCGGGGGGGAGCAGGGTGGGAAAGGGCTTTGGGTGGCTGAGCGGGCGCTGCGGTCCCAGAGGTGTTTAGCACCGGCAGAACCCCCTGGAGCAAGGGACCCCTTGCTTGGCCCTGGCCCCCTCCTGGTACATGGGGGGCACAAGCAGAGCCCCCCCCCCCCCCAGCTGCCTCCGATCCCGCTGCCCTGCTCCAGGACGTTTGGCCATGGATTTCAGGAGCTCCCGGCACCTGCAGCCCTGCCTGGGAGTGGCTGGTGATGCTGCGTGGCAGGGTGAGGGACAGGGATGGGATCGTCCCCTCTTCTGCCACCAAAAGGGACACTGGGGGGGACAGGATGCTTAGAGAGGGACCAGGGGGCACCAAGCGCATGGCAGCCCCGTCTTGGGGTGCCCCATCCTATGGGAGAAGGGGTGACCCGCCAGGGGGATCTCCAGCAGCCCCACACTCAAGCGGCAGCTGCTGGTCATGTCCATGCTCCCATCCAACCCACTGGCAGAGCCACGGTGGTCCCTGGCACACAGGCAGGTCTCCCCATCACCGCCACCTCACTCTCACACTGGGAAGTGGCTCCCAAATGGGTGGCAAGGCACAGGGGGACCGTATCCCCCATCCCTGGCTAGTGCCGCGCTGCAGAGGTGCTCCCAGACTCCAGGCTTGCAGGAGGGAAGGGCGGATGGATGGAGGGACAGACGGATGGGGAAGGAGGGCTGAGCGGGAAGGGGAGAAGCGCATCACGATGCTCCGTGCGAGGGAAGTGGGGCCGTGTCCAGGGGCTCCTACTGCTCTGGTCCATCCTGCCAGGCAGAACACAGCGCTGGGCATGGGGAGTTTCTGGTTTATTCCTCAGATTATAGTTATAGATGTATATAGGGAAGGAGCCCTGGGTCCCCCATGGCACCTGAGCCGGAGGCAGGCAGGGGCAGTGCGAGGGATACCTGTGTCCCTGCCACATCCCAAATCCTGATGCCGGTGGGGCTGGGGGTCCCGTCCCCACTGGGTCTGGGGGGATTGCACTGAATACAGAGAGGCTGGGGGGGGCCTGCCTGCAGCCCCCTCCCCTCCAGCCCAGGGGGGCCGGAGGCTGGGGGTCACCTCTCTTTCAGTGGGGACACAGGCTGGCGAGGGGGTGCAGCAGGGGTGGGAATGGGACAGAGAGCTGGGACATGGCCCCAGGGAGGGCAGAGGGAGGGAAAGCCCCGGACCCCGGGAGAGGCTGGCAGGGGCATGCGGGCAGGGGGGCAATGGGACGGGGCAGAACCGGGCTTGTGTTCCCCCGCCATGGGATCCACGAAAGGTCTAAGATAGAAAAGAGAGAAGCTGTGAGCGGGGCCAAGAGCTGCCCCCGGGTGTCCCCGCGGCCCCCGTCACAGTGAGCTACGGCCGCGCCGCCCAGTCCGGGTAGAAAAGCGGAGGCTGCGGTCAGAGCCGGGTCTGCGCCTCGGGGATGTAGATCTCGATGCTGTCCGCGCTCTCGGTGGCCGAGCTCTGGCGGAAGGAGGCAGCGCGCTTGGCTGCCAGGAGCCGCTTGCGGGCCTCCTGCCGCTGCCGGTCCACCGAGTCCAGGGAGCGCTCCTTCACCGGGTGCACCTTGGAGCGCGGCGGCTTCTTTGGTATCGGGGGAGGCACCTTCTTCTCCTCCTGCACAGGCAACAGCAGCTTCAGGATGGGATATCCAGGAATGGGCATCCCGGTGGGCTCGGCGCAGGCAGCAGGCGTGTGAGACGCCTCCATGGGTGGTGGGTACCAAAGCCACGGCGAGATGGCCCCACAAACCCCCCTGCACACCGAGGTGCACGTCCTTTCATCTGCCTGCACTGGTGTGAGGGCTCCTGCCACAGGCTGCCCATGCCAAGACCCTGCCTGTCCCTATGCAGGCAGTGCTGCCCAGAAACACACAGAGAGCCCATGGCAGGGAAACTGCCCCTTCTTTACCCTCCTGTTTTCCAGCTCTATTTTTGAAGTGTTTGCTAAGAGCAGTCCCCTGCAGCAGCCCAGCAAAGCAGCGGTGTTTTGGGTGCAGATATGCTTGAGGAGGAGGAGGAGGTAGGGAGAGGTGATGGGGGACGAATGCCAGCAGCAGAGCCCTGCCCTTACCTTGGGCTCCACAATCTTCCACCCATTGGCCTTGAGCTGCAGGAGCTCTGCGAACTTCATGCTGACATCCTCAATGGAGAGCTGCAGGAGGTCCCAGAAGCCGGCCAGGTCTTGGAAGGTGGGCACAGGGAATGCATTGGGATCCTGTGGGGACAGAGCGTCATCCACATCACTCTGTGGGACATCGTTTCTGCTGGCCATGCGGTCATCCCACTGCCTCGCTGCTGAGGGATCTCTGTCCCCATGGCGTTACCAAGTCCCTTTTCCACTGGCCATGGCTGACCCCATGGCACCACTGCCTGACACTCACCATGTTCTGCTGGCAGAGGCGGTAAAACTGCTGCACCTTCTGGGACATGAGGAGCTGGGCGCTGCCCACGGCGCTTCGGATCTTCTCCAGGACTGGCAGGGGAGAGAGCAGACAGTCAGCGCTCCCATGGGGATGCTGTCCCCGCATGGTAGGGACCTGCACCCCCCTAACCCATGGGCCGTCTCCTCCCTCCTCCAGACCCCACTAGTCTCAGAGGGTTTCCTGGTGTTTCTTGTCCCCACTCAACCCCTTTAGCCTTGCCAGGGGAGATGCTCCAAAGTGGTCCCAAGGTGGTCCCAGTCTCTTCCGACCCCACAAGCCCCCCAGACTCACTCTCCTCCGGCAGGTCATAGTCCTCAGCCTCCCTCTCCATCTGCTGGCACCAGCCCTCCATCTTTTCCACCTCCGCCTGCAGCAGTTTGATGAACCATTCCCCATCTCGGTGGCAGGGGGAGGCACGTCCAGAGTCGGGAAGGCTGCGGGAGCCCCTTTCCATCCAGGCATCCCGCCGGGGCACCTCCACCGTGTCGTACTGCAGCTGATAGTCCTCCCGGTACGCCCACTGCCCCTGCGTGTGCACCGTCTTGTACACCGCGTACTGCCGGCCGGTCTCGGGCTCCGAGGAATGCCGCTGGAAGGGGCGCCCGAACTGCAGCGCTTTGTCCTCGGTGGCCACGGCCAGGCCGGTGAAGCCCTCGAGCTCCAGGTCCGCCTGCACGCCTGCCGTCACGCTGTTGGAGCGCTTGAAGCGCGCCCGCCTGCGGAGAGCAAGAGCACATGGGGACCCCCGCAGCCAACAGGGACAGCCCCGGTTCCCCATCACCCTGCTGGGCAGGGACAGGGATTCCCACAGGCATGATGGGGCTGGGGATGCTGGGATCAGTCTGGATCCTGGAGCATCTGGGGCCACAGCCCAGCTCTGAGCAGCCGCAGCCAACAAGGACAGCCCCACTGCTCCATCCCCTCTCTGGGTACCGTGACGGGCAGGGGTAGAGTGATGGATGCCCACAGCCACAATGGGGCTGGGGATGCCAGTATCAATCTGAATCCTGGAGCATTTGGGGCCATAGGAACAGCTCGGAGCAGCCACAACCCGCTGATCCCTTATCTCCTCTGCTCTTAGCCCGTTTCCATGGCTACCAGCGCTGGACCAAGGATGGAGGAGCATGCACCAGGCTGCGTGGGCACATTGCAGGAGCTCCCCTCCTGCAGGCCGTGCAGGTCCTGCCACTCAGCATTCCCAACCCAGCCAAAACGTCATGTTCAGCTGAAGAAAAGCCCAAAGCTTTCATGTGTGCAAAGCCTAGGGCTGAGCCCCAGCAGAAGGGACCCGAGCACAGGAAAGGGAACAGGCAGTTTGTGTGCAGCATTGAGGTACAAGGGCAAAGGGAGGACAGATCCTGCCCAGGATGGGGACAGTGCTGGGTTCTGGGGGTCTCAGCCAGAGGAGAGAATGAAAAGCTGCTGTGGGGCAGTGATGGAGTGTGTTGCTCAGGGACCCACAATGCAGTGAGTGTGGCAGGTCTCAGCCCAGCCTGGTCGCACAGTACCTTTTGTCCTCCTCCACCTGCACCCCAATGGAGTGGAATTCCCTCTGGCTCCGGCTCTCTGTATCTGAGTCGGAGACGGCCTCAACCTGACGAGGGACAGAGGGAGGGTGCTGGTACGGCAGCTCGCTATAGCCCATGCCACTCAGGCAGGCTTGGAGCCAGCTTGGAGCCCACAGGGAGGAGCGAATCCCACCTGGACGCCAATGGAGGGACGCCACTTCCTCTGCCGAGCCAAGCTCCGCAGCTCCTCCCGGCCGGGAATGGCCTTGATGATGAGTGTGGAGGGCTTGGGAGCAGCACGGGGCTGGACCGGAGGCAGGTCGAGGGCCACGGACGTCACCTTGGAGGTGTCCAGGCTCTCGGCCGAGTTGCAGCGGGCCGCAGAGTCTTTGGACCATGCGGAGCTGCGCGTGGCCTCGCTGGGCAGGTAGCTCTCATGGGCAGACTCGGTGCTGCTCTGCGCCGTGACGGAGATGAGGGGTTTGGCTTTGGTTCCTGGAGGGATGGGAGGTGGAGCTTTTCTGTAACTGAAGGCTGTTGTGGGAGAGGCGCAGGATGAAAAGGACCGTGAAAACACAGACACTTGCTCATTTCCCGCCACGAGCAGGGGCCCCGGGAATGGTGCCCACCTCCTCCCACAGCGGCGGCTCATGAACCCACCAGGTTTGCATCTCAGCTGGATGAGAACCAGGCTGGAGCTCAGGGGGGTTTTTTGGCCTGTTTATCCCCACTGGAAGCCACCCGAGGCCCACGCTGGCCATGCTCCCACAGCACCCTCAAGGGGAAGAGATGGGGACGGAAGTGGAGGGATGGAGGGAACAGCAGATGGGTGCTGGGGCACACAGCAGCCCCCTGACCAGGACTGAGCCACGAGCAGGATGCTCATGCCCTGTGCCAGGGCTGAGCTCCAAGAAGGATGCTCGCACCCTCTGGCAGGGCTGTACGGGACTGGGGCAGGAATGGGGACAGGAGCAGCCCCTGGCATGTTCCCAGATGAAGGCAGGGAGATGTGGGGGTCCCTCTCATGGCCAAGCCCTCACCACTTCCCAGGACTCACAAGTGCTGGGCTTCAGGATGCTGCTGGTGATGGACGGCCCGGCGGGGGCCGACATGGAGAAGAGCGAGAGGCAGTCATCGTCCTGGGAGCAGCCGGCCTGGATGGCGCGCAGGTAGCTGTGGCTCCGCATGCGGAAGCAGCCGGGCAGATCCAGCGCCTCCACGGCCTGAGACTCCACCTCGCCAAACACCGACTCGCAGACGGCTTCGAACTGGTGGTTGAGCTCGTCGTTGATCTGGGGGGAGCAGCGGGTGAGGAGCGGGGTGCTGAGATGGGGCCGAGTAGGGCAGGAGATGCCATGGGGAACATCTACGCCTCCCTGCCCCAGCCTGCCCCGCGGCACTGGGACCGTACCTGGCCGGTGGTGAAGGAGCGCCCGTAGCTCTGTCCCCGTGGGAGCATTCGCGGTGGCGTGCAGCAGCTGGGACAGTTACAGATATATGAATCAGAATAGTGCCTACTTGCAAACCTAATGAGAGACAGTGGGAATAGAAGGGATCGCACCAAAAGCAACAAATTCAAGCAGAGCATTTGGAAACGCAGCCGTAGAGATGCTTGCAATGGCCACCACCACTGTCTCCGCTCCTCACTGCCCCAAAATGCTGTCCTGGGGGTATGGAGCCATCCCCCAGAAATGCAAGGCTGATGGAGAGGTATGCGCCTGCTCCAGGCAGTGGGAATGGGGACAAGGAGCCAGCCTGCCACCCTCCAGGACTGGGGCATGTCCCAGACTTCTCCTTCTGAATGTGCCTCCGGGACTGAGGCATGTTTCAGTCATCTCCTCTTGAATGTGCCTCTTTCCCCAGCCTCTGATGTGGCTGCAGCAGCAGGTCCCACCCCACAGCCCAGCACAGCCATGTCCATCCCAGCACAGCCATGTCCATCCCAGCACCCACCGAAGGCAGCTACAGCTCAGGGGCAGGGCTCAGCACCGCTGCACTGGCCTGTAAGCAAGGATGCTGCTGCTCATCCTTCCAGGGAGCTCCAGCCCATGGCCCCACTGCTGCCCGCAGTGCTGAGACGGGTCTGGGAGGTGACAGCCCTTACTTGGTCCTGGCCTGGTCGGCGCTGGAGGAGCGGCGGTAGCTGTCTCGCCGCGTGGCCGCCCTGGGCAATACTTTGGCGCTGATGTCCGAGTCGGCGCTGTCCTCGTCGCCCATGGCCTTGATGTAGCTGCCGCTGCGCATCCGCCGGCAGGGAATCTCCCCGTCCTTGCCCACCGCTGGGTACCCGCTCCACTCGTCCTGGGGCACCTGGAGCGGGAGGCAAGCGTGGGAAGATGCAGGGTCCCGTGGTTGGGATGCCAAGCCCTGTGCCTGCCACATGGCATGTGCCATCCCAACCCAGTGGGCATGCCTGGCCCAAACCCAAGGCTGGTGCCTGCACTGGCACAACTCCCCTGCCCTCCCCACAGCACCCCACAGCTGCAGGGATAGACCCTGGGGACTCTCAGAAAGCCCCTGAATCCAGAGAGCTGACCCCTCCTAGCAGCTACAGCTCCCTGTACCCAATCCCACTTCTAAAACACGGGACAAAGCAGCATCTCCCACCTCGCAGCCCCCCCGGCAGGCACGGCTGGGCCAAATCCCACCCATGCCAGCACAGCCACCAGCCGCTGGTCCCGCCGGCACCACGGGGTCCTTACCGGGCTGTGGCAGGGGGACGGTGTCCCCCGAGCCCCATGGGGAGGGCAGTGGGGACGGCCCCCTGCCCAGATGCCCCCGCTACTGGCAGAGAGGGGCCCGGCCACCCCCCTCCCCTGCCCAGCACGGCATTGTCAATCCCTGTCTCCTTCCCCCGGGAAAGGAAGAGAAAAGTTAATTAGATTTTAATTGGAAGAGGGGTGACCTAGAAGGGACCCGGTGACGAGGCAGGGGGTGGCACCCAGCCAGGCACAAGCGGGATAAAAGCCATGAGGAGGGAGCAGATGAGGGCCACTGAGCCAGCGGAGCCCCAAATCCATCAGGTACAGGGCAGGAGGCAGATGGGGGACAGCAGGGACCAACGCAGGACATGGAGCAGAGTTGGAGCATCCCCACAGCGCCCTGGGGTTGCTGGGGTGGAAGGTCCCAGCCCTGGCTCACCCCATGGCATCACCGGCCACAGTCCCTGGGGTGGCAGCCCCTGCCCAGCCCCTCACCTGCAGGTACTGGTACGCTCGGTCTTTGGCCTTTGATTCCTGAAGCATCAAGGTCTTCTCGGTGCTGCCGGCGCTGGGGTAGGCTTCACGTGCCTGGCTGACGGTCATGGTGTGCCAGGCACTCTTCTTGACTGTCTGGCCGTCCAGAGACATGGACATGCCGGCACAAGCCAGGCATTTTCCTTCCCCGCCGCCTTTTAGACTCTTCAAGGTCAAGTCTCTGAAGGCACTTTCGGGAGCGTCCACGCAGTACTGGGTGCCCTGGTCGGCAGCGTGCCGGCCGGACACCATGTAGCTGCTGTCGCTGTCCAGGTTGTCATCGGAGCTCCACCAGCCCATCACCTTGGACCGGTGCCGGGAGTCCACCTTGCGGTCCTTGCTCTTGCTGCGCTTGCCGTGGCGGGACTGGTGGTGGTGATGGTGGTGGTGATGGTGATGGTGGTGGTAGCCGTCCCCGCGGCCGTCCATCTTGGCACCGTTGTATTCCCGCTTGGCCGGCGCCTCCAGGGAGTGGGACTTGGCGAAGAGCTTCTGGACGGAGTGGACGAGGTGGCGGATGCGGCTGGGGCTCTCGCTGCGGGGCTCGGCGCCGCCGGCCCGTGGGTACTGCAGTGTGTGGAAGCCGTCGTGGTGCAGCGGGAGCTGCTTCTCGAACTGGTCCAGCAGCGTGGGGGGCAGGCGGTTGATCTTGCTGGCGGGGTGGGCTGCTGTCGCCATGCATTCGTCGCAGGAGTCGTAGTGCTGCGGCACGTGGTGCATCCTTGGGAAGGTGCTGCTGGCGCTGGCCGAGGGCAGCTCGCTCAAGGGCCCGCCCGGGCACTCGCTGGCCGCGCCAGGGCTCCGCGCCGGGCAGTAGGGATGCTCCAAGGAACACGGCTCGCTGGGGCTGAGGGGGTACGGCGGCCGGCCCTCGGGGCCGTGCTGGATGTAGTTGGCAGGATGCTGGCAGTCCTCTGGGATGCAGCGGCAGCGGTGGCCGGAGGAGGGCTGTACCTGGCTACGCTCCCCATGGTAGCCCTTCATGGTGTCAGCACCCGCCCCATAGCTTCGGCATCCTGCAGGGCTGTCCCTGCGGGCTCATCTGTGGGGACAGGGACAGACACAGCGTTACACTCCCCCCTGCATCCCACCGCCAGAAAAACACTGGGCCTCTCCCACTGGAATGCACTGAGAGGGCTGGGAAGCTCCCAGGGCAGGATCTGTCTCTGGTTGAGCCCCTGGAATGCCAGAAACCTGGTTCTCCATGGGGCAAGGGGGGCACGGTGCCAGCAGCGGGAAGGAGAAAGTGCCGCCAGCAGCAATGCAGGCAGCACGGGCCTGCAGACGGCGAGGGAGGACACGCTGCCATCATCAGAAACTTGTTTTCTTCTCCAACACCAAATATTATGAAGTGTTTCTCCACGAGGAAAACGGCTCTGGCTGGGATTTTCAGCTGCTGCGATTCACGGAGCCGTTAATGAGCTGCCGCGGGGCGCAGGGGAGCAGTGCTGATGTCTCCATCCAGCCCATCCTCCCTGCACCGTGCCCAACCGTGGATGGAGACCCACAAGTGGCCGCCCCATCAGCCCCCACAGCCCTTCCAGCCCCCACGGATGGAGATCCAGGGAGATGGCTCAGCTGTGTGTGAGCATCCCCACACAGAAGCAGGAGGATGGATGGTGCTGAGCAGGGCTGGCCTTGGGGACACTGGAGCTGTGTGCATCCACAGAGGTTTGTTTTCCTTATGGTCCTCAAAGGCTGTGCCTTTGGTACGACTGTAAATGAGGAAATTAGTTATTCCCCGGTGTAGCTCAGCTAATTAACAGGCATCGTTAACGCTCTTGTTATCATATGCAGGCAGGGTGCTGTGAGCAGACCGTATCCAAGACTGACTGCAGGAAAAGGTGACCGTGGGATGGGAAAGGTGACCATGGGATGGTCCCCATGCACAGGAGGGTCTGTCTAACACATGGGGATCACAGCGACACTGGGAACCCCAGGAGGGGAAAGGGGCTGGAGGCCCCTGATGGTCACAGGGTGGGTAGTGACGTGTGTGTCGGTGGCAAGCAGCAGACAGGACACAGCAGTGCCCAGGGAACACATCTGCCCTAGTAAGCCTCCACCACCTCCTTCCTTCCAGGCTCTAAGGCTGGATGCTCGGTCCTGCACCTCTCCCCCTGCCCTCCCAGTCGTGCTCCAGCTCTAATGAGGCTCCCTAATTGCTGCATCTTAACCAAAGGATGCTGCAGCCTCCGGGGAGAGCTGCTGCCAGGGACCAAGCCTGCGATCGGCAGCAGGATGGACAGACAGACACACAGGCTCCCAGCCCTGCCTCCACCTCCGCGGGCTGAGCTATCATCTGCTCGGGGAGGGAAGCTCTCAGGTGATCCAAATATTGCTGCTGCAGAGGGAAGAAGGAGTCAAAATAGTGGAGCAGCGATTCAGCACGAGCCTGGTGAGGCTTTGGTGCAGCAAGGGCAGGAGTTAAACAAAGCTGGGCCCTGCCAGAGCACTCCCGCAGCCAACGGTGGAGCAGGAGATGGCAGAGGATGGGGGCGAGCCACGGTGAAGGATGCTGCATCCCAGCCAGAACCAGCTCACCAAAGCCACGCAAGTGCCTGGGCCCTGGCCAGGGACCAACTGGTGCCTCTGTGGGCACCACGGGGATGGGGAAGGGGTTGGGACCAATGCCGTGGGTCTCAGCACAGCAGCGTGGCCCTGGGTCCCCAAACCCATGTCCCGGGGGGGATGGCCACTTGAAGAGGGAAGGAAAGCCACCAAGCCTGCTCCTCTGTCCTGTCCCGCATGGGCAGTGCAGGCATGAGGCTGCCACATGGGACAGGGGGATCCAGCCAGACCCGTGTCCCACTGAAGGCCGCTCACACTGCACATCTCTTGGGAAGGAAGGGATTTGTGCCACCAAAACGCAGACTCAAAAAGGGGGGGGGGCAAACCCATCCTGGCTGAATTTTGTGCCATTTGACACCAGGATAATTACCACCAGTGGGAACCTACCGCCCACATGATTATGTGCTAGGATAAACTGGAAGAGCATAATTACCATTACAAATAACTCACTCCTTGCCTTTATTGCATCCAAAGCCTGGGGAAACTCCCACTGGCGATTCCCCACTGCCACCCTCCCTCTGACATCTGCTCCCACCATGTCTCTCTCCACCACGAGGGTCAGCACGGGGAGGAGAAGGGCCCACAGCCACCAGCCACGCTGAAATCCAGCCTCTTGCTTGATTTCCCATAGGAGCACTTGGCAGAGGCGGTTCTGCTTCCCAGCAGCCACCCAGTGAGATCTCTGCCTTAGAGACAGCACTGTACTGGGCCCAGGGACATGGGGCAGCCCCAGGAGGAGCCTGTGGCACGGAGGGGCCCCCCTGCCTTCCTCCAGCTTCAGGACTAACAGTGGGGAGGTGATGGGACAGCAAACCCCCCCCACAACATCTGGGTCCAGCAAACCGCCCTGGCACAGGGCAAGGCTGGGTTTTCCACCATTTCCGGGTCAAACCCCAAGAGCTGGGGTTGATGGACCCGCACTTGGGGGTCCTGACCCCCACTCCATAGGCACCATGTGCCGGGGTCCCGGTGAAGCCCATCGGTGGCACTTACCGTGCTGTGCTCAGGGGGGTGCTGTCCTCATGGCCCCAGCCACCGGTGGCTCCTCCACACTGGATCTCTTGGGGGCAGCAGGCTCTGGGGGAGCAACACAAGGGGGATAAAGCCCAGGGAGGAAGAGCAAGGATGCTCCTCCCCAGAACCAGCCTGACCCCACTCCCTGTGCATTTTAACCCAGCTCAGCCTTCCCTGCTACCCCGGAGGCCACCCCACACCAGCGCTGCCTGCACCAGCAGCGACGGGGATGGCTCGGCACGGCCACAGCCACGTGTTCTGCCCAGCTAAGCCCAAAACCATCCCCAGCCCCATCCTCTTATGCAATTCCCTGCCAGCGGGCGCCAGAGTTGGCCCAGCGGCCGCCTCGCCATCGACTTTGATTTGCTCCGGATCCAGCCATATGCTCCACAAAGCCTCCTCCCGCCACCCCGGCTCTCCGGCGGGAGCAAACGGATGTTATCCCAGCCGCTGGCCCACAGAGGCGCGAGCTCGGCCCGTTCTGCTCCGCAAATGAGCCCAAGGTTTTGCCAGCGCGGGTCCTGCTGTGGAGCTTTGTGGCCAGGGATGAAAGCAGAGAGAACAAACGCGCAGCGTGAGCGCCTGCCACCGCACACGAGCTGGAGCCTGGAGGCAAGAAAAGAGCCCTGAAGTGGTTTTCCCACTTAGGAGCTGAGCGAATCCCAACTGCGGCCACGGGGAGAAAATAAATAGGGAATATCGCCAGGTGGTTTCCACTGCGCTTTTAATCTATTGACTTTCTCCCAGCTCGTTGTAAGCGAGAAGGGTTGTGGAAAGCAAACATTTGATTTTATTACTAATTGCTGTTATTTTATTAGGCTGTATTAGTAAAATTTACTCAGCCAGGAAAAAAATATAAAATGAGAGGGGCTTAGTAAGAAATTGCCTAATTTAGCACATAATTCTGCGCCGAGTCATTATTTTCTTATAAGTCGAATTAGCTGAAAGCAGCTCGCTGATGGTTCATCAGTCACGTCAGGTGGGAAGAGAGCGTCGTGAGGGAGAGGTTTGTTACCCCAGTAACCCGGAGCAAGGGCTGGCCAGGGGAAGGGGAGTGAGCAGGGTGCAAAGATCGCAGCAAACGCGCTCGATGCAATCACAAAATCAAACCCAATTCCTGCTAATGGAAGAAAACCGAGCGGGCTGCGGGTGGGAGGGTTGTGAGGGGCAGGAACTGACCGGATGCCGCTGGCAATAAGGGATAAGGCAAGATGCTGGAAAAGCCATGAAGGACAAATACCCACTGAGGAACTGCGAAGGTGAGTGGGGCGAGAATGTTTACTGAGGCTGCCGACAGTGGCTGCTGGAGCCGGGCTGGGGGGACCCTGGCACCCCCATGCTCAGCCCCTTCCCTGCACGTCGCTCCTCACTGGGCGCTTCCCAGGTACCAAACCCAGTGCCCCCAGGCTCAAGCCAGTGCTGCCTCCATGCACCGGGATGCTGAGGACGGGCCGCTGGGCGGGAAGGGCAGGTTATCAGGTTATTAAGTACAAGATTCATTTTGGCACCGGCTGCCTGGCAGATCCTTCTCCAGGGCTGGGGAGAGCGAGCGTGAGAGGTGCTGCCTCTGCTGATGCAGCGGTTGGTGGGATGAAAAATCCTGCAATGCAGCACTGCTTCTTAATGAGCCATTTGTCTTTGAGTCTTCTTCACTCATTACCATGCCGGGAGAGGGATGGGAATTGCCCCAAATCCCCATCTGAGCAATTACTCCTGGAGCAGAGCGAGGAAATACGGCCACGATGCGCCCCAGCTGCCAGGGATCCCGCACGGCCGCCAGCACCGGGACTCCCTGGCACAACGCACGTGCCTCCGGCTGCTGCTGCTGCAGGGAGCAGGACCCCTTCATCCAACCTGCATGCACAGCCCAGCCTGGGCACCTGGTACCCAGCGCCAGTGTCCCCAGGGCAAGAGCCACGCTCTGAGGTGTCCTAGAGAGCCAAAGCATCTCAGAGCTGCCAGGACAGAACCAGTGCAGAAGGGAGCCTGGTGCTGCATCCTTACAAAGCCCAAACCTGGATCTTGGTGGAAGAGCCACTTCTTCAAAAGCCCTGTACGAGAGGATGGGGCCGGCAGCCAGAGTCCACAGTGAAGTTGGCTTAGAAGGAAAGAGGTGTCACAGGGAAGGGGCCATGCCAGCATCCATGGGCAGGAGCAAGCAGAGGCAGGGGTGGCAGGGTGAGCTGCACCTCTGGCCTCCTCGGCCCTGCAGCAATGCTCATCCTGCCCATGGGAGCTGAGACACGACACATGGGACCGACTGCCAGAGGTGAGACCCCACAGCCAGAGCAGCAGAAGCCAATTGGGTTGGGAAACCACCCTGGAGGGACCTCCAGGCCAAGCAAGGCTCCGGAGACCCCATCCCATGCCAGCTGGTGCAGGGTTCATGGGCACTGCACTGCATGGATGAGCACCCATCACTGGTTATGTCCATGGACAGCTTTCCTCCCATGGATGCACTCAACATCTGCCCATGCTGCCGGGGGCCAGCAGCAGCCAGCACGCTCTCCCAGTGCCCCTCCAGTGCTTGGGAAGGGAGGGACATGCAGGTGACCCCGGGGAGCCCCATGGGACAGAGAGCTGACACGAAACCAACGTGCCAAATATTCCCCTGCATCAAAGGGAAGGGATGAGCAGAGGCATCTCCCTGCGCCACACTCGCCCTGGGGCTCTGCTTATATCCCCACTGGACACCTTGCTCCAGTGCCCATCAAACCCCAGGCAGGCAGTAGGCTCCGGGCATCCCCAGGAGTTAGACCTGCCCCATCAGAGGGCCCTTTCCAGGCATGTGGGGCCCATGGCAGCCCCCCCATACATGCCCCAGGCTGTGCCATTTCTTCCTTAAAAAGCCACTTACATCCCTGGACACACAGTGTAATGACTTAAGCCAGGGATCACTCCAAAGCTGCTTTGGGAGCTCGGGGCAGCACAGCATTAGCACCAAGTGCAGCAGCAGCGATGATCTCTGCCCGTTCCTTCTCAAGTAACACCCACCCCAATCAGTTTCCTTTGCAACACCATCCCATCTCACGGTTCTTCTTGCAGCACGGCCTCAGGGGCCAGGATTTCCAGCAAGCAGGACCTGGGAATGGTGAGGAAGCAGAGCCATTGGTCCCTGGGTCGGTAGGGATGCTCCGGGCCATTGTGCCCCATTCCCAGGCTGCATCCCACCCATGGGGCTCCTCAGGGCGAGTGCTGGGATGGGTACACGGAGCCTGGGGCACAGCACAGTCCCCGCTCACCAGTGGAGGATCCAAACTGCTGCTTTAATGGATGGGCTTAATTTGCAAAGCTGATGAAAACCTAAATATTTAAATACATAATTCTGCACAATGCTCTTAGCACAGCCCCCACACAGGGCAGAGCGAGGGGGGCACAGGGTGAGCAGGGCACAGCAGCGATGGGGAACACTCTGGTGGGACCACGCTGGACACTAGCATCCCCATCATATACAGCATGTGGACGGTGATGGGGTTCTCTGCCATGGGCACTGGGTCCTGCTCCATCACCAGCCTCCGAAGCATCTCATGGGAAGATGTGGGGAAAAGGAAACACAGTCATGGAATCCTAGAAACAACTGGATTGAAAGACCTTTAAGATCACCAGGTGCAGCCTTTTCCCCAGCAATGCCAAGGCCACCATTAACCCGTGGCACTGAGGGCCTCATCAACACAGTGTGTGAACACTCCCAGGGCCTGGGGAGCAGGGCATGGCTGTGGGATGGGCCCCGCAGGGATTACAGCACCGATATTCCTGCAACAAGAGCTCAGAGATAGAAGAGATTTACAGGATTTACCAGCAATACACAGCGAATATTCAATTCTAGCTGCAGGGGAGGAGCGGGGGCTCAGCCCCAGGGGCACGGGAGGCGTGCAGCAGGCTGGGGGCTGCCCAGCCTCCAGGGAGGCATTTCCAGCTCAAAGGGGACACTGATTCCAGGGCTGTCACCAGGACCAGGCACCCTCTGCCTAACCTACCCCTAATCCCACCAACCCAGAGGCACAGCTTCTGCCACCACGTGGGAGCTCCCTCGGGATCGTCCTGGGATGAACCACGTGTGTGGCTCCAGTGCCAGGGATGCTCTGGGGGACTCAGGAGGGATCTGGTCCCCACACGCTGCCCATGGGCCAGCCCAGAGCCAACACTTGGCAGCTGCTGCTCTGCTCTGCTCCCTCCCTGCCCTGGCAAGGATGTCCCCAAGAGGGCTATCCCTGGATGAGGCCATTTGCATGGACTGTTCCAGGGAATGGCCCTGGAGGCAGCAGGAAGGGATAATGGAGCTGAGCACCCTCTAGGATGGGCTGGACAAACCCCAAAGGGGACCCAGCCACCCCCTGCAAGGCCAGCACAGGGGCCAGGCAGCAAGAGCCCCCCACCAGCCATGGGGACGGGACCCCAGCCCCACCATGGTGCCACCAAGGCAGGCACCCATCCTGCTTCACTACACCATTGCCGGGAGCGCAGCAGCGGCGCGGGTGCTGCCACTGGGCGGGCTGGGGGAGGACAGAGGAAGATGAATGAGGGAGTCGGGAGGCTAATGGCATTGTCTGGAAAGTAGGTCGTGTGCTGAGCACGAAGATATTTATATCAGAGCTCGTTCCCCCGCAGAAGCTCCCGAGCCAGGTACAAGCAGCACCACGAGCCCATGGCCACAGCCCTGCACCCCACAGCACCCCCTGCCCGGCCCCACACCCAGCGCTGTCATCCTGGCTACCCGCATCCCACCTGCCCCAGGGCTGCCCACCACGGTGGGGTGGCAGTGCCAGAGCTGAAGTTCTCCCTATGGAGCAGGGGCTGCAGCAGCCCCTTGCCTGTTGCTGACCTGGCTGCAGGTGCCGGGTGACGACTGGCACTGGGGTACTTTTATTTTCATATAGCCTTTGCCAAGGCGCAAAATTCCCATGGATGCAATATTCCCATGGATGTAATATTCCCATGGATGCAATATTCCCATGGATGCTCCCTAAACGGGCACAGTCAGCCTGCACCCGGCCGGGCACAGCAGGTCCTGCCCATCATGCAGCATCATGGTCCATCTCCCCATCATCAGCTCCAGCCACGCTCCTGAGTGCCAGTGTCACCCCTGTGCTGAGTTTTGGCCAGGCCTCAGCCTTGTAGCAAAGCTCAGCCACCATGTTTCCTGCTGGTGGGGGAGACCCGTGCTCAGTGTCCCCTCCCTCGCACCTCCAGCCTTCCTAAACAGATGAGAAGCCATCCCAGAGAACCAAATGCCTGTCAAGAGGTGTTGGCCCCTCCGGCCATGCTGCCCCAATGGCTGCAGACACAACCCAGCCAGCCCTGCTCTCGTGTCACCATCGCTGTCCCCATCCCACGCTGGGCAGCCTTGGATCCAGCACAGGAGCAGGTTCATTTCCCATAATAGCTGTGTCGGCTGAATTTACAGCCTTGCTCTGAGTTATTAATAATAATGGCCTCACTCTTAAGTAGGGCTTTTCATCTGCCTCAGAGCCCTTTCCAGAGGACGTCTGCAGCGTTATCACCGTGTTATTCCTGTTTCAGCGGGCAGGAGATTGAGACAGAGAAGGGACTGTGCCTGCTGCCGAGCAGCACGGTGCATGGCTCCGCAGGGAGCCCATCCTGAAAACCCCTGGGAAGAGCAGAACACCCCAGCCCGATGGGATGCAGGCACCGTGCTCCGGCTCACGCTGACCGCGCTGCAGTGATTTATAGCGGCAGCAAGCCCGGGCCCCGCCGCACCGATAAATCCACTTCAGGCAGCAATAAACCAGCGTCACCGCATCGGTAATCCGCAGCGCTCCCAGCGCGGGGACAGAGCGAGGGGCAAAGCGCGCCCGCCGCCGCTCACGCCTGGCAATAAATCCCGGTCCTGCGTCAGCAGAGGCGCTGGGGAGGTCTCCAGGGTGGAAATCCCTGGCTGGAGGGGTGGGCTCCAACGAGGATTCCAGCAAGGGAGACCCAGGCACAGGGCAGCAGCATGGGGATGGCCCCAGCACATGGTCCCACGTGGGAGCAGGGACATCCCTATGTGTCACCCCCATGTGATGCCCACCCGGGCACCGCCATCTCTGTGCCGCAGCAGGGCTCTACCAGCAGATTTATTTCCCTGTAAAAGCGCTTTGATCTGAAGTTATTTTCTGTTTACTAGCAACAAGGTATTGTAAATACATCCTTGCTGATAATTATAGAGTCTGGGCGCACACCTTCATCTCCATAAAATATCAGATGCTACAATTTGCCTGATTTAATGAGATTGGAGGCTGATAAGCCGCTGAGGTAAGCTGTAAACTTGGAGGGGGGAGGAGGGAAATGATTGCAAATGTGCTAAAACACCTTCATCCTCCTCCTCTTCCTGCCGCTGCCACGTGCCCAGCCCAGGAGCATGTGCCCAGCACCATAGCCCCCAGCCCAGCTCCCGGGGTGGACCCAGGCTGTGCCGACAGCAGCTTCACGCAGGGATGGGCATTTAGGACAAATGGAGCTTTTTATACCATTTACCTCATTAAAACTCCAAGACCCGAGAGCAGCAGCGGGGCCTCACCAAGCTGCTCGTGGGCTCAGCCTCGGCACGCTCCGCACCCTGTGCCGCGGAGGGGTGCACGCGTGTGCACGCATGTGCGGACTGCCTGGAACCACCATCCATGCCAAGGACAAGCTGGGGTTGGGGGTCCATGCTGGAGGGGGCCCAGCCCATGGGGAGCTGAACACCCAATGCCACCCGCCTGCACGGGCATGGCTGTGACACCATGTCCCTCCCCAGACAGAGGGGTCTGTGCGGTCCCAGGAGAGGGAACGGGTGTCCCCCCCCTGCAGTGATGGGGGGGCCCTGCATGGGAAGCAGGAGGCTCCTCCTGGTACCGAGCACCACTGTTTCCACAGCAACCTTAAAGGCCTACAGCATCTTCCACTACGGAACCTGTGCTGGTGGCACTCTCGGGGGACGCTGAGCCCAGTCCCGCAGTCCATCACCCCAGGCTCGGACCACAGCATCTCCCCCCGCCCCATCGCCCCTGGCTGGTGCCTGGGTTCACCCAGAGCCCCTCTCCCTGCACTCATCCAGCACCCTGGGCTCACCCAGAGCCCCCCACAGCACAGGCCCCCTGCACCGAGAGGGATGGGCACCCCCAAACCACCCCTGCTCCCACCTGGATGGGCACAAGGAGCCAGCAGTGACCTACAAACGTCAGAGTGATGGGTTAATTAATTCCCCTCTTCCTCAGGCCGTTATCAGATGGAAGAAGACATCACCTGAGACTGTTAATTGGGCTAATTATACCAGGTTCAGATTTTAAATAATTAGTTACTGTTGTCTCCAGCTTTACTTACACCATTTTCTAAAGTCAGGCAGCTCCCAGAGCCCAGCAGACTCAGCTGCAGTGGGGTCCAAATACACCAAGACCCCCATCTGGGGACAGCATAGTCCCCCCCCAGCACCACAGTGGGAGCCCACATCATGCTCACACTGGAGCTGGCAGGAGAGGGACATTCTGGGCCTTGATGGCAACAGCAGGAAACCAGGAGAAGGGGAGATGAAGGCACAAAGTGAAGGATTAGGGGCAGGAGGCGCCCTCCCCAGGCCCCTCCTGCCTCCCTTCATCCAAACGGTGATGCTAAGCTCCCCGCACCAGACCAAGCCACAGTAACCCCCCAGCAGCACCCCAGGGACCCAATTCCTCCTTGTTTGAGGTCTGAATCCCACAAGGACAAACCTCAGCCCTGCAGTTTCAGCAATGGGATGTCCATGGGGTTTCCTGGCTGTCCCGCACAGACACAAGCGCCATTTGCACTGGACAGGAGACACTCAGGCAACACCCGCCCTGCAAAGGGTCACGGTGGCCAAAGCCGTACCGGTGTCCATGGGCTGCCCACCGGGATCACCCTCCATTGGGGAGGTGGGTGCCTGGGACACGCAGAGCCAGCGCCTCATCCTTCCAAGGAGCACCAGCTTCCTCCCATCCTCACCCCCCGCTATTAATAGCCCTCAGTGGCCTCCTCAGGATCCATTTGCATATTTGATTGCAACTCCGAGGCGGGGCAGGGCCCTTCAATCAGCCGCTCCCGCAGCCTCATCTGCATGGCTTGACATTCTGCTCCGACACCAGCGCCCTGCTCTGCGGTGGGCACAGCGTCCCCATCAGCGCTGCCCTGGGCACGCTGCCCCGAGCCCACCACACAGAGCCAACAGCACCCAACCCCCAGGCCTGGGACGTGTCCCCGGGTGCCCTGCCCGGCTCTGCCGCTCCCCGTCCTCGTCCGACCTGTGCAGCGGGGCAATTACCAGCGCCCGGTGGCGGGCACGGCTCTGGGTGCTTGCCCAGCCCTGTCTGGAGCTGCTGCACATCAAGGGACCGGGGCAGGCTGGGTCATCCCCAGGGATGGGGGATCCCAAGCCCCAGCATGCACACCGGTACTGCGGGTCAGGACACGCAGCCGGTTCTCCAGTGCGGCCACCGGATGATGGAGTGATCACAGGTGGGGTAATCAAGGGGGGATCAGCACCACTGCCACCACCGCCACCATGGCCATTATGGTCACCATTGCCACCATGGCCAGCACCACCGCCACCATGGCCACTGTGGTCACCACTGCCACCATGGCCACTATGGTCACCATTGCCACCATGGCCAGCACCGTGCCATCCACCAGCATGCACCACAC
This sequence comes from Amazona ochrocephala, assembly GCA_039720435.1. NCBI lineage: Eukaryota > Metazoa > Chordata > Aves > Psittaciformes > Psittacidae > Amazona > Amazona ochrocephala. The sequence goes on along the minus strand of CM077886.1, from coordinate 6,096,751 downwards.
TCAGCTGCCCCACGGCCCCACCAGCAGCCCCAGGCCAGGGACATGCCAGGCAGCGACAGGAGGAGCCAGGCAGCTCCAGGCCCCAGGCAGACATGGCCGGGAGCCGTGTCCCAGGACGCCTTTGCTTCCCCCGGGCTCTTGGCAACACTTGGCAGGAAAAAACAACCCAGAGTGAGGCGTGGGATCAAGCCTGAGGAGGGTGGGAATTGGGAGAGGATTCTGCTACTTCCCTCCCTTCTGCCTCAGTTTCTCCTGCAAGGAAACACACCACACATTACCAGTTGGTCTCACGGAGATCAAGGTGGTGGGGGAAATCCATGGGGAGGTACAGAGGGACCCAACTGTCACTGCAGCCGTGCCAAGGAGTGAACTGAACACAGGCAGGGCTCGAAGCACAGATGTCAGCACCGGCTGTGCTGCTCCGCAGCAGCGGGGCCGTCTGGCACGCAGAGCCGGGGCTCTCCATGGGCTCCAGCCCTGGGTGCCCCAGCGTTCACAGCCCCAGCACACCGAGCCCCCTGCTCCCATTGCACAGCCCCTGGCCCCCAGCATGCACAGCCCCTAGCTCAGTGCAGCCCTGCCGGGAAAGGGAGGAGAGGGAGGCTGGGAGCTCCCCATCCCGGCTCCGGGAGCTTCGAGGCTGTGCCGAGGCTTGTCTGGGCGAGGGCTGGCCGGGAGCCATACGCTGCACACCGAGACGAGGAGGTGGCTGCCAAGGAGGAGGATTCGGGCAGGAAAGGGTTAGGAGCAGCTCCAAAGGCTGCGGGGGCCTCCCGCTCTGCTGGGGGGGACTCGGCTGCACCGGCACTGCCGGGCACAAAGTGGGGCTCTCCCACGAGAGGGGCTCTACGGGGCATGGACCCCCCTGCACGCAGCCAGACCCGCTCCCATCCCACCCGGCACCCCGTTTTCCTGCCCGCACCATCGCACTCACCCTCCGCCGCGGCTTTAAGCCATCGGGTCCGCCTGGGAGCCCCGGGGCAGTGCGGCGGCTGCCGGATGCGCTCCCTGCCTACAGCATCCCCGCGGGCTGCCCATGCCGCGGCCGGGCCACGCAGCGAGCGGCCCTCAGCGCGCCCGGCGCTGTCCCCCCCGGGGGTCACGGCCGCGCTCCCGGTGCCCGCCCGGGCCCGCGCCGGCACCGTCCCGCTTGTGGCGAGGCGGCGGTGGCGGATCCCGCGTCCCCACGCGCCGGGGACACACCCCCGTGCGCAGCCACGCGCCCCCGGGAAGGGGCTGCCCACGCACCGCCCACCGGATGGAGGGAGGGAGGGAGGGAGGGATGAGGGATGGAGGAAGGGATGGATGAGGGATGACGGAGGGATGAGGGATGAGGGATGGATCACAGACACACGGCTGCTCCTCACCCCTGCACCCATGTGCACTGCGCTCCACAGCCCCACAGTTCCCACCCCACAGTGGCCCCAAACCCCCCCACTGTCTTCTCCTTGCAGCTCCCCGACACCCACAAACCCACTGGCACCCCCGGCGTGGGGCGGTCCTGAGCTCCCCCCCCCCCCTCCCGAGAGGGTCCAGAAGAGCCCTGAGCACATGAACGTCATGCCATGAAACATCGAACCCATCGCTGGCACCGCCATGGCAGGGACATCCCCATCCAACACACGCAGCGTTTCCCCATTAACAACCAGTTCATCATCCCCAAACCAGGGACCCCTGGTTCCCCCACAGCCCCTGCAGCCCCCTGGGGGCACGGCGTTGCCCCGCAGTGCCGGGCTGGGACACCAGCAGGTCCCCCACTGGGCACCACTCCGGGGTTTGGTACCTCCATCTCTCCCAGTCCTCTTGCACCCCCACACACCCACGGACAGGCTGTGCTGCCGCTCCGCTCTGCCCACCAACTCCAGCTACTTCCCAGCCCAAACAGCTCCTTGCCCTGCCGAGGAGAGGCCAGGCAGGGAGCGAGGCTCCTACCACTGCCTGCGGCCCGAAGCTGCCTGTTTAAGGCCAAACAAACCCTTGGTGAAACACCAAGCACTGGCAACCACACCGCAAACATCTGCTCTTCCAATGGCATCATGATTCACAGGCTATTAATTGGGGCTTGGCAGCTCTGGGAAGTGTTTGCATCCCCTGGCTTCGCTCAGAGCCACAACTCGCTGCCGACCAGGTCCTGGTGCCGGGGAAGGAGCCAAACCCAGCACTTGGCTGCAGTGGAACTGCACCAGGATGGGGCATGGTGCCCAGATCCCACCAGCCCCCCGGGAGCAACACAGAATGAGCCCTAGAAAAGCAGCATCAGCACTCAGTGCCTGCCAGGAGCCACCAGCACCACCAGCACAGCACCACTGCACAGCAGCCCCCATGCCCACCAGCACCGGCTTGAGGCTTTGGCTCCATCCCTGCATGGTCTGTGGGTGCTGGTGATGCTCTTCCAAGTTCCAGGCTTCAAACATTTGGGTGTCTCGGCACTGAGCCACCTGCACCCCGGGGCACCAAGGTGGCATCAAAGGGACCCACAGAGCAGCTCCCTGCTCCAGCAGCACCAAAGACCAGGAGAAGCCTCCTCCAAGAGGCAGTTTCCACCATGTGATGGCTCCTTCCTGCTCCAGCATTTGGGGAGGAGAGAGCTGGATGCGGGGGCAGTGACACAGGAGCACAGGGAGGGGGACACGGAGCATCCTCGGCCCCCCTGGCCCCACAGAAACAAGGAAAGCACAAATTAATACTCCTTAACCTGATGGGCACTTGCTCTGCTGCCACGTGCCACCGCCATTGAGGGCAGGGAGCATCCAGCCTCCCTGCGGCTCCGCTGCCTGCCTGGGGTGGCCGTGCCGGTGCCATACGGCCCTGGGGATGAGCTGCCGGGTGCTGGGCATGGGGAGCAGGAGAAGATCAATCCTGCCTGGCCTGGGGGAACAGAAGGGGCTCGACCCTGCCCAGCTTGGGGGAGGTGAGTGTGGGGTGCTGAGCTCACAGCCTGTCCCCTTCCTTGGCTCTTGGGGTGGCCCCCAAATGCTGCTGCTCATAGGGGGACTCTGCATCACCGGGCCATTGAGAGAGCCACAGCCCTGAAGCCACTTTGGCTTTACACCCAGTTCTCGGGGCTGGCAGAGCCCCAAGGCCATGCTGATGGGCACTATGCGGGGTCAGCAGCACCAAGCACCGCTCTGCACATGTCCCCCTCCCCTGCCATGCGCCATGCCCCGTGCCACCTGCACCAAAGGGATGACCCCCCCTGCGAGGGAGGTGGCTGCCACCTCCATCCACCCATCGCCGGGATGTCCCCAGGACACGTCCAGCCCCCGGCCCTCCCCGTGCATCCCCCGGCTCTGGCACGTCTCACCAGCTATTCTTAGCTCTCCAGCGCTGCGCTCTCCCGGCAATGGCACCATGCATTACTATTATTGCTGGCTGCCAATGTCTTGAAGCAGGCAGCCAGGATCGTGGTGGGGCTTCCACCCCCTGGTGACCCGTCACTCGGTCCCTGCCGGCTCTGCTCTTCAACAGGCTATTTCAGGAAACCCGATGTGATGGGCAGAAGAAGCACAAGCCCCGAGTTCAGCTCCTGCGCTGGATCCAGGCTCCTCGTGGCACTGCTCAGATCCACATTTTACCTTCGCTCGTGATAGCAATAAGGGCCAAGAGTCACCTTTGGCTCCAGATCCAAATTTCTGGCTGGGTGGGATCCAGGGTTTTGGATCAGCTTGTCAGAGAGACAGGAATATCTGCAAAACCTGGATCTGAAGCCCCAGCCCCAGCCGCAGCAGCGCCGCTTGGTACAGACCCCAGTGTGGAGCCTGATCCTGCCTTCGTGGGTGGGCAGACCCATGGAGACTCACACACCAGCACTACACCGGCCTGGGGGCTCCTGCATGGGCTCTGTATCCTGCAGGTCCTGGCACAGCTCTGCCTCGGGGCTGGTGATGGAGAGGCTGAAGGAAGGACCCCCAATAACCCCCATCCTTGCCCAAGGCTGTTGGGGCACTGGTGGCTGCTCCTCCAGCCCACATGGCACAAGCCCTGGCACTCAGGAGGGAGATTTGGGCTCCAAGGACTCAGCACTGACTTGCCCAGGCTGGATGGGGACGCCACGGTTGTGTCACCCCATTCCCACAGCAGGGATGCTCCGAGTGCCCAGGCTCGGTGCGGTAACAACACCCAAAGCAGCCCCAAACACGGCTCATGCCCACGCTGCCCCACACCAATACACTCTCCACCCCCACAGCCAAGCGGGTGCCTCCAGCTCAGATGCTCCACAGTCACTCTGATGGTGATTTTTCTCCCTGTCAGCCCTGCTGGCGCTTGAATAATGCTTTGAAAGGGCTGACGTCCTCCTTCCAGCCTCCCGAGCGTGGCCGTGGTCTCCCAGTGGCCATCCCCACACTCCATCCCGCAGCAGACAGGGTGCTCAAGGGCTGGGAGCCGTGGATGCGTGCGGGAGGACAGTGGGAGCACCCGGAACCGGGAGAGATGGGAATTTGCATCCATTTCCTAAAGGAGAACCTGTGCTGCTGGCCAGATCCTGCCCTGATTTACACCACCTGAGGCCACCTGCTCCCAGTCCAGACACCCACAGGGGTAACCAGCAACCAGCAGCCCAGCTCTGTCCCCTCCTGACCACTCAGGGCTCCGTGCCCATCCCCAGGAGCAGGCAGGGACCTGCTGCGGGCACCACAGCTCCCTGTGCCCATGGCTCCCTGCACCCCACAAGGGAGGCAACGTGCGTGGCTGGATGTCATGGGATGGAGGGAGATGAAGCTGTTCCAGAGCCAACTTGCTCTGCAGGTCTGGCACAGGGTGGAGGGACCAGGTTGGCTCCTCCAACAAAATCCAACTGTCCAGGGAGGCGACACGAGAGAGACACCCAGGCCCAGGCCCCCAAAATGCAGCCCTTGCCTGCCAGGCTGGGTTCTATTGTGGAGCCTGGATGCTCGGTGAAAGTCACAGCTCTGCCCGTGCCCCAGCACCCGCCGGCAGCCCCAGACCTGGCCCGGACCTGGCTCCTGCACCCAGTGCCAACCCTCCCTGCCTCCCAGGCTGGCCTGGGGGGAGACCACCGGGCTGGGGAGGGGTCCTGGGCCTGCCCAACCCTGGCCTGAGCCCTCCGCAGGAGGAGGGCGCCCGGAGGGCTGGTGGATGGCTTGGGGATGCTTGGGGGTGCTTGGGGATGGCTGGCATCACCTCCTGGGGAAGAGGCTGGAGGGACCAAGATCTTCAGCCCCCTCCCCAGAGCCTCCCGCAGCAGGAGATGGGGGATGCCCGCACTCCTCCTCCCGCACCCACTGGGAGATCCTGAGCTGAGCGCCACGGTGCCGGTGAGATGCCCCCAGCCATCTTGACAGCTCCCCCCCCAGCACCACACGGCGGGGACGGATGGGTCCCCGTCCCGGTGCCGCGATGGGGAGACCCGAACCCCCCACCTCCCCCCGCGCTGGGCAGCGCGGATCCCCCGGGATCGGTGCCGCACCGATCACCGCAGCTCTTACCCCGCTCCCGCTGCCTACATCCTCCGAGCGCTGCCGGGCGGCTCCCCGACGGCCCGGCCCGGCTGCTCCCGGCGCGGCTGCTCCCGGCTGGGCTCGGTTGGGAGCGCGGCGGGCGGCAGCATGCGAGTGGCGGCGGCCCCGCAGTGCAGCGCGGATGGGCGCGGAGCGGTGCGGAGCGGAGCGGGGCCGCCGCCGCCGCCGCGGCGCAGCCAAGACACGGCGGTGGATTTTCACCGGGAGTCAGAGCGGGCGGCGGCGGTGCAAGATGGCTCCGGTGCGGCTTTGCCGCCGCCTCCCGGTACCCCGACCCCCGGCCCCGATGAGCGGTGTGGAGGCGGGAGACGGGACGGGGCCGCGGAGGGGCCGGGAGATGCCGATGGCGGGGCTTGGGGCGTGGGTTCTGCTACCGGGAGAAGTGGTACCCCCCCGTGAGCATCCCTCGGGGCGGCGGGGGCACCCTGGGACCCGCCACTCACCCGTGCCTGTGGGTACTCGGCCTGCCCGGGATGTGCGGGGGTACCAGGACAGCCCCTGGTAACCGGAACAGCCCCAAGGATGCAGCAGACAGGGGGCCTGGTGGCTGCCACCCTCCCGTGGAGCCCCTCGCACCACACTGTGCAATTTGCTAATAATAATAATAACAGCAACAGCACCAATAACGATGGCAACGCGTGGGTTATGAGTGCAGCAGCACAATAACCTGGCTAATGCGTTGCTGTGCGGTGGTGGGAGCCATGGCACGTGCCTGGCACTGGTGTCACACTGGGCATGAAGCTGCCACCGTGGTGAGCGGGAGCCCCTGCCCCACGCATGGTGGGACACGGCCCAGGCAAGCGTAGGGAGTGGGGTTTTAATCATGGATTCTGAGAATCATGGAATCCCAGCCTGGTTTGGGCTGGAAGAGAACTTAAAGCTCATCCAGTTCCAACCCCTGCCACGGGGTAAGGGACACCTTCCACCAGAGCAGCTTGCTCCAAGCCCCATCCAGCCCAGCCTTGAACACTGCCATGGATGAGGCAGTCACAGCGATCACATCATCAGTAATCCAGCGGGATTGGATGGACACGAGTGTTTCCCTGGGGTGGCATGGGGCAGCAGGAGAGCAGCACGCCATGGGGAGAGCAAAGCAAAGCCAGATCCAGGCCCTGCTCCCAGCGCTGCGACTCCAGAGCCAACCCCATCTGCTCAGGAGCCCCGAGGCCCCCATCACCATCCCCTCCCAACGAACAGTCCCTTCCCAGGACACCAGAGGTGGAGTTGGGGCATGCAGAGAGCCCCCCACAAGTCCTGCTGCCCCGGGGGAGGGGGCCCCCAGCCCCAGCCCGCTCTGGGCCCTGCAGCACCCTGCATTGCCATTGCAGGGCTGCTCCTGCTGCATGCGGGGAGCAGAGCTCTGCCACCCCCCTGCGCAGTTATATAAAGGGATTAAAATTTAATAGGAACTTCAAAAGGGGAAAAAAGGGTCGCGGATGGGGGGGGGAGCAGGGCCGGGTGCGGGGCAGGGGCAGCCTTTGCCATGTCCTGGCTCTGCTGAGACATGGCACTGAGGCACGTGGTGACCCGCTCCATCCAGCTCATCCCATGCAAAGGGCCTGGGCACCACGGGCACCCTGCTGTCCTTGCAGCCCACAATAAGTTAACTGTGCCATGGTCTTCCACAGCCGCTGTGGCGCACAATGCCCACGGCACATGGAGACCCCATCCCCCTGATCCCGGCCTTGCTCTTACACCTTCACCTCCCCGCTGGCCTTTAATATCCCACCCCTGACCAGCACGGCATCACCCACCCACCCCAGTGCCAGGGACAATGGGAGCAGCCCCTGGTGCAGGCTCCTGCTGCTGGAGTGGAACTGAGCTGGGGCTGGAGAGCTCAGGATGGGAGCAGGACATGCACCCACCAGCAAAGAGACCAGGGAAGCCTTTGGCTCATTCATGTTTAATCCTAGCCGAGAGCAGGAAGGATGCGGGAATCACGCTGGGGAATGCTGAAGAATGGGATCGGCCACAGGAGCCCAAACGGCCCCTTCCCAGGCAGCCCAGCTCATGCCATGGGTGCCTGTGATCACACATGTCCCTGAGGGATGGAGACCCCTGGGAGGGGACAGGAACCCCAGCGCATCTTTCCCCATCCTGTCCCACCACATCCCACCATGGCTCTGCCCCCCCCCCCCTACTGGGTGAGCTGCTCTTCCAGTGCCTGGGAATGCCGGGGGCAGGATCCACATGTGAACAGAAGCCGTGGGCCTGTGAGCACAGGAGGATGCGCAGTGAGCAGAGCAGGGTGGGAGGAGTAGGAGGGGTGCACAAAGCCAGAGCTCCCCCCACGCTGCTCCCCATCCCTACCCTGGCACCAGCGACCCCATCCCAATGGGACTGTGGCACCGGGGCAGGCTGGGGGCAGGACCCCGGTGCCCACCCTGCTATGAGGATGCGAAGGAGGATGCGCGGGCACTGGGCATGGAGGGGGCCGATGGGGGGAACGGAAGGCACCGTCCCATCTTGCGCAGGGTCCGCCCCAGGTCGGCGCGGAAGTGCCGTATGGAGAAGCAGTAGACGAGGGGGTCGAGGCAGCTGTTGAGGCTCAGCAGGGCCACGCTCAGCGTGTGCAGCACATCCAGGGTGCCGGGGGTCCCGCAGAGCGGCGTGGGGGGCCGGGTGCCCACCCAGGGCGCCAGCGTGAGGTGGTAGGGAGCCACGCACACCACGAAGACCAGCAGCATCCCCAGCACCATGGCGCGCGCCTGCTGCCGGTGCGAGCCCGGCGAGGCGGCGGCGGGCACCGAGAGCGCACGGGCGATGGAGGCGTAGGTGCCCAGCAGCACCAGGAAGGCGATGCTGAAGAAGCCCACCATGGCGTAAGCGTACGCCCGCTGCCGGCCGTGCTGCTCGAAGCAGGCGGTGGCTCCGGTGCGGGTGCGGAAGGTCTGGTGAGTGGCCAGGGTGGGCACGGCACAGCCCAGCCCCAGCAGCCAGGCCAGGGCACAGGCCACGGTGGCACCTCGGGGCCCCGTCAGCGGCAGCTCACGCCGCGCCGCCCGCACCGCGCTGTACCGGTTGAAGCTGATGAGCGCCATGAAGGTGATGGCGCTGTAGGTCGCCAGGTAGTAGGCAGCACCGGCCAGGCGGCAAGCGGCCTCCGAGAGCAGCCAGTTCCCCCCTGCCAGGTAGTAGGGGATCCAGAGGGGCAGCGTGAGGTTGAAGAGGATGTCGGCCAGGGTGAGGTTGATGAGGTAGATGCGGATGGCCTTCCTCACCTTGCCGCTCTGCAGGAACACCACCAGAGCCACCAGGTTGCCCGGCAGCCCCACACACAGCACCAGGCAGTAGACGGCGGGCACCAGCACGAACTGCACCGGGTCACTGGGCACGCACTGGTCTGGGTGCCCTGCTGGCAGCGGCTCCAGCGCCGAGCCGTTCATCCCGGGATCCTGTGAAGATGGGGCACAGTGAGCGGCACAGGACAATGGCACCTGCAGGAGCTGGTGGGGTCCGGAGGCAGAACATCCTGTGGGAATGCGATCATCTGCCAGAGGGGCTCAGCCTCCAGCATCGCAGGAGATGAGAGGGTCTGGAGTCCTCTCCCAGCCCAACCGAACCACATCTCCCCATGCCCAGAGGGAGCAGCCAACGGTGCTGTGCTGGCTCCAGCAGGCAGCTGCGGGGCTTAACACCTCCCAGCACCCCGAATCCCTCCACAGAACCCATCCATGGGGAAGTCACCCGCTGGCTTAGCAAGCACCAGAATGGAGACCCCATGGGCAGGGGGTGACAAGCACGGGGCTGGCAGCCCCCTGCATCCCAAGCCCTGCGCTAGGCAGGTTTGCCACTGCTGTTCCGCAGTCCTGGCCATGGAAAACCACCCTGTGCCGCAATGGCTGTATCCAGGGTTGCAGCTTTCACCTCCCATCACTGCCTGCCCACACCTCGCCGACAGCACTGAGTCACCCAGCGGGTGTTTTCCAGCATGGCAGGGCCGGATTCAGCACACGCAGCACCTAGCATCAGGTTGAAACATGGAGGGCATGAGCTGCCAAGCACGGGGGCGGGGGTCCAGGGCTCATCCTGGGGGTCTTCAGTTGATTTGCAGAGCCTGCTTAGACCCCCAAGGAGCCCCCAGCACCCTCAGTGGTTCCCCTTCCCTTTTCATCCCCCCAACCCTGTTAGCATGAGGGATGCTACATCTCATCCATGCCACGCTGGTTACTTACCCACCGCTTGGGCTGGACCGGCTGCGTCCCTCTGGCCGCTCCTCGCTGTCCGATCCGGGCAGGCTGGGGAAGGCTTTAAGCGCTGGGGGAGGCAGGGGCTGTCTGATCCCTCCTCTGCCACCCCAAGCCCGGTGGGGTCGGTGCCTGCGGGGCAGCAGCGGTGCGGAGAGCACCTGCGTGTGTTTGTAACGGGGGATTCCCTGCTGGAGCCATGCTAAGACCCCTGCGCCGGCTGCTGGGGCACGGGGGCCTCCCAGACCCATCTCAGGCCAATTCCCAGGGCCCTTTTCCCACCCACGCCGGGATGAAAGCGGTGGAGGGTCAAGTTTCCACACCCGGCAGCTGGGGGAAAAGAGGGATGCCCTGAAAGGGATCAAAGCTGGAATCTGCCTCCTCGCAGCTCTTTGTGCTTGCGTTGGCTTCAAAGCTGGATTGAGGGGGAGCAGCACCCCAGGCCCCCCCCAGACTCTGTGAGGATCCAGCTCAACGCTTTGCAAGGCCTTGCAATTTGTGGATATTCCTTTGGGACACCCAAGGTGGTTCAGGTCCCACTGTGGGTACAGGGGGGATTATCCCAGCCATCCACTCTCCCCTCCCAGCCATCCCAGCTGCCTGCTGGGAGGTGCAGGGCGTTCAAACGCGATCTTGGGGTTCATCCCGAGGGGATGGCATTGGCTGTGTCCATCTGGGTCCCTGCTGATGTGGAGTCCACTGCAGCAAGATCCCCAAAAGGCACATGGTCTGGGGGGGTCAGGCTGCTGCTGTCATCCCCCTGGATGTGCCGCAAGCGGCCTGGCACATCATTGGGTGGCTCTGGGTGGCCGGGGGGGCTCCTGTCCCCACATAGGCTCTCCCCTGTCCCCCTGCACTCCTCCCAGGGACCGCGACGTCCCCTCAGCTCCCACTGAGCTCAGCATGGGGGGGGCAGAAACACCCAGGGGAGGCAAGAGATGAAAAACAAGAGGCTTTATTCCAAAACACGAAAGCCCCCCCAGGAGAGCAGCGCCAGCCCCAGCTCGGTGCGGCCAAACACTGCGGAGAGCTGGACCCCTCGTGCGATAGCAACGGAGCTGCCGGAACAGCATCGGCCCCAGCCCTGCAGCGTGGGACACCCAGCGCCGGGGTCCCTGCAGCCGCAGGAGGACACTCGGTGCCTCAGCAGCGCAGGATGCGATGCTGCCCCCCCATAAGACACCGTAAGGGCACCACTTCCCATCACTCGAACTTGGGCTTGGGGGGGTCCACGTGCCCGCGGATGTTGAGCAGCAGCAGGAGGCCGAGGCAGACGGAGGCCGGGGCGCACATGGCCAGGGGCTCCCGCAGCACCAGCAGCGTGTAGATGGCACCTGGGCGAGGAGCAGAGCGTGGGGACGGGGTCCCGGCCCGAGGGCCCCCCCGAGGCCCCGCGCAGGGGGCCCGGCGCCGGCTCTCACCGATCATGAGGACGCTGAGGATGAAGTTGCTGATCTCCTGCAGCAGCTGCGGCCCGAACGCCAGCAGCAGCCCGGCCACCGCCTCCACCCAGCCCACAGCCTGCAGGTACCGGCCCGGCTCCGGCGCGAAGCCCAGCGCCTTCAGCGGGAACACCTCTGCGAACCGCACGAACTCGGAGCTCTGGAAGCGAGGGAGCGGAGCAGCCCTGAGCCGGGGCTGGGGCACGATCCCAACTCTGCTCCGCACCCGAAGCGCTCAGCCCCGCGCCCCAAGGCGCTCACTGTCCCCAGGCGCCCCGAAGGCTCGCAGCACTCAACCTGCCCGCTCCCGCCGCTGCCCCGTGCTCACCATGTGCCGGTGCAGCTCGGCCGAGAGCAGCTCCGAGAGCTTCACGGCGCCCGCCAGCAGGAAGAAGAGCCCGAGCAGGACGCGGAGGGCGGTGAACGCCGCCGCCATTGCGGGGTCGGGCGGGGCGGGGCCGGGGCGGCGCGGCTCGGTGCGGGCCGGGGCCGCTCGGGCACCGCAGGTTCGCCCCGCCGGGGCTGCGATCCGCCCCCTCCATCCAGCACCAACCTCCCCCCAGGCCTGAGCTGGGGGGAAAGGGTGAGAAAAGGGGGAAACCAACCCAAAACCGGGGGGTGGGGGGTGTCTCGGCCCCGTGCCAGCACCCGCACAGCGCCGCTGGCTCTGGGGGGCTGCAGGACAAGCAGCGGAGCAGCGGGGTTGGGGTGCAGGAGGCGGCTGCCGCCCTCCCCACATTCCCAGGCCTGTGTCAGTGCCTGCACCAGCGCTGATCCCGGTATCCCTGGTGCGGGCAGCCCGGGGTTAGAGAGCCGAGCCCAGGGGACCCATGGGGGCACCGACAGTGCTGGAGCTCCAAAACAAAGCCTTCGAATGCCAGTAAATCATGAAAGAGCAGGAACCGCTTTCCAGGCACTGGGAATGCCGTGCGGCACCAGCACCGACCCCGGCACAGGGGCTGCAGGGATGAGGTTTTGCTCCTGGCAAGAGCATCCTTCACTGGCTGTGCTGGGAGAGCTGCAGCGAACACAGCGAGCTGCTCCTGGCTCTGGCTTGTGTGCTACAGAGCAACAAATGGCAACGGGCCAGGGCCAGCTCCAGCCCTTCAAACCCCCCCTGAGGGGAACAGAGAAAACAACAGAGATGAAAAACCAACATCCAACTCAGAACGGGTGACACCTGCAGCGCGGGGCCTTGCTTTGCTCCCGCAGGAACCGCTCAGGTTTGCTGTTAACTGATCCACGCTGAACTCCCTTTCCCTCGGGAGGCCGCTCCCAGCTCTGCCCACACAGCACAGCCCAGCCCGGGCAGAGGTTGGGTTTGTGTAAGCATTGCAAAACCACTTCAGCCTGTTTGCATTTCCCGGGGGGCCACAGCTCTGCTGCTGCGGCACTGGTTCACTGCTCACCACCCCCGAGCCTCTCATGGCACAGGGACGTGGTGGCAGGGCTGGCACCAGGCTGGCACAGGACTCCCTCGCCATCCACATGGTTTATTACCTACTCTCAGCCCGACTTGTACGCACGAGGTCACAGTAACCCAGGGGCTGGTGCCCGGTTGGGGATGGAAAACCTCCGCACCACCCCCTCTCCAAGCAACAGAAAGGCACAGGGGGACTTTTCACTATTCTCCAAAACACCTCCCATTTCAAAACACTGTTTACTTGTGAAGGAGGGGTAGGAGGTGAAGTTCAGCACACCGAATGCCAGGAACACATCCAGGCTGGAACAGTTTCACAGAGGAAGCAGCCAGTGCTGCAACAGTGGCAAAGAAATTGGGACAAGTTACTGGAAAATACCAGAACTGGAGGAAAAAAGGCTGTGTAAGCCTGCAGTGGCTGTGGAGACACACCCAAAACCAACCCCTTGCAGCGCAGCTATAGAGAAACCACAAAACCGCTTCTGCTGGAGCCTTGTCAGGCTCTAGATAATGCCAAAGGAGTTCAAAGAGTGGAATTCCTCAGTTATCCCGCACCTGACTGCGGGATTGCAGGATGAAGTGAAAAGCAGCGGGCAGCAGCTTTCACTGCACCAGGTCCTGGCAAGGATTTAAAGCAGAAGGGAGCTGTGTTGCAGCCAAGCACTAGCCCCACAGAACCGGGCACCCAGACACACCTTAAGGATTTCCTCTGACTTTGCCAGATTAAATCCCATTTATTTTGGTCTTTTCTAGTCTGGCAGGGCAGCTCCCAGCCAAATGTTCATGACTCCATGTGCCACTGCAGGGCAAAACCTTGTTACAACGCAGCTGTATGGCTAGAGCCATCACTGGTGTATTTTAACACACTGAACTACTTCGTATTTAAGGGAAGGATTATATTTAACAAGTGACAGCATGAACTACATATGTGTGCAGTACAGCTGTCCAAAGAATCAAATGAAGCAACATGAACCTTGGTAGTGTGGGCTGCAAGAGCCAAACCCAGCACTTCCCCGGCTTCCAAAGCACTCCAACTTTGGCATCTCAGGTTTAATTACTAGAGTCCTCACCAAGAAAACTATTAAAAAACAACCAGGCACATGTAAACCTTTAGAATTCTAAGACCTAAATAGACAGGGCTCGAGATGGGGGAAGGAATGGGTGAAACTTCCAGGAATACTTCAAGTGCCTTAGGTGCAAGTGTAGCTTATAAAAACCAGGAACTGCTGCAGTCACTTTGCAGAGGCGCCTGTGGCTGCACGCTGCCAGGAATGCAGCCAGCCTGGGACTGGAGCTTTCTGACTACAAGAGAAGCCCATGGCACAACCCCAGCAAGAAAAAAATACTCTATTATGTATCAGTCGTTCTTACTGGTGATGAGTGGTTTCTCTTTTGCAGGACCCAATAACCCCAGCCCTCCCCATGCAGCACCCCCCTTCCACAGCCTCATCTGCGGCAACATTCCCCACTCACCCACAGTGCACTGGACAGATTTGCTCACTCACTGAATACACTGCAATAAAACAGAAACTGTTGATAAAAATATTAAATATTTTATTTTTCAAAGTTGCATGTTCCCGGCTCCTCTTCCCTGCATTCAGACTTCATCTGCAAGTGCAAATCACACAATTAGCAAGAGCATTAACAGTGCCAGCAGAGATCACACGTCATGACACAGAAAGAGAATTAGCGCATCACAATGGGCTGTGCATCCATCAAATGGTCCTGAGGACCACAAATCCTCATGTAAGATGCGAGATTAAACAGCGTTCACATTTTCATCTGCTTCATAAACTTCAAAGATCTGAAAGAGCTTTATTTTACCACCCTAAGAACAAGAGGAGCAGTGACCAGACACACGATTCAATCTCACTGGCTTTGCATTTCACAGGCTGAACTGTGGTGTTATCTGTTACTTACCTGTGACTCGTGAGTTAAGGTACCTTGCATGTTGCTTCTCACACAAGATTTTAAATATCTGAAGTTCCCCTTTGTAGTTTTAGTGGTAAATCAGAGGGAAAAGGTCATTAATTCCAGCTCAAAGTGAATTTATTTCCCTAAATCACCATCTGCCTATGCTCTCGTATGCGCAAAGTTTATACTCCAGCTTATTCAGAAGTTCAATGTTCACCGAAATATTTCATTACAGTTGCTTTTTAACAGCTTCTAGTTGGATTAACACATGAGGAAGCTGCTCTATTGCTCCTTTTTCTTTGCTGACAATCATTCACCCTGCTCACTGAAGCCAGAATACAGAAAGTTATTTGTTTGACCACCAACAGCATTCAGAACAGTTTATTTGATGCTGCAGGGCTGAAAAGCCCTGAACAATGGTTATACCATTGCTCTACAAAAGAAAGATTCGAAAGTTTTATATAAAATTAAGATTAATCAAGGGCAAATTCCAGGCAGGAACTATGTAATGCCTCACAGGGTGCTGGGCCACTGAGCTCCCACAGCAGTAGAAGGACAGTAGCTACTTACTTCTCTTGATCTCTTGGTCCCTCCATGTACCACTGGGCATCATGCTGGATGTGCTCATGCTTGGCTCCTGAACTGGAAAAACATTCACATGTTATCCTCACAGTGCTTATGAAACCTCTTCTACAAATCCACACCTAGACAGGTATTTTAACCACTGCTGCCAAAGTACCAAGCGCAGATAGAGCGCGGGTGGTTGAGCCCACAACTTGACAACAGGTACCAAGTTTAAAGTATTCACTCGTACCCGTTTCTCAATATTCACCGATTCAAAGGTGAAGGTCAATGCCCAGAAGCCTTCGTTACTTCACCCACTCAGAACAAGACCAGAAGTTATGCTTACTTCCCATGGATGAGCACACCGGTTTTACTCAGCTTTCATCTTCACCTAAAGGATAACAACCAAAGTTACCATAGTAATACACAGAAAATTCTGACCATTTAAATACTAACTTCAAAGTTTTTAAAATACATGGACTCGTTAGTTATGAGGGGGGATTTATACATTATGCCACAATACTGAGTGGAAGAATAAGGGGCAGAAATAGGCTAACCTAAACACTTGTAAAGAGATGAAGGAATATGCAGGTAGTTGACTCAAGAACTGCACCTTGTCTGAGCACAAACCGTAAATCACCAGTCTGAGTACAAGAAGTTTGATGGCAGCCAGAGGTATACTATCCCTTATGTGAAGGTATTAACAACTCTGTCAAGCTACTTCAACTCTTTTACCCTAGTTTGTCTCCTGCAGTTACACCCTCTTTCTTCCCCTTCATGAAGGAGGGCAGTGTCCCTGGACTCCTAACAGCCCTTAGGTTCAATAGTCCTCGAAGTGTTTCAAAAGCTAAAGGAAGACACTAGAGGTTAGCGTTGAGTCTACTGCTTTGGTCCTCCGCAACAGATTCTTCCTTTCTGAAGACCCAGTCTTTTACTGTAGCTAAGATGAGGGCAAACTGCAATGCTGAGCAGCCAAGGGATGCAGTACACACCTCTAGTTAGGAGGCAAATCACACCATGGTCACAATGTGATCTGACCAGGCAGGGAGAAGTTTAGTCTCAAACCCACCACCTGGGTTTTATCATGGCCCTCAGGAGCAGAGGTATAGTATGCACGTTTTGTTTTCTATGCTATAGCAACAAACACCATGCATAAGGGATACTATATCTTTGTGCATCCTTTTAACACTCCAGATTCACTTCTAGCCACGCTCCTCCCAACCCTCCCCAGTTAGCTCTTCAGTACTGGTGTTCAGAAGCAACATTTATAGAGATGGGGTATTCACAGACCACTGCGGGACTGCACAGCCAAGTCCTAACGTGTCAATCATTATCTAGCAGCAATGACAGAGGTGGGAGAAGGCCAATCCTCCCTTTTTTTCCTTTTCCAGTAAGCAGCTATTTAACAGCCCCACTAGCTGGTATGGAGAGGAAAAGAAATCTGAAGCTAATTAGTTGATTCCAAACTTGCTAGTAGTGGAAGAAGCCAAGGAATTACCCACAACAGCATACTTTTTATGCATCCTTTCCAACATGCTTAGCCTCATTGAACATAATGAAACAAAACACTGGCCTTCCTGATCATGTCACTGCAGCTGGCAATGATTAACAGAGACATGCAACCCCATTACTGCTCGAGTCCTAAAACTACTCACAGGCCTCAGTGTTTAGCTATGGGGGAAAACTGCAAGCAAATCAACACTTTGTATGCTTATTGTTACAGTGAAGCCCCCATACACGCTGTGCTCTCTCCTGACAGCACCAGTATCTGGATCTGAGGGCCTAGCAGTACGCAGATGTATTCTGACACCACACTTCTGAGCTTCAGATAAGCTTTTGAGAAAAAGTGTATTTCACACACAGATAAAACCAAGATGAAACACAATGCAAGCACTTTAATGTCATTTCTGGTACCCACTTGTTACAGATTGACTTAGAGCAGACATGACTATTGCTTTTAAGTTAACTACCACACCAAGTTTCATTACTGCAGTCAGAGCTGGTATGAGACCCATGGTTCAGTCCCAAACTGCTTGCTCCAAGAGTGCCAAAAACCTGCCAGTTCAAGTACGCAGGACAGGGCAGATGTGCCAATAACCCCTCCACGACATTCCTGCAGGTCAAGTCAAGTATCCAGAGCACACTGGAAAAAAACCCTAGGCAGATCTGAGCACTGGTTTAAGGATCAATAATTCAGCTTTGCTACATGACAGCAGACATACTGCCAGCAGTTTCGCTTCTCAATTCTAGTCACAGGTAAGAGTAAGCCATCACAAAAAGCCAAACTGACTTTGTGACAAGTGGTGTCACTGCTTGACTAGCTGGAGCTGGGCTACACTTGCCGTGGTGTAACCAAAGACCTGCTGTTATAATCTTAAAGTGCAGCTGCTACTTCAAGCTTTCAGTGGAACATGAAAGGATAGCTACAGCAGAGGGCAAGACTGCCAGCAGATTCCCTCTTCAAGCACCAAGTCTTGCCTGGAAGGTAACACAGAGAGGTCCAAATGTGACAATAATACCAGAAACAAGTATGGCAAGGCAGAACTTTGCAGAACAAGCAGGAAAACACGTTACAACACCTCTGAAATAAACTGAACATCAGACAAGAGAGCTAGATCATGTGCGGAAACAAGGGACCTCGAAATTCAGGTTCAAGAGCTAATGCAAAAGAACTGGAGATCAGCACGTCTGGATGTCTGGAAACATAAGCATGTTAATCCTGGAGCACTAAATCGGTGTTTCTAGTAATTAGGAGTTTAGAATTACATCCCCAAGAATGATGAAAATGAAATTCAGCATTAAGATGACTCTACAAGGCAGAAATACAGAATCCCATCGCTGTCTGTTAAAGGCAGAGGAATGCTTGTCAAAGATTAAAAAGACAACTGAGATGTCCAGTAAGCTCTACAAGCTACTCACAGTGATCATCGTTCAAGCACTTATTTGTATGTCCTCAAAAATGTTCCAAAAATCAGACTCAAAGCTGACTCTTAGCAAGTTGAAAGTGACTATCACATAGTGCACACCAGGCTAAAGCAGTGATTAATAAGGCATTTCCTATGAGCCAAGACTCTACAAAGGGATGCACTGCAGACAGGCCATGTTGTCACTGTAGAAAGTTTAAACAGTCCTTTTCTAGGCACAGAGAGCAATCAATCCTGTTGGCTAGGTTAAGCGAGTTTTAAGATCACATTCCCTCTTCCCCACAGTGCTCATCCAAGAGTATCTTCATTACATCAGAACTAAGAAAAATCCACACAAGCCGAGTCGTATGTACAAAGGAATCGGGTCTGAAAATACTTATCTAAGAATCACAGTAAGTTGCTTATTGACTCTGAACAAGACAAAGCTTAAAACCGAAAACCACGCAGAGCTTTGATGCAAGCTTAACATACAGGTATGAAGAGTGCTGCACTGTAATTCCACAGTCAGAAGTGTGATGTCAGAATACCCACAGTATAAGATTACATAGAAAGTCACCAAGTTATATTATATTGCTTGTTACCTACCTGTACGCAGTCGGCAATGAGAATCTTGGAGCAAGCAGGAATACTACATCCGGGTCCTAATGTCCATTGCCATTTGTGGTACTACGTTCCTCACAGTTATGAACTGCAGAAATGCTGGCTAAGTGCAGTTATGTAGCAGGCCACTAGTTATAAGTGTAAATTGCAGTCTCAAAACTCCAGCAAAGACTTGCTGCCACAGTAAATGGTTGCCAAGGAGAAGCCAAGAATTTTTCTACCACAAAAATACCACAAAATCTCAAAAGCAGTTTCAGTTTCTCATCAGCTCTATAAATGATTAGTGTCATGTGTCTACACCAGAAGATAAAGATTATTCTGCATTCATTTCTGATCAAAGTGTGAAGAATCTCTGTATAACAATACCAGTTTCTACATGCTGCAGTTTTTAGAGATCTGAGTGTCAAAATGGGCTCACAAATTTGATTAAGCAAGCTAAATTGCAATAGCCAATGTCCTTCAAGTCCAGTACAAAAATGTGTTATGTGATCCAGACTGTCCAAAAACAGATCTGGCCAACAAAGCACTTTTCTAAATGGTTTTAAAGATTCAATTATATAAATCTGGGTTTATGAAAAAAGTCCAAAACCTCCAAGGAACAGATCAAAGGAACATAACTTTCTCACCTCCCACATTTAGCAGATTTTAAAGTTGACATGTTTGCCAGCTTTTAAGACACCACCTTAAAAAAAAAGGCTTGAAAAAGAAGTTGGCTAGTTAATTGTATGCCTTTTTAATACATGCAACTCAAAGCAGAACTTGTTTTAGAAGTTCTGCTTCTGCAGCTACAACAAAGCCAGATTTAACCCAACTTTCAGATGTTTTGAAAACTGCCAAATCTTTCAGTAGTTACTCATCATGGTTTTGCAACTCAGCTATTTTTAACACCTAGCAACGGGAGATTACGTACAAAACAGGGGTACCAAAAGACAACCTCTGTAAGGTACAAGGACATCAGCATCCTTCACTCTTCCAAGTTACAGAACTACAAAAGAACATACTTTAGGATATGCACCAGCATCTCTTTAATAAAGAATGACATGTAATCTGAAAAATAAACTGAAAAAATTAATTTAATGTTTATGTTCAGAAATCCCCATCTCAGACACCTTCACCTTCTGTGGGTGTCCCACGAACACCCTCCACAACACATAGGCGTTGGTTAATACTACTTCAATAAAGCAAACTGCATCAGTACTGCTGATTTTTAAACTAAGTATCCAATACAAGTACTCCCAAATACTTGCTATGCCATTTAGGAACTGCCAATTGGGAATTTCCTGAAGAGCAATTCAGTGTTACCAACCCCAAACTTTTCTGAGAAAATAAGCAGCATTCACCAAACAAGCTGAGTCACTCTTTAGTGCACTTGATGTTCCAAGTCGGTGTTACCCAGTATCAACACTTCCCAACAGGCCTTTTTTTCAGTTAAGGAGTAATAGCACTTGCAGCAAGTACTTCAAGAGGGACCACCTGCGCTCTAAAATACTGCAATCTGAAACCAAGTTTTAACCACAGAGAAAATTTAGTATAGAATTTAGAATTAGCCAATGCTCAGCACAAGGAATGGGAAAGATCTTGGGAAAGAATTAAAGCTACTCACAGAATGCTCAGTAGTTGGGGAATCATGTGAAGGTACAGCCAAACTAAGTTTACCTACTTTGTGCCAATGCAGGATATGTCAACCTGCTTAACACCAAAGTATTTTACACTGGGAAATCATGTTCCCAGCCTAGCTGGTACAATGTAATAATAACCAAAGAAACTACCTTATCAGTGAGTCCAGAATGTTCTGAAATTCTTCTGGGGCTTAATAAAATGAACAGCAAGCTAATGAATTCATCAGATCTTCTACAAAAAAAACCTTAAAGGGAGTTTATTTGTACTGTGAAGTATTAACTCTTAAACTCCAGATTCAGATACTACTTTTGATGCATTATCTCCAAACATCAATAAAAGCAATAACCATCATGCAAGCAAGCTGATTTCTGTATTTTACATACAGGTATTAGGATTTGCCCACCAGCTACATGATTTAAGAATAGTTCCTGCAGTCCCCATAAAACAAATGATTGTATTCTAACTAGGCAAATTAGTCCACTCAGTTAGCATGAGGACATAAGCAAGTTAACCTTCATCACTACAGTAACACTTCTAGTCTTTTTGCCAAGCAGTTTCAGGTAAGTATACAATACGGAGCAAGGCCAGATCCTGTAATCTCAAGACAGCTTAAGAGCATATAAATATCACATTAACAATCCTTCAGTTAGGAAGTCAGTCAATACAAGTCATTCTATCAATTTAGTTTAAAATAACCATTGCTAGTCTTCTGCTTAAAGTCTTTAGAAGATTCCAAGCAGTAACTGCCAAGGTGGTAAGTGCTACCAACCCACCACCCATTATCCAGAGCTAAAATAGGATCATTACATACTGCACAGCTTGCAATGTAGCTTGATTTAGAGCATCTTGCAGCACTTGCAAGATTTCCATTTGCTTCCTTATTGCAGCACAATTAATGCTCAAAAAAAGATCCATACCTACTGCAAAGTTAGGCTACTATTTGACCCAATCTTAAGAGAGAGGCATTTTGGGAACAGATCTCACTCTTCCCTGCAGTTCCACACCCTGGTCTAGTTTGACCTCTACTCGAAGACTCTCAGTTTACTGCAGAAGGTGTGGTTTTAGCCTCATTGTGTTTAACCACGAATGGCAAGAAGAGCTACTACATTTAGTTTTCTATTTATTTGAAGCACAGTAAAAAAAAGTTGGTACACTTTGGGAATTCAGTGGCACAAGGTACACTGCCATCAAGTTAGGGACGTTATACATCAAAAAAAACAGCTAAGTTTGTTTTGAAACACTGCATTACATAATTAAATTGTACTCGCCCAAACAGACCACTTACAAATATTAGGTCAGTAAGTTTTCTAACATCCATAAAAACGTAGCTTTCTTACTAAAATGCAAGAATTAAAAAGTTGGTGTCTAAACAAGACAGACAAAAAACAAACTGGAATGAAACTACAGGTCACATCTAAAATCGGGGTTTTTTGTTTGGGCCTTCATATTCTTCTCTCCCTCTACCATATCCTGTAGGTGTTCCAGGCCCCATTCCTCTAGGACCCTGGCCACCCACAGGCCCCGCACCTCCCTGCCCAAAGCGCTCAGGACGCTATTGGAACAGAATTAACAGTTCATTATATGTAGTTGATGTCCATGTGTGTTAAGTATATATTTTTAGAAGGTTCCGTAGTCAAGGTTCGTCGATACAATCACCATTGAGCCGATCCACAGGTACCGGGAACATAGAAAGGAAAAAAGGGTAATTTAAAAATTAGTTTATTGTAATACATGCCTTGAGGTATGTTCCCACTTGATGCATTCTCATACATCTGTTACAAAGAACAGATCCTCCCTGCAGTGCTAGAAACGTAAGCATTAGTGCAGATGTGAATTAACAACTTTTCCAAATGAGCTCTAGCAATTTTCAATCAAGTTAATGCAAATAGCTTGCAAACTTCTCACCTTTAGTGCAGTAAAAGCTTAGATTCCATCACTGTCATTTCCAAGTAAGCCTAGCCAGAGAACGTATCTTCAGTTCACTGAAGTATGAGCTGACATTCATAAAATGTCATTGTAAACAGAATGCCTACTCACCAGTTAATGGCATGTGCTGCAATAGAGACCATGTGCTTTTCAAGATGGGGTTAAGATTACGGTCTGCTGACTAAACTGCAGAGGCCTTAGGCAGTAACCAGAAGTGATTGTGAGCACTACTGGATTGCAAGAAGAAAAACAAAAAGTGTGAAAAAAGCTAGTGACCAGTGATTTAGCTGTACCTAACCACCACAATGCTCGAGCAAAGGACACTCCGGAACTGCTGCTGGAGAAGACACAAACGTGTTCAAAGAGCTATTTATCCAGTGTTTCCAGTTAGAACTCTGCACAAAGGGTTGTGTGCATCCATTCCCACCCCGCCTTCACCACAAGCTCTTGGAAAATTCACAACTTCACAGCACTGAAAGGTTTCACACCAAGATGTAAAAGCTGCATCGCCCTGCAATAAAGCAGAGACTTCAGGTATTTTTCACTAGTACCTCTAGTTGCATGTATTTCATTTAGTTACTGTCTGAGTAGGTGTGATCAGCATTCAACCTACAGAACTGACAAATTATAAACTCAAAGACAGCTTTAAACTTTCATTTCAGGCAAGTTTTCCCACTACCGAGTATAGAACAGTGGTAGGTTGGTTGTTACAATAAGTATCTGAAACTGAAAATCCACACCTCAAGCTCTTGACTTCTGAAAGTCAGTCTGAATTCTTCCAAGAAAGGAACTTCATAGGTTCTTTCTGCCTAATTCACAGCAGCTTGAGCTTTTCTTCAATTCGGTTTAAAAAGTATTGGCCCAGTAACTGTGACAGCACTGTGTGGCAGAGATCCCCATCCTAAGAAACTCAAGGCAGGTAAACCATCTTACTGTCACGGTTTTGACCAAAGCACGTTTTCAAGCGTTACACAAGTTCAGCATGCACCTGTACCATGATTGTACACAGCATTCACCACAGACTGCCTAACTGCTTACGGGAAACTTAGGATCTGCTTCAATATCAGTAGATTAGATACACTAAGGCCAACAGCACTGTCTACTGAATCACTGATGCTCTGAAATGTTATCATTCTGAAGATATGATTCCCCCAAAAAACAGAAGATTCCTGACAAGCTACTATGGTAGCTCACCACATTAAGCCAGAGGCCTAAGCCCACCCAAAAATCATTTAGTTCAGCTTGTGCTACAGAGTGTACACCCTTTCAGGAGGGTGAAAGCACAGTCACATTGCCACCTAAGCCAACAGTTTCCCACCCTACCCATTAAGCATTTCTTTAATCTACATCCATACTGCTTCAGTGTGGTAACACCAAGCCGGCTCAAAGCCCAGTTACACATATAGTGTGTCAAAAACAGCACACTTCGGAAACATACCTCGGAAGGTGAGATATGCTGTAGCTTTATCAAACTACCTACAGAGTCATGCCCAACATGGGAAAAGAATGGGCTATCATTCCTTTGTGAGATAGGAACCACAAAATGGCTACAGTCAAGGACGACTGGAACAGGCCTAAAGCTAAACCCCAGTATTCCTGCTCTTCTACAGCAAACATCAGCATACAGAGTAAGTGATATGCTGTTTACCATTGATTGCTTAAGTTAATCTGCTGCTTAAATAGACATGAGCGCAGATTCTGGAGATAGCATATCCTTACCAACATGTATCGATCCTAACTAGGCTTGGAAGGGCCAAAATAAATGCAGTGTTACGCGTTGGAAAGAACAAAAATCTCTCTTGCCCATTAATACAGAAAGTGAAATTACTGAAAAGCTACATTATGTGTTCCCATCACGAAATCTGTCATTCACTAGAATTTATAAAAAAATCCTTCCAAGCCCAACAGTGACGCACAATTTCCCAAGTCCAATGAAGTCACAGTTAATTGCAAATACGCTGAACAGCACCTCTGAATTCACTTCCAAACAACTTCCGACTGTGTAAACTACCATAATGGTTAAGAACTAATCTACCAAACTGCCACTCTAGTCTTCGTGTTAAACACCTGACAAGAAAGCCAGCAGCAAACAGTGAAATTACACAACCATCCGAACACTGGTAGAGAACTCGATTCCCAACCACAACATTTCCCTTGTACTAAGCTAAAGCCACCACAGGATACATTACCATGTCACTTCCCATCATAGAACCACTCATGGCTGCTTGGCCAACTCCTGGATTAGCTTCATAACCTATGCCGCCACCACCTCCGAGAGGTGGGAATTTCTGGGCTGCAGAAGCATAAGGATCTAAGGAAGAGAAATACATAATCATATTCTGATGCTTTCTAAGTTAGCCACAAAAAGTAATCATTTAAGAATTCTTTACCTCCCATGTTCATTGTGGTGGCACCACCCATCCTCATGTCTCTCTCCCTCTGCATGGAAGAAACAACTTTTAGCACAGGTATCAACTACTGAAGTCTATACCTTTCCAGGAGATAAAGCACATGTACAGCCAGCTACAACCCTTTCACCTACACAAAGGCAACACGTTACCTAACCTAAAAGAAGCAAAATGCATCGATCTTGAAAGTACACCCAGAAAAATCCTGAACATGATAATGCATCCACAAAACAGCATGATTTCACTTACTGGATCCATGTAACCCATTCTACTGTAATTCTCTTCCCTCTGTCTTCTCATTTGTTCTTCCATCTCCCGCTGACGTATCATCATCTCCTCCTCTCGCCTGCGACGCTCCTCCTCCTGCCTGATCACCCCAAAGCAGACTGTTAAAACCCCGGAGTGCAACACATTCACTCATCAACATCACTTGCATCAGCAATTTAAAAGGCACCAAGTGATTGCACTTAAGCAAAAAGAGATGCTCTATGTTGCTCAAGTTCTTGAGGAGAAACTTACACTGCAGTTCAATTTCTCATGCACAAAGTGAAGCAGCGATGGTGTTTCTTGAAAAATAAAAACCTCCATATAAGTAATTGGGAAAAAAAATAATGAAACAAATGTAACTTTGAAAAACAAAAACAAACAAAAAACCAAAAACAAATCCCATGAAAGCCAAACCAACCTCAGCTGAATTTCCTTGCGTTTCTGCATTTCTTGATTATGGAGTTCTTCCATACGCCTCAACTCTTCCTGACGCCTCATGAGGTCTGCAGAAATGAAGCCCTGTCAGCAGCTATTTCACAAACTCGTGCCAGATTTACACTCAGATTTGGGAGAGATCAGCCTCAGCAGCACGATGGCAGACAGCCATGCTCCAAGTGTCACTGATTGTAACAACACCTCATTTAAATAAAAATTGAGAAACTATCACTTGCTCTTTAAGCCCAGAATTCTCAAGTTAGCAGAGGAAGCATGACTTTATTCATGAAACCATCAGCCAGCCATTTAATCTAGCACTGAAAGCAAAGAGATGATCTAGAATCCACAACCAATTACCTTGCCGCAAAAGGTTTGCCTGATGCTCATGATAAGCATCTTCCATCTCACTTTCAAGTTTGTCCTTGGCATCTTTCATGTTTTTTGCTACTTGCTCTCTCTGCTGTTTTTCCATTTCATCTAAAGATTTCCACCTCTGGGAATATTCAAATTCAAAACTGCCAGGCTGAGCAAAGCGGGGAGGAGTCTCTCTTTCCCTGCAAAAGGAAGATGCTCAGTCAGACTGGGTAAACCTGGAATCTGAAGGTCAATTAAAAAAACACAAGCAGAAGAGCAGGATTATCAGGAAACAGCACAGGAGCCCTGAACATACAACCTCAGAATTATGTGATAGGAGACTTGAGAGAAAATGCTGGTAACAGTGCAGCACCGTTTTACACACTTAAACAGCAGCATTTCACGTAAATCCTGTGACTACCACAGCAATAATGGAGACTCCTGCACTGTCACACCCAAGCAGATCTTCCCACTCACAGTTCTACTGCATGTTTATCTTATCTTCTTCCTTAGATACTCCACTGCTAGCAACTGCCAAGGGCCAAATACTCAAACAGGACAGCCCTTTGCCCAAGTACACAGAGCTGCTCATAACAGCAGCATATGGAGAGATGATTTTTGGCAGTGCCAACTTACGCAAAGCACTACATGTCAAAGGCAAGTAACAATCTTCACTTTAACTTGAACAGCTTTCAAACTGCTTGAGGGCCAACAGTTCATTTTGTCATATAAAGAATCTGGAGTCGAAGACTCAGTAAGTAAGGGAACAAAGCTTGGGAAGTTCAAAAGCTTTCCATACATTAGCAATGGAAGGCATCTCAGCATTTTAGGAACACCATACTGATGTGCAGTGTTTTCAAAGATACTGCCTCTAAACTGAGTTTTTGATCAAAACTAGCAATTCTGAACACTTTTTCATACAGACAAGACAGACTGGATCTCTTCCCTGCGCTCCCTTTTATGATCCAGGAAAATAAAAGCATGCTTACAACAAACAGGTTCAACAGAATCAAAGAATCATAGAATAGTTAGGGTTAGAAAGGACCTTAAGATCATCCAGTTCCAACCTCCCTGCCACGGGCAGGGACACCTCCCACTAAACGATGCAATACACACATCCTAATTTAAACCTGCTACTTCAGAAGACTCTTATCTACTCTTTTACACTCAGTGGTCAGCCTCCTGAGGCAAACCTGGAGGCAGCTGGTTTTTATTAATCATGGAATGAGTTAAAGTTTTACTTAATTCCTCATTTCACACCACAAACATCCGTGTGTAAGTTCTCTATGAGACCATCAATATGAAATGCACCATGAGATGGCAGTTCTCAGCAGGATGAGCAAACAGTTGAAGTCTGCTTTGCTATATATACCAAAACCATCTGTTATTGAGCAGCTATTTAAGCCTTTACTGTTTCTTTGCGATGCAGTGTAGAAAATTGCTTTGGAAATGCTTAGTGAACATACTAAGCAAATCTGTACGTTATGTTACCTGAAACCAAACTGCCACCAAAAAACCAACAAGAACTAAAAATACTACTCAAGATTCAAAGCCTGGTTCTGAAACACTACTCCATCTCCTTTAAAGCCCAGGACAACACTAAATACATCATCTACATATGCTTAATACCAAAAAATAGTGCCTACTTTTGATACATTGGGTTCTTCTGAGCAAGCTTTTCTGGAAGACCATCTTCATCATCCAGTTGTTCCAACGGTTCCACAATAACTGGCCTAGGAGTGCTGAACAAAAAACACTCGCTTTACTTTTCCATCAGAATCTCCACTCTGAACAAGTGATAGCTGACAGCTTTAGTCAACTCAAAACTCCTCAACTGCAAAATACTTACGTCGTCAACAAAAACACTCCTTCAGTACACCGTTCAAAGGCTTTCCTTGCAGCTGGCTTTGATGCAAACTCAACAATGCCTTTTCCTGTTGATCTACCTCGATCATCTACAATCACAACCGCTCTTTCCACTGGACCGAACTGGGAAAACGCTTCCTCCAGCAACTCGTTGGACACATAGGGTGAAAGATTACGCACTGAGAGAGCAGCAGCATGGGTGGCAAACCGAACACGAAGCTGACGACCCCTCATGGGGGTATCATCCAGTTCTGCCTTCGCAATTTCTGCAAGAGCTCTGGATTCCTAAGGGAAGTTTTAAGACCCGGTCTTAGAAAACCGGGCTGTAGATTACTATTTAGGGGGAATTAAACGGGTGAAACTAATACAACGAAAGCCTACCAATTTAATGAATCCAAAGCCTTTCCCCTTGTTGATAAAAACCTCTCCTGGCTCCCCGTATTTGGCAAACAGTCTTTTAAAGTCTTCATCTGTTATATCAGCAGGCAAATTCCCAACAAACAAGCGGCAACGCTGAGTATAGGTCTTCTCCCCAGGTCGCCTCAGAAGAGAGAGGTTTGCTTTAAATCCCTATAAAGAAGCAGACCAGTTCGAGCCACCACCGCCAAGACGCGGCGTTATCCCGCTAGGACACCGGAGCGCCGCCAATACAATCCCGCGCTGCCACAAACCCCTCGGGGTCCGCAGGCCCTGAGGGAACGCTCTCGGGCCGCCCGCGCTCCCCTCCACCACCTCCACCGGGCCCCCCGTGCTCCTCCCCTTAAGATGGCGGCTGAGGCGCGCAGCCGCCGCCATCTTGTGGCTCGGGAAGGGGGAAGGGGCCATGACTCACCTCGTCCGAGAGCTTTTCGCTGCCGCCGGCCGGGCCCTGCTGCGAGGAGAGGCTCTGCTGTCCCTGGTGCTGCTGTCCGCGGCCGCGCTGCTCTCCCCCCGGTCCTCCGCGGTGCCCCGGCCCGCCCTTGTGCGGCCCGCCGGGCCCCTGCTGGGGGCCACCCGGTCCCTTGGGCCCGCCGCCGGGAGACTGTCCTTGTCCTTTCTTAGGGCCGCCGGCCGGAGTAGGGCTGGGACTCGGCTTGGGCTGCGCCTGCCCACCCGGGCCGGAAGGAGTCGAAGAAGGTGTCGACACCGGGGGCTGCTGCTGCGGCGTCTGCCCCGAGGGCAGCGCGGACGACGGAGGCGCTCCGGGGCCGGCCTGGCTGCCGGCGGGCCCCGCTGTGGTGGCGGCTGCCGAAGAAGAAGAGGAAGGCGGAGCAGAGGTCGACGCGGGCGGCTTCGGAGGCTCGGGCTTCGGGCCTCCGCCCGGCGGGCCGCCCGGGCCCTGCGGGCCACCCCCCATAGGGCCCCGGTTCTGGCCCATACCCATGCCGGGCGGCGGAGAGCGGAAATCGTGATTGGGGCCTCCGCGGCCACCGCCTCCACCGCGCCTGTGGAAGCCGCCTCCACCGCCGCCACGGCTACGGAACCGATCCCGCGACATGGTGATGGTGGAGAGAGGAGAAGAGAAGAGATGCTCCGGCCGCGACTGCCGCTCCTCAGAGCCCGCTGCGCAAAATGGCGGCGAGCGACGGGGCCTCGCCGCCGCCTTTGTCCGCCCCTCATATAGCTTCCCGCCCCCGGAAGCCTCGCCCCCCGCCTCGGCCGCGCGGGCGGACGGCTGCAGCCACCAATCGAGTGTCTCTGTTCCGCTACCTCCTGATCCCATTGGTAGGAAGCCTGCCCTCCATCAATTGGCCCGTTTAACCGCCGACGGGGCTATCCGTTACCGTCCCGCCTGATGATTGGGCAGTTTGATCGGCGGGCGGCGAAGGCGTGAAAGACACCCGACTTCCGATTGGCTGCCCGCGGTGTGCGGGCCCCGCGGTGTGCGGGCCCCGCGGTGTGCGGGCCCCGCGGTGTGCGGGCCCCGCGGTGTGCGGGCCCCGCGGTGTGCGGGCCCCGCGGTGTGCGGGCCCCGCGGTGTGCGGGCCCCGCGGTGTGCGGGCCCCGCGGTGTGCGGGCCCCGCGGTGTGCGGGCCCCGCGGTGCGGACGGAGGCGCTGGGCCTTAGGGCACCCCTGGCTGAGCCCACACAGGCTTCGGCTCGAACAGTGCCAGATCAGTGTCTGTTAAGGTAAAGCTATTTGTGTGCTTTTGGCACAGTCGGCAACCCCTGCTCCGGCGCTGACAGCAAACCTGATGTAAAACACCCTATGTACTCATTCAAGAGGGGTAGTGGCAACACAGGTCGTTTTCACTCCATCGTGGTTGAAAAGCAAGCTCCCTGTCAATACTCTCAATGCTCTGTCTCCTTGGCTGACAAAGCGGGTGTCAGTTCCCCAAAATGTAAAACTCAGTAGGAAAATAAGGCAGTTGTGGTCACTGTATTCCTTGTTCTCACTGTATTCCTTATTCTAACACAAAAAACGAACCCAAAGTACCCCCCATCCGTTTAAGGTTTCCAGTGCATTGCAATGGAGACACCAATGGTACAACATGACACTTTTGTACTTTCACTTCAGGAGGGTTTCGCTCCATCCCGCTCCCGAGCTCCTTCTGATGTTTCACATTCGGTTTTGGGTCTGCAGAACCAAACTCCACATGAAACCCAAGCGAAAGCCACAGGTTTGGTTTATATACACAAACCCCTGTAACTGCTGTATTGCCCTGGCAAAACATCACTAAGTCCCGTAAATACCTGTGAAGCTCCGGGCAGCAAAAGGGCTGACTTCATACCAAAGCCAGCTTCCCTGTGGGTTTACACTTTCCAAGCAAAAATGTGCTATAGATCGATCCTTCCCCCAAATCAGCACTGTCCCTATGACTTCGCCCACCTCCAAGCACAGTAGAAGGGGAGCCCCACGCTGCTGTAAAATGGATTCTCGCCAGATGTCAGTCCCTCTCTGCGAGCAGTAAATACTTCCACCACGAGGTGTCTCAGAGGTTAAAGCGCTGGAAGAAGAAATTTGGGACGGGCTCTTGCTGCACACAAACCTCTGGTCGCCTCGCTGTCACACCTCGCTGCGTCTGTTCAGGAAGCAGCAAAAAACACTGCGTGTAAAAGGGCTGGTTTCACCTTTGTTGTGCCCCAAGTATAGTGAACTGTATAGTAAGGAGTTGTTCATTTTCAGCATCCTGGGGAAGAAATAAAGATAATTCTGCTCTCAGTCCTGCGGAAATCTCTTCAACTCTCTGAAGTCCACAAAGTGGCTTTGAATTTCCACGTACCTAGTAGAGGCCAGGATTTGATTATGTTTTGTAACTGCAATATAAGTGTTTATCCTGGGCTTGAAATCAAAGGAACATTGATGTCGCTATGAGGACTTGAAATAAAAATGACCTCTGGTAACAGTCACCTGTTTTGTAAATACTCACATTAGGCAGCTTGCTGTTTCCATACCAAAACAAACATGGAAGAAAGCCCACAAGCTGTTCTCCCCAGTGTGTTCCACCGCAAATAAACCTTGTGTCCAGACTGGAAACCCTTTATGACAACTGCGATGCTATTTAGAAGCAAGCTCTGTGATATTTCTCCATACTTCATATTGATCTGTTTGTGGGGATGTTTAGTGCACACACACACAAGTTTCGTTTCATAGCAGCTGTTGGGAGAATGAAAAAAGTAGGGAGAACTCAAGATCTTTCCCTCCTCCAGAATATTAATATCTACTTATAACACCAATGTTATTACTTCTGAAGATTCTTCATACTGTGCAACTAATCTACAAAAGCGAATTAAGCCATGATAAGAAGAGATGGAGGAATATATCAAAGAGGGAATCAAGCTGCCACTGAGGTGTCTGAAGTCAGGAACGTCTCCGCTGCCACCCAGCAGAAAGGCATGGCTCTCAGCAGGTGGTTGATTTAGATCATTTTCCCTTAAACCTTTCCCTCCTCCTCTCAATGTAAATAAAAGACTGGCAAGAAGATATCTGCATTATCTCTATATTATTAATTGCAGATTGCAAGAGGGAAGAGCAGCATGTGTCCAACCTGCTAATTAAGAATAATTACCCCATGAGGGTCTGTAAGTGACCTGTGTACAAACAGTAAAAGCTCATGAATCACAGTTATCATGTACCACCACTAAAGAAGCAATTAGATGAGGAGTGATTAAGTTGTGAGGAGATGCTATGTCTGCATTCCCCAGGGATTTCTGACCAAGAAGGAAACAGTTTAAGGGCTGTTTGCACAAATTCAGGTATGTCACAGAACTAGAGATGCTCAGGAATTTTAAGAATCAGGAATGAAAGGAAGGAGTGGACAGGGAATGAGAGCAGGGAGGCATCTAGAAGGTGCAGGCTAGCATGCTTACCCTGCTGCAGCTCCGCCAGTCAAGTCCATGGTGACTTGGATAAACCAATCTCTGCAGAATGGCTCCAGTATCCTAGAGCTCAACACAGTTTCATGAATAACAGTGTCACCTTTCATAGAACAAATGAGGAAGCAAAATGCCTCCAGCCACATCTGGTACATAACGCTGGAGGCAGGATGGAAGGAGTGGCTAATAGCTGCTGTGATGGTGATTCAGCTGCACAGCAGAGCTCTCAGCAACCTCCCTGTGATGAGAGTTCTCTTCCTCCTGCAGTTTTCACTCCCTCCATGAACACTAAATCTGCTCTCCAAGAGGTTTTTTCTGTATACCATAACGGATACGCCTTTTTTAGAAGGCCATTTTTTAACCCAGATAAATGAAAGTAATGCAGGGCCAGATAAGAGATTAGAGTGAAAGGCAAGCAAATTGAGAGGCTGAAAGAAGGGATGAGGGGTTGATTGTCTTTGCACAGTAACATCATTGATTTCAGTGGATGTAATCTTGATTCCTAATGGAACAAACCAGATCAGAATCAGGCTTAAGAGTCTACAATGAAGGCAGTATTGGATTTGCAGGAAGTCTGCTGTCTGAAGCACAAATTCACAGTTGTGCTGGAGGCTGTGCTCTCCCAACCTGGAAGGGATAGAGTTCAGGATTTTTCATTTCTGATTTCTCTGAACTAAATTAAGTTATTAAATGCCTTAAGTAGCAGGAGTTTTGAGTCCTCTGTCAAAATCCAAACTAGCATCAAAGTCACTGGAATGACTGCTCTTTCCTTCCCCTGGCTGCCTGTGTTCTCCTCTCTGGGCAGTAGCTGTGTTCTGCAGTGGGCTTTGATGCTTGCACACAGTGTGCATGCCTGCTGAAGGCACACTTGAGCATATCAAATCTGTCTTCCAAGAGCCCTCTGTTTCCAGTGAAGGTAATTAGAGTTAAGGGTGCTTATGGCCTTGCAGAAGCACTCAGCATAGTTGTACAACAAAGCCATCAAGCTACACGTTTCCTTGAGCTGTGGAGAGAAACAAGATCTGCATCACTGTCCCTGGAAGTGTTCAAAAAACATGTAGATGAGGCTCTTTGTGACACGGTTCAGTGGTGGCCTTGGCAGTCCTGGAATAACAGTTGGACTTTATGCTCCTAAAGGTCTTTTCTAATCCACTTGATTCTGTGATTCTATGACAACTAAAATTTCTCCAGCTGCAGTTAACAGCATCCATTGCTTCTATTGAGAGAATTTAAAATGTCACTGAGAATAAGTATATGACAAGAATGGGAGGTAAATGCTAAAGAGAATCAATCCTGTTCTTCGTTCTCACCGACAAGGCAAGAGCTCAACAGGAAACGGATACATCAGCTCTGCAAGAACACCAGCAGTTCTGAACTCCACTTCTAGTTAATGTTTGGCTATGCAAAGAATGTGAGTAGAGCAGGAAAAGCAAGTAGCCTCACAATGCTGGATTTCATCAGGCTGCATGGGCTTTCTTAACAGCTTCAAAACTGGCAATGTCTTCTCTGTGCACTTTTTGGAATCCACTGGTATTTCCAAAACATAAACTCACACAAAGAGGGATCATTGGAAACATACAGGAGACAATCATGAGGAAATCAGAAAACCTTTTTTTGCATTGTATAAAAATAGTAGATGTATTCAAAGAAACATTTGGCAAAAGTGATGTAGTCACAGCATGAAATTCAGGATGGTGTTAAAAAGCAGCAACCTTTTGTAAATGGGCACTCTTATGTAACCTACAATGAAGAATCAAGAGGCAACATCTGTGACCCCAAATAGCCCAGATTTTGCAAAAGTCTTAATCACTCTTTTTTTTTTTTCTTTTCAATTGTTTTTGCACCTTATTATAGCAAGTAATACCCTGGAAACCTCACTGCATTAAAAATAATACCCTCTAAACATCATAGTATCACACTGTGCGGCAGAGCCTGCCATTGGTCCGAAACAACGTGTCACTGAGGTCTTACTAATCTCACCCTGACTTACTGTGGGTGCTCAGAGGGGGCAGCTTCTTGCCAACACCTACTCTTCCATTGCTGATCAAAGGTGCACAAGCGCTGTGTCGCAGGAAGGACATTTATGTGGTGTGATGTTTAAATTTTCAGTAAGGAGAAAAGAACAGATGAAAAACCAAAAGCAAAGACAGAAAAACAAAGAGAAAAATCATTATTTCCTCTCTTGTGCCATGACACAAGACCCTGCTATGAGCCTTGCCAATAAATCTCTCCTGGTAGCACAAGAAAGGTGTGAAAATAGCTAGAAAATAATTAATGACTGTTTACTGCAACAAAGATGAGCTTTCTGCTTGTTCCCTATGCCAGCCTCCACCTGCACTCTGCTATGGACTAAAAGCATCAATGTCTGGAGGATGTAGGCAGCTGATGGCCTACAGTTAAACACAGTTCTCTTCTCCCTCTGGGTTTAATGCTTCTGCCATAAACTTTTCCACAACAGATCAACCAGTACAAAAAATAAGCTTCAAAAGTACTGCAAGAAACAGTAACTTGTGGATGAGTACTGACAGTTTTGAAGGCTTCAGAATAAAAAAGACTGAGAGTCACTGAGGCAGCATCAGCTGTTTGAAATACAGAATCAGGCATGGAAGTGTAGAAACCATGTTTGCACATGATGGTCACTATCTGTTTAAATATTTTATGATGTATGCAATGAAGCTCCTTCCTCCCTCTTGACTCTGTGATTTTAGTAACCAGCATTCTTCTCATTATCTGTGTTCTGGGGTTATTTTCCCATTTCCAGGGGGTTGGACAGTGACAATGAATGAAAACAATTTCCGTTGTACTTATAACCAGACTCACTTTGGGGCTCTGAGTTTCTGAACTGCCATATTTGGTGTGCAACAACTGATGTCTGGCATGTTTAGAAAAAAAAGCCTGTGTTATTTAGACTTTAAAAGCAGACACAGAATAAATTTGTAATTATTGTGATTAGAATAAAAGCATGATTGCACTGAACTTAAATCCCGGTCCAAATTTCATATCCACCCACCCAGACAGAAATAAAACTTCATAATTAATACCGGAACATTCCCGTTACAAAAAGACACTATTAATTATTAATGCTGCTTGGACTTCTTCCTAGCTGTTTACATCTTTTTACCCTCCAGTTCATGGGGTGCTGAGGGTAATGCAGCATGTACAAATAAACCCCTCAGAGACGTGGAAGTGACTGCTCCTGCACGCAGCAGACCTGCTCCTGGATGTTCTTATCAAGCAAAGTACAGAGGTGCATTTGCTCGCACGACCAGAGATGGAATATTCTCTTTGGAGTTCAGCTTCCTCCTTTCATCCCACCCACCACCAGACACTTCCTGACATTTCTCCTGCAGGCAGAACAAGGCAACTGCCCTTTTTTTTTTGCCTTCTGCAAGGCTGTTCCTTCAGTAACCTGTGGGTGGGTGGTGGGGGAAGGGGATGTTAATCTCAACAGCAAACACAGCCGAACAAGTCTGGGACGTGAGGGGGAGTTTGAGGACGAAAATAGGCCTCTGCCAGCCCTCCTGCGTTTGTGTGTCTATGACTAAGCACGCTGAATGCGTCGCTTTTTAAAACTTGGCTTTTGTCTTTCCTTGTGCTTCGTTGTTTCCAAGCCTCCTGCTCCCCTTTGTCCTCGCAGCCCCAGGGGACCTCGCAGAGGCAGGCCCCTTGCATCACCAGTGCCAGGGAAATGCAAATCCTGCCTGTGAGCCAGCTCCGTCTGCTGAGGGGGACAAAGCCAAAGCTGCTCCAGAGCTGGCAGACAAGCCCACCTTGCTGCTGCTCCTGCAACAGCCTGTGTTCCCCCGGTCTGCTCAGGCTCCAGAGGAGAACTCCAATAGCAAGTGGTTTTCCATTGCAATACTCACTGGTTTTGCTTATGCCTTTACAGCCGTGTTTTGGCCATGGTGTGTCTGCAGTATGGGACCAAGCAAAACTAGGAGGTTTCAGCAGTTCTGCCCACCTCTGGGGCAGAAAAGGCTGAAAAAGCTCTGGATTTTGCCCCTGAAACTCCACTGGCACATGGTTAACAGCACAAAGCACGTTTGCATAGGAATGACTTGCCAGTATAGCAACACTGGTCTGATCTATGCTGGTTCAACCTTTCCTAATGCAGTGTCTTGAAGTGAGGAGAGAGAACGCTTTGCTAACTCCCAAGTCCCATGTTTTTATGCATACACCCTATGTTGTTCCCTTCTTGGGCCCCGGATGTGGGTGCAACACAGGCCACAGCTGTGTTTCTCAGCCCCCCGTCCTATTCGGGCACTCACTGAGCTCACTGGAAAGTAAAAGAGATTATTCATTGTATTAATTGGTGTAAAGAAATTACACAGACACAGCAGTGCTGTCAGCACCTGCAACTGCAGTTCTCTGCAGAGAACCTGAGCTGGAGCAGAGGAAGGAGTGTTGAGATCTCACTACGAAGGGCTGGCTGGTTTTCTGGGTGAGCTATATACAGCAGTGCGTGCCCCTGGGTATGTGGAAAGATCATTCATCCAGTTCATTGAGCTGCAGCCTGCATGTGAAAGGAGTTTCATGCGTTGTTTTTTAAATGTCACTGTTT
Source organism: Amazona ochrocephala (assembly GCA_039720435.1). NCBI lineage: Eukaryota > Metazoa > Chordata > Aves > Psittaciformes > Psittacidae > Amazona > Amazona ochrocephala. Next base: position 6,060,487 of record CM077886.1, on the reverse strand, counting down.
TAAAGACGAATAGTCTCACGCAGAATTGTGCAGCAGATTAGAACATGGGGGCTCCAGGGGTAAATTAAAAAGCAATTCAAAAACAACACTGTGGAACAATCTTATCTTTTCTCTGCCTTATCCAGGCATTTATCAAGGTCTGTTCTGCACTAGTTATCACCGCATTATCTACATACTCTACAGTGTCTTTTTTAGCTACGTTAGTACATACGCAGTTCGTGTGGAGTCAAAAGTAAGTCAGGCCTGAACAAGCTGGAAAACATCCTGCTCTAATTCAAATGCCCTATTCAGAGAGTGGGCTGAGAGATGTCCACAGAACACACTGGGGCTGATCCAGTTTTAAATAGTCCACACACTGTCACCCCCTCATCTATCCATGGCATTAGCTTAAGCAAACCTTCCATCAGGGATAGATTCCAACAACATATGGTTGTAGTATGATCTATTTTAATGACAGGATCTATTTCTAACAAAATATTTAGGTTAGTGGTCTGAAAGCATTTTCAGTTCCATGTTTGAAGTTCAAATATTTCCATCAACTCCCTGATGTACTTAGGAGAACCATGCAGTGAAATAAAACTGTTCGTTCCTGTTAGCATGCTTGAACAAGTTCCATAAGTTTTTCATTTTATGAAATATTATGGAAATTGAGCATGTACCCTCCCAAAGTCGTAACAGTTTTGTCAAGTCTTGCAATGCTACTGGAATTCTCATGGTAATTGAGGTTCTTCTGAATGCCTGAGCATTTGGAGTTGGGATTACATGAAAACAGAGGTTTAATTAAAACAAACAAACAACTCCCCACACACATACTAAACTTCAGCCTGATAATGTGAAGGCAGTGCACTTGCTGGCTCAGAAACAGGAGGTCAACAAGAAAAAGCAAGTTTGTCCTGAAGATCTTAATTCATAAACCAGCCTCATCTTTTAAGGTCTTCCTCCTGACTTCTGGATACTTGAGTTTCTCAGCATTGTTGCTAATAGTTTAAGTAATTTATAAATATTTATATTCTAAGAGGACTATTGCCTCTTTTTTTTCTCTCTCCCTCTGGATTTTCCACCTTCCCAGAAAATCTCATTCAGAAACATGCGCACTGCCAGTGTTCAATGCACTGCCCATGCACAGCACATCAGTGCTGTTACATGCAGGCTTTTACCACATCTGTGCCTGCGCAGTGGCCTTTTCTGCACAACATTCCCAGGTCCTGCCATCTACACAGGGCACTATAGATGTGTCCAAGGGAACCTTGACATGTGGCAGCCTAAATCTAGATTATTTGTAGCTATTCAAAACCAATACCAATATAAAGTCATATTAAAATTTTTTATTGTTACTAAATTTTGTGCCCATTTAAAACATTAAAATATTAATTCTTTTCATCTGTGGCTATCTAAGGATAAAAGGACTCTCTGAATAATTACAAAGTTTCCCATCAAACTCACAGTTTACGTATAACGTCTTTTGCCATTAAAAAAATCCCAAATTCTTTAAATAAATTTCACAAAATGACTCATCAACAGGAATTATTTTATGCTTGAGGACAAGGATTATTGTGTAAGTGAAAAGCATTATTCATAACTTATTAAATTATTACATTAATTACTTCACTGTCCTTGGCATGCAGTCATGTCTGCAGAGAGGCTTGACAGGATTTCCTAAATGAATCCCAATATTATGCATCCAGCAATCGAGGCCAGATGAAGGACAGTGTTTCTATATGCTGGCTTCATTTGCCATTGAAATGCAGCTGCTGCTTAATACCACCCTTTAATTGTGCAAATCAGATAAAGCTGGCAGCAGAGATTTCTCTGTAAGACAAAGTTTTAAGTAGCAGTTAGATTATTGAAGGGAGAAGGGAACACATTGTTCTTATCAACTCTTGTGGGTGCTGGTCATGTTTGACACTGTTCGCAATACAAAAGGCAATAGTCTGTATCTTACACATAGTTTCACATATTTTCTTAACAGGCCTATGCTTTGCTAACATTTTGAGTATCTTAATTATTGGAAAGCATGAAAATGAAAGGCAATGTTACAAAGCTTTAAATATTTAGGTTTTAACCTTGAAAGGTTACACTGATTTTTGCAGCCTAAATGTGACCTGCCAGGTATTTCAGGTTAAAGAGATATGCAAATCTTCACGGGATTAAGTCCTCAGAGTCTGTAGAAACAACCCTTGTATGAACTTTTGATCAACACCAGATGAGGAAGAATGTGGCCAAATATAAACCATCCATTCCAACATTAAAACCATGGCTGGCTTACAGTTGTACCAGCAGATGTTAAATTAACGACAAAATCACATGGCTCTTCATTCATGAGGGCTACAGCAGCGGCACAACAAACACAAACCAGACTGGTCTGTGCTCCCAGGCTGATTCCAATAAAGGAACAACCCAAATGTGCTGCAAACACTCCATGGCATCTCCAAAACCACCAGCAACAGATTCAGCACAGGCAGGGAGCACCTCTAGGCTCCACAGCGGTACAGAATTAAAAGTGAATGGACTTGGGTTTGAAAGGTACATTCAAACCTTTCATTGCTTTATGTATGGAACTCGGTTTCTTTGATAAGTTATGGTTTGTAGTTGTGTTAAGTGTCAAATAAACAAATACATACCTGCTCCAACAGGAAAGCCGCGAGTCCACCATGTCAGCTTCCACCATGTCAGCTTCCGGAGCACTCCTGAAGGGAAGTCGCAACTATCCTGCTCTTCTCCACGCCACTGGATCCATCCCTCAGGGCAGCCTCAGCACGGGTGTGGGGTGTCCCGGGGGAACAGGGAGCACAGCATGAGCCTCATGCCATGGAGCTGTCATGCCGTGAGGTGCGTCATGGTGTGGAGATGCAGCATGGGAGCACCATGTTGTGGCCAGACATGCTGGAGAGTCTTGGCTTGGTGGAGTGGGAGGTATGGTGAGGTGAGGCGAGGGACAGTGAAAGGTGTTGAGGTGAGCTGTGTTGAGGTGTATTGAGCTGAGGTGAGCTGTGTTGAGGTGTGTTGAGTTGTGGTGAAGTGAGACATGCTGAGGTGCATTGAGCTGTGTTGAGGTGCACTGAGCTGTGTTGACCTGTGTTGAGTTGAGGTGTGTTCAGCTGTGTTGAGGTGCATTGAGCCATGTTGAGCTGTGTTGAGCTGAGGTAAGATGTGTTGAGCTGAGCTGTGTTGAGGTGCATTGAGTTGTGTTGAGTTGTGTTGAGCTGTGTTGAGCTGTGTTGAGCTGTGTAGAGCTGTGTCGAACTGAGGTGAGGTGCAGCCCATGGTGCCGCAGCAGCTCACCACCACTATCGCTACCACAGCCTGTGCTTAGCAGCCGTGCCACGAGGTCACAGCCCTATGGCAACCGTGGGGCCGGTTGAGGCCTGCCAGGACCTGGCGCACCCCGGGACCAACCGGGCCCCTCCTGCCCGGTCCCGCTCCGATGCCCTGGGGCACCCCCGGACCTGGGGGTCTCTGAGGGAGTACCAGGCCTGGCCCTGCCCCGCCCGCACTGCGCCTGCGCGGGGGGCGACGGGAGGCGGGGCCGCGCGGTCGGCGCAGGCGCGGCGCGCATGCGCGCTGAGGCCCCGCGCTGGGCTTGTCGTTGCAGCTTTAAGAGGGCTCGCGGCCTGGCGGGTCTGTGCCCCCCCCCCTCAGCCGCCCCGAGGGAGCCGCGGCCCCCCCGCCCCGCTCCAGCCCCGTCCCGCCGCAGCCCCGGCACCCCGCGGACACCCCCCGGCGCCCCCCGGCAGGAGGTGAAGCTGAGCGGGAGCGAGCCCCGGCCCCGGGCTGGGGACAACTGAGGGGGGGGTGCAACATGGCGGAGGCCAAGGAGGAGGGGCCCGCCCCCCGTGCCAGGGTGAGTGGGGGGCGCGATGGGAGGTCAAAGGGGAGGGGTCATGGGGCGGGAGGGGGCCCTGAGGGCCGGTCCCGCCGGGGCGGGGGCTGCGGCCTCCCCTCGGTGCTGGGCGGCCGGGCCCGGCCGGGGGGAGCACGGGCAGCCCCCGGCCGCGACTGTCCGGGAGGTGCGGCCGTGAGCAGGACTGCCCCCTCCGTGCTGCGAGGCACGGCGCCCCCTAAGCCTTGGTGCTCAGGGAGGAGTGTCCAGGCATCATTTCCATGAGCATCTTTGCATCACCTGGGTGATGAACTTACAAGTAGCTGGCATCCATCAGCACCACCAGCCTCCTGGTTCAGAACCCACTGTTTTTGCTGCTCTGTATGCATTCACTGTGATGGTCCATGTCAAACCATAGTCAAGATGGCAGTTTGATCCAGGCTCAGGTCCTCAGGCTCTAACTGGTGTGAGCATCATCAGCTGCTAACCCTGTGATGTGGTCCTCCCATCAGCATGGCGCTGGTCACCCTCCTTTGCTGGAAGAAATACTCTGTCTTTTAGCAAATGGAAGGGTCTGTGTGGCCCACAGGTTGAAGTAACTATGGAAGAACTTTTTAACAGGGCTCAATGTAATCTTGCAACAAGGGAAGTCCCCCTTCCTGCATCATGTAACTTTTGATTGAAAGCTTCCCTGTAGGAATGAGGTTAAGTCACGTTTGTGTGGAAGAGCCAATGTCCACTACGAGACCCTGAGCTGTCCACTTCCCTTCTCCCAAAGATGAAGATGTTCTCCCATTTTCCAGCCTTGAGAAAGACAAGAACACTCAAGTCTTTCATTCCTATACATGAGAGAAGTTTAATTTGCTGAATGTATTTCAAGCAACGTGGAACTTGCAATTGCAGTAAAACTAGTTGTTGCTTAACAGAGCAGTTGACCTTCCAGGTTCTGAGTGGAGGAGGTATACAGATGTTTGTCTGCTCTGCAGGTCTGAAATGAACATCATCGCTGAGTTGTCTTGCACCTGTGTCTTTTGGACACTTGCACTTAATTATAAGCAAACCCAAAGAATTTTGTGGAGTTGCTCGCAGATACTCCATAAATGTGTAAGTCTTTAGGAGATCAGGATCTTGGCTGTCTCAAGAAGTTTAAAGGGAAGAGGCTTCATATAGGACAATAACTTGAGAAATCTTAAACTTCATTTACAGTAATTGAAATGTTAGTGATGTACGGAAATACATCATGAGGACAGTCAAGCATTGGAAGAGGTTGCTCAGAAAGGTTACACTCTACTGGTTTCCAGTGGTCTCTTCATGCTCCTTGCCATGATGTGCTCGATTTATCTGTCATTACCTGATATTGTCAGTGGACAAAAAAGATTGCCTTTTTTCTTCTCAAGCTTGCCAATTATCTGCTAAGGAATAGCAAAAAAGTATTGTCAAGTTCGTGTCATCTTCATTGGCTTCAGAGCAGAACAAATCATTTCTCTGTCGGTTGGCTAATTATCCATGAGGTGGAAAGTCCAGAAGTCTCCATCAATTACTGCTCCATCTGTCCCTGTACATGATGGAAAGCCTTGTGCTGGTGGCGTTGACAACATTCTCTGCTCCTGCAGAAGCAGAGGAAAGATCCAGGAAAGTGGAGGTGCCCCACACAAGTGAGGGAAGAGGAAGCACAACTTGCCAGTCTAGCTCGAAGGAAAATCCCTTCCTGGTCCCAAGTCTGGCAGTCAGGTTAATCTCAATTATGCCAGAAAGGTTCCTGTGGGATTTTAACACAGAGTAGTAGCACCACTGCACTGTGTTCTGTCAGTCTGTAACCTTTGGAGTCCAAGAGGTGAATTTCCTCATCTCTTCATTCCAAAACCAGTTTATGTACCAGTAAGTTCTTGAGGACCATGGGGAGAAGCGAATCCTTCCCAGCTAATTGATTTACTGAGGCTATGAAGAATGAGATTAACATACTGTAAATACAGGACACTTGTGCATCTTCCATTAAAGCCATAATTAACGAGGTCATGGAGGACCTGTGTATCCCATTTCTCCATAGCCGTCCAGTTCCTGTTCTGCAGGAGGTCACAGTGATGGACTCTCCCAAATCCCATACCGGAGGAATAATGAGCATTTCTTGTAAAAAACCTGTTTTCTTTCACATGGAATAAACAAAGACTAATTCAATAACTTCTCCAGAGAGGAGCTGAGCAGGTGCTGCTGTGTTCAGGATTGTTCTTTTCAGTATTAAAATCTTTGGCAAATATTGTTATTCCAGAAGCGTTTAGGCTGGAACTGGCTCTTTGCCAGGCCCGTTGTGAGCAGTTGCAGTGTTTTAGCTCAATCCACCATAATGAGCCACAAAGTAAAACAGAAAGTTTTTGCCAGTGAAAGACTGACGTGGAGGTTTTGTCTAATTTTGATTTTATAGTATCTACAAAGGTGTTATGGATAAATTTGTATTTTAGAAGGTTCGTTTCTGCCCCAAATCAAAACTGTTGCATTTCTAAGGAAAAGATACCAACATATTTAACTTTTCATAGTTGCAAAATAATATCAAGATTAACTTGGAAGGTGCTTGTATGGGGGTTTTAATTAGTTTATACAAATATTTGTGTCAGTTCAACTTTAATTTGCGTATTGAGTAATATACAATAATATCCTTGTCTTGAACGGTTGCTACTTTGAATAGAATGATCATTTATTTACGCCTGTAGGAGTGCTAACTCCTGTAATGTGACACTCCAGCTCTTGGAAATGAATTTGGTGTGAATAGGTGAACACCCGGTGGCTGCCTCAATAAAACAGCTTTAATTTTGCATGGCTTTAATTAAAAATTGAAGGATCATCTCATTTAGAAAGGTTTGTGACGGGACTGCTCTTGAATGGTACAAAGATGAGAACATTTCTCTGCAAAGGCTTGTGCATCTCTTGAAGGATGCTTTGATGGCAGAAGTTTTGAATTCACCTTCTAAAAACCAAGTGTAAAGGATCTCAGTTTTTTCCATGAGGACTCTTCCTATTTTATGAGATACAGAAAAGTCAAGTCAGCTCTTTATGCCCACTTTGAGGCCCTTTGCATGATGAGGATAGTGGAAATCAATTTTGACGTTATCTCCAAAACTTAACTTTTACATTTGGTCCTTTCGCCTTTTGATAGCTTGTCCAGATTCAGAAAATGTTTGAAGTCTTCTAAGAGGCTGGAGAAGTTTAGTATCAAAATACGAGTCTTGGTCCAGAGTTCGCCACGTGCTTGGTCCGAGATCAGGGCAGGGGTGGGTGCAGGAATAATTGCTTTCCATTTGCAGTCTTTCTGTGCTTTCTGTACCCAGGTAACAGTTACCTGTCTACTCTCACCTGGGTTCTTTCTGCCATCACATGGGAATCTCTGACCGATCCGCTGCTCAGTCGTGGGGCAGGATGCATTGCTGCTGCAGGAATCTCTTCCTTTCCTTTGGAAAAGGAGGGAACCTGAATCACTGGCCTAATAAACTAATGTTTAGTTGTCTAAATTTAGGTAAGAAGAGCCTGAGACAGAATTAGCACAACTGCACAGAGTTATTCCTACAGGAGAAATTTTGGAGTACTTACTTTCTTTTATTATTTTTTTAATAACTTGTATGTTTTTCTGAGTCTTGGTATTTGTTACAACTGTCTAAAAAGCATTTCATCTTTATTAAATGGCTTTATTTGCCCAAGAAAGCCTTTATGGGATACAGTTTAGCTAATGCAGACTATTAACAGGCCTTTATTATGCTTAATATTTCGTGGCGGGAGTTATTATAGTGCTCTGCAAAAAAATGAAACTTTCTGTGTTTTTTGGCAAAATATTTGCTATCTCAAAAGTGACTAGATTGGTTAAATATGTTTTAAGACATGTTGGGGTGAGGATTCCGATACAAGGCAAGTGTTACCTCTGTTGCTTACCTGCAGGCAGAAGAACCAAGCAGAGGTGGGTCAGTGGTTGGAACTCTCACTCTGATGCTGTTGAAGTACTTGCAGGCATTTTGTGCAGTCTTGTTTGTTCATGGAACAGGGCAGTTCTTGGGGCTGCATGAAGCCATCAGTCACAGGAGCTCTGATCACATAGTACCAGAGGGGTTTCTGTGGGGTTTTACTGGTGTTCAGGCAGTTCATTCTCATGACCCTTGGTTACTTGTGATAATATCTGCAAAGAAGGTGGCACATCCAACCAGACTGCCTGTTGTAAAAGCCACTTCTTCACAGGAATAGAAATAGTAAAAGCCAACCAGGGCAAACACTACAAATGGGGCTGGAGTTGTAGGTTTTATGAGAGTTGGCAGCAAACTCTTACAGTAATGGAAAGACTTGCAGAACCTAATGGTAGATAAAGCTGATTCACCAGTGTGGGCTATTAACATCTAAACCATTCTGTGAAGAAGGGCTGATGATCCCCGCTATGTTTATCAACAAGCAGAAGGTGCTATGTTTGTCAATTTGTCCAATTTGCATGAAAACCATCTTGTAGGCTTCCTTTTTGAGGACAGATTAAAATGAAAAGCAGACAACTTCAGCTTATACATTCCACTTTCTTTAAAGATTAATTGACAGAAGGTTGGGGGGTTTCCCCCTTTTAGTAACGTAACTATTAGGAAGCGGTTACTGAGATGGTTCGTTATCCTCTTGGGGGAGACATTAAGTAGAGGGATCTTTCTGAAGTTATACTGCTGGTCTTCCACCCCGGATTCTTACGCTCACTGCTTCTTAGTTATCCTATATGAACTGGTTTTCCCTCAAAAGATGTGGTGATGTCTCTCTCTTTAAGAGCTACTCAGCTTCTGAATTCAATGGAATTAAGAGGATCACGTGCTTTGTAGAACATGATCTGCTAAACAGCTATACTTCTGAAAGCTTGGCCAAAAGTATACATTTGTAATCTGGGCTGTGCCGTCTTCCTTGTGGGATGCTAAAATATGGAACTAAAATGAAATACTTGGTTTGGAGTAATTACCCACTGAGTATCACAGCAGAAACATCCATTGTTATTGTATGGACCCTTCTCCGATTTTGGTGATTTTTGCATCCAGTTTAGTTTTTCTAACTTACGCTGTGAGGAACAGGAATTCCCTTTATTTCAGCTCACTTAGAGATCGAGTGTAACCGAAATCCCAGTGTCAGTGGTGCTTTGTAGGGTCTTCAACAGCCACAGGAAAGTTCAGTGCATAGCCATAGTGAGGATTTGAGGAGAAAAGTTCTTTCTTTTTAAAGGAAAGCCTTTCTTGTGGACGTCTTGGTTTGTTTGCTTGCTTGATGTGTGTTTTGTCTGGGTGTGTTTGCTAATTGCCAAAGCCCACACGTCTAGCAGGCTTCAAATCAGCACATCAAACTGATGTCTTTCAGAAACACATTGCAAGGTGAAGCCTTCTTTGTGGAGCCACTTCCTTCTCAAATCCATGGTTTTGTGGGCAGATGGGAAAAGGGCTCTGGTTCTTGTAGGTAGATTAAAACCACTGATCAGCCAGAGTAAGCAAGGCATGCTGTAACTTTCTGTATGTTGACAGACTCACCTACTTGCTCCCGTATAGGTTGGTAACAGGCTGCAGCTTGTGTGTACCTGTTGGGTGGATCTGAAACCATGAAGTCGACAGGGGCTTTGTTTGGAATTGGCCTGTGAATATTCAGGAAGCTCAGGGATGTCTGGAATAGCTGGGGACCGACAGGGGCGATGCACGGATGTGCTGAACCCTGGGGTGTCTGGTGAATCAGTCAGCATTCTAAGACTGCACAAGTGAAGGGCACCAGCATGTGCCTGAATCTTCTTTCCTGAGACTTAAAGCTTGAAGATGCAAATTGAAGGTGAAGTTAGTGAGATGCAAGGTACGAATGTGTTTCTTGAACAGAAAGATAGGGAGCCACAAGAAACTGATAAATGCCCTCCTTTGTCTCTCCGTGTGTAGAGATGAGTGTTTAGGATTTGCCTTTAAAGGCGCCCGTCCCGGTATCAATTTCATTCCTCTTAGCCTCGATTAAAAATGATCTTTTGAAGTCCTGAGCATGGCTCAGACGCCCAGGGAAGCCTCAAGGACTCAGAATCCGCTCAGCTCCCTCTCGGAGTCTCCTTGCCGGCGGCTCCGAACCCGTTCTGCTCTGTGAAGAGCCACACGTGGTGCTCCGCAGCGCAGGGGCGCGGGTGCGGGCCCCGCGTTGGCCGCAGCCGGGGCTGCTAGGGGGCTCTGCAGGCCCCGCGCCGCACGCCGAGCTCTATGGCTAGCCTGACCCCGCCGGGTTCTCTTCCTGCCGCAGCCGTTCTTTTCCTGTGGCAGGTATCTACGGCAGGCTGGCTCTTTGTTACCCGCTGCTCTTCCCTCCCCAGGTGCTCCGGAGGTAGGAATCGGTAGGGCTGGCTGTGTTCCGGTAGGAAGCAGCTCCGGGGGAGACCCGCTGCTTGATTCTGCTTGTACCGCGGAGCTTTCCCACAGCAGAGGTGCAGCGCGGCTGGCTGCTGCCTGGCATCCCTTCCAGGGGTATCATGTGTAAAAGGTCAGGGGATGTTTCCTGAGCTCACCCCTCCTGCTTCAAGAATAGCGATTACAATTTAAATTACTTGTTTCTTTCAAATTGTGTCTTCCTTGTCAGTTTAATGATTTCTGAAGTGGGGGGGGGGGGAGGGTTGTGCTATGTGTACAGGGACAAGGCAACTGTACAGACCAGAAATTGAGAGTCATCTCTGACTAATTTTAATTGCAGTTTTCTTAACATCTGCTTCCTTTCCACAGTTTGCTTACGGATGCAGTAAAACCTAGGATCAAACTTCAAAAGGCCTGCTAGAAAGAAACATGCCTGTGTATGTAAAGTTGTGGTGCTGTTTTGTTCGTTTTAAAGAAAGCTTCTGGTTCGCAGTTAAAACAAGGTTGTAGCCATAGGCAGCTTCTGTCTTTATATTGCACCAAAATAGCGTAGCAATTGTTTGATTTATGGATGCTGTGGCACCATTCAAGTAGTGAACAGGTTTTTAGTTATTTCCAATTAGCACATTGGATTCAAGTGTAAACAGTGTCCTTCTGTCACCTGCTCCAAGCAAAGCCAGGTTAGTGCTGAGGATATAGCACTGTTCCTCTGGAGTCCTATATACAGTTATTAAAAAACAGCAACATACCTAGTGGATTATTATTTTTTATATTAAAGTAATACTGTCTGTATATAAATAGTGATCTAAAGCAAAACACATTGATTCCAGGAATATGTGACTGTTTTATTACCATTTCTATATTCTTGTTTCCTTTATTTAGTACAATCTGAGTGCTAGCGAGACAGAGTCACTAAGGAAAATGTATCCTAAACCATTTAATTTTGCTAATATCAAGGTTCAGTTGTTCTGTCTTAAGCTCTTAGGGAATGTTCACTACTGAAAAGCACCAAGTATTATTAAGTTATTCGCTGGCAAAATACTAGCCAAAGTGCTTGAATGAAGGTGTTTTAAAATATGATGTCCTGGAGTTCTGTTGTACAGCTGCAAGTGCTTTTGGAGAACTGTGTTGTAGAGTTGAAGCTTAGAGTATTTTAACAGAAAACTTACTGTTCTGGATCCTTTCCACTCTGTAGTTACTTAGGACTTAATCTGGGATATTTGAGTGCCTTGTCTGATGGATCAGGTTCGTGTTTGCCTCAGGGATACTTTTATTCCTCTAACGATCAGGTCTTTAAAAATCTGAGCAGAAGAACTAAAGGGAATTAAGAGTGATGGCAACTGACCAGGACTGGTGAAAGAGGGAATACCTTGCAGAAATGAAATAGAATAATATAGAAATAGGAAAGTGGGCATTATTGTTTACATTTCTGTGTAATACAAAAGCAGTGAAAGCCAATTTATATGACTGAGTAAGGTGATTTCATGTAACTATTGATATACAAAATTTCCTTCTGAGATGGCATTAAACAAGATTGTAATAGGATTCAGGAGGGGAATAGAAATGTATGTAATTGAGGGACTATTCCATATCCATTCAGAAAAAAATATATGAGCCCTCATCAAGGGCTTATTCCAGTTATAGACTGCTATGGAATGAGTAATTTATGGGGGGGAGATATATATATGTATATGTTTATGTGTATGCAAATACATATGTATCCACATAGAAGCATACAAACACTTCCCCTAGTTTCCTCTCTTTGGTTTTATACCACGTGGGAGTTCTAATGCTGTTCACCATCAGAAACTAGATGGTGGTTAGATAAGACTATGCTCATATTATCAGATGCTGAAGTTCCTGTTATATAAATATTTCTAGTGGAAGCTTTTGACCACAGGCATAGATCTTCCTCTGTACCTAAAACCTCTGAAAGGAAGAAAATATTCAGGATGATCTCTTTATTCTGATAGCCTCACAAAAGAAAGAGAAAAGAAACAAAATAGTGTAGGGTTTTTTAACTAGGATGACCTTGTGGTTGGGAAGTGTTTTGGATTCCTTCCAGGTAGACTGTAAATGTTTTCCAACTTGTCCAAAATATTTCTGGTAGTCTCTAATGTGCTTTTGCAGGTGGCCCCTTGTGCTGACTTCAAATGAAGCAGAGAGGTCCAGACTGCAAAATGTATTCTTTTCCTAATAACGGCATTTCTGATCTTGTCACCTATTAGTAAAAGTTCTGTTATCTCCAGAGGAGGAGCAATACCCAGGGCTTGGATCTATAAAGTAACCAGGACTGTAGTAGAACCTGGAATACTTTTCCACAGGTACTCTGGATCTCAAAAGAGTTAAAGAACTACTTTATATAAACCTACTTGAAGAAAAGAATGAGCTAATGCTTCATCTTGGCTGGAAACTTCTCTTGCTTGACCTGCAAATTGTCTGAGACCTTTTTGGAAAAGAAAGGGCATTACTGACAGGAAGCAAGAAAAGCATCAGGGAAGGTCAGTGTAGAGAAAAGGACCCAGGCTATCTTGGTTTTGCCTCCCAGGGCTTCATATTCTGATATTATTATCGAATGGCAACAAGTTCCTCTTTCTGTTCTTCTACAAAACCAGTACAGCACCACTGTGTGTGTCCTCAGCATCTGGTGTGGGCACTAAGTATATCCACTGTTTATGGGGATTCATTTTACACCGAGGTAAACTTGGTTGACTACAAGTGGACTTATTAGATATTAAACTTGCATCTCTGGAGACTTCCAAGGATCATTATAGTGGTAGCAGGACTCAGGCCTTGCAGACCTTCCTGGAAGGTGTTTCCTTACTTTTTCCCTCTAGATAATTACTGCGAATTGGCTTGCATCAGCCTTGTGGAAATGTGTGACTTTCTTTTTTCCCTTGGGTTCTCTACTTCACTTCTTCAGCCTCAACTCTCTGTTCAGAGAAGCTGGAAAGTTTTGGCAAAGTATCAAAGTGTTTTGATCTTCACAGTGCTGGACAGATTCTTGCTATTCCATGTGTGTCATATTAAGCTGAAGCAGTTAACTCTTCTTGTAGACCTGGAAGTGATAGTAGAAAGAGACTGATGGGCTTTTTACTGTCAGATGAACCCTGGGAAAATATGTAGTCATCTTTTCCCGGAGCTGGCTGCTATCAAACTGATACTTCCCATCACAGTCCTGTAGAATATTGGATTTATCAACTAAATTACTTAAGTTAAATGAAATTAAAGATCATCCCTTTGCTACCAAATCCCATTACTTTCCTTAAGATGGCTTAAGAATTGAAGTGTGAGCAGGATCTACCAGAAAAGAAAGTGTTGAGCTGGAGACGTAGAGAAAGGAGAGATGACTTCAGTGAATTGCTGTTATCTTTTAGGCAGAAGGGAAGGATGCTAATGAGTTGGACGTTCTAAAGGAAACTTTAATTATGCCCAGTGCTCGTAGTTCTTCAGACAGCAGTGCAGCATGCCATCAATTTTAATGTCTGGCAGAGAATATTTAATGTAGATGGATGTTTTGCACTGCACTCAGCATTGTCAGCTGGTTCTTCAGTTATACTCCCACTGACGCCCATTGTCTTGCTGCTGTCAGGAAGTTAACCATTACATTTCACTGTTCCTGGAAAGGAGACATTCCCTGGTAGAGAGGTGAAACCTTCGGATCTGTGCAGCCCATGTCAGTGGTAGCTGGATATGCTGCTGTTTTGCCATGTATGATGTTCAGAGGAAGTGAAGGATCACAGAGCTTCAAAGGGGGCAGAATCTATGATCCTGACCTGGTGCAAGTATCTCACATAAAAGTGCAAATCTTGACTTGTCCTTCTCTCCGTTCTCTCCTCCACCTTCTCTGGGAAGCAGTGCAAACTCGGAATTGTCATTGTGTGCTTTTTTTATGTGCTTGTGAACCTGTTAGGGTAAATGTGACTTCTCAGTGATGTGAGTCTTAATCCATAGAACTTTGCTTGGGAAGAGAAACGAAGGAGGAGGAGTTGTGACCCTTCTTGTTGGTTTTGGTTTTGATCGGGTACTTTTTAGCAAAGTCCATGGCAGTTGACCAAGATAATGATACAGTGCTTTCCTTTTTACAGTTTGAAGATAAATCTGATGCAGTATTTGATATTACAGAAAAATGTAAGTATCTTTATTTATTTATATAAGGCCACAGTTTCACAAAACATTTCTTAGAAGTATCATTGCTGCTGAAAAAGACTGTCTTGCCCTTCTCCATGCCCTTGCTACTCATTCCCTCCCTGCGTTGCCTTCTCCACAAGTGTTACAGATAAGATGAATTTAATGGGTTTTTTGTTAGTTTTACTCAGTTCAGCTGCTGCTTCACTATGTGATGAGTGGGATGGAACTGTTCCTCATGTCAGCAATGTTTTACCAGTAATGTTGGCCCAAGAAGGTTTAGAGTATTCGAGGAATTGCAGCATCAAGCAGATTAGCGAAGGACACTTGCCCTCGTCCTTTGTTACGTGTAAAGTTGGTGAATTTTCTGACTGTTTATGGGTTTTTTTCTCCCTAGGTGGTGAAATTCTGGATGCAGAAATGTCGGAGGACACTGACAACAACCTAACGCCTGCCCTCGACAGCATATCTTACGGAATACAGAATCGAACAGGATCTGAAAACTTGCTGCTGGATGATGATGATGATGATGATGATGATTTCTTTCTGAACTCTGGGGATCTTGCAGGCATACCCGTTGTGGGGAGTGACAATGAAGATGATCAGAATTTCACTCCAAAAGACGCTCTTTCTTCAGCGATTTCTGATGAAGACCAATTGGAAGAGGGGAAGAGAGTTACAGATCATGACTTGGACAGTGAAAAAGAAATTCAGGTTCAGAATGCAATCCAAAAGGATCTCGCTTCACCATTTGAGCAGGGCCCTGTATTTAAATCAACTCGGAAAGATTTTAGTATAACAAGAGATAATAATGGCAAAGAGACTTTTTCAGCTAAGGACAAGAATAGAGAAGGACAGTTTCAAGAACGTGAAAACCGGTTGGAAAAAATCCCAAAAGATACGGATTCTAGATTGAAAAGCAGTTTTCTTGACAAAGCAGGTAACTGTTGGCATCGTAGACCTGGCTACCCAGCAAAGAGGAAGAAAGAACTAGACAGAAGTCAGCAATAGGACTAGTTATTAGAAACACCATCTTGTTGAAGAGAATACGCAGAGCTGTACTCAGGGAAGCATTTTATAAAGAACCCTAAGCCATGGTGAACTCCGGAGTAGAACCATGAGTTTGCAGAAGGGCCTGGCAGCATTAGGGGGGTCTCATCTTCCACAGCTTGCTTCAAAGCCTCAACATATCCTTTGTTGCTGTGGTTTTCTAAACCAAGCTGGGTGACAATTCAAGCTTCCTTTTGTTTTGTCCTCACTGTATTTTACAGACCTTGGAACTCCTTAAAGGAAAAGATGATGAAGTTTAGTTTAAGTTGATAGCTGGGAAAGATTTTTTTGGAGCAAAGTACTGATTCTTCATGAGTGCGCACATATTTAAAGCAGCATGATTTGATAGTAGCAGCATGGAAAGGCTTGCTAGAAATGTGTTAGTGTCTGCAGGAAGTCAGCCAGAGAGTAGCTTGAGATCTGCTTTTCCTGGGAGAGTGCTCTCCTTCTGCCTCAGATACTTGTGTCTTGGACTTTGTCCAGCCAGCATGGAGAGAACCAGAGATGCCTGTGATCTGTTTCTCATTTGAGGGAGCCTGACAGTCACCAGTAGTCTTGCTGCCCACACACTTGGTTTTGACTTCCCAAGCGCTGAAAGTTACCGTAGAAGAGCGAATGAAGGAGTTAGGAATAACCAGGCTGGAATGTGTGATTTAATTGTATTCAGAAGACTGTATGGAGAGAGGGTTGGTCAGCAAGTGAGAGCCTGCTGGCTACTTGTGCAGATTCACAGCTTACGATTCTGGTATTTAAACTTTGTATGTCTAGTAACACCATCTTAAAATCAGTGCTTCCGGGTGGCACAAATGATAGAGAAGCAATACAGATGTTTTTTAAATAGAGTTAAAGGTGTCTCATTACTTTTACCTTCAGGTAGAAGTGAAGGATATTTCTGAGCAAAAGATGTATTTCAGAAAATTGTAAATAGCTGCAGTTACAAGGTTGTGGCGCCAAGCTGTGCAGCCTCAGGTAGAGCACTCAGTAATTGAAAGAAAATAGTAAGTGCTCTTAGGCAGCATCCAGGATCCGGGCAAATCCAAGGTATTTATGAGATATGTGCTAAAAAAGCTACTGTTTCCTGGGAAAGAGGGCAAAGGCAAAAAAGTGTAGAACAGGGAAGAAAAGGAAGAAAGGTGTTGCTCTGAAAGATATTCTATGATTTAAATGTTGAAACCCAGGAGAGTTCAGAACCCACAGGGGTGTAGAAAATTCTGAAGGAAGAGTTTGCCTCAGAATGTCACAGCCATTTTTTTGGAATAGAAAAATAATGACCCAATAGAATAATAATAAAATGTCAATTCTCTGTAGGGAATACCATCTTATTTGCAGAGAGGAGAAGAGGAAGTAGCTTAACACTTCTGAGGTGCTGCCAGACTGTGGGGTTGGGGATCAGCATGAGACTCTAGATAGCTTTAAAGGAAATGCATTGGAATCTGTATTCATTTATATTTAATGTATATGTTTTCTTCAGTTCATAATCAAGTAGAAGAAACATTACGGACGCAGTTAGCTCCACAAACTCCAGAAACTAACTTCAGGGTAAGCTATAGATCTTTCAACCACTTTTGCAAGTGCAGCGATACGCTGGAATAATTCAAAATACGTATTTTGTATTTGAGTGTAAATTTTGAGTATCAGGAAATCTGATCTTCTGACTCTCAGCCGTCTTTTCCTACTTAAGCAGTGCATATTATTCTGTAAACGTTTGCTGACCCTCTCTTTGGATTGACGATTCTTTTGGTAGCCACTTTGATGTTCAGCATGGTCTGACTGACTGGTGAGCCGAATCTAGACCTGGATGCATCCATCTGGCCTGCTGTCTTTTTTCCAGATGAGACAGGGAACAGCTTTATCAACAGGAGACACTGCCCAAACAACTGAATGCCCCTACTGACAACCAACTTAAAGAGCTGGGTGGCTTCTGCTTAGTGCAGAGGAGTGAAAAGGATTGGGGGTGGGTTGACAGAGGGTGCTGCAGGGAGGTAGAGGCAGCAGCTTGCTGCCCATCGTGTCTCTCACCTTCCAGTGGCAGGACCCATTTCTCTTGGTCTGCAACAGAAACTCCCCTTGGTAGCAGCCCAACTCCTAATGGCAGTTGCAGGAGGGTGAATTCTTTTTCATATTATTGTTTCAGGAGTCTAGCTACCTATTTTCTAGTAAGGAATCTATTGGACAAGAGCTGGGGAATTCCTTTGCACCAAAGATTAGAATTAAGGAGGAGCCTTTGGATGACGAATATGATAAAGCTATGGCCCCACAGCAGGGACTATTAGACAAAATTAAAGATGAACCTGATAATTCCGAGGTAAGTTTCCCATTGCATTTCTCATTTTGGTCTGACAACTGACCGCTTAAGCTGGATGTAAATTCAGCGATTTATTTGGTTTGTTGACCGAAATTGAACTAGTTTAGTAGAAGGATTTTTCCCTCTTACACTACCATGAAACCCAAACCCCCAACTTTTTGATGTCATGTTACCATGTCACTGAAAATGTTTTGCTTTTCAGTTAGAGACAGAGGAAAGTGCCGTCAAACTTTCATGATTGAATCTGTGGCAACATAGACACTTTATCCCAGCTTGGTCTCGCTAGGAAGTAAGATGCAGATCATGTTTCACCGAATACTTCGTGAGTAGTCAGAGAGATGTGTAGTTGAAACAGCACATTGCTGCTACTTCGCTCTTAAAGGTTCTCTTTGCAAGCACAGGGGTTCGTTGTTTTTCTTGTTCTAAATAAACACTTATAGGTCTTACCTTAGCAAAGCATTTAAATATGTATAGGTCAGTGAAGTCAATTTAAGCTCATGTTCAAGAGACTTTCTCACTTGAGACTGACATTTTTTATGATGATATAGGGACAAGTCCACTAATTGCAAAATGGAGAAAGTCTGACCTATGGATTGAGTGGTGCTGGGGCGAGGATTGCTGAGCTCTAACTGGTCTCTTTGCCACTGGTTTGCTGTGGGACACCAGGGAAATGATCTCTGCTGCGAGTCCTGTCTCCTCACTGCTAATGATTGGGTTACAGGCCAAACTTTACATGGAGTTAAAGGTGTGCAGAACTTCCAAGAACATCCCACTTGCATCGGCACCAGAGTGCTGGTGTTCTTGTGCAGGCGTTAGTTTTCCTACTGTCAGTCTGTACTTCTGCTAAACCTCCTCTGCTCCCTGAGCCTATCTTCCCAATATTTTTTCTTCTTTTCCCATGATACTCTTGGTTTAATAAAATAAAGAAGCAAAGTGTTTGAAACTGTTGAGATTTCACTGCCCTTCTGATTTGTTCGGTGTCATGAGATTGGGTTTATTTTTCCTTAAGTGTATATAATGTCAAACCATGTGTAGGTTGGTTAAATCTATTCTTTATCCTCCCAGGGTGGCATCTGTTGTGTGGATTTGTGGGGAATGCAATGCAAGATGTCTGTGGTTATCAAAGATCATATTAATAAGTAAAAATGAAGACTTAAAGGATTTAAATATCTGTTGTGGTTTAGATGGACATTGTCAAATACTGTATTGTCCAAAATATTAATTCCTGGAGTAAAATCCTGTAATCGTCAACTCTGCCTGATACTGGAGAAGCATGAGAACTGGTGAATGTTCATTTTGTTTTGCTTTAGATTGGAATTAAGGTGGGGGTTGGTTGTTTTTTTCATCCCTTCTGGAAAGAGAAGAGCATTTCTGGCTGTGACCGATAGTTGGAGCTGAACTTCTTGGCTTTCAGCACAGTTACACTGCTGTGAAACCATGCTTGATCATGCACAGTTGATGTCAGGATTTTCCTCTTATTGACTAAGGATAAAACTGCAGTTCAAATGCTTAAAATCCTGTATGTCTGCAAAGAACTAGTTTTTGAATTGGTCTTTTAAAAAAATGGTGCTTTAAACCCCATCGTCACGGCATGCACATACACTGCTTAAAAGCTTCTCTTACTTGAGCTTTGAATGTTTCAGTCTGATGATGAATGAATACCATTGCCTGTACTCCTGGGAAACCTGTTGGAAATAGTTTGGTAGCCTTAGTATAGAAGCTTGTCATTTTCCCACAGGAGTAAGAGAAGCATTAAGTTTAAGCATGTATTACATGGATGCTGGTGTGTGATTTTAGGAGACGGCTTAAGCTGAGGGAGCAGCTCGGTGCCACTGGGAAGTGAGAGCTTAACTTTGCTCAGTGATTTTGAATTGGCTTACCTTGCAGGCAGACAGCAACTGTGAATTGAGCTCAGTCATAACATGACATCATGCCTCACTACTCTCAGATGACTGTAAGTAGGTTAAATCTTACCATCTCTGGAGTTCCAAGAGATTATGCTTTTCAGCTTATTAAGATTTACATGTAGAGTGTTACAAGCTGCTTTATGGTTCACATTTCTATAGAGAGCATGAAGCATGGTGTCAAAGTATGAATAGCTGCTGTGGAGTAAGCTACTAATTTATAGTATGTCAGCTACTCCACAAACGACAGCCTGCAGGGATTTTCTCATCCTGTAGGAAGTGTAAGGTTATTCCCCTCTCGCAGAAGCCAGTCAGAGCAGGGACTGTGACGGTCTGGCTCTAGCAGTGCCAGCTTTGGTCTGCTGAGAAGCTTCCCCTTAGGCTGCTCCAGGGTACTTAACTCATGGTTGAGGACCAAATGCTTCTCACCATCTAGGTCCCAGTCTCTATTTCATTATTAACTATTAATGTGAAGACAAAGTTTGTTTCACAGGATAGGAGCAAGGGCAGCAAAACACCTCTAAATGGGGGAGTTTGTGTGAGTGGAAAGCAGAGGATCCCCTTAAGCTCTGTCTGGGTGAATTCTGAGGTGTCTTGGAGCACAGCTGGCAAGGGGACTGCACCAGCAGCCATGCTTTTC
This sequence comes from Amazona ochrocephala, assembly GCA_039720435.1. Lineage (NCBI taxonomy): Eukaryota > Metazoa > Chordata > Aves > Psittaciformes > Psittacidae > Amazona > Amazona ochrocephala. The sequence continues at coordinate 6,040,284 of CM077886.1, read as the reverse complement.
TGTTTCCTCATGAGACCCTGGGTTGTAGTTTGCTGTGAGCCTCTGGGCAGGTTCTGTGTGTGGCTGTCATACAGCAACATCTGGCTTTTGGAGGAGGTATAGGGGACTCACTTGTCCTTAAGATTCAGTACAGCAGTATGAAAGAATGGAAATAATGTAACCTGTTGTTACATGTGTGTATTTGTTCTCCTTTTCCTTTCCTTTTGTTTTAGGAGTACGGCCAACAGCCAAAATCTCAGGAAGGGGAGCTGAAAATCAGTGCCGTATTTTCAGTCAGTGGCAGTCCTCTTGGTAAGGAATAGCCAAGACTTCACTTTATTTAAATCTGTAAAATGTGTCGCCTTTGCAATTAGCCTTAGCAGGTTATTCTGGATTTAATTTGCTACGTCTGACCCCAGTAGGAAAAAAGATCTAGTTTGTTTTAGAAACAATAAAATTCAGAAATTATGAAACAGTTGTATTTGAGACATAGGAAAATTGACTGTTTTTTAGACATGTTAAAAGTGTGTTCTGAGGCTTAAGAGTAGTTGAAACAATCTACACAGAAAACGAGCACGGAGCACGTAATTACGGAGAGTTCATCTGCTATTTAATTCCCCTTTAGACCCTGACAACCCACGTGAAGTCATAAGCTTTGTGCTTGCCCCCTGCACACAAGTGAGTTGTGTTTTAATCCATCTCTAACAGTTACTCTATGTTTTCTCTGCGTGGTTCTTTTTCCTTTTAGCTCCACAGCTGTCATCAGGTTTCCAGCCTGCTGTGGCATCCTCTGGCATGAGTAAAATGCTTCCTTCAGTTCCAAGCACAGCTGTTCGGGTTTCCTGTTCTGGCTGTAAAAAAATCCTGCAGAAGGGGCAAACCGCGTACCAGAGGAAAGGCTCTACCCAGCTCTTCTGCTCCACACTGTGCCTCACTGGATACACTGTTCCAGCTTCTCGCCCACCAGCTTCTACCAAGAAAACCTGCTCAAGCTGCTCGAAGTAGGGCGGGGCTTTAATTTGTTGTAGTGGTAATTTGTAACTTCTCTGCCAGTGACTGTTTCAAGCGAGAGAAAAATAAGGAGAGAGTTCAGTTTGTTAAATCTGGCAGCAAACGAAACTGTAGATGGGAGATAAGAGATGGAAAGTTGCAACACAGGTCAGACGGTTTTGGGCTCAACTGCATGGTGATTAGAGATTGTGACTTTTTGGTCCCTACCCCATTATGATTGGTATTTTCATTGATAAAGGGGTTATTCCATCCATCCTGCTGCTTTCTAATTTTATTTTTTTTAGTAGAGACTGTAAAAACAGTTCCCTTTTTGCAGTTTCTTTTGAAAAGATTTAATGACGCAGCTTGATGTATTTATAGGCCACTCCTAAGTCCAGGTGCAAAGTGGTTCACAGAATACCTACTTGAGAATTGTACTTCTTAGGCATTTTCCTAATAGACAAAGAAAAATGAAGTCAGGTACTTAGCTCAGCAAAAAGAAAAGCTTTACATTAAATGAATCCACCCTGCACTAGAGAATGTTTAGTCTGCCGAAAAGGAAAGGACAACAAGTTGACATGAAGCCAGCATTAATTCTTTATCTGTTTGTTTTTATCCATAGAGACATTCTAAATCCAAAGGATGTCATCACTGCCCAGTTTGACAATACAAACTTCAGTAAGGATTTCTGCAGCCAGTCTTGTCTTTCTACATATGAACTGAAAAGGAAGCCTGTTGTTACTATTCACACTAACAGCATTTCAAGCAAGTGCAGCATGTGCCAGAAGAATGCAGTGGTAATTGCAGACTTACTTTTAATTTTAATTTCCTTTATACCAGGACGACTGGTTATCTCAGAGGTGAACATACATATTCTTTCTATCTCTTATTTATTCTTTCTTTGCTTCCAGATTAGACACGAAGTGAATTACCAGAACGTTGTACACAAGCTCTGCAGTGATGCCTGCTTCTCCAAGTTCCGCTCTGCTAACAACTTGACTATGAACTGCTGTGAGAATTGTGGAGGATACTGCTACAGTGGCTCTGGCCAATGTCACGTGCTTCAGATAGAGGGACAGTCAAAGAAGTTCTGCAGTTCAACATGTGTGACAGCGTACAAGCAGGTATATGTTGATAGAACAGTAGAAGTATGTCTTTGATTAGATTGTGGGTGTTCCAAGAAACACCCAATTTGTTAGTTGATTATCTTGGTTACTGTCTAGGTCTGAGATAACTCTTTTTGCCATTCGCTGCTTAATCTTTGCCCAAACATGTTGCACTGTTTCCATACCACTGAACTGACTACCAGAGTATTCCAGTGTGAGAAGACACACTGGGCCCACTCAGCAGCAGTCCACTATGACTTCTCTCAGCCTTTGAGGTGCTCCCTGATTGAACATTCTCTACTAAATTGTAGCATTTGAATGAAGTGGAGAGGAAAAGTAATAATTAGTTGATAATCATTATGTTCATGTCAGTGATTTATTTCCAGGTTAATAAAGACACTTAAGCTCCAAAAGAATGACCAGTTTTCGTGTTTCCACAGAAGTCAGCTAAAATTACGCCTTGCACTCTGTGTAAGGCTTTGAGATCTTCAGTCGAGATGATTGAGAGCGCGAATAACTTGGGAAAAACTGAACTGTTTTGCTCTGTGAACTGCTTGTCAGCCTACAGAGTAAAAATGGTTACTTCTGCAGGTAAGTTTGTCCTTTCGCTTCTTTAGAAGCATAATTTCACATAGCTCTTGCCTAAACTAATTTGTGTTGGAAGTTAAGGCCGATATTCTTTTCTAGGAGGGTGGGAAGTGGCTTTGTTTTTTAAAGGGAGGTGCTGAGATAGGATCTTAAGGACTTCTGACTGTAGATAAACCTAACAGTGGTGGTACAGCCATTTCAGCTTTGTTTTTAGAGACTTTGAACATGACAATAAACCTTAATCTATTTTCTTCTCTTGCAAGTGCAGCTGGTAGGTTTCCCAGCTAGACAGATCCACTTCTGTGAACATATGCCATATCCCTGCTGTGACTGTTCAGCTCCTTGTTCTCCAGGGTGATCAGCTTAGTTACCTCTGCCTAATGTTGCATTGAGCTAGGCAAACATATTCTCAGCTATTTTTCTCGTAAAATGGGAAAATGCTTACTGACATCCTGGGGATGCTGGGAGGTTAGTTGAAGGATCTGGCAAGCAACAGGCACTGCAGCTGCAGTGTCTGCTTCCGTAGAAACTTCATCTTCAGCTTCTGTATGTACCTTGGCTTGTCATTCAGATTCTCTGTTCTTGTATGCACAGTGCAAAATTATCTGCAGTACAGCCTGATGTTGCATCAGTCACTTTTTCTTCTCTGTTTTGCCCTCAGGTGTTCAAGTTCAGTGCAACAGCTGTAAAACCTCATCACACCCTCAGTATCATTTGGCTATGTCTGATGGGAGCATACGCAATTTTTGCAGCTACAGTTGTGTAGCAGCTTTTCAGGTATGACATTTAGGATTTCTTCTTAGCTGAATTAACAGACTAATGAATTGGTGGTGGGAATATCTGGGATGTTGGGTGAAATCTGTAATATTGTAAAATGAAGTCTATTCCTCAATGTACTTTCCTGCAGAATCTGTTCAACAAGCCTGCAGGAACGAACTCCTCGGTGGTACCTCTATCACAAGGTCAAGTCATTGTAAGCATTCCCTCGGGGGCGATGGTATCTGCAGGTGGAACCACCTCGACTGTGTCCCCCAGCTCCATGAGCAGTTCAGCTGCAGCTGGTCTACAGAGGCTGGCTGCCCAGTCCCAGCAAGTCACTTTTGCCCGCCCTGTTGTAAAACTCAGGTGTCAGCAGTGTAAAAGATTGTTTACAACCAAACCAGAACTGCTTGACTACAAGGTAATGAAAATTAGGGCTTTTCAAGCTCGTATTTGTATCATAGAATCATAGAATAGTTAGGGTTGGAAAGGACCTTAAGATCATCTAGTTCCAGTCCCCTTGCCATGGATAGGGACACCTCCCACTAAACCATGCCACCCAAGGCTCTGTCCAGCCTGGCCATCAACACCACCAGGGATGGAGCATTCACAACTTCCCTGGGCAGTCCATTCCAGTGCCTCACCACCCTAACAGTAAAGAATTTCTTCCTTATATCCAATCTAAACTTCCCCTGTTTAAGTTTTAACCCGTTACCCCATGTCCTGTCACTACAGTCCCTAATAAAGAGTCCCTCCGCAGCATCCCTATAGCCCCCCTTCAGATACTGGAAGGCTGCTATGAGGTCTAAACATAGACCTCATAAACATTTCTCAACAGAAACCCAAGAAATTGTATGTGCAATGGCCTGTCAGTGCTGCTCTGTCGCTTACAGTGACGTGGTATGGAGGAATTTGGAACTGATCTTGGTATCATTTAATCATTATTAAAATTCATACTGATACTAGGTCTTTGATCTTGAAAACAGGAAAAAGAAAACCTCTGAAAAAAACCCAAACCCTATGATTGCCTGCCTAGGCAAGCACATTCCTGATTCTTGGTCCCAGAGATGATCCTTTAAATGCCAGGACAGAGCACGTTATTGAAGGCTTTCTGCAGAAAATTGTGCTGTATTTGTTATAAAGCTAAACTAGGAGGCTTATTTGCTGTCTGTTGTTGATTTCCAAGGGCATGATTATGCTTCTGAGCTTTTATGAATGATTAAAATGTATGATTTGGGATGTGAAACATTGAAACATTAAACCCAAAACATTCTGGCTGCGGTGCAGGGTAAAATGTTCCAGTTCTGTGGGAAGACCTGCTGCGATGAATATAAGAAGAAGAGCAGTGTAATGGCAATGTGTGAATACTGCAAAATTGAGAAGATTATCAAGGAGACAGTGCGATTCTCAGGCGTAGACAAAGCGTTCTGTAGCGAAGGTAAGGAGGGGCAGTGCTGTGTCTCACACAAATCAAGTCAGAAGTGTTTTGTCTTAAAATTACTGGTGATAAGAGAAACCTAATCTTTGTAGGTTAGAAAGCTGGGAATGTTTTACGTTTAGAAACACAGGACTTTGTCCACACTATATGTTTTAATCTTTCAACATTATTACAGACATAACTAAACACAAGAACTGCAGCTGCTGAGCAAATGTCATTTTGATATTAAAGGATGTTTGTTGGTTTTTTGCTATTTTCTCTGTTTTAGGTTGCAAACTGCTCTATAAACATGACTTGGCTAAACGCTGGGGAAACCACTGTAAAATGTGCAGTTACTGTTTACAGGCTTCCCCTAAACTGGTCCAGAATCTCTTTGGGGGGAAAATGGAGGAATTTTGCTCTGAGGAGTGCATGTCTAAATTCACGGTTTTGTTTTACCAGGTAAGCAATATTCTCACATAGCAACCTATAGAGTAGAAATGTGTTAGTAAAAGAACACTTGTACATCAGAAACTGAGTGAACTACCTGTGTAGTTGAGTTCTGTGTCCATGGGAATATATTGTATTTATGTGAGAGATGAGTAAATCCTTCTAAACTTCTGAGGATCAGTTTTCTATGTAGAGAAAACCTAATACAGGTTGTGGGAAGCCAGATACTGAATGTTATGTTACTGTATGTTACCCTGCAAAAATGATGCCCCCTGACAGATTTCTTCACGCTGTATTTGCTAAGCAGGGTGCAAAGGGGTTTTTATACACTTTGTTGCTATTTACAAGTGTGTTTAATGTCTCCCTCGCTTTTTTTCCTAGATGGCAAAGTGTGATGGCTGTAAGAGACAAGGTAAACTCAGCGAGTCCATGAAATGGCATGGGGAAATCAAGCATTTTTGCAATCTGCTTTGTATTCTGTTGTTCTGTAAGCAGCAAATTGCTTCTGACCCTCCACCCCCAAACAACACAGGTAAAACAGGCTGGGGGTTCTGTTGGCTTTTGGTGTGCATGATAGTGATATGGAAATGCATTTGGAAACTGGGTTCAGTGAACTTTTTAAGATGTCTTAAAAAGTCTTAAAAAGTCTTAAAACCCCCTATCTTTTACTGGGGGGTTGAGAAGAAACCAGAGCACTTGCTTTTCAAGCACTGTCATAAAACACAGGCCCAGTTTGTGGTTAAAATGTACTGAAACCTGTTGAAGACATGTTAAACACCTACTTGTCTCCTGTACTTGACACCACATAGCCAGATACGGCAGAATGTTAATGTTTATTCAACAAAAAAAAAATCAAGTGGTGAAATTAGTAGACTTAATAGTTGTAAATACAGATTTCCATCTATGCACTTTAAATAGCCGGTTCTGTGTAATGTGTAGGCATATGAAGAGTTACCCCTTCTGTGTCATTAGGCGTTGATTCTTGAAGTACCAATGCCAGGATTAATGATGTGTGCAATAGCTGTTTCTTTGCTTGTTATTTTAGCAGATGGAATGGGAAAGAGGGTGGGAATGAAGCCCACAGGAATAGGAACTGTGAGTTTCTGTAGGGAATGAAATGCAAAGGGAAGAAAGGAAGAAATGCCCATAAAGACAGGAAGAGGAGGCGAAACAAAGGGCAGAAATAGCAGTGATCCTAAAGAGGGGCATAATCTCCCACTGAGTGATGGTGACTGCAACAGTAAGGTACCCAACAAGCAATAAAGAATATTAACTGGAAGTTTATAGTGTGTACCGGGCCATATTCAGCTCCTCAGCTTTGTGCATAACTGCTGCTTACGTTAGTGGGAGCTGTTTTCCCTGAGTAAGAGTAAAATGTATAAGTAACTTTATACTTCCAAGCCTGTACAATGTGACATTCATGATCTTGTCAGTACATTTGGCTATTACTAAGGAGAGCAAGATGCCTGCTTCTGCAGAAGTGGGCCTGCAGCCTCAGCTGAGGCAAGTGCAGAACTGGTCTCCAGGCGTCTCTCTGTCCTGGCGACTTCCAGGGTGATGGAGTGCCTCAGAACAGTATTGTTAGATGAAATGTGGTGATTTGTGGCGCTGTGTTAATGAATGGTGCTTTCAAATGGAAAGAACCTAAGAATTCCTGTGAGAGGCTCATAAAATTCACCTCCTTCATTATTTGTCAGGACCTCAGCTGTCTCCTGTACTACTTATGTTCTGTACCAAGCACAGTGAGGCATCCAGTCCTCTTATCTCCTAAGTGCTCCTCTAATACACATAATATTAGAAAGAGAAAGCCACTTTCATCCTGTGGCGAACTTCTGAAATGTTCCAGTGACTGGAGATCAGCTGAAGTTTGCTTGTGGAACCAGCTCCTATTTACACAGAAACGCTGCAGTTTGACACCTACGTTCCCTTCTCATGCAGCCGGCTTTCTCATTTGGAGACAAATCTGGAGGGTGGGTGTTGTTTCGGAAATGCTCTTTTATGGATTACTGCTTATTCTAATTTTCTTATGCTCATTCTGTCCAGCAAACCTTTCTATGGCACCAGCTTCCTCATCAGGCCCTCCCTCTTTGAGAAAGGACTCAACTCCTGTCATAGCACATGTGGTGTCCCTTGCAAGCACCCCTGCTGCCCAGCCTACTGTTAACTCCAACAACGTTTTACAGGGTAAGACTGCTGCACACACCTGTATTTTTAGATCTCGACTCTTAAACATAGATATTTGCTCAGGGATCTTTTCCAACTGAGGACAAGAGCCACTTCTTCATTCTGCTTCACATCAGTGCAGACGGTTAAAGTTTTGTCTTTCCTTATCTAGATAACGACTTCAATTTATGTGCATACACCAGGGAATGAGGTTTAATGGGAGTTCTTTTTCTTGACCTTGGCAGAGTGTGGGTTATGGTCCTTGATGTACACAGGCTATTGTATGGTTTTCTTCCTTCACAGGTGCAGTCCCTACTGTGACAGCAAAAATAATAGGAGATGTAAGTTTTACGAGAGCCTCTTTTTCTCACTTTCGCCCAGATTGTATCAATAACAAGTAAAGTATCCAAGAGTTTTGCACTGACATTTTGTAACTGCTTTTCCTGGTTGTGATTGGAATTTAAAAGGCATCCAGCTTGCAGGTGTGCTTTTGAAATAGTGGATTGAACTTTTACAGTATAAAAGGCTTTTCTGTGTCCACTGACAGCCTGGTTAGAAGTTTTAAGACAAAGCTTGTCAAATTGTAGCTCTTGAGATGCATGTAGTTCTCAAGCAGTTCATGTGTGGCTTCTGTACTGAGTGCCCAGAAATGGGATGTGATGTCAAGAGGAATAGCATAGGAGGAAGGGGACCAGCATAGGCTGCTGAGGCTTGAAATGCATCATTAGCAAGCTGGGTTTGCAATGGTTTTTAAATGGTCGTTTTTATCAGCAAGGGGAGTTTTAAATTGCTCAATCTCCCTTAGTAGAGAGCAAATACAAATCTTACAACATCCATCAAATCCATATTGACTGTCCTCGTGTATTTTTCCAAACAGGCCAGTACTCAAACAGATGCCCTGAAGCTGCCATCATCACAACCACCTCGGCTTCTCAAAAACAAAGCATTGTTGTGCAAGCCAATCACACAGACTAAGGCCACCTCATGCAAACCCCACACACAAAACAAAGAATGCCAGACAGGTATGTATCTAATCTCCTACCTGTTTTATAGAAGTCTGTATTGCGGTTGAGAGAGCAGTGCATGATTTATGTAACAGAGAGTATTTAAAACTGTATTTTAAAACCTTAAATAGTTTTCAGTTTGTTGTATGATATTTTCCAAGTAGCAGTTACAAAACATTTCCTATTCATTGAAATCCATGAAGCTTCATGTGTGATGAGTCTTGAGATTTGCTTTAACTCATCTTTAGCACTCTGAGATCATCTTAACAGTGGAGAATGAAGTGCGATGGTTAAGTGACATGCCAAAGGTGTGTGGTTGCAACAATGCTAAAGTGAAAGATGGCTGTGAACCACGACACGGTCCTGTGCACACTGCATTACAAGCGAAGTCCAAACAGTTACGCACACTCTGGGGTGTACTGGGTGGTCATATCTTTAAGCAATTTTTGTTTTGTTTTACTTTTGGTATAACAGAAGAAGAAGTTGCTGTTCAACCGCAGATCATTGTGGTACCTATTCCTGTACCAGTGTTTGTGCCAGTGCCCCTTCACCTCTACACTCAGTACACGCCAGTTCCCCTCGGGATGCCAGTACCTGTAAGTTATACTTCAGTTCACTAGTAAAGCTGTTACAGTCTTGTTCCTGAATAGGACACAGAGCAGTGTCATTGGGTTTTGAGACTAGTCATACAAGTGGTATATGGAGTCTTTGAAACCATTTTCTTTCCTTATCACATCGTGTTTGATTAGTCATCATTATACAAAACTACCAGTCTGTAGGGTTATTGCAGAAATGAAACAAGTTGTCCAGTCTGGAATGATTTTAAAGTTAAATCCAGTAGTCTTAAAATATGTGTAGAGATTAAATGAGAGGAACCTTCCTTGTGTATTTGCTGTTTCCCTTCACCCCCAAACATGCTATCTAATCAGTCTAATCTAGCAATCTAATATTTTCCACGTGTTCCGTAGGTACCAGTTCCCATGCTCTTCCCAACTACCCTGGATAATGCTGATAAGATCATTGAAACTATTCAGGATATCAAGGAAAAAATTCCCACAAACCCATTTGAAGCTGACCTCCTTCAGATGGCAGAAATGATTGCAGAAGATGAGGAGAAAGAAAAAACACACTCTCATGGTGGTATGTGGTGTTTTTAGAAAGGAAAGTAAATGCAGTAAGATGAAGATCCTCTATGGAAAACAGCTAGAGAAGTAGATGTAGGGCCTGTCTTGGCTACTTCCCAAGCGTGCATGCCAAGTTAAATGGTCCTGTTGTCTTCCTAGCATTTATTTTCCACAGTGAAAGTGCTCATACAGGTAAAGTGCCAATCTAGACAGAACTGTAATTCCTATGCCATGTCTTAGCAATTTTGATTACTTTTCTAAAATGAGGAGGCCTTCTGGGAATTCAGCTGAACTGTGTATTTGGAGGTAATTTTGCCTCTGTGTACAATATTCTGTTCTTTGTCTTGAAAACATATTTTCTTTTAAGATTAATTTACTCTTCCTCCATAGTTCCCATTGCAGGTGCTGGATACAGTTGCACCTTCCTGAAGCTTTTGTAATTTCACAGAGGTTTATCAGTCAACATTCAGTAGAGTGATACCTCTGTTGACAGTAACAGATTGCTAGAGGTAGTATCATCATCATGCATTAGGAGGAGTCGAAAGAAGACTGCTTTACAAGAATATTTTCCTATCAGGCTTCTTCTGGTGGATTCTTGGAGGGTGATGCAGGTTAGACAGTGTTGGACAGGGGTTATCCCATTTAATAAATGTGGAACAAGCTGAAAAGAAAGAAACGAAATGTCTTACTTGTCTAAAATGACTCAAATAGCAAACACGGAGGGATGGAAATGTTTCGAAAAGCAAGTATGGGTTAGTTCTGCATTTCTGTTTCTCCCATAACAGCACGACCAAGGTAGAAAGCTGTTAGGAGAACTGTAGTGGAGGACACATCACGTGTGTTAATGTTATGACCTAATACATAGATTGTGGGTGTTCAGAGTCTTTTGTATTAGTTGTATGAGCTGTCAGTCATTTGTAGATACAGATTTTCTTCTTTTTCTAAAGGATCTCAGACATCTGAGCATGAGCTCTTCCTGGACCCCAAGATATTTGAGAAAGGTCAGTTAGATGTTTTTGTAAATGGAGTTTGATCCTGGAGCATCTTTTCTTATAAACTCCTCTTTTTGTCTGCCCTTACCCATGGTATATCTGATCATTGTCATTACAGACCAAGGTAGCACTTACAGTGGAGATCTAGAATCAGAAGCAGTGTCCACTCCACACAGCTGGGAGGATGAGTTAAATCACTATGCCTTACGATCAAATGCCCTGCCAGAACCAGATCCAGAACTGAAGCAGTTCTCCAAAGGTGATGTGGAACAGGACCTGGAGGCTGATTTTCCATCAGGTCAGTATAATGTGAATAAAAATTTATTGTTGTATAAAAGTACACAGATTTTCTGAGTAAGCATTGTCTCAGCAGGCTGCTTGGGAAGGATATGAGTTTTCATGTAGTAGAACTGGGTATTTAAAGCTGCAGTAATATATCAGCCCTACTAAAAATTACTGGATTTAAAATACTACTGATGTCTTTAAAGACAGTGTTCTACAGAACCTCTAACAGGAGTAGCAGGTAGCCTTGCTTGACTTCTTTGAATTTATCCCTTCTGTGTCCTTAGATGTAATCCTAGAATGGTTTGGTTGGAAGGGACCTTAAAGCTCACCCAGTTCCAACCACCTGCCACAGGCAGGGACACCTTCCACTGGAGCAGCTTGCTCCAAGCCCTGTCCAGCCTGGCCTTGAACACTGCCAGGGATGGGGCAGCCACAGCTTCTCTGGGCACCCTGTGCCAGTGCCTCAGCACCCTCACAGGGAAGAAAGAGCTTCTGCCTAAGAGCTCATCTCAGTCTCCCCTCTGGCAGGTTAAATATAATCTGAGTGTTGCATGAGAATGTTTGCCTGAATGAGTACACCCACTCTTTGAGGAGACCTTTTCCCTCTTCTCTGAATTTACTTTATTTCTACAGAAGGTACATGGATTGCCTAGCCTGTTCAAAGGTAAATCACTATTTGAACATACAGGTGTGATTGTCAACTGCAAAGTACTCCATAGTATCTAAGTGACACTTCTACCTGGGCTGTTAAATCATACAATTAAACTCTTAATGGTGTTGATTTGACTTCAGACTCATTTGACCCTCTCAGTAAAGGATTGGGTTTGCATTCACGTTCACGAGCAAGACGGAGACATAGAGATGGCTTCCCACAGCCAAAAAGACGGGTAAGAAAGTACTTCTGGAACACAAGTTCCTTCCATTTGAAGCAATATCATCATGTGCATGCTTATTCTCAGAAGTAAATAAATACTTCTCCAGGGTGAAAATGAGAATTCAATTTAACTATGCTGTATATTTTTTCTTGTCCTGCTGTATTAGAGTTTCTCCCTCCCCACTGCTCTTTTTAGTGCAGAACATTTTTTATATGTTTCAAAAAGTGCCAAAAGAGATGTCTTTAAGTACAGTTAGAATCTACAGGAAAGACTCAATTTTTGCTTGTGTACCTAGAGCAGAATAGATTTCTGTGCATATTTATCACAGTGAGAATTGTATTTTATTGCACCTTTTCTGTCAAATGTGGTTAATATTTGTCCACATAGTGAAAATACATACATATCCATTCAGATTCTGTCATGAGAGTAGGATTTTGTTATCCTGTCAGCATAACAGCCTTTTGACAGGAGATCAAGTTAAGCATCCGTAGACAAAGTGCTTACTAAATGTTGATTTGTTCTGGTCTTTGCCTGTAGGGTCGGAAGAAGTCGGTAGTTTCTGTAGAGCCCCGGAATCTGATGCAGGGCTCCTACGCAGGATGCTCTGTTTCTGGGATGACCCTAAAGTATATGTATGGGGTAAATGCCTGGAAAAACTGGGTCCAATGGAAAAATGCACAGGAGGAACAAGGGGACCTGAAGTTTTCAGGTAAATTCCCTCTCTGTGGAAACAAATACTTAGCTGAAGAGCACTTGGCATGGAATGTTGCTCAAATATCAATTGGGATTAGGTATTCCTGAGCTTTAAAGTATCCATGGGTGGAGGAAAGATTTTATGGAATACTCTCATGTCTTTCATGCATTTAAAAAACATGGCTGTTACATTCTTAATTGATCTGTTATCTATTGTAACAGGCTCTGAAATACGATATTCCTTTTTAGTATTAGAAATGTTACTCTTTTAACCTCCACTTCATGTGCATTTGAATTAATTCTTCAGTTGTAGAAGAGCTTTAGTCAGTTATTATCAGGCCATAATTCTAAGTTGACAACAGCAGCTTGGCCGTATCTCTTTCCTCTGTAGCCAACGCATTCACAAAGTATTTGTTTGTCAGCAGAACCATTTGCTGTAAGAAAAGTGTGTGCTGCAACATGAAAAACTTAACAGCTTGTTTCTGGGCTTTGCAACTGGAAAGGAGCTTTCCAAAGTCCACCTAGTCTGTGCTGCAGCCTGCCTGAAACTAAGTTTAAAAGGCACAACTTGTTCTTTGTGTCTCACGAGGGTGACAGATAATAATGACAATATAAATGTCACTTTGGTTTTTCTTTCTAGTTATGAATTACTTTCTTTTTCCTTACACAAGCCAGCAGTCCTGGGACATGGCAGTGTCCAGCTCCTCTATTCCGCAGTCTCCAATCCGTCTGACGTGTTTGCACTGAGAGTTTTGTGGGCAAACTTTCAGAGTCAAGCAGAGAATTTCAGTGAGGAATATAATCGAGCTTTTTGAGGATGGTGGGGAAGAGAGTGAACCGTATTAAATGCTTCTGCAATGTGAAGGACTGACTGTGGCAGGGCTTACATAAGAAAGATCCCAAAGGGAAAGATTCTAGTTAGAATGAGATCTGCTTTTTCCTCTTACATGGAATTTGTGTTGTCGTTACATGAGAACAGCTGGGTTTTGTTTCCCAGAAGGAAAGTAATCACATGAGTTACCCTGTTTTCATCTGATGGCTAAGGAAGCAAATAATTACAGTCAGTTCCAGGAAACTGTGTCCCTCACAGCCGCTCCCAGAAAGGTTCCCTTGTTAGTCCCAAGCAGGAACTTCTGTAAGTTGTGGAGTGCCCAAACCTGGTAATTTCCTTGCAGATCCTTTGATCAATTGTTGCTCTTCTTCTCTTGCCAAATCCCACACATGTCCCATTAAATTCTTCACTCCATCTCCCTGCACTTAACTCATGTCCAGAACTATTAGGAAATACTCAAGATCTTGCTCTCACTCAGGATTCCCCTGAGTCCAGCTATAGAGGTGAAACCTATTTATTAACCCTCCGCTGCTAGCCTCAAGTGCATGCAGTCATTGCCACGCTACATCTTTGGGTTCATCACACTGCCTAACTTCAGCTTTCAATACCTGCAGCCTTGTTACTCGAAGTGTTTGTGCTGGTTGCATATGTTGGTGGTTTGGCTTTTATTGGCCAAATCCTCATTAAATTGTTAACCAACAGGTGGGAAATAGTTCACAAGTTTACTCATACAAGGTACTTCTTGTATGAGATGGAAGATTTTATAGTTTTGTCTACAAGAAATAATAAGGAATGTGTGAAGATTTATCCTGTTGAATTAATTTTTCTAACAATTTTCTTGGCCACAGTTCGCCCTGTGAAGCTCAAGGAGGACATTCTCTCATGCACTTTTGCTGAGCTGAGTTTTGGCTTGTGCCAGTTTATTCAAGAGGTGCGGAGACCAAATGGAGAAAAATATGATCCTGACAGCATCTTATACTTGTGCCTTGGAATTCAGCAGGTAACTCAGGCAGTTAGGGTATTGCTGGGAACGTACAGAACTTGCTCTGGTTGTTTATGCTTTATATTCATAGTCCCGTGTAGCTGCTTGATTTTTGTAGAGGAGGCAAGAATGTATCATTTTTGTGCCTTATTCTTGTCTTAATCCCACATTACACTAATTTGTCTGGACCTTTTTATGATCAAAATGAACAGGCTTCTCCTATACTTAGGAGGAACATGGCATGGAGGGCAAGGTGTTTCTACCTAGGCACAAATCTTTAGGCCTGGCACCTTTTTGATCGTTTTTCACGTATAGGAAAGATTTGCTCCTCAGAAATACTTGCTTTATGTCGAAATGTTAGATCTAAAAGAGTTGCTGTTTAAGATGCAAGGAAGAGGTTACTCAGCAAAGACCGAGCTCCTTCAGTGGCCAAACAGGTACCTGCTGTGTTGGCAAAATAAAGAAAAAATACAATGGGAATAAGTGCACTGAAATTAATGAATGCTGAAAGTCGTCTGCTAAGTCCTTACTACCTGCCTTGAAACAGTTGCAGAACAAACCTAGTATAATACTAGCTTCTGTTTGAAACTCAATATTCAGTATTTTTCTGTTAGTGGCTTTTTTTGTTTTTAGGATAGCCCGCTTGATCCTTTCCTCGAACACTCATTTGGAAATGAGAACTCAAAAGCTACTTCTGCTGTAAAACCTATCATTTGGCTAGGCATCAATAAGGTCTGGGAGTATCAGCAATATTTTTGTGTTCCAGTTTTGATGTATTTATTGATAAGGACTCCTGACTTATAGAAAACTTCTTTTAAATGCTGCTTGACAAGAGTTTAAGGGGCTTTGTCTTGATGCTGTAAGTTGAGCTGTTTCAGCAGCCTAGCGCTGGGCCTGAGTCTGTTGTCAGGAGGTAGTAGCACATGAAGTCCTTTTCAACACATAAATACTCAATAACTCTTCTGGGTTTTCTAGGCAGGCTTTTTTTGAAGAAGGGTGATGATTTTTCAGGAAAGAGCTCTAGAGCTTGGAATATTAACAATAATTCTTGCTTAGATCTCTCATTTCATACTGGGGAGATCCCTGTCCCTGCAGCAAGTTTGAGTTGATGTCTCACTGCAGACTTCAGCAATGATTTTTGGACCATGAGGCACTGGGACATAAGAAAGGAAAAGACTGATGTCCTGTATCTTCTCTGCAATGTTATATATAATCACGAACTGTATGTCTTCCTTTTTTTCTCTTGTAGTACCTGTTTGAGAATGGTAGAATAGATAACATTTTTACCGAGCCCTATTCCAGGTTTATGATTGAACTTACAAAACTTTTGAAAATCTGGGAACCTACAATTCTTCCAAATGGTAGGACAATTATTTTGTTTTGTGTAGCTGCATGACAAGCCATATGATAAACTAGTATTTTCTCAGTGCCGTGAAGCACCATTCACTCTAGTCTCCTCTTCGTCCACCATGTACTTGTTTGTGGTAGACTAGCATCATGGATTTCCTGTCTGTCTATACCAGTTATGGATTACACTTTAATGTATCTCTGCCTTCGATCAATCTCTCAACTCCATTGAAAGAAAAGCTTCCCATTCTGGTAGTCAACATGCTAGTTCTTCTCTTCCCTCAAGTTTTATGGTCCATGCAGTTTGTCAAGTTGGACACCAGCTGTATTAGTATGTAAGATCTTTTTTCAGAGTACCAGTGAAACTTGAGTGATGTTGGCAACTCCATACATGTATCCATTTAGAAAATGAACTTTTTCTTTAGTACAGAAATAATCCAGTTACTCATAGAGTGCTGCATACAGTGCTGGGGCTTGGGTTTTTTCACTACAGATTTCTTATAATCCCCTTATATCCTTTTCCTAACTGACTTACGATAATCACAATGGGCTATTTGTATATAAAGATGGTACAATTTAAACTCATGCTCCACATCTTAGGAATTATACATTTTTGCAGTTGGCTTACTGTGGTTTAATATAGTGAAAGTAGAACTTAGTGAGATTCTGCTGGTGTCTGCAATCTTCCTTTATAGCCTTCTTGCCATTTTTCAGGTATTGGAAGATCATGCTGTTCCACAGCTTGGTTCTCCATGCTCCCTCATATGTTTGTGGGTGCAGTGTTCTTGGGTTTATTGGTATTACAATTATTTATGATAGGTCTGAATTTAATCTGATATGCAGTTCATTAAGGTAGAAGATCAACTGAAAGAGGACTTACATGCATCTCTGGCAAAATCTGCCTCCTCGATTGTACTCATTTCTGCCTTCCACCCTGCTCATGTATGATGTTTCCATTGCTTTGGGAAAAGTGAAAATCTTCTAGATTAGACATGGCCTGTAAAAGCTGTTCATTTGTAACTGAATGTGGGGACAGCCTGAAACTGCATAAATAACACTCTTATTTTTTTCTTTGCCCACTGTTTCTAGGTTATATGTTCTCAAGAATTGAAGAGGAACACTTGTGGGAATGTAAACAGCTGGGTGCATATTCCCCTATTGTTTTATTGAACACACTTCTGTTCTTCAACACCAAATACTTCCAGTTAAAGAATGTCAGTGAGCACCTGAAACTGTCCTTTGCCCATGTTATGAGGCGCACCCGAACTCTGAAGTATAATACTAAGATGACATATTTACGTTTTTTCCCACCCTTTCAAAAACAAGAGGTAGAATCAGGTGAGTGCTTTCTGATCACCTCTGTTTTGGCAGTTATATTTGCATTGTCTGTTCCTTCTTGTTTAAGGTGCTGTTTTTCACTGAACTTCTGTGATGCCCTTTTTGTGTATCCAGATAAATTATCTGTCGGCAAAAGGAAACGCAGTGAAGATGAGGAGATTCCAGCAGCAGTGGAAATGGCTGAAAATACGGATAATCCCCTGCGATGTCCAGTCCGACTTTATGAATTTTACTTATCAAAATGGTAAGTGGCAGAACCTGATTTTTGATCTGTGTATAGAGTAGAACAGGCATTTGGGCAAAGATCCCACTCAGAACTTTTGTGTCTGTGCTGTGGGTTCCTCTCTGCAGTTCCTGGTCTCTCAGTGTGAATGGAATCATGGTGATAGCGCTTCCAGCATCAGCACTGCTGTTAGACTCAGCAGTATTTGTTACTGGTATTGTGTCAAGAGTAGAGTTAGAAAGGGATGTGTTCTTTAAATGCCTCTTTACACATCCACTGGGTATAAATGTAAATGGAGGACATTACTACAGTGACCGTGGCATTCTTACATCCTTTAATTCCCATACAGGATCCTTCTTTTGAGAAGATACTAACTAATATCCTGCCATCATGTGAAAGAGGGTAGGAAAAGTGTGAATTAGGTAAAACTGCTGATTGATAGCTTTTACCTGCTGAAATGTGAGATTAACTTGTATTTAGAAGTTAGAAAGAAGGCTGTATAGCAAGGACATAGATAAGAATCGCCTGCTTCTATGTGAACTTCCAATAGATCATTGAGCAGGTGGAATGTGATGTTCTTCTCTTTTCAAAGAAAATACACATGAAAAATGAAACAGCATCTCATTAGTGTCAGCTAAATTCAAATAAATCGCCATCAAAAATGCACCTACTGAGCTTACTGCAGATAGTTCCATTACTTAGGAAAGATGTGCATAGCAGCTGTCCCGACTCTTTGTCTCCCTCTTCTTACCTCCCTTGACTTCACTTGCATACCATTAGAAACTTTTAACTGTCCTTGGGCTGGGAAAACATTATCATGCTCCTCTTCATATATTACAGCTGAGCCCCTGCAGTGGTGCAAGCAGCAGTAAAAATTCACTTTGCTGTTTCAATGTGAATATTCCAAAGCCAGGCAGGAGGGATTCTTGCTCTAGAGGGTTTTGCGTCTTCCTACCAGAGCCTGAAAGCTGCCTCAGAGCCAGTCTTTCAAGCAGGTGGGCTTACCATTCCCCACCATGAGCGGGCCAGCTAGGATTTAGTTTTACTAGCTCTTGAGCATTCCCTGTGCCAAATTGCACAGCAATTCTGGAAAACCCTTTCGTTCAGAGATCAACTGTCAAATGCATCTATCAATCATACCAAGATGCTAGTACCATTAATTGGATGATACTGTCATTGAAGAACCACATCTGTAAAGGAGTCTCTGTAATTTTCTTTGTTTCTAATGCTAAGTGACCTGGAAACAAGTTAACTGTTCCCTGCGTAGGAGTGGGGAAGCCAAGTCACTAATAAAGAGATTTTAATTAGGCTGGTCAGATTAGTGTCGTCATCTCAGTGTAACTTTCGTTTTCTTTGCTGTCTCTCCTTCACGTTTTTGGGAGTAGGACTGTTGATGCTGCATTTTGATAATGTGCTCCTGCTTTCTCTATGTTGACAGTTCTGAAAGTGTGAAGCAGAGAAGTGATGTATTTTACCTTCAACCTGAGCGCTCCTGTGTACCCAATAGCCCCATGTGGTATTCCACATTGCCAATAGACCCAGGAACCTTGGACATCATGTTAACACGTATTCTTATGGTGAGGGAGGTACACGAAGAACTTGCCAAAGTCAAATCAGAGGACTCTGATATTGAGTTATCAGACTAACCGAGGTGGGGCATTTTCCTTTGACTACACATCAGAAGCACCAAACTGTGAATACGTCCAGCCTTTGGAAAATGTGTATCAAAAAAGCCAAGATAATGTCACCTACAGGCGTACTTTGAATCACAGTGGATGTACAAACTGGAACTGGAAGGAAGCAAGCTGTGTAAGCTGCAAAAACCAATGTCCTGTGGCACCGCTAAATCCTCTGAACAAATTCCAGATGAACTAACCTATTTGAGTGGTGCATAAATCCTTTATCTGTTTAGGATTTAAAACAGTTGTGAGATATTTTAAAGGAAAATGGTTGTGTGAAACCACCATAACAATGTTGGGCATGGAGAGCTAGACTGTGGCTCACGTGACTTCTCAGCCCGGTGGCTGGCAGTCCTTGCTGCCAAAGAACACGTGGAGCTCCTGGAGCTCTTCCCGAGGCCAGGAGAGGAGGTGGTGGTGCTCAAACAGACACCTTCCGTTATAAATACACCTACACATGCTTTTATAGTTGTTTTTGTTTGGAAACTGGGATCAAGTGGTAGGAAGGCAGAAGCCACTGGCTGTCTAAATGGACAACTGTCTGGCTGCTGTTAAATGGGTCACACGATGCCAGAATCTAGCTCTCGGTCCAGGCCAATTCCAACTCTTAGCTCTGTTTGGTCTTCGATGTGGAAGAGGTGCTGTAGGTCCAACTTCAGAGTGATCATGTTACGGGATGAACATTTCTGGGGTATGTACAGGAGAGTGACTGTCCTGGGGTATGTGCAGGAATCCCTTCCCTAGCCCAGTAGCTCTGCAGTCTGTTGATATAATCTAGCAAATACTGTGGTGCGCAGAAATTGTTTTTCCCTTAAGGCAGCTTTCCTTTCTCCTCTTTCCCTACTCCAATGGTTTTGGTTATTTTATAAGGCAAATCTGGAGGGCCTTGTCATTTCAAATGGAAGATACACTCACTCTTTCCACCTTTGCAACGCGTGCAGTGTTGTGCAAAGGATGCAGTATTACATTTGACAACTGAACTGTGGTAGAAAATGACCATGTGTGTTTTTTTCCCACCCCACCCAAAGAGATTTAGTCATAGTGTTGGAAATCGAAAGAGATTTTTTGAAGGCTTGGCTGTTACTGCGTCTTTTGGAAGAGAAAAGCTCCCACGTTGTGTTTGGAGGACAGGACATTATCAGATACTGTCTGTATCTATCTCCCCTTTTCTCGAGCTATAGATGTGTGTTTCTGATGACCAGTGGTCACAAATCCATTGGAAACCCAAACTATTTTTAAAGAAGAGAATTGTATGGTTTTGCTCTAGCTCTGGTCAGTTACCCATCTTCTGTAACAGGGGTCTGGTATTTGATCTTGTCACTAAAACTTCAAGAGATGAAAATCAACAGCCTTGAATTCTGTTTCCTTTTTTGTTGTTGTTTTGGTTTTGTTTTGGTTTTGGTTGGTTTTCTAATTATTTTTTTAGCAGTAACAAAAGTAATTTAACAAAAAATAAAATCAGAAGGTAGTCTGTTGACGTCGTGTACTCAGTAGTCCTGTCCCTGCCTGTAACAGATTTCACTGATGTATTTTTTAATACAGAAAACTATGTGAAAAGTAAACCTGCCCCTGATTCTGTCTGATCAAAGCCCATCTGTGTCTGTCATTTCTGATCAAAGATGCTGCTTTCTCCATGTCCTGGCCTAGTGGGCCATAATACATACCCTGCCAGTGAACTACCCAGGCTCTTGGAGCTCAGGGGTGCTCCTGCAGACTCATATCTTGTTCCATAAACACTAACCTGTCCCTCCCCGAAGTTAAATAGTGAAATAGCAGGCACAGTATTTTGGATTGGAGTGGTTGATAGAACGTTTCAGGGAAAACAAAATCATGCTGGAAGGATTACTTTGCATGTCTGTAGGGGACTGAAGAAGCCTGAGCTGTGTCTGTTGCACACGAACCTTGGCGGTAGGAGAGGGAAGGGATCTGGGAATTCTGTGCTTCTTGGGCATCCCTTTGGCTGATTTCTCACTCCCTCCTTCGCTGACATCCCTCCCCTCCAGGGAATAAGCAAGGGAGCAGTTAGGATAAGCTGTTGGGGGGGCAGGCTTTGGTTGGGTGGAGATTGCCTAAAAAACAGTACACACCTGAGTTTTCACTTAATAGACATTAACAGAAATATTCCCGTAAAGTAGTATATTTGTATCCTATGAGAAACTGACTCATTTTCTTCCTCTGAAGTCCCTCACTCTTTCTTCTCTGTGAACACTTTCACGTACATTAATTTTTTCCAGATACTTGCAATGAAAGACATTTGCCTTTCATGCTCTCTCAGCAAGAAAAGATTAATCACTTTTAAGCTTGACTCACTGAAAGCAAAGTTGTCAACCATTGTGCTAACTGCTTTTACTTCATGGCTCTGAGCTGAGAAGGGGTTCAGTTCAGTTCAGATTAGCAGAAGAAATAGTTTCAGTTTTAGTTTCCCTGCTCAGATACCTTCTGCTTGGAGGCCCTTTGGCCATGTGTTCGTTGTGTGCAGGATCAAAGTTCTGAGCACTTAGACGAGTTGTTTGTAATCATGGATCCCAAGCATTTGCTGACCATGCGGCAACATTTATTCTTTGAAATAGACTTGTAAGGAAGATCAGGCTGTAGGCTCAGGGTGGACAGAGAAACAAAACGCAGAATTGAAGAAGATGCTTCCTGCTAACGGTTTTTATCCCTGTGCTGTCTCAGTGCAAGACGTGTTTAACCCCATCATGGCACAGCTCTGCAGCCCGGCGGCAGCGAGCGTGTCGCTTTACTCCTCACCGCATGTGTTCTCAGTGCTGGCTCTGCAGAGATCTTTGTTTAAACTGCTTCTGGAATGTGGCTGTTACCTGGCAGTCCTCCCTGCAAGAGGTGCTCGCTGCAAACCTGCTGCTCTCTCCTGGCTTCAGTTGACTAAAGAAGGAAACGGCGCGTGCTGAACACCACAGAATTAAGTGCAAATTGAATTAGCTTACAAATTACTCTGCCAGCCACCGTCTGAAAGAAACCCCTGGATTTCTCTAGCAGTCATCCCCAGCCAGCTCCTCAGAGACTTGAAATGAAACTGCAGCAAAGGCTCATTTTGTGTTTCCCCAAGGTGTGCTCCCGCAGCGGTGAGGCTCCACCGGTGCTGGTTTAGTGCCAGGGGCACAGAAGGGACTCTGAATGTGCAATAAAGTCTTCAGGTTTTGGTAACAATCTCAGTAACTCTTCTCAGTCCCTTGAGCAGTTTCACTGTTGCCTTAAAAGAACGCAAGCAGAACAAATGCTCGTCTATAAAATCCATACCGTGCTCTTCTCAACCCACCAGCACCGTGCTCACTGTCTAGCCTGGAGTTTTGCTTCCATCAGCTCAATGGGTTCTCCCCTTTTTTCTTCCACATCTCATCTGTTTTAAACATTCCTGACAGAGCTGAGTGCTCGCTCTGGTCCAGGGAGAGTTGCAGAGCTGTGGAATGGTTTGTGAAGTCAGAAAGGCTCAGAGGAACTTGGGTATCTTGGATTCTTCTAGCTGCAGAACTTAGTGTCCATTGGATGTAACATTCATAAGCTGATGGTTTTGCAGCAGAGATACGGTTTTTGTTAAAGAAATAAACCCCAAAATAGCTTTGATTATCGCCTGCTTGCAGGGAAAAGGGAGTTTATTTCAATTAGACACTCAAGCTAAACAAAGCATCAAACACCAGATCTCAAAAATGCATCCCAAGGGCACACTAACGCAAATCCAGCCCAGCTTCCCGGTGTTCGAACTTGGGGATGGGGAGGCTGCGACAACCACTTTAGCCATGGCAAGGTTAACTTTGTGGTTCATAGCCAGCTCTCAGATACGCCAGCAAACAGCACACCTAGGGGGCTTAGCCCTACAAGTCTTGGACTCTATTGTCTCTTCTACATCTGTAACACAAAAAGCCAGACGTTTGGAAAGGTCTTCTTGACCTGCTGGGAGCCTGGCTGCTGCGTTTGAGTGGAGGGGGTGTGATGACTTCTGACTTTCTCCCCAGTTAAGCCACCAACTCATCCTACAGCCCAGGGGCCAGCGGACACTTCACTCCCGTTGTACCAGTGAAGCCTCATGTTCCGTCCCTTGCCAGTCTGTACCTCGGTTGTACCCATCTGTAAATTGGCCAGACTTTCCTACCTCGTTTGGGCATTATAAGGCTAAATTCCATAGGATGCTTTGCAGCCCCGTGATGAAAGGTGCTATATAACTGCAAAGTGTTACTTCAAAAGATTTAAATAGATCACCAGTGCATCATAACCTATATTAAAAAAAAAGACTTTTTCTTATATGAGAGTTTATAGAGTTCAATGTATGGTATTAATAAGTGAATTATGGAGACCCCAAAACCAGTTTTTGTTTGAATCGTATCTGTATTCTGGAAAAGTGATTAAAAACCTTTAACCTTAATAAAAGAGTACATCCTCATTTCCTGTATGATGTTGGAATCTGAGTTTAAAAGCAGACTTGCAGAGATTTAAGGGGGGGGGTAGTTGTTTTTAAGGGAAAATCGGAAGTAAAATGAAGAACTATGGTGTGTGAAGGGCAGAGGCAGTGGAGCAATACTGTGGCCACTTACTGACTGTTGCCTCTCTCAGAAGAGCCACCGAAACCCAGCTGGTTGCCATCGAGAACCTTGCTCACCTGCGCTTGGGGCACAGCACAGGACATACACCACGTGTCAGCCCAGCCTGCCATCCGTCAGCACCGGTGTGTGAATTAAACATGGTTTATAACACACCTACCTACAGCCTTGTGGGGGAGGAAGTGCAGCACTACAAGAACTCCAGCTGGAATCTGTTCCTGGACCCCTGCAAATCCTGAGGCACTTGATGGGTACCGAGACGCCAACCACACACCAAGCACCAAGACACCTCTGCCTGCAGATCACCTTTACTGGTTTCATTGCTCAAGCTTAGCCACAGCTCTTATGAGGGGGCCGCTGGGGTCTCCGGGGGCTTCCCAGTGCCTGCCATGCTACCATCAGAATCCTCGTCCTCATCATTGTTTTGGCTTGCTTTGTCTTCATCACCTGGAGGCGTCTCCTTCCCCTTGGACAACTTGGCACCAATTGCTGCACCGGATGGGACCAGGAGAGATGTCAGCCCGATTTTGGTACCAAGAGACAAACCTGCAGCTCCTGCAAAGACACAGTGAGGTGTGATGCTCCAAGAGCATTTATGCTGCCCACTGAGGGACCCAGCACCAGGCAGATAACCCAAGGACCTCTCTGGTCTGTACCAGGGAGCACATAGCTCCATGAGGGCAGCCAGCCCCTTTCTGCTGTCCCTTTCTGGCTCCAGCCAGCGCCGTTGATGAGCACAAGCGCTGCTCTTGCCAGAAGAGCGGATGCCTACAGCACAGCCCTGAGTCCTCAGCCTTGGTGCTGGGTCCCTCAGCGCGTCCCGACTCTTCCCACCACATCATGGATTCATCCCTTCCCCACGGTTTCGAGTGATTCACACCAGCGATGGGCCGAAGGTTGCTGCGGCTCCACAACAACCCCAGCGTGTACCCCTGCAATGAACCCAGCGCAGGTCCCCTGCCTTCCCCACTCACCGATGGACTGCAGCACGGCCACGGTGCTGCCGGCAGCTACGCCCCCGCCGTTGGCTATGGCAGCTGCTGACATCATTTTGGCAGCAATGGAGCCGGCGACGATGCCGGTTCCCGTAAAGCCCAGTGCACAGACGGCCGCCGGGACGCCAACGAGCACCACTCCTGCAGGCAGGACGCCGCAGTGTTAGCGTGGCCTCCACGACCGCACCTCCTCCTGCCACCCGCACCGTGGGTCCAGCCTCCCAGAAAGCATGGAGGTGTCAGGGTGGGGAGAAGGGGTGCGGGGTGCAGGGATGGGGACACCCAATCCTCAGGGAGGACAGAGGAGAGGGATTGGTGAGGGAGAGGGCGCTCAGGCATTGGAACAGGCTGCCCAGGGCAGTGGTGGAGTCACCACCCCTGGAAGTGGTCAAAACCCATGAGGATGAGGCCCTCGGTGCCATGGTTAGCGGTTGGACTGGATCTTTTCAACGTAGCTGCTTCTATGAAAGGGGAGAGGACAGCAAAGGGTGGCAGAGGGAGGTGCAGGGAGGCGAGGCCCGGCAGCACCGCAGCAGCTGGTGCGGGCCGGTTTCCAGGCACAGGCCACTGCTGCCCCGTCCCCCGCAGCAGCCCCCCCAGCCCGACCCTGTCCCCAGCTGCCAGCCCGGGAATGGGACCGGGCAGCGACCCCGAGCGTGGCTCCTCTGACGCCCGCCCCTCACCTGCTCCGACCGCGGCTCCGATAGCTGCTCCCATCAGTTTACCCGCCATGGCTAAAGGAGAAGGCAGGGGGAGGGCAGGGGAGGGCAGGGGAGGGCAGGCGGCTGCAGCCCCCCCCCGCTTCTCCCCTGCAGCTGCCCGCGGGACGGGCAGACACCAGCGGCAGGACTGGGCTGGGGGAGAAGGGAGATGGGAGAAGGGAGATGGGAGAAGGGAAGCACCACAGGGTGCCCCTCCCGCCGTACCTGCCCGCCGTGCTGCCTCCCTGCCTCCCGGTCCCTAATGCGCCGTGGGCCGGGGCTGGAGCTGGGTCCTTCCCATCCCGCCCATCCCCGTCCCGCCCCGGGGCCGTCCCCACTCGGCGCGTCACGACCCGGAGGAGGCGGCGGAGTTGTGCGCTGGGTGGGGTTTATTGGGGGGTCAGATACAGCCGAGAGAGGGGAACGGGGGAGGAGCGGGGGTCGCAGCGTGGGGACGGGCTGGGGGGCGGTCACGGCAGGCATCGGGAGGGCCCCGGTGGGCATGCGGGGGTTCAGTATGCGATAGCCCCGATGACAGCTCCCAGCGCTGACAGAACAGCCTTCGCGGACATGGGGAGTCCTGCTGCCCCTGAGAAAGAGGAGGAGAAATCAACCTGAGCCCCCCCCAGCCACGGCGTGGGGTCTCCACTGATCCCCCAGGGAGGAGCAGCCCCCCAGACCTCACCATCCAGCATCCCCATGGCCAGCACAACCCGTGGGGCCGGGACAGGCACCTCGAGCAGATGGGACCGAGGTCCTCCCGCTCCTGTGGCCGCCCCAAGCCCTCCCCACGCTGCCGGTACCACCCAGGGAACCCAAAACAGCCCCGGCTGCCCCCCAGCACCGCACCAGGAGCGCTCACCAAGCGACTGCCCAATGGCCACCAGGCTCCCGGCAGCCACACCGCCGCCGTTGGCTATGGCAGCGGCAGACATCAGCTTGGCGGCCACGGAGCCGGCCGCGATTCCGCCGGCGGTGAAGCCCAGAGTGTACAGGGTCGCGGGCACCACAACCACGGAGAGCCCTGCATGGGAGAGCAGCAGCGGTGACCTCCCCCAGGCACACGCGTGTCCCCCAGCCCTGAAATGGGGGGTCCTGGAGGCAGAGCTCCCGCTCCCCCGGGGCAGCCCAGAGCGGTGCAGGGTCCCGTGGCCAAACCTCCCTCCCTGGGGCACCAACGAGCGCCCTGGGACGGGCCAAGGGGAAGGGGCAGCACCCCCGAGAGGGGTCTGTGAGTGCAGAGCAGCAGCGCAAAGCCGCAGGGAAGTGACTTATTTCCACACCGCATCACCCGACCCCGTGCCCACCGGCGCCTCACCGATCCCTACGGCCGTCCCGATGGCAGGGCCAACCAGTGCTGTAACAAAGGCATGGACGGCGGTCAGTTGGCCGGGCTGGGAGCAACACCAGGGGATCCCCGCACCCCCGGTACCCTCCTGCCCACCGGAGCATCCCGGTGCCCCCCCCCCAGGACTCCCACCTCCCCCAGACCCCCCCCCCCCACGGCCAGCCCCGGCCCCACGAGCCCCCACTGGCCCACCCCTGAGCCCCCCCCGTGCGCAGCTTACCCATGGCTGGAGCCATCGCGGGCTGAGTCCGGTCCTTGGGAAGGCGAGAACAAAGAGCTCCTTCCTAAGGCAGCGAACGGGGGCTCGCACAGCGCGCTCACGGCCACCCCCCGCCCCCTGTCCCGCCCCACAGGAGCCCCTGGGGCACCCCACAAAAGCAGAGCCCCCCCCAGACCCCGGGGCTCAGCCCAGTGGGGGGAGCGGTCCCCAGTTTTGCCCCCCCCCAAAAGGGGTTTTGCCCCCCCCCCCCGGACCTGTCCCTGCGCCGCCGGGGCTCCAACTGCTCGGGCCGCTGCTGACGTCACGCAGCCAATTTCCAAGAAGCGGCTCCAACGGTTTCGCTTTCCCCAATTCCCGGCCCCGCTCCCGGGTCCCGCCCCCGGGTCCCGCTCCCGCCGCAGCGGGAGCCGGAGCCCGCGGCGCTGCGGCTGCCCCGGCCCCAGCGGTCGGACCCGGGGGCTGCTCCCATAGGGACCCCTCTACCTCCCGGATCCCACCATGGGATGGGGGGCGTGGGGCTCGCAGCCAGCCCCCCCCCGCGGGCCGGGTTCAGCGGGTGCCGTAGCGCATGCGCCGCTGCAGCTGGTTGAAGGGGACCAAATCCAGTTCCAAGTTGATCTGGTTCCTTTTTACCAGCCCCAGCGACGCATCGTCTCTCCGGAGGCGCTGCCTGCGCCGGTGCTGGCGGTGCGGGACCCGGTGCGGGGGTCCCAGCCCAAAGATACATACTTCTTAACATTCCATAACGCCGGCCGACTCCATATGGGCATATGAAGAAGTATGTAGGGTTGGGAGGGAGAGGAGGGCAGTGCGGGGCTGATGGGCACCATCGGCTCCGGGTGATGGGACCCGGGAAGGAGCCGGTGGCCGCGGTGAAGCATCTCCGGCCCCCGGGGCAGCCCCCCCGGTGGTGGCACTGCCCCTGTGGACCCGAAGTGCCCGCAGCCACCCTGGAGCAGGGGGAGCTGCGCGCCCGGGGGGCAGGACACAGCCGCTGCCAGCGCACGTGCCTGGGATGCAGCTTCTGCACCAGCCCGAGGATGCTCGGGCTGGCGATGCACCCACTCCGGGGTGGTGGCTGCCTTTTGAGGGTGCGGGGGTGCTCCAGGACGTGTCCGAGGCCCCCTCTCAGGCCGTGGGGCAGGAGATGGGGCTGTCCTGTGAGCCTGCAGAGGTGGGACCCCATTGGCCCTGGCTCTTGGCAGGGTCCCCACCGCGGCCGCTGTGCTGGGTCAGGATGAAGCTGCGCCCCCAGCACCCTGCAGCACCCGCAGGACACCCCACACCACCCTGTCCCCCTCCCTGCTGCAGCCCATGCACCACAGCACTGGATGCAGCTCAGTGCCGCTGAGGCCAGCACTGGGGGTACCCAGCACCCCCTCCCCACACTGCAGCTCTGCACAGAAGAGGCCGGAGTTGCCATTGCCCATGGGAGGCTCAGCTGAGACCTCAGGGGCTTCAGACCCCATTGGGGTTGCAGGGGCCTCCCCAGCCCCAGCACAGTGCCCAGGGCAGGGTGATGGAGGGGACGAGCGTCACCACAGCCCAGCCACACTCTGCCCCCCACCAGTCCTGTTCCCACTGCTGCCTCCCTATCCCCAGTGCCCTTCCCACCCCTATATCCCTGGCTGGAGCGGTGCCATGGTGGCTCCCAGGCCGGTCCCCTCGCAGGGTGGGGGAGCAGGACCCAGGGCAGGGACACATCGTGGCCGTGACTCAGCGCCGGGAGCTGCGGCCGCACGTGCTGCAGCTCTCTGCAAGGAGCCAGTGGGTGCCAAGTGAATGCTCACAGCACCCACAGGCAGTGGAGGTGCTGCTCGGTGGGCCCCGGAGCCACCGGACATCCCCATGGGCACGGGGCTGCTGCAGCACAGCCACAGCCCCAAGGATGCTCCATCAGCACCCCAGGACCTCCCGCATGGGGACCTGGCACTGGGGCCCCCCAGAGACGCAGCTCCCAGGACCCGAGTCCCTGGCAGAGGGGCAGAGCCTGTCTGGGTGGACCATCTCCATCGGCCCCGGCTGACCTTGGGCAGCCTCCAGGATGGCAGAGCCAGAGGTGCCTCTGCTCAGGGGGGTCCGCACGGGCCCATCCCCAGCGCACGGCCCCTGCATCCCTCGGCCGGGCTCCCCTGGTGACCTTGGGCTGCCCCCAGCAAAGGGGACATTTGCTGCATCCAGGGCTCCCATCACCCATCTCCCCCAGCCCAGGCCGCCCCTGCCCTGCCCTGCAGCCCGTCTCTGCCCCACCACCTCCCCTGTGCCCAGACATTCCCTGTCACCAGCACAAGCCCATCCACAGCCCTCAGCCCCAGCGCTGCCCATAACGGCTGCAGACACATCCCCAGGCAGAGGCTCTCCCACAGCTCCTCTGGGCCCCTGCTCCATCCCGCACCCCCAAGGGCTCCGGGCAGGGCGCTGGTGAGCACCAGGGGCCCTCGGCCTTGCAGGGGGCAGGCAGAGGAGCCGGGCGGGCTGCTTGGGGCTCTCCGTGGTGGCACCCAGGAGCCTGCACAGCACCCAACAGCCCCAACCTGTCTATAAAAGGAAGCAGCTTTTTCCCCTGCTCCCCCCAGCGCCGTGCTCCGCAGTCGCTGCCTCGCAGGGCCCTTTCCAAGTTTCACGGTTCGGCGCTGCCCCCCCAAGCGGCTCCCCCCGCCTCATCCATCCCCAGCAAACCCACTGCGGCAGCCACTCAAAGCAGCACCACAAGGCCCAGCGAGGGGGAGGGAGGTGGGTGCAAGGGGAGCACTGATGGAGGGTGCCTGGGGAGCACCCTGGACCCTGCTTGTCCTGCACCCCTTTGCCTGCAGGCATTGCCCGTTGCAGCACATGGCCCGTGGAGCCCTGGTGCACCCGGCCATGGTGCTCAGGCTTCCCCTTGCGTGTGTCCAAAACACGATGCTGGGATGCCCTGGAGTTGGGCTTCTCTTCCTCCCCATCCCACTGGCATGGGGTGCCCCTGCTTTGTGCGGCCGAGGGCATCCCTGGGAGGGGTCACTGCAGGGGATAACCCACGGGAGACGGGCCAGGCTCTGCCCCACTGCCTGCGGACACGAGCACCCCGCACCCGTGGCACCGCGGCCGGGACCTGCCGGGGTGCCCCCAACCCCACAGAGTTCGCTGCCGCCCTCACTCCTCCTCCCGGGCTGACCCGGAGCCGCGGTGACCGCAGCCCCGCGGGTCCCCTCCCTGCCCACACCGAGCTGCAGCCGCGGGCCGGGCGGCAGCAGCGTCCCCGGCCCGAGCGGCGCTCGCTGAAGGTTAAACGCTGCCGGCGGGGAGATCCCCGCTGCCCCCCGCACGCCCTGCACGGTCACTCACGGTGCTGGAGGTGACACCGCCCGGCTGCGGCGGCGCGGGTTGCGGGGACCCCCGGCACGAGCACGCTGCTTCCCCGCTCGCCTTGACTTTGCCACAGGACTCCTCCGCTCGTCCGCAGGAGCTTTGCAGCATCCTCAGTTCAGCGGGAGAAGTTCCTCGCCAGGGAGGGAGGGAAGGAGGGAGGGATTTAAGGCAGACCCTGCCTGGGATGCGGATGCCTCCGGGCGCAGGTGAGGACCCTCCGCTCGCTGGGCACCCCGCAGCCTCCTCCTCGCACGCCCCAGCGCGCGGCTCCTGGTGCACCCGGCTCCAGGGATGCTCCATGGGTGAGCTCCGCTGAGCACGCATCTCCCTGCGGGACCGGGCTGCCACCAGCGCGCAGAACCCGTCCACCTCTGCCCTCCCGTGTCCCCTGCGCCACGGAGGGGGTCCTGGAGCAGCGCCATGGGCAGAGCTGGGCCCAGCACTCGGCAGGGTGAAACCTGTCACTGCCGCAGCCTCAGGGGCTCCCTCAGCCCCACAGGGACGGGCATCCCCTGGCCGGTGTCCCCAGCACCCGTGGGGCGGCGGTTTCAGCATCCAGAGCAGCAAAGCCTGGGGGTCCAGGGGTACCCCGCTGTCCCCAGGCTCCCACCCAGCCTACCTCTGCCTGCAGAGAGCCGGCGGGGCGAGGGGGACCGCGGCTCGGGGCGGCAGCGGGGGCAGGATGCTGGGAGACACCTTACAGTGGTTCCCAAAGGGAAAAGCCAGGACAAGCAGCGGCGTCCCTCCCGCGGCGGTCCCGGCGGCTCCGCGGCGCCCTCCCCACGCCGGGTGCGCTCTGTTTGCCTGCTATTTTTGGCAGCCTCCTAAGAGCTCCTCTCAGGCTATTAATAATGAGAGTGCGAAATTCGTTTGGCCTCTCCTATATAAGGGAAGGTAGAGGCTGAGAGGCAGCTAAATATACTGGCGCGTGCGGGAGCAAGCGGGGAGGCTTTGGCACCGAGTGTGGAAAAGGGATTGTTTGAACAATGGAAAGATGGACTCACCCGGCACGCGGGGCCCTGCGCGGATGGACGGACCCGTGGAGGGATGGATGGAGGGTGATGGTGGCCGTGGGCCTGCTCCGCAGCACCCACATCGCACCCCAGGACCCCTCAGGGCCCTGCTTCGTCAGGATGAGGCAGCACGGGGCACTCCTCCAGCCAAACCTCGGCCTCTCCTGGTGCAGCTCCCGCAGGCATGGGCCATGCTGGGTGCCAGCGGTGCCACGCTGTCCCCAGGAGCCACCAGCATCCCTTCAGCACCCACATCCATCGTCACAGGGGTCTCAGTCATTGTCACCCCAGGTGAGGTGTGAGAGCTGCCGTCAGCGCTGGAGCTGGGGAGAGCCCTGCGGGAGGAGGTGAAGCAGCAGCAGTTGAGGGAATCCCGATGACAGGAAGGTGCTGGGGAGCGGCGCCAAATCCACGTGAGGAGCACGGACAGCGCAAACAGAGGGGGGAGAACGCGCGTGGAGAGGGGAGAGAGCGCTGAGCCCACGGCATCCGTGTGCCCCCTTCCTGGAGGCTTCCCTGGGCCGCTGAGCACCGAACACGGGGACAGCCACGGCAGGGGTGGGCAGCGCCCCGGAGCTGCTGCCTCGGCCACGGCCACCACGGCCTCAGCTTCTCGAGCTGTGACGCTCCTGACACTGAACCTGCCCGGGAGGAGCAGCCTGGGGGTGCTCTGAGCCTCCAGCGCAGACCCAGACCCCACCTCGGGGAGGGGCCGCTGCTGTAAGCAGGAGCAGTTCTCTGCACCCGCGGCAGTGGGGAATCCTCTCTCCCTGTGCTGCCCCGGGGCTGGGGCAAGCGCCACCCACCCCAATCCAGCAGGAGCCGTTTGAAGCCCAGGGAGGTTTGGGGTGGCTCAATCTGAAGGCAGCTGCTGGGGCAGGAGGGCAGATTTGGCTTCTTACATCCTCAGGTGACATTGAGCAGCGTGAACTCCAAGGGCTCCAGCACAACCCGAGGACCATGTGAGAGGCGCAGTGGACTGAAGGGCGGCTCTGAAGGTGATTCTCCTCCTCCCTCTGAAACACCCGTGTCCCACGGTGCCATCAGGTCCCTTCTGGCTGCCGTGGTGCTACAGCGAGTTCCCTACAGCAGCCAGGCACAGGGACAGCTGGGCAGCCACCTCCATCTCCTCCAAGGACAGCAGACGAACGCTCCTTTGCTGCATGAGGAGGTGCAGGGACCCCAGGCGCGGGTGCAGCTCGAGCCCTGATGCTGCTGCTCGCTTCGTTTCCAGTGAAACCCACAGCCGGACCCTGCGTTGGTGTCAGAGCAGCCCACAGCGGGTCAGGAGGCTCCGTACCCGCTCAGCAGGACGCCAGGGGCAAGAGCCCTTGGGCGCTTGAGCTGAAAGGTGACTTCAAGCGGCAGAAGCTCATTGCGGTTGTGCGAAAGCAGCGGCAGAGCAGGGGTCGGAACGCAAGCGCCGGGGCTGCAGCACGCACCTTGGCACCTCCTGCTCCCGACACCGAGCACAGCCTTCAGCACGGGGCTGCCGCACGCTTGGCTCTGTGTCAGGGAAGCTCTTGGCAGCCCCGCTCTGCGCTGGTCCCGGAGCCGCTCCGAGCTCCGGAGCTGGAGCAAAGGCAAAGCCTCATCCGTCAGCGCCTGCCGGGACCCTGCGGATGAGGGGGAGCCCCCAGCTCCTGTGCACAGAGCTCAGTGCTCTTCGGAGCCGTCCCACAGCTGAAGCCGGAGAAGGCAGCGGGGCTGTGCAGCAGCAGAACCTCTGCCCTGGCTGTTCACCAGACACACTTGGGTAGAAGGAATGGCTTTTAGCCTCAATCCAAGCAATGCCGCAACCAACACCACTGTAAACCTGAGCTCGGGTTGGGCAGCCCCCCCCCAAGCACAATGAAGAGAAGGTTTAAGAGCAAACTGTCTAAAACCTCATGGATTTGCCTCAAGCGTCCTCAACCGGCGCTAGAATTTGCTGAAGAGAAAACAAACCCAAGTGAAGCCGATGGCTCATCTGATGCCTCAGCTTTTAACTTCCTTCCACACGTGGGGAACTTGTAGCCAGCGTCTCTAATTGTGAAATCATCGTGCATAGCAATGCAGAAACCTTCCCCAGCAAGGTCAGCCCTGCTCACGGCACTCAGGTAATGAACCAGCAGCGCTATCAGTGATGCCACAGGGAGAGGGTGCCAAGGGATTCCAAAGCAAGGCGTCTGCGGGCAAGCCTCGGGAGAGGTCTGTGTTAATGGTGCACTGAACAG
The DNA here is from genome assembly GCA_039720435.1 of Amazona ochrocephala. Lineage (NCBI taxonomy): Eukaryota > Metazoa > Chordata > Aves > Psittaciformes > Psittacidae > Amazona > Amazona ochrocephala. The sequence continues at coordinate 6,007,064 of CM077886.1, read as the reverse complement.
GCTGTTCCCTTCTCTGGGCCAAGGGGCTCCTACATTGGACCAGAAGCTGCTGCCGTCAGCCCGGGAGCATCTCCTCGCCTCCAGCAGCTTCCCAGGTCCTCATGCTCCCATAGGCCAGGGTGCAGTCACTGGAGTGTTCCCTGTTTTGTGCAGCCCTCAGTGCTCAGCGGCACCGAGGGTTAAGATGCGGAGCGAGGAAAAGCACTGCACAGCCAGGGAATACTAATGGGAGCTCCAAGTCTTGCACTGTGCTCTGTCACAGACCTGCACTGGGTGATGACAAATGACTAACGAGCGAGGAAGTCATCCCGTCATCCTCACTGGCTCCTAACCGAGCCGCTCGGTGCACAGGGAATACCACAGCTCCCCCCAAAATCCAGCTTCCACACGCGGGGCTGCCAGCTAAAGCACCCCAACCCGAAGGTTGTTACCCACAGTGAAACGCAAGGAGGAAGAACACAACCTCAGCTGAACAAGGGTGTTGGTGGTAACAGGTTTTAACTCCCTCTTCCGTAACAAGAAGCTGGGAAGCACACCCGGCACTCCTGTGAGGGGACTGCTCCCTGCAGCCATCACCAACACACCCAGCCCTGATCTACTGCACAGGGACTTCTCCAGGATGGGAAGGAGCAAGAGGCTCAAAAGCACAAGGGGACCGGAATCAAAGAGCCCGACAGCTCCAGCAGCACAAACCGCTCCCGGGCACAGTCCCAGGGCCAATCCCTGCAGCTTCCAAACCCTCATTTTGTCCCGGTTTGTTCATCCGACACCCAAATGAAGAGACAACGCAGCAGAGGGTGGCATCACCCGAGTTAAGCAGCCACTGTACAGAGCCAGCACTGGGCTGTGCCCTTTCCATGGGGAGCATCCTGGCGTCAGCCGTCCCCTGTGTGGTCCCAGGCGGGCTCAGAGGGAAGGAGCCATTGGGAAAGCGGGCGCAGGAGCTGCTGGGAAGGGGAAGCCTGGCTCGGAGCAGCAGCTGTGTGTGACACAGTCAAGGCTGAGGGTGGCCCCGGCTGTGACGCGGGCAAGAGAGAGGCAATACCACAGCCTCAGTCCTCAGGAGAGCTGCAGGCTCCAGCGCTGGTGCCTGAGGAAGACAGCCGAGTGCGCAGGCAAACAAACTTCGCAGCAGCCATGACTACATTCAACGAGGGAACATTCCCTCTCATTCAAGAGTGTTTAATCTTCATCTAGCTCAACACAAGTCAGTAGTGCAGCAATATAAATACAACTGAGGAATTTACAGCCTTTCGGCTTTCATAGCTCAAAAAAAGCCAATGAAACAAGTTTCCAGTTTTTAAATTAAACACAAGAAAAGGCAATAAACTGCCCACCCATCCACAGAGGAGCAGTGGCATCCTTCATGCCAACAACAGGTTGATTTCTGCAACTCACAACAGCAGCACAGTGAGATAAAGGAGCCAGGACGGTCACACACCTGCCTCCCAGAGCCCAGGCAGCAGAGACATGGTCCCTTGGTGCCCGCACTCACCGTGTGATGCCCTCGGGCAGAGTTCCCTTTTCCACCAACTAAAGGACACCAACACGTAGTTAGGAGCACAAAGGGCTCTTCAACCATAACATGAGGCTGCTACTGCTAGCCAGAGGGAGCAGCCAGCTGCTGGGAACTGAAGGGATCAACCCCTGTTAGCCTGGGTTGTGCAAATCTTAACAAACCCCCCTAAAGCCACCCCCCCGGTATATAGCATTTCAGAGCTGAGATATGGTTAATGTCCAGACTCACGGACGGCTTGGCAACCAACAGAAGCTGCTGGGGCCATTGAACAACATCTCACAGCTTTGGAATTAAGCCAGACATTAAACACAGGTAACCAAAGGTGGGCACCCAGGCTCTGGTACCCAGGAGGAGAGCTTGCTGCAGGAGGGGGTCTCCTAGCCCAGCCAGTTTCCACAGGCAGGTCAGCTTTTCACACCTGAACAGGCACCATGTCATCAACACTCCCACTGAGTGATTTAGAACAGCTACAAAACCCTCTCCTACCTGCAAGCCAAGGAGTGTGACCATACTGTTCAGATTCCCCCTCCTCTACGCTCCAAAAGCAGCCAAGTGCATGTGAAAGGACAAGTCGATATTAAAATAGTGCTTAAACCATTAGGGAAGGTGGGAGTAAAAGAGAAGAAAGCTGTTCGACAGCACAAGTAGCCCCTGGAAAGCTACTGGAGCACGAAGGGAGCTCCGAGCACAGCTCAAAGCACAGCCTTGACCTTCCTTCTCTGAGGAGCTCCCAAAGAAAGTGAGCTGGAAGTCCTTGGGTGTTTCCTCCACTGCAGTCTGAGGTGCGCTAGGAAGGTCCTGCACATTCGCAGTTGCTCCAAGTGGTTCTGTCCTGCCGCTCTCCAGATACCAGCTCTGTCCTTTCCTGATGCCTCACCTGGGGCTCACAGTTGCCTTCTCCCTTTGATTTCCCTTGAAGTTCAAATTCAAGTACAACCAGATTTAACTGAAAAGAAACCCACTAAACCAAAGGTATTTTCTGTGAAAGGAGTTAGCAGCGTTGTCCTAATCAGAGTGGCCCCCAAAGGCCCTTGTAGGATAGGGACGGGAGTGGCCTTTCCCACTGAGCTCCAGCAAAAGGCCGCCTGAGGGGAGCTATAGGATTTCCTCCCTCTGGTTCTTGGGTTTGAGCATCACTTGTCCGTTGCGCAAGGAGCCATTCTGGCTCCGCAGCAGTTTCCCTTTCTCATGGTCAGGCCATGTGAAGATGGCTTCATCGCTGTCCAGTTCAGACTCCGAGTGCATCAGGCTAGTGTTGAGGACCTGGGCTTTCTGTCTGCCACCTTTGAAGGAGAGAGATTCCCAGGTCAGAAATACTTTTAATACTGGTCAACAACCTCGCCTTACTCCATTCCCTCTTTAAGACTCTTTTCTTATCATGTCAAAGGAGCAGCCCAATCAGGCTTTCCTGTGTGGCTGAAGCCAAAGTGACCCTGTTTCAGACACTTTGGCATGACAGGGATCATGACGCCCCAAGATATTGCAAAGCACAACAAACAGGTAGGAAAGCAAATGACATTACCAGAAGGGGCTGTGAATACATGTGGGAGCTCGTCTCCCTGACCTTGCTTGGGGTACTGCCTGAAAAGCTCTCTGAGTGCTAAAGGCTGTAGTAAAGAGAATATGCAGGCGTGTAAGAGAAGATCACTGTGTTCTTAGACTGGATATAAGGAAGCTCTTTACTGTAGGGGTGGTGAGGCACTGGAATGGGTTGCCCAGGGAAGTTGTGAATGCTCCATCGCTGGCAGTGTTCAAGGCCGGGTTGGACAGAGCCTTGGATGGCATGGTTTAGTGGGAGGTGTCCCTGCCCATGGCAGGGGGGTTGGAACTCGATGATCTTGAGGTGCTTTCCAACCCTAACTATTCTATGGTATGATTCTATGATTCTTACTACCCTCCCTACTCCCATCTCTGCTTCTCTTGCCCGAAAAGTAAGAGAGATTAATCAGCAGGATGAACTTAGATTAAAGCACAAGAACAGGAGAGAGATATTTACTGTCAGCAGAGGAAATACTTAAATTGAGCTTTTCCTTAATGGAGAAATGCAACATTTCCTCTGTTTGCAGAATGCTCCCTGCACATACCTAGCAAGGAAAAAGACTTTAGTCAGCTGCCAGCCTCAGAAGCAGCAAGATGAGTTCAGTTACCAGAGAGCAAATGGCCGAGGCATGTTTGCTCCAGCCTGCAGAACAATAAGCCCTTCATTTAACAGTGCGGCTCTTGTGTGCAAGGTGACAGATGCTCAGATTAAAGCAGAGTTGGGTGCTGAGGGAGGAAAACACCCAGGTTTTCTTCAAGGGTATCTGTATTTATGCAGCTGGGGCAGCCGGGTTCTCAGAGGAATTGTCTGATCAGCTCTGTCACTGCAATGCCCTCCAATGCTGCTGTTAGGTTCTGTTCACTTGCTGGAACACCATTAAATGGGATAATACTAGGAGGAGCAGTTATTTTTGACTAGCCAACAAGGATCAGGGACTATTTTCCATGCACAGTTAACCCCTCTTCTGAACAAAACCAGGATGCACGCTCTTATTTGAAACACACATTTCAAACTACCAGAACCCAGTGGAAACGCTAGAGCAAGAGAACTTATAGCCAAGACCCAGCCTTGGGCTGCCTGGGTCAGGCTGGTCTGCACAGCTTACACACATCCACTTACTACTTCTGTGATACACAGACATCAAGACCAGGACAGTTTTGGCTCCAATTTCTAAACCAAAGGGATAACTTGACTGCATACAGATCTGAAACAAGCTCTTCGATCTTCCAAGACTCATCTGTGAGTGCCTAGCATCACGTTTGTTTCACTCTGTGATTTTACATCCACTGAGGAAGAGTGCTCTTAGTCAGCATTCTGGAAACGCTGAGCTCTCCCCTCTCATGCTTTACCTGCTTTGGGATTTGGTTTTAACTCCAGGCTTTCTTGATCCGTTGCATCCAAAATCTTGTATTTGCTTTTTCTTTTGGCTTTTCCTTTTCGTCTAAAGGGGAAGAAAAGGAATTAAGAGGCAGACCATTTCTAAAAAAGGCTGAATAAAAACCAACTCTGTTCTTCAAAGCTTATTTCAGATCACATTCACATCAGAAAATAAAACACTGAAAACATTTCCTTAGCTGCACATTTTTAGGTTAATCCAAATCTTGCTTCTTAACTGAAGCCAGAGTTCTAGGACTTCAACGTTCAACTTGAAACACTAAGTGACAAAAACTAGAGTCCCAGGGCTAAGCAGATGACCTGCTGGGACAACGGGTTTGAATCTTTCATCTAATGCAGCTCCTAAAGCACTGATAAAGTGGGGGGTTATGGCCTCAGTCCTACCTTTTGCAACAGCAGATCACCATCCAGGATAAGATTCCAAAGGCAACCACAATGACGAAAGATGCAATGATCACATACAGGACACTCCATTCTGAAAGCAAAACACCCCAGAGATAAAGAAAGTTTGTCACCTCATACATTTTTGATGGTGCGCACTTCAGATGACTATTCTTGTGGTGAGAAAAAAAGAAGGCCTGATCCTTTGCAGAATTAGAGGCTACCACCCATCACTGACAGCACCACTAACTCACCCATGGAAGCCAGACTCGCAGCCCAAGGGCAATGTGTGTTAATTAATTGCTTTCCTGTGGGCAGGAAAGCCTCTGTAGAGGCAGGACAGAAACAAGGGGTGATTTACACATTAAGAATGGACTCAGATCTTAGTGAGTATTCACTGAAAGGGTGTGAAGGGGAGTCCCTTCCCTATTCCCTGCCTAGGAGGTTGTGTTGTGAGACTGGGGCAGGGACTCGGTAAGAATCATGTCAGAGATACTGTGAGAAAGATGCCTGCTACTCTGCCCACCCTGGCTTTCAAACACTGTTTGCTTTCCAAGACGAACAATCCCAGGGAGGTTGCACATACCACAGTTGCTTTCACCGTCTCCCATCTGCACCCTGATGAAGTTCTCCATCCAGAAAGGGTCGCAGATGCAACGCTTGGTGAAGGAGTCACAGCGCCCATGCTCAGAGCAGTTCAGCTGACACGCTAGGGACCAAAGCCAGCAAGGTGAATTAAATCACTCATATGTGAGGCAAAACCAGGACATTAGAGTTCAGTAAGGATAATTCCCATAGGCTACTATATGAAACTCACAGACTACTATTTGAAACTCATAGACTAGATTCATAGCTTAGTCATAATCACAAACAAGTGCAAACATAAGCATGTAGGCCTCATCCCAAACTAAAAGAGTCCCACTTCACTAACAACATAACACACATAATATGCTAAGAAAACTTTGCCTAATAAATCATGAATTTGATGTGAAAGTTACGGAATTTGTATATTTGTAACGGAAATGTTTTTAAATAGGGTTTTGATTTCCAAATTCAAACCCAGCCTGCAAACCAAGAAACAAATAGATCCTTTAAAGGGACCAAACAGAACTGAAGGGAGGCTTTTGAAGGCCACAAAACCATAAGATCAGAAGTCATGAAAATAATAACTTTACACAATTCTAGTTTAAAATATCTAACGGATCAGCAAATGATCCTCACAGGATGGAACTCATAGAAGAAAACCAGTGCTAATGTAAAGCTGCAACAAAATGATGGAAAGGAAACATTTCCTTCAGACTGATGTATGTGCTGCAGAGGAAATGAGTATGCTCACAGCTACCAAGATCTGCAGTTCTATTGTTTTCAGTATGACGCCTCATTGTGTTGGCTCTGTTCCATTAACACAGTATTTTAGTTTTATAAGGATCAATCTGCTTTTGATTTTGTGAATTTTTATCTTCCTAGCAACACAAGTAACCATTTACATGAATAACGAATAGATGGAGTCAATGGGTAAATAACTGATTAATGTGTAGTCTAACAGACTCTTACTTACTGACTGTGTTGATTTCCAGTGCTCTGAAGATGAGGAAGTCTGACTGCTGCTTCCTTAGTTCGTTTTTTAGTGTCCAGGCTACCTCTCGTCCTTTGAATATCTGATGGGGAGGCTGGTTCTGCACAAAAAACACCATCTTCGTGCTGGAATCAGACAAAAATGATTACCTGCTGCTTCTCCAAACATCAGGTAGAGAGCCATTCTCCCCAGTTTGTCATTAGAGGGACTTATTCAGAATCCCAGATTTATTTGAGGATTAGACTTCTGGCTCCGTCTTGAAAGCAATGATGGTAGAGCTCGTCATACAGCACAAGACCCTTCAGGACATCTGAGCCAGCCGTATTCTCAAAGCTAGGGCTGGACTGCTCTTGAGTTTGCTAATCAAGCACATCTTTGCATGCTCATGCTGCGCATGCAAATCTCCAGACTTTAAGGTCATCCCATTTCCATAAACTCCCTCCCTTGCTGTGGGATCCTTAGGCTTTACTACACATGGAACTTGGAGGCTCATTTAACTGCTCAGCACCACAACTGCTCAGCTCCAGTACCTGAGAAGACAGTGAAGGTTAAGCCTTTTGCAAAGCTTAGTTTAAATGCACAAAGCGTTCTAGCCAGAAAAAACCCAAAGCACAGGTGCAGAGGATACTGTATTCTGCATCTTTTATCGCATTAACTTTATGACAGAAGAACTTGCTCCCCTAGGCTTGCTCGCCTTGCAGAGCCCCGCATATCCTTCAGATTCACTGAAGGATACTTCACATTTACTATTACCAGTGAGCCTATGACTCAACAGCACGTTAGCAAAGCCCTCAGAGTATGTGAACAGCAGCTGGGGGAAAAAGACTTTTTTAAACAGTACAAGTTACTTTGATAGTTGAAGCAAAAACGGGATCTTCATGCCATCTGTCAGAAAATAATCTGTGCTTTTGTAACACTTCCCACTCTTTTATTTACTTAATAAACACAGAAACAGATGAAGCATTAATTGCAAGGATCCCTTACTTGCCTTACTCAGTGAAGAACAGCGGTAACTGGCTTGGTCATGGCAGACAGAAAGGTAATATTACAACAGAAAGTGCTGGCTCTTCTCTTCCGAGCTCTTTAGTTTGCACGGATAATGAATTCTGATTTTACTGCTACAGCAGGCAATGTGGACATGAAGGAATCGATACATTACTGAACTCAGGAAAGTGTAAAGTACAACTGCGGATTTATTGCTGACTTGCTGCATGACTTCAAGCATGTCCCTTAAATCTTTTTCTGTGCTTTATCTACCTTAAAGCTACTCAACTTTAGTAACAACTAAGGGCAATGTTGCACTTATTTCAACAAATTACCACTCTGCCCTTGATAAGCTGTTGCCATACCACTCACATGCATGTTCAGACATCCTCAAACACCCCTACAGTAACGATGGACGACTGTTAGTATGGAGATACGTCCAGCTGCTGTTGTTGCAATGCTGTAGTACCAGTAGCTGAAGTTTACTGCAGAACAGTGCATTCCCCTAACCAGCCATTTGTGCAGAGGTAGAAACATCCTTCAGATAGTCTTCACAATTTTCAAACCCAGGTAAGATTAGTTCTCAATGTAATTAGTTCTTAAAGTACAGATCTGGGGGGCAAAGACATTAGCAACAGCAAACAGTTTTTAAGGACAATGCACCATCTCCAGAGGGGAAAGATACCAGAGACCTGCCTGGCAACACACCTTCTCTGACCAGAGCAATCAGGAATATCACATGTTAAGCAACATCTCTGCACACTCCACTTGTCCGGTCTATTTTCCAAGAGATAACAGCCCTTGGTTTGCTAAACCCTCAAGTAATCCCCCTCCAGGTACAGTCCCAGATGAACCCTACCTTTGCTCAGTGTATGGCTGGATCTTTTGCACAGTGATGTCAGAGTCGAGGACCCCCAGCAGAACGCCTATCTGTCGGATGAACATCCCCTTCTGCCTCTCGGTCAGCTGGCTGACATTAACATCCAGAATTATCTCCACAAGGTTGTTTTTCCTGGGATCTAGGGAGAATGTAGATAATACAGGTCCTTAGAACTTCTATTTAACAATGTGGGGACAAGTCAGGTTTCTCGTATCTTCCCAGAATGTTTCTGCTTTGAACATAAAATTACAGAATCACAACCAGAGGGCTTGCTAGTTCAATGCAGGCAACAGTGCTAAAGCACAAAACCCAGACTCACCAGGTTTGACTTCCACTGTGGTCCTTTCCACATCACTCTCTCCTTTAGCATCTGTTACTCTGAGGTGGAATGTGTAGGTCCCTTCTACCAGATTGGACAGGAGGAGGACAGGATGATGGTCTGAATTATTTAAGACTTCCTGAAAGGCAGAGCAAAATAAGTAGCAGGAAACAAACTAAGCATGATATCTCATCATACTTGGGGATATCACTAAAAGGTAACATGCACAACAATGAGCTTTACAGTTCCTCAGGAGCTGTCAGTGCTCCTTTCACTGAACTTGGGATGCACCAGACTGCCATTTCAAAAAGAACCCTCACCCCAGCGGCAGGGCTCCCCTCGTCCCGGGTCCACAAGTAGCTGACGATTCCCTTATCATCAGAGGACTTCGATCCATCTAACTCAGCTGTACTGGTGGGCAAGGTGATGACAACATTACCAGCAATCTTTGCAACCGGTGGCTTGTTTATTTCTAAGCAAACAAAAAGAAAGCAGTTGGAGGAAAAATCTGGTACCATCTAATCAAAAACTACTGCATTAGATCTCCACTCTACCCCAGCAATCCTTGCTAACCCTGAGAGAAGAGAAGGGAAATTACAAACTGCAGGATTCAGCTGAAGATACTGCACCTCCAGAAAAGGGTAAACCCCTGACTTAGAGAAGGCCATTTCAGTGCTCTCCACAGTACTTTGCACCCATTCCTTACTCTTCTTGTGCCTCTGAACTACTCAGAGATAACCTGTGTCTCGGGCAGATAACCTCTGCTCATGGCTGGACATACCTTCTTTGACAATTACGTTGACGGAGCTTTGGCTCTGCAAGTTCCGCTCATCTTTAACTGTCAGAGTAAACTCATATGTCCCAACCTGAAGGCCTGTTACAGTGGCAATGCTGCTGTTGGCGTTCTCCAGCTTGACACCATCCGGGCCCCTAACCAAAGCACAAGAGGATCAGTTCAAGCTTTGCACAGACCACAAGACTTCACACCAAACAGGAGGCTTGAGCTCAAGTAGAGTTTATGGGGATGCAAACAGACAGCTGCCTGGAAATATAGAGTCCATGACAAAAAGCAAAATTATTTCCTCCAGTTACAGCAAGATAATCAAAATAGGAAGTGCAGCATTCAAAACAAAAGCATAATTTCTGGTGGTTTAGTGTTTTGGTTAATTTTAAACCAGGGGAGCACTGATAGCAGCATTCAAGTAGGGTTTAAAAAGTGGCACTTTCAGCAAAATTGGCTTGTGAACTGCACAATAAGCCATTTTTTTACAGAAAAGGTATACAGCAGAAATAGTTCATTTCTAAGAGCTTCACACACACTTTGCATTAGCAAACAGGAAAAGCTACTGCAAGTTGCTCACAGACTTTTTCCTGAACTCCCTAAAGCACTTCAGTGTATTTAGAGACTGAAAGGAAGTGTGACAATGAGAACACCACTGCCCCATTCAAACATTCTGCAAAAGCATCAACTTAGAAGGCCCTACTGTGCTGGATTACAAGAGTCTCCTTTACAAACCACGGCCACACTTCATCAGGCCTAGAGATGAAGGCAAAGCTACTTCTAATGTTCAAACACAACTCCACCTCTCTCCAATTAACAATAACATAAACATCATTCTAGCCACTGGTAAAGCCTGTCAGGGCCAGTGTGACCAGGATTTCACACAAGTAGGAGGAGTCTTCTTTTAAATTAAAGCCCCAGCTCCGTGCATAAGAACAAGCTGGAAGATGATACCCACCTGGTTTTTTCCCAAAGAAAGGAGACTATCTTCTGGTCATCCGAGCTCTTGCTGCCATCTAGAGTGGTGCTGTCCACAGGAAGAGTTAATTCTTTATCTGGACCAGCATCTGCCTTTGGGGGCTTATTGTTCTCTGAAAAAGGATGCAGTATTTTTCACACACGCTCCACAAACCCCAGCAATAAGAATTTTTTCCATGATCCCTAGTATATTGCCCACTATCTCAACCTTGCACTCAAGAGAAAGTGATGTTAAAAGCAGTCAGATCAATGTTTCAGTCACATATCTGCAATAAAATGAAAACAAGATGCAGGAGTTCTGAGTTTTGCTCTCATTCTCAAAGTACCACTCCACTTTTCCTGCTCCTGTCCTGGGACCTAGCACTGTGGGCAGAGACAGCTGCTTGGAAATACAATCCTGCCATTACACTGGGATAACATCAGTTAGACCGCATTGTGCAAAATAAGAGAACAGCCTAGAAAGGCAATAAATCAACAAATATGAATATCAGCAATATACCAGAATAATCCTAAACTAGAGCAACTTTTCTGAAGGCAGCAGAAAGCTACCATAAACTCTGAAGCATGTCAACAGATTGATGCTCACGTTTAACCTCTGGAATGGAAGTGGCAAAAGCAGCTTACCTGGCTGGACTATCACAGTGACCTCTGCTGTGGACTGGTGCCCAGCAGAATCAGTCACTATTAGCTGGTAAGTGTAATCCCCTTCTTGCATTGCAGAGAGCTGCAGCACTGGTGTTCTCACCCCCTTTGAGAAAACATATTCAGGCATTAAAAAGAATCCTCATGCAGATGAAAACAGAGAGAGAAGACTCCATTTCCAAAATAACTATTATCAGCAGATTCTAGGGGATTATTACTATCTCCTGCTATGGGGCCAGGAGTCTGTGCCACTTGAGCATACAAGGCACTTACAGCTAAATTTATACACAGCAACACAGACATTGTTGTGAACATAACAAGAGTAATGCCATACAGGTGCTCACAGCATCTGAGATTCAGTAGTCAGCAACTCAAGCAGACCCTGTGGGGAGCTCCATGCAAATCATACACATTGTGCAGCTGATTCATGGACTTGCTTATTCCATAGATTTGACAGCAGTAATAATCTTTAAAAGAAAACTGATGACATGGAAACAAGTTCTATCTTATGCTGTTTAGGACTGAGGAGTGTCTGGACAGTATCAGCAAAGTTTAGACTCCAAGGATCGCCTCAGAAGATCCAGTCCATTGCGTTTGCCCAGCTTAGGAAATGCTTCACCTGGTACAATGGGTTATCCTGTATGTCTAAATGCCGTCCTGACCAGCTGGTACTTAAAAGGTCACACAGTCTGGCTTCCACATCTTAAGAATCCCTGCTATATCATCACTGATTCAGCTACCACTGATGTTCTGAGAAGTCAGCAAATGAACAGAGAAAAAACATGCTTCCCTAGCAGCCACGTAGGTTCAAGTGAAATATATGTGTGTGATCAAGTTATGCTGAGACCTCTTGTATGGTATTGCTCAAGAAAGGAAAAAGGATCCCAGTGAAAACCTGCAGCTAAACTGGTATGCAGCTGAACCACTAAGTCAATACCAGCTTCATGTTGATTTAGTTTTAAGTACATATTTAATCATCACATGCTTGTTCTGTAGGACTATAAAAGACATTTGCTAACAACCAATTAAAAATGGTTTGATTATAGAGAAAAAGCCAGCTCATCAGTAACCCAAATTGAGTCCTGGAGACCTGCACTGACCTGCATCTCCATCACCTTCCCTTTGCTGTTAGGGCTGAGCAGCCACTCATAGCTGACAATGCTGTGATCATCGGTGCTCTGATTCCCATAGAGGGTGATTGAGTTCTGAGGCAGGGTGATCACTTGGTTTGGGCCTGCATTCGCCACTGGGGGATAATCCACTGCTTTGTTCACAGTCAAGTTTGCAGTGGTGGAGTTGCTGGCACCATCCGAGTCCACGACTGTTAGACTGAAACAGGAAAAGCAAAAAGTGAGAGCAGCGAAGAGTCATGATCATCAGAGCTGAATACAAAACACTGGCTGGAGTGAACTGAAATCAAATGCAGGTAGTACCACAAAACACAACTGCTTTTTGCTAAGTCTAGATGTGAACATCAATCTGATTAGTTCATAGATCAACTGCTTCAGAGGAGATAAGCATTCAGTTCTAGGAACTCAGGTTTATTTTATTTTAAATAGATCTGCTGATGCAGGGCATGGACATCACACCAAAATACAGACCAAAGGAAAAACACAGAACAAACAGGAAAGTAAAATCAGCTACTCTCTATTACTCATAGATATGTGAATAAAACCATTAGGCCTCATTCACTTATCTGGGACAAACACACTGCATTTAAAAACTGGATTTAAAGCCTGTATTTCTTCCTAAGCCTCTACCCAAGCAGTTTGGATTTGATATTTCAAGAGACATTTTGTAGTGCTGGCAGAGCATTCGTTCCCTTCTGCCATCATCTTAAACCACTGCTACAACTTAAGAAGCAGCTGGATAGCTTATCTCTTCTGAAGTGAAAAGCTATAAACTACCTGAAAGTGCAGAAGCAGAGAGAGGACATCACAAAATCGAGTTCTCTCCATGTTGATTTTTTTTTCTGGAATCTTGTAGGTTTTACTCTCAAGGGATGAGAATTGATCACCTTTTCCAGGGAATAACCTACCTGAATGTGTAATTCCCGGGTACCAGGTTGGTCAGTGTCAATATGGCAGTATCACTAGAAACCTTCTCCTCTCGCAAAGGACCCTTCAGTTCTTCCCAGTGATAGCTGACAATTTTATCATCATCAGTGCTTTCTAATTATGGAAGAAAATGCACATACAAGGAGTTGGGAAATGCTGCTTCACAAACCCCAGATGTTCAGTCCCCAAATTCAGTACTGGGTTTAGTGGGCAAAGACATTTTTGGCGCAAACCCAACTCCTGTTTATGAAACCAGACTAACACTTCAGGAATCTCTGATGCACAGATACCCAAACTGTGTGCTCTCCTCCACCCTGTTTGACAGGTATGCTCAAACACCCTTAGTTAGCCCCAGGTTTCTACATGTGCTGGGGGAAAAGGAAAAACCCAAATCAAAGCACTTACAAAATAAAGCTAATTGGGAGTAAATCAACTTAAAATGATTTAAAGGAACTCCCCTCTCCTGGCAGGAGAGGCTGATTCTTTTCACTAATGTGTGCTCGACAGTGTCACAGCTCCTCTTAGACTTTTTCCAAAGGGCCAGCCCAGAATCCAGCACACAGAAGCCAGGCTTGCTAGACAGACTGCTGCATTTAAAACTGCAGGTACTCACGGCTGCCGTCAATAACAGTCGAAATGGTTGGCAGTGAAATCTCCTGGAACTGCGGGGACACGATGGCAACAGGAGGCCGATTCACCCGAGGCTCTGCAACGATATCTGAGCTGTCACAATGACATCTACAGGCAGATCACGATAAAAAGCCCTGGCCAAGCAACTCTACAGGTAAAACTACTAGGCTTTTGTGTGCCAGGAGTAGCAAGCAGAATATGTACCACACATTCTCTTTCATCTCCCCAGCCCTATCTATACCCTCAGTCCTGCAGTCAGCGAGCCCAGGAGAGGAGTCCAAAGTGTGGAACTGCTGTGGCCCCCAGCTGCAAGACAGCCAAGATCATGCTGACTGCAGATAACTGCACAGTCAGTGACAGTGATTTGTGCTTTCAGCAAGTCAGACACCTATCTGGGGAAACAGTGCTAACAACAGGGATTTATGAAAGCAAGGAGGTGAACTGCCACCAGACTAGTACTCTGAAAATGGCTGCTTTGCATCAGTTCTCCCATACTGGGTCACGCATTCAAGGACAGACAATAGTTTCACACCTCAGGAAACGCCTTAATGTACACACATATATCCCGAGTTTACAGCATAATGAGTTTTTACTACATTAAACCAGAGCCTGGTCAAATAAGCCAAACACCATGATGCAGGTATTAGTTTGTCAGAGACAGATGAAGTTAAAAGATACAATGCCAGTGACTCACTCGGATTCACCGTTACATTCACGTAACCCTCTCCACGTGCATTGTCCCCATTGACGATGACTTTGAATTCATACAGACCAACAGTAAGCTGGAAGGGAGCACAAAAGATTATTTACCTTCAGGATGGTCAGGAGCTATTAGAAGATCAAGTTACCATGTTTTAGCACACTAGCAGCATAAAACATGGGCAATTATGCTTCAACCTACGCACACACAGCAAATGATGGTTTCCACGCCAAAAGGGTATTACGCATCTTTTAATTTACAACGGGCTATGCAGAAACCAGGGTAATATTTCTTTCTACCACAGGTGCTTGTCAGTCAAGCTTTATTTTCTAGCAATGACAGGCCAACAGAAGAGAGATAAGAGATTAGTTCAGGTTGTCTGGTCACAGGAATCTATATGAGCGAACTGCATTTGAGATGAGAAAGGCTGAATGGAAGAAAATCTCTTCTTGGGTGATTTACAAAGGGAAGTATTTCTTCTCTTCCTTTTAGGTGACATGGATCAGACAATCAACCCTTCATCATTAACAGTTGAACCAAAATAAGAAGGTGAAGGAGGACTATGTGCTGGACAATGACAGCGACATCCAAAAAGCTGAAACTCTGACAGACATGCTCCTTTTGAAAGACTTTCATCTCCATGATATTGTGACTAAAGCCTGTAGATGTTTTCTGAGTGCAGCAGAACCCAAGATGCTCAAAGGAATGTCTCATAGAGACCTGCACATTCACACAGTATTTAAAGCCATTTCCTTGTTAAGAATCCTTTCAATGTTAAGAGCTTGTCTAAAAGCAGCACCCAGGGACATGCTATGAGAAACTTCACAGCTCCTCTTAATGGAACCAGCAAGTCCCTTTTTCAGTGGGACTTCAAGGCTTCAGACCTGAACAAACCACCATACTGCTTCAGAAGCAGAAATATTCACAACCCTTTGTTAATGTTAAATTGTGCCATTTGTATGGCTCGACACACTGCTGTAGGCAGCTTTTAGATTCCAAAATCAATTCCTTCCTTCTCTCATGCCAGATCAATCTCCTTTTTATAAGAGACTTAGAAGAGGGCTTGCAGTCAAATGCTGGCTGCTTGCCCATCATGCAATTTCCTATTCATCTTGAAATCACACACAAGTCTTTCCTGGCTGCCAGGGCCCCCATCTTCTCCACTTAGCATTTAACACAACAGGATACTAAGCAGCAAAAGCTTTACCTTAGACAACTTGAGGGTCTGGGAGTGTTTCCCTTCCATTTCTCCACTGTAGTCTTTTGGATGAGTGATCAATTCCCACTCATAGGAATAAGTGGTTCCTTAAAAAAAATAATAAAAAAGATCCAGACATCTGTTTTTAAAAGATGTTTTTCTGCCATGATAAAAAAAAAGCAAAGGTATTAAACATTTACAAGGCACATTCTGCCACACTCTGGAGAAATAAGACAGGTTGGAGTTTGGGCTGCAGCTTTTGGGGAATATACCCAGAAAGGAGATAATCTGTGTTTCTAAACACATGTACTCTGGAGCCAAAATCCATCTTTCAGCCTCTAAGGCATTAAAGAGCTTTGGAACAATCACAGCTCCAGGAAAATGACAGAGAAAAGTCTTATCATAGCCTCAAGTCCTGCAGACACAATGTAATGTCAGTTTTTGAACAAGAATGCATCTATCCCTGCTGCTGTACAACACATAACATGCTCACTTTTCCTCTGCAGCCTCCCACTGCCACTGTGGACAGAGTTATAGATAAGAACTTTACAAATACCTGTGAACAATCTGCATGATGAAATGAGGAGTGTGATGAGTAGAGAAATGTGTTCCTCAGTGTGCCAACCCTCCCAAATCAGATTTCAAATCAGTAAATGAGAGATCACTTGCTAAGACAGCTTGTCACCCATCAGCAAATATCATGAATAGATGCTGAAGATCCACTGCTTCCTCAATAGCACTCTGAGAACATGCCATCTCCCAAATCTAATGACTTTGTAGCACTTTCAATGTTTTTTGTGCCTTGCTATTTTCTGCAAGAGGCAGCATAAGGTAATAGCACAGGATGAAAAACTTCTGCAGGAAAGTGTTACCTGACAGAAGACATTTTCAAGACCGTCCTTATTTAATGCCCTACATAATGCTCATTTGCGATTTCACCATCACAAGCCCTTAGCAGAATTCCCAGGGAAGCCTTACCAGGTGGTGGCTCAGGAAGCACAAATGCATTCAGTTGAACTTCATTCTTTGGCAGGGTCACTTCGACGCTGTCTCCAGCAGAGACCACCAGCTCCTTCATAACTGAAAGGGAGAAACACAGAACTGAAAGAGGAACAGGGAAAATAATTAAATAGGTACACCAAAACCACCTTGGTTTCAGAGTCTGTGCAATAAAACCCAGATACAAACGGCTGTATTTTGTAAACATCCCATCACTCAATACAGTTCCTGTTTCAGGTTTCGTTCTCATGGTTAATGCAAAAGCACTAATGGGGTTTTACAGTTTTAACACAAGCCCAAAACGGCTCGGTCACCTCCCTCTCTTTGCAGGCTCTGTGCAGCTCCTGCTCCCTTTCTAAAGAGCTGAAACGTGACCCTCAGGCTCTGCACAGGGAAATCTACTCACCCCAGCCCAGCAAGATGGAAAAGGTTTTACCTGACAGGTTTTCGGTGGTGAACCCAGCTACAGCCCCATGACACAGCAAGACAAACACTGGTATTTACCAACCTGCAGTTCCACAGCCTCATAAACAGATGAAGAATCCATGGTATTTCTTTTTTGAAAGACTGCTTGGGGGCTGAGATTTTTTTAAACTGCATAACTACCTCACTGAGTATGGAACCTCAGCATTCAATCCTGGTCCTTTTATTCACATTTTCTTTTCAATCCCTGCTTAAGAACTGTCTTTCCAATTAATTTCAAACACACTGACAGGTAGTTTGTTCTTAAAGACTACAGGGTGAAGACTTAAAAACTACAGCCAGTGGCATTCTTCTTCTTGTTTGTAGCATTAAGGTAACCAGAAAGTTGACTGCATTTCGTAAGAGTACCTCTTGGCTTCCTCATCCTCCTCTTCCCTTCCTATTTGCTTTATTGTGGTCTTTTTATTATTGAGCCTGGGAATTATGCAGAGAAAACAAGAATTGAAGTTGTTTACCCCCAGTTGTTTGACCCTAGGTCAGTGAGATGCACAAGAAAATCCAAGTTAAGAAGAGATACGGGAAATGTCATTAGACATTTAGCCTTTCTTCCATCTCTTCATTAGCCACTGGAATTAAGCAGTTAACTAAAAGAAAACAAATTCATCCATATTTCCTTCCCCCCTTAGTTACTCCAGATCTTGAGATATTAAAACTCCATCAGTCTTTCAGCTGCAGAGAGTTCAGGGCTGAAAATAGCCTTGAAGCTGTGAATACTTCAGAAAAGGAGATTAACTGAATTCTGAAATATCACACAATTGCTATATACCACTCCCTGTACATACACATCCCTCCAGGGTGAGATAATGGCCAGGATGATTTACCAGAGCTGTCCAAAGTGCATTTTGGCTTTTATACACTCTCAAAGGTTTGTTTTAAGACACACCAGTGTCATTTTGCTGCAAAGCAAAGCATGGCCTAGTGGCCAAGTACACTGTTCTCCATGGCTGAACTGTGCTTTGACATTTCAGGGACAGAAAAGAATCAGTTCCAGCCCATTTTGAGCAGACATTAAGATTTCTGCTCAACTTGATAGATAGCAGTGTATCAAGACTACCACAGTAATACTTCACAGGTCTATGCACCGCACCACACCTCAGCTTTCACTTTGCGAATTAAGATATCACCCATTACTTTCAAGCGGTTCTTGGAAACAGATCCAGCAGTCACATGCACATTTATGATGCCAAAGTCCCATTCCCAGACCTCATGAGTTAATGGGCTCCAACCAACATGTGCCCTGAAGCAGGTATTATCTCATTTATTTCAATGCTACAATGACTTGTGACCAAAATCTGAATAGATGACATCTGGGTACTCATGTTCTCACCTGGAGTGGTGGCAGCAGTACTTGGTGACACAGCAGTGGTGGTCTGGGTTGTAGGAACACTGCCATTTGTGGGAACTCCACTTGGCACAGAAGTAGCTGTCTGCGTCTTCGCTGTGCTTTTCACCGGCACAGGGCTGACTGTGGGCAACACATCTGAGGAGTGAGGATGGACCAAAGAATCATCCGGCTGCCCAGGCTTCTCAGTCTTCCCTGTGGCTGTCAAGCCCTGTGCTGCAGGACTGGAGAACGTAGCCAACACTGATGGTTCTGGCGCAGATGTTCCTGTGTGGATCTGTAAAGGAAAAAGCTGTCTTAGTTTGACTTGCACACCGAATGCCAATTTTATTTACTGTGTTTAAGCTCACTTCATCTCCTCCAGTTAGAAGCTGAAAAGTCCCTGGTTTCTTTTTCCCAGAAGCAGGATATTTTATTGCTTCCTCTTTTCTCCTCTGCATTGTTTCTCCATGTTCCTTCTCCACAGCAGACAGGCCATTTCTAGCTCAGCTGAACACTAGTTAAGACCACAGATTTAACTACAGCACCTTAAGTACCATGGCTGCTCATGTGGCAAACACAACAAAAGATCTAGGCTCATAATTGCAGTGAGTGCAGCTAAAAGAGAAGTGGGGTAAGACAGAAGCATGAAACGGGTACCATTTGGGCTATTTTGTCCATGTATTCTAAAGAAGTGCAGTTGGCAAGCAGGGAGCAGGAGGATTGCACTGGCATTTCTATGTAATAACCAAATCACTGCAGCAAGAGAAAATTCATTTCAGAATCACTCTTCAAAGCAAGGTGAGCTGCCCCAAGCAGCTCCCTGCGTGCATGCCACAGGAGATGCTGCTGGGACAGGGAGCTGAGCTGGAGGGCAGAAAGCTTGCTCATATCCATATAGGATGAGGCACTTTATTGAAAACAATCAAACTGTCAGGAACAATTTCCTTCCTTTCATCAGAAAATTCCTTTTACAATACCCAGCCCCATTCTAGTTGCCAGCCTGGCAGGCAATATTCTTGACAATTTGCTTTCCACCATGAAGAACATGTGTGCAGCAGATTTTGTTGAGCTAACTCTATTTTGAGAACATCTGCTAAACATTTCAAATGGACCCATTTACCATCTTGGACTTGGGAAATGTTTTGGAGCTGAATTATGCACCACTAGAGGAGCTGATCAAAACCTCATATTGGAGGAAATGTTCTCAAGCTTTTATACCATGCTGTTGGGCATTCAGGCCAGGAAACAGGCACTGGAAAATGCTTTAGACCATAGTGGGCAAAATGCTGCTCAGTGAATCAGCTGGGCTTCAGAAAACACTAATTGCCAGTTGAAAAACTCAAGCCACGTTGCATGTATTAAACAGTCAGCCAAGAGCAGCAACAAAAGCAACAAAAGCTTCCCTGCAAGAAGTTCTTTTTGCAGTTGGGCAAATTGTTTTCTCTCCCATCTCTCAGCTAACTTTCCTCCAGTCACTAAATTTTAAACACCTCAATCCCTCAGTAGGTTTGATTAATATCTGAGCTTTACAGACCAAAGAATCAAATGCTATTTGTTAGTGTAACAGCCATGAGCTGGTTTTCTCTATTTGCTTACTTGCTGATGGGTTTCTTTTAACAGAACTACGGATTCTTTGGAACGAAGATGCAGGCAAAATCTGGCATACTGCTCTGCGCTGCTTTCCATTGGCTGTCCCAGACAGTATCATCTTGCACCCATTCGTAACTCTGGGCAGCTCAGGACACGGTCTCCCTTTTACCCAGGTGAGAAATGCAGGCACAAAAAGAGGGGCAGGAACTCAAGACAGTCTCTGCACGGGAGCAGAAGGTCTCCTTGACTTCATACCACTATGGGAGACCACTTTCTGCTTAGCAGAGACCAGCATCTACCTGCTGGGCACAGCAGCCAAGGCTCCACTTTAGTAATATTTTCGGTGAGTTCGATACTCCCTTGACTTACTTTTTTAATGCCTAAAATAACCCACTTTACAGTTAAGAGAGATCCTCTTCTTTCCAGAAGTCTTCGGGATGAATTGACAGCCAAATGTCTGAGAAGAGCTGGAATTAGATAAGCTTTGCCTGGGGCAAAGTAACAGCCAAAAATGCCTCTAATGCTTGCAAGCTGAGACATTTCTTATCTTTACCCCATAACCCTGAATTCTTCAAAGCACAGAACAGAAGATTTCATTCTTGGGGATGAACAAGGAAGAGACTAGAAGTTTGCCAGCTGTCCTACCTCATTAGCTTAGAAAGTAGAGAGAAGTAGCATTACTGGCCTGAGTGAACATAGGAGTATCAGATACTTTTGATTCCAGCTGCTAACTGCCTTTAGCCTGGAATAAGTGACCTAGTGTCTGAGACTCCTACATGTGTAAGGTGGAACTCGAACAGCTACATGCGTTAGAATCCACACTGAACCTGTTAATTGAAAGAAGAACACCTGTAGAATTTTCTTTCATGTTTTTAATTTAAATGGGCCATACTTTGCTAAGCCTGCTCTGAATTTACAAAATAGGCTCTTTTCAGCTTAGATTGTGTCCTAGATACCTGTTTGTAAAGATCCCTGACATGAACATGTGGTTAATGCCACAAAACGTGTCAGAGTTAGTGCTGGCTCTGAAGACAGACCTTTTCTTCTCCCTCGTAGGGTAAAAGCACCCAGCACTAGCAGGAAGCGTGACAACAAGGGTCAAACTCTGGGCTTGCTAGGGCCAGCGGTAGCCAGAGCTGAGTGCAGGAATGAGCTCTCTGGCTCTGCTGTAGCAACTCCACTTCAAAGGCTGCAGCCTTTCCCAGTCTGCCTGCAGAGCTGCTGCAGTGCTGCAGCAGCCCTTCACATCAGCAGTGCTGCACTTAAATACTTCTCCTGCTTGGCTATTAAATGCTGTATTTTAAAATTGACGAGTATTTTTACAACAAGGCAGAAAAAAACCTGGTGCCTGGAAAACGTCACTCACTTTAATGGAAAAGCACAAATTTCTCTTCCTTAGTTAAGGGCTGGTGATCAGGGTGCACTCTGGTTCATCCTGGTACACTCTCCTTCACCCACCTCTGGTTCCATAGCATGGGTACAGTAAGACCAAATCTAGCCCGGGCAAAGTTCTACTGATTTCAGCATGTGTGTAACTTGACTTATTTTGGTCCATAAGCAACCCAGCTTGGAAAACTCCCTGCTTTAGCACTGACCTCCTGCAGAGGCTGGCCACATCCCAAGTACACAGCCTTGAATGTTATCTCCTTGGCCTGAATTAAACTGCTCACAGATCAGAAATGCAAGGACAGCTGCAGAGCTTGCTGTATAATTTTGCAGGTGAAAGTTGGATGGTTCAATAAGCAAGGAATTAGCCCAGGGCTGGACAGAACCAGCTTTAGCTCAATACTGCTGTTAAGGTGGATTTTTTAATTCTTTCTCCTCCACAAAACTGCCATCCTAGACCTCAAAAGCCTGACTGCCAGGAATTCCATCACAGCCAATGTATTTTACTCGGACGTTTTTATTTGGATGAACCTGCATTTTGTCAAGAGATATGGACTTTCTTCACAGCAAGAACCAGTAAGGAGAAGAAAAAGATCTTGAGTCACCCCTAAAAGCTGCGGGGTTCTAGAAAACCAAACATTTGTGAAGCTTTAGTGCATGACTTCACATGCCACCCGGGCTGCCCTGGAACTCTCAGCAGTGTCCCTTGGCTGCTCTCCACATCCTGCTCCACAGGGTGGTGGCTCAGACCAGTCACAGCCCTACCTGGAACCAAGATTTGAATGCAAGGGAGAGAAACAAATTCGGTTAAGTTTCCACAACAAGAATGTAACTGCACAAAGAAGGCATCGGGCTTCAGCGGTGCCAAATCCTAGAAACATGGCAAAAAGTATTTAAGGAACAGTTTCACAAAGCAGAATTCTTTCTACAAACATCATTTAACAATGTAAATGTGCCAATTTCTCTTTACCCTCTAGATTTACTAATTTAACATTGTACATGTTTGGAATAGACTAAAGTGGTTTCATTCAACCAATGCCAACGTAAGCTTTTGTGGATTTGAGAACCTGAAGCAGTCTTCAAAAACAGAAGAAAAAACATGGCATTAAGATGCCAACGCAAGCAAGCAGCTGGTGTGAAAGTACACTGGAAACTCTGTGCAGGAGTCCACAAAATACCATATTTAATTGCTTCTATTCAGCACTCAAAGGAAAACAGCTTATTTTAGTTTTGTAAGTCTAAAAAGGTACTTCTACAGGTAATAGTTTTCAGCTCCCAGGCACTTCCCACTGACATCACGTCTCATTTTTCCTTCCACCTGGCAAATACACTGTGTGATTATACAAGAGATCAGCATTAGCATTACCATGACCTCCATCTCCTCTCACCTTTCCAAAGATAGTTTATCCTGGCTAGGAAGAGGGGGAGAGAAAAAAACCCTACCACCTAACAAAGCAAACAAAAACCCCAACCCTTGGCCCTGCCTTGTTGACATGAGGCTGAAAAAAGGCATCCAGAAAGGTATCTTATCACTTAAGGACTTTAAAGTCAAAGTCGACGCAAAGCAAATTGAGCAGAAGGATGACAGCTGTCCAAAGCCACCCCATTTCAGCCCCAGCAATCACTTACCTGTGCCAAGCCAGCACCATCCACATCACTTGATCTGTTCACATTATTGCTTTTAGGAGGAAACAGGCTTTTGGGTTTCTGCTCTCTTAGATTCTGTCCATTTTTTGGCAAGTCTTTCTTTTCATTTGGATAGCCTTCAGGAACAGGCCTGTCTGCCACTGAACGCCTCAGTGCTTGATCCTTCAAGAGCTCTGCTTCACTTCTGCTGCTTCTAGACTTGCTGCCTGATGCTCTGGCTGCAGCCTCCCCACTGGGGCTCACTGCTATATCCCTTTTCAGGAGTTCTACCCTGTTACCTGACACGTTCCGCTTCTGGAATGACCTCCGCAGTCTTTTTGTCCTCTGGACAGGGATGCCCCAGTGCAACCACTTGTCAAACCAGGTCTTCACATCACCTTCCCTTTGAAACTTTAAGAAGTGCTCTGTGCTTTTTGATTTCTTTAAAAACACCAAAACAGAGTCAGAGAAGCCAGTCCTGTTGGCCTGACACATGCCAGGGACAGTGCAGTTCACCTGAATGCACATATTTTCCAAGAACCAAAAGGCATCACAGGTGGGGCTCTGGCAGCAAGCAGCCTGGCAGGAACGCACGGTGTGAAACCCTTCCAGCAGCTGTAAGTGGTGATCTCCCCACCATCTCAAACGGCCACCAAACAGGATCTTCCCTGGCTCACATCTAGATTGGTTCCAGTTTGCATCTGCGAAAGGGGAGGGAAGACAAAGACAATTCTCAACCCTTTAAAGCAACAGACAGTAGACATTCATCACTGTTGTCAAGATTAATTTAGGGCACAGGAGTAATGTGGGAGAGAGAGGACAGGACGACAAAACGAAGGCTTCTCAGAACCTGTACCTGGCTTCAGTACTTAAAGTTTTAAGCAACAATCTGCACCTCCTACCAAAGGGACCACCCCCCTCTTTGACAGTAATGGACAGTAAAGCCATCCACAGCAAAAGAAGTAAGAACAGAAAGGTTCCTGTTTCAGAGCGGACTGTGAGGCAGACTGGACAGTGAGGCTGAGGCTACACAGCAAGTTATGGGGCACGAATCGATAACACAAATTATATCAAACATTTTTAAAAGTCAAGTCACTTCAGAGCTCAGATCAGCACTAAAGCAGCAATGGCTTCACATATTTTTTCTACATTTTTCTTAGCATGAAGAAAATTCAGAGTGCTTGCAGGGATCGATGGATTAAAGGCTTCCAAAATTCAGAGCTCTGCAGATTAAGGACTCCCTAAAAATAGACTAATGACCAATGAGGCTGTTATGTTGTGCTGTGTTTATCATCCAAGGGATAACAGGTCACTGGAAGATTACAAACTGTGTCGCTGTACTCTGAGTAGTGCGGATGCAGATGCTCCAGATCCAGCTCCCTGTCTGTCCAGAGTGGAGTTCTTGAACGTAACACAAATGGGAATCTTTGTTCTCCATTAAAATAGTCTGAACTTCAGTTATAATACCCTGATTCCCATTTCTTGACAGCATATCAAGAAAAGTTCAGTAACATTACTACCCAGTAACTCTGAATACAGACTTCATGTTGCATTATACCCACATGCCTTATGTTTGAAACTAAGCAAATAAACAGGCATGGATGTAGAGACTACTGATCCGCCTGCCTCCCTGAGAAGTCTCACCCCACTCCTCCTGTTACTTCCAAGTTACAAATTACAGATTAAATATGCTGGGGTGCAGGAGAAATACTGCACAGATCTCCATGTCTCATACACCAAACAGAAGTAATTTAGTGATGGCACTGTGGTGTGTTTTATGATTTTTGGAAGAAATCATGCAAGGTCCCCACTGCCTGGCTTGCAAGCCTACTTGAAGCATTTGACTTCAGGACTCCAGCCACAGGGACACTTAACATCACACTACTAAGAAGGCAAGGAACTACGACCCTCTGAATCAAAGTGGTATCAAAGACTTTCACCTTCCTCCTGCACCATACCTCAAGTGCCTGGAAAGTTATAGCACTTTTATAACCTTTTATGACCTGATTAGCATTGTATGACAGAAGAAAGCAAGTGAAGACAGAGGACATATTTTGTTGTAATTCAGTTATCCCAAACACCAAAACGGGTGTAACAGCTTCTGTACTCCTGGTCATTAAAGATAACACAGTGATTTTCTCACCCAGAATGGATTAGCCATTTGTTTAAAATGAAGGAAAATGGCCGTATTCACCTACCTTTTGTGTGGAATCTCTTGCTACACCAAGAATTTCAACCCAAAAAAGGAACACACACCACCATAAGGAAAAGTTTGGGTTAGACACATCAGAAAGCAGGAAACAAAAGTGATATTTATAGCTTATTATGAAGTCAGCTCAGTAAAGGCAGTTTGAAGACAAGGCTCCACAAAGCTAGTACCAGCTGCAACAGAACGCGCTTGGGATCTGTGACCAACTGATGGGGGACCACAGCTCCCTGCAGGCATCTGAACTCACAACAGTGCAGAAGATGGGGAAGTTCTTCACTCAAGCAATGTCCAGCTGCTTGAGTGTGTAAATGAAACTTTGCACATGTTCCACAGAGAGCGAGGTTGGCATCGGCACCTTTAAAGTCATCACCATCCTTGTCACACTTCACCAATACACAGCACTTCCCTGGAGAGCAAGCAGACGGGCAGCCTGCCTGCCCGGGGCAACAACTGGCCTCATTACACTACAGAGTGCTTGGACTGACAGTCACCCTGACGCAGGGACAAGCACCTGGCACTGATGTGATGGGTCTGAAATTAGGACAGGATATGGGTTGGGCGAGTGCATACACACAGAAGTTGTATGCATGTACTCACACACTCCAGGCTTAAAGAATGTAATGAAAGAATAAAACTATTGCTGGGAATTTCAAAAGGACCTTATCCATTCAAGTTCAGTTGAGTCTAAAAAAAAAAAATAATCAATTTTCTATTAAAAGTGAAGCACTGTCCCTAACATGTCCCACGAAAAGAATAATGTACTGCTTCCCACATCTTTAAAATGTCTCCTCCTCCTTGCCCAGTGCCGAGATGTCAGCCCTGCCTCATACATACTACTCAAATTATCACCTTAGTACAGACCCTAGTGAAATTCAGCAGCAGGTTTCTAGTAACAGGCTTAGAACTGGCGTACAAACAGAATGGGCAGAAAGTGTTCCAGGGAAAATTATCCCTTGCGAAAAATCACCACATTACACAAGTATTATATTAATTCATTTAAAATGTAAAACCTGAATCCTCATAAGCATCTCCTAAGCATGCCAGAGCCATGACTTTGCCCAGATGACACAACAGTACCATGCTGAGAGCATTCTGCTTCTCTTTTAACCCACTGCTAAACAAAGATGCAGAGATCTGAATTATATTTTTGGCCAGATTTCACTTCCAGAACTCTGCTAATGCCCACAGAATCTGGTGCAGCACCTGAACCAGGTGGACATGGACCTGCACCAAACGAGAGAGGGTGGCTCTGAGTACCAGCAGAGTTACTAACTCCTCCTTACTGAGAGCAGTCTGGTCTATCCCTTCCAGTTCCTTGTGCTGAAACCACACACAGCAGGCAGGTACAGGAACTCACAGGCTGGGTCAGGACAGTAAATCTGGTCACTGACAGCATCAACACCAGCAGCTTCAGAGAAAAGCACAAGAAATGCGTCAGCAAGAACAGCTCTGAGCACGAGCTCTCTCCTAAGCCCCAGGAGCCAACCCAGCCTTGCACAACACACATCACACGATGCCTGCACAGTGGGTGTGCTTAGTCACTTCTTAACGTTGGCTTTGTCAGTTTTTTATTCCCTAATATATCAGTAGAAAAACTGCTGCTCTTCTCAGGACCTCAGGAGTTCCTGCGCCAGCAAAGCAGCTCACAGCAGGGAAATTGAATGGACAAGAACAGTTTCTATTAATACCCTCAGGTTCATGGGCTTGCTCAGGCACTTAATCCCTCCTGATATCAGATTAATGATTAAAGACTTGACTCTATAGACTTTTTAAATCTGTCACATGTAACCAATTATGTCAACACAAGTTCCTTTTACACAACTCCACAGCCGCAATTCCTCCTCAGTTTATCAAACTCTGCTGCTTAAGTGACACAAACAAGACCAAAGAACAAGAACTCTAGAATGGAAAATGTCCCCACATTGGGATAATTATGTCACATACCATTAGATTTATTTCCATACACTTCATGGCTTTAACTCTCCCATGCAGACCAGCCCTCAAATAGAGCAGCACTCTCCAGTAGACACTCCAGGAGTGACACTGGATTCACAGTTCTATACTTCTAAGATATTACTAAAGGCAGGAAATGTCACACAGAAGTCCAGTCCACAAGGAAACCCACAATTCACCTGGCACACCATCCAAACACACAGTGCTGAGCGCCCTTTGCTAGACAAGGAATGCAAATACGCCTTCCCAGGTTCTAAATTAGCTGCTTAAGAATCAGGTCAGAATCTGAACTTCAAAAGAAAGCCAAACAACAAACAAGCAAAACCCCACACAATCCATTACATGAAAGCCCCATACAAGCCACTAACTCAGTTACTTACTTGAGCAGGAGGTTGGTAACTCAAGTTTGAACAGGAAATAAAAAAGCAAACACAACTGCCCATAGATAAATACAGACTATTGACACACAGCATTTGGGGAGACTGTTAAACATTTGAGGGCTAAAAAAACATTCCTGCCTTCCCAATTTGCTTTGAGTAATCCTTAGATGAAATTATTTCCCAGGTATTTTCCACAACAGTAACTGTGGGACAGACAGATCCCTGCTGCTGACCACCTCGGTACTCAAAGTAACAGGTCCTTATCAGAGCAACTTAAGGTTAGATGAAGGAACCCCTCATACCCCACATCTTTCCCACCCTTTTGACGGCTCATTCTGTAACTATAATAATTTCACTTTCAGAGTACTTTAAACAAGTGAGAGGGATAATATCACAAAAACCACAGGCAGGGTCCCAGAGAGAACAGGAGACTCACCCACTGAGGAGCACAAGGCACACAGGCAAGTGCACAGGTAGAAGAGCTGCAGACTTCTCAGCTCCCTTGCAGCTTTCCCCAGGCAGTATCGTGACAGAAATCGGGCGCTAATGCTGAACTTTGCTTCCAACCTCTTCTCCATGGCCTTTGTGGGCAGTAGCGGGGTTCTAGAAACACATAAGATATGAAACACAAAACATCCACTGGCAGTTGGTATGTTCTTGCACAGATCCTGGCGATGCTCTGAAGAGCACAGAGCATTTGCAGAGGTAAAGGAACGTCTTATCGGCTGTGACTTAATCCAGCTGCTGCTCAGCAACTATCAACATCTGATATGGAAGCAAAATTTGCAGTAGCAAAGTTCCCAGTGTTGAGCCACAGTGGGATACCAAGAGAGCCTTTCTCCTCATCCTTGCGATTTCCTCCTCCAAACCCCACCACTTTCAGTGGCAAAACATCCACTATATCTATGATCCTGTCGGCTGGACTGCAAAGACACCTGTGAGAAATTCCAGTTCCAAATACACCACAGGGAACAGACACCCAGGAGCACCAGGAGCATAACACAGGCTCTGATGAACCCGGCACATCTGCTGGAGATGTCATCGCCTGCACATTGGTGCTGGCTGGTACCAGCCAGAAACAAAGAGAAACAAGAATACAGCAACACTGAGAAACACAGCGCTAAAGATGTGCTTTGCCTCGGGTTTTGCTCCACAGGGCAGAGATCACAAACACACTGATGACCCTTTCTCAGCCTTTCTACTGCCAAAGGCTCTTTTATAGCCTCATATAGTACTGATATGCAAATTAGCTTTGGATGCTGTGAAATGAAAACGTGAATTACTTCACAAGTAGTCAATAGTGTCTAATTTTAAAGAGTAGCGGAAGCACCTTTAGGCACAAGCAGTTAAACCTGCCATTTCTGGAGAATGAAAGGGCATGTTGTTACAGGGAATACTGGGGACGTTCTCACAGACAGCCAGATCCACCAGCCCGCTGCTCCAACACTCCTGTTTGTTAAGCCCCAAGGGAATTTCGCCCCCAACCCGCAGCAAAGAGGGTGAGCTGCAGAAAGGGACAGACACGGGAGGAAAACTTCGCGATGGGAAATGCAAACCCGCGGCTGTTCTGCCAAGGGGTCGGTAACGGAACTTCCCCTCCCGGGGCTCCGCCGTCCCCTTGCTCCCACAGGGAACGGCTCTGCGCAAGAAGCCGCGGGAACAACCGCGCTTGCCCCGCTCCTACCCGGCCGGCGGGACACGCCGAAAGCGGAGGCCCCAACCCCGAGCTGCCCGTCAGTGCCCCAGGGCCGGGAGCGGGAGGAGGCAGCGCAGCGGGTACGTACCAGGGGCACATGGCGAGGCGAGCCCAGCGGCTCCGCGGCGGGCTCAGGCGGGCGGTGGGACCGCACCGGGCCTCCAGCGCGGCGGGCCGGGGGGCAGCGCGGCCTCCTGCCCCGCGGCCATGGCGCCAGCAGCGGGCACCCGTTCACCCCTCACCCGGAAGCTGAGTCTTCGCTTCCCGGAACTGGGACGGCCTCGCCGGCACCCGTCGGTCGGTGCCGGAGCTGCGGATCCGGTGTCCCGGCGGTCCCGGGTCCCGGCGGGGCGCCGCTCCTTCAGCTGCGGGCAGAGAGGCCGCGCAGCCACAGGGTATTTGCCCACAGGCCGCGCGAGGACGGTGGCTTCAGGGACCGCCCAACAAAGAGGCGAGCGGTTGGGCTGTGGCACGGAAGCTGCGCGTGGATTGGCTGGAAGGCAGAACGGGGCGGGGCATCGGTGAAGGGCGGAGCTGAGGGCAGGGGCGCCGCCGGGAGCGCTCCGTGACCGTGCGGCGGCTGCCGGGACATGGCCGAGGCCGCGGGGGGCCCCGCGCTGAGGCGGTGCCTCGATGTGCTCAGGGACGCGAGGAACGACAGCGAGCAGTTCGCAGCGCTGCTCCTGGTAAGGATCCGGGGCGGAGGGGGCGGTACCGCGGGCGCCATCGCCTCAGGAGCGGCCAGGGAGGAGGCGAAACCCGCGTGTGCGAAGGGGCGAGGCGCTTCAGCGCCCTCATGTTCCCATCAGCAAGGCAGAAGGAGCCCGGCCTTGGCCTGGTGCACTGAGGGTTCATGAGTGCTGCTACGCTTCCAAAATTAGCTCCCATTAGCACTTAGGCCAAGCGCCCAGCGCAGTGGGTGCTTCTCTGCACTAATAACACTTGTTTAAGGCTTCCTACTTGCCTGTTCAACCCTGTAAGTTCAGCAGAGCCTCTTGCAGTGCTCACCCCTGGTTTGCCTTACAGGTGACTAAGGCTGTCAGGGCTGGAGAAGTAGATGCCAAGACCCGTCGGCAGATCTTTGATGCAATTGGATTCACGTTTCCCACTCGCCTGCTCGCGTCTGGGAAGCCCCCACCGGGCTGCCCCGATCACACCTTCCGGGCGCTGGGCCTTACTCTGCTGGCATGCTTCTGCACCGATCCAGAGTTAGCAGCTCACTCCCAGATCCTGAACAAAATCCCAACCTTCAATGACATCCTGGTTTCCCCATGCAATCCGGACAGCACATCCATGGTTGATGATGTATACCAGTGCCTCAGCGCTGTCATGGCCACGACCAGGGGGCCCAGAGAGTTGGTGACCAAAGGGACAGTGTCTGCCCTGTGCCAGGCCTATGTGAATTGCAGTTATGGCTCTGACCATGCGTTGGCTCTGCTCTTGGGGCTGTTGGCCATAGCAGAGGAGAAGTGCTGGCAGAGAGATGCTCCACACCTCCTGGCCGTGCTGAGCAAGCTCTCTGATGATTTCCTCAAGACTGAAGACATGACCAAATTTGAGCTGTGCACGGTTCTGCCTCATTTCATCCCCCTGTCACCACCGCTCACACAGGACCCACAGGGCTCTGAGTGCCTCCATAGGCTTTACAAAGGGCTGGCTAACATCTTGGGCAGTAAACTCAGCCAGTCACAGCGGGACCCTGCCCTCAAGCTCGCTGCCTGCCTCGTGCAGGCCTATGGGTCAGAGTGGATCCCAGCAGGCAGTGCTGGAAGCAAGTTCCTGGCCTTGTTGGTGAACTTGGCTTGTGTGGAGGTCCGCCTGACCCTAGAGGAGCCAGATCCCTTGGAGGCGGAAGGGAAGAAAGAAGTGGTAACAGCCTGCTATGTTCTTATTGAGATGGGGATCCAGGAGTGCCTGAGAGAAGAGAAACCATTGCTCGAGGAGGTGCAGAAAATGCAGCTCATGAGGATCATGGAGGAGGCATTTGGAGCTGTCATATTCTACCTGAGGCAGGTAATGCAGGGTTTGCAAGCAAAGAGCAAGCTTCTCTGGGAGGCTTTGACAGCTGATAACCAGGATGCTTACTGGGTGCTGAGCAGCTCATGGCTGTAGCTGTGTAGAGCAAACTGTGCATCTGGGCCCACTGCAGTTTTCATACCTACAGCAGCTCGATAGGACAGTGGCCCTAACATCATTTTCTGTCTGCTTGCTTCTTCATGCAGGTTAAACAGGAGGAGCTACAACATCCTTTCATATTTGCTTCTGTTCGAATCCTTGGAGCCTGGATGGCAGAAGAGACATCCTCCCTCAAGCAGGAAATCTGCGAGCTCTTGCCTTTCCTTGTTCTTTATGCCAAAAA
Organism: Amazona ochrocephala; assembly: GCA_039720435.1. NCBI lineage: Eukaryota > Metazoa > Chordata > Aves > Psittaciformes > Psittacidae > Amazona > Amazona ochrocephala. The sequence continues at coordinate 5,975,479 of CM077886.1, read as the reverse complement.
GCTTTTCAAAGAGGGCAGCTCAGTTGGGAGTCCTCCCCAGCCAGAGCTGGTCAGCACAGAGGTCTCTGGCTTACCCCAGGATGCCCTGAGGTGTGTATTTTAAGCACAGAATTGATGCATTTTAGCACAAACCTGCTCAAATCTTGCTTTTCCATTCTCCCTGCAGTGGCAGTTCCATGGCTCTTTTTTTCCCCTCACAGCTGGATTAAATGCAGGGCTTAGACCCATTCTACCTCATGCTCCCAATTTCTTTCCCCTTCCAGGTTTCTGCTACCTGGCTTATGCCATTTAACAGCAGAGGACAGGCCCCGGGACATCCTCATCTCAGAAGGGGCACCAGCACTGCTGTGTGAGTACTTCCTTCATCAGTGGGAGGTGCTGACCTCCAAGCCTGGGTCCCCGACTCCACTGACAAGCACTGAAATGAGTCTACAAACCATGTGTGGGATTTTCCTTAACCTGGTTGTGACAGCACCGGACCTCATCAGGTAATGGAGCCACAGGAGCTTGCTCTAAGATTGCACCCTCTTTCTTCCCAATGACATTGTGAAGTGAGCTTAGAGGATCTTTTAACACAAAGCTGAAAAAGGAATGTCCCTTTTTCAAAAGCAATTACATTACAGTTTTGGTGCTGCATTTAACCTTGACATTTCCAGGTGCTTCTGGCTCTGCTCAGGAAGCATGTCTCAGGTTTTGCTTTCTCTCTAGGCAAGACAAAACCTTTCCCTCCTTGATGGACACGTTGCTGAAATCTCTTCCACTTCTGCTGCCCCAGAAGGATCACCTGGCTCTAGCAGCAAACATTGCCACTCTGGGCCTGATGATGGCCAGGATTCTTGCAGGTTCCACAGGTAGGAGGAGTTCCCACTGGCAAATCAGGGGCTCTGGCTGGTTGGGCTGGAGAAGGCAAGTATGAGGGCAGCAGGTTCAGTTTGTCATTGGAAAAGTGGCAAAACCAAAAGCCTGGTGAAGTAAGGAACAGGCAGGAAATTCAGCAGGCTGATGCACTGGGAGGAAGAGATTTCTCAGGCAGGAGGGGGGTATCCTGCTCTCCCCGAAAGCCCTGCTGCAGACAGAGACACCGAAGGGTGCTCTGTATCAAATAATTCCTTTTACTTGCAGCTCTCCAGGGGACACAGCGTACCAAGGAGTTCTTTGGGGCTGCCATTTCCTTCCTATCCCAGGCCCACACTGCCCAAGCACAGCCTGGCAGCGACAGCTTGACCTTGGCCGTGTCGCCTGCCTACACGGGTGCCTGGGCTGACATCAGTGAGCTCTGGTTCCTGGGAATGCAGGCGTTGGCCGGCTGCATCCCGCTTTTCCCCTGGCTGCCACAAGCCGTGCTCCAGGCGCGCTGGCTGGAAGGTCTCTCTGAGCTCCTGACCCGTGTTGCTGCAGCCTTGGTGGACTTTGAGCTCATCACTGCTTTCCAGGGGGTGCTGGTGGAGCTGGCCAGAGCCAGCAAGCCCTGCAGGGACGTGATCCTGTCACACCACGGCAGGGAGTGGGCCAACCTTTATGGTATGGCAGCTTTGGAACAGTGTCTGTCTGAGCAGTGAAGAGCCGGCAGCACCCTGGTGTGGGGAACAGTCAGAACAAGATCTGTTCAACGTCTGCCCTGCACCCTTTGGTGCCAGGTGAGGATAAAACCACATTCAGGTTACCAGACTGTCTAAGCCTGGAGTGATGCAGCAGAGCTCAGCACTGTCCAAGCTGATGCACAGAGCTATTGCTGCCTCAGAACATTTCAACATCCACCTGCTTGACCCTCTTTCTCTAGTTCCTTTCAAAAGCAGGCTGTGTATTATTAAAGATGTTTTTCTGTTTTTCAAACTCCTGCAGTGTTGGGGTTTGTTTCTACCCAGGGCCCTCAGAGGTTGCTGCTTTTGCCATTAACCCGCTCCCAGTTTTGTCACAGCAAGGATGTCACGTTATGTCAGAGGCGTTCATGTGTTTGTTAGTAAAGTAACTTGGCACTGCACGTAGAAGCCTGCAAAAAGCAAGAACAGGGACAGCTTTAATACTTATTGATGGCAGTGAGAATAATGCCCTGTAACTTAGCACAGACCTGTCCCTTTCCAATGGGAAGCTGTACAAATGCCCTTGCACTGTGTTGTGGGACAACAGTTCCCTGTTCCTATCTATGACTGACACCAGATCATCATCATAATTCCAAATGCATGTTTAGAAACCCTTCACAGCACACTTGAAATGGCCCGGTTTTCCCTGTTAAGAGATTTGTATTTCCCCGGGCTCCCTGGCTGCAGGCATGGGATGTAAAGGGATTTTCCACTCTTGCCAGGCGATGGCTTCAACCTGAGCTGCAGCTTTTCCACAAGGTGTCAGTCGAGGAGCAAGTTGGGAGCAGCAGCTTCGCCGGAGCTGGATCTGCTGCCAGACCCAGGCGCTGATCCTGGCTGTCCGCAGAGCTCCTACTGCGGGGCTGCGGAATCGTTTGACTGAGGAAATCAAGCAAGGAGCTGCCTCAAAAGGAGGACTGAGCTGGGTGTATTCCTGCCTTGTGCCAGATCCTTAGCTCTGTGAAAGCAAACACAGCTGGAGAGGAGGCAGCCGCTGCTGCTCAGGGAAAGGGTCTTTCTGATCTTTCCAGCTCAGCTCAGAAAAGTTCCTGCAAGTTGAGACAAAGGTGGGTGCTCCCAGAAGACAGTGATGCAAGCCAAACACACAAATGAGCCTCCTGGCCTTGGAAAAGAGCATAACTGCATAAGTGTGGGCTGGGAGAGCCTCCCCATCCTGCCAGGAGCAGCTCAGCCCCTCACCACAGGGAAACAGCGATGCACTGGAAAAGTCAGAAACACATTTCAGATTGCCAGAAGAGCCATCCCACCCCTCAAATGCTTTACCTTGTACTCTTCCTGGTCCCGTGTGCTCTTCTGCCTCTGGTCAAAGGGTGTGGAATTCCTGTTAAGGAAAGACTCTCATTAGTGCTGATGAGAGATAGACACCTGTATCATCAGGAGGGTGCTCTGCTCTCCTCCCTCCCAGCACCACACTGAGCTCTCTGTGGTTCTCCCTGCTGGCTTGGCCATCCTTCATCCCTGCAGGCAGTGGTAGGAGCTTCCACAACACCTGACCAGAGATCCAGCCTGGGCCTGCAGGACCCTATCCAAGACCAGAACAGCCTCAAACCCAGAGGCCTTCAGCTGCTTGTCTTCAATTCCAGGCAGGCTACCTGGGAGCAAACCAAAGCCCACTGAAGGTCTCCATTTTATCCTTCCCCACATCCTAGGGCACTGGGGTTTGGCCATCAGCAGGTGCCTGGGGAGCACCTGACCCTCATTCTCATGCTCCTCTAAGGAAAGTCCCTTCAGGTGTGAGAAGGAGCATCCCAGAGATGCTGTTGTGTAGATGTGGGGGCTCCTTGAACACTGTCATAGAATTCCATATCGGTTTGGGTTGAAGGGACCTTAAAGCTGATCCAGACCCAGCCCCTGCCATGGGCAGGGACACCTTCCACTAGAGCAGCTTGCTCCGAACCCCTGTGTCCAACCTGGCCTTGAACACTGCCAGGGATGGGGCAGCCACAGCTTCTCTGGGCACCCTGTGCCAGCGCCTCAGCACCCTCACAGGGAAGGATGGTGATACCCTCATATCACCACCCTCTTGTCCCAGAACACCACTTTCCAAGCACATGCTAGGGCTGAGCACCCCTAAAAGGCTGTTGTCCCTCCCCAAGGCCCCTGGCTCTCACAGCAGAAGCACAGCACATTCAGGAAGGGAGAGCACAGGTGCTGGTGGAGGCCCCATGCCATGTGGGTGCCTCCTTTGGCCCTGCTTGTGCCAGTCTGCAGGCCCTGGCATGCCCAGCATGGCTCAGCCCTGTGCTTGGGAGATGGTGCCAAGGCTTCAAAGGCTGTGGGGTGACTCTTCGGCCACCCCAAGCTTTGTAAGCCCAGCTACCATTTCCACCCTGGCAGCACCTACCACTGTGGCATCAATGCTCCAGTGCCAGAAAGGCATCACCCAACATCCCTTGTCATCCACACCGCTTTGAGAACCCAGCACAGGGTGGAACTGCAGCCAGCAACACTCAGAGCAAACTGTGCTTTATCTCCCGGTGCATTCTCAACATCAGGACAAGCCCTCCAGGAATAAGAAGATCATTGTGGCTTGGATGAGGTGGATAAGCCCCCAGAGGAGCAGATGCACATTCCATTTCACTTTGACAGCTCAAATGTCATAACACCATTGCAAACCCCACCACAGCATACATTATCCTACAGCGTTTATTCAGATCACCCCAAGAGCAGTGGCAATACAAGTAAATACTTCATAAGGCTGTTATTTGGCTGCTAGTGCAGCCCCTTGCCACAAACCTCATGCAGTGAGACATGTCAGGGGTGGTGAGGAGCAGCCCCATTCCCTACCCTCCCCTTGACAGGGTCCCCATCCTTCTCCCCAAAGCCGTACCTGGCTCTCCAGCCCCATAGTGAGGACCTTCCTTCCCCACCTGGATTCCAGGAAGGAGATGTGGGAAATGATAGGAACAGCCCGCATTTCTCCGTGGTGTTGATGGGAGCTGGGCTTCTGGAGTAAAACTAAGGCACCTTTGGCTGGGGCAGAGACCTGTGCTCACGTGCTCTTGCTTCTGCATCCCTACTGCCCTGCTCAGCAGGTATTTTCACTGCTGACCCCCGAAAGCAGAGGTTGCTGCCTCAAGGAAGAGCCAACAGAGACACTGATCACTGATCACTGATCCCTGGGAAGGAGCTTTGGGAACTTCGGTACAAAACCTGTTTTTCAGAGATTTCTGGCTTGGGTGCAAATGCAACAAGTGGTCCCTGGGGTGGAAACCTGACCCAAACCGACAACGAGTGCTCCCCATAGGTGGGGGGTGAGGGGACAGCTCTCCTGTTGAGGACCTCAGCATGATCATGTCATTCTGTTAGCAAACACAAAGGTTGTTTGGTAGAGCAGAACACGAGCACAGCTGGTCCTTCAACTGGGAGGCTAAAGAGCAGGAAGTGGGGAATTGCGTCCGAGCACCCGGTGTTGTGATGACCCCCAGCACCTGCCCGGGCTGTGTGAACCAGTAACAGAACCAGTGTGTGTGCAGCACCCAGTGTGACAGTGCTTGGCCCTGCCTGAGACCCTGGGACAGCAGGTTAAAGCAAGTAATTGTTCATCCTCACTGCTGTGGCTTAAAGCTGCCTCCTGCCCATGGGAGACCCATGGGGTTAACTTGTCCTCATCACCAAGAGGGTGAAAATACTCTTAAAGCTGTACAGAGGGAGCATCCTCCGGCTTGCCCCGGAATCCCACATGCATGGATTTTGCACAGTTGCACCTCTTTCAGATAAATAAAGACCAACATTATAGGGACCAGACGAGCAGGGGATGTGAAGAATGAACTGGAAAGTAACTGCAAAATACAGCATGTCAAATCCAGTTTTTCCCAGCAAATGAAATGGATCTGGTTCCAACGGGCAGGGACACCTTCCACTGGAGCAGCTTGCTCCAAACCTCGTCCAACCTGGCCTTGAACACTGCCAGGGATGGGGCAGCCACAGCTTCTCTGGGCACCCTGAGCCTGCGCCTCAGCACCCTCACAGGGAAGAACTTCTGCCTAATGTCTCATCTAAATTCACCCTCTTTCAATTTAAAACTGAAGTGCCATCTTTAAAACTAAATGCTATCTTTAATAGAAATAAATTAGAATAAATGATCAGCCTTTGCCTCCTAAAGACAGGTGGCAGGGTAATATTAAAAGAAATGAATAAAAATTCATTTAATGAGCATTGTTAATTAAACCTGGAAATCAAAGAGGTCTGCGTTGTGGGAATTCAGAGGAAAAATGAAAATGAAGGGAGCTGTAGCTCGGGGCAGGAAGAGTGGAATTAAATTAAGAGCGATGTGGGATGGTGCGTGTTGGTGCCGATCTCACCCGCCGCGCGTTGCAGCGGAGTAAAGGGGTTGTTCTGTGCTCACACACCAATTACACGCTGCCACCCATGGAAACTCCTGCGCATCAACGGGCACCCGGGTGGCACGGTGAGACCGCGGGACATGACCCTTCCCGGAGCCCGGCCCCGGTGCCCTGCACCGGCTTGGGTCCGGTGGGGGGTATAAGTGGGGGTCACTCCGTGCCGCTGGCTCGGCCGCTGCGCCCTCCCGAGCCCCGCAGGTGCCCGGTGCCGCGTACAGGGCCCCGGTGCTGCGGGACCGCCTTACCCTGCCCCGGAGGGAGGGCCTAAGCAGAGGGCGAGGGAGGGATGGAAAGGAGGAGGGAGGGAGGAAGAGGTGGAGAGAGGGATGGAGAAGAGGAGGGATGGAGGAGGGCGGGAGGCAGGCACGCTCTCTGTCGTTGCTTCCCAATTTCCCCTGGCTCTATCTCGCCCGGCGCCAGCCCGTCCCCTCGGGCGGGAGACACAGACCCTTCCCTCTCTCCCCAGGTCCGATCTGAGGGTCCCTGCTTCCCATTGTGGAGGAGCGAGAAGCGGCTCGGGGAGAGCCCCTGGCGCTCCCGGCAGCATCAGCCCCAGGCCGCGCTCCGGCCGCCGTTGGCAGGAGGTTGCCCTGCCGCCGGGGCTCTCTCTGTGTTCCTTGCCGGGGTCCCCGTTCCCTGCTCGGGCTAATAAAGTCAAACCGTAGAGCATCGCCGGGGTCCCGCAGCCCTCCCGCGCCCCCGGCCTCAACCGGCCCTCGGGGCTCGGTCCCCGCTGCTGCCCTGGGCGCTCCCTGACGGGGCTCTCAGGCGGCGCTGCCTGGGGCGGGTGGCACCGGGGGTGGCACCAAGGGGAAGGTGGTGGGGAGCGCGGCACCGGGGACTTCCCGAGGGCGCGGGGAGCGGCACCGGCCGCGCTCCCGGAGCCGGCAGTTGCCCCTCGCCCCCGCCCCAGCCGCCTCCAGCAACCGTCCCGCTGTCCCCGCCGCTGGGAGCCGTCGGGCCCCGCGGGAGCGGGCGGCGCGTCCCCGGCCCCGCGCTCTGACGCTCGCTCCCGTCGCGGAAGGCGCGCCCCCGCCGCTATAACTGGAGCGCATGGAGTCGGGGCCGGCGCAGAGGAGCGGGCGGGCGATGGGAGACGTCGCTCCGGCGGGATAGAGGGGCGGAGACGGGGGCACCCCCGGGGCCCGGCCCGCCCGGGGCTCTCCGCGGGCCCGCACAGATGCTGGTGCACAGCTACCCGGGCATGGTGAGTGAGGGCCGGGGAGCGGGTGGGCCGCGCCGCGCCGCGCCGGGCCGGGGGGTCGGGGCCGCCGGGGGTCCGCGCCCACCTCACCGCTGCTGTCTCCGCCGCTGCAGGACCGCGCCGAGGGGCTGCCCGGGGCGCCGGCCGGGGCCCGCCTGCCGCAGCTGCCCGCGCTCAACCAGGCGCCCTACGGCTCCGCGCCGCCGCTCTGCCACACGCCCGCCGCCGACTTCCAGCCGCCCTACTTCCCCCCGCCGTACCCGCAGCCGCCGCTGCCCTACCCGCAGGGCCAGGAGCCCGGCTACCCGCACCTCGGGGACCCGTACGCGGCGCTCAGCCCGCTCCACCAGCACCAGCAGCCTTCCTGGCCCCCGCAGCGCGGCCGGCAGGACGAAGCGGGGCTGCTCTCGGGGACCCACCGCGCCTTGGGGCTCGACCCTCGCCGCGAGTACCCCGCCGTGCCCCGCCTGCTCCACGGGCTGCCCGACGGCGGACACGGCCTCGCCGACGGCCCTCTGGGCCTCCACGGCCTCGGGCACCACGGCATCGAGGACATCCAGGTACCGAGGGACAGAGGGAGGATGGGGGGGATCCCCGGGGGAGGCGGGTGGGGACCGATCCCGCCGCCGCCTGTGCGGGAAGGGGTATGGGGGGACCCGACCAGGGTAGGTCAGGCGCCGCGGCGTCCGTACCCCCGGGCAGGGAGAGCCGCTGTGCAGGGAGCCCCGTTACTGGGGCTCGTCCGTTCCCGAACGATCCCTTCTGGCCGGGGACAGCGGGTGGACCGGGTCCCGTCGCGGCGTTCCCACTTCCCGAGCGGCCGGTGCCCGTCCTCACCGGGAGCCGCCGGCTGACGGCTCTTGCTTCGGTGCTTTCAGACCGTGGACGACAGCGGGATGAACCTGCTCGATCAGTCCGTGATCAAGAAAGGTAAGAGCGCGGCGGCACCGCGGGACGCGGCACCGGGCCGGGCTCCCCCGCGTCGGTTTTCCCCTGCATCAGCCGTCCCACCGGGCCGCTCCCCTCCCGTGGGGAAGGGCTCCCTGATGTCCCCAGAGAGACGGAAACGAAAGCGGCAGGTCCCGACGGGCCAGTGCGTCCGTCTGCCCCCGGCTCGCCGGGCTCCCTCGGGCGGGTCTGAGGCAGCCGCTCCTTTCCGGTACCGGGGACGGAGGGGCCCGAACGGGCGGACCCGGCTATTGGGTGCCCACTCCGGTATGGAAGCCCCGGGGCCGCCCCGGCAGCAGCTCCCTGCCGGACCTGAGTTCCGCACCGCCTCCGGCAGTGGCAGAGCGGGCCCGTTCGGCGGGAATCATACCGGGGGGAAGGACGCTGTTACCGGGGACGAGGCGGTGGCGCGGCCGTGGGAATCGGTGCTGGCCGTTCCCTCGGCCCCTGCCTCGGCAGCAACCGGGGCCTGCGGAAGCTGTCCGTCCGCGGCTCCAAAACGGGTTTTCCCGCGGGGACCGGTGGGGAGGCAGCCGCTCCTTGCCGGTACCGGTGCGGGGGAGCGGGACTGCGGGCAGGGGGCCCGCACGGCCCCCGGTGCCTCCCGCTGCCTCTCCTGGTTTACCACTGATTCTCCCGCACTCTCTCAGCAGCCCCTCTGCTTCCCACCAAAGCCCCGGGGTTAAACCAGCTCGACTCCGTTAAACATCCTGCTGATAAAAGCTCCGCCGCTGCCGAGCGGGGTGACACAACCCGGACCGCGGCTGCTCGGGGCGGCAGCTCCCGCGGGGGATCCCGGCGCGGGCCCCGCTTTTCTTCGCGGGTTTCTCCCGGAATACGTAGATGGGAAGGACGCTGTTAACGGCCGGTCCGTGGTTCGGGCTCCAGCACAGGAAAGCAAACGAACCCACCACCGCCCGAGAGGGCTCTGTGCAGGGTTAACGGGGACGGGCCCGGTGCCTGCAGCCCAGCACGGTGCGAGGTTGCGGGGTGAAAAGCCGAGAGCCCCGGGAACGGGGAACGGTTGGATCCGGCCAGGCCGGCTCCGGGCGAAATGCAGTTGAAACCGGGAGCTTCTAGGTCCTCTCTGTGCCCGGGGCTGCAGGGAGCCCCCGTTCCAGCCCCGGTCCCCCGCGGCTCGGGGGAGCGTCCCCATGGCCCGGCCGCAGCCGAAGTCCCGGTAAGTTCCCAGTCCCGGGAAAAGTACCCCCCCGGTGCGGCTCTTTCCCGCCGGTTCAAGGTGAGGAACAGCGTTCTCGTTGCGTTACAGCCCCTTTCCACGCAAATCGTTATTATACGAACGGAGCTTCGTTCCACGCAACATTTCAGGGGAGCGTTAACGACCGTCGTTATTTGAGCTTGAATTAGAACACGCGAGAGGCGTTCCATTAACGATCGGTGCCTGAGAAAGTCTGCGGCAGGCTCAGGGTGAGGTGCCCCCTCCTCGAGCCGGAGCAGAGCCCGGTTCTCTATCAGAGCCCTGGCTCGGAGGGGTGTACCTGGAAGCGCGGCTGAACTTACGGTGTTGGAGTGTTTTTGATTCCCTCCTTACCGCGCCGGTTTATTCGGTTTCTTTCCCCTTCCTTTTTCCAAAATGCGCCATTCCGTAGAAATTCTTGTCTCCCGTGGGGAGGATTTGTTGTTGTTTGGTGCCGGATTTGTTGTTGTTTGGTGCCAGATTTGTGCCTGGGCATCCTCTAGTTTCAATTTCGAGGAAAAGAACTGATAAACGAGCGCTGAGTGGGAAGCGGGGGGCGCAGAGCCTGTGTGCTGCTCCCGCTCCCGCTCTGTCGGGTTCTCCGACAGGGATCCCAGGGGGTTCTTGTACCGAAGGCAGAACCGGGGGCCTCCCGGGGCCGCGGCTCCTTCCCGGGGCAGAAGGAGCCGCATCCCGCAGCGCTGCCCGGGGCTCGGGCTGAGCGCCGACTGGCCCCGCTCCCCGTCGCCCGTATTTCGGCGGCTTCCCGCTGAGCGATGCCTCGGAACGGGCGAGTTCGGCCCAAAGATAAGATGCGGAATTCTGGAAGCTGCAGCCGGACACCGCCGCAGCCCCGGGGAGCGGTGACAGAGGAATTGGAACCGCCGTTCGTGTCCCGCGGAACCGGGGGCAGCCGGTTCTCCTGTCCCGGCGCTGCCTTGGGTAGCGGCAAACGCCGCTTCCCTCTCTCGAACGGGGAGAATGAATTACTCTGCTTTATTATTAATAACAATATATAGCACGGGGTCGTTCTTCGCCGGCTCTGCCTCCTCCGAGCTGACTCCTGGAGCCACAACGGGAGCGAGAGCTGAGCCCGGGGTGAATGACGCCGTAGGGAAAAAATTAGGAATATCAGAGACAAATCCCGAGCGGTTTCCAGGCAGGAGGGGAGGCGAGGACAGGCGGACGGGGGAAGGGGAGTCTCGGTGCGCTTCTCTCGGTGGGGAGTGATGGTAAACGGTAAAAAGAGCAGTTTTGTCATAAATCGCGCCGAGATCTCAAAATCCCTCACAGGAGATGATTAATCCTCGAATTCCTGACGGGATGGCCCTTGGACAGAAACCTGATAGGAATCTGTGCGTGTGAAAACACATAAATCTCTCCTTAATTAGTTGCCGAGATACTGTTGTCGCGGTTCAACCAAATATTAATCACGAACCCCGAAGCCACCTTTTAACTGCCCGACTCGGAGGCGCTTTTCTTTCTTTTATTTCAATTCCAAGCGCAGGGCGCCCCAGCCGAAAAGCGCCCGACGGGAGGGACGCGCCTGCACCGAGCCCGCAGCCGGGTTTCCATCCCGGGGGGGCTGTCACTGGTGTATCCCCTCCACAAAACAGGCCCCAGCGGCGGGTGCTTGGGCTTAGGAAGGGCTCAGGAAGGGCGCAGAGCCCCGGAGCGCGATGCCCGAGCATCCCTGGTTTTCTTTCTGGTGTTTGCTTTTCTCCCTTTTCCCTCTTAACCAAACTCCTCCGAGTTTAGCAGTCAATGCCGTTACAGGGGTTTTCTGGGGAGCGGGGGGGTGCAGCGCCCTGACGCACCCCGCAGTGTCCACCCGAGCCCGCAGCGCTCCCGTCGCTTTTGCTGCCGGTGGCCTCGAATTTAGCAAACGAACGAGGGAGAAGGGGAGGCATCGCCCCACCGAGGGCCTGGGGGGAGCCCGGCACGGATAGAGCAGGGCAGAACGCGGCCGTTCAGAATGTGATTTCCATCGGTGCTCCCGGGACCGGCTTCGGTTCGTTATTCCCGTGGAGAGCCCAGGGGCAGGAGGCGCTGGAGGGGCCCAGTGCTGCGTGTGCCCGGGTAGAGCCGGGGCTCCCCTTCGGAGTGCTCCGAGTCGCGCTGTGAAACGGAGGGTGAGCTTCCCTCGCACTGCTGGGACAGACAGGGAATGTATTTCGTTTGGGAATTAGATGGATAAAATCTTGGATAGGGCAGCAGAGCTCCTATGAATTCTTTTTCTAACGCAGTTGTTCGTTCTCCCTCAGTTCCCAAAACATTTCAGAAACACTTTCATGCGTCTGGTTTTGTTGGTGTTTTTAATTTGTTTGGGGTTTTTCTCTTTTTCCTCCTAAGCATTTCTCTTAGGAGGACGTTTTACTTGAAAACAGTAAAATTAACTCTCAGAAGGTTTGGTGTGTGGCTCTGGCTGCTTTCGGCTACAGCAGCTACGGGCATCTTCCACTCTGCTCATCGCTGCTCCTGGTGCGGGTCCTTCCCTCAGCTGGGTGACAGAGGGGGAGTTTCTGTTTCTGAAATCAAGCATTTTACCCGCACACTCAGTAGCAAAAACTCCTGCGGCTCGGTCGTAAAATAAGGAGGGGTTTTATTGCTTTGCCATCCCTTCGGGGTCAGTGGAAAGCTCCTGATAGAGGCTTTTTATGACAGGAAAATATGAATTGCTTTCCTTGGCACCTCGGGGCACGCCGGGTGCAGGAGCAGCCCTGGGTGCTGCCAGCGATGGGCCTGGGCCCTGCGAGCAGTGGGGAGAGCCGCAGGGGCCTGTGCACCCTGCTCGCGGGCAGGGGTTTTGGCTGGAGCACTTTACAATCTCGAGTACAGCTGGAGTAGGGTGTAACAGGCGTGGGCTCATGCTTGGCACCCAGGCACACAGCCCATGGGCACCACGTAGCTGGTGGGGACTGAACTCTCTTGGCTTGGCGCTGAGGCAGCAGGATTTGGCCGCTGCTCTCTCCCTCGTGTTTGTGACTTGCTTTGAGTTTCCATCCGAGGCTCCAGAGTGGCAGCGCTAGCGTTTCTGCTCAGGAATGCGGACCTGTTTGGCTGGATGCTGGACAGACAGATGGAAAGCTGCGCCTCAGAGTGCTCCTAGCCCACATTTAGAAATACTGCAAGAAGGAGCTGTCACTGCTAAAGAATGCAGCAGAGGAAGCAGATTGAGACTGAGATACTCAGATCCACTCGCCACTGCATGCGAGCTCCGGGTTTTGAAGCAAAACTCCCCATGGGCTGATGGTGGGACCAGGGCACTGGCCCGGTGGCTGCGGTGCCATTCCTCCTTTGTTTTGGTGCAGGGAGGAATGGGGCTGTAACAAACACCGCACGAAGCCACATGTGGCAGAAAAAAAGCCCTGAAAGAATGGCAGATTAGATAAACATCATTTCCTGTGATGAGCAAGGTAATAAATGAAGTCATCCTGTGAAGCACCTGGGGCTGCAAAGACATGTCTTTTGTAAGGCTGGCCACGGATGTGGGTGGAGGTGCTTGGACTCCAGTCAGATGCTGGGTGCTGAGCACAGCTGGCAGAGCCCTCCTGGCTTCCTGCAGCTTCATCCTCTGCCGTAGTTTGCCTGAGTAGGAAAAGGGGCTCACCTGGAACAAGCTGGGTCTTGACTGGAGGCTTTGCTGCCTTAGCGCTGCTCACAAAGGCTTTAAAGTTGAGACAAGTCCTTGCACACACGGCGAGATAGAGCGTTCATCAAACCACAGTCACACCTCCCGATCCAGGCACACATGCGTGCGCGGTAGGAACACCTACTATCAAACAGACACACTTAAAAGAAAGTTTTTACTCTGAACTGCATCCAGATCACCATTCCTCCATTGAAATTGCATTTTTAATGTCCTATAATTGCACCAGGATAAACCCAGGTGTGTGTTCATGTGAGATAACACACGCGGGTACCGGTGAAGGCACTGGGCTTTGTCTCAACCTCGCCGGTGCCTCCTGGGCATGTGTTATCTCCAAGTTTCATGTACATTGTCATGACTTACTGTTTAATTAGATGGGTTTAAATGAGTATTTTTTCTCTTTGTTAGAAATAAAGAGCAGTTCTTAAAGGTTAGGTTTAGGTCGCTGTTTGGCATGCAGCTCCAGAGTCAAAACAGCAGGTCTGCTCTGGAGGTGGACTGTAGGCTAGGCTTCTCCAGGGACAGCGCTGAGTGCGGCACCACAGATGTGCTGGGCTGCCTCTGGAGCTCTGAAACTTCCCCTCCTGCACTTCAGGGGCTGTGGATATTTCGGCATTTGTCCCCATGTCAGCCCCATGACCTTAAGTCATTAGACAGTGCCATGGACCCACAGCAGCACATGAACAGGCAAGACCCCCAGGGGACCTGTTCACATGCCCCAGCCCAGGGCCACACCAAGGCTGTGGTAGAACAGAGGAGAGCACAAACCGTTCATAGAATCCCAGACTGGTTTGGGTTAAAGGGACCTTAAAGCTCCAACCGCTGCCATGGGCAGGGACACCTTCCATAGAGCAGGTTGCTCCAAGCCCCTGTGTCCAGCCTGGCCTTGAACACTGCAGGGATGGGGCAGCCACAGCTTCTCTGGGCACCCTGTGCCAGCGCCTCAGCACCCTCACAGGGAAGAGCTTCTGCCTAAGAGCTCATCTCAGTCTCCCCTCTGGCAGGTTAAAGCCATTCCCCTTGGCCTGTCCCTATAGGCCCTTATCCAAAGCCCCTCTCCAGGTTTCTTGTAGCCCCTTTAGCCACTGGAGCTGCTCTAAGGTCTCCCCTTAAGGAGCCTTCTCTTGCCCAGGCTGAACCAGCCCAGCTCTCTCAGCCTGGCTCCATAGAAGTGATTCCTCCCTGGTTAGTAATACTCCAAGATGCATGATCTCTGGAAAAAAGAGTTTGCAATCTGTCTTAATTATTTGAAGAACGTAAACAAGGTTCTCTGAAGTCCTAGACTAGCACCCTAACCACTAAAGCATCCCACCCTTTCCTGTGTGATCCTAGGGGATTACTCATTCTTGCTGTCCTTCCATTTGTTTGTTTAATTCTTAGTGGAGGAATTAATTAGCAAACACGGATCCAATGCTTGGAGATGCTGCATGCTCAGGTCTCATCTCCATGCACCAACCCATACCCAGCTCTTGCTACCTGTGGGTATCACCTTTGGTTTGGAGAGAGTTTAAGTGCTGTGATGTGGTGGAAGAGAGCAGAGAAGCACAAGGAAGTGGGAAGGAATTGCTAGAAATAAGCAATTAACCATCCTGGAATACAGTGTACCTGCGTCCCGGAGCAGGACAAGGGGAGCTGTGAGCAGGTTCAGCTCCACCACCTAAGAAGCCATGGCAGTGTCTGTGGCGCGTGCTTGGCATTCCAGCTGGGCTGAGTCTCCACACCCTCTATCTCAGGCATTTATCTGGCATCAGTCACCCGAGTGCCGAGGCGCCAGAGAGTGAGGGATTGGGTCAGGCCCTGTTTCCCCTGGACTGGTCAGGCAGGTCCCAGGGAGCAAGCGGTGTCCCCGGTGAGGTGGCTCAATGGGGATGGTGTCCCCCCAGGGCTCCCTCGGAGCCCCATGGGCTGGTGCGGTGTGAGCAGAGGATCTGAGTGTGGGCACTCATGGTGGCTTCAAGCACAAGAGCCAAGTTGGCAGAGATGGGGCAGGCACTGAGGAAACATCCTCAGAGGGTTTGTAGATGCTGCAGGAGCTGCACCACAGTTACCTGTGTGCAGATGTGCCCCATCCTGCACAGCTGGCTGGTCTGAGTTGGTTTCCCCATAGGAAGATGTGATGCTGCTCCTTCCCTGTGGCTCCTCCCTGGCACCACGATGGGTCCCATGTCATGCAACACAGCTGCGCTGTTGGACAACCCGGCAATACACAGGCATTAGAAACGCAGAGCCCCTTCTGAGCAAGGACAAGGAAAAGCATTTTCTCTGTGGCAGTGGGCAAGCGGTGCCTCTCTCAGAGCCTTCTGCAGGCAAACTGGTGACTCCCGCACAGATTTACGCTGCTGCAGTCTGAGACTCGGATCAAAACCCTCCCGCATGCTCTGCGGGTTGGCAGCAAGGTCTATCTGAAGAGAAGTATTTCCTATTATTACTCTCATCTAATCTTTGCTGAAGGCTCTTTTGCCTTCCATAATCAAAACACATTTCAGCAAATTGATAGCAACATCACCGTGGCTTACGTGGGTTCTGCTGTCGCTTGCAGAAGACACTGCATCTTTCTTCTCCCTTTTCAGATTATGTGGATCCGAGTCACACAAATTCAGGTGCTTCTATGGGGAATACAGGGAAAACCTCTCAAGCATGTTACTGCAAAATGGATTATGCTGTTTAAACACAAAGATCCCGTAGACCCGCTGCCAAAACGTAATGGGAGTTTGTGCTGCTAAATGAATAAACCTGTGATGGCAAATGCTGCAGGGCAGAGCAGTGCAGCGCGTGTCGGGGAGCTTTGCTGCCGTGTGGCACGGCTCACCCAGGCTGGGGTGGCACCGGATGAGGCGCTTTCCTTGGTGTCAGCACAGAGCACTGCTGTCTCCAGTTCCCCTGGCTCAAACCCGTGGGCTCTCCACCCTCCTGGTTCAGTTCCTTGGCTTCCCGACACCTGTATGTGCTGGGAAACACGTGAAATTGATAGGAACAGAGGCAGAGCCACTGAAGTCCATCCAAAGCAGTTGGTAATTGAACTGTATTTTGAATGGGTACTTTTCTAATGTAGGTATGAAGGTTCCTAGCTGCACATTCAGAAAAGGGAGATCATTTTGCAGCAGGGGACTCTGTAATCATTGATATTTGCTGTGTTCCAGGGGGTATTTCCGAGTTTACTGTTGGGGCTCCCTGACAGCAGAGCCCAGTCCGTGGATTGGAATACAGCAGGGAAATGGGTGGGAACTCACAACAAAGTGTTTGGGAGCAGTGTCCAAAAAACCCACAAAGCAGCGCATTCGAGGCTGAGCTTTTCCTAAATGGAAAAGCAGGGAAATGCATTAGCTGAAATTATTAATTACAAACCACTTATTAATCCCCTTGCCAGTCCTGGGGGAGCACAGGGTGCATTTACAGAGCTCTGAGTAAATTGGGTTATTATATTGATTGGCCATTCCTAGCAAGACACAAGGTCCTAAGCAGGTACCATGCTTAACGAAGCCGCCACATCCCCTTGTCTCCAGGAAGCTGAACCTTCCTGCCCCATCAATCCATCCCAGAGCTCCCCTGGAGACACCTGCAGTGACACAAGGCAGGTCCTTTGCTGGGTAAAACAGAGGCACAGAAAGAAAAATGCCATTAATATCACATGGCACTTTAACTAATGTATTGATTTGCATGGGAAAGAGAATGTTAAGTACAGGAGCTTTGCATAGGCATGGGACCTCCTCTGATTAGCTTTCTCATGGGAATAGTTTGAGTTGTATCCCTGCTCCATCTCTGAGGGTCCGAGATCCATTTCCCTATCAGGACTCAGCAATCTGGAAAGCCCAGAGATAAAAAAGATTCTTTCCATCCTTCCATTTGAAAAGGCCTTCGAGCCGATTACGGCATTTCCTAGAGGTGCTCTTTGACATGGGGACCTGGTTCAGGTTGTGCATTCAAGATAAAGAAAATACCTGTATAATCCCCTCCGGGAAGAAAGGATAATTACAGACCACAGGTTTGAAATACAGCTGATGGCACTGACCTCCTTCCCTGGATCATCAATAAATACCTCTCTGCTGAAACACCAGGAAATTAGAGCAGCTGAACTCCACAGCACCTCCTCCGTGCAAAAGGGCTTTGAAAGGGATGGTAGGAGCAGTTGCCTCTGGCTCACACCCACATGCAGATACTTCTTTATATGTGTATCTCCATCTTATAATTTACATCAGAGACATTCAAACGAAGGTTAGATTAGCTCACTGAAAGCTCTTCCTCAAAGACGGCAGCACCCCCTCGCCTTTTGGAGCGTCTTCCATCAAACATCCGTTGGTCTGAGCTTTCCAGAGCTGCCTGCCTGGAGCAGAGCTGCAGAACAGAGCCCAGGGGGCTCAGGGCTGTCACCCACTGCACCTACAGTACTGTGGAAGCAAAACCTCAGCAGCTGCATAAACAGGTTTGCACCATTGCAGGTTTGCGCCTTGGGGCTCCCCCAGCTGTGTTTTGGGATGCCTTGAACCCACAGTGATGCCCAACACATCTGAGCTGACCAGTGCATGGCCCCGGAGAGGGACCAGGGGTCGAGATGCTTTTAGGGTGTCTGGAGACAGCGCTGTGCCTGGAGAAGGGAGATTGCTTTGTCCCAGGTAGTCTCCTAAAACGATTGGCTGATACCTCTTTAAAGCGCAATCTGAACTGTGGCACACTCCCACCTGGAAGGTGCTGCAACAGAAGCCCCAATACCCAGGGATTCCACATTGCAAAGGAGGAGGATTTACCTGTAATGTACCTAAGGAGAGAAGAAAACAGACTTGTAAAACAGGCAGCGATTTGCATGCTCCCTCTGGACTTGTTTTTCCCCCTCACAGCACCCCCGAGCTCCAGCTGGAAATGGAACTAACAACACCACGACAAGCATTCAGCTCCCAAGCACCACAAATTTTCCTGCTTACAAATTACCTTGCAAGCAGGCAGCACATTTCCCATATGGAAAGGTGTCAGTGCTGCTACTTGTTACTTTTACAGGCAAAGTTCAGGTTTCCCTTACAGCCCAAAGCTGAGGGTGCGCAGCCACCCCTCAAGAGCAGGCACTGGCAGCACCCATATGCAGAGCCAGAGCCCGGACTGCAGATGCCCCTTTTGCACTGAATATTTACACATCAAAGTGGCTGTTTTGGGAAGCACAGTGGTGATTTCAGGCTCAAAGGCTTGTGCACACAGACGAGGAAGGAGAGGGGTACAGAAGCTCAGGGATGGAGCATCCTCACCCTGGACAACGCGGATCAATTTGTGCTGAAACTCATCAGGGCAAAGCAGGAAATTCTGCAAGGCTTTCTGGCTCCCTGGGTAAAGGCATTTGAAGAATGGGTTCCTTTTGCTCCTCCTTCTTTGCACCTGGAGCTTAAAAGCTGAGAGACCCATTTCTGTGAACCAGAGCAAGAGTGTCAGAAACTTCACGCTTTATCCTGAAGGCACAAGTCTCCTCGCTCCATCCATTGGGTGCACAACGGAGCGATCGTCGGTTTAGTGGCATTTCTTCTCTTTCACCCTGCAGTTCGGTATCTCCTCCTCACAGAGACAAGACAGTGGCATCCTATCCCACCTACAGCATCACTGGAGGTATCAGGACCTCATGCTCATGACTGTTGCTTTCCTATGCCTATCTGCCTCTCCAATGAGCATCATCCCATCCCACAGTTCAGTGCTGGACCAATGCCTTCTGGCTACATTTACCATCCAGAGACTTCTCACCTGGAGAAATCTCTCATCAGGGATCACTTGGCAAGTTTTAATTACATATCCCAGCATCTCTCCCACACAGATGTTACTATCTCAAGCCCACATTGGTGAGGTGACCTGCCCAGTGGCATAAAGCAGGCTCCTGGCTATGCAGGGATGCAGCCACACACAGGCAGGGTGCTCTGCAGCCAGGGAAGTGAAGGGGTGAAGCCTTTGGACCTGTTTTGAAATCACTCTCTCTGAATCAGGGCTTTTTATGCCACAGCAAATGGAGCTGTGCGAGTTTCATCATCTGACAGTTACACCCAAGGGGTGGTTAAAAGACAGCCTAGAGCTGACTCAGCACAAAAAAGCATCTCCGATGGGGGATGACAAGCTTTGGGGGTTCAAAGGGAAGATGAGGCCACACGTCCCTGCTGTGTGGCACCAGGACAGGCAACTGGCGTGGGATTTTGTGTCTGCGCTGCTGCTCAATGCACACGTGAAAAGTATAAAGCATTGCCAGGGGTACCTGCCGTGCAGCCTTAGAGGCAGCAGTGAGATGCTGAGCCTCATGGAAATGCTTCCCGTGATGTTATATGGAAGAAATGAGGATCATTTCCCTTCCTGCATTCAGCAAGACATCATATGCTTATTATCAACATGCTGCCACTTCAAAATACAAGAGCACCATGAGACAAGATGCTGCACTGACAAACACCTCTATTTCACAGCATTGAAAGAAGTCTGGAGTTAGGAAAACAGAGGCCATACGCCATCGGTTTTCTATATAGCAGTTCCTAACACTTGGGCAATAGCTGAAGCCTGGATTGCTCTGAAGAGCCTTCCCACAGCCCATGGCTGCATGCATTCAGATCATGGCCATTTACCTGAGCTTTGGTAAATCATTTAACTTGTTCTGTGCCTCGGTTCTCCCCAGCTGCAATAATGAACCAGCTCACACAGGCACTGGGAGCGAGTTAATGACTGAAGTGGTTGGTCCTGGACCAGCCCTGGGCAGGCATCAGCAGCGGGTGAAGCTCTTTGAGGTCTGTCAGTGCAATCTCATTCCAAAATCAGTTTTCCCTTTCAAATCAGCCCCTTGTGACCCGTGCAGCCCCACAGTGCTTACCTCCATGCAGGTCCCCCACAGCATCCCCAGGGCAAAGCACTTCACTGGAGCTGCAGCTTGTGAAGCCTGATGTCCCTTCCTTACCCTCTCTTCAGCTGAATCAACCCAAACCAAGCCTTGCAGAGGGAAACACAGCTTGTGTCCTGCCCCTTATACCTTCCTGGGGCAGGGTGACCCAGCTGAGCCCTGTTCTGCTCATCAGGCAGAGGCCAAGCACTTGGGCACTGGGTGGTTTGGGCACCAGCATCTCACCCTTTCCTTGTCAGCCTGTGCAATGTGTTGGTGCATCACTGAATGTGCATCTCTGTGGTGTGTTCCTGCTCATAACCCCCTCCTCCATGGTCATGAGTGGGAGCTGAGCCTGCCCAACCCCTGCCACGGGGATGAGCAGAGTGAGAGCTGGCTCACTGATGGAAAGGCGATGTCCTGCCCCCATGCCAGGACAGGTATTGCCTATGGCTGAACCTACAACCCTCAGGAGGGGCGATCAGTGCAGTGGCACTGATGTGACATTTCTGTTGCCGGCTGCAAAGGGGGTCGGCACCGGGGCTCTGGGCTGTCGGCTGCGTGCGGTGCCGACCCGCAACCGCTCTCATGCTTCCTTCTTGTCTGCAGGCTGGCTCAGGTGCTCCGATCACCTGCTGCTTGCGGGAACAGGAAAGCAGCAACTGAAGATCGAGGGGGACTTTTGGTTTACTCAGATGACAAGAGACAATTTTGGTTCCCCCAAAGCCAAGGAAACAAAGCTGTCAGGCTTTAATGGTAGCTTGTCTCCCTCCTGCAGCATGTTTATGGGCAAACAAGCTGCAGAGCAGACCAGGCAAGCAGCAGCAGGTGAGGCCAAATAACAATAATTCCTAATTAATGGCAAATGTGGCTATGTTTGTTCTTGTTGTATTGGGGCAACGCTGTCTAATGGATGAAGCACTGTTACAGGACTCAAGGGACCGGCTCTGTTTCCAGCGCTGCATGATGCCGGGCCAGCCACCCATTCTGTTTCAACCTTCTCACTTGGTGTGCCCGCTGCTGAGGGTGCCAGCTCCCTGTGACACGGGTGGCCCTCTCCCATCCCTCCATGTGCCAAATCCAGTGGGGTTCTGGCCTCAGCCGTGGCCTCGAGGCAGAAGAATGATGCCAAAATCCATGTTCTATTATGGGTGCCCGGTGCCTGCACGGTTTGCTTGTGGCACGGAGCAGGGCTGACCTGGCTGCTCTGGGTTACAGCTTTCAAGGGGATTTGTTTCCGATAGCAGCATCATTCCTCAAGATGCCAGTTTGTGTTTCAGAGCTGTTGTGGTGTCTCCATGCATCCGCATCCATCTGTGCCTTCCCACCGCCCTGCCCTGCACCTCCCCGCACGCTGCCGGAGTCGCACCGGAGCTCCCTTGGACCAGTCTCGAGCCCAGTTTTTCATAGGCTCCAGTGTTAACTCACACTGGTGCCAGCTGCGTTTCCTCTTCCCCAGTGCCATGTTTCATGGGCATGTGTGCTGAGCCATTGTTCCCCTCCCTCCTGCACGTCTGCCCATCCCTTGTGTGTATGTGGGTCCCCAGCACGCACGCGGCTTGCATGCACACCACCGCGTGGTTTCAGGCATGCACTAATGTGCCAGTATGTACATCATGCAGAGCTCTTTGTGAACAGATAACGTATATGATATTACATGCAACATCTGTTCTCCAGGGGTGCCTGGTCTGGGGTGGCCCTTGCTGCAGCAGAACCCACATCTGCTGGGTACCTGCACCTGAAGCAACACACCCATTGGCAGCAATGCATGGATGTTTGTGACTCTATTTTAAGGGTGTCCTCTAGAGACAAATATAACCTGTTCTGGGACTGTGGAAGAAAGCTTTGAAGTTGCTGCTTCCTGGAAATCCAGCTCAGGTTTCCTCCATCTCATGTGATGTTGCTGTGTTTGCTCATCCCTGAACATCTCTCAACCAGCCCCAGTCACTGCAAGCACCAGCACCACTGCTGCCGACCCCAGCAGGGCACTGGTGCATCTTGTCCTTCAGCCCCCTGACTTTGTACAGGTTCCATGCTGAGAGGAAACTTAATGCACCCTAACGCTCCTTCCCATTCATCTTTCAGTCTTACAACATTACCCATTTTATGTAACATGTGCTGCCTTTTTATTGCCCCGCTAACAAGTTCTTGAGCTGTGTTTACAATATGCTGATTGTAAGCACCCCTTAACAGGGCCAGTTCACGGACCCTCCCCAGTTAATGTTCGGGTTTTCTGTTTCATTTGGGGCATGTGGATTTCCTTTATAAACCCTGCATCTCGCCCTGGTATGCGGTGCTGCGTTACTCGCAGGAACCATCTGAATGTGCATTGCGGCACAGTCATTACCAAGGAACCACGAGGAATGCCAGGGCTGAAATGATCTGTGGATTCGTTCAAACCCTGTGTTTTTTTCCAGCGATAAATGAGTTGTTAATTTCAGAACATAAAGGCCAAAGAGATTTGGCACAAGTTTCAGCCACGGTTTTCACCTATAAACCTTTATTGTGTCTAAGAACGTTTCGTACTGGAATGACGTATGGGAAAACCGTGCCCAATGCGCTGCTGCAGCCACCATTGCCTGTCCAACCTCTTGTGTTACCCAACTTCTGCCCATTAAGTAAAAGGAAGTCTGTGCTGGGTTAATTCGGTTTGATCTTCCCAAGCTTCCTTTAAGCCAGGTGTGATGAAAGTTTAGGGCCGTGGTCTGTGGGGCTAATCCCAAAGCTGAAGCCAAAGGAACTCTTTCCCTTGGTTCCTGTGCACGCACACTGACAAGCACAGCCCTCAGCCACTCCAGCACCAACTTGCTGCACAGTGTGAAGGTGGTGGCTCAATCCCATCCAGTGGGATACAGCCCTGTGGCTGCGCAGAGCTGGGCTGTAGCTGCCACCCCATCCCAAAGCCAGGATAGCAACAGCACCCAGCGCTTCTCCATCCCATTCCATCTCCATGGCACCCCGAGGAGGCAGGGAGGGGAAGTTGGTCACAGGTCCAGCAGCGATGCTGCGGACAGTCCTTAGCGTTCCAGGAGACCAGCCCAAAGCCTTGGGTTTAGGTGCAGGGAGGCGCGGGAAAGCAGGGTCCAGGCTGCTTCCATTATCCCTTTTTTTCCTTATTTCATTTAGCCTCACCATCTCACCTCTCTTCTTTCATTGAGGAAAGTGAGGAACTAACTGGGATATCCCAGCCAGCCGTGCTGATGGCTGTGGATGGCGCTGGGGATTGGAAAGCTGCCGGCAGAGTCACCGAGCAGCTTCCCCAGCTCTGGAATCTCTCAGCCACGGTCTCTTCTCTCTCCCTTCCTTTCTCCCAGTGCCCATCCCCTCAAAGGCCAATGGCACCACCATTTCCACCCTGTCAATGAACAAGGACGGTCTGATCGGAGGGGTGACGAATCCCAACGAGGTCTTCTGCTCCGTGCCCGGCCGCCTCTCCCTCCTCAGCTCCACCTCCAAGTACAAGGTGACGGTCGGGGAGGTGCAGAGAAGGCTCTCGCCCCCCGAGTGTCTCAACGCCTCTCTCCTCGGTGGAGTCCTCCGCAGGTAAGCTCCGGTAGCCCAAGCACGCTTTGTGTCCAGCATCAGCTCTCACCTCTCTGGTCAATGGAGATTCGGGGTGCGGTGTGAGGGGGAGCAGCGTTGTTGCTGTTCCTCTTTCCTTTCAAACCTAAAATCTTACACTGGGATTAGGTGTGGTTATTTTAATATTAATTAAAAATCTATGAATATTCATATTAATTATATTATAATTTACCCCCTCTCTTGTTTCCTCTTTTCAGAGCAAAGTCAAAAAACGGGGGTCGGTGTTTAAGGGAAAGGTTAGAGAAAATTGGGCTGAATCTGCCCGCAGGAAGGCGCAAAGCTGCCAACGTCACCCTGCTGACATCCCTCGTGGAAGGTAAGCATCGCCGTCCCCTCCCATGGAGCCCGGGAGTGCCGAAACCTCCCTGCCCTTCATTTGCAGCGTGCCAAAACTGAGAACACTGACATTATGCAGAGGTCACCACTGACCGAGCCTGGAAACAGCCCCATGTGAGCCCCGTGCTGAGCTGAGCCAAGCCAGTCTGCCTCCCGAAACCCCGACACTGGAGCAGTCAGCTCTAATAATGCTTCGGCAGGTTCACAGAAACCAAATGGAGCCAGGCTGAGAGTGGGGGGGTCAGCCTGGGGAAGAGAAGGCTCCTTAAAGGGAGACCTTAGAGCAGCTCCAGTGCCTAAAGGGGCTGCAGGAAACCTGGAGAGGGGCTTTGGACAAGGGCCTGTAGGGACAGGACAAGGGGAATGGCTTTAACCTGCCAGAGGGGAGACTGAGATGAGCTCTTAGGCAGAAGCTCTTCCCTGTGAGGGTGCTGAGGCGCTGGCACAGGGTGCCCAGAGAAGCTGTGGCTGCCCCATCCCTGCAGTGCTCAAGGCCAGGTTGGACACAGGGGCTTGGAGCAGCCTGTGCTGGGTGACAGCAACCTGCTCTGTTGAGGCTCCATCACAGCTCCAGGCAGTGTGAGGTGCCCCTGCTTAAAGCCGCTTGCTCATTTGCTCCCCTCCTTCTTTCCACACGATGGAGATGACGATGTTGCCACCGCATCTTGGGAGCAAAGCACATGGGATGCAGACAAATGCAGTGACAGCTCTGACTCCCTTCGAGCTTTGGAATCCATTGTGTTTGCACCCAGCGTGTTGGAGGCAGCTGCCTGCAGTTTCTGAATAGAGAATCATCTCCATTGTTGCCAGCAAATTAAATGACCCGCTTCATTAGGCGGGGGTTGTTACTGGGGGCAGTTGGTTCGTGCTGAATGAAAGGCTGATTTCCATTAAAAGAAAGGAAGGAGAGAAAGAAAGGAAGGAAGAAATGTACATTTGGATTTCAGGTGCCTGCTGATGGTTTGGTTCCTGCTTACCAGCTCATAGTAAATGAAAGAGTAGTGCCATGTGTGCCTGATGGATAGGATCTGCTCCTGCACAGAAGTGTAATGGCATGGGGAGATGGTGCTGTTGCATTGTCATTACTCAGCACGCAGAAACTGGCTTGTGCCCCTGTGCCCCAGGCATCCTCTTTCTTGGACACTGCCTGGTTGGTTTGATTCGTTTTCTCCCCTCTGTTTTCCCACTGTTCATTCAACCAATTCACTGTGTGGGGTTTTGAGTGCTAATAATATGCTGACCCACAGCCATTCATATAGATAGGGGAGGATGGATACCAGGGGATCATGATGAGGGCTGCAGGTAGAGCCACAGCTTCCTTTGGGAACCCTTGAACTCTCTTGGGCACCTGCTCCATGAGAGGAGCCCCAGCACATGCTGAGGGCAGTGGCAGGGCTGTATTTCAGCCTCAGAAATGCCCCTCAGCTCTTCAGCTCCCTGGGACTGGCTCCTGCGGCCCCTCTGCTTGCTGCAGCCTCCTGCCCACGAGCCTCTCCTCCTGCCCTTTGACTTGGTGTGTCTTTAACGACCCCTTTCAGCAGCTGGGCTGCCTCGTGCCCTCTGCACAAACCTCTGCACCAGCATCCCAATGGCCTTTAAATGTTCGGCTGTGCAGCCGCTCAGATGCACTCGTGGAGGAAATAAACCTGGCTGCAGCCTCCATGAGGCCGCACAGCCCCTTCATACAGTCACAATAACTGGTTTTTCCAGCAGCTATTACTTTCTGGTTGTTTTTCAACATCCCAACAGATGCAGCTCTGATTCTTTATAGCTTTTCCTTATTTGCTCCTTCTTTGGAGGAGGAGACAAAGCGGGAAGTGTTATCACGATACAGGAAGCACAGACACTTTCCCCATAACAGGGAGCTCAGGCTGAGCTCTGGAAGCTGGGGGGAATGTGATGGGATCTAGGTTAATGCTATTAGGATGGATGGCCTAATACATATGAGCAGCAGGGGGGCAAGTCAAATTAGCTCTGCCTGCCTGACCGGGATTTCGGGTGTTGGGCATGATCAATTGCCATCAGCTCTGATTATTTCCACGGGGATGCCTGGAGATGGATCAATTCCATCAATGGGTGGGCATTTCCATGGGGTGATGGATACGCTGCCTGCACGTCCAGCCCGAGGGCCCCTGCTTACTGCAGGAGAATGTAAACCCCTTCCTTCTGCCCCTTTCTCACATCCCTGTGTTGTCTGGCAGCCACGGGGCTAAGGTCACTTCTTCACCCTCCAGCCCCTGTTTAAATCTCTGCTCAATTAGAGAGGCCAAGCAGGGACTTTTGGAAGATGTAGGGAGAGGAAGGTGCCGCAGGGGAAGCGCCCATGTGAGAAACGCCTCTGCTGTTCTTCTTTTGGAGCAGTAGCCCAGCATCACATCGCATCCTGCCCTAACTCCAGCACCATCCTTTATAAGAGTTAGCAAAGGAAGGCACCAGCTTCTCCTTGGAGCTGGCACTGGTTCACTTGGCCTGTGTAGCCTGGCTTACAGGTGAGTGTAAGAAACTCATAGAGGTGTCTGCACCAAGAGCCAAAGGTGCAGAAAGCCCTTGGGTGGCTACAGAAGAAACAAGCCCCACCAGTGGCATGGCTGAAGCTGCTGCACAGAGCGTTCCCCTTCCACATGCACTGACGCAGCTTTGGTCTGTCCTGCTCGTAGGTGAAGCCGTTCACCTGGCTCGGGATTTTGGGTACGTGTGCGAAACCGAGTTCCCAGCCAAGGCAGCGGCAGAGTACCTGTGCCGGCAGCACTCGGACCCCACAGAGCTCCACACCAGGAAGAACATGCTGCTGGCTACCAAGTGAGTACGGATGGCAACAAGCCACCAGTGTGCTGGGTGTCAACAGCGCAGGTGGGCAGCTTTAGCCCCGAGAGCTTCCTCTTCCACAGGGAAGAGACGGTCTCACTGCACATGGACCTGAAGGAGGTGCAGGAAGGTGAACCATTTGCTCGCTCCTCCTGGGAGAGGTTAACTTAACCCCAGGGAGCATCCCAGCACTGCCACATGTGCCAGCTCCAACTTTGCACCCAGGGGCCCTCCCCAGGCTGGAGCTGAACGCTCCCCAAGGGGGAAGCAGACACTTGAGCAAGGAGCAGGAAAAGAACCCCCAGACACAACCGTACCCCTGCAGCATTTATGGTAACCACAAACCTTTCTCTTCCAGGCAAATCTGTAAGGAGTTTGCAGACTTGATAGCCCAGGACCGCTCACCACTGGGGAACAGCCGCCCCTCACTCATCCTTGAGCCCGGTGTCCAGAGCTGTTTGACTCATTTCAGCTTGATAACCCACGGCTTTGGGGGCCCTGCCATCTGCGCAGCGCTCACGGCCTTCCAGAACTACCTGGTGGAGTCCCTCAAGGGGCTGGATAAGATATTCATGAACAGCACAGGGAACGGGCACACGGCCGGAGACTCCAAAGCGTCAGAGAAGGAAGTGAAGCATCGGAAATAGCGCGCTGCCTCCATCCCTCTCGCCAGCAAGGTGATCCAGTGCACTGCTTTCTGAACTGCTCGAACGAGGGAAGAAACTCCTACAGAAAAGACAAAAAAAGAGAGAATTTAAAGAATTTAAGGTGGTCCCAACCCTCCTGGGCATGGTGAGGTTGAGGAGATCAGCCAGGTCAATGGCTTCTGCCGTTGTTGGTTTCAAATCGTGCATGCAGGAAGCCAAACCATGTGCAATTTTGTTTTATTTAACCCCCCCCAGCGAAATCCTCCAGGAATATCTTCCAACTGAAAAACTACGCAAGAGCAAAGGCCTCCTCAATGCAAGGAGGAGAGGCAGCAGTCGTGGAGGGCAGGGGTTGGATCACTGCTGTACCTGGATTTGTCAGCTGGTTTGGACAGCAAACACACAGGAAACCTTCTCACTATCCCCACTTAAACCAGGCCAAGAGAAAGTCTCCACCGCGGCTGCTTTGGATCTGAAGCAGTTTCAGACTTCGTTTACAGTTTGCAGACTGAGACCAGAGGTGGATTTTCCCCTGGGCTGTAGCAGAGGGGAGGAACAACCGCACACCCGATGGGGCCCAGGGCAGGACCTGACCGGGGAGACCTCCCCGATAGCCTCAGTCATAGCTGAGGACAAAGCAGGTGAAGTTAAACCCAGGACTGATTGAAACTCCACAACCTACAGAAAACAGCACACACGTTTCTAAAGTTAATAATAATAATAATAACTAATAAAGCACAAGGAGCAGAACTTGAACAAGGCCAAACTGAACTGTTCTTAATCTGTATATATTTATTTATGTGTAATTAAAATCTGAAAGTTTTAAAATGTCCAGTGCAAGTTATTTATATCAAATTGAGTTAGTTTTTTTTTGGGGGGGGGGGTTGGGGTTTTTGGGTTGGGGGGGTTGTTTTTTTTCCTTTTATTTTTTTTTTTTTTGAAGATGAAAATCTTTGGATTTTCAGCCCTTTGAAATGGGAATGAAGTTTTGGATACACAAGACTGTAGCATGGACAAGATAGGCTGTGATAATAATGACTATAGAAGTTCTTCAGGATTTTGTACTTGCTGTTGTTTCTCTTAATGCTGCAATAGATGTACAACACCACGATGTCGTTCTCATTATCTTAATAAACCTCTTTTATTTGAAGAAAGCCCCTCCATCGTCTTTGTGAACCCGGAGCCTTCTGCCCCTGTGGCTGTATCTTGAAACATTACACAGATTTAAGGAACGACCTCCTCCGTGGCTGATGGTTGAGCTGTGCAGTCGCAGAGAACGAATGACGGGAGCTGGCGGGAGTGCCCTCGTCTCACCAGCCGTGGCAGCTGGGCCAGCCGGCGCCTCTGGTGATGCTGGGGATGAATAGAGAACTGATGCGTCTGCAGATGTGCCAGCGCCACTCAGGAGAGGCAAATCAAAACCTGTCTGTGAAGAGCTGCAGGAGGACCTCACGCTACCAAGACAATGAGCGATGAATTAGCAGATAAAATACCCCCACTAATCTGTATGCGATGAAGTTCTCCAAGTCAGCTGCTACGTTTCATAAGATCATGGAATGGTTTGGGGTGGAAGGGACCTTAAAGCTCACCCAGTTCCAACCCCCTGCCGTGGGCAGGGACAACTTCCACTAGAGCAGGTTGTTCCAAGCCCCATCCAACCTGGCCTTGAACGCTGTATTGGACCTTTCTCAGAGTCGCAGCCGTCGGTTTTCTCTGGAGGTTGCAGAATAGGCTGATGATAATAGAGAAAAACCCCAAACTGCCCCACGGGAGGTTAGAAATAAACACCCCTCTTCCCTTCAGAAAAGTGTGAAAGGAAATATCTTATGTACTAATACAATTTGTGGGGATGGCGCAGAGGCAGAAACCTGCATCTAAATTCTCCCTTCAAAAGCTTGGGGATGCATTTAAGTTGGGAACCAAATTGGTAATGTCCCTTGGTATGAAGTTTGGGAAAGCAAAGACCTAAATGACAGGCTCTGCAGGTCTGGTTTTGCTTTGGACCTTCCCAAAGGAAGAACCAGGGAACAAGGAGGAGCCAGGGAGCAGAATGGAAATACAGAGACACATTAGAGGCTTGTTTACACTTCAAAGCTGTTTTGGATAACGCAGGGTGTGAGCCAAAAGCACAAAACCTATTCCTATTTAAAATTATTCCAAAATAGGAGCGCCCTGTTCCGCATCAGCATAATCCACATTTGAAATGGATTACGATAAAGGAGAGCAAGGTGCTTTTGTGCTACAATACAGGTTTCCCTACATGGAGTTATTTAGGATAACTATCCTGAAATAATTCCATTTGTAGACATCCTCTGGTGCCGGTATCAGAGCAGAGCAAACTACGCTCTGATACGTGATGAAAGCTCTTGTGTGCACACTATGATATACAGGCGTGAAATAGAATTTCATAATGTAATCATATTATGGAAACCTGACTTGGTCAGGGCACTTCTGGAATAGCAAGGAATTCTTCGACATAGCAGCAATGAGCACTACAGCTGAACCATCAGGATGCGCCTGCCGTAATTACATGCCATGTCCATCAGGTGGAAAAATCCCTCCCTCCTTATTTTCCTCTTTGGAGAACTCAAATCTTCTGCATGTTTTATGAGGAACCGTCTGGTGCCTGAGAGGCCGGGAGGCCACAATTACCTTCTAATTGGGAGGAAGCTTGATGATTTGGATTCACTTGTTGATGCTGCCGCAGATGCTCTGTGGATGACGGATGGCTCACGTAGGATCAACCTGCTAAAAGCACCGAGACTTCCTCCCTCCTGGACTTTGGACACCTTCATTTCTGCAGGCTCAGAGAGGAGCACAAATTCCAGTTGTGCCAGGCCAGCTCCTGTTTGTAGTGAGGCAGTGCTGGAGTTCCCTTCCCAGCTCGCTGTCAAACAAGGCCATCCCCTGATGCGCTCTTTGCCTTTCCCTCCTAAGAGATAAATAAAAGGCATTTTACACAATTCAAGCCTCAACCCTGGCATAAATTCCCACACTGATTGCAAATCTTATCGTGGGAAAATACATGGGATTGTGTCAAAGAGTAAAAATAGACTGAGGCTCATGGCTGCTACGCTTGTTATAGAGCACTCCGGAATTTCAATCCTAAAGGGGAATGGAGGAAAAACAACCATCCTTTTGGAATTAATTTTCAGTGAAGGAGAAGCCCGAGGAAACCACATGGCAATCCCTGACAAGGGAGAAAGAAAGAGAACAGTAACAAACCCTCTTAATTCCCTGCAGTCAGCTATCCCAAGGGTAAACTGAGGTTAACACTGAACTGCGACTCTCTGCTGTACCATTTATGCAAACAAGCAGAGGTTGGGCTCGCATTCTGCATGGCTTTGGATAGCCTAAATAATTACCTTTAAGCAGGCAGCCTTAAAAGCAGCAGGGTAATAATAGCTCTCCCTACTAAACCAACACAATAAACAGACTTTGCTGACCTGTAGTTAATGCATTCTTTCATATATGAGCGAGTCCATTAAATTCCAGACTTTACATACAGGATGCAAGGAGCTGCACCATCAGGGAGCAAAGGAAGATTTTCCTGTTAGCACAATTGAATCCACACACCAAAACTGGAAACATTTTCACATTGGGCTGCAAAACAACTCCTGCTTGCAAGGGTGACAGAATACTGGCTTCAGAGAGCATTGGTGTAGCAGCCCAGGTAGAGAGCAGTGTCCTGTGCAGTGTGTGATGAGAGCCTGAATTGCCCTGCCAGACTTCAGCACAAGCAGCCTGAACCTGATCATTACACACGGAACACGTTGAGCCAGAAGGTATCATTTTGGTCTTCCTGCCTGTCCTCCTTCACACAGCAAAGGATTCCCACTGCGGCCTCCTGAGCAGCACTGTGTTTTCAACATAAATGGCAATAATAATTCCAGACATCAAATATACACCCGAGTCCTGACCCCATAATGGCAGTGCTGAAGCATCCCAGCATCCCATGTATGGTTTTTATCCTGACACCTTCAGATGCTTCTCATCTGATTCTTTTCAGCACGGAAAAGGCTACAATTATAGCCTGAAATCCAGAAACATTTCCCATAGGGATAGCTTCATTTTAGTAACAAATGTTATAGGCAAAGATTTGTTAAATGGAGCCAACTCAGCTTTTTTGGGGGTGTGAAATGAGTTCAGGGAAAGATCAAGCTATAGCTCCAAGTCAAGAAGTTCTGCAGCATGTCAAGACATGTCTGGATGCTACAGCCTTCTCACCTGATGATGGGTCTGTCCAGGCAGAAGTGCCTTGGGCTCCCCTTGAGTTTTTCCACTATAGAGAGACTTAAACTGGCTAAAGAATCCCCAAGAGGCAGCACTTGGTGCGACTGAGCAACCTGCACTGGCAAAGATAGCCTGTAAGTATTTCCCATGATAAAAAATGATCTCCTTTAAGGATCCCTGTTCTACTTTGCTGCCTGTAGCTTCAGTGCAAAAACCAAGGCAGAAAAGCATTCAAACCAGCAAGGCAATACATTAAATGTTTGTGCTGCAGGTGCTACAGGCACTGCTGAGGAGGAGCCTAGTGGAAAGGCCAGTTTGCTCAGTCTGGACAATGAAAACCAGCCTTCCTTACACCCTCTTTGTAATGTGCTGCTGTTTTGACTCTTAAATGGACCCTGGCACCACAAGGAATTGCTTCAGTCCAGGCCTCCCACTCTTGACCCATTTTCATTTCATTTCCTCTCCCCCAGCCTTGTCATATGTCAGGAGCACATTATACCTTTTAGAGTTTCCTGCTAATTTGGTCATCACAGGGAGCCTCCAGAAGAACACAGTAATTACCATGCTCCATCAGAGCAGGCTTTTAGCGCAGATAACTCTGACTCTGCCCCAGTTGGGATCTCTCTGAGAGGCAGACAGGGTTTGACACAGCTCTCTAGAGCCAGAACAGGAGCAAGCCCTGTGTGGGACAGGGAGCCCATCACCACCTTGGCATGGCACAGCCACACAGGCACACAGGCAGAGAGCAGGCGTCAGGCAAACTGAGAAGCATTCAGCTGTCCCCAGGGAACTGAGCAAGGCAGAAGTGGGAAACCTGTCTGCCCTATGGAGCATCTTTCATACTATGTGGAAGATGGAGTTTAGAGAGTCTACACTATGGGTCTTACCTGGTAAAGTCTGAAGACTTTGATGAAAAGGTAAAATATAAAGGAACATTCCTGTTTTAAAGTGTTCTTTCAAAAGCTGTCAGTGCCTTTGAATCTGCTGAGCTAAGGAGTAATTCAGCCGAGTGCTGCAAGGAAAAAGAGCTCTGTTCAGTTCAGGGCAAATTCTTTTCTATTCATGCCATGTGTTAATAAGCTTTTTCACAGCTTTTGAACATAAAGAATCTTTTGGTTTCATTCTGCGCATATTTTAGACCCAACATGGAAATCAAAACCAAAACCCAAACCATATGGGCTTTACAGCTCCCAGAACCAGCATCAGAGGTTAACCTCAAATCTTTACCCAGCTTAGGCAAACATCTGAGATGAAGGCAAGCTGACCCCATCACGTAACCAGCCTTCCTGATGTTCATCAAAGCATGGGCAATACACACAACACACACATCTAGGAGTATCAGATGTATCAGACCCAGGTGTGATGGCTTGGACGGGTTCCTCATGGGCTGTGAGTGGAATGAAATCAGAACCCAGTTGTAATTGTTTTCTCCTTGAAGGTGCCCACTCGGAGCTGCGTGATTTTAAGGATGATGCTAAAAATTGAAAGAGAGGATTGAACCTTATTGCTTTAAATGAGAGAAAATAAGAAATAAGTAAACCCTGGAGATCCTTTTACATTCCCAGACCAAGCTTCAAAGACTCAAGAAATTGCTGTTCTAAATAAGAAAACCATGAAGTGCTCTGACAGCTTAGGAAACGTCTTCCCAATCCCGGGATGTCAGAGCCTGGTGGCATACTTTAACGTTTCTGATTCCTATCGACTCCAAGCATGGATCTGAATTGGCCAAGTGCATCTTCTGCTAACCCCAAAGCCACAATGACATCTTTCAGCCACGGCCTCAACACACTACGTGTTTGTTGAGTAAGGGTGAACAAATGTGCTGGAATATTCCACATTCCAAAAGAGCCATTTCAGACTTTTCCAGATCATTTTTTTCTCCTTAAGCAAATTTTGCTGCGGGATCACAGGGAAGTTCATGGAAAACAGTGTCACATGGGGCTTCCTTCCCAGCATATTGATAAAATACTGTGAACATCCTCACTTCAGGCAGGTAGTAAACGTTAAGAGCACTTTTGCAAGGGAGAATGGCATTACCTTAACATATTAAACATGTACTTTAACTTTACATCCCCGCTTGTTAGTGCTTGGACCAACTCGTAGAGGATGGATTCCCGCTACTCTTTCGGGTTGTTTTAGCAAGTCACTCTGTTAGCCTTCACTTGTGAAAACATGAATAAACCTCTTCCACAGGGCAACTGTCCCATGTGAAAATAAATGTGCATCCTCCAAGGGAAGAAACAGCCTTGTGCATCCTGCCTGCCACTGATGGACAAGGCATTAATCCGTCCTCCGTAGCGCCAAGTTTCTGTGACCATCAGATGATCTGTGCTGAGATGACAAGACCCAACGTGGAGGAGGTGGTGTGCGTGCAAGTTCACTGCCCTCTGCTGAAGGGAAGAGGCTTGCGAGATGCGTGGGTTTTCTCCACGAAGTCCTCTGGTAGCAGGATAATGGCATTTGTTGCATTTCCAGGGCAAGATTAAGCAAGAGGAGATCAAGCATCACCTGAGCCCACAGGCATTTTGGGGGCTCTATAGTAGGATACTGTCAATAACCCTGAAAGCACTGACATGAAATATGATGGAGCCCATTTTGTCTCCTGTGAATTAACTAAAGAAGATGCACTATTTTCATGTTTGTGCATAAACACTGGAGATATTTGATGACATCAAGGTTTCACTAAGCAAAAGGTACTTTACCCATATTAAATACACTCATCCAAGTCATCATTTCAGGTAATTAGATGATTATCTAAGTAACAGTTTCTTAGTACCTAAGGCAACCATACAATCCAGCTTCTATGGTTGCCTTAGAGTTAATTTATAGATCCAAACTTCCACTGTATTTGCTGGTATTCAGATCTGTAGACATTTCAGTTTCACCTCTATAGATCTGATCAGCAGAATCTGATTTTTCACAGATCTTGCTAACCTTTAATGCTTTACTGTGTTACGTGGGGAAGAAAAGACCATACTGGCAACTCTGAAAGAGATCCTTTTAAACATCCTTTTCCCTCTCACCATCCCTCAACAGCAAAGGCTTTTCTCCATGCCTTCCGCAGCTGTCTTGAGTTAGACTACATGAATAAGCTTATTGGATAACTACCTAATTGCACATTAGCACAGAAACAAAACACTTAAACTGTCACTTTCTATTTTCGAGACAACTAACTTGGGTTTAACCCAGTCCTCTGCAAGTCAGGAGCACGCAGCAGTTGAAGCCAACAGAGTCGTGAGCACGGAAACAGAGAAGTTGGATATTTCAATTCCCCCATTTCCATTTTGCTGACGAAAGAATCTGTTAAAACAACTTGTGTCTGTTTAGCTTGATCAGTGCTCACATGAAAATTTCCTGCTGATGGCAGACTGATAACACGTGGAAACTCGGTATGAGGTTAAACCTTTCAGGAAAAGGCACTGAAAATGGCTTGAGGGATAGACTTGCGTTAAGGATAAATTCAGCTTTCCTTACACAACACGTATGTTGCTTCACAGGTAGCAAAGTTAAAGGTTTTTCCTTCTTTACATGTCATGCTACTCCATACAAAAGGAATATTCTGTCCCTGCTTCAGGCTGGGAAACGGAATCAAACCCTAAGCACTGTGAACATGATCTATAATGTCAGCCCCGGCATCAGCTAATACTTCTTGTGGGCATCTCCTGTCAAAACTAGAGACCAGAGCAAATGAACGCACATCCTTGGGAGAGCTGAGCCCAATTCCCCCTTCTGCTCCTACATCTTTACTCTGAAAAGTGACAGCTCCATTTGGTTGTTTCTGCCAGCGACTGTTTCATCACCATGAACAGAAGTGAACTCAGACTGCTGGGAATATGCTATAGGATTGCTTTGAACATGCTTTACTTCTGCATCTTTGATACTTCTCCTGCCGTGTAGTCTCTGCATTGGCTCACTACAAGCAGATCTGCTGAAGGAGCAGTCCCCACCCAAGGCTTTTCACCTACCCATGGCTGAAGCATCCATGGTTTAACTGAACAGGATCATGGATCTCTTGGACTGGAGAGATCTTGGGGAAACACACAGGTGAATCCATCGGTAGTTGCACATAGAAGCTGAATATAGCTGAACGCAGAACTGTCCTGACATTACAAACTTGCACTAAGCACAGTTCTGCTGAGCACTGATGGCCTCCTCTGCTCCAACATCTCGAGTACGCATGCAGGTCAACAACAAAACACAGATTTCCTTCCATGACAGGTACAGTTAACACCAAGACCTACGAGCACTGCACCTATACTCTGCTTCTTCCAGCAAAACACTCCCCAAGCCAACGTGGCCTAAGGCACAGAGGCTCTGTTCCTCTGTAAACCGATCCTGGAGCAAGGTCCAAGCAGAGATGAGCTGCTGCAATGATCTGTTACATGCACAGTGCTCAGGAAGAGCCCTTCTTTAAACAGGAAACCTACACCGAGAAAAAGTGCCTTGTTAACTCTTTAGGCCCGGAGGCTTTGGTAGCAAAACATATGGTCAGAATTACCAGCCAGAGCAAAGCAGACCAGCTCACTGTAGCTGCAGGAGGACTACATTACCCTGCTTTACAACATCAACTTTAATAGAAAGAACCAGACTATTGGTAGAGAGCAGTGCTTGCAGGGCTCAATTCTGTCAGATTTCTTAAGAAAGAGAGCCCTGTCACAATAGACACAGATGCTTCTCAAATGGAAAGGTGAATTCTTCACAGAAGGGATTCCTGGATTCTAAGAAAAACATGGTTTCCAAAAGCTTTAGGGCTACATTTGAAGCAGGTAAGAAGTTTTCTTCTCTTCCATGATAATGGCAAACTTAAACCACTGATTTCAGATGCCATGTATCACTGTCAAAAATGAAACCTGACTGCTGCTGAATTCAAACGTCAGCACTGTAGACCTTTAAAACAATCCAAAGTTACACAGCAGGAGTATCACACCTTTCCTTAAAAGGTGTAAATTCTTGGAAAGCCCTTCAAAGAATCCACTTCATTAGAGGCCACAGTCGAACCTCACTGTGGGCCAACTCTTTTGTTCTGCTGGTTTGAAATAAAGCTCTGTATTTATTCATTCCTAGAGGTTGCTGCTCTGTTGGCTTCTGATGCAACCCCTTGGATCTCCACTCAATGGGGGATTCAGATCCTGGGCCCTGCCCTCAGGCAAAACATATGTTCCACTCTGACCTGAATCCAGCAAGGGTGTTTGCAAGGGAATAATTGTTTTATGTTTATTAATCACCTGCATGCAAATAGGTGCCAATAAAAACTCCGGGCAGATTCTCTGCCAGACTCAATCTAACAGCACCACGCCCCAGGTTTGGTGTCGGAAATAACGAATACCTCCAATAAGGAGACATCACCACTTCGATATGCAGCGACAGAAATTTCACATCAGCTCAGCCCCTCCGCAACAACGGCTTCGAAAAGAGACAAGAAACCTGCAAAAACATTCAACATCAGTGGTAAAATAAATTAGAGATGCTGCACATTAAGCTAAACAAATACATTAATGCAACATGAAGGGGTGAGATTTCAATCAGAGAACACGCGGGCTCTACTCATGTCAAATGTGACCTGCCAGGAGGAAATCACGAGGCAGGGGATGGCTTTTCTTAGTGTACGAAAGTCTGAACAGGTTCTTGTAAGACTGAACTTTAGCAAAATGTTTCAGTTCTATACCACTGGCCTTAAAGAAAAGCCAGTGCAGCCATGACTACAACAAAACCAGCTGATAATTAAACTCATTGTGGAAAGAATTAAACTACAAAGCCTGATGGAACTTGAGTTAAGAATTCGATTTAAGCAAGGGCAGGATAGGTTAAGGCACTGGAGCTGCAAATTTCTTCTGTAACATGAAACAAGCCCCAGCCTCTAATCCAGTTCTCACCTGGAATGTTCGGTCTTCACTGACAACGTTTTGTGGGAGACACTAACATCCTCAAACACATACTGGGGCAAGACCAAAAAAGCTTTGACAAATGGAATAGCTAGGTCTGTTACTTACCTTTCCCAACTGAGAACAGAGGTGTTAGGCCATGCCACACAAGTACATACACTCTGTACATCATCACGTACACATCCATCCTCCTATTTACAAGCTTATTCAAACATGAAATAAGCAACCAAACAGCATTTTAAATGGCTAACTCCATGCAAATTCAAGTAGGGAAGTGATGAAAACTGCTCTCAGAAGAATCACTTCTGGGCAGACTGCAAGGATCAGGCACATGATAATTACCTGAGGCTGTTCTCTGAATGGGGTTTTTATATGGAAGCATCATCTAGAGCCAAGACAGAGCAGTGATTATTCTCATGGAGACAAAGCTCTAGCTCGATGTGAGTAATTCAAAGATCTATGAGAAGTGCTGCAGTTCTATTTCTCATTGAACTGCTTTCATGTACTTCTAAATGTACAGACACACCGACTAAGAAAAAAAATCAGACAATTGATACATCAGTTTACACTTAAAATACTTAAGGTAGTTACGAGCCTACAGTGCCAGCAGGAGAATATTCTTTCCCAGTAACAGAACCATGGCCAAGTGAGTTAAAATGACACTAATATTTTAAAACCCTTTCTACTTGAAGATCTTTTCTTTCACCTTCCACTTGGATTAGACTGAAACAAAGTATAACAGAAGCAAATTAAGCCTTTGAAAACCTGACTATTATTGTTTTATAAAGCAAACAGTGGCAACATCTTTGGAAAAATAAAGTGGATGCTGTATGTTTAGCATGAAACACTTGCCTGGTGTTTGCTGAGCTTTAATTATGAGTGGGGGACAGCACAGTCATCTAGAAAATACACTACCAGGTTTTTCCACACATTAGAAAACTTGGGGAGTGAAATCCAAGAAGAGGAAAGATAAGTAACCTGCATGTGCACCCATTAACAGTAAATCACGCTTCACCTTCTCTGTGGAACAAGTTACTTAAATACTCTCCGGAAGGATCAGTGGAATAAAAAGATAAAACTGGCTGTATAAATGTCAATCTTTATTCAATCTCCCAGTGCAGTACATGACTTGTGTGCTCCAAGTGAATAGAAAAACACCCAGAAGTGAACAAAAAAAAGAGAGAAGACTGCTGAAGATCTCAGCGGTTAGGACGTCGCTTTTGGAAGGGGTATTTTTTCCATGTCATGGATGCCATCTTTGTCAATGAACCGGGCAGTGAAAGAAGCCAGATTGAGGATGAAGCGTTTCTGAAGCTGTTTAACAAAAGACAAAAAGACAAAAGGTGAGATTCATTCAAAGCTTAAATGAAAGAGGAGAGCACAGTTTCAGGGATACGCTGTTGCACATCAACATTTCTATTCTGGTTCTAATGGCCTAAAATATTAGGAACTAGTGATTTCTTCACTGCTCAGGTATCAATTAGTCCAGGTTTGCTCTCTGTGGTAAGACTAAGCCTAGGCTGGAGATGGAAAATACACAACCCTGTTAACAAGGAAGATATTTACGCAAGAAGACCAGAGCGGGCTACAACTTAGGGCACAAAGTGTACGTATCAAAGGTACTTCAAACAGAACCTCTGGAGGGTACTTCTTCCTGCTGTTTCCGCAGAGGTTTCTTCCCAGTTACATTCAATTCAGTCTCTTAAAGACAACAATAAAGAATATTTTCCTACAATAAAAGCCTTTGAGTCTGAAAGGTTATGTCTGCATTAAGATTGATCATGAACTTTAAGGGCAAAGCTTTGCCTCAGATACCACTTCACAAGCTGGATGAGAAGCACACACTAAAATGCAATACAAGTCACAAAAGGATGCCTGAATTATGTTTAGAAAAACATGAAAACCCAGTTATAGACAGTATCAATATTATGCTGAGCATGGAAGAAGCAGAAGTAAAGAAAAGCAATTAAGCTTCACGTTTACGTTATGAAGGACGTGAACCATGCTAAGACAATGCAAGTGCCCACAAATCCTCAGTAGCTCTTCCACATCTGGTCAATGTACGTTTATTACCCCTTCTGGCAAAGGCAGCCAAAAAATGCGACAAGAGGAAGAGGAAAATATCAGCAAATGAATGCAAACAAATGTTCCTTTCTCAAGATCACAAGGGTCTAAGTTTGGCAACTCACCTCCTCTAGACATTTCTTTAGGAGCTCCACAGCTTCCTCACGTGTCATACCTGGAAGAGAAAACATCCACAGATTGATTTCATTAGAGGCCATCTCCCCCAACAGAAACTTTATTAGATTTAAACAACTGTTCAGCTGAGCACCAAACCCTCTCCTTCCCAGCTCACAGAAAACACTTTCCAGATGTACCGAGGATGCCCTGCATCGAAGCGCTCACACTGCAACAAGCCATTGAGAATCGATTTGTTACACTGAATGGGAAGCATGACGGAATTCTGCCTCCCATGGCCAGGGACCAGGCTCCGGAGAAGTCCGGACGTCTCTCCCTCCTCCAGTTTATTGCAGTTTCAAATCAGCTCCATCTGTCCACAGCCGGCTGTAAGTCAGGGACAGTAGGCAGAGATTGGTTTTAGTGCTGCCTTCCCTGCTGGGTATTAGCTTTAATAATGGGAAAGGCACGTGTGTGATGCCCCTGCTATTCTCACACATTAGGATGAAATCCAGTGCTCCATAGGGATGTCAAGCCATGACAATGTATTTTAGCTCACTATTTTTCTCTTTTCACAAGGAATGGTGAAAATGGAGCAGTTGAATTTTCAAGGGACATGACTAGAAAACAACTGAGTCCTGTGAATCTCTCAAAACTTGTTTCTAGAGTTTGCTCCAGGTCTGCATCCACTGCTCAGGCAGAAGTCCCGTTAGAATAAAACTGAGTTAGCTACACTTCTTGCAGGAGAGGTGAAAGGATTACTAAGCAACAACTCTGCTATGAGATTAAACTCAACTCTGCACACAGGAGCAAAATAGTTTTGTAGCTAAAGCCAAAAGATGTCAGATTAACAATATCCCCAGCTTTGTACATTTTCTCATCTGTAAAGTGGGGATGGGGTTTATTAAGGACTGGATTAGGATTCTAAAATTAAAACTTCAGACAGGTACAGACATGTACAACACTTATGACGAACAGCTACCATGTGCATAAAACTAAACCAACCAATCTTCATCACCACCACTTCAAAGTACTGAAGATAATCTTGCCAAGAGTACCTTCTCACTTGTATGGTTTTAATCTGTCACACAAAAAGCCAATCCAAGATAGGGAG
This sequence comes from Amazona ochrocephala, assembly GCA_039720435.1. Lineage (NCBI taxonomy): Eukaryota > Metazoa > Chordata > Aves > Psittaciformes > Psittacidae > Amazona > Amazona ochrocephala. The sequence goes on along the minus strand of CM077886.1, from coordinate 5,934,936 downwards.
CAACAGGACCTGGGACTGCCCTCTGAAGATTGGCACTCTGGGAAAATGTACATGTCATAGCCAACAGACAAGTAGAAGATAAAGTTATCAAAATGCTATTATAGACAGACTACCAGCAGCTAATGGTCCACGGAAGTCCAGTCATGTTTTACAATAGACTGAAACTTCCTTCACGTACAGTCTGTTATGCCTCAAACAGGAAAACACTTTAAGGAGTTGACTAGTTTCATGTTACCATCTCAGCAAAACCAGAAGGCAGTCTTTAAAGCTACATTTATTCTAACAAAAAGCCATGTTCAAATCTGTAGCAGCACAGCAACTGCACTCAGCAAACACCAATCTTTCTGTTTAAGCCTTTAATTTATCAATTGGTGACAGGAGATATTTCTTCTCTGTACATCCCTTACCTGGTTTGTAATAGCGGTCAAGGATGCTGAGGGTAAGGAATGCACCATATCCATGTGCTGCAAAAGGAGCTTTAGCCAGAGCTGCCAGGTAATCCATGTAGTAAAGGGCAGGGCCTTCCTGGTCATCATAGCCAGCCAGGAGAAGGTTGACATGATAAGGGGTCTGTAAACAGAAACCATGTTTGCATTAAAGCAGCCACTCCTAAAGCTTTGAATCTTAATTCCCTGCCACCTACAGAACAGCAACACAGTTGATTTCACAGTTCTTTGCCACAAAATGCTACTGGTAACTATACCAATACTGTCTGTAGGAGATTATGGTCTCAAACAAAACTGATTTGGTCTTCTGGTAACACGGGATGCAGAAGCAAATAGAAACATGAAACTTTGCTTCTCCTGAAAACGAGCATGTCTGGGGTTTTTAAGAGCTTTCATGGCACATTCAAACTTTAATTATGTTTTCACACCAGATTCGCTCATCTCAGCATAAAACTTGCTGAGTTTTACTGGCAACATGGGAGCACAATGTGAACATTTTGCAGTTTCTAAGAACTCCTTTGTTAATTTAGCATGCTCTTTTCTCAGTCACGCTACTGTTAACCAGAGCCCTTTTAGCATATATGAAAGCTTACATACAGTGCAAACAGCTATACACAGTGTTACACTGTCTTGTTAACTGGCAGTTAGATTTTTATTGCAGGTATTTAATCTTTAATATTACGCTAACTTGACCACGTGAATGAAGATCTATGGAATAGGTTTATTGCTGTTCAAACCCGACTACTAAGATACTGCAACATCCCATTTGCAGTAGCATTTTTGTTTGGCTGGAAACAGTTTTCTTATACTAGAAATTTAGCTGCTGTCTTCTCTGATTCTTGTTTATGACTTCAGCAGGAGCCTATCACATGTGGTTGGGAAATACCGGCATCTTTTCCATGTAACCACATTAATGTAGCCATGCCTTTTTACCCTGGTGTACTTGGAAGTTTAGCAATTCCTTAGCCATTTCCTTCATGGTATGGGTTTAGCGTGTTTCACCATAATGAATAAAGCAGATGTCTCTGTACATCTTCTTCCAAGATGTGTACTTTGTAAGATCATGAAACGTGCCTGCACTGTGTTATTTTTACATGTAGGCTCAAAGAAGATTTTGGAATTGTATATACATATTTTTTAAAACAGCTTTTATGTACTTCCAGTATTTTCCTATCTACAAAATGTTTCTTATTAAATTAATCATACTAACAGGATATTTCTTAAAGTGCTGGAAAGCCTAGATCAACAAAGCAACAAGAAAATAAAACGATGCAACCAACAATAGATTAAAACACACAAACACAATTTCCCCTTAAAGCCAAAACATTATAATTGGAAAAAGTTCATTTTGATACCAAAACCACTGAATTTGTACTCAAAAAAATATCACAGGATACTGTATTTTCACTTTGACCAGATAGTAACAAAGAATAAAGCAGGCTACAGTTATATGTCAAACATACCACTGCAAATTGTGTGATTTAATCTTCAAAGCATTCAAGAATACTTGGAAGCAAGTTACCATGCAGCTGTATTCCTTTAATTAGTCTCTATTTCATCATTTATTTATTCTGAAACATCACACAAGTTGATATTTAAGAGCCATGACACAAGATCACTCAACTTATTGTGTGACTTTGAATTACCAACATTGGCATATGTGAGATGCTCAACCATAAATAAAGGGTGTTATACAGACTTAAATCTGTAAGCTGCTTTTCAGTTGTAAGTTCTCCTGCTAATGTTCTATCGGACTACTTAAAACTCCCATGCCTTCCTATTATTCAAGAAAGGCAGGATTCAACCATAAGGAAATACCCATGATGTCCTTACTACTTCCATTCTTATAAATGAAATTTGCAGACAGCCCCTCTTAGTGCTAGTGGCATTAACATCTTCATGCTGGGACTGGTATTCCTTGTCCTTTTGCCCATTCCAAAGGCATCCTTGGCTTTTGTAACTACATCCATGCCAAGTGTTCTAAACTCTTTAGAAGACTGCTGTGATTCAAGGGCTACCAAATGAGCAGATGAACACCACTCCAGGATCAATCAGATCTTCCCCCCCAGCCCCCCAAACTTACCTTCCCATTAGAGGCATTATTTCACATCCCAGGTAGCTCTGCACTTTACACTGTTTGATTTAAAATAACTACAGCAATTAAGGGACGTGTGAAATTCTTCACAATTCCCAGCAGAAGAGAACACTTGTGACAAATACTCTAAAGCAACCAGACCGGCAGCAGGAGGCTGGGCAGTGACAGGCAGCGGCATGACATCTGGCGGAAGCCAAAGTCACAGCAAGGGGGGAAAGGTGGGCGCAAGGAAGCATCCTGCCAAGCATGGACAAGGAGAAAGGAACTGGCAGCCTTCCCCTGGACTCAGGCCAGACCCTGTCACCTACAATTAAACACAGCATCACAACAAGAAACTGAACTTCATCGGGTTTGAAGAGGCAAGGCGGGTATTTTTCCTATTCCCTACCTCCATCTAACCTAAGCAGTATGCTGCATGTGCTAAATTTGGCACCCAAATCAGCAGGTGAATCAAAGTGAGGTGCTGGAGTAGGTATACGGGAAGAGGAGCTCCAGCACCACTCACCTATGTGAAAGACAGTTGGGTCCAAAGCAGTTTCTAAGTTTACCTCAATTGCAACACATAAATGGAAATCAAAGACTGTTCAGATCCTACTCTGGAGCATAAACCCCTTGCTTTAAAAAATGAAATACAATGAAAAGCTACATGTTGACTATTAAGTAGAAAAGAGTAGAGTAATGAAACAGCCTTAAGTCACAAGGCCAGTGTCATTACACTTAACACTTCTACCAAAAGAATAACTTCAAGGCACTGCCTCACAAGGCAGCCACCCCCAAGATACCAGAAACTTGACCTATATGAGCCACAATGCTCATAAACAAAATCAAGCTAGATAATAGAGGAACCCAGATGATGATTAACAATGCACAACAAGCTCTGGTTTGGGCTGGGCCACAACAACAGTATAACATCTGAAAAAGTGCTGTTTCAGTGTCAGCCACCTTCCTTCACATTCCTTCCATAACAAACAGCTTCACACAGTGAGCAGCAATACAGCAACAAACCACTTCTTGCCTCAACAAACTTCTTACTTCTAAACTATTTTCTCACTCCAAACAGGAGGCAGCGGCATGTTTCACCTTTTCATTTTTTATTTCTATCACCCACAGAATTAGCAGCCTCCAGGAATCCTACATGCAATTTAAATAGATACAGAGAGCTGGTGTTGACCCTTCTGGTATTCCAGAAATGTAACAAAATTCACAGGGAAAGAAAATCTGATGGCAAGGTTTGTATCATCAAATTCTAAATCCCACAAACAAATCATTAAGTGCTATGTTGAAAGAAAAGGAGTTCTCCCTACAGTACAGAGATCACTGTAGCGTGACAGTAGTGTCAGAGTGCTCCACTTGCTCCAGGGCATTGCCATCTGCAACACACCAACATTTTGTCTCCGGTAAATAAACACATGTGCCTTTGCCAGCGTCCTCCCATTGTGCTGCCCATCTGGAGCAGGTGAGCTGGAAGGCAGGTGGGCTCAGGAAGGAGGGGAGACACACAGAGGATCAGGCCTCAGGGCACAGATAAAGACAACAGCACCACATCTATGCCACATCCTGCTGGCCCACTTTAAGAAAAACCCTGCTAAATTACTCCTGTTAGAGGTACTTTAAATCATATGTAAGAAATAGCTGCCTGTGCTTTTAAGCAGGCAGGACATTCAGTGTCAGCCTCACCTACATCATCTGTGCAGATCAGATGCTGCAAGACAGCCACTAGCACCAGGCAGACAATAGCACTCTGAGCCAGGCACCAAGCAGCATTGCTCCTTCACATCAGCCTCAAAACCTACTCCAAATTCTACAAAACACACACAGACTTACAAATCACATCTGAACAAAAGCTAAAGCAAGCAGCATCACTGCCAGCCGTCACCTACCAACCATGCTTAATCCACATAGTCGGCTGAAGTCATTTAAACCAGAAGAGTTTCATGTATGAGATTGAGGCAGGACCCTGCACTGAGTTCTACTGACTTGAAAACATTGCTATCTGCAGCTGTGACCCATGTCAAAAGTTACAAAAATGATCTTTGGCTGTTCCCAAAGTTCTTGAAGAAGGATCTCAGCTGCACTCCACACACGCATCATTCTCAACAATACAGCTCTTACATTAATCCTGGCCTTTATTTGTTACTGTACACACAGTGTAGTCAGAACAGCAACATGATTTATCCCACACAGTCCCTGACAGAGCAACTTCATTCTCAGCATCCCATTCTTCCTTGTTTTCTTTCATACAGCATGTTGAGAATGCCAATGAAATGCTTCCTAACCTTGGACCTTTCAAAGTCCATCTGCCTCTTCATGACGTCTTTTCATACTTTGAACAAATTACCATGAGAAAAATCAGTAACTGCAGTTTAGTAACTTGAAAACACAGCTCCAGCTTGGATTTGATGTTTATGGAAAGCCTCGTGTTGCTGTTTACAAAAGGGGCTTGTTTTGCTAAGTACATCAAACAGCTTGGCTCTATTAAATCATTTTCCAAGAAGATTAAACGGATTCAGTGCATTTGCATGAAAATCAACAACCTTATCTCAATGTTAAAGAGGCTGAATCCGTGTCACTGTCTGCAGCATTGGTGACAAAACATTTCTGGGGCCCAAGGCTGGAATTTTTAGACTATAGTTGTACCAGTTAATGATAAGTGGTAAGTTTTTTAAATAAGCAGATCAAGTCATATTTTAATAAAACATCCTTTCAAAGCGAATTCATCCCTAAAGACAGGAGCTGCCACCTTTTTCATCCGGCTCCATTACTTGAAAATGGGAATTTTCCCCTGCAAGCCTTTGCCAGAATCTTTCAGCTCTTACTCACTCGACTCCGAAGATAGTCAGCGAGGTTTCGCCGTGTGAAGTTTGCAGCTGCAGTAGGAGACAATTCATAACCTGGAAAAGAAATGTGCGTATTTGATAACAGTACAAATCCATATTTATGTTTCACTTCCTGGTAACAAAAACTTATGCCATTTGCCTAATTCCAGTTTATTCTCAAAGCTACAAGCTTAAAGAGGGCCCTCAAAATCCAGGCAGTTCATATCTGTATAGAGCATTAAAATAAATAACTTCAGAAGTTAAAATACCATGGGCATGCAGCCTGAATTTTTCTGTCCAATGGATCAAGAAAACCAGTAACAGGCGTCACACAGCTGACATAGTAAGAGAAATATTTCACTAACAAATCTATTATTGTGTCATTTATATCACAAATAGGCCAACTGGGCTTTGGATAAGCCTCTCCGTTTACACTTTATAATCTAATTGCCATTTTTAAATCCTGGCTTCATTACCACCTCTACTCGGCACTAAAATAAGCTGAAATCCTTAACACTAGACAAAGCTTTGAGAAATAATCGGCTGTAAACTGCACCTATCATTAGCTCTGCTTCCAAACCCTCAGTGAGTAACTGTTCTACTTCACTCACCATTTCTCATTTTGTAGAGCTGAACATTTTTCTGGATGTATTCTGCAAACTGTACAGTGTCTCCAGCCTCCCCAACACACAGCAGTAAGATCTTTTCACTCATCTTAAACATTTTGTCATGGTCTAGGCAAAGAAAAATAACATGGTCATGAGAAAGAATAAATTATTTTGCCAATATCATAACACATCATGGCTTCTCTCAGAAACAAAAAAGTAGGGCTCAGATAACTACATCATGACCTAGAGGGCTAACAAAGAAAGTGCTCCTGAGCAAACGCTAGCACTCAGCTGCTCACAGTTGGTGGCACAGTACACAACACTTGTTAAACACATCACTCAGAGAAACAAAGCTGAGATACATCAAGTGCTTCCTTCAGCAAGAGAGGCACTTCAGAAATCCATGCTCTTTCTTACACAAAGGCTAAAGCTCCACAAAGACTACTGTGTTGATGCAAAGTTTAACATTACATGTGGGTGCTTCGTCTCCAAGACAGAACTCTGGTACCCGGTAGTGCGAAAGGAAGATCACTTCTGTGTGCTGATGGGAGCCCCTACAGAACAGCATTAAACCTCCCCCTCTGTGCTTTGCTTTTGGCTCGCTAAATGCTGCTATATAATCTCTGCTGCAAGGCAGGTAGGAAGTGGCACAATCCTCTAGCACCAGTTCAGGGGTTGGTAGAACACCCGGCAGTGCACAGAAGCTGCATGTCTTGAGAGTTTAGGGAAGCCACTGACATCCATCAGCCCTTGCAATCCAGCTACAAATTGAAGTATTAGTAAATGTCGATACCTTAAATAAATACCTGAAATTTGTGGGGGGCTTTTCCTCCAAAAAAAGACAAATACATCTCATGTTTTAAATACATTTCCCTTAAAGTTCATAAATAAACCTACTTGGAACCAACGTTAACTTACAAAACATGGTTTGCAGTGATTATATTTGTATTGTGTATGTGCCACCACCTTTCGCAACCACCTTTCTAACACCATTCCGATGACCTGAAGAGAACTATTTTAGGTAAAAGCACTGCTGTAACATTCATGGGTTTGTGATGACGCAGTTCATCAATACTGCACCTAAAACGTGCTGACGGTTGTTTAGGGTGGTTTTAAGAGCTTCTAAAGCACAGCATTCAGCTTAGAAAGACCACTAAACCTTGCAAACAAGCTTCAGTCTAGATTACTGCAATGGTAAGTAGAAAAATTCATTTCAGAGCACTTCAGAGGCTGGGTGATGCCCCGCATGCTTTACCACGCAAAGAAATCAAATATATATTACAGCTTCACTCACATGCCTTGCACTAACAATTTCACTGATGCTTTTACTTCTAACAAAGAACTCCTTTTCAACATGAATTACGTTTTACCAGAGAACCAGACACAACCAAGCACTAAATCTCACCCTTCGCTATCCCTGCGGTTATTTTAACACATGGATATTGCGGTATTTGCGCTGACAAGTCACCGCTTACCCAAACCGGTAAATTAACGCGACAACCCAACAGCGGTATTGGTTTAGGCTTGGAAATGACTGCAAGCAAGCGGCCCTTTGAGCTGGGGCTCAGTGCGCTGCCCCTCCAACGAAAACACCCAGCAACAAACGAACACCCCGCAGCGTTCACCTCCACTCACACCTACGGCAGCAGCACCTCCTCAGCGACAGAGGCTCGGGGCCTCCCCACCGCTCACGGCGGCAGCCGCGGCCCGCACGGGCCAACTCCCCTCCGCCTCTCACCGTGCTTCATCTGGACGATACTGGAGGCCGCCACCGTGTCCGCGGCCACGAGCACGTAGTCGGGGCCCTGGATGCCGATCAGGTACTCCATGGCGGCCGCGCTACCGCCCCGTCCGCCCGCGCCGTGACACAGCGAAGCGCCACCGCCTCCCCCGCACCGCGGCGCGCCCCGATGACGTCGTCGTACGTCACTCGATGGTGGGCGGCCGAGAAGCGCTCTCTATTTGCTGCCTTATCCCGATTTGCTGCTTTATCCATGCCCTCTTTATCCCGGTTCCCCGCTTTATCCCTGCCCGCTGTATCCCAGTTCCCCACTTTATCCCGATTCCCTGCTTTATCTCTGCCCGCTCTATCCCAGTTCCCCGCTTTATCCCTGCCAGCTTTATCCCGGGCCGGCGCTGGGAGGGCTCTCTCAGCGCCCAGCTGGGGCCTGTAGGGACCTTTGGTCCAGGCCGGGGGGCTCAGCCCTCGGCGGGGCTTCAGGCAGACTTGGGTCTCCGTACAGAGGTCCTGGGGTGTTGGTTCCTGCCAGGCTTTTGGTGCTATTCCTGGCCAAAACGTGCGGTGTTTGGTGTTGAAAAGCACAATTCCAATGCAGAGTCTCAATAGAGCGGTGGTAGTGGTGCATCCCGCTTTGAACGCTCTGAGCCGTCCTTGTACGGCAGCAGGCACACTAATGGCAATAAGTACCCGGCGCTCCCACTCCTGATCTCTGTAGTCAAAGGGAATTGTGCTGCTGAGACAGTGAAATCCTTCCAGGAGCAATGGAAGGATTTAATTGCTGCCCATCTCCCTGTGTTGGGAACAGTGAGCGGTGCTGGCTGCGTGCAGGGCTGAGCTCCGAGCTGCTGCGTGGGGCTTCCTGCAGCTCCCACCGCGGTCGGGGCCGGCAGCCAGCCGGGATGCAGCGGGGAGCTGCGATTGCGTGTTCAGCAAGTGCAGGACCCCTCCTGCCGCCCCGGGCACCGTCCCGAGCAGAGCCCGGCAGCCAAAGGGGCGAGCCCTGGCTTGGCTCACCTGCTGAGCCAACGGAGGATTCTTCGCCCTGACTGAAATGCCCGTGCCAGCCACCAAGGGAAAGCTGTGGCCTGCGATTTTCCTATCAGTTGATGGCTTCAGAGGTGCTCCTTGAGCTCAGATGGAGACCCTGGATTTCATCACCTGGCTGGACACGGGTTGTGGCACCCGCTGATGAACAAATGCTGCTCTCTGCTATTCCTTTCTTCCCCCTCCCCGGTTGTCAATCTACTTAAATTTCTTAAGGCAAACAAAGTGCTTAAGTGAAGCACCCAGAAGCTTCCAGGTGTGGCTGTAATGCAGATAATTAATAACAAGAGAAACAAAACAACTCCTCTAATTGCCTGGACATAGTCTAACTCCAGGCGCCGTCCTGACGAGCGGCATAACTCCGACTGGCACTTGGGTTATTGATTAGACTCTCCCCTGCCTGAGCCCCATCTAATACATTCACTAAGTGCAGCTCCACAAAGACCCAGCCCCTCACTGATGAAAGGGGCCACCGGAGCATTAAACTCTTCCGAAGGAGGCAGCCCCAGGAGATAAAACTCTGGATGCTCAGCACGTGGCAAACACCCAACTGCACCTATAACCAAAAAAAGTCACTGTGTAATTATGAGAACTGGGCATAACCTTTGTGTGGTTTAAAAAATACTAGGCATGCCAAAAAGCAACAGCAAATTGTCTTCAGGAAACAGTATAAATGAGTGTAAGCAGCAAATTCACCATTTTGACTGTTTTCCAATTGCCTGTAGCTACACTTGTTAAATTGAGTGCTGCGTGAATAAATCAAAACAGGACGTTTTCTTTTGCCTAACAATGGCCAAGCTCGGAGCCAGTGTTTAAGTATTTTCTGTGTGGATCCAATCTGAAGTTTTAAACACATTTTTCCCTATCCGTGGCCATACATATCGCACATGTACACAGAGCTAGCCCGTCTAAGCAGTTGTTTTTTGAGACCTTTTTAAGAGAAGGTTAACAAAAAATCAACACTACCAACCTCGTTGATTTTTATTGGGCCCTAGGGTACAATTAAATGTTAAGGTTGTTACCGAATTTTCTTGACAGATTGGATTTCCCTGTTTAGGAAGCACGCGTGCATCCAATACACACCTACCTGTCTTCCCAGGGTGCAGGCACTTTGACAGTACATCAGGGTAAGAAGGACAGGGGGACATCTCTGCCAGGCAGATATTGGGGAATACTTCTCACCAGTAAAGGGAAATTGTCCAGGCTGCAGTATGTATGGGTCTATTATCTAGTCTAGGTCGTGCTTTGCCTAGAAGGATTGGGCTAGGTGATCTTCGAGGTCCATTCCAACCTCGTGTTCTATAACACGATTCTATGTCTTAAAATTGGTTGTTCCTATTTTGTTTGTTGCAGTTATGTGTATTTATACATGTGTGCTACACAACCTTGGTGGGGTTACTCCAATAATAGAAGCTGTGAGTAGCAGAGGAATGCCAAGCAGCCTATGTAAAACCCTACCCGTACTGAGCTACCTGTGCTAAACCAAAGCTGGGCAGTGCTGGCCTGAAGCATCTGGGCTCAGCTTTCGGTTCTGTCCCTGCCTCACAAGGCAGCTCAGCAGTGTGGGGCTGTGGTATGGTGCATGACTGCGATGCAGGGGTTGTTTTTCATTCTAGGGATTGTTTTCACTGGCTTTTGCCCTTTGATGTCGTCTGTCTCTATACAGTATTAGTAAAGATGATGTTACAGTTACTATAATGCCTAGACAAGTTTTCCTGCTAGGAGCTCACTGCTTTCCAGAAAAGAAAAGAATCCTCGTGCTCCTGCTATTTCAGGTGCAGGAAATGAAGGCACAGAGAGGAGAAGTGATTTAGTGGAGATCACAGGGCAGGTCAGCGGACTGGATACAAATAGAAATGTCTTGATTTCTCTGGGCTCCTCTCTAGCTGCTGAAGCATGCCATTTGGCTCACACAACCCCAGAATGAACTCTGCAAGGCTTACATGGAGCTTTGCTCCTAATCTCTCTGTCTGGGCTCCACAGAGCTCCTCCTGATGACTTTCTATGGGTTTAAACATGGTATATTTAAAAAGATTCTCCTTAGGGATGGGCAGGGACAACCCTTGCATTGTCCTGTCGTGCCACACTGGTGGACAAGCTCCTGGTGCCAGCCTTCCTGGCTGTGTCCTCCCCACCACGATGCCTCTGGAGAGCAGCTCTTGCTGAAGTTTCAGCTAGCAGAAGTCAAAGTCTGTCTTTCATGTGCTTGTTTTGACAGATGGGTGTTAAACACTGCCTGGATGGAGGGGTTTTGCAGTGGTGTTTAAATCACGAGCCTGGCTCTCCTGGGATGCAGAGCGGACTGTTAGCATCGCCCTGCAGTGATTGCTTCAGGTGTACAGCAGCACTGCAGAAGGGTTACTCTGAGCTCAGGGGCCCCCATTCACCTCTTCTGCCATCTCCCAGGCTGAGATCAGTGTGAAGGAGTGTGTCCCCCTCACCCACCACCAGCAAAACTCCTCTCTGAGTCCTCATTCCTACCAGGCTTGTCAGGAAATGTCAATGCCTGGCAGCATCAGTGCTGCAGGCATCCCACAGCAGCCCCTGCTTGCCAGGTCCATCGCACAGTGTTTACCCTCCACCTGCGATGGCAAGAATGGGGCATCCATTGGAGTGTGCAGGTGAAAATGGACTGTAACCTGCCATCTGCCCTCAGCAGATTACAGCCTGTGTCTCTGGCAGGATTGATCTTACAGGTGAGAACGTTTCAGAGACCAGCTGGGGCCCTGCTCGTCGGCAGGATGCTCCTTCCTGAGCATCATCAGTGGACATCATTGTCTCCTTGCAGTGAGCAAGAGGATATTCGCTGCAAGCAGTCGGGATGCCTGGGACAGGGAATGTTATTTCCCAGTTTTCCCGTTTCTGGAGCCTCCCCAACAGTGCGGAGCATTACAGCTGCTTCCCACTGCGATAGCTTCTGGTTCCTTCTCCCAGTTTAATTTGTGCTCAAGCCTTGGCGAGGCAGGGAAGCCACAGGCACTGCAGGCTAATACTGCAAAAGCAGTTATGCAAAACGAGGTTGGTGATCCCAATACAATGTCTAGATTTGAGTGGCGTGTGACCCATAACCATACAGCGGGTCCAGCAGGATGATCTATTTCCTAACCGTTGCTAATTGTAGAATTAAGGCATAAAAAGAAAAGCTGCTTCAACTCACTGCATTGATTTTTTTCCCCACTGAGGAGGCACAAATCAAGAAATCTAAATGTTTAACAAAACAAAGAGGTTTCTGCAGTGCTCTGGGACATTTACAGGCAGCGACATCTACCCAAAGCTCCCCCCAGCTCCTCCACCTCTCGTTCCGTTTGAATTCCTGCTGGTCACTGGATTATTACTTTTCTTACTATTTCCTGTGCTTTAAAAGTGGGGAAAGCACAATCAAATTATCGTCATGCTCATTTGGTTAATTACCCATTTGGTTACTTATTCGGTTCATTAAAAAGACGCTGGCCACTGTCAGTTTGGAGGAAATTCAGAGAGGCAGGCAGTTAGGGGACAGGATATAGGACGAAATAGGCCATTACTCCAGCCCAGTGAATGGCAATTTATAGTCCTTCTTTTCTGCTACGTCACTTCTGTGCAGTTTGTTCTGGGTTTAGAAGAAAAAACCCAACCGAATGAAAGCGTTCTGCTGGAGATCCCCAGTGCTTGTTGGAACCCATTTAGGTTTAAGCCAAAGCTCTGCAGAACGACCAAACCACCTATTTTAGGCCTCCTTTTCTTCAGCTGAGAAAAATGTGCTGCTCCACAGGTCATGAGATGCCTGCAATTACGGCCATGAATAGAGAGAAATGTTGCTTCTTGAGACAAATTCTATCTGACAGTTTTTACAGTGCGTTCGTTCAGAGCAAAATGCCCTGTCCCCTGTCACCCAGATTGAAATTATTAAGGAAGACAGACATTTCACTGACAACTCTAGCCGCAGGGGGGGAAATATTCCTTCTGTTCCCCTCTGAAGGTCAGAGCTCACATAATGCAGAACACTTGGAACACGCGCGTACACATGCTCACACACATGAGGAGCAAAACTTTATCTTCGGCAGAGCTCTGCACAGATTCTGTGGCAAACAGGAGATGTCTTCGCATGCATCTCAGGGAGTTTGGGCCAAAAAAAGATGGGCGTTACATGTGGTAAGTTCTTGTCTTGTAATTGAGCTCTTCCTCCTCTGCGTGTAAAACACATCAGGAGATGGTCATGGGTGCTCACATGTTCGTACTTCCACTCACATGATCCGTGCCCCGACGTGGCACATCAGGCAGTTCCTCCGACAATCTGGGATCTGTGGGAAGATCACACTTCCCTGCATCTGTCTGTTCTTTCAAAGTATTTCCTGGCTTCTTTTCCTTATGGATAAAAGCCACTTTGCAACTTGGATGTCCCATTTATCACTTGCGCTGCGTTGGCAGCTGTCATTTGGGCACAGAAGAGTCCCTGTGCTGTGTCCATGGGAGCACCAACCAGCTCCTGTCTGATCAAGAGCTTTTTCATGCTGGAGGAAGGGCAAAGCCCTTCGGTACATCTGCAGTCCCAGCCCGAAGTGTTAATGCAGAGGTGCGGTGCCGCACATGAGCTGTCAGTCACTGCATCTTCCCTGTGGATCACTGGGCTCACTTAATCTAGGGCTGATAATTGGACTTGAGCCAAGGTGAGCAGAGGTGGGAAACCAGCCTGCAGTCATTAACCTCTGCCCATTGCACAAGGTAAAGCAGCGGCTCCGTCTTCTCCATCTTTCCAGCAATTTGGTGTCCATCAGGCTCACGCCAGGTCCCTGCTGTCCACATGCATGTCCTGGTGTCATTTGCAATGACTTTCCCTGGCTGGATACAGCTCCCAAGCACAAACCTTCCTTTTTCAGCCTGACTTAAAAACCCTTCCTAAATCAGAAGCCTTTGTGCCACGTTTCCTTGCAGAAAACCAGTGAAAACCCTGAGTCCTCAGTACGGCCCATTCTGACCTGTGCATCCTGCCGCGCTCCTGCTGGGTGGGATTGCAGCCAGCTGAGATCTCATCTCCCCATCCTTGTTCTGTCCATAGAGTCATAGAATCATGGAATGGTTTGGGGTGGAAGGGACCTTAAAGCTGATCCAATTCGAAGCCCTGCCACAGGCAGGGACAACTTTCACTAGAGCAGCTTGCTCCAAGCCCCATCCAACCTGGTCCAGGCTGGTGAGGAGCTGAGCAGGGAGAGCAGAGCGCTGAGCAGGCAGCACAAGTGGGAGCACCTGAGAGCAGAGGAGGGGAGAGCTCCAGCAGCTGATCTCCTGCCCCAGCCCGTATCCCTGACTGTGCTTCCCAGGGGGACACCAGCTTCTGCTCAGCATCCCCTCGGATCCACAAGAACCTTCAAACTTTTCTTTCTTCTTCCTCTCCCTCCCTCTTCTCCGAAGTTTCATTCTGAACAGCCGGCTGTGTTCAGCCTGACTGGTTTGTTATGGCTTATAATTTGTGTTAGGATTAATTAACTAATTACCGACAAATGTCCGTTGGCAAGATTCTGCTTCTGCTTGTCAACTTGAAGTATTTAATTATTTTAATCATTTACTTTCATCTTCAGAATTTATGCTCTTCCAAGAGCGTTTCTAGGCATCTTTTAATTATTATTCTGATTTTTGTTGGAGGGTGGGGAGCTGGGGGGAGCAGGATGGGGGATGGTTCCATTTCTCATTAACTATTTCAGTGAGGAATCTTCCCTGGAAACTCATCCTTGGGTTTCAAACCCTGGTGCCAAGAAGGACCAGTCTGAAATGAAGGTTGTGTGGGGATGCGTGGAGAGGGATGGGCTGGGCTTTTGCTTCCCAGGTACAGTTCTCCCTTTCCCAAAAGGATTTCAGGGATCCAAACTGGGGAATGCCACTGAACCTCGTCCCTGGGAGCACCCTGAAGGAAAAGTCAATTTGCTTGGAAAAACCATGGACTATCTTGAAACGCATTGCCTAAATTCAATGCATGCATTTAATTCCTCCTTTCCAAACACACTGGTCCTCGCTGCTCCTTCGCAACCTTGATCTCAAGGTAGGGCAGGATGCAGTGGGTTCCGCATTTCCAGTTTGCACCTTTAGCTCCTACTCACACAGTGGCAGAGGCAAAGTATTATCCCGGACACTCAGTGTGCCTTGGGAAGCTTCCCTCGACTGTCTCCACACTCACATGGAGCTGCAGTTTAATCCCAACAGCGAGATTCCAAGTCGGCACAGGTCTGAGCGCTGCAGCCTGGAGTCACCTATGGGCGCACCGACAATGGCACGCGTCCACCGGGCACCAGGGTCTCCGCACACAGACCTGGTTTGGAGAGCACCGGGGGATGAAATGGCAATGCAGCATCTCCCCATGCCCGGGCAGATCCCGGGAAAACAGCCTCACACTCGGAGCTCAGCAGCCAAGGGATCTAATCTCTCTTTTTCCTTTCACACATCAGAGCCGCAGCACTTCTGTGGGATTAAAACATGGGAAAGGGAAGCGTGATGAGCTGATTAAAGTCAGTGAAACCCAGAGCATTTGCTGATACTTTCCAACAGACTTCCAGGCTTCTTTTCCTTGCCAAATGCTGCCAAGAAACTGAAGTCTGAGGTGCTTGCAGAAATCTTCCTTTGGTGGCCAGCTGCTCGATGGGCATCACCCCACGTCCTCAAGCAGGGCACACGGCACACGTACCCTGCTGACTTGAGCAGGAGTCTCTCTAGCAAAGACTAATGAAGGATTCAGCTCCAAGAGTATTTCTTTCCAGAAACAAATGAATCCCTCGGACCAGAGCGCTGATGGGAGTGTGCTCTTTAAAAGGTTTCTTGAGGGTACATAATTATATTGAACATAATTAGGGGCAAGGCAGCAGTATTATTACTGCTTATCATTTCACTCTAAACTTAATCCATGGGAACTTAATCCAGGCTGATCCATGGGAAGGCATCAGGGATGTAGAAGGTGGACTTTTCTGGAGCAAGGTGAATCCATAACATTGCTGGGTTACCGGGCTGATGTGGGAGGCAAGAGGCCAGATTCCCCTTTGGAGTCACCTATTGGGGCTGGTAGGTTTGTACAAGAAATGCAAGGAGAAGACTGGGAAGGCTGAAGCAGATTCCTGGAGGCCCTGGAGTGCGAGATCTGGTGCTGATCACTTGGTTCTTTACACAAACGTGTGTTCCAGGACCTTAAAGGTGACATCCAGGACCCTTGCCCTGAGACACGGCAGCCCCTGGGGTGTGAGCTGCGAGGTGAGCGAAAGCTCCCGAGGAGCCCAGGGAAGCAGCAGTGCCCCGGTGAGATCTAAATGAGATGAGAAAGATTGTCTTAATTAATATCAGAATCCCGTTAATTAGAAGCCTCTCTGCATTACAAAGGGCTCCAGTGACCAGACCAAGTCACGGCTGCACACGGAGGCAGCAGCGGCACAGGCAGCTGAGGGATGGATCACACCCAGCTCTTGTGGGGGGCAGGGGCTGTCGAATGTCACAGTGTCAGAAACACAGCTGGAGGGGTTGGGAGAGCCCTCAGATGGGGAAACCGAGGCACGAGGAGAAGCGCGGCATCAGAGGAAGGTGCTGCAGAGCCTCTGCATCCCCCAGCTCCTGGGCTGTGCTGCAAGTACCCCGCGACTCTGAGATCAGCCCTGTGGAGGGCACAGGGCTTGCAGGGCTCCGGAGGATCCTTCTCTTGCTCCCAGCAGAAGCGGAACAGCTCTGGGGTCACGGAGGTGCAGGAGCCGGGCTCTGTCTGAGGGTCCTTGTGGGAAGGAGAGCCTCGTCCTATTGAAGGCTGACAGAATGAACTTCAGTTTATGCCCCCGGCAGTTTTTTACAGCTCAGCTATTCCATTTAGGGCTTGGGAGCCAGTGGAAGGAAGCTCGGATCGCTTCACTGACCACCCATAACATCTAGCCAGTACATTAACTGCCCTGCTGCCCTGATCTGATGTGGTTTTACAGACAATAGCTACTGGCTATTTAGGCAATGTATAAATTAACATATTCTGCGCAAACTAGTAGCATATTTAAATTAAAGGAGAGTGCCCTTTATTTGTCAATCACTCCAACATCCATATTTTTACATTCCTTTAAAAAGACAATTTCAGCCTTCTTAATCCTACCTCAAACCATTGGCCTTCACGAGGGGAAAACATGGTTTGATTGCTCAAGTGTTGCTTTGCCCCCCCTTCCACTGCCTCTTTCTTTTAATTAAAACAATCCCAATCTGCTCTCTGGAATTTCTTTCCCAGTTCGGCTCAGTAACTTGTGACCTTCGAGTCAGAGCACCTTCATTGCTGGCCAGGCTGGAGTCTGCTTGGAACACGGGGGTCAGAGATGCAGCGATAAAGGAATTGCCTCCTGAAGGAGCCACCAGAATACGAGTGCATGGCTGCGCTTGCGGTGGCCTCAGTTGCACCCTGTGCAGAGGAGATTGCCAGGGCTGGTGCAGCAGCAAACTTCATCTGTTGCTATCCTGATATTGATGCCTGACACTGCCGTAAAGCAAGAAACGGGCATTGGAGATGTAACGAACTGGTGGATTGGACAAAGTGGTGCTCAAAGAGGGAAAAAATGATTTTAAGGACTACATAATGCTGGTGCAAAAGCCAAAGAGGACTTTTCCAGTTTGCACTTCCAAGAATCTCAGGGTTTCCCGGAGCTCTGCAGCTCTTGTTGATGGGTATTGCGATAGCTCAGCAGATTATCAAAGGACTTTGCTCTTGATGGCAGCTGTCAACACTAAAGCACCTTTCCCCGCTGGATGCTGTGATCAGGCAGCAGTGAGATGTCTGATGCAGGACAATGCTATTTGAATATTTGAACTCCATCTCAGTTATTTTCCTGTCTAGAGAAAACATAAATTAAAGGAGAAAAATACAAAATAACCCCTGTCCTGAAACCTTCCAACTGCTACGTCCCAGCTTTCGCCTGTATCCCATGCCACAGTGCCGAAGGAACAGAAAATACATCACAAATCAATGCCCGTTCGGCAGTTTTCCGTCCCTCTGCCTGTCAGCCAGATGCTGACACCTCGCTCTTCCCTGGCAAACCAGGGCCAATGTGTTTATTTAAGACCAAAATCAGCATCGATCAGGGTCTGTCACTCACTCTCCCGGAAAAAAGCACTGGGATGTGAGCGGTTTGGAGTGGGGGACGGTAATGGACACACGCTCCAATGAGCTTGCAGCCATCTCACTAAATGCCCTGAGGCTGGAATTCCTTTTATTATTATTATTATCTAGAAAATAAACATTTTGTTTGTTAAGAAACTGTATTTAAGGTGCTGAAATGGAGCTTTCCTTAGCACCGAGGGGCCCTTCCCGTAACCATCTGCTGCCAGGCTGCTTTGGAGGGGGTTTTGGAGGGTGCAGCTTGGTGCTGAGCCCGGTGCCAGAGGAGCTGCTCCAACAGGATCTTGGCTTCATGGGGTGCCCGGGCAGCAGTGAGATGCGCAGTCCAACAGCATCCTGGTGCTGCACGGGACCCGGCTGTTAATAACGTGCCCGAGAGGTGCGAATGCTGCAGCGTACGGGAGGCTCCAAATGAGTAACACCACATGGAGGGAAAACCACCCCGACTGCCCTCAAACCTGAGCTGCCTCCTCCCGCTGCCCTCCTCCCCCCACCTGCCTTTCGTTTTCCCTCATGCATGGAAGGTATTAATTACCCAGCTCGCTTTAATGGCTCGCAGGAAGTGCCCTGCAGCAATCCCAGTGCGGAGCGAGCTTTGCCCGGCGCGAAGCTGCCAGGGGACGAGGTGCTTCTTATGGCCCTGTGGAAGGGATCCCATTCTTCTGAGCCCTCCCAACATCTCTTTTACCTCTGGTGTCCGGCTGAAGCAGCTCCTGTGCCCTCGGGGTGGCTGCTCAGGGTTTGTTAAGCTCTGGGACAGGCAAATCTCAACCTCTCACCTCCCCGTAATAAGGACGGCCACTCGTTCCCACTCACTGAGTTATTATTTGCTGCCACTGAGCTGTGCCTAACCTTGTTAACCTGTGGGGCAGAGCCAGGGGAGCAGGACCAGGTGACTGACCCCTGGCTATGGGAGAGCAGAGGGGAGATGCATCCTGCCCTGGGATTCCTAAAACCCACTGATCCCAGTCAGTGGATCCCTCTTTCCCACATGGATCCGGATCCAGTGCTGGGGATCCTCTGGGAAGAAAGGTGACAAAACCCCCTTCTCCCAGGAGCAGCTTTAATTCATCGGTCATTTGCTGGCCAAGGATAAGTCCTTGGGTTGGAGTCTTGGCTCTGCCCTGCCCTCTCCCTGCACCTCCAGCTCCATCCTTGCTTTTGTACGTGGAAAACCAAGCGCCATTCCCTGCAAAGCCGATTGCCTGGTGCCCGCGGCGTGGGACCTGCCGAGGCAGCAGGGCAGAGCGCACGGGAACGGGGCAGCGAGGCACGGGAGCAGAAGGGCATTAATCACCTTGCTGCGATCAGGGGCTCACTGAGCACCGGCTGCCTCGGGGCCTTTCTGCTCCCTCCCAGTGCCCCAGTTTGCTCTCAGCCAGGCGCATGAGCCCTCGGTCCAGGGAGCAGGTTTGCGCTCCCCGCACCGGCTCCAGCTCCTTCCCACCGCCTGCCAATTGCTACTGCAGGATGTGTTGGCACAGTGGGAATGGATGCTTCTTAATTGCTGTCAGTGCTTTGCCGCACAGGAGAGCAGTAAAAGCAGAGCATGCCTCCCGTGTTGCTCCAGCTCCTGGCTGTAAGTCACTTTTCTGGGGCTGAAACTTTAGCTCAAGCCTTGGGGATCAGAGCCTTTGTTCCATTCCTCATGGAGGATGGAGGTGGTGGCAAGGGCAGGAGGCTGAGTATGGGCCAGGGAAGCAGAAAGCGGGAGCACAGCAGCACAATGCACCCCCAAGGGAGAGGGCAGCCCAAGCCACGTTGTCCTGAAGAAGAGCACCTGAGAAAGTCAAGCGCAGAACACCCAGAGATGCTTTATTTTTCCATCTTGAAGAGCAGAAGTTTATCCACTCGGAGCCATCCTTTCACTGCATGGAGATGGATGTGTCCGCACATGTTATTCTAACTTTGTGGCTCTCCCATCCGTACACAAAACAGCCCAGGGAGCCGGAGCTGATTCATCTGTTTGCCATGGAAGATGGATCAGTTAGCAAATTGTTTTATTGACCCGCAGCTCTGCTCAAGGTCATTTGTTTCGGTGGACAAGGCAGCATGCCTGGCATGGCAAACAGGGCTGAGGAGGAACCTCCATATGTGAGAGGCATTTCCAAGCCCCTGGGAAGTTGGCCTGATTGAGAAACCTTCAGCATCGCTCTGGACCCCTCTCAGCCCGGCCGGTGCTCACTGGATAAGCTCAGCATTTGGGCTGTAATGCTTCAGCTTTCTCAGTTGTCTCCAGGCTTTTAGCCCTGGCTGCTGCTGGGAAGGAAAATTCCTTCTTCTTCCCCAAAACGTGGTTCGAAATCTTTTTGCTTTGTTCTTGAAGGACAATGAAAATAATTTCTGATGAGGAAGGGAGGAAATGGAATCACGCAGCTGAGTCCTCAGCCAAAGTTAACTCGGGTCAGTAGCCCTTAGGGATGAGACATGCACAAAAGCACTACTGAAAAGCTGGACACTTCTCGGGCTGTTGATCTGCACCTAAAACCAGGCAGCGAGAAGAACACAGACTTCCTTATAGCCTGGGGGTGCTTGAGGGGTTTCTCTGCAGGGAGCAGGTTTTGTGAGCATCTCTGCTGCTCTGTGTCCCTGTGAGGTCCCACCAACGTGCAGAGACCCCCAGCTGCTCCAGCACATCTCCTCCTTGGCTCCTGCGTTCAGTGTCCTGCTGCCCGGAGCCATCCGCTGCTCCAGAGCATCTCTGCTTTTTGCTGTCCTCTCTGAGCCTCCCATTGAGCTGGGCCCTTGCAAACCTTCATCGACCGAGCCTAAACATTTATTAATTGATGGCTGCAGGGGTACCACAGGCTTCTGCTTGCGTTCGAGGTAAATGAGATGTCCACAGAGTATCCTCGCATGAACTCCATCTCTGCATCTCCACCTACATTGTTCTGCATCTGCTGCTCTTGCTGCTGAAGCAGCTTTTAGCCATAGACATATGGGACCCATTAACAGGGGTTTGCTCATTTGCAGAGCCCAATCTTAGGAAGAACTGGCTGATTTCAACTCACAGTTAAATATCTCCAGCCTACATAAAACTGGGTGCAGAAGCAGAGACTGGAGAGCCAGCCATCGGCGCACATGGTCGCATCAAGCTTGGGATGAATGTGGATGAGGTTGCATCCACAACGGGCACAGACCAGGTTAATTGTAGCAAAGCCACTGATGTTTTCTTTTGCCCAACTTGATGCTGAGGCCTTCCTATGGTAAGGGTCTGCTTGGATGAGGGGAAAGGAGCTGCGAGGAACGGCTGGGCTGCAAGAAAATGATCCTGATCGACAGTACCTGGGCTGTACCTCTGCCCCAGGAAATGGATTGAAACGGAAGCTGGGCTTTCTCCATCTGCAGCCACTCCCTGGTCCTCACACTTCTTTTTTCACCCTTACAAATGTGCCAGGTTGAAAACATTGAAGGGAAGGACCAAGCGGGGAAGCGACGCATCCCTTTGTGCGCGGCTTCCTCTGAATCCCTGTTAAGTTCCTGTACATGCTGACAGTTTTACAATTTACATGACAGCTGGCTTGCTTGGAGGAGATCTCCGTTAATTAAAATAACACAAAGGGAAAGAAGCGAAATCGTGTCAGCGGATAATTAATTCGGAGCAGGGCACCAGGCTGCGCGCCGATCCCGCTAACAAAACTCCACAGGAATTCACAGCTTCACAGAGCCCAGCCCTGCTGAGCCTCATCTTCCGCACCGGGCTGGTCCCCATCCCTGCAGGACACACATTGGAGCTCCCACCCCGCCATAGAATCATAGAATCATGGAACGGTTTGGGTTGGAGGGACCTTAAAGCTCATCCAGCTCCAGCCCCTGCCATGGGCAGGGACACCTTCCACTAGAGCAGGGTGCTCCAAGCCCCGTCCAACCTGGCCTTGAACACTGCCAGGGATGGGGCAGCCACAGCTTCTCTGGGCACCCTGTGCCAGCGCCTCAGCACCCTCACAGGGAAGAACTTGTGCCTTAGATCTAACGTGAACTTCCCGTGTTTGAGTTTTAACCCATTACCCCAGTCCTGTCGCTACAGTCCCTGATGAAGAGATGCCATGCCCTGGGTGCCCGGCACTGCATCCCACAGAGAGCTAGGATTTGGACAAGTGCTCTCCCAAGGTGTCTAGGTCCCAGCCCCATCCTTCCTGCCCTCCTCCTTGCTGGAACTCTGCCTCTCTCAAAGGGATGCTTTCTGCTCCTGCCCCTTCACATTGGGCCATGTCCATCCCTCATCCCACATGCAAAGGCTGTGGGAAGGCATCTCATCCCACCGCCACCTCCTCTGCTCAATGCCAGAGCTTGATGCAAGCAGCCGGTGGGGACCGCAGCCGGCAGCCAGCACAGCCGAGGCCAAATCATTCCTGGCACAGCCAGACGGGTTATCTCCCTGCTCCAGCTCCGCTCAGCCAGGGAGGCCATCAGAAGCCAATCCAGAGGCAGCCGCGCTGCTGGGGATGAGCTCTGTTCCTCTTGGCTGAGTGGCTGAGTCTCTCCAATGCCCCTCCAGCAGGACGGGATTTATGTGAGAGGTGAGGAGTGGGTGTGCGAGGGGAAGGAAGATGGAAAAGGGGGTTCAGGGTGCCAAGGGGACAGGAAGGGGCTCCTGCAGGGAGTAACAGGATTTAATGGGACTGAGGGAAGCAGAGCCAGCCAAGCCCTTGGCTGCTGGCTGTGGCCTAGGGGACTGGCTGGGTGCAGGCTGTGCCCCCATCATCATGCCCAGCCTCCCTCCTTGCCACCCCGGTGGCACTGACGCTGTGTCCCTGGGCAGGGACAGTGGCTGCACCCGGTGCCCTCCACAAAACCGGCCACGCAGCAGCCCGTGGTTGAAGTTGTGCTTAGTTAACTATTCTGCAGCTCGCTCGCAGTGCTTTAGTGTGCTGATCAGGCGAGCCGGAGATGGGGAAAGGGGAAAAAAACACAGAAAGGAAAGAGAAAGAGCAGCCCAGGGCTCCACAGCAGCTGAGGTGTCAAAGACAGAGATTTAATGAATGTGCCTGCGGTTCACCTGAACAGATGAGCACGAGCTAGAAGGAGAGAAGGAAGAAAATGGAAAAAAGAAAGGATCATTTTTCAGATTGGCAGCTCCCCTCCCAGACATCTTTTAACAAGAGAGGGGAAAAAAAGGCTTTAAAGGGCCAGCTGCTTCCCTTCACTGCAGCGGGAACTCGGGTACCCTGACACCCGTTGCAGGGGTCGGGCTGAATTGGTGCTGTGGGTCCCGGGCCCTTGGCCCCCCTTGGGGACCAGCTGCTGCTCACGTGCTAGAGGACCAGGGTGCTGCAAGGCCCATGGCGAGAGGAGGCAAACCTGTCTGCTCATCCATCACCATGTGCCAGACCCTGTTTGATGGCAGCAATAAGTGTCTGCCTGCAGAATAAATCTGTGCGCTGAACATGTTAATAAACAGAGGGTTTGCAATAGCCAGCCCCGGTCACTGGTGCTCCACGATGTCTGGAGCTGCCCTGGAATGCTGCTGGCACCCACATGGGTCCAGGCAGAGCCCCCCTGGACCCTCCCTGTCCCCCACCACCCCATGCTGGGCCTGGGCTCCCTCTGCTCCATCCCTGGGTCCAGCCTTGGGAAGTTGCACAAGGAGCCTGGGAGAGCTTCAGTTCTGGAGTTTCTTTGCGGTTTGCCAAAAGAGAGGCTGCATTCTGGGCAGCTCCTCTTCTGTTCTCCTTTGTAACCGTTTCCCATGCATAAACCTACCCTCTAATCACGTCCAAGCAGTTGGCAATGAGGTTTATCCAGTGTTTCTCTT
This sequence comes from Amazona ochrocephala, assembly GCA_039720435.1. Taxonomy (NCBI): domain Eukaryota; kingdom Metazoa; phylum Chordata; class Aves; order Psittaciformes; family Psittacidae; genus Amazona; species Amazona ochrocephala. The sequence goes on along the minus strand of CM077886.1, from coordinate 5,911,340 downwards.
TCTAATGTTGAAGGAACTAATGGAAGACAATTGTATTTGATGCAATTATGCTAAATACAGGATGCAATGTCAGCTTCCTCTGCTCCTTCATCCAGACGGGGAAAAGAAAGAATCCATGCAAGAATATCCCTTAGAAAGGTCCTGACCACAAAGGGGCAGCTGGCATGGGACACGAAGCTGCGGATACCCTGTTGAAGCACAGGCAAGGACCCACCATCATCCCAGCGGGGTCCTCCTCCAAGGGCAGGGGGGAGCTGGGGCTCTTCCCACAGACTGGCATTAACAGGAGACAGGCAGCATTTTGGGTGCTGGAGGCAGGCAGAGTCCTGCTCCTGCGCATCCCTTGCCCGTCTCCAGAGCCATAACCAGCCCAAGCAGAACCACTGCGCTGGAGGCCTGGGAGTACTGCCTGACCCTGGGAACCATGGGCAGCCACAGGTTGATGTGGTGGAGGCAGCTGAGAGCAGCCTTGCTCCATGCTGGGCTTGGTGCTGTGGGGCCCTATGGGGTCTTCTGCATGGATGTGATGAAACCTGGTTATTCTGTATGGGAGGAAGCAGGCGTCTGGTTGAACACAGAGAATCCAGCAGAGCTGCATTAAAGCTGCACAACTGGCTCTGATGACTGAGCATCGCACCCCGGCTTGCAGAATAAATGACAAGAGAACTAGGGCTTAGTTTTCCCTGTGTCTCCTGCAGTTGCAGGCACAGGCACTGTTGGAAGAAGCTGCTTTAGACTGATGCAGACCCTGCTCACCCTTCACATGAGGACCAGCACCACTTCTCACTTGCACATCGCTCCCGAGCTCCATGGGCCTGTGGGAATTGGGCAGGAGTACTCCAAAATCAAAAGCCAAGCCAGCATAGCCCCGGTGTTCCTGGCGCTCCAGGCTGGGGACCTCACGGTCCCCCCAGACCATCCTCCACTGCGTGGCCAGCCCTTGCCGCCATGCTGCGCCCGCACTGTGCGCGGCTGCTGCAATTAGGGCTATCTGGGTTTCTTCATAGCTGCAGGACAACATTTTTGAAGGCAGGGCTTTGATCTTATTTCCTAAGAGTTTCTCTTTGCCTTCCTTTTCATGTGTGTTTTCCCTGGGTTTTGTCTCATTACTCAGGTGAAGGCTGATGTTCCCCAAGGCGGCTGTGCCGGAGCTGCGGTCCCCATCTCGCCCCCCGCTGCCGCCGGGACCCCAAGGCACAGGGATGGGGCATCATTTTGTCTTGGAGCAAGTTTGTCCATGGGCCTCTCCCGGGCAGAGGCTGCCAATTACACTCAACACGCCCAGCTCTGTCAGATCAGGTTCTTGTCAGGGAAAACACTGCGCTGGGATCCTTATTCCCCTCTTCTTTTTTGTCTGCTGCTTTTTCTTGCTGTTTTCAATGATTTTGCCAAGGAGCCCTAACGATGGAGATAAGGGCGCTGCTCATGGCTCCCTCAGCCCCTGAGTATGAAAATCAGGGATAAATAAGTAAATCTTATGCCCCGAACTTCAGCATTTCCCCTGAAAGCAGGCCCAGCCTTCTCATAGCTGTAATCCTCCCCAACACCCATCTCTGATTAAACTCCAGTGCTGAGTGAGCCGCAATCTTTGCCGCCTCAGGGCCATTTATTTTAATAATAATAATTATTATTATTACTATTATTTCCATTAAACCATGTTTTCTCTAAATGCAATAAAATAGGGGCAGAAAGAACAAAACTTGCTCTTTTTCATATGCACCTTCAAGAAAGAAACATTTTGCATGGAGGGGAAAAAAGAAGTTAATAAATGGCCGAGGCGCAGCAGATGGGGGGGGAATTTGCATTTCTCAGATTAACATGCACGAGCGAAGATAGAAACGCACCTGCCCCGGGGAAATAATTCGAGAAATCTTTGCATATTTTATTTAAAAGCATGCTGCGTTAAGCAGGGTAATAATGCAGAGCGATGGTGATTAGGTGGGGCCTGGAGGGATCGCAGCCTGGGACCCTCCCTCCTCTCTCCCTCTGTCTCATCCTCCCTCCAAGCCCTCCTCAACCCCTTGGTGTCACAGCCCAAACACCCCTCTGAAAGTCACTTGGGGAGTGAGGGAATTGGAGGGTTTATCCCTAGAGATTTGGGGCAGAACCCACCGTGTGGTCCGCGTGGCTCCGAGGGCCAGCAGGATGCTCCAGCCCCATGCGTGTCCGTCCTCCCTGTGCATTCAGTCACATCACAGGTGAGGTGCCTCCCAGGGGCTCTGCAAATCCCATGGGATTCACAGCATCCCACTGGGGTCCCAGCACCCTGATCCCACAAGCTGCTTGGGAAATCCCAGCCGTGGAGTTTGCATCCTGCTTCTACAAGGGAAAGCATTTGAACCATCATCTCCTGTCTGAATCATAGAACCATAGAATAGTTAGGGTTGGAAAGGACCTTAAGATCATCCAGTTCCAACCCCCCTGCCATGGGCAGGGACACCTCCCACTAAACCATGCCATCCAAGGCTCTGTCCTGCCCGGCCTTGAACACCACCAGCAATGGAGCATTCACAACTTCCCTGGCAACCCATTCCAGTGCCTCACCACCCTCACAGTAAAGAACTTCTTCCTCATATCCAATCTGAACTTCCCCTGTTTAAGTTTGAACCCATCACCCCTTGTCCTATCACTACAGTCCCTGATGAAGAGTCCCTCCCCAGCATCCCTACAGGCAGGTAGTAAATCAAGGCTCATCCCATAAAGTGCATCCCAGCCTGGGAACACTGCATGTGCATGGCCTTTGTTGTGGGGATGCAGGCAGCTTACAAAGAAATTGGGTGATGCCTCATGAGCTGCTTCTGCGGCACTAACAGCCTGCTGCTCCCCACGTCGAGAGATCCCCAACCTCTGCATCCAAAAGCACTTGGCAAAGGCCTTGTGCCTCCTGTCCCACGGCGAGAGGCTCACAGGGACCCCACTGCATCAGTCCTTGGGGCTTCAGACCATCCTTTGGGTTCCTCCCTGCTAATTAATACCTCCCTCCACAAAAGCCCAGGCAGATGGAGGCTCCCCTCATCCCACCCCTCCATAGAGCAGAAGCTGAACCTCTGCAGGGTGACTGCTCCTACAGCTCCCATTAACACCGGTGGTGTGAGGCTGGGTTAAAACCTGCAGTGCACAAGTCTGAAGATGAGAGTGCCTGCAGCTGTGCAGTTTAACAGGGTGATAATTGGGCACAGGAAAGGGAAGGAGCATAAATAGGAGGCACAGCAGGAATAGGGGCTTTTTGCGCTGAGCCAGAGGCTTCTTCCTTGGTGGGGGGACTGCTCCTGCAGTCCAGGGGTGTCTGCGTGGTGCATTGCTGCTCTGTGCTCTTGCTGGGTGCTGCAGACCCTATGGGGCATCATTTCACAGGGGGGTTGTCCCATTCCTGCTGGTGGAAAGGGAAATGGAAGGAGGAGCCCAGAGACTTGCTCTGGGCAAAGCTTTGTTTTCCTGTCCTGCTGACGCATGTCACGCCTGCAGACTCCTCTCAGGTCAGGGATGCTGGGCTGGGGGCCATGCAATGCTGGGGGTGCAGCCAGGAGCTGAGCAGACCCCAGCAGCAAAGGCAGCAATGGGAGGAATTCCACATTTCAACCTAAAACGGATAAAAGCACCAAAACCGGGGGCTCTGATGCTGTTACAGTCCTGAAAATCTTAATCTCTTCCTTAATGCGGGCCTCTTCATTTCAACATTCAGAGCTTGAGGTTTTGTTTGTCAAGTCGTTTTCAAGGTGATGAGGTCTTGCAACCACGTAAGAAACCCTTCAGCTGGAGGCTGCAAGGATGACAGCTCTGTGCAGCACAAGGAAACAGCTTGGAACAGCTTTGGAGCCATCCGCAGCCCCTTGCTGCTCACCAGCAGCTTCTGCAGCCTCCAGATCCAGCCTAAACCATGGCAAAATCCCTCCTTCCTGGCAAAACCAGGCCCTTGGAAAGCTCCTGCCACTTCCCGGGCTTTGAAATCCGACCCAGAGCGCGGCTCTCGCCCTGTCTGCTCCCATTATTAATAAACGTTGAAGGGCTCCCTTCTGTCCTTAATGAGATTAGTGTGATTTTCATGCGTTGCTGCAGGGCAGGGACTGAAAAAGTGGCTGATCTGTAAACTAAAGGGTGCTAATCTATAGAGGGGGGGTCCCCCTGCTCATGGCCCCAGGGGCTGGGTGAGAGTAATCAATTAAAAGAGGGGATTAGAGGTGCCGTGGTCACCTACTTTATTGAGGTCACCCTGACACCCCCCAGCTCTGGGCACCCCATGCTGGGTCCACCCAGTCACTGAGGCTCTTAAAAGAAGAAATAAAAGCCTTAATCACCAGCCCCTGTTTACACGCTGGACCCAAAGGAGCAGTAAGGGAAAATCTGGTGTTAATATATTAATGGACACAATTTGCTTAGCGGGTCTGCCTGGGCTTTGTAAATGAATGCTAATTTAAAGCACAACCGCACTGTCTTTTTCTTTTTCCTCTTTTCAACTTCATTCAAGCGCTTGCATTTTGCGAGGGGCTTGGGAAGGGAAAACCCACACGACTTGGCCAAATACACGATCGCTTTTGCTTTGGTTTCGTAGGGGTTTTGAGCGTGGATTAGTTAGGGAAGAGGGTGGTCTGGCTCAGACTGTGTCGAAACACAGTTCCAGTGCCCACTGTTGTGCATGGAAGAGATCATCCCTGATTTTCCTCACCAGAAATACCTTGGGTGGTTTGTGCAGGGGTTGAGTCGATGCCCATGCTCTCTGCTGCCTGCCGCTTAAAAACAAGCCACCCTGCACTGGCCATCATGGCAGCTCCCAGCATCTCTGTCCTCCCCTCTGGACCACAAACCTGCGCCTGAAAATGGCACAGAGCCCTGACCTGACCCAGCCCGTCTTTGGGGAGAGGAGGGAGCCCTTTGTGTGCTGTGGGACTCAGGCACTGACAGTAATTAAATGCCTCTTTACAGCGAGCAGGAGCCTCGCAGCATCCCAGGCCAGGCAGGGACCATGGCACGCGTGAGACTTGGGGAGTGGGATGAGGCACATCCCTCGCCTCTCTTCTAACTTCCTTGTCATGGACACCCACGGCATTTTGCATCGTGGACAAGCCATGCCATGACCACAGCCAGGGTGTAGGGCTGGCTTAACAGTGCCAACCAGAGGTGCCACCATTGTCACCCACAGGCACGGCTCGGTAGCGTTGTGCTAATGCTCATCTGCCCTGAGCACCAACAAGGAGCCTTTGGGATGTGTCGCTCCCACCATAACGCATCCATCAACACCCCAAGAAGCGTCCAATTCCCCCCTGCTTCCCAACAAGGACCCTCCGATGGTTTTCTCCTCACTTCCATGTGCGAAAGGGATGTCACTGTGGTTTTATCCAAGCTGGGTTCCTGTCTTGGTGATAGCTGTGGCGTGCTGAAGGGATTAGCACTGTGCCGAGCAGGCATGGCGCCTTGCTCCAGGAGATAACGTGGGAGCAGCAATGCAAGAGTGGAGGCTGGGAGAATAATTCCCTTAATTTCAAGACCACCTTTAGGGAGAGCAGAGGCCTGATGCCATGGGGAGGGACGGCTCCTTTGCTGGGCGTTGTGGTCATCCAATGCCAGGCCCAGAGGAAGGAGCTTTTTCTTTCTCACATGCAGCATCAACGGCCTCACCATGGGTGCCCACAGATGGGATGGGTCAGGAGAACGCCTGAGTGCAAGGTTTTGGTTGTGGGACATGGCTGGATCCTGCTCTGTGATTCCTCAGGCTGTTGCGATTATTCCCTGGGACCAGAGAGGCTGTTTGGGACACGGTGGCTCTCGGTCCACCTTCAGCATCTCTGCTGATCCCAATGGTTTGGCATCCTCAGTTGGTCTCAGCATCTCACCTCCAGCCTCCGTGGGGTCCACACCAGCTCCCCCCAGGGTTAGAGGGGATCCAACTCCCTGGGGCTGTTCCTGCAGAAAGCTCCTTCTGGTGGGTTGGGAAGGGGGGGACACCACTAAACCCTCCCCTTGGCTGCGGGTTTAATCCTCGCAGGGCTGCATTGCCATGGGCGCTGGATTAGGGACCGTCCCAGCAGCGCTCCTTTGTCCTCCCTATTGTGGAGCATTTTGCTCGCCTCTGCTTTAAACCTTGTAACCGTTTTGCTGCCTTTTTAAAACGGGGTTGAATAGGGGGTGGGATGGAGCGCCGTGGCGGGGAGAGGAGCCGAGGCTTTGAGGTTGAAGAGAAGCATTCAGGCTGCAGCTGCCCCGTCTCAGCACATTCCCCGTGACCCCCACGGGCACCGCGGCGGCCACCGAGCATCACTGGCAACTCGGCCGCTCGGGGACAATCCACCTGCTTGCTCAGGACAAGCACTTTCATGCCTATTGGGATTAGAGACTTTAAGTGTCG